>CM056742.1:91309824-92559824 GCA_029851415.1 Eretmocerus hayati | reverse complement strand
TTGTACAGTTTTGCGCTGTCAACTGTCATATTCGGCGATTTCAAGTGATAATCTACCCAAAACACATTCAAATATTCCAGATGGTTCCCAGAAAGGATTCAAACCGCTTAACGAATACTGCCAAGATATTGGCATTGAAACTATTTCAGGAAAATTCTTGGAATTATAATCATATTAAAGTCTTGCAAAAAGATTTCAGAAACGTTTCAGCAATATCTCAGAAATTTTCCAAAACCAGTACAGAAATCTCCCATAAAAATTCCTCGTAAAGGTTCCAGGAACCTCTCAAGAGCCTCTCAGGGAACTTACAAAAATTTCTGAATGCCAGATTGCGGAGGATTTGATAGTGGGGAATCGAAAAGATATTCCGAGGTCATATTTCTATCATCTTGCTTCGAAATCTGTCAGGAACATCCCAGAAATATTTCCATCACAACTCATGGAAGTTTTGAAAAATCCCAGGAATGTTTGAAGAACCTTCTAGAAACATCTCAGCAAGCTGAGAGGAATTTTCCAAGGAGAATTTAAAGAACTTCGAAACATTTTCCGAAGCAATACTGCTGAAAATTCTCATGAGTGGAGTATCACAAGAATAACCAGTATTGAAGGTCTTGGAGCGTAGCACTGAAGAAACGATCAGGAATCTATTAAAGATCTCTCAGGATGCTGAAAATTCATTTTGCAATATTGCAGAATTGCTTCGAAGCTATATTCTCGGAATCTCGCACCAGATCCTCCAGATACATTCTCGGAATGTTCAAAAAACATTTCATAAACATTTCAGAAATATTCAAGAAACATTTCAGACCCGACTCAGGAACTTTTGGAGGAGCTTTAAGGTACCTCTCGAAAACACTTCAGGAAACCTCCAAGAATGTTCAAAGTGAGTTCGCTGGAGGATTGTGCATGTGGAGTACTTCAGGAATATTTCTCGCATTTTTATTTGGACCCTTGAGAATCTTTTAGAATTCCCAAGTGGGAGGTTGCTAGAAGATTTTCAGGGAAATAGTGATGGGATATTTAAAAGTTATGTTTTTGGATAACTGCTATGGGATTCACTCTTTCGTACAAATCAGCAAATAACAATTTTATTCAGTGCATTACTTATCCACAGTAAAACTCTGACGGGTGCTATGGGTAGGTGGTGGATGTAGGGGTCGTGAGTGGACGGAGGTGAAGGGGGCGAGGGTAAGCAACTGGGTAGACGACACATATTGGTCATGCTGGAGTCCGTGACCGCAGCTTTTCACAATTTTCGATCGCGAGCTCGTGCTCGCGAGTAGGCATGCATCTACACATTCACAATAGTTTGTATATGACACACACCGCACTGTCTTGATTTTTTGTGAGGAAGTTATTTTCACATATGGGTAACTCGTGGAATCGCGGTGTCGGCCATTGTGAGGGCCAAAAAACGCGCGCGACTCGCGCGCACCTCATCAGACCGCTCTGGGACTCCCATTTCGGGAGTGCCTATCACTTACTCTCAAATCACACAGTCATTATACTTGTCAATTTATTCGATAACATATGATTCTATCTATATTACGTGAGTTTTTGCTTGTCGCCGACACCCCACATCACAGTGGTGCTAGGTGTGGTAGACCTCAGGTGAAACATTTCGCGAGATCACCCGCGGAAAGAGGCTCGTCTGAGTGAAAAAGACGGTACAAGGACTGTGCAACTACCATCATGCAGACGCTCTGAGAAAGGAGTGAACCGACCACCCGGCCCAGCAACACCGGGGCAGCACAAAAAGTCAACAATATCAGGCAGAACTCTGCAGTTCCATCATCAGAAGGGAAAAAATTGAAGGTTGGCGGCACCAGACTACAATCATTCAAGCCGTCGATGTACAAGATCATGCGCCAATCGACCTAACATCGAATCAACGTCATCAGCATCAAACTTCGCATCATCATGTATATCCTCTGATCCTCATCAAGGTACAGCCAAGACTTCAAATTGACTGAATATGGAACTCGAGTATGAAATCAGTAGACTGCATTCATTATTTTATTCAGATGAATTAGAGACATTGACTCATTGGGAACAGAGATACTAAACGTACATGGTCTGGTATATGAACAATTACAGTATCGGTTCGCTCGGGAATAACTAATTTTAGATAGCTCAAAAGACGTTTATAGTACGGCTCTTATTACGGGTGTGATGAATGGAGAATTAGGTTTTTCAGGGGAAACGGAGATAAAAGTTAGTAGTTTCAACACTGAGATCCATATTGTGCCAGGAGTTCCTGTAAAACACATGCCACGATAGGTTGGGATTTCCTTACGAAGCACGGCGCTCAATAGACGCGAATGCGATAGTCCCTTCTGAATCTGATAAGAAATCCATTTACCCCCTGATATATGAGCTGAATTCGAATGAAAGTGAGCAATAACGTTGGGAGATTTTGCCGATCCAGAAATACCAATGACCGCAGAAAGATTTCATGAGATATAATCCCACTTGAGTCTATGTCTGTGAGAATTGCATTGTTATCATTGAAGGTATTGTCTGCGTATGCAGAATTGTTGACGCAAAACTAGTATAATCCTTGAAAGTAAGGGATCAGAAAAACGTAAGAGTCTACTGAAACGATCAAAATGACGAAGTTTAGTAAAATCGATCGCTACCACCCATTTTCGCATGGGCTCACGGACCTAAGAAGATTTCGGACACTTACATCACCCAAATGCGAGAGTTGATTAAATCATATTGTTCGAATAACAGACATGATTGGTATTATTTAGCAGATCTTCTCTATAAGAAAGCAAAGAAAGAGAGTTAAAATCAACCTAACAGAAATGGATTAATGAAAAAATTTTACGTGAAAGTATTGAGTATACTCATGCTAATTTGCTGTATATTTCACGTTGAGAACCAGATTGTATATAATAGCCGAAGGTTTCAGTTAAGAGATTCGAACAGCTGCCGTATGAGAATGGAATATCGGAGAAACCAATATCGTGAGGAACTCCCTCACTCATGCGATGAGTCGGGAGAGAAGTTAGGATTGAGAGAAATTGAGGTGAAAATTTGCACTGAATTCATAGAATCAGTGGATAGCCAATTACAGAACGTTAACGACGAGATCAAAGAAATTTCTAGCAGTCTTGATATTTCAATAGAGAATGCTCGCGTAAGATTAGGCGGATCGTCACTTAGAGTAGAGACGAAAAATGATCCAAATTTACTATTAAGCTAAATTTCGAGTACTTCTTCGATGGGGAACCAATTCAATAGTCAAGTGACGAACGCGAAACCACAGATTCCTCGGAATGTGCACATACCGAGTTGTCAGTTCTATGGCCCTTTCGCGATTGCGTCTACTCAACTCTCTCCGTATCCATCAGTGAGAATCCACTGAACTTCAGTGCATTACGGATCAACTTTGACTGATGACTTCATTGTATATACACTGGGACTTCAGTGCATATGCACTGAAGTCATCAGTGACCCTCAATGAAACTTTAGTGACCTCGGGGGTCGGACGGGTCCTGATCACTGAAGTTTCAGCGAGTGTCACTGATGGATCAGTGAGCTTCACTGATTCACCAGTGAGAATTTTCACTGAAACATCAGTGAATATGATTTGCCGGGACCCTTAGAAAACTGAAATTCACCTTGAACCTGCTCGTCTGCTGCTTCGCTTTTGCTTTTTCTGTTTGCGTTAGCAATGTTATAACAGAGAAAAAGCATAATCCAAACCCCCAACCTGCCCTAGAAATTGAAGAAAAATCGAGAAAGCAAAAGTGGTGGAAAATTCAGTTACTATCATGACTTCATGAGTTTTCCAAGCAATGGTAATTCATGTCAAAAGAATGAAGCTTTGCAACTATACACCCCTAAAAACTGCATCAAATCGGTGTCTTCAATCAGTTAGACACTTTACTAAATTGTACTCGCCGACATTGTGAGGAGTAGGATTCACTTTGATCAAGTTGGAGGTATAGGATGAATTGAATGGGGAAAATTGAAGCAGGAGTTTGTCACTTATAGCAAAATCATAACTCAAGCATCCAAAAGGCGATTCATGATGTCAATTTCAAGTTCTACATAATGAAGTTGTAAGCAATTTAGAATTATCAAGTTCTAAAGTCATGATTGTGCTATAGGTAAGAAACTCGCACTTATAGTAACAATGAAACTTTCAGATTCATTCATAATTTTTATTATTTTGATTGAATAAATGTCTTATTTTCTATTTTACTTCATTTCGGAGAATCGAACGGGCACGAGGGCCCTATAAACATCAATATGATGAAGATTCTTTCACAATATTTGAATTATTAACTTAATACTAATGAATCAAAGGAATTTGATTTACATTTGATTTGCCATCAAACAAATGCTCAAATAAATTGGGTACCAGGAAGTATCGAGAGCCAGCGAGATTAAAATATATGATGAAAAATAGAATTTTTCACCAACAACTTGAAATGTGGGTTTTCTTGATTCTGAGCAATGTGACTTAGTAGCTCATTCCACAATTTAATACAGCGACGTAGGGTCGATGCTCTCGAGCTTTGAGAGCTCTGGGGAGGGAGTCTGGAAGATTGTGTGGATCTTGTACCGTAATAGTGATCGAAATCAATAAGTTTTGACTGAATGTATGAATTCGGACTACAAAGGAGTAAGGCACTCTTCAATGTCAAGATGTCCTGGTAATCATATAATTCATCAATGGCTGAAATATTCAACTTTTTATACATAGTCATGATCAAATCCGTGCATGGATTCATTTTTCTTGAAAGAGAGATACCTTAAGAGCCTATGCTGAAGTTTTTCAAGTTCATTAATTGATGATTCTAATTGCGGTCTCCATATTGCAGAGGTAAACGTTAATTTGGGACAAATCAAGGAAGTTTATGAGTATCTAATACTATCAACGTTTGTGAAATCACTCATGCTTCTCTTGATAAATCCTAGCAAACGACTACATTCTCTGACTAGAGCCGCTACATGTTCACCAAAAGAAAAATTCTCCTCAAAAATACCACCTAGATCACCTTATAGTATTAACTCTAGACAATATTTGGTCACCGATTCGATAATCGAATTTCATAGGATCACGATTCTTGAAGAATGATATGATGTGGCATTCAGACACATTAAGTTGAAGCTTATTAATCACCGACCACGAAACCAGTGCGTCCAGATCTTTTTGGACCTTCAGTGCATCGCGAACAGAGTCGATTTTGTGAAATATTTTCACATCATCTGCGTGTATCAAAACCTGACAGTGTTCAAAAATCGAAGGCAAATCATTTATAGGAATAATAAACAAAATCAGCCCTAGGTCAGAACCTTGAGGGACTCCTGATTGGCAAGAGAAGACTTCGGAGCAAATTATTCAAATGTTGTCGCTGGTTCAATGTTTGATCAGAGGCAATATTAATTGATTTTGATTGATTGATTGATCTTTATTCTCCGTCTGCGGGTATGGCCCGATACAAAGTGAGTCAGGAATTGGTTCTCGCTACAAGGCAAATAGAGCAGGCAAAATCTTTCATAATAGTTCAATAATGTACAGTATCATATACAAGTATAGGGATGGTCAAATAACAATCGTGTTCACTACAGCATAATTCAGCAGCTTAAGCAAGGAAAATCTTCCAATAGATTCTGGTCAATGGCTCGTCGGAAAAGTAGCTTATGTTTCAGAGTAGCAGTCATTGAGTGAGAACGATCTGGTTTTCAGCATTCTGCATACAAAGTAGTAAAGGTCTGCCAATATTTTTCGCGTTGGGCATGACAGAATGGTGATTAGGGTCTTGTCGTCCAAGTATCTTGATTGTATGCTCTTGTAAGTCGGACAGTCATTCACTATATCGGAGAGAGTCTCTTCAGCACCACTGTTGCACATATAGCAAATTTCCGTTTGATTTATTTTGTAGCTAATTTTTTTGAAGCTCAATTAAAGGTGCAGTTTCCCCGATAGCCGGTAGCTTGCAAACACTCTGGTGTGAGCTAGTGGCAGATTCTGTAGAATATAATCTTCGCACGACGGGCTGGGTTGAAGATTTGTGACTTCTCTTTATAATGCATTGTAAGATGAGCTGTGCGCTCTCATCAAGTCTTCATCCCAGCTTCTTTTAGTGAGGGCACCCTCTATGTTGGCTAGCGCTGTTTCGATAGCGGCAGGGTCTTGTAAATCCCAGAGGTAGCTATGCTCGCTATCCTGCAGGATTAGCTTCAACTGGACAACCCAGTTCAATTCAGCGGTGTCAGAGTTCTTCTCAGCGAGATCTACTAGTTTTGAGTACATACGGCAGGTATATCTGTTTTCATCCATCAGCAGAATTTTGATCCAGAACTTGATGGCTCTCATTGTGATCTCCTTGCTAAGTTTAATGCTGCCAGTTTCTAGTCGAAGTGTGTAACCAGGGGTGGACAGGGGCAGGTTGAAGTAGCGTTTGTAGAAGGAAGTCTGTGCTTGCTCGATTTCATCTGCGTTGTTCAGACCCCAGACTCCAGAACCATATAGGACCGTGGCTGACACGGTTGAGTCGAATAATCTCCGTGCTGCTGTGTGACTCGTATTTTTTGCTATGCACAGAGTGGGCCAGATAGCACCTAAGGCTATCTTTCCTTTCGTTAAGGAACTGTTTGTTGCCGCTTTGAAGGAGCCAGTCGAGGAGAATATCACTCCGAGGTATTCATAGCTTTTCACGACCTCAAGAGGCACGCCATTGAACTCAATAGGGCGCAAACGTTTAGGTCTGTCTTAGCGGTGAAAAGTCATTACCACACTTTTCTTTTCATTGACTTGGAGGCTTTTGCTGGCGCAATACTCGGAAAGCGTATCGAGCTTTTTCTGTAGGTCCACGGCGTCTCTAGCAACGATCGTTTTGTTATCAGCGAAAAGAAGGATGCTGATGTCTTCTTCGATGTTCATGTGGCCTCTGCTTTTGAAAAAATCGATGAAGTCTCTGAGAAATAATGCGAAGAGTAGTGGGCTTAGCGCGTCGCCCTGGAGGACACCCTGGGTCACGGCAATTGAGTCAGTCTTCTCTCCATTTTTGAGCCTCACTCTCACGGATGCTTCATTATATAAATCTTGGAGGAGTCTGATGGCTTTTGCGCTTATCCCCGCTTGATAGAGTGACTCCCAGAGTTTGCTGTGAACAATTGAATCCAACGCTCGTCGGTAGTCTATGAGAGCTGCGTAGAGTTTGCCTCCCGCACTCGAGAGCGCGGTTGCGATCCGAGCTTGCAGTGTGAAAATATTGTCTTCACAAGATCCACGCGCTCGAAAGCCCGCTTGGCATTCCGGAAGTATGCTATGTTCTTCACATCATGGGAGTATTCGGGAAGCGATTGAAGAGGTCAAGATCTTGCAAATATTGTTGATCATAGCCAGTCCGCGGTGATTGGTAGGATCAAATATATCTCCTTGCTTAAAGATAAGACAAATTCCGAGGTACACCAGCTGCTGCCCTGCCTGAAAAAACCAGCTGAGATCTCAGCTGAAATCACAGGTGAGATCACAGGTGATTTCTTAGGTGAATTCACAACTGAGATCACAGCTGCATTCTCATGCCAAATTCACAACTGATTTCTCAGCTGTGATCTCAGCTGAGAATCTAAAATTTATTCATTAAAAATGAATTTCGCCTCGCCGCGCTCCAGGTTATAGTTTTTCGAGATTTAGGTGATTAAGTGTCGCAGCTAGATTGGAAAAGAACGTAATTTGAACATGAAAATTTTGAACTTACCGGGATTCAAACCTGGACCCTCACATTGTTGCAACTTTGTAGCCACGGCACTTAGCCCATTGCGCCATCCAAGATGTGTCAGCATGGGATACAAAACAAGTCTATCAGGATTCGGTCCGCCCTCGATAAGGTTTAGAGTGTAATAGAGCTATTGCTATAATATGTACTAACTCACTTGACTTGGAATACTGCTAAATTCATCCTTGATATCAAATTCTATATATAATTCAGAGAAAATGATACTGCAAAATTAATGGACGAGCTGGAAGGGGAAAATCATTTTCATATCTTCTGCTTTCCTTTAGTCACAATGAGAGATCCAATTGATGTCCGAATGCGTCTCCTGCCTTTCCTCTCATTGCTCTTACGGCCGTGTATTTATAAGGTAAATGTATCCCAATATGCACCTGGACCCAACTCACCCCATACGCTGAATACACGGCGTATTTTTTTCATTATCTCCGAGTAGATAGGGAGTATAACACTATGTATCAATGCATATGGGTATTCATTGTTGATCGTATCTAATCATGTATGGTTATTCGAAATTTGGAAACATATGACAAGATATGACTATATGACACTTCCCGACTTTTCTGGATCTTTCGTGCACGTGCGGATATTCCAATTTCAAGATAAAACTAGATCAATAAAATTTTTTTCAGATTTCTAGAGGTAGCCTATATAATGCCCATTTTGACATACATTTTCGATTTTTTTGCAGTTTTGAGACGTTTCTCGACAAAATTCATCAGCTTTACGTGGCAAGCGCTTACAATGCAAGCAAAATGAAGCAAACCGAGCGGAATAACATTGATTGGGATGGTCTTAGGCAGATTTCAACGCACGGAGCGGTTAGTTTTAGTTGAATTCAAGGGTCAAAACGGGGCCAGAACGGCAGAAATACAGTCCTAAAAACACTTTTTTTGCAGTTTTCGAGTTTTCCTGCGCATGCGTGATTAACGGTTTCAATAATATTAGGTTTATTCGATTATGTCGCTCACAGCGCTCACAGTGCTCAGAGCACTCTCAACGCTTCCTAATCGAATGCTCGTTTGGATTAAAAGTGTTGAAAGCGCTTTCGTCTCCTCTCAATCGGAATCCGTTCCTTCCAAACGGCCAGGGATACTAAGGTTGGAATAGCCGAACCACCTGAACCGGGGCGACGCTGGGTAGAAGGAACGGAATTATAGCGAAAGTGGACGAAAGCGCTTTCAACACTTTTAATCCGAACGAGCATTCGATTAGAAAGTGTTGAGAGTGCTCTGAGCACTGTGAGCGCTGTGAGCGACATAATCGAATAAACCTATTTTCAATCGATAGCTCGTGCAATTTCCTTCAAAATGACCACTGCAAAAAGTCAATTCGATGCAATGCGACCGGAGTAGTGAATCATTTTAGATGAGGTGAAGTCCAAGATGGAAATCCGTGCAAGCTGGTCGAGATCGCCTGCGATGCTTTCGATTCTGTCCAGCGTGTTTCTCTGGTGTCCCTGCGTCAAATTGACTTCGCCAAGGGGTCATTTTGAAGGAAATTGACCAAGCTATCGAAATTAGTGAGCTACGGAGTGGTAAGTTGATGGTGAGTTATGAAAAATTGAACATTAGATAGTTTCTGATCGAATAAAAAAGTCTTTTCAACTATTTTGCCCAGGTGTGGAAGCCCCGATAATCTCTGTGTTCGTTCATAACGAACTTTTTCGGAGATATGATTTTGGGGCGAGGTAGAGTTGCTCCCAACAATCAGTATCGTTTGAGCACTTCCAGGCTGAATGCAAGGCAATGGCGCATGATTTCAGCAAACCATACCAATACCTTGACGATTTTATCGTTAAATTGGTGTATTTTCACCCTGGCTTGATTTTGTAGTGTGAAAACTGAAAAACTCGTATTTTTCTTGCAAACCAGGGTAACTTCGAAACATTGAAATGGAGAAATACATACTTTTTCGAGGTATGGGATATTTCAGGAACCCAAAGAGAATCAGGCTTTTCGGATATCGGGCGGGGTAACTTTGGAACACTTGATAATTGAGTTTCAGGAAGCGCACAATAAGGTTCAAGAGTCTCCTTCACGAGATCTACCATGACACATGGGAGCCTCAATGTTACCGGGGGCATAGTAAATCAGGGTTTATGGATGAATAAAGAGCCGTACAGCAAAACAATGTCGAAAGTTCTCATGTTTTACTTTTACTGTTCCAAAGTTATCCCAATGAGGGACATTCTTGAAATACTTCTTTGAACACCCATACAGCTCCGACTAGGGATGTCCAAATAGACTGCAATGCCCGTCAATCCAAAGCTGGGACCGTAAACTTTTGATTGACCACAGATACATTGCTTTTTTGCTGTAAGACTCAAAAGTTACAGAGGAATTCCAATCAAGAATGCTCAAGAGTGTTCCAAAGATACCCCACTTGACGGTAGTCCATTTTTGGGCCAAATCCCGACCTCCGCCGGTTTCGGACTCGAACGAAGAGAAGGCGGCCTCACGAGCTCAAGAATGATGTCTCTGGTCCACTTTGTGAGCAATTTGAGATTTATAGCGAAATCAGTCAAATTCTGCTGATAGCAACTCGAAAAATCAGTTTGTCATGCTCATTGAATGGGTCCTAGATTAGCAGGTCAAGATACGTAGGAAATCATACTTCTGGTACGCTCCTGACTCACCACAAAGATGCGCCACAAGAGCGTTAAAGTTACACGATTAGCAAAAGACGTTAAAATTGCTATCTTTATGATGATCAGTTTTTTGCAGTATGAGAAAAATTCTGACGAGTTGGCGTGAAACCGTGTACTCGGATTCGGTTTTTACATCGAAAAATACTCAAGAGGATCATGTTCTTTTAAGGTGGACATTTCAGGCCCAAGATTTGTTGTCCAGGAGATCACCTATTTGACAATAAGACCTCATTTATTCCTCTACCATAACTTAGGAAGTAATCTATCCATCGGAAAAAAATTTCTACAGTACTTTTTTTGGACGGCTCTCCAAGATTCATAACAATGGTCATGTAACAATTTTTCGAAATAATGCGCGTAGTTCAAGTTCGAAGGTATTCTTTTTCAAACTGTTCTGAATATTGCAGTATTTTCACTGTACATCTTACACTATATTTCATATTCCCAGCACACTAACGGAAGCCGGAAGGTTCTGAAAAATCCCCTTCCGTGTATTTTTACAAAGATACCCAAAATACGTTGCTAAAAGAGATCAACAGTATGATTTCTCAAAGCGGTATTTGGTATTGATTAGAAGAGAAAGTTGAACCACTCTCATACTAATGGAAAACCATACGTTACCTATACAATCCTGCCTGTCATTTGCAACAGGGTTCTGCAAAGAATGATTCTCTATAAATTTGGTAATATCTATTCTATTATCTTATGAATGAATTTTATAGATCAAATATCTTTCCCGGCAGGGTACTCGGAAGAATTTGAGCTGCCTCAACCATGATTTTTCGGTACAATCTATCAGCTGGTTAATATGGAAAACTTCACTCAATCTCTGTAGACCAAAATTTCCCGAAGAGAATCGGAATTTTTCTAAATTCTTGATTTTAATCATCTTTAAAATGACCGTATTGAAATTCCGTCTCAACCAAACGATAGATCTCGTCGAAGAGTTTTGGTTCAGATGCCCCAAATCCCCCTTGGAATCTCACTCAGAAAAATATATCACAATATATGAAAATATTTTCCATAATATTCATTTCTTCTCGAGATCTTCCTCTACGGATTCAATTCATCCAAGTTCAATGACTCTCCGAGCATTCGGAATCGATTGGTATATACCAAATATGTGTTGAATCCTTTAAAAAGCTCTATAATCAAATTTCTCATCAACGAAATAAAGTTACGAAGAAAAATTTTCTCTTGATCATGTTCAAATGGAATTTAACAGAATTTTAGGGGGCATCTTGCGAGAGGTTTTTCAGCAAAATCTATCGTTTGGTCCCGACGGAATTTTGATAGACCTGGTGTGAGGATGATTGAAATGTAGTTTTTGGAAAAAATTGATTATTCGAGAAAAAATTCACTTCAATGATTTCTAACGAACTTCAATGACATACGGTATCAATCAGTCCATTAATAATGCTCAGGAAGTATCTCTCTAGGTCATTGAAAGTCAGATGAATAAGATGTAGAGGAAGATCTTGGGAAGATATGAATACTATCAAAAATATTTTCCTGAATTCTTATACATTTTCTCGAGAGTACATTCAAAGGGGGATTTGGGAAGTTGAATTGAGATTTTTTTTGGCATGATCTATCATTCGCTTGAGACAACATTTGAGTACGGTCGGCTTAGAGGTGATCAAATTTGAGTTTTTGGTGGTAATTTCCATTTTTTTCAAAGAACTGTGGTCTACAGAGATTGAAATAAGATTCGGTTCCAACCAATTGAAGTAGATTGTGCGGCCGAAAACCGTAGTTTAGGTGGCTAAAATCTCATGAGACTCCAATGGAAAAAGATATGTCACTATATAAATGCAAAATTCTAGAAATTCTCTCCGAAAGAAATCATCTAAGTAGGATATGCATGGAGATTGAAAGGTGGAGAATCACTGGCCTCATCTATGCGGAATTCTCTACAGGGTGTCTATAGAATTTACAAATCTTTATTTAAGGATTTTTCCAGGAAATCAAGGAGTGAAACCATGGAAATCCAAGGAATTTTTGACTGATTATTCAAGAAATTTGGCGGAACCAAAGGAACTGTTGCAAATAAGGCCAAATCTGATCCAGAGGTTCCGGGGCTCAAATTGCACTAAGATGCGTGTTCTGTGTGTCGAAATTTGCATGTAAAATTTTTCCCCGTAAAATCCAAGCATTTTCGAGTCCCCGAAACTCATTGAACCGTGTCCTTGAGTGAAAAATTCACGCAGAATGGACGCATCATTCAGAAAATTTTCAGCGGAACTATTTTTTAGATCTTGAAGAGCCCTACGAAGAAATACTTGACCCTCATTCCGATAATACGGATATTCTTCGAGTTATACACGGATAATGGTTTTCATGGACGAATCGTTCATTTTCATCCCATGCTAATCAAGGTATGTGTATCCAGCGTACTCCTGCACCCAACTAACATGCCCTCATTCGTCAATTTTAGGAGTGGGCGCTCGTTGACCCCCCGGCAAGTTTCTTTTACGTTCGTTATGTTAGAAAATGACGAAACGAGTGATTTGGCCCGACCCTTAATTTATTGGATCGACCAATATCAACGTACTTCAACGCATTCGATTCCTTTTTTCAAGACCTTCAAAATCTGTTCTTCAGAGTTGCAAGAGTCCGATCCGGAGCCATTCTATGAGCAAAATATTGAGATCATTTGTGGAACTTGAAGGCCAACATTGGAGTGTACCCAACATGCCCCTCAACAGTTATCTCAGAAGAGTTTGTAGCGTGACTTTTTCACTCCTCAAAACGTGTTTAACACGTCAAAATAAGCCGAAATAGTGATTGGGATAGATAAAACAGCGTTACACGAGTTTGCTCGGAGATGAAAACGATTTCCCGATTTTGCGCACTGTATCGCCGATTAACATTGTTTTGAAGGATGGAGGCATGTTGGGTACACTTTTCTTCGATCTCGCGACAGATCACTTTCTGGGAAAATTGTAATGACTCGGCTCTGGTTGGTCAAAATTCAACTCATCTCAGCTCATTTCCGAGGTCTCGAAATCAGCTTCAAAATGAGTCAAAGTACGCCAAAAAATATTGAAGTGGACCGAAACTATTGGCAAAACGGCTTGTTGGGAGGGGGGCATGTTGGGTACACTCACTGTATGCAAGAAAAATTCTCTTTTCACACCATTTTGGAACATGAACCGATACTCTTCAAATTGAAACAGATTCTCACTCTGCAAGAGCTTCCAAAAACACCACATTGCCGGATTTTGGAGAAACTTTTGACAGCCATGGCACTATGAAGCAAGCTGGAATGTTATGTGTTTCCATCAACTCTTTCAAATTTCGCGAGAACACACTTGAAAGCCATCCGAGAACGCCTCGCGAACGTTCCAAGCATTCTTCGAGAACCCTCTTTGAGCACCTTACAAACATCTCAAAAATCTCTCAAGAACCCTTTTTGAGCACTTTGCGAACATCCCAATAATCCCTCAAGAACTCTTTTCGAGCACTTTGCGAACACTCCGAGAGCCCGTCAAGAACTCGTCTCGGCGGTTCATATAGGAAATTCCTATAGGAACTTGTCAGGATTTGTTTCTCAAGAACATTATCGGAACCCTTTGAGAGTTATGGTACTGGCTGGGAGAAAATACGCGGCGTTTTCAGCTTATGGGGTAAGTTGGGTCCAGGTGTATATTGGTTACGTTTACCTTATAGATACACGACCGTAAAAGCAATAAGAGGAGAGGCAGAAGACTCATTCGGCCATCAATTGGATCTCTCATCGTGACTAAAGGAAAGCAGAAGATATGAGAATGATTTTCCCCTTCCAGCTCGTCCATTAATTTTGCAGTATCATATTCTCTGAGTTATATATAGAATTTGATATCAAGAATGAATTTAGCAGTATTTCGAGTCAAGTGAGTTAGTACATATTATAGCAATAGCTCTATTTCACTCTAAACCTTATCGAAGGCAGACCGAACCCTGATAGACTTGCTGTGTATCCCATGCTGACACATCTTGGATGGCGCAATGATTTCTCAGCTGAGATCACAGCTGAGAAATCAGTTGTAAATTTGGCATGAGAATGCAGCTGTGATCTCAGTTGTGAATTCACCTGAGAAATTACCTGTGATCTCACCTGTGATTTCAGCTGAGATCTCAGCTGGTTTTTCCCGGCAGAGGGGGGGGGGGGACTGAGCCTGATAACTTATTGATGAGCTGGGTTATAAAGTTGATCCACGTAGCCGGAAGCCACGTGTAGAACCGATTCGGTACGCCGTCTGATCCTGGGGCCTTATCCGGTTTGAGACGATCAAGTACGTCTAGAATCTCGTCCATTGTGAAATCACGGTCCAGGATAGGGTGCTCAGCGCCGAGATACATCTCCAAAGTGATGCATATTGGTGGAAAAATCTCTTCGTAGAATTTTTCTAGGGCTTCACGAGAGATTGGGCAGGAAGTAGGCTGTTTGTGCTTAAGTTTCCTGACTGTGGCCCAGAAGCTTTGGGGGTCCTCTTTTCGTCAAGCAGCTTCGGTGGTATAGTAAAAGAGCACGCTCCTTCTCCTCACATAGTTTTCTGTAATGTTTGCGTAGAGGCAAGTACTCCTCTCTCGCTCTTGGTTCCCTAGATTGAGTCAAAGTCCGTCGGGCCTTCTCGTGTCTTGCAAGTGCGATGCGACACTCTTTGTCGAACCAAGGCTTATCCTTAGACTTATCCTGGGCGTTGATTAGGAGCCTCTTCACCAGGCCGAGTTCTTGTGCCGAATGTTTAATCATATCAACCAGCGCATCATTGAGGTACTCATTATCGTGTGACTCGACGTCAGGGGTTTCAATTTCGGCCACATAATTTACATATTCGGCATATCTGCCTTGGTCCCAACAAAGTTTCGTTCGCCAGTAAGGAACTCCCGTGGAGACTTGAAAATCCCGGGGGCCTGTTGGACAATTTATCAGTACTACCGCAGGGAGGTGGTCAGATAGATCAATATTGGCTAGGTAAAAATCTGATAAACTGTTGAATCCTTCGTGGTTGGTCCATATGAGATCGATGGTGCTGCTGCCATTATTCCCCGTGAACGAATATTCCCCTTCCTGGTCTGAGAAACTTCTACCGTGGAGCACTGTGAGACCAACATTTTCAAATCCTTTAACAAGTGTGCGACCTTGTTTATTGGTGATGGTATCTTGAAAGTGTCTTGTAGCGTAGAATTTGGACACGGTAGCGGCTTCTGGGTTGAGTTGATTCGCATCGCCAATCCGGGCGTCGAAGTCGACTCCCACAATCAAGGTCCCTGTAAAATTTGTGATATTATCATTGATAAATGTTGTTAAGCAGTCGAGATCCTCCTTGAATGTATCATTTTTCATGTATACTGATATGATTAGGTATTGAATTTGATCGATCTCGCATTTCAGGGCCATGACAGTATCGGTGGTTAGACAGAGTTCGGGGTTTTGTACCAGCTTGGGGTTGATGAAAATTCCCAAACCACCCTTGTCCCTGCCTAGCACTTCGCTTCTGATAGCATGATGTTCAAGTAACGAGAAGTCTTTGAGGACAGGTGGAATCGGAGTTAAGCTATCTTGCGCCCATGACTCTGAAAAGCATAGTAAAGCACAATTCGTTAAGAATTTCTTGAGTTCGTCGGCTGGAGTACTACCAAGGTTCTGGAATCCGTGCAAATTCCAGAAAGCTAGTGAAACTGCATCATGATTCAATGTAAGATCGTCAGTTCGGGTGCAGTGCTCAACGTTTTCCTCGGCCGGGGTCGGCAGGTCGGGTAATTCGGGAACCTCAGTCTCCTCGATCAGTCGAGCGACGAAAAAGCTGCTGGTTTGAATTTGCGATGAGGACTGCGATAGTGATTGCTCATTTAGCTCTTGAGAATGCTGGCCTTGAGGTTGCCGTTGCGGTGAACGCGGGCCAGGGACGAGGCCGATGCCGTCTTTCCAGCGCTAGTATTGCCTGTTGATGATGATACCTTTATACGTGACACGCACGTTGCTTCCCTTTTCCCTTTCCGAGTCCGCGATTTTGGACATATTCCTTTGGATTTACCTTTCTGCAATGGTCAAATCACTGTTAATAGAATGTTCGTATTAGCGAGCTTGGTTCTCTTCGCAGTCATTACTGTCCGCTTGTCTTTGGCGCTTGCAAGCTCAGCTTTAATCAGTCCCGTTCCTTTTTGAGTTTTGATAAGTGGAGCCTCGATAACATTGATGTCGGCTTCCAATTTGGCTTGCAGCCACGTCGAGACCTCGGACACGTAGTCGTCGGAAGAGGGGAGGATGCCGCGAATTATTATGTTGTTACGCTTATCTCGGCGAGCTCGCATCTCTTCATTGTGCTCGATTCTGTGAAGTCTTGCTTTGAGAGTAGCATTTTCTTCTTCCCAAAACTTGTCGCGAGTAGTGATATCTTCTCTAACTGCTTCTTCGATTACGTTGTTGATATTCTGGAACAAATGAGCTACGTCGCCACTCAGCTTATTCATTTTCTCGAGTATTTATCGTAGCATCTGGGTATTTTCATTCCCTTGCTCTGGTGAAAGCGTGCGGTTTTTTGAAAGGAAAGAGCTCATCGTGTTGTTGTTCCTGGTGTTACGCACATTTGGTTTATTCTGATGCATTTTCGTAGACAATTTGGGGTTATCAAAATAGTGCACGACACGTTGATCTGCCTCGACGCACAAAGCGCGCGCACACTCGCACACAAACTAGCCAACTCTCCCGGTTCGCAGTGGCGTGAACTTCCTAACCTCAAACTTGCACACGCGGCATAAGAAGAGATTGTTGCTCTGACAATTGCACTAATTAGAAGAATCTTTATAGGTCAGCGGCAAAAGCTGCAGCTCCGGTTTTCTTAGAGCACATAATACAACACCACAACGTTTCGGTTATCATAGGGTGGCAGAGGAAACAAGACGCGATGCACTGCGATGGAGGCACCTGCGCGCCGCTCGCAGGACTCAATATTAATTGATTTGCCCACTTTATTCCTGTTCTTGAGCACACACAGAGCATCGCTGAAATTGTTGGAGGTGGCAAGAATAGGTCTTGGCTTATCAGCAGTAGCAATACCAATACGCTTACAAGAGAAGACAAGATTTTTCAGCTCATTGATTTTAGATAGCACTTCAGATACACAATTGAAACAATCCTCATTCTGTGGTTCCTTGACATTGTAAATAATGATATTGTTCTGTCTCCTTGCTCTATCATTGACTTCTGCACAGATTTCTTCAGTGTCGAGAGTTGGAACCTTATTCTTAATTGCACCAACTGAATCTTGTAGCGACAGAATATCAGATTTGAATTGATTTAGAGCAACAGTTACAGTATCATTTCTGGCATTCAGACTTTTCACTTCATCTTCAATTATTGACATCCTGGCACAATGTTGACAAAAACAAAAAATCAGCAGTGGCGGAATTGCTCGATTTACTGAAAAATCTGAAGGAAACACCTTGTCAAATCAATCAAAATCTGCATATGCATCTGCGCCATCAGATGCATATGAGTCATTTCGGAGCATTCCGGCCAGAGGCGTCACCAGGGGGTCTGGGAAAAATCCCAAAAAATTCTTTTCCATTAATACTATGTTTAGAGAGTACAAAAAAATTCTTTTTGGATTTTTCCGAAGCCCTCCACAGGCCCTAGGGCTCACAGAAGGTCTATCTCGAGCCCTTCTTGGCCTATTCCTGAAAAATCATAGCTCCGACTACACTCAATCTTTCTCTACGTGCTTCAGTGAATTTTCTTTGTTAAGACTAGCACTTTTGAAAAAAAAAAAAATAGCCCGGAACCAATCATGCAGCCTAGTAACTTCTAGGAGCTATTTCCTGAGAGCAGATTTTAGCGATTCTTGGGCCTGCTTCGAAGCGATCTAGCTTCTACTAGACATGTGATAATCGACTTCTGCAGGTGGTAATTTTAAAGGTCTAAAAAAACCTACAATTTGATCACCTGTAGAAGTCAATTATCGTACTTTTTATAGGAGCTATAGCCGATACAAGTTGAGCAGTTTTGTAAAATGCCAAACTTTGAGCTCAATTTGAAAGAATCGTCTTCTTTCTATCGACCCAAAACCTGTGCGAATATATTTTTCGATACAAATCATATCAATTAGAACAATAATCTGGGTGGGCCATTTGATTCTCGATTTTATTCAGCCAATTTAAAACACCCTCATTTTACTTTTTGCTTGAAATGCCAACATAGGCATGGCTCGCATATTCTCCCATCTGAGTTGTTGTGCACCAATCTGGGTGGAATTACTCCCCAAAGTACCCCCAAATATGTATGAGAACTTCCGGAGGCGAGCCTCAAGCCAGAAGCGAGCTGGAGGCTCAAACCATCAGGTCCGAGATTGGCATTACTTCGGCTATCTTGGGGCAGGCGAGCGAAGTCTCGATTCCGCGTGTTCTTGCCCACAAACGAGATGAGTGGCTAGAGTAGGGATACGAACATGTTTTCCCGACTCAAAATGACCATCTCAATACGATCCCGGGGTCAATTCGTGCCTAGGATATCATTGAATCCTCAAACGCCGTTAAACTGCGTAATAACTCAATAAATCAATCATCAATTAATCAACTAAACATCTCGTTTGGGACTGTACCCATTGATAACAAGTATTCACAAACTGTTTACTTCATCCACTAGCTTTGAGTGAAGAAGGAAAAATCATATTGTATGATAATCTCGTAGAGAAATAGAGGAGTTTGACTGGTCGTGAGACAGAATAATTCATTATACTGAGTTTTTTGTAGATTGTCTCAAAATACTTGAAAAAAACTGGAATGATCATTCGATTGTACAGATTTCAACTCTGTGGACTGTTCGTCTCCATCGAGTTTCAAGATTTCCTAAATGTCGACTCTTCTGACTCCATTGATTGGAAGGCAATATGAATCTATGTCTTACTGTCTGCTATGTACAGGCATATACTTTCACATCATTCTTAGAGGAGACAGTGTGAAACTAACTTCGGAAAAATTTTTTCCTGAAATTGATCACAAAAAAGTGGGCAGGAACACGGGAAATCGAGCCCTCGCTCGCCTGCCCTTTGGTAGACGAAATAATGCCCATTTTGGACCTGATGGTTTGAACCTCCAGCTCGTTTCTGGCTTGAGGCTCGCCTCCGAAAGTTCTTACACATATTTGGGGGTGCTCTGGGGAGTAATTCTACCCAGATTAGTGCACAATATCTTAGAAGGAAGCATATGCGAGCCATGCCTAAGTTGGCATTTCAAGCAAAAAGTCACAAAACTGCACTTTTGAACGTATGCCAAAAATTAGGAGATGATTTCTCCACCGAGTTTCTTGTTGATATTGGTAGTTCTTGTGTTGAAGAACATATTTGCATAGTTTTGAGGTCGAAAATGAAAAAACGATTTTGGCAAATCGAGCTCAAAGTTTGGCATTTTTACAAAACTGCTCAACTTGTATCGGCTATTGCTCCTATAAAGAGTCTATCATCGAATGTCTAGTAGAAGCTGGATCACTTGGAAGAAGACCCAGAAATCGCTAAACTCTGCTCACAGCAAATAGCTCCTACCGATCGCTAGACTCCATAATCGGTGGCGGACAATTTTTTCCTCAAAAGAACTAGTCTTTACAAAGGAAATGCGCCCGAGTACGTTAAAAGGAATTAAGTTTAATCGGAGCTATGATTTTTCTAGAATAGACTAAAAAAGGCCTAAAACTAACCTTTTATGAGCCCTAGGACCCATTGGAAGGTTAGAAGAAATCTGAAAAAAAATAATTTGTACTTTTCAAACATAGTACTAATGGAAAACAATTTTTTGGGATTTTTTCCAGACCCCCCTGGTGACGGCTCTGGCCGAAATGCTCCGAATTGACTCATATGCATCTGATGGCGCAGATGCATATGCAGATTCTGATTGATTTGACGAAGTGTTTCCTTCAGATTTTCCAGTAACATTGAGCACTTTCATCACCGCTGATTTTTTGTTTTTGTCAACATTCATTTAATCAAAATAATAAAAATTATGAATGAATCTGAATGTTTCATTGTTCCTATAAGTGCAAGTTCCTTACCTATAGCACAATCATGACTTGAGAACTTTCTAATTCTAAATTTTTTACAATTTCATTATGTAGAACTTGAAACTGACATCATGAATTGCCTTTTGGATGCTTGAGTTACGATTTTGCTATAAGTGACAAACTCCTGCTTCAATTCTCCCCATTCAATTTATCCTATACCTCCAACTTGATCAAAGTGAATCCTACTCCTTACAATGTCGGCAAGTACAATTTAGTGAAGTGTCTAACTGATTGAAGACACCGATTTGATGCAGTTTTTAGGGATGTATAGTTGCGAAGCTTCATTCTTTTGACATGAATTACCATTACTTGGAAAACTCATGAAGTCATGATAGTAACTAAATTTTCCATCACTCTTGCTTTCTCGATTTTTCTTCAATTTCTAGGGCAGGTTGGGGGTTTGGATTATGCTTTTCCTCTGTTATAACATTGCCAACGCAAACAGAAAAAGCAAAAGTGAAGCAGCAGACGAGCAGGTTCAAGGTGAATTTCAGTTTTCGAAGGGTCCCGGCAAATCATATTCACTGATGTTTCAGTGGAAATTCTCACTCGTGAATCAGTGAATTGCCTCACTGATCCATCAGTGACACTCACTGATCCATCAGTGCCACTCACTGAAACTTCAGTGATCAGGACCCGTCCGACCCTCAAGGTCACTGGAGTTTCAGTGAGGGTCACTGATGACTTCAGTGCATATGCACTGAAGACCCAGTGTATATACACTGAAGTCATCAGTCAAAGTTGATCCGTAACGCACTGAAGTTCAGTGGATTCTCACTGATGGATACGGAGAGAGTAGAATCATTCACTTTATCCCGAAGGAAATCTAATTTTCTGACCTCATTTCATTGGACAGTTTTAATTGTAATGACCCCAAAGCTACCCCAGTTTCTGAAAAAAAGATACGTACGTGTCAGTTTTTACTCTACAAAATTGAAACTCCGTGGAAATACTCCGATGTAACAATGAATTTGTCCAGATTCGTGAACAGACAAGTGAATTATAGCTTAGCTACCTTGGATTCGACCTGCTAAAGTCGAAACCGCACCACTTTTTCCGAGTAACTGTTTGTTAGATTGAAAACGTACTTTCGGAGGAGTCAGCTTATGAACAGATTAAAAGCTGTATAAGGCCTTCGGACTGGTCCAAAACATTGTTTATGCGCGCCCCAAGTAGGAGGAATTGGTATTAAAGTCTCAGGATCATCCGCCTAGCCAACTGTGCGTGATAACCACTCTTTCATGGGTTGTTCCAAAGTTACCCCCGGTGTTCCAAAATTACCCCGGTTGACGCTGGGTTAAGCGGAATATTGCACTATCCGCAATATATGAGGATACCTCTGATACTTCCAATTTTTGGCCTCAAGAAGTATGACACTGGCAAAGTTCGAGATATATGACTGTATTTTCTCTCTCAGCTCCGTGGATGGTTCTAGTATGAGGATTGTATGCAATCAGGAGTTCAAATATAGTAACAGAAGTCAGATTTGAGATACACTGAAAGCTCCACCGATGGTTTCATCATTTTTTTATTCATTCCTCACAAAAATTAGGGCTGCATAGCTCTCATCCAAGCGGATGGTACTCATGCAGCGTCCAAATTCTCTGTGGAGGGAAACTAATATGATATTTTGAGTGTATTCGTAACCTAGTCAGGGTGTTTAGAGATCTTGATCTGCCCGATCACGCGTGTATCTTGTAGACAATTGTACGATTGAACATGTTGTCACATCATTCCTTCTCTGATTTCATTCGATTTCCTGGCTCCTCTGCCAATCACATAGGAGTAATTCCACGCGGAACAGACCTACGAAAAAGGGTCATGTCTCAGATCGTTTTCTTGGCTTTTCCGTTCGATTCTATAGTACAAAACATGAACTTTCTACCAACTATGGGACCCCATAAAAATTTCCCAGGTATGTGGGGCACATTTTGATTTATCCTCCTCAATGATCTCCATAAACAAAATTTGGGTCTTTCTTTTCGATAAAATTCATGTTTCTCAAATCCGTTCGAAGATATACAGAGTTTGCAGCATTCATTAGGTCTTGAAAAAACCTATCGAAATCAATCTTGGAGGCTTGATTCTGAGGTTATGGGCGGCTTCAGTGGGCAAAAGAATAAAAAATACATGAATATTGATTACTCAAAGAGCCATTTTTTTATTCCTTGAAAATTCCATATTTGATGTGAAATGTTGTGTTCTTCCAGAAAAAGTAGTCCCAAACATTTTTCTGCGTCCTAAGGCCTGTTTCTACTATTTTCTGCAAATCTATTTTCTAGGCGATTCAAAATCGTCTGTTTTCTGCGCATGCGCAGGAATTTGGACTCCTGAAACCAATTTCATTGAAAAGCCAAGAAAATTTTCTTTGAAATGATCATCTGGTGAAGTCAATTCCATCAAGTAGAACCGGAGCTGCAACGTATGCAAGATGATCCCTCAGCTCGTAGGCGTACGGCATCCTGCGCGGATTTTCTCTATCACTCCCTCCGGCACCTCCGACATACCTCCTGGAATCCAGTGGTTTTAAGGCATTGTAGCTCTGGTCCAAATCCATGGAATTGACTTCGCCAAGTAGTCATTTTGAAGGAAATTTTCTTGTGTTTCCAATAGAATTGATTTTCAGAATCCAAATTCCTGCGCATGTGCAAAGAACAGAATATTTTCAATCTCCTAGACAATAGATTTGCAGAAAGTAGCAAAAACAGGCCTTAGGACGCAAGAAGATTGTTCGGGACTACTTTTTTTTGAAAGAACACAACATTTTACATCAAATATCGAATTCTTAAGGAATAAAAATAATGGGTTTTGAGGAATTAATATCTTTATATTTTCGGTTCTCTTGCCCACTGAAGCCGCTCGTGAACTCAAAATCAATTCTGAAAAACTATTATCGATAGGTTTTTTCAAGACCTTTCGGATGTCGCAAACGGCATCTCCGTATCTTCAAACGGACTCGAGAAATGTGGATTTCACTAAAAGAAGGACCCAAATTTCGTTGTTCTGGATGATTGAAGAGATATTGAAGATGATTGAAGATAAATTAATATGTGCCTCACATATCTAGAAAATTTCTATGGGGTCCCATGGGTGATGAAAAGTTTATGTTTAGTACCATAGAATCGAATGGAAAAGCCAAGAAAATAATCTGGGACATGACCCTTTTTCGTAGGTCTGTTTCACGTGGAATTACTCATAGGTCTATGATATTTCAATCTCTTCGTCTCTTAACACGTTTGCTGCGACGGGTCCCACCGGTGAGACCCGTCGCAGACTTGGTAGAAGAAACTTCTAGGACGATGCGTTCCCGGAACGTACCTCAGAAGGTTCCGATGGGAATCAGGAAACGTTTCAGCCGAGAGACTGTGGACCGTAGGGGCGCCGTTGCGGCTACGTACGAATGTCCGCAAGTGAAACCGTTCCTCATAGGTTGTCCCATGATCACCGGAACGTTTCATACGTTTCCGCATAACAATTGTTAAACAAATAATTTTCAGTTATGTTTTCCTTGTTGATTCTTGCCCGATAGATTTACAGTTTCATCATCCCCCTATATCTGGGCAGCCTTATTTATGTTTCAGTCTCGCCGATGGGATCGCACCGATGGCTTGCGAGAGTACGATTTGAAAAAACCAATTCATTTATTTATTCATTTAATGGAAAAATTCCTAAGTTCTTGGTTGCACGAGAAACGAATACGAAACCATTAAATAACTGTTATGAAACCACGGAAACGTTCCGGCGATCATAAGACAACCTGTGGGGAACGGTTCAGTCTGCGGACATTTGTACGTAGCCGCAACGGCGCCCCTACGGTGTTCAGTATCTTCGCGATCGGTTCCCTGGTTCCCATGGAAACCTTCTGGGGTACGTTGCGGGAACGCATCGTCCTAACTGGGGAAGAGACCTATCATGACGTTTTGCTTTGCCAAGAACCTAAACAATGAGATAAATGAGAGTCTAGACCCATATGAGCGTTTACTTCGGAATGCGGGTGTCCACTCATGACCGAAACGAAAAGATGAAAAAACAGCTGTGACGTGATGAGGCTCACGGGTTCCCCCCTCGTCTCGCCCCGCCACATGACGATGGACCAGCCGCAGCCAGTGCATCGTCAGCGTCTTTGACGGAATCTCGTCGGTACCCCTCCCTAAAGCGCGATGTCGCGTCGCGGACCCATCGTCGCGGACGACGGGCCTTGCTGCGGCAGACCGCTCAGACCAACCTAACGATGAGGACACTCTCTCTCACCTCGATATCATCAAAGTTCACAATCCGACTATATATATATATATATATATATATATATCGTGTTCTTTCTGGAAATACAGATTCCACGTCACATCCTATTTTTTGGTGCTAGGTGGGGTAGTTTCCCACGAGTTTTTGGGATTCTTTCCTCTTTCCAAAAAGTGAAATTCTTCTTCCTTATTCGGGAAAACTTGTTCCAATTCGGCTTGATTTGCGAGAGTGTCTCAAATACGGAAAGTGACAAAAGTGAGAAACGGGTGAGCCAAGCCGAATCAACCGAGCCAAGCTGAACCAAGACGAGACCAATCCTGCCCAGGAGGTTGTTCTTCAGCCCGCCCGCTCAGGCGTGTGTCAGCAGAGGATCATCGCAGCGCTTATCTCCTGGCGAGCCGCGATTGAGGGGCCAGCAGGAGCAAAGGATCAATTACCGGGCTACATGCAGCTCAACGCATTGTGTGTCATCGTGGCCTGCTGCAGCTACGTACTGGCGTAAATACAAACAGCTTATCATATTCATTATCTCGCACGACAGATTTACCTACGCACTCGCATTCATCCCAAAAAATCAAAGTTGATTCATGAATAGACAAGCAAAAATGACTCGGATGTTAGGTCTATTCGGAAAATCTGAGAGCAAAGAGTCACTGGCTCGCACAGGTACCATACCTAAGGATACTCACTTAAGATCGGGACTATGTGAACAAAACCGGCAAACGGACGGGTTTAACGATAGATCGAGTATTTATACCATGTTACCAGGTACCCCTCGAAGAACATGACCAAGATGGGGCATGGGGAATAAGTGCGAGCGCGGTAAATGGCAATCACGGAAGTCCTGAGATGGGAATGAGTCGGTCTTCAACACCGCAAAATCCGAATCGATATTCGAGACCTGATTACAACCAATGGCGGGCACCTCAGCCCATTCTTGAAGAATCGCCCATAAAAGCGAACCCATTCGGACGACCCACTCAAAACCAAACTCCAACCGTACCTCATCAGGAAACCTATTATTACACAAGTCCAGACGGTCGGACATTTCTATGTACGGAACAGCAACCCAAAGAGCAGAGCGTTAGAATCGGAGAAACTTCTCCCTCAGACCCAAATTTTATACATGTGGGACTCGCACAAAATCATAGGGTGCCTGAACTCAGCACAAACATTTCCGCACAAACACAAATGAACCATTTGATATTTTATTGCTCTTTTATTGCTAATTTATTGCTGTAATGCGGAATTTATTGCTCTTCATTTTCTCGAATTATGAGTGTTTGTGCTGAGTTCCGTGTGGAGTCAGCACAAACATTGAGTTTTTGTCGACCCATCGAAACCTGACTTAGCTTATATTTTATTGCTAATTTATTGCTCCCAGAATCCGTTTTGATCATCCCCTTAGAGCAACTTCCGGCGGAGATATGAGTGCTTGTGCTGAGTTCAATGTGGAGCCAGCACCAACATTAGGTTTTGCCGACCTCTTATGCCTTGATTAAATATACTTTATTGCTATTCCATTGCTCTAAGAACCTCTGTCGGCTATCATCTCAAAGGTGCGACAATAGACATTCGCGTTTGGACATGGAGGGCCCGACAGCCTTCAGTGGCGAGGTTGCAGTGGCGCAGGAGCCGCGAAGTCGTGAATATCGGGACCACTCTTCTTGGCATGTTCTGCATACTTGTGGGGACACTGTGGAGAGTATTTTACACAGTTTCGCTGTAGCTGACGCAAGCTCAATGGAATAGTCCAATTTATCATTTTTGGAGAGAGAGATGCAGCAATGGCATTTTGGAGCAAGTTCACAGTATTTGTGACGCAAATCCTCTACAAAATCCTTGGGTGGTCGACGAGATTAATGAGGTTCCCAAGAGCATTTCCGCGAGGTTTTAATAAAAAGAAAAAAAATAACTGTAAATTGAGTATTGGCCAGCTTTAACTTCGGCATTTTTAGAGATGATATCTTAAACCCGGTCGACTGTAGCGTACACATAATTCATAGAGGATCACGTCTACCATTAGTGAAATCGAGGTATTATATTAGAGGATTAAAAGCTGAATGGTGTGCTCACACACGTCAAAGGACTGGATTCACCCACGGTGAGGGTGAAACGCAATGAATCGACGAGTTTCTTAGATCTGTGAAACTGGCAGGAGTTGTATACCTCGGTTTGGAGTAGAGTTTCGAAATATTCACAAAAAAGTATCCTACACATTTTCGGTGAAACTAATTCCATCTTTTCGTCTTAGAACGAAAAGCACATCACAGTAGTAGGGCAAAAAAATCGCGAAGAAAAGGAGCTCTCAACATCCCATTTATACTGATGAAAGCGAAAAGTTGACTTACAAGGGGAGCACTTAACTTCTGAGTCACCAATCTTCCCCAAAATTTGTTTACAGTTTGATCCCTTATATTAATCTGCAGTACAATCGAGAAGTCAGTCGCATCGAAATTTGCGATATCTCGTAAGGCTATCGTTTCGTGAGTAGAGTTCGATGAAAGTCGTCAGTAGACATCGGAATAGTAAATATCAACATAACCAGTAAAGTTGACAGGTTATTGTTGCAACAACACAGAGACTCGCATGGTTCCTAGACTAATATAGCAAAACGATTTAATCCATTCAAAAATTTGCGAATTTTATCGCGTCAACCTCATCTCAATGACCAGCTCATTGTATTGTATTAAATGTAAAAATGTTCAAGAGATTTGATTGAAATGACGGAAATGATTTTATGTAGGTTGCGGAAACATTTCGTCTCGAATCGGGTGGCGAAAATCAATTGAAGCTGAAATAAGTAAGTCGTCAGGTTTTCGTTGTGATTATAGCATCAATCATCATCGTCATGCCCACTTCAGTACGTCATTCAATTGATTCTAGCATTTTATATAGAACACTCTGACACTTTTTGGTGAATAATTTTTTATACACAATGACACGACTTATACTCGAGTGAATTCGCTCAGTTCTTAAAATATTTGAGAGCTGTTGTTATTATTCTATCATCGACGCTCAATACTCATGTCAGGATTAGGTTTCACACTCTACCGAGCGACGCTACCCGGAGTAAAATAATGAAAATGTAGAATTGGCCTAGGCAGATAACTGCACCATTGAGCTGCTGGATAAGTCAATGTTGAGATCTTCTGATGATGATCACCTACAATCACCATATTGAAGATACTCATTGCGATTCAATATCATATTTATATTCAATTCAATATCCTCACTTTCACGATTTCGTCCATGTGTATCAAACAGCTGCGACCACGATGAGATTTCACCTCTATGCTCGAGGGTCGTGGAGCTTAGAATCTGTCTCTCGCGATTGAATGAAAATTTCGCCCAGATCAATTCTACATCAAGGATGGTCCAAGAAACAATGATTCGAAGTTTCTTGAAGCAATGCTTGTGTTGAGAAATGAGGCTGCAACACAGGAAATTGCACATGCCTAAGGATGACACTCAAAGCACTGACAATAGGTCGAGCAATAAGTAGTTGTTGAAAACTGACAGCAGTTATCAGTTACATGAAAAAGTTTCAAACGTTCCAAAGTAAGGCACAGCCCCAAATTCATCCGGGGCCACAACTGCTATATTTGAGTCTCATAAGATATCGAAATATGAAGGAATTTGTACAAGGACACGAATCTTGCAGAAGTTCCGAGAATCAGATGCCATACAGTGGAAACCTATTACATACTTTCGCACGGAGTGAATGAGGTTGTAGCTTGCTTCTGAGCTATGCTTCTGAGCGGTTGATTTGCAGTCCAAGACGCAGGCGAGTTTCGAAATAATCGCTTGGAAGCGGGGAAGCTCATGAACTAGGTGCGAATGCTATTTTATGCAATTTTGTAAGCACCCAAACATCGGAGAATCGCAAAAAAATTTTTAAACGGGCAATAATTCTGACCAGAAATCCTGAGTGATGATTTACATCTATCTGAATCCATTGTGGACGCACAGGTATATCACGGGCCTGGTGTTTAATGACGACAATGATATTCGTCGTTCGCGAGCTATTAAAGTCATCCTCCATCATTCTACGTCTCAATTTTGGGGACAATCAGCGCGCTTGCGCGCGTGTTGAGTTCTAGTATCACCTAGAATATGAAGAATCCAGAGTAACTCCGTCAAATGGGCCTCCTGTCCAAAGATACAGCGATTGAGACTAGCATTGCCCATATAGGCCCATGTTAAAAAGTGATATATACAGATATACTGACGATGCTAACATTTTTACTCGTAGCCCTGAACAGGGAGCCCATTTGATGGAGTCACTCTGGATTATTCATATTTTAGGTGATACCAAACTGTAAACAATTTTGGAGAAGATTGGTGACCCTGAAGTCAAGTGCTCCCCTGGTTAGTTCGAGATTCCATCGACGCATGATTCCAATTCTCCCAGAAAAATGACCGTCAAGGTGCCTAGAAGTTGATCGAAGGTGAATCTTTCAAATCGGTCAATCTCCGACTCTGCATCATAAGCATGTTTTGTTAAAATTGTAACTTTTATCGCAGGGTTCATTAAGAGCGGGTACTCGAGCAAGAACGGGTAATTTTCACGTACTGTTCAAGCTGTGGAGCGAGAAGGTCGAATGGAGGCGGAAAATACGTTTCCTGGATTCTCTTCCATAACTGCTCGAACGGCGTTTTTCATTCTAGCTGAAACATGATCCCAGGTGCTTGGATTCTTCAAAATTACGGATGGAGATGCGAAATTGCCAATAAAGGTAACTCGATTGCTTGCACTCGTCGTACACAGTTAGGTACCAGCAAACATTCGGATTCATCGTGTATATGTATTGAAATTAGCCTGAGCGTTGGCGTTCTGGACGTCTTTGAAAGTTGAGATATGCAAAAGATAAGATTTTTCTAAAATGAGCAAAAAATCGTTGAACGAATGTCTTCCTCCAGGCACCAAGGGCCAAAGAAAAGCCGGGGAAAGTCGCAAAGATTGATTTTTCATTACTTTGGTATGTGGTTCGAACGAATAACGTTAGTGCAATGATAGACCCCCTACTGACGGTACTGTTCGCTATGCTTTGTTTCGATCCGTCTTTCATTTTCTCTATCAAACAGTGAAACGAAACCGAATTGTCTCCAAAAATAACTAGGCAGGGTCCCCACCGTGGAAGACTCAAATACCCCTGGAAATGTCATGTTGAAGCAGGTCGAAACTCAATGTACAGTTAATTTTTTTCTGTTTATTAAGCCCTCGCGAAAATGCTCTTGGGAACCTCATTAATTTCGTCGACCACCCAAGGATTTTGTAGGGGATTTGCGTCACAAATACTGTGAACTTGCTCCAAAATGCCATTGCTGCATCTCTCTCTCCAAAAATGATAAATTGGACTATTCCATTGAGCTTGCGTCAGCTAGAGCGAAACTGTGTGAAATACTCTCCACAGTGGACCCAAAAGTATGCACAACATGCCAAGAAGAGTGATCCCGATATTCACGACTTCGCGGCTCCTGCGCCACTGCAACCTCGCCACTGAAGGCTGTCGGGCCCTCCATGTCCAAACGCGAATGTCTATTGTCGCACCTTTGAGATGATAGCCGATGGAGGTTCTTAGAGCAATGGAATAGCAATAAAGTATATTTAATCAAGGCATAAGAGGTCGGCAAAACCCAATGTTGGTGCTGGCTCCACATTGAACTCAGCACAAGCACTCATGTCTCCGACGGAAATTGCTCTAAGGGGATGATCAAAATGGATTCTGAGAGCAATAAATTAGCAATAAAATATAAGCTAATTCAGGTTTCGATGGGTCGACAAAAACTCAATGCTTGTGCTGGGTCCACATTGAACCCAGCACAAACACTCATATCTCCGCCGGAAGTTGCTCTAAGGGGATGATCAAAATGGATTCTGAGAGCAATAAATTAGCAATAAAATATAAGTTAAGTCAGGTTTCGATGGGTCGACAAAAACTCAATGTTTGTGCTGACTCCACACGGAACTCAGCACAAACACTCATAATTCGAGAAAATGAAGAGCAATAAATTCCGCATTACAGCAATAAATTAGCAATAAAAAAGCAATAAAATATCGAATGGTTCATTCGTGTTTGTGCGGAAATGTTTGTGCTGAGTTCAGGCACCCAAAATCATACACAAATTATTGAGAATAGCGCTCAGGTTCAAAGGAGCCAAAATAATTCTCCAAGCCAGATACCACAAAACAATAGCCAAACTAATGGTTCTCAAGCGGCACCGCGGCCAGTTTATCAACTAACACCATGGGACTGCCCGCTGGTGGTTGCACAAAATTCACAAAACCCTGCTCAAAAAATTATAGGACAGAACGTACACAAAACTTGACAAATCCATACATCCCGAATAACATTCACGCTCATGGGATTGCTCAACCTGTATCAAACGGAACACCGAGACAAGAGGAACCCCAGCGTGGAAATATGCAGCGAGTGAGTAGCTTCCAACAACTCGTCGAACTGTGGAAAAAACGAAGCTCTCGCGAACCGGTTATTACGAATGGACAAGTACACGATGCGAATTATCAACTAAATTACGTACAGAATAACGAGTTTTATGGACCGACCTATTTTCCACAGAATTGCCAGAGCGTGAGCAATTTCCCACAACGCACATACACGTATTATTCATCAGCGCCGCAAAATCTCAGTCAGTACCGAGCAAATGGAAGCAACCCTAACGCACCCCATATTTCCACGCAACAACACGTTCTTCCGGATCAAACTGCCGCGGTAAATGATCACACACAACGTCAGGACACCTGGACTGCACAACTCATCGGACAACGCACTCACCTTCGGTGACTTCGTCGAGGAGAGGAGGATGGAATTACAACAAATCCAAACCCTAGCGGCCCTGCACGCAAACTATGTCAAGTATCGCTACAAACACAACTACGACATGAAAGCAAATAATGCGGTTCATTTTCGTGAAGGCGAACTAGTTTACGAGCTGAAATTGCCTGTTAAAAACAAATTAGAGCCCCAATATACGGGGCCTTACGAGATAAAATGCATTGATTATAGAACGAAAAATGTGACGCTCGTCAACAACGCCACCACGGAAATAGTTCGAATTGACCAAATTAAAAGGTGCATTGATACCAGAATGGAAAGGGCTGAAGCCAACTTTAAAATGCGCAAAACTGACGTACTTCTTTTAATCTCTCAGAAGGAAGATAGGACGCCTGGAGAAATTCGCCTGGGGTCAGAATTGACCCGGCTCAGGCACAAATCGATGGAAGCACTCCGCTCACGACCAAAACTAAGGGCGTTGAGGCGAATAGATTCACGTGCATTTTATTGTAATAGACGCAAGTCAAAGGAGCGACGTTGGATTGAGCCGTGGTAAAATTACCCCGGTTCAGTCACAAGGCTCGCCCCAATCAGTCAAAAAGCATTCGAAATTCGCTATCCTACCTCTTTCTGAGCGGTCGCAAAAATAGATCAGAACAAGAAATACTGATAATTAAATTTACAGGGCAATCGGAGGGCCGCAGCAGACCAAGTACGTGACACCACTCGAACACACGCCAGGGCTCCTCGTCGAACACATGGGGCCGCTGTCCACGACCACGACCACGTGGAAAATCGTCCAACGAATCGAGTTGGATCAGCTGTCATCCACGTCAGGGACACTGAGAGAGGCATGGTCTCAACTCAGCACCTCCTGCAAGAATAAACTACACCAGACTCAGCTGAACTCCATTCACAGACAGATCAGCGAGACCAGCAAGGACGAAGAACGTACCATCAACATGCTGAGTTACAAAAATACCCAGAGGCGCCGTTCGTGGTTACCCTTTGTGGGATGAAAGTGATCTTCGGAACTCTTGATGAGCGCTCAGAAAGCGAACTTGGATATATAATAGAGACGAGAGCAAATGACACGCGTCGATTAGCTGGACTATTGGCCAACCGAACCGAGTTATTAGAGACTGAAATCGGGAAAAATTCCGAGAAATTATTCAAACTACAAACAGCAATTGCAAGAGTGACTAAGAATGTAAATGCAGCCATTTTCAATTCAATTTGTTCCGATTCAGTTCAAGTAATTCAAACACTCACAAATCAATACGTTTCCGGCGTACACACGTTGATCGAAGCCGTGTCATTTACGTCACAAGGCACCATTCACCCGCACTTCATGCATCCAGAGACTATCGAAAATTCCATATAAATCATTCAAAACGTCCTGCCAGAGGTGGAATTTCCGTGAACTTCAAATAATGAATGGCTAGCGGAAATAGTGAAAATTTCGAAGGTTTCAATCGTACTAATAGACCAGACTATGATCTACTCGGTGGCAATTCTACTTCTGGATAGAGCAGAATACGTCCTATACAGGGCGTCGGCTCTTCCGATTTCGCAAGAAATTAATCCCAGATTTTCTGGTACGTTTGCTTACATCTGGCCGAAACGTCACTTTTTTGCCGTAGACATACAATCGAATACATATTTGACATTGCATCGTAGTAATCTAGCAGATTGCAACGAGCTCCGTGATAGAAGGGTCTGTAAGAACCGACCACCGGTCAGGGAGCTCATTGCAAGAGCCTCTTGTGAAATCGAGATGGCCTTGAACTGATCTGTATCTGATATCACCAATTGTGATGTCAGGGTCATGCAGATGCACGAGGCCTATTGGATGAAAGTCCATGAGTCACACTCTTGGGTCTTTTTGACACTAGGCGAGGAAAGACTTTTCATCCAATGCCGCGGCAGCAAGCATTTGTCGACTCCAATCAATGGATCCGGAATCTTGCTATTGTTACCGGACTGCATGGCTATAACAGCAAACGCACGCCTCACCACATCCAAAGAAATTCTTATGTCTACTAACGCACCTATTTTCTAGAAAATAGACCTAAATTTAACACAGTTCTTGAGCGGGGGAGAAGGAAAATTCGACGGGGAAACCCTACACGAAGCACTGGACGTCATGCTGCGACAAGAGCAGGTCGCGCTGGCGCCAACCCACATCGACGCCCTGGAAACGGCACCGAGCCTGAGAGACATGATCGCAAAAGCCAGAGAAATAAGTAAATACAAGATTGTATCGAACCAGTTTCACAAACTTGAGAACAATTTACCAGAATATTTGCTAATTCTAACACTGACAATAGTATCGGTATTTATAACCGTCAAAATCTTCGCGAAAATTCTGAAACCATATTTAACAATACTGAATACCGCCCGCACCATGTTCTGTTCAGGCGACAACACCCAAAACGGCTCGGAAGAGTGCGCGGCCCAGGGAATACTGATGCGCACGCTACGGCAGGTGTCCCACCTCGTGGACCACCCAAATACACTTGCAGATGAGCGCGAAGAGACAGCGCACCGCCCACAACGTCGTAATATTCCAGACGCACGGGTCCACGCCACCCGTCGCTCGCCGTCGCACGAGCACGACGGCCTATACATCTACCAAGAGCAACGCCCGCCGTCGAACCACTTTGGGCCACGAACGCACACTCATCATCACCGCCACTAAGGCAAAAAAAACAGTCGAGGCACCTCCATCAGGGCTCAAACCCTTGTGCGGGACCTCAACCCACCAGCCACCACTGTTATCCACTTGAACAACCCGAGCATCATCATTGAAGATATTTGGAGACACATCATCGTCATTAGCAATAGTTACGCGGCAGATTTAGATAAATAGAAACGGCAAAATGACATCTATAACCGTTTGTCAGGTAAAATCATTAGTTAGAATAATTGAATATGAAAACACTGCACGTTAGAAGAATGGCGAAAGGCCACGAGGTCACTTTTAGAGACCATTTATTTTTCCACCAAAGTGACACTGCACTCCCCACAACACAACTACTCATTGCCTGGATCTTCAAGAGACCCACGGGCACACATATCATCACGAATATTATAGAACCTAACATCAGGAACTAGTATAAAAATGTGTTGAGAGTACTTACATCCAGCAGCCTCAAGAAGTCAGGCAAACAAAACCATCAGCGGGACAGAGACGGTACCCGTCGGGAGTAAATTCGTTGAAAAGGCGAGGTTACGCCTCGCGACCGCGACCCAGCCGCAGTTTAACAAACGCGGTCTGGACCGCGGGCCCGAATCGCAGACCCAAACGCCAGCACGGATATAGACCTGACCATTCTCCAGCCTGATCTTTGGCAATACTGGGCTCATCACTTTCACACCAACGCTCTCGATCACTTCCTTAAAGGTTTAAACACAACACGCACACCAGAATCGCGCGCGATAAATCCTATCAACTCACACACTCGAACAAAATCGCAAAGAAAATGAAACCACAAAATCTCGCGAGAACAGGAACCACAGAGCAAGGTGACGAGGACCTGCTCAAAGTGGCAGCCAGACTGGCACTGGCGAGTACAGTCGACGACGATATTCGACATCCAGAGCACAGATCGGTCAAAGATCAAGAAACGGCAACCCTGTATCTCCAACATACATAATTTCAAAGGAATAAATACCTGCCTCCTTATCGGGCATGAGCAGAACCGAAAAACGGCAACACCGCCACATCCTGCTGACTGATTAATCCATAGAGAGAATATAATACTCTCCGAGAGGCTGTGCACAGTCATCACCCACACTATATACCAAAGCGAGACATACTGAACCACATTTGCCCAGAGAGTAAACATCAAGTGACCAGGATCTGGTTACAATCGACTCTCGAAGGAGAAAAATTTCCTCCGAATGTCCAAAATTCTTCAAAATTACTTTCTGGAATGGTCATTATATCACTAGAGAACCCCACCCTCAAAATTTCAGCTCAATTGGACGTTTTGATCCAGAGCTATCAAATGCACCGCGAAACACCAAAACCACACCCACCCGGACCACTTTCCATACACCAGCGCGCCCTGCACTCCATGAATCGACAAAAAATACCAATAGACCCCATACATACCTTTCAACACACATACAGGTACCTATTGAAATACATAAATACACTCTTAATACCTCACATCAAGTGCAGTGTCAAGAAAGACGCTAGAATTTTGGAAAAAGTCACACAAAAAGGTCACCCCAGAAAATTTCAAAAAAAGTACCAAAAATAGACAAATTCATTCTTATAAGTATTTGATCCTTCAGATCACGCCTAAAACTATGTGCCAGTACTGTTTTCAGAACCAGAGATGGCTCCGTTCAGCAGTGATTTCATATTCAAATGGTAGCGTTTTTTCGTCCGAAGACGCATGAAAAATGAATATGTTAGCCTTCGATTTCGTCCGTGCCATGCAAATTTCCATCAAACCACGAGTATAAATCGTCAATAGCGTAGAGAACCTATATAGTTAGATGTAGGAAGAGTGATCTATACCATTCAAGGTCCCAGAAATGGAATTGAAGCATGATTTCGTGAAAAATACTAGTTTTCGACACAAAGAATAGCCTTATGCGAAAAGTCAAATTTTTCAGCTCACTCTTCAAGCTCACTCATGAAACTGCGAGAAATTGTTAGCATATCTCAATCAGTTGAAAGAGGAACAACAGTGAGAGGCCCAAACTGATTAGAAAAAAGTTGTAATGGAAATATGTATCAGAAGACCGAAATTTACCCAAAACTTGGCCATCGAGAGCTGGTTATGAGTGCGTAGTTGGTCACCAAATGATCAGTTTGACTGATGTGAAAATTGGTATAGATGTGCCTTATAATGTGATCTTTTGGAATCGAATCCGACCGACACCTCAGGGAGGGCCAAATATCCGTAGTAAAGTGAAAATCGATGTAAAGTGCAATTTCCCGGGCGTAAAAGAGAGCACATAGAAAGTCGCTGTGACTCAGCCAATCTTCAGCCAATTCAAACGTTCAATAGCTTAAATTGAAGTTCTTTCCAAGGACTATCTGACTATTTCATCGAAAATTTCCAGAAGAAGCAATTTTTGAAAATTTTCATAGTGCGAAGTTCACAATTTCATTTTTCGAGAAAAACATTCGCCATGCTTTTTGAACAAAAACCCCATGTAATAATCGGTCTGAAAATATTATAATATTAGAATTGAAATGAGACTTGAAATCATCTCGAGAAAGAAGAAGTATTTCTTGTGGCTGATGGAAAATTATCCCACAGCTGCAAGCCATAAAAATTTCTCAATGATATACCGAACTGGCGCAGTATATAGCTATACATGGTATACCTATTGTATACCGGAGAACGAAGGAGAAACAGTGAGATACCGATAGAAATAGTCGAGCTCCTTTCTCAAAACAACTGAGACAAATTACGAATTTGACGAATGTCTTTTCTTGACAAAAAATACCCGACAATGGACAATTATTATTATATTTTTCATCAATAACATTATTAGTTAATAACATTCAGGGAATTGTTCATTCAGGAGAGAACCTTGTTGGAAATTTTTTTTAGCGAAGTTGAGATATGAAATCTCATATGAATAACAATAGATTCAGAGAAAATTATTTATAAACAATTTATTGTTAATAATTCTTTTTTTTCCAAACTTCTCAATGCTTTTATAATTTCGTATCGAACATTCCGAAATCTGGCTTCGAAACAATTGTATAATACTGCACAATAAACTTTCAGCCCTCTGCAGTAGGGTGAGTAATGCCTGTTCAGCCCCCGTTAAGGGTTGTTTTCACTAGGTATATATAAGGTAATAAATAAGGGTGGGGACCACCCTTACCTAGAAGATGATGCACCCCAAAACAGGGCGTCATCCTCGCCAACCTGGGCAAGTATTGCGCCATAATTAGCAATAATTACCTTGATTAGTTTATACATAGTTCACCTAACTATATATGAACACTATGCATATAGCTATATATGCGCGCAAGCATATAGCCATGCGCGCACGTGTATAGCTATGCGCCTGCCTCATCAATCTCGTCCCTCTCTCTCGCTACGGTCCTCCTCTGCATCGCATACCTATCCAATCGGGCCCCTCTCGTTCGTAACGGTCCCTCCCAGATCTCCGCAGCCATCATGCCGTAGCAAGATCTCGAGAGGTGCTGCCACCAGCCTTTGCTCGCACCAACCTTTGGATATGTTTGCCGTCGGATGATGATTGAATCCCGTTATTCTTTCCCCGTCGCATGATGATCCGCTGCGACTCTTTTACTGCAGTTTGATGCAAGCTTCTTTTTAAATCAAGCTGCAGCTTTGCTGCAGCTTGATGCCTTTTTGTTGTACATGGAATCAAGCTGCAGCTTTGCTGCAGCTTGATGTATATTGAATAAAACGATGATGATATATTTTTGATGTTCCTCTTTCACAAGTTGTAGCTTCGCTGCAGGAATTTTTGAAACCGGTTTCTTCGCTTGAAGGTCTCAGAGACGAAATCTCGGAGATCCTTGGCTGGAATTTTACCGTAGTAAAGTCATCCTCAGTTTCGATTTCGTTGAAAACCAAGTCGCTCTTGATTTCGTTGAGCTTATATCGGTCGTTGAAAGTGATTGCTCGAGACAAACGACTTGCTCAAGCATTTGAAAATCTAGTGTTTATCCTCGCAGTCTTCTAGCATCTGTTTTTAAAAATGATGGAGATAATCACCCACTCAGGTAAATGAAATCTCAATGACTCTTTTTTTCACTTTTTCAAAATTAAAGTTCATTCTCATATTGTTGTCTTGTCATTTCAGGACAAGCACAGATTCTGTGTAAATTATGGAGATTAAGAATGTTGTATGGTGATATGCCAAATTATGACATACAACCTCCTGTCGTACGTCATAATTTATTAATTGAAAGAGTGCTTCATAGTAGGCACTTCCATACGTTCACATTTTTATTCAAAGTAAGGCGCGAGGTTGATCGGGAAATGATGTTTAGGAGGAATGCACGGATATACCGTGATTCACCGGCAAACATCGATCCTCTGTATCACGAGGATATCAACGCGGTCGAAGAGTTTTTGTTTATGCAAGCCGATTTCCAAGAATTTTGTTTTATAATCAATAATTTTATGCTAGATAATCTTATGCTTGTACATCAATCATCTTGATTTTCAAGACTTTATTTCTTGTAAAATGGGAAAGGTTAAGAATAAGAAAACATATAATGAATTTCACGTTTATTGTATAGATATAACTAAATATACGCACTTATTTATCAGAATCATTACATTTTTTTCATCATTTCCTATCTTTCAATACTACAACTTGTACATTTTCAATATATGATCGATATATATGTAGAAATTGAATAATTTCTCCAACATCGCCTCGAAAATAATTTGATATTGAATAAGATGAATCAAACTCGCATTTATTTGTATCAACTACCCACGTACTAGTGAGGTAATCTAAGAACATCGGGAATAGGCAATTACTTTCAAAGATGATAGAAAAAATAATAGTTTTATCCATTTTTCTTTCGATTTCTTGAAATGTTTCCAGAGCTTTGAGATGTTCTTCGTCCGACTCGGTGAGGACTGATTTAATTGCTCTTAATTGTTCTGGAATGAAAGATTTAATTTTGTATTGAACCTTATTTCCGGTAGATTTAATTTTAATTGTACGATTTGCGGGTTCTTTATGATATGAAAATTCTCAAATAATTCTTTTAAGACATCGCCTATATCTCCTCTTATCAAATAATCACAAGAAATTGATGGATTATAATCGCATTTTGATGTATCAACTATCCAAATACTATCTTTTAATTTTTCAAAGGCGGTATTTTTACAATTACGCTTAATGTTAAAGACAATTGAATATATGAAAATGTGCTCGATTTCCCAACACATTAAACAATAAGTGTAATAAAATTCACGATATCCAATCAACTCCTCAATCATTTGTTTTTGACCTGTTGGAAATTAACAATAGTTATTCTAGGACGAAGAAACACCAATTGAGGATTGACTATACATTTTTTATATTTTTCTAGAAACCTCAACATTGAAAATACGTCTCCTCTCTTATAATAATCTTTCGAAATAAATTTATTATATTCACATAAATTGAGATTGATTTTATATTTACTCTTCTTGAATTTGTTAAATTTCTTATTAACTTTCGCAGTTCTTTTCATATTGAAAATTACAGAGTGAATATAAGTGAATTTAACTTTTACATTACAGATTAATTCCAAAATTCTATTGTAATCCACATGTTGTAGCTTCGCTCTTAAAATCTTCCTTTCACCTGTCAAAGATTTTTCAGTCTCAATCTAACGAATTGTACATTTAAGATACATGGCATATCTTGATCGAGTATACTGACTATGTGATGAATATTTCCTATAGCATAGTACTCTGCGGTTAAATTTGGATTATAGTTTGAATCAGTCGGGTCTACTTCCCAACAACTATTCCTTAATTCAGTTAGAGTATGACTATGCCAAGCCCATGGATGTTTAGTAAAAATCATTGTTAATATCTGACTACAGTCATAAAGCGATTTGTTTTGCTCATATTCAGCGAATACATCTTCTAGCTCGAATTTACTGTAGGAGAAAAACAGTTCAATATAATCCACGATACGTTGCACAACTCTCATTTGCTCTGAAACAATTTACGTTCGTTTTAGTTTCACAATTTGAATAAAAGTCATGCAATGATAGTTTTTTTCTAACATTTCAAAAATTTGTTTCAGAGATCCACGATAATAGAAAGTAGAAGCAAACTTGGGTTTAAATGGAAAACTTTCATCTATAGTCCATCCACTGTTCCTTAACATCTTAAAATCATAATTTTTTGAGGTCCAATAGTAGTTTGTTCCAAAAACTAGAGAAAATATTACTCTATCATCCAAAAATCGTTCAAAACGTTTGAATTCTTTGTAGACGATTGTGCAACTGCCCCGTTTTTCATCATAGTCCATTAGAATGCTCAGCAATCTCACTAGAATTAGCATTTGCTCTGGAAGGATATTTGATTTTTAAATCTACAAATTGAGCATACTCAAAACAAAAACCGTAAGATGTAATGAATATGAATATTTGATGAGCGTTGCCGATGAAAAAATATGGACAAGGCAAGCTTGCTACATATTTTCTAGTGAAATCAATTTCATAGTTGCTAAAAACTAATAGTTTCCTTTCGAAATAGGGAGGCGAATAAAACAGATTTGTCTCATATAACAGGTGAAAGGTGCACGAGTCATCAAAGTCTGACTGGTTCGTAAGGTAATCGTGGAAGGCTTCATAATAACTCATTCTTTCGTCGCTATATAGTCTTAGATTGGAAAGGCATCCCTCCAATACTGAGCGCTGGACTAGAAGAATTATTTGTTTTTTCTCATTCTGATGTGCACAAGAAACATCTCTTTAATCATATATTTAAATTCATGAATAAAATGCACCATCTCACAAATATTCCCCTTTTTAAAATACATCGTGTCGAGATTTGGTTTAAACATTGTTTTCTGATAATCTATCTCATATGGGCTATCTATTAGCTTCTTAAAATAATTCGTTCTTTCATAATAGAAATTAGATGTTGTAAAAACTATGCTAAAATCATAAGACAAGTCTAAATGGGGTTCGATCATGAGAAATAGATTGAAAGCTGCTAAGTAGTCTCTCTGCTTTTTGACTCGCACTGCTTCTAAGATCTCTAAATGCCCTGTAAGAGGCACATGCAATCAACTATAGGAAATAGTTTGGAAAACATGTGACTACTTACCCTCGTAACCGATTCGAAAAACCATTTTTAAGTTGTATTGCGCCTTGGTTTATATTGTTAGACCTGCACTAAATCAGCTCTCAGACTTTTAACAAATTCACACGGAAATATACAACGGATAGAGACAACAGCGATAGACTGATCAGATGTTATAATTTGCGCTCTTTTATAATAGATACCACCGATCAAATTTGGACATAGCTGACGTCGTTTGAAGATGGGAGGTGTAGCTACCATCGTTTGAAGGTTTCCTTGTTGTACACCTTCAAAATCAAATCATGACACAATTGAATTCTATAGCATGCTTTTATTGAATATTGATATACATGATGATATCACATGACTACGATAATTACGTGAATGCCACGGACTACAGCGTAAATGTTAAATTCAAGCGTGGGTTTCGAGCATAAATTATTCTATTCGCACGCGAGCGCGAATGTTCTGGTCCAGACGGTTAATCTTCAAATTAACATTCTCGATGCTTGCATGATTCTGCTGAATTTTTCGGTCAAGTTGCTCTTCCACAGCTCCGGCTCTCTCCTGCTTCTGCCTGAGATGTTCTAGCATCTGTCTATATTCTTCCATCCTTTCACCGAAACCCTGAACTACATTTTTCATCTCTTCATATCCAATCATCAATTCTTCCTTCATCTCAACGATCTTATTATTGGTCTCTCCTTGACGATCAAGTATACTATCAGCTAGCGACGAAGATTCCATAAATTTCAAATCATAATGCTCGCTATTCTTCTCAACACGCTCGGATAAATTGTAGTGAGATTTTTTCAATCCAATCAGCTCGGTAGTCAAATGACCTGCTACAACCGAATGCACATCATTAATCTCTTTGTGAATAAAGTCCTTGAGGTTAACAAAATCATTGTTGATTTTCAAGTATACGTCTTTCAAATTTGTGATAGATTTTTTCATATCCCTGATGCTATCCATCATATCAGCATTCAATTCATCGATTCTATCAAACTTTTCCTCGGAAACTGCGGAATGATCCATGAATACCTTGGTCAAATTGATCACTTGACTTTTGAAATGGAAATTATCTCCTTGGCTTTGAACCAAACTTTTCTTAGCATCAGTGAATAACATTTCATTCTTCTTGAATTTGGTCTCAAAATCTTCCATGTTTTCCTCACGTAATTCTTCCCGACGCTCGAGAGCTAGAATTTTTTGATTCATATTCGTGATAAAAGCACGGATTTCCGATTTCACAGTATCAAAATTATCATTCATTTTTCGAGTGTTCCTGACTACTTCATTCTTCACATGGAACATATTCAAGTCTACAGCGTGGAATGTTGCAGCTAGCTTTTCCATCAGCTTTGACTCATTTTCATCCATATTTTCCATCATAAACTTAGTTCCTGTTTCATCCAGCGAGAGAATGGTCTTGTCAATCTCATCATTTTCCTCCACAGAAATAGAGTCTCCTATACACATTGCATATAATTAAAACGTAATTCACCACACGAGCTTGCATAATTAATTATCACACATACCGACTACTGCATTGAGCACCTTTTCACGTTCTCCCGAGGCACTGGCTTGCGGTACAGCTGACCCTCCTCCGGACTTTGCTCCCAAATCAAGAGACAAATCCTGATCCTGATTATTCTTAGTTCTAGATAGATTCGAAGTAGACGACGATAATCTTGGGGTTTCATCCTCGAGAACTTTAGACGAGCTTTTCTCCATTTTCTCACAACTGTTCTCTTCAAACTGTAGAGACGTAATGATTAAAACGTGAATCAAATTTCTTATTTATAGGATGAACCCAGCTTCTCTGAGCTCCTCAATTAGAGAAATTACTTCATTCCTAAGTGACTCATTCCCAGCTTGCATAGAACGTAAACAGAGATCTAAGCGTGAGCAAATCTTATTGACATCATCCCACCAAACGTATTCAACTCCTGTTTTTTGTCCTCGGAGAGTCAAAGTATCGTTGTCTATGCTTTTCACGAGTTTTCGCAGCCCTGAGCCTATTTGATTTTTGAAGAGTGGGCCAATAACGTTCTTATATTTTTCACTTTTTGAACTAATAATCCGTTTATTGGGATCATGATCTCGTCTATGAGCACTGGTCCACTCCAAAATTTTCTTGTACCTCATCAAATCATGCGATTTATAGTTTTGAGGATTCGCTTTAAAGATTAATTCATAGATTCCAATCGTTGGCTGAACAACATGGTGACGTCCTAAGAGCAGAACGTCATTATTTTTATCAAAATCGAGCCTTAAGGAGCCTAACATTAATTGATTATCTTGATAATATGGTCCATAGGTCAAATCTGAACCTTTGTTTTGCTTAATAAAATCCGAGAGATAACGAAGCGACAAAGCACCCAAATTTTTATGAAGAAAATCTTGAAAGTTGGTCCATTCTCGTGGATTTTCAACGATCCGTTGAATCGATTTTTCGAGAGATGGTTCATCGTCCACGATGCTTGACTCATCATTATCGGTAGAGTATACTTCTTCGACATATTGTCGGCTGCGGGTTTTGTTCGGGTGCAGAAAAGAAGAAGACGCAGGCGTGGGCAGAGATATGCTCGCGTTGAGACGCTCTTCGTTGAAACTTGAACGCCTTGGGATGTCTATGATCCTCCGATCTTCTTCTACACCACCTTCATCGCTGTCGTTTTCCATTGGCTCATCGATTAGCTCATTTTTCAGTTTTCCATCATCGATTATTCTTTCTTGTTGGCTAACTAACTTCTCCAAAGGCTGAACTATAGGCTGAAAATTCTCGATTGCCTCATCACGAAGAGCTGATTTTGCAATTTTCAGAGCGCTGCTTTTTTTGCGAATTGCTGACGAAGCCTTGGCTATTTGCTTCGCGATCTCAGTTTTTTCTTTCTTCTTCTTCTCAATCTCAGTTTTTCCTCCTTTTTTTGGAGCACTCTCTTCACTGGCTTCGCCTTTGATCTCACCATTTTGACGCTTACCGTCAGACTGATCGAATGTTATGAATGTATCATAATTTCGTCTGTATCTGCCTTTATTTTTCGGAGACGTTTTATCAATCACACAGAAATCATACTTACCGGCTGACCAACAAGCTGAGCACATGGATTTGAATTCTTCCCAAGTCATATCGGAATTAACGTGGGAATGGTATATCACTCGGAGAGTTGTATCATCAACACTAAAAATGACTAAAAAGTTCAAATTATCACGGCATAGTTTTTTTGGAGCACTTGTGTAGGATTGAGTGAGAAAAAATATGTCCAATCCAAAATGTCTAGACATGCAAAAATGAGGTAGTAATAAGTGATAATTTTGATGAGCAACGTCGTCAAAAATAAGCAGCGAATTCGGCTTTGCATCTTTCGGATCAATTATCTCCTCACTGTTTGTCGATTCATAGAAATTCATATCCTCTAGCTCATTCATAACAGCCTTCAACAGACGATATTTCGCTTGATCCAAGCTCTTGGAATATAGATATATATTCTCGAATGCTAATCCATTCGGTGCGAATATTAACGATAGCAAAGCATTCATTTTTCCGCAACCACTCGGACCGATGAATAATGCGCGTAGGTTGCACGGCAGTAGTTTACCATGCTTGCTCATGGTCTCTCCTCCTGAGCAATTATCTAGGTTTAACACGGCTATCCCCTCCTTTTGCTTGACGAATCTCATCTTGACTACTGAATTTTCTGATGGGATCAGCATATAAATATGGTATTTTTAATTATAAGATTAGTTTCCAATGCAGAGAGGGAGAGGCTTCGTTAATACGTTAATAAACAAGATTCCAATTGAGGCACATCTTCCTGGATATCGTTTCTGTGGACCAGGGACTCGATTGAAAAAAAGGCTAGAACGAGGTGACAAGCCCAAGAGTAGTCTAGATTCCGCCTGTCTCACCCACGATATCGAGTATTCGCTGAATCAAGATCTTGCAAAACGACACGAGGCCGACGCTCGACTACAAGCTGCGGCTGAATCGCTCTCCCACGCAAACGACTCATCTTTTTCAGAACGACTCGCAGCCAGAGCAGTGGGTAAAATCATGAAAATCAAACGTAAACTTGGTATGGGCATGAGGAAGAGGAAACGAACAGTTCGCGGTAAAAAAAAGAGAGAGTTGATTTTGGCTCGAAGGGGCGGCTTTTTACCAGCCTTGCCAACGATTGCTGCGCTGTCTGCACTTGCTACTGGAGCAGCTAACGTTGTGAAGAGTGTTTCCGACATGAGGACGAATAGGAAGCGTTTAGAAGAGTTATCTCGTCATCATAGAGCCCTCGAGAAAGGTGGAAAAGGAATTTATTTGAATCCTTATAGGAATAAGATGGGCTCAGGCCTTAAGAAAAAAAAAAGCCCAAACGTCGTCGAGTGTGAAAAGACTTGGTATGAGCGGGCGAGACATTATGAGGGCTGCGAGGAATATAAAATATTTTAGAGGTGTCTTTGCTCGAGATACTCTACCCGACTCTCCCTGGCTTCATGAATGTGGCGTGCTTAACTTAGCTAATTTGCTTGATAAAGGCACTCATTGGTGCGCTTGGCGCAAACGGGGTAACGTGGTTAGATATTTCGATTCTTTCGGTGCTTTGAGCCCACCACCAGAATTAATCAAATATTTCCGTAACAGTTCTCCAGATTGTCGAATCACATATAATCGTATACCCAGGCAAACGTATAATCAAACAAATTGCGGACAACTTTGCTTACAATTTTTGAGAAGTATAAAATGAGACTCGCATCGATTTTTCATTCAGTCATGTCTAAAACTTATTCTATATCAGGTGTTGAACCTAACCTCACCACTAGCGTAACCCCGAACGTAGATGCTAGCAGTAAAAGCTACGAGCTTGCATTAACCAATTTTACAACGGTGAATTCAATTAGTAACGTCAATTCGAATAATAATCGATTTCATTTTGATAATCAGATATATATTATACCACGAGGATCTTATGAGCTAGAGGATTTACAAGATACACTACGGCAAGTTGTGAGTGATTATCATACAACGGTGAAAAAAAAGACTTTGGAAGCTGAAGAATATCCATTCACGCTTAGGGCCAACAAAGTAACTCTGAGCGTAGAGTTGTATTCCTACTACGACGTAGATTTTTCTCAGCCTCACAGCATAGGATCTGTTCTAGGATTTTCCAGTGATAAAAAAACTGGGTCAATTTTGAAAGCTAACCATTGGCATACATCTAGCGAACTCGTTAAGATCAAGAATATATCAGTGATTAGACTGATCTGTGACATCATCTCTGGCTCATATCTAAACGGAGTCGAGAGTCATTCGCTTTTCGAATTTCCACTACTTGTCCCAACAGGATATTCCATTGACATTGTACCATCGGATAGAATATATTACCCCGTTCACGTGCATACAATTGATCACATTAGTGTAAGTATTCAAGATCAAGACGGAAAACCAGTGGATTTCGAAGGAGAGCCAATAAATTTACAAGTTCATCTTCGAGAACAGCGGCAATGATCGTATATAATAATAGAGGTTGCACAAGAACAACAGTCATTCGCCACCCACCTTCAGTCAAAGCTACATCGGACAAGCCCAGGATTCCGCTGACTCCTGCAAACGTGAGATTTCTACGTTCATTGGGATTCAAAGTGCGAAAAAATGGAGGACGCTCTTGATATTTTCGACGACCCACAAGTCGATGAGCGGATTGTTAAGAAAGATGTGAGATTTTTCAATCCATATACTCCTCATAGCTATAACAAGAGCGATGAGATCAGAATTGCTATTCAATCACAAGATATGTTTGTTTTACCGAGTGAGAGCTATTTACATATCAGCGGGAAGATTAATTATGACAAAGATGCTAGCATCACGTGCGTGAATAATTTTGTACTATTTCTATTCTCAGAAATACATTATTTATTGAATGGCTTTTGTATAGATACTTGCAAGCATGTTGGGCTCACGACTACTCTTAAAAGTTATTTATCAGTTTCGCGGAGCGAAGAAAAATCTCTGACTCACGCTTGCTGGAACCTTGGTGATTATAATGTAGATAAAACCAATTATGCTTTCGACTTTTGTATTCCATTGAAGAGAATCTTTGGTTTTTGCGAAGATTTCAAAAAGATGGTGATTCACTCGAAACATGAGTTGATTCTCATTCGATCAAAGACGGATCACGATGCCGTAATCGTGGTGCATGCTGACTGCGAACCGGCAATTACCATCTCGAATATTACGTGGTGCATGCCCTTTGTCATTCTGAATGATTTGAATAAGCTCCATGTATTGAAGGCGGTGGATCGAAATATTTTTCTTACTATAGTTTTTCGGAGCTGGTCGATTCAAGAGGTACCGTTGCTTCAAGAGACAGATAATCATGTTTGGTCTGTGAGAAGCTCCAACAACTTGGAAAAACCTCGATTCATGATATTAGCATTTCAGACTAACAGGAAACAGAATAAAAAGCTTGCTTCTACAATATTTGACCACTGCAAGCTCACAAGTTTCAAAGTTTATTTGAATTCCGAGCAATATCCGACGGAAAATTATTCCATAGATTTTGTTGCAAATAAACAAGTCTCTCTTCTCTATCACATGTTTGCATCGTTTAGAAAATCTTACTATAATACTCCAGAAAGCCAAGTTGCTCTTTCTCTCACCGATTTTGTCAAGCTCGTACCAGTCGTTGTAATTGATTGCTCGAGACAGAACGATTCGCTCAAGCATTCTTCAATAGATTTGCGTATAGAATTCCAAACGAAAGAAAATATGCCGAAGAATACATCGGCTTACTGCTTAATAATGCATGATAGTGTTGTAAGGTATAATCCGTTAACCAATATCACTCACAAGCTGGTATAAATGTGGGAACTCGGGATGCCAACATATACGAGAAACCATATTTTCATCGACTTGCAAGGATTCAGCATTGGAGTGGAAAAATGAAATGATGAATGCGGCTGCTATACGAGTCACTTTGGTGCTTTTTATTACACGACGTTTCGACGACTAATTTGCCGTCCTCTTCAGGTCTTCGTCAGCATCTCACATCATTTTTCATCAAAATAGTACACAATTATATCTAAGCTAATCCTTTTTCGTTGGTCGTCAGCATGTTTTTCGTTTATTGTAGTCAATCTACAATAAACGAAAAACATGCTGACGACCAACGAAAAAGGATTAGCTTAGATATAATTGTGTACTATTTTGATGAAAAATGATGTGAGATGCTGACGAAGACCTGAAGAGGACGGCAAATTAGTCGTCGAAACGTCGTGTAATAAAAAGCACCAAAGTGACTCGTATAGCAGCCGCATTCATCATTTCATTGATTACAAACACGAGTGCAATAATATCATGGAGTGGAAAAATGTTTCATTCCAAAAGAAATCGCGGTTTTTAATCTGGAAACAAGGTCAAAAGAATGCTATCTCGTGAAGCCCCCTTTTCCATACATGGAACTCGATTGGAGAGATGGGAGACATGCGAGATATATGTATAACAACATACATGGAATTAAATGGAGCTTTGGAGATGTACCTTGGATTCAGAGAAAATGGATCGCCCGTCGTATCTTCAATGAGAGCAACAACGGAGAGGCGACATTTGTCTACGTGAATTCAGATGAAAAAAAAAATGGGCGAAAGAATTTTTACCAGGATATCTTGTTCATAATCCGAATTACCATTTAATTAACATTTACGATGAATACGATTGCACCTCGAATGATTATTGGTCCAAGGATTACGAATATTCGGAATGTGACCATCATGACAATGACTCATTCCGATGTGCTTTGAGAACCGTTGAATATCTTTCGTATGTTGTATGCAAAGATCATTAATAAAATGTTATGAAAATTGATGGAATTTCATCACTCCCCCACTCCTCTTATACATATAAATTGCTTGTAATTATCAAAATTTGCTCAGTCATGAATATCGATACGTTCGGTAGGTCCATTGGCACCGAATTTTCTCACAAAAGAGCAATTGCTCAGATTAATCTCAAACAAAGAGCTCTGGAAAGAACCTTGAAATCTATTGAAGAAAACTTAAAAGAAAGCCTGGAAAAACAAGCCAAAACTATTTTTCAAACCAATTTCCGAATCAACGATTGTTTCAAACAGTTGGACAAAGTCAAAGACAGAGTAAGTACACTGGGAGAAAATATGCATGCTGTAAGTTTAGTCGAGCTCCACAAACGTCTAGGAAGAGTTGAAACCAAATTGAAAGAATTGTTGCGGCAATGAGTGCAGAAAAAATTCAGCTCGTGAAGGAGTTCCACGCACCAGCCAGGAGAAATTTTCCTCGTCGCTGTGTTGATGTGCGTGGAATCAATGATCTGTGGCAGCTGGACTTGGCTGTTATGATTCAGTATGCGAATTACAACAAGAACTATAAATACATTTTAGTAGTTATCGATGTTTTCTCAAAATATGTGTGGGCCGAGGCTATTAAGTCAAAATCTGGTACAGAAGTCACCGAGGCCTTCAAAAAAATATTGAAAAGAGCTGGAACTGCTCCTAAGAATCTACAAGGCGACAAAGGTCGAGAATTCTATAACAAAGATTTTTTTAAAGTAATCAAAGACAATCACATAAACATGTATTCCACCTATAGTAATCTAAAGGCCAGCGTATGCGAACGAGTAATTAGGACTTTGAAATCAAAAATTTATCAGATATTTTTTCTGAAAGGCAAGTTTATTTGGTTGAATTTTTTACAAGAAATTGTTCAGAAATATAATAATACGATACATCGTAAGATACAAATGAAGCCAGCCGAAGTTTGGGAAAAAAATAAAAATCAAGCTCAAATTGGAGCAGATCTTTTAACTACGGCATATGCGCGGAGGAGTATGCCGAGAAAATTCAAATTCAAGGTTGGTGACATAGTACGCATAAGCAAATACAAGTCTCTCTTCGACAAAGGATATCTACCTAATTGGAGTGCGGAAACATTCACGATATATCGTGTACAGCAAACCAATCCGCCCACGTACCTTCTTGAAGATTATGGAAAACAGAAGATTGCAGGGTGTTTCTATGAATCAGAGCTTGCTCACGTGAGAAATCCCAACGTATTTCTCGTTGAAAAAATTTTACGAAGGAAAGGGAATCAGGTTCTTGTAAAGTGGTATGGAATGAAACAGACGAGTTGGTGTAAGAAATCTGATATACTCGAGTAAGAGCGTTTATTGTAGCCGGTAATCACCGTATGCAAAAGTATGTATACGATCGCTGTGACAGACACGTTTATCATCGCTCGATGAAAGTGCCAGCTTGCGCTGGCGTATGGTGCATACATTATGCTTCAAAGATCGTATGGTAGTTTGATCAATGTACATTGAATCTTGATTGAATAAACAGTTTTTATAATCTGCAAAGGTGAGCTTGTTCCTCAATATTGACCTAGTAATCCCTTTCCCAACACACTTTTCAGAGTCCAGCGTGTCAATACTGTAGAGCTTGGATTTTATGAATACAGCAGCTTTTATTGGTAGTCCATGCATCTCATCCGAGAACTTTCCTAAGACTTTTTTGTTGAGCAAAGGTATTTTGTAAGGGTTGTCTGGTGCATAATCAGATGTGTCGAAATACTGTTCGCCATAAGGCTTCAACAGGTCTTCATATATACATATATTTCTAAGAAAATAGATCATTGAGTCAGTATCTGTATAGCATAAGGAACAGTCTCCCGGATTCTTTGTAAATAGCTTCAACATGAAATCATAATGAAAAGAATACATGATAGTTTTCGAGAGCTCGAGTGTGCATAGCCCAACGAAAATAGCTACATTATACATTACGTTCACAGGTTTCATACAGATGGCAACAAAGTTCTTGTCGAATATTACAAGTCTATCAAAATGGGGGTGAGAAATATAATTTTCAGCACCAAATCTGGTATCCCACTTACTTTTTAACAACACAGTCTTCCGCTTCCGTATGTTTTCAATCGTTTTACCAAAGACACTATTAGACATGGTTTTGTACATGGATTTTTCGAAAGCATTCTTAGCATTTTGTCGGAAGAAAATGTTTTTCTCGATGTAAGGTTTCATAAAAGGCTTCTGGCTGAATTGGAGCACTCGACTAATTTTTTTCAGAATAAGACCGTGATTCAACGCTTGCTTCAGATTACGATAATAAATCACATAGTTTTCTTTGGGTAGCAGAGTCAGTAACAATTTTTCGTTGTCAGAATGTCCATTGGGAGCTACCATTTTCTCAGCACAGAACGGGTAATCCCCGTGCAAAATATGTAACTCTTTAGGATAGTCTAAATCGCATTCGATAATGTATCCAATCTCTGAGTCATCTCTTACGAGTGTAACATCAAAACTTGAAGGATTTTCCACCCACGCAAAGTTTCCATATGGGAGCGGTTCACACATAGCTGTTGCATATAGACTGTTAGCATCCACGTATAGAATGTGACTTGTTGGTTTGCTAGGATCGTAATTCGGAAGATAAACGTTATTGGCTTCCACAAATCTAAGCGAGCTCTGTGATATACCACCACGCAGCATCCTCTCAAACATGATGATTTGATCCACATCACAAAGTAATTCCAATTCTACTCTTGTCAAATATAGCATAGCGCTCATAGAATAACCGGGGAGCGAGAGATAATGAGCTGGATCGAGACCATAACTTTGATGTGCAGACTTTCTAAAATTTGTGAAAACGTCGCAAAGAAGTAATACATCTATTTTGAGATACAAATTACTGTATTCTCGTAGATCAGTGCAACCAAAAGTTTGCCAAACCTTGAGCCCATGCTCATAATTAGAGTCGGAAATGTAGGAATCGGTTAGTATGTTATAAAAATCAATCTTGCGTGGATAAGATGTCTGCTTGAGCTTGTTGAATGAATCCAGGTAGTCGTATGGAAAAACAGATTTACGGGTTACTAACTTGAACAAATCTTCCACGTTTTCACCAGTTCTCTCAGAAATCGAATGAAGTTCTTCTCGGAAACCGTGCCATAGGGAGTGTTTCTTGTCGTCCTCCAGATAAGTCCCTAACTTTTCCAAACTTTCGCTCAAAAATTTGAAAGAGTCTAGAAAAGTCAATCTTATTCGAGTTCCTTCTACTCTTTTGAAGATGGCTAAATAATTTTCCATGTTATGTGGTATAACCTTGATATCTCCTGGAAGATCTTCTACCAAACTCTTAATTAGCAGGTGAAAATCATACTTTTCCCCATTGTGCAGTATTATTGGAAAATTGAAGGACTTGCGATACAAGAGATTACACTGGCTATGCGCCACACCTCGAAATCGACCTAAAAAAGGTAAGCAATTAGTCGTGAATCATAAAACGAGGCGAACAGCATTACCTGTGAAATGACAGTGATCTAATACTCGATCGTTTTCCAGAGGCTGATCACAAATATGACAATTCTCTGTGATTTGAATCAGTAAGTCATCCTCGTAACTGAGCTCTAATGGCACAATATTTCCCAACTCCTGAAAATGGTGAGATGAGTCATACTGAACTAAAATTAATCTCTCGAATGCATACCTGTTCAACCATTTTTGCGATCTCTCCTAGCCTGATGGCAAACTTGCTTGCTACATCTTTACCTTCAATGAGCTCATAGAAACATTTGCTTACGTCATGTTCACAATGAAAATATAGCCCGAGAGAGTATGGACAATGTTTTTGGAGTACATTCTCAATGATCTTGGAACGTCTCAATCTTTTTTCCGAATCCGACGCTGTCAAGGGATTCTTACCAACTTTTTGTAACACACATTCCAGATCAGCGTACAACGTGAATGGTAGAAATTCTTTCTTGTAAAAATCTTTGAATTTTAAAATATTGTCATCTTCTGGAGGAGTTCGCACAGCGCAATCGGATACATTCTTACAGTATTCGCGATGTGACTCGAGTTTTTCTGAAGAATGGAAACAATGCAAACACCGGTTGCATAAAAATATCTTATGACCATGACTACTAACTTGTTTGCTGACAAGTCTCGACAAATTCGATATGTAACAATAATGATGCTCACCTTCTGATTCGAAAAGTAGCAGATTTATATGAACATTCATTTCTTCGGAAGTCAAGTATAATGGATAGAAGTTTCTCTTTGAGTCAAAACCATAACAGTTGATTGATAAACGATTCATCTTTTCGAATTTTGGGATTCGCTTCAGCTTCATCGGAAAATCCGCTGAATCAAATTTTAAGTAATTTTTATAATGCGGATAGTTATAAGTTTCGTTCGAATGGTGAGATCGAGCCTTATCACTCAATAAACCAGGTAATATGCTCCAGTAGAAACAATCTGAAGTTTTATTTTTTATATTAATGACAGCGTGTTTCTTCTCAATCCAATCTGGAAGTTTTACATATTTTGAAGCACTTAGCATTTTCGTTTTAGCAATGCTGACTTTTAGCGACAGAATTTCTGATAAAGAATAACCGGATCCACAATCTTCAAAAGATGACATTTCATCATTAATAAATGTTATAGACTCGTCAAACCATCGATTTAATCGAGAAGATTTCATGAGGGTCTCGTAACGCGTTTGAAAATGTTTGATCAACGATGTTTCTCCCCCTAAATTAAAATAGGCAGAAAAAATCAGACAAACTTTAGCAGTTTTGAATTTTTTAATGTAAGGTCTCAAAAATTTTAATATAAGAGGTTTCGCAAGAGTGAAGAAAGTAGTCATGTCTAGACAATTAATATTACCACAAATACCGGTTACAATACGATTTTTGAAAGCGCTTGGTCCAGTATAGAATGATACATCACCGATATTTTCATTACTACTTGATTCATACATATTGCAAAGAATGATGTATTTCGATTTCGATTCATTATAAAATGTCTCGAGTCGAGCTTTGTGCCCAGATGTCAAAATTATTTGATTCGTTGTATTCATCCTCACAACGTGAGAAATATGGCGCATAAGTCTCTTATAATCCCTTTTCAGCTTCGAAATTCGTTTAAGGTTCACTGTACTCACGTCCCCCTCTCTCAGCGCGTTGAATATTTTCAAGAGAGACTCTCTGTCGTTGGTAATGGATTGTAGCAGCATGTCGCTCATGATGAGGCGTAGGAGTACCTTCTGCGCTTCAGAAACTTCAATGAGCGAGTTTCATATGCTTTATATGTAGTTTCGATGTGGCTTCGATCTTAGATTAGATCATCGTCTTAGATCATCGGTCCCTCTCATCATTACTCCTACTCTTTTGGTCTTGTTATAAAAGCTAGCATATTAGTGTACAAGCTAAGTATGTCTGATTCGCTCAAAGCTCTCAATAGATCAGGCAAGTTCCCACAGCTTGTTAAAGTGCGAAATTTGTCCACGAGTCGACGGTATTTAATTAAAAACGCGTCAATCGTAAATACACAGTACGGGGAATCGTGTTCATTAACTTTAGTTAATGAAAGAAATAAGAACATTGTAATTTATGTTCCAAAACCAACTTTAAAAACATTATTAAAAAAACGCGAGTTCTGGTTAAAAAAATTTAATCAAAAGAATAAATTGTATTGTCGTCCTGTTGAAATCGGGAACTATCGACGACTAAAATTTTACACTTCGTTGGACCAAGCATCTGAAAGTGAGGAAGAAGATGAACAAAACGATGACATCGGAAGCACAGGACCAGTCGAAGCATCTTCAGAAGCTTCCGGTGGAAACGGAGAGTCCAGTAATCCATCAAGCAGCCGAACCAATAGATCTGAACCATCCTCTTCCAGATAATCAACATCTACCAGCGGATGCGCATAAGCTGGCTAATTTAGTGAATCGAATGACTCGTAAAGCCAGCCCTCGAAGTCAACTGGATGGACGGTGAGTTTTTCACAAGTTTTTCCTCTCAGAAAGAAAATATTTTTTAAAAAGTTGGCGACGTCTCTTGACTTGTTCCAGAATGAACATCCCATTCGCTAGCACATCAAAACCATTGGAAGAATCGGGGAATTCTAGCGAGCCTGGAAATCTAATAATCGATGAGTCAGAAATTGAGCTCATTGACACATTTGTTGTCGATGATGATGATGATGATGATGACAATGATGTGAACATTGTCTATGAGGAAAAAAAGGAGACTGGTCAAGTTAAAAGGAAGCTTGAAAGCGTGTTGAGCAACAAACTTTTTGAGGTTGAGGAAGCCGAAGTAGCCATCCGTATAATTAAACCAAAGTAAGTTTAGATTTTTTCTTTCATCTAGAATTTTTTATTTAAATTTCATCTTTCGAATTTCAGTAAGAAAGAAGTAGAAGAGGCTCGTGATTATGTAAGAAGCCTCCAGAATGAAATCGAACTGCAAACCCTTGGGATAAAGGGAAAGCCGTTTAGTATCGTGATGGAATCGGGGGAACAAGGAATCGGCATCAATTTTGCAACGTGGGATGGATTAATCAATAAAATCAAGGAACTGGCGGAAACCAAGGCAGAAGGATCTGGTAAGATCAATGACGTATTTTATGAATATAGAAATAAGGGAGTTTTCCCTGTACTAACGCTTATTCAAAGTTCAAATACCATAAAAGCTTCCTTTAATTCATTCGTAAATTTATTGTTCTTTGAAAAATTTGTTAAGCAACGATTTGACAATTTTCTTATATCAGAGAAAACAAGAAAAGTAAACATTAAAAAAATTGTTACACTTTTGAAAACTGGAATTAGAAGCAAAGAAATTGATAAATGTGATAAAATAGGAATAATCAAATACTTAACGTTTTTAGATGTAGACTATGAATGTATTGTTAATGAAATAGATGAAATATTGTATAACCTATAATGTAATAATAAACATTCTTTCATATCATATATTATCGTTTTCATTTTCTAACCATATCTCACAGTAATTAGGACTTTGAAATCAAAAATTTATCAGATATTTTCTCTGAAAGACAAATTTATTCGCTTAAATTTTTTACAAGAAATTGTTCAGAAATATAATAATACGATACATCGTAAGATACAAATGAAGCCAGCCGAAGTTTGGGAAAAAAGTAAAAATCAAGCTCAAATTGAAGCAGATCTTTTAACTATAACATATGCGCAGAAGAGTATGCCGAGAAAATTCAAGGTTGGTGACATAGTACGTATAAGCAAATACAAATACAATAGGAAAATCTTAATCAGGATCAACTTCTGATACTATATGGAATAAGGTAAGCCCACGAATTATTAGATTGAATATGGCTTCAAAACTGCCATAAAAAATATATACATCATCCATATTTACATTACGTCGAGTCAAATCTATAGATAATGGAGAATCATTATATAATACAACATTATACCTATTTAACAACTCAACATCTAAATTTCTCATTTTAAATATGATTAGAAAATTATGAGATAGTCCCCATCTGATTACTTCTTCACAGTCCTCTCTAATCGCTCGCATTCTGCGAAATGTTTGAGTCGTCGGATCTTCAGTAAGATCTCGTAGGATCAGCCAAAATCTTGAGAGAAGGAGAAGTTGAGCTAAAAAAATATTAACTTGAGTAAAATATTTGAATGAGTAGAAGAGAATAAGTGCTTAAACTTACTTGACATTGTAGCTAGAGATTCCATGTTGAAAATCAGAACACACACTGTTTATTCATAAATGCTTAGAAAGCGACTGCAGAGTCAAGGATTCGATAAACGCATCTTAGCTATGAGCGAAAAAACCGGCTGCAAAACCTGTTCTGCACAAAACTACATCTCTGAGTCAGGTTGAATAACCTGTTTTAAAACATTCATCAAAAATTATATGATCAAATCCTCCAAGCGCTTATCCACTGTATCTGAAAAGCTGTCAAAAAGCTTACATCAAAATGTAGCAAGCTGCAACTCGTAAAAGAGTCACATCAAAAATATATCATCATCGTTTTATTCAATATACATCAAGCTGCAGCAAAGCTGCAGCTTGATTCCATGTACAACAAAAAGGCATCAAGCTGCAGCTTGATTTCATGTAAAAAGAAGCTTGCATCAAACTGCAGTAAAAGAGTCGCAGCGGATCATCATGCGACGGGGAAAGAATAACGGGATTCAATCATCATCCGACGGCAAACATATCCAAAGGTTGGTGCGAGCAAAGGCTGGTGGCAGCACCTCTCGAGATCTTGCTACGGCATGATGGCTGCGGAGATCTGGGAGGGACCGTTACGAACGAGAGGGGCCCGATTGGATAGGTATGCGATGCAGAGGAGGACCGTAGCGAGAGAGAGGGACGAGATTGATGAGGCAGGCGCATAGCTATACACGTGCGCGCATGGCTATATGCTTGCGCGCATATATAGCTATATATGCATAGTGTTCATATATAGTTAGGTGAACTATGTATAAACTAATCAAGGTAATTATTACTAATTATGGCGCAATACTTACCCAGGTTGCCGAGGATGACGCCCTGTTTTGGGGTGCATCATCTTCTAGGTAAGGGTGGTTCCCACCCTTATTTATTACCTTATATATACCTAGTGAAAACAACCCTCAACGGGGGCTGAACAGGCATTACCCACCCTACTCTCTGCGAGATCTTTGATGGATTTCTGATAGTTTCTTTAGTGCTACCCTCCAAGAATTCCAATGCCAACCATTCTTGTAATACTCCACTTATGAGAATTTTCAAAAATATTGCTTCGGAAAATATTTGGAAGTTCCTTCAATGCTTTCTGAGAAATACCTCTCAGCTTTATGAGAAGTTTCTAGAAGGTTCTTCAAACATTCCTGGAAAGTTTTTGACACTTCCATGAGTTGTTTTTGAAACATTCTTGGGATGTTTCTGACAAATTTCGGGGCAAGATAACAGAAATATGACCTCGAAATATTGTTGCGATTCCCCACTATCAAATCTTCAGCAATCTTGCATTCAACAATTTTTAAAAGTTCTTTGAGAGGCTTTTGGAGGGTTTCGGAAAACTTAACTGGAAGTTTCTGAGAGATTTTTGCACTGTTTTTGGAAAATCTCTGAAATATTGCTGAACCGTTTCGGAAATGTTTCAGAAACGTTTCTCGGATGTTCTTGGGAGATTTGAGTATGAATATCATTCCAAAAGAATTTCCTGAAATACTCCAATGCCAATATCTTAGCGACATTCATTGAGCGGTTTGAATCCTCTTTCAAACCCATTTGGAATATTTGAATGTATCCTGGTCAGATTTTTCCTTGAATTCGCCTGATATTACAGTTGGCAGTGCGATTTTTTCTAATGAGAAAATCCTGAGAAACGAAATTATGATGCATTTACATGATTTGTTTTGGTAAGATAAGAAGATTCGCGTGATCCCTGACTTGAGATTTTCTTCCATTCCATTCCCCCTCTCTCCTCTACGGAATCCTGATTCCATATTTCAGTAGACAATTTTCTTCCCCACAAGATCCTTGAGCGAACATAGTACCATTTTCATATCAAAAACTTGGATTACGATCCTCTTTGTATGTATTGAATCGTCAGAAACGGATGAAATTCAATCGCTAACTCATTTTCCCATTATAAACACTTGCGTTTGGCTAAATACACATTTTAAGAGGATGTCGGAGATCGACCTCTAAACTTCTGCTAGGATATAAAATTTTTTTATTTACAAACTCACGCTCTCAATTTTCACTCAATCGATCTGAATTTTTCTTTCAGAGGTAGAAAATGTCCGTAAAAAGGGTGCTCTGGTGCGTTTCGCACGCAAATGTACCACTCCGAGCCAAAAATCGATGTCAAAGGCAAATGCACAGAGAGGTTAGGTAGCTATTATCCTCAATTATTTGGGTTTCCAAGAGCCGAATCAGAACGAGTGGACCAGAGCACCCTTTTTGCTCATTTTACGCATCAAATAAATCATTCCCGCAGGCATTTGATGCTCAAATGAGGGAATGGTTCTGTAAATAAGATTTCGGTAGCAAAAGCGAGTATTTTGAATTGCGGAGTCGACATACACATAACCTTGTGTCGCTTGGTATGTTGGCAGCATTGGTCATGCTTGAGCTGCGGCTGTCGCGCTGTCGGCTGCTCTACCACTGCTAAGCAGACGGCGCGCGTTTATGCTTCGTAGCCGGCGTAGCACGAGAAAATCGTAATTTCCCGGTGGAAATGAGTGTGTCCGGGTCGGGTGAAAGTGCATCTGTTGTGAGTGTTTTGTACTGTGTTGTGTGTACACCCACGCGATGTGCAAATGTTCGCGTGCGACGGTTGTCTTGCAACGAATGCAGCTTCGCCGTAGCGCCGTGGCATCCCTCAAAAAACACGACTTTGTTATTCATCAGAATAACAAAACTGTGGCCCAGGGCCAAAAACAACGTCGTGTCGGAGTTGTGTTAGGCCTTATAGAAGCTAGCCAGCCCATGGAAACATTTGTTGGCCTTGCCCTGATGGCATGAATGATGTTACAATACGGCGTGTTTCTCCCATTCCAGTGTATGTATTTTCTTATGTCACTTCATAGATATTGCACAAAATATTCAATATGAGACGGAATATTGTGCTTTATACATTCAAAATGATGTAAAAAATATGATTGAATGTGTACAATTTGAATGGAATAGAATACTTGTTTAGAAGTTACTTTGATTGAGTTTCTGAATATCGTTGTTTAGAATCCGCAAGTACCATCAACCTCGAACTTTGTCTCTGACCTTGCTATTGGTTTGTTAGTGGTTGATGGTGGATTCTGAACTATTCAAAATTCATAGAAACCTCATTGACCGTAATTTTCACTCCCCAAATGTGAGTTTGTGATGAGTATGCATTCTTGTCAAGGAAACGCAGAGTGAGTCTTTTGATTTTGAGCTGCTTCTGTGGCTCTCAGGAATGCGTTGGAGAGTCTTTTACATTGAGATGATGTGATACAGGGGAATTTCTAATGAATGCACTTCTGTAGTAGCAACCTATTTTACTTCATCGTAAAAGACCATTGATCAACCAAAGATTTGTCAAGTCAACTTCCCAAATTCCTGATGACTCAGAATTATAATAAAATTCAATTCCAATATTCTGAATCAGGCAAAATTTTTCTGTTCATGAAGAATCCGTGGAACTAAAAACAGTCCAAAGTCTATATTGTAGAATAATAGAACTTCTCTCAAGAATGGTTGATATAAGTACTTGGTGTGCGAGCTTGAATACTTTTTCTGTATGAATGTGATTTTGTATGCTTTCATATTCATTAACCAATGACGCAGTTGAATTCATATTGATGAATATGGATGCAGATGATTGTCTATTTGGAAAGATAAACCTGCTTTGCAAGGAAGCTCCAGATCCATTCTTGTATTCGAGTATGAATTTTGGAACTGTCAGATAGTAAATCTCAAGGAGTTATGATTTTCTGATGTTGATCAGGAATCCTTTGACACTGATAAAGAATCTCATTCTTGTTGAAGGATGAGTAAGTCTCTCAGACAACATGAATTTTTGAATTCATCTTGTTCTAGGAAAAAGACTCTTTTTGGAGAGTTCCTACAAACTATTCAAGTTTGTGAGCGTGAATGTATAGAATGCAGAGATATGGATATTTTGAATTCATCTCGACTTGGAAAGAATGACTCTTTTTGAAGAGTATTTTCGAATTCTCTACAATTGTGAGAGTGAATATGTTGGGTGCTTGATATGAATTTGTGAAATCATTCTAATTAGAAAAAATAATACTTTTTGGAAGAGAATTCTCAAATTATTTTCGTGGAGAAACGTAAATTTGTTGATGGCTAAGACCTCCCTTTTTTGGAGTTTAACTCAAATGTTTCATGCTTGTGAACGTCAATAATCAGATTTTGAGCGCAGGCTCTTGCTTCAGCAACTCGTCTTTCCCGGGATATGGCGACATCCCATCAGTGTTGCCAACAATAGAAAATTACACATGGAAAGCTCATTCTAAGTGTCGCCATCTACACTTGGAATAAGCTAACTAGCGCCAGCCCGCCTGATAACCTGCGAAGGTCCGACATCCTCTTAAGCTACGGCGTGTACATCCGTCGACAGCTCAGTGGACAATGTCGCAGTCTAGTAATCCGAAGATCGCAGGTTCAAATCCCACCGGCGACACTCATGTAAAAATATCAACACATAATATTGATAACTGTACTAATTGCAATTCTTCAAGATGTTTAATAATCAAAAATCAAATCTGAATGTGAATACCCGCGATTTCGAAATGACATGATTTTTTTTGCTCGATCGTCGCAATATTTATTATCTCAAACTCCCGCAAATAATTCAATGTGATGCCTCTGAAACGTTTCTGGAACGTTTTTGAAATGTTTTTGAAACATTCCTGGAATATTTCTGAAAGGTTTCCAGGAATATTCCCATGAAAGCTTTCAGAAACATCTCAAAACCGCGGACATAACTATATTTCAGAAATGTTTCATTGAAATATTTTTGAGATGTTTTCTGAAACATTTCTGAAATGTTTCCATGCTGTGTGGGAAGCCTCTTGTGAGGTTTCACTGCCATGGGGAGAATCTCCTGGAAATGTTTCACCGATATTGAGTATAATATTTCTTCAGGACGAGGCTCCAAAATTTTCTGGAGGGTTTGATAGCTCCTACGGAGGGCTACAATTTGAGACCAGTTTCGAATAACATCGTGTTTGCAGTTCTTTTAGGCTGGGAAATCTTCAAAAATCCAATGATGGATTTTCAAAACTCACCGCGTTCTGATACTCTATATGGAGCACTTCGTGGCTGTGAGTTATCCTTCTAACTCACGATATGAAACGTACCACTTTGGATTGAGCTTGGAAAATCAATTCGATTCTGGTTTTCATTGAATCAATAGATTTCGGGAACATTTCAAGGAATTCTTCTATAAGTAACCTCTCTGCCACTCAATTGCACCTAATGAAATTGAAAAATTTCTGAATACCTTCTAAAAGGTTCCGAAAATATTTCTAGCAATTATTTCACCGGTAATTCTCCAGAAACGTTGCACTGGAATATTGTTGAAATCTTTACGAAAGCTTTCTGGAAAATTTCAATGCAATAATATTAGGAAGAATTTCCGCGAAATTTTTGTACGATATTGAGATCAATGAAATATTTCATTGCAATCTCCCAGGAATCTTGCAGGGATATTGCAGGTGATATTTCAAAATATTCCGTGGCATTATTTCAGAGAATGCTTTCCGGAAGCTCCCGTAAAAATTTCAAAGAATCTTACACGCAATCTTTTGGGAACCTTGCACTGAAATATTTCTGAAAGATTCACGAAAGCTCTCTGGAAGATTTCTTGGCACAATTCACTAATGTATTCCTAGAAGATTTACAAGCCTCCGCTGTGATATAGGCTCATTGAATTCCTAACTTGTTTAAATCTCTTTTGAATTCAGGCTAATCACGAGCCGTCGCATATAAATGAAGCCATCATAATAATAGGTTTGTGGAAGCTCTCTGACTGATTCCGTACATATTTCTTGGGAATATTCTACAGATAATCTCCCAGAAATCTTGCAGTGAGATATTGTTGATAGATTTTCACAAGCTTCTTGAAATCTTTCAGAGCAAAACCCTGTGACGGGGTACTGCATATTAATACCAAGAACCATTACAATCGAGGAAACAACATATTATGCTGTTAAAGTATTGCGAGGAGTAATTCTTAACGACTTGACTCTGGGGGATATGACACATAAATGTTGCGATGGAATATTCTGGGAATCCTTCAGTAACATTGCAGTGAGAGATTGTAGGAATCTTCCAGAAACATTGCAGTGAAAGATTGTAGGAATCTTCCAGGGACATTTCATTGGAAGATTCTGTTCCCGCTAGATGTCGCATAACACACTTTAGTTCTCAAATTTTGTTCTCATGAATTATATGGTTTCTGGGAAACTATCTATCAGGAAATTTGATGGCAGCATCGAAAGATCTGTCATGTGTGATGACATACCCAGGACCAGCTATGCATGATAGTCTGTAAATGATACGTGAGGATTATTTGAAGATGCGTGCAGGCTTTCTCGCAAGCGCTCACGATAGACGCTGGTTAGTATATAAGACAGGAGGACGGATCATCGGTAAGGTGTCGCGTACATCGAAGAGTTCATAAAACCTGGATGAATCTAACGTGGAGCTTTGGATTCAACGTCACAATAGAGTTGAAGTACGAGTCAGAATGATGCATTACAATGATCAAGAAACTTTTCGAGCAAAATATGGATTGCACAGACAGAGCATTAACGCATATATCTTTGTGAGATTTCATGAAATCTTGCAGGAACATTTCACTGAAATATTTCAATGAAATGTTTCTGAAAGTTTGCCGAAATATTCCCGGCAATATCTCATGAAATCTTGCAGAAAGGTGTCTGAAGTGGGACATATCTTTATTGAGGGAAGCTTCCAGTGAAATCTTTCCGAAAGATTCCCGGGTTTTCCTGAAAGCTTGCAGGAAGGTTTCTGAAAGATTCTCATGCTGTGTGGGAAGTCTCGCAAGTCGGCAATAACTATTTAGTCCGTGATCTCTGTGATTTTTGTCTACTCGGAGAGTGTTATTCATCAGTAGATTTGATGCGTTGATGATGTTATTCGTTTCGAACGTCATTGTAAACATGACAAACAGATACAACACATGCACGCGGGCGTTCGGGCACGCTCGGTCATTTCACTCGGTTTTTTTCGGAGCGTTTGAATCTTTGCAAATATTGAACGATTTACAATAACTCATTACTCGCAGTCCATGCATATAAAAATTTTGGAGAAAATAATTACTTCATAAATCTTACCTCGTCTATCTGTCGAAATTAAAATTGAAAAACATGCAAGTTCCTTATTCTTCCCCAAGAATCATCGACACTCTCATCTGTACGCGTCACGGTTTAGCACACTGACGCATACTTTTCTCTAATGGAAGAATCCAAACTTATTTTGACCAGTGGAAATGAGTCTGAAAAGTCCCAGCAGTTGATCAGAGATGCTCCAATGACGAAAAATCGCGAATTTCAGAAATCTGACGCTGTGCGAAAGTCAAAAGCTTTGGATATATTCTCAAATCTCGAGTACTCCAAGCGGAACCAGGGTGTGGTCCCTGCTAAAAATAATCCCGTGGCATCCCATGGGACTTCGTGGGACCTGGCTCTGGGAAAATGTTCAATCTTGACACTTGGGAAATTCGGCATCCAAGACGTGCAGCCCACGGATTTTGACCATTTCTCTCCCAGAAGTGGTTGAGTTTGGTCGATTAAGGTCAAAATTCGTATGCTACGTCTCCAATGCCAAATTTTGTAAGAAACAAGATTGGAATTTCATTCAGGGCTATGTCCCAGGAAGTCTCATGGGGTATTACGGAATCCCTCTCAGCAGGGGTATATATATTTTTATATATACCCCTGCGAATTTTAGCAATTCCTACACTGTAAAAAATATTAATGTAAATTTACAATACAGGTCGGTGAATATCCAACTCTGATAGTTGTAAATTTCAGCTAATTTTTGTGATTTTACAAGCGCTTGTGAATTTACCACTCTCAGAAGGGGTAATTCTTGGATACCACTCTCAGAGTGGTAAATTTCATCCCACAGAAGTATGCACTGCGCGTGCGTGACGCGAGTAAGCAAAGTAAGCTGAGTTAGACTCGCGAGCAGAAGACTCAATCTGTAAACATCTAAACTGCCCTCGCCTCTCTTCGGCATCGCGAGGTTGCCGCTGCAGAGGGAGTCTGTGACTCCGACGACATCCCCGAGCAGTCCAGGGCAATCCGGTCCGCTCTGATTATTTCAAGATTGAAGTAAAGTCTCGTGACTTCATTGTGTGCGGTCGTTCCGCCCGGAGTAGGATTTGGTTTTGAGGTTATCTTTTACAAAACTGTGTTCCTCTCAAACTATTCTAAAATAAGTTTATATCATGCGTGTGATCAAATAATCTAATAAATTCGATATATTTGTACACAACATTCACATTACACTCTCATCCGAGCTTCTATCTACTCTATGTTGTGCTCAATGAGAAAAAAAAATAAAATCGCGGTGGCGCTGCTGTATGAAATTTACCGTCGGACGGTGAAATAATTTACAAGCCGCTTGTAAAATCACAACTCCCAGAGTGGTATCCAAGAATTACCCCCTCTGAGAGTGGTAAATTTACATAAATTTTTTTACAGTGTATAGCGTATATGATTGCTGAATTGATATTGATTATGAGAAATTCGAGGGCTATCTCATTTTATCTTAACATAGCTTCTTGGTGTAGGATTTATGATGATGGAGAGCTTCATGACTCAATCCTGGGTGTATTCAATATCTCTGCGGGGTACCTTATGTGAATGTAATCCCTTTGGTTGCAGGAGGTGGACCCGTCAATCCTGACCCTGGGAGTTCGAGAAGCCACAGTATAGGAGGCAGTAACATGAATAGTTTCCCAGAATCTCATCCGATGCAGAAGAATAAGGGAATCGTCTGGTGAAATAGCTACGCCACCACAGTACACATCACAGATCAGTTTGCTGTCTGTTATCTGTTCTCAGCACGATTGACAGGGAAGGAATTGAAAGCAACAGAAGATTTTCATCGCATTCATTACCTTGTTGATGCATGAAACAGCAGACTATATAGTCTTGACGATGGTCGAGACAATGACGAGCAGTGACACGTGTACATGAGTACAGCCTAGAGGAGGGGATGGCGGATAATCTCACACGATGAATGGAAACTCCTACATGCTTGCACAGCTAATGAGTAACGGGAGGGTTATCATATTTATCTCTCTCCCTACTGGAATCATCGAAATGTTATGTTGTTTCTCACATTGGTTTCCACAGGAGGTGTTATCAAATAGGATAATAGATCCGGGAAGATTATCGAAAGATGATCGACCGTTCAGCCCGTTCTACAGCAAAGGAATCATGATTTCGAGGTTTTGACGTTCATACTTGTGAAGAAATGACAAAGTCCTCCTGTGGATCAAAAGCCATCACTTGCGGCTGATTCGAGAGTATTTTCGAGGACTCATATCCTCAAATCTTTTGAAGCGTGTCATGCATCCGGATGAAGTATTTTGGTGAATATCTGCAGTTATTTGTCCTGCACTATATGGAGGAAATGTTTTGTGAGCTCTGAATGTGCGAAGATGTTTTAAGGTGGCATTCAGAAGATTGGTCACAATGAGATTTTCACCAGAGATTTCAATAAAAGTTCAGCTCCCCATCACTCCCACTGGAAAATGTGTTGCACTCCAAACTCTTCACAGTCTAAGAAATCATATTTGAATAGAAACAGAATACTCACAAAGATTTGTAGGGCTATGCCGACTGAACTAAACTACACTTTTATGCGAATTATACCGATACGGTAGATCTCGCATATTTCGATTCTATCGCTCGATTTGATGAAATACACATAATCATAGGAATATATGAGTTGATTATTTGGTCTCATCGATCTTGAAGAACGGTGGGGGACTAAATGAATTCCCAAAATTTCATGAAAGAAATTTTTTTGCTACGTTTCATCCACTAGGTTTCGTGGACCTTATCAGGCTTCAGGTTTCTGTTTTGACATATGAAGATAGAAAATATGAAATTTTTCACAAATGATGGATGTATAAATATTCAAGATGCGCAACTTACGTTATTCTTTAGATCGTCATGATATTTTTTGAACGATCTTGTAATAGAGCACAGACATAACGTCTGGCTCCTGTCGATACAGGTGAATGGAATGAGCCATCGGTCTCATTAATGGTCTCAATCTCGGTATTGATGATCATGTTACAAACAAAGATGAAAAGTCCGTATTTTCTGTTCACAGACTAAGAGATAAACATGATTCCTTTTGGGATCAAACCAAAATTCTAGACACAGAAAAATTGGAAAAAACGGTTGATTTCTGAGATGATCCATATAAAACTCGACGAAAACTGCATCAATTAAAAAAGACGATATTCAAAATCTCAGTCGAATATATATATTGTGGGCAACGGCTGACGAAGCTCGTTGATCCCCGCTCTCTTTCTCTCTCCCACATGCACTACTTTTCATGTATATGTCACCTACTGTATGCTGCGATCACGCTAATATAAATATGAGTGTAAAATGAGACCGATGACTCATTCTATTTACCTGTATCGACAGGAGCCAGCCGTTATGTCTGTGCTCTATTACAAGATCGTTCGAAAATATCATGACCATCTAAAGAATAACGTAAGTTGCATATATCTATCATTTGTGGAAAATTTCATACTTCCTATCTTTATATGTCAAAATAGGGACCTGCAGCCTGATAAGGTCCACGAAACCTAGTGGACGAAACGTAGCAATAGATTTCTGTTTGAATCTAATGCTATCTATGGACTATCTATTTCTCTGGTTTACATTCAGAAACGACCGGTTTCGGACATCTAAATATGTCCTTCTTCAGGTTAATTATTGTCTAATCTCAACTTGGGAAATTACTCTAAGCTTAAAGACTAGGACTTATCACTGCAGCTGCGGTGTCTTGTGATCCCCTCTTAGATGGAATCTAGTGCAGATCTCGACGATCATTGGTCCACAGGGATTTCCTCGAAAATCAGCCGTGTGACCAACTGGTTGATTGGTTACCGAATGCACTGATCCACACACAAGGTTTCGATCACTTTACACCAAACCGCACCGAATTACAGTTTACGTCGCTATCGCACTGATTTCGGTTAAGTGTAACGTGAAATTCTGTGCTCGGTAGCTGTATACAGTGAGAGAAAAAATATTTCGTTAGATTTTGGCGTAAGAAAGATTCGTTCCCTTCAAGAGACGGGTTCGAACTGATCGGCTTTTGAGCTGTTGCCGGGCGTGAATGAGATCTTTTTGAGTGTGCGTGTGTGTGTGAACGTGTTGAGTGTGAATATTTAAAAAAAAAAAAAAAGCTTACTTTGCCGGGTGACTATTTCAGACAAATTCTGTACTGTTACATGAACGAAACTCGATTCATTCTGGAGAAACCATCGGTTTGTCAACCCACACTCATGGTCTGGATCAAAACTCTCAAAATTTCAGCAAGCCTGAAGAAAATATCGTCAATTTGACGGATATTCATATCCCCGAACAAGTAATCAAGATTCTCAACTTAGGTGATCGATACAATCATGCTTTGAAACCAAACCAGCGCGATATTTTAAATATTTTAAAAAATGTAGAGAATACAATCAACCCTTTCTCATTCAGCCAACAAAAAGAATTTACCGAAAGAGAAATGAACACGATTCGAAACAAGATTTTGAAGCACATTAATAACTACAATCCCAAAAAAATTCCTATTTCTGAATATGAACACGACGTTGAATACAATGTGAGATGTACTCGAAAATTCATGAAGGAAAATGGAGATATTCTGATTACAAAATCTGATAAAGGAAACAAAACGGTTCTAATATACAGAGAGATTTACATTCAAAAGATGAAGGAAAATTTGGAAGATGAACTGCATTATGAAAAAGTGAACTCAAATTCTTTGAACAAAGTCATCAACAGAGTGAAAGATTTCATCAAAAAGGTCAATCCAAAACATCCTAAGAACATGAGCATGAGAGAAAAAATGCTCAATAACAAAATCAACATCAACGTGGACAGCACTAATTTATCACGAGCTTACGGTTTGCCCAAAACGCACAAAGAAAACAATCCTCTCAGAATCATAGTTTCCTCGATCAACTCTCCTCTTTCTGAACTTTCGAAATCACTCGGAGCGTCAATATCCAGAGGTTGCGCTAAGATGGAATTTCAAGTCAAAGACAGCTGGACTTTGAAAGACGATTTGCAAGATATAACTATACCTTCAGATCATATCTTGATTTCTTTCGATGCTGTTCAACTGTTCACTAAGATCAGTTTAATGTTGATTGTAAAAGCAGTTGAAAAAAGATGGCAGTCCTTAGAAGATCAAACCCCCCTAACTAAAAACGAATTCCTCGAAGCAGTGAAACTTATATTTAACAATACCTATTTCCAGTTTGAAGGAGAATTCTAAAGACAAAAAGATGGCGCCCCGATGGGTTTACCTCTATCTCCAATCGTTGCAAATCTAGTGATGGAAGATTGTATCGAGGAATGTCTAGAAAAGTTGAATAACCTCTTCGATTTCAAACCAAGATTACTGAAAATTTTTGTAGATGATGGTCTCGCAATCATTCCCAAAGATCAAGTTGCAAATTTCATGAACACATTCAATAATTATGATAACAATCTCAAGTTCACGATTGAATTGGAAAAGAACAGCCAGCTCCCCTTCCTAGACCTGCTATTGATCAATCATAACGGAAACCTTATCACGGATTGGTATCAAAAACCAACACAAAGTCACACATATTTGAATTTCAATTCACATAATCCTTCAACACAAAAAATGGCCACGATCTACAATCTCGTAGACAGAGGAATTAAATTGGCCCATCCCCAGTATCACTCCAAAAATTTAAAAAAAATCAGAGATCTCTTATTATTAAATGGTTACCCCTTGAAATTTATTGCACGGCATATCAACACCCGGATCACCAAGATCCGAAATAGTGATCCACAACAAGAGAAAGCCCTAAGAAAAGCTAGAAACGAGTTGTACAAAAGAGAAACCAAAGTGGTGATTCCTTATTTCAAAAAACTTTCTGAGAATTTGAGGAGGATCTTATCACAATACGGCATCCACACCGTTTTCAAATCCAACAATAAATTCAATAACATAATACGATTGGGGAAAGACAAATTAGAGAAAATGCGTCTTGTAGACATAGTTTATAAATTGAACTGCCTTCAATGCCCGAAAACGTACATTGGACAGTCTAAAAGACTCCTACGGAAGAGAATGAAAGAGCATAAAGATAACATAAAGAAAGGACCAGAAAAACTCAATGTCCTATCACTCCATAAGATGAATGAATCCGGACATGATTTCGATTGGGATAATCCTCAAATTCTCGACGTCGAACCGCATCTGAATAGAAGATTAGTATCAGAAATGTTCCATATTCAACTCAATCATGATAGCATCAACATAAGAGAAGATACCAAAAATCTGAGTGGAATCTACACTAACTTCTTCTTAGACTTTCCCAATCATAAATGTTTTAAAAAATGAATCCATTTCGGAACGGATTCTCTTCAAATCAGATATGAACCCCTCCCTTCCACTCCCATAGTTTCATTCGCTTACATCTCACCAACGAGAGAGATCCTTCGTTTTAGAACGGTTGAAGCCTTGACACTATTTTACTTTGAATTCCCTAGAATAAACTTCGGGTGAATCTAGATTTCAAATATTTCTCGTTTCACGACAAATGCTGGATAGGCACCGAGTTTAGGAGATACCCGCCCCTCCCACCCTGACGAATCTGAAATGAAAATTATGTAGTTTCGATTATAAAGTTATGGAATTTGAATAGACAATCAACAAATCGAACCGAGACCGCGTTGACTGCACGGTCGATAGTATAGTGACGTTTTCTTTTTTCTCTATTTGGCTATCAGTGTATTGCATTACTTCCACTGTCATAATAGTGATGTTGATTTTGATTGATATATCACAGTGGAGAAGTGATTTCAAGATTCATCCTAGTGATTCCAGTGACACTCGTTCGTAACATTCGTGATATATATCAAGATTGAGTGGAATGTGACTGTGTAATTTTAATCATATAGTTGTGGTGAGCATAAGTTATATACATAAAAAAAGTATCTCGAAAAAGTGTTTTCCACATATATATTTTTATCCTATTTGGTGATCAGTGTGTTATATTACTTCCATTGTGATATCAGTGATGTTAGTTTGATTTGTGATATCAGTGCGGGGAAGTGATTAGTGATGTTAGTTTGAATTGTGATATCAGTGCGGGGAAGTGATTTCAAAATCGATTCTAGTGACTCCAGCGACATTCGTGAAATATCGGGAATAGAGAGATTTGCCAAAATAGTTCCATTGCACCTTCCCCCCCCCCCCACTCCAAGTGATCTACACCTTATGAGTGAATATTAGGAGGCTCTGAGTGAAATTAGTGGTTTATATCAAGGTTCAAGTGAAACAAAGTTATTTCGAGTGGTAAAATAGTGATTTTTCTTACTTTGAAATAATATAAAATGTTCGGGTGAAACGAATGTAATTATATTGAAGGTTGGGTGGGTAATAACCGAGTGAACCACATAAACGTGTTTTCCAAATGGCGTACAAAATTTTCGGTCAATTCCGTCCCCATGCTGTGCTCCTGCCCAACGCGCTATATCGCTTTGTGGGACACATCTTCGTGAAGTATTTGGTTACATTGGATCAAATCCTTAAACTCGACATATCTTTGTCCGGCTTCAAATTTGAGCTACGTAGCTCTAGGTACTTCCTTTTTGTGCCGAAATAAGTGGAAACTAACTGCAACGACTCACAAAAACTCGCCTGGGGCTGAAATAAATTTTTTTTTGACTCAAATCACTCCCCACGACTATTTTGGTCCCAAAAAGTCACACTTTCGGCGGAATCACGTACATATCAAACTCTCGAGTGGCATTTAGTAACCATCTTTGAAACAGAAACAAAGTGAATTTTTCAGTATTTAGAAATATGGCCCCCCCCTTCCAGGCGGAAAAAAAAAAAAAAAAAAAAAAAAAAACTGGTCTAGATGTGAGGATTTCTCTCAATGGTGGAATTTTTTTCTCTTACTCCTTTCCTGGCACCCCCCCCCCCACACACACACACTCACACACACACTCACACACACACACACACACACACACACACACACACACACACCGATCAAGAGGCTAGAGTAGCCTTTCCGAAGTGTTTAAAATCAAATCAAGAGAGAAAAAATAGGCATGAGAATTATGAATCGAGTAACACGGGAGCCACTGACTCTTTAAATTTTTACGATCGGTACGCGGCGCCAGCAAGACGTACCCTCTTCCGTCAAATCGAACACATAAGCAGCATATATATATATTTCATGTAACAGTACAGAATTTGTCTGAAATAGTCACCCGGCAAAGTAAGCTTTTTTTTTTTTTAAATATTCACACTCAACACGTTCACACACACACGCACACTCAAAAAGATCTCATTCACGCCCGGCAACAGCTCAAAAGCCGATCAGTTCGAACCCGTCTCTTGAAGGGAACGAACCTTTCTTACGCCAAAATCTAACGAAATATTTTTTCTCTCACTGTATACAGCTACCGAGCACAGAATTTCACGTTACACTTAACCGAAATCAGTGCGATAGCGACGTAAACTGTAATTCGGTGCGGTTTGGTGTAAAGTGATCGAAACCTTGTGTGTGGATCAGTGCATTCGGTAACCAATCAACCAGTTGGTCACACGGCTGATTTTCGAGGAAATCCCTGTGGACCAATGATCGTCGAGATCTGCACTAGATTCCATCTAAGAGGGGATCACAAGACACCGCAGCTGCAGTGATAAGTCCTAGTCTTTAAGCTTAGAGTAATTTCCCAAGTTGAGATTAGACAATAATTAACCTGAAGAAGGACATATTTAGATGTCCGAAACCGGTCGTTTCTGAATGTAAACCAGAGAAATAGATAGTCCATAGATAGCATTAGATTCAAACAGAAATTTATTCTGCTATTGGACATTAGAGCCAAAAAACGGAACCGTAGCAATAGAATTTCTTTCATGGAATTTTGGGAATTTATTCAGTTCCCCACCGTTTTCCAAGATCGATGAGACCAAACAATCAACTCATACAATAACCATTAAGGACGAAGAATCTACCAAATTACTTTTGATATAAGCATAGAGATATTACAGATAGAGGAGGGAAGCGCAGCCTTCACTTTTCTTGCAAAAGAGAGAGAGAGAGAGAAAAGACGAGGATTCCTCTTTCTTTCTCTCTCGCACCTGCACGGCGCATCGCGCAGTACATTATCCCCGCCAAGCGACTTATTCGCCGTTTCCTGGAATGGGATTTTCTTTAGTAACAGGTTAACATCATTTCCTACGCATGCGCAGAAACTCAGGCTCTTGGGAATAATTATCACAAAAAGCTAAACGGAATTTCCTATGAAATGACTACCTGCAGAATTCAAATTCATGCACTCAAACAGGATCTACAACAAAATAAATTACATCGAATCAGAAGCACGTGGACATTCAACCCATTAGCGCCTGCTGAGACGGCACATTCACGAAATCTTTTTGAGGCTCTTTCTCGAGTACAAAATAGTCGTCGAGAGAAAATTCTAATCACATACATTCAACGTGGAATTGTCCAAACTTTAAAGAATATGCAATCAAGAATTCTATTCGGGACAATGCTGGAGATTCACATCCAATTTTTGCCGAGGAATAGTATATCACGCAACAAGTGCGAGAAGGTCAATTTCCGCACAAGTTGCCAAACGAGTGCGAGAAGTTAATATTCACGCACACTTTGAAACTTCTCGCACACCCAGAAGAATACATTTAGGCACGCTCGCGAAGCGAGCGTGCGTAAATATGTACTTCTAGGTGTGCGAGAAGTTTCGAAGTGTGCGTGAATGTTACTTCTCGCGCGAGTTGGCAACGTGTGCGGAAACTTCTCGCACGTGTTGCGTATACTATTTTTTGCAACTGTGCGCGAAGTTGTAATTAAATGCACCACTGTCCGAGCAAGATATATCTTGGAAACGAAGTTTTCAAGAAAGGCCAAATCCAGAGGGATGACGTGACATCATATTTTGGAACTGTGCGTGAATGAAAATGCATTAGAGCGAGAATTTACATTCACGCACACTCCACCAGTGCGTAAATGTAAAACTGTGCGAGAAGTCATTCACGCATTACTTCTCGCACTGTGAATAATGAAGAGAAGTCTCATTTTTTTACAACTTCGCGTACACAGTTGCAAAAATACGATTTTCCACACCCAAAATTAAGTTTAGATGACAATTTTTTATTCCAAAGTGATATAGATAAATCTTTGAGAGGTCAGAGAAACGTTTGATTGGGTCCTGTACTACAAAATTGATGGGTCATGCGAATCTCAAAAGACCAATCTGGGCCCAAGACATCGAACGAAACTTAAAACTGTAGTGTATTCTTTCATGTTTCATTCATTCTATTATATTCTTCTGGTATTCTCTTATATTCCTCTGGAGGCTATTTGATGTTCAGGATTGGGAACGAAAAGGGTTAGAAGATCTACTTGACGATAAAGTAGACGTTCAACCAACACTTTCTGTTTCGGTCGATATCGCGCACCCAGGTTCGTCTTTTGAAATTCACTTGACCCATGAAGTTTGTGGTTCAGGACCCAATCACATGTTTTTTTGACCTCTCAAAGGTTTATCTATGACACTTTTGGAATACGAATTGCCATCTGAACACTATTCAGGATGTAAAGAATCGTATTCCCTTGGCGAGAATTGAATGCCCTATTGAAAAAAATTATGTCATGTACATGACATAAAAACATGATGTCACGTTTTTTTGAAAAACCATATCACGATCTTGGACATTTATGATATAAGTCCATGATCATTCTCATGTCATGGGAACTCGTCATGATCATATGTCATAGTTTTATGTAACGAATTCTCGTCATGGTTCCCCGGGTTTCCCGTGCATGTCACGGGACTTTGTCATGATTGTTTGTCACGATCTTCTGGATTTCCACGTAAAGCAAGGCATGTTATGTGACTTTGTCAATTATTAAGTCACGTTTTGCCGGATTTTTTTACTAAAATGCAACTGGAAGATCCAGTGCATGGACAGAAAATTTATCAATAACGGTCGACCAAAGGAAAAAAATAGTCACGAGAATGTACCCGTTGTGATGAACTTTGCCGACTCCGGGATTCGAACCCACCCACTGTCGGATGTGTCAGATCCAAAGTCCAACACCTTACCGTCGTGCGTCGTGGCCAGCGAGAGAAGTTAGGAAGTATTTGGTGGAAGACCTTCTTGAAGTGCGGATCGCTATAGCCGTTGCTATATAGGCCGCATATAGGCGTTTTGATGCTCATCCGTTGATCTAATGATGACGAGCAGAATGTTTCTGCCACTCGCAGATGAGCGAGTGGACGCTGTTTAAAAACTCTGGATTCTTCTTCAGTTTTGCCCAAAAAACTTTTTCAACTGCGTCCGCTCGCTCGTCTGCAAGCGGCAAAAATATTCTGCTCGTCATCATCAGATCAACGAATGAGCATCAAAACGCATATATGTGGCCTATATACTAACGGCTATAGCGATCCGCATTTCAAGGGTCAGGTGTTGGACTTTGGATCTAACACATCCGACAGCGGGTGGATTCGAATCCCGGTGTCGGCAAAGTTCAGCACAACGGGTACGTTCTCGTGACTTTTTTTTCTCCTTTGGTCGACCGTTATTGATGAATTTTTTGTACATGCACTGGATCTTTCAGTGGCATTTGAGTAAAAAAATCCGGCGAAACGTGACAAAAATCTTGACGAAGTCACATGACATGCCTCGTTTTACGTGAAAATATCTTGGTCGTGGAAATCCAGAAAATCGTGACAAATAATCATGACAAAGTCCCTTGACATGGACGGGAAATCCGGGAAATCATGACGAAAATTCGTGACATAAAACTATGGCATATGATCATGACAAGATTCCATGACATGAAGTTGATCATAGACTTATGTCATGAATGTCCAGGATCGTGATATGGTTCTTCGAAAAAACGTGACATCATGTTTTTATGTCATGTACATGACATAATTTTCTCCAATAGGGTGTGAATCTCCAGCATCGTCTCGAATATAATTTTTGATTGCATGTTCTGGAAGATTAGACAATTCTACGTTGAATCCATGTGATTGGGATTTTTCTCGAATGCGATTTTGTACTCAAAAAAGAGCCCCGAAAATATCTCGCGGTTTGTCGCTCAGCAGGCGCTGATGGGTTGGATGTCCATGTGCTCCTGATTCGATGTCATTTATTATGTTGTAGATCCTGTTTGAATGCATGAATTTAATCTGTGCAGGTAGTCATTTTATAGAAAATTCTGTCAGCTTTTTGTTGAAATTAGTCCCAAGAGCCTAAGTTTCTGCGCATGCATAGAAAATGATGTTTTTCTGTTACTGAAATGAATTCCCATTTCAGGAAACGGTTAATAAGTCGCTTGGATCACCCCAAACTCCTCTGAGACCATTATCTTCTGAAAGACCACAAAATTCCACGTTTTATACGTGATTTTCAGGAAAATAAAAGAATGGCTTTTTGAGAAATCAACCATTTAGTGAAAAACACCTTTTTAGCTCCAAGAGCCCTCCAAATCGTTGAAAAGAACTTCGCAACAACGTTTTCGATGGGTTTTTTGACGCCCTTCCAGATGCCGCAAACTGCAAGCTTGTACTTGTCGAAGAACTCAAGATATGGTCATTTTAGTGGATAAATGAGCATCGATCTTTACATGATGAATTTTTACTTCTTTACGGATATGCGCACAACGGAGAGATTTTCTTTTCGTCCCATCGGTGGTCGAAAGTCCCTATTTTGCCCCATAGAATCAAATAAATAAGGTTAAAGAGAAATCCGAGAGGTGACCCCTTTCCGTAGGTCGCTCTGGCGTGGAACGCATCTCACATAGTACGTTTGGTGATGCAGACTGTAGTTGGGATCTTGTATACGGTTACACGAGACATAAAAATTCCCGTCATCTCCACCAAGAATCAATGAAATCATGTCGAACTGTGGGCCCTCATCCTCAAACTTGACAACTATACTGCTAGGTTACCCGCCCATTCTTGCGGATCCATCCGTAGGATTTCGGAGACGAGGAGTGATTCTGTGGTCATTAATTTTTCACTTTGATAGTTAGCATCCTTTCTTGCTGAAAAGTGGATGGACCAACTCATGTAGAAATGTCCACAATCTCAAAGTTCCTCGTGATCGAACAATTTTCTCGTGGGTTAGGAGTCTTCGCATCAACTCAAGTCAATTTCATGAACTAGTTCCAAGTCTTGCTATCAAAAATACCAAGTTGTACTTCTCCAGATTTTTCTCAGCTCATGATCAAAAAATGTTCATCTTGGAATTAAGCGCACTAGTGTCCATTAGGAGGGTGATTTTTATGGATGAGATACACAGAATTTTTTGTGTTTTTCTACGTGCTACTATTCACAGCATGTTTTTCAATCTGAGAATATTCAGTCATTACCATAGCCAAGTGTTGAAATCTTTCTCCCTCCCACTTCACTTTTTCCAAAAGTCTAACTTGGCGAGTATCACCATCCTTTCCCCCCATAACTTCATCTGAGATCAAAGTATGAATTTCAATTCTTGAGGGTCATGAGATCAGGGAAAATATGTCGAGTAACTATTTTGCGAGGTTGTGAATATATATATGTATATATCTATAACTATCCGAGCAATTGAGTGTCGTAAAGTATTATTCGGCACTGGATCTCAGCTTGGCTGCTTCCTCTCGAACATTCAAATATACTCACGTTTTTACATCTTCGATCGATTGAAATCCTCGTACTTTCAATCGATCAATCGGGGACTGGATCTTGGGGAAAACTGCACTCTAGCTGTTCAATGCTAAAAGAGCATGCTACGGCCACAAGTTACTTATATTAAAAACTATAAGCAACTGAAAATGCACATAGATTGAATTATCTACGAATAAAGCTATATTTCGGTTACTTTGCTGAATCCAACGATTCAATCGGTCAGATCGCTTGTTCTCAGGTTTGGTACGTGATAATTACACGTACCTTGGCTTAAATTGTAGGTAATTGAGTCTATTACTCGATTTAATCGTGAAACGGAATAACGCCCTCGTCTGAGACAAGTATTTGATCGATTGAAGGTCGATTTTCATGAAATCGATAGCTAAAATCTAACATGCATGTTTTTACTGTAGCTAGTACAATAAAATTCATTCTAATGCGGAAACTACTTAGAATGGTGCATATTATACGTATATAAGTGGCTCTATATGTTAAAACTCGATTGCCAAAGGAGGGCCTGAAAATATTGAGTAATATATTCTGGGAATTAACGTATCGGGTATTTTCTCATGAAAAGAGTTTTGGTTCGTTTGACCATGGTTTTATTTTTATAACTTATATAATGATTTGATTATTTACTCTGAAATTCGATTCTAAACAATTCAAAACCACGATCTCGATCGTGTACATAGAATTGGAGATTAATCGTGCTGATTTTGCCTATGGCCAACGATGTGACTCTTGTCCTCAGTTTGATTCATTCGGAATGGATAAATAATACGTCTATCTGTAACATTTTCGAATCAGTACGCATTAGTACGCATGTAAAATGGATATTGAGCCCTATTCGCGGGTGTCTTATATTTTTGTGACACAAAAGATTTTAATATCGCGCATATTTATTGTGGGCCGAACGAAAAGATTTTATTTATTCGATTGTTGGATTTCGACGCGTATACCGGGTGATTTTACTTCAAAACCCGAACCGGCATCAGACCACTGCGTAATGTCGGCCTCTCGTGAGTCTTAACCCCATCCTGGGTACAGAGACGATCGGTCCGGCTTGCCCAATTGGGTCTGATGCATTCACTTTTGCCCACGTTTACGTAAAAATATTAATTTTTGTCCCGCCTTGGATCATAAATAGTCGCCAGGTTGACTATTTATCCCGATCCAAAGAGGGTCGCGATATAATAATCCGCGTGCTCGCCGAAGCGGACCACTTGATATTCTAAATATTCAACTTACATTGGTCTTGGGGAGACCTGGTGTTGCTCTCGATACAGGCGTTTTGTAATTTTCCTGTTGTTCCAGCGCAAGTGACTCGCGCACTCGTCCGTCGGCTAACTATATGCCTGAGCTCGCCAGATCCCCACTTCAAGACCAATTTCGGCGGCTCGACTGGACGATCTCATAGACACGCGTTTGCATGCATACTAATGAAAATTTCACCGCAAATTTGAATTGATTGGTCAGCTATTAGTATTGATATATCGGTGATCGTTCGTCGTGGAAAGGGTGTAAAATATAGCTGACCTGACACATATATATCGAGTTCCCCAATCGTCGTGTGGAAGCAGTTTCTAAGTATTAGTACATTGATTAATTCACAATAATTCACTATACAATTGTTACTATTAGTATTACCACACCGTACATGCATGAATCTACTTACACGACTGGTCTGATGGTCATCTGCGCAAGTGGCTGACTAAAAATTCTTATTTCTAAAACTTTTAAAATTATCTGAAAATTGCAGACGTTGCAATTTAGCAAAATCTAAACATGAAACGAATGAAAAGAGAATGAAAGATCCTAATTTCAACTCTCGAGAGTCGTGAGATCAAGGAAAGTATGTCAAGTAATTGTTTTGCAGGATCTTAACGTGAAACGCATGGATAGAGATTGACAGAATCACAAATTGATTCTTCCGGTAATTTTGAATCAACTTGAATTACTCACCATCTTTACTGATATATTGAGGATTATCATCTATTTAGACCCATGGGAAGAAGACTGAACTGAAACGATCAAAGCTGGATTGAATTTTCTGGTTTCAGTGATATTCCCACGGGACTAAATAGATGACGATGAGTAGGGTACTTTTTCGATCTTTAAGGACTGGGTTTAGAAACTCTTGAAGAATCAGAAGTTTCCATAAAAGAGAATTGTTTATTCTCGACGTTTCGTCTACCAAGGTTTGTAGACCTCTTCAGGAGTGGATTTCTACAACAAATATTGCACAACGTAAATTCACAGTCAAAAACACTGAACATACCATAAATTTCACAACAAATCACTAGCAGATCGAATTATTGCTCACATTTTAAAGAAATCTTTTACATATAAACAAAGGTTCGAGGACAGACGAGCTCATGATGAGCAACGTCTGTCTCTTGTCAATACGAGTGTTGAACTGGCTAGGTTGAGTCGGAACAGCTGATCCATTACATATCAAGTTAACAGAGCTACTTATTCAATATATGTGTATATGTATATGTGTCTGTGATATCTAGAGCGAGTTCAACAATGGAATATATATTCTACTGAGCTTTTGGACATCTTCTTTTTTATTAATACAGGTTTTATTACGATTTATATGGATCATCTCAGAAATTAGACGTTTTCTATAGCTAGGCTCAAGATCACAGATTTGGGTATTGTCCCAATCAAATTCATGATTGTACTTTTGTTTATGAAGCGAAACAACCGATTTCTTATCCTTATCAACCATATGGTCATGTATACGAACAGATAAGGCTCTTTTTGTTTCCCCCACGTACGTTGCTGGGCAATCACGACATTCAAACTTATATACCACACCGATGTTTTCCATTTTTTTCCAAGCAATCCTTGCCTAACCTGATAAAATTATTCAGAGATTTTGAGACTTTAGGAAGTGTCTGAATAGAATGTTTTTTGAACAAAGCAGCACACCTTTCAAAATAATCTCTGTGGTAAGGAATGCACACTTTTGGTTTTTTCTCATGAACATAATTGGGAACATTGGGGCGTGTGTGATAGTAAATCCGCTGTTTCATACATCTTTCTACCAATTCCTGAGGATATCCATTATCAAAGAGGAGTTTTTTTGACTATTTCAACATTTTTGTTATGAAACTTCTTATGAGAAAGTGATAATGCACGATCAATTACATTGAAAATTATATTTTTCTTTAGTTTTAGAGTATGGTTTGACTGAAAACTCAGAATCCTCCCTGATGTGGTTGGTTTTTGGAACCAATTGGTTATGATTTTATTTCCCTCTCTGATGATGGAAATATCGAGGAAATTGATCGAGCCGTTTTTTTCCATCTCATGAGTGAACTGTAAATGTGGATCAAAACTGTTGAAAGTATCTATGACAATGTTTACATGATTTTTGTGGACGCAAAGTACGGTATCATCTACATATCTGAAGTAAAACAAAGGAGTACATTGATGTTTATTTTTTAATTCTTCGAGACAGAAGGTTTCCAGATCTTCCATCACCATATCTGCGAAGATCGGAGAGATCGGTGAGCCCATTGGGCTACCAGAAAGTTGTTGGTAATACTTTCCATCAAACTGGAAAAAGGTGTTCTCAAATAAAAACTTCACACATCTCCTTATCTCGTCAAACGGGATGCGCGATTTGTTATGAATTTCTGGAAATCCCCTGTCTAAACTGAGCAGAACTAAATATAAAAGTATGTTGGTGAATAGAGATATCACATCCAGTGAGAGTAAGATATAATCATCAGGAATCTCAGTGCCATCCAATTTCTCTTTCAATTCGAAACTATTATTGACATGAGAGACTGGTTTGTGGATAAGAGATTTCAATTCATTGTAAAGTACTGTAGCTAAACTATGAGTTGGGCTGTTAATGCACGAGATGATCGGTCTAAGTGGTACGTTATCTTTATGAATTTTTGGTAACCCATATGCTCTTGCCAATGTGGTGTCTGTTTGGGTGATTGAATTTTTATGAACAATTTTCGGAAGGTACTTCTCTTCATTCCAGAATTTTAATATATCATGTACGTGTTTTTGAAGTTGTTTCAAAGGGTTGTTGGTTCTCTGTACATAAGTATTCCCATCCGATAGTAATTCGACCATTTTTTCTTTATAATCCTTTCGATCCAAACAGACAGTCACATTCCCTTTATCAGCACGAGTGAATAAAATATCTGGATTTGATTTGAGAAACGTTTGAGTGGTTTTTAACTTCTTATTGAAGACTCTTTCCGGTATGGAAATATGTCGAGGCTTGTTTTTCTCAGTCTGGATAATGTAGGTAACTTTTTGACCTAAGAACTCTTTTTCTGATGGATCAAGATCTGTGAATTGGAGACTCTGTTCTAAATTTTTTATACCATCAATAATATCACGTTCATCGAGAGGGTGTTTGACACTGAAATTTTGACCAAGAGAGATAACATCAATAACATCATCTGGAAGATCAATACCACTGAAATTCTTTACCCATGTACTCTTATCTACGTGGTTCACCACACGTTTTGGGCAAATTTTATTGAACTTCCTCGTATGTGTCATGTTTGCTTTGTTTCCGGAGTTTTTCAGATTTCCTCACCGTTAAATTGCGAAACCTTTCGAGAGTATTTTTAACCAAATTGGATCTTTCTAAGACTGATAGACATATTGATAACTTACTATTGACGCTATGGATAACATTGTTGATTTCTCTTATTTCATTGTTTAAAAGCCTCTTGCAGTACTCGGAGTTTTGACGAGCAGAATAGTCACGACAAGATTTACTATAGAATTGTATGTGGTTCAAGTGCTTGTTGATGTTGTCAATGTGTGGTGGTAAGAGATCGTTGCTTCGGCAGCGTAGTAGGAAGACCCGTTGAGATGATAATTCGGCCAGACGATGATGTAACTTAGTATAATCCTTCATCACTTTTTTCGTGGTTTGATCATATTCAGAAGAAATTTGTTGAAAGAAACCCATTGTTGTTTATGATGGAATAAGGTCTGTCTTCGATCCTAGACCGATTTCAAATAACGATGTTGATAGTTTTGTTCGCCTTGAGAATTACGATGAGTAGGGTACTTTTTCGATCTTTAAGGACTGGGTTTAGAAACTCTTGAAGAATCAGAAGTTTCCATAAAAGAGAATTGTTTATTCTCGACGTTTCGTCTACCAAGGTTTGTAGACCTCTTCAGGAGTGGATTTCTACAACAAATTTTGCACAACGTAAATTCACAGTCAAAAACACTGAACATACCATAAATTTCACAACAAATCACTAGCAGATCGAAATATTGCTTACATTTTAAAGAAATCTTTTACATATAAACAAAGGTTCGAGGACAGACGAGCTCATGATGAGAAACGTCTGTCTCTTGTCAATACGAGTGTTGAACTGGCTAGGTTGAGTCGGAACAGCTGATCCATTACATATCAAGTTAACAGAGCTACTTATTCAATATATGTGTATATGTATATATGTCTGTGATATTCAGAGCGAGTTCAACAATGGAATATATATTCTACTGAGCTTTTGGACATCTTCTTTTTTATTAATACAGGTTTTATTACGATTTATATGGATCATCTCAGAAATTAGACGTTTTCTATAGCTAGGCTCAAGATCACAGATTTGGGTATTGTCCCATCAAATTCATGATTGTACTTTTGTTTATGAAGCGAAACAACCGATTTCTTATCCTTATCAACCATATGGTCATGTATACGAACAGATAAGGCTCTTTTTGTTTCCCCCACGTACGTTGCTGGGCAATCACGACATTCAAACTTATATACCACACCGATGTTTTCCATTTTTTTCCAAGCAATCCTTGCCTAACCTGATAAAATTATTCAGAGATTTTGAGACTTTAGGAAGTGTCTGAATAGAATGTTTTTTGAACAAAGCAGCACACCTTTCAAAATAATCTCTGTGGTAAGGAATGCACACTTTTGGTTTTTTCTCATGAACATAATTGGGAACATTGGGGCGTGTGTGATAGTAAATCCGCTGTTTCATACATCTTTCTACCAATTCCTGAGGATATCCATTATCAAAGAGGAGTTTTTTGACTATTTCAACATTTTTGTTATGAAACTTCTTATGAGAAAGTGATAATGCACGATCAATTACATTGAAAATTATATTTTTCTTTAGTTTTAGAGTATGGTTTTACTGAAAACTCAGAATCCTCCCTGATGTGGTTGGTTTTTGGAACCAATTGGTTATGATTTTATTTCCCTCTCTGATGATGGAAATATCGAGGAAATTGATCGAGCCGTTTTTTTCCATCTCATGAGTAAACTGTAAATGTGGATCAAAACTGTTGAAAGTATCTATGACAATGTTTACATGATTTTTGTGGACGCAAAGTACGGTATCATCTACATATCTGAAGTAAAACAAAGGAGTACATTGATGTTTATTTTTTAATTCTTCGAGACAGAAGGTTTCCAGATCTTCCATCACCATATCTGCGAAGATCGGAGAGATCGGTGAGCCCATTGGGCTACCAGAAAGTTGTTGGTAATACTTTCCATCAAACTGGAAAAAGGTGTTCTCAAATAAAAACTTCACACATCTCCTTATCTCGTCAAACGGGATGCGCGATTTGTTATGAATTTCTGAAAATCTCCTGTCTAAACTGAGCAGAACTAAATATAAAAGTATGTTGGTGAATAGAGATATCACATCCAGTGAGAGTAAGATATAATCATCAGGAATCTCAGTGCCATCCAATTTCTCTTTCAATTCGAAACTATTATTGACATGAGAGACTGGTTTGTGGATAAGAGATTTCAATTCATTGTAAAGTACTGTAGCTAAACTATGAGTTGGGCTGTTAATGCACGAGATGATCGGTCTAAGTGGTACGTTATCTTTATGAATTTTTGGTAACCCATATGCTCTTGCCAATCACGGTGCCCTTGAATGCAATTTAAATGAAATATTCCGTTACCAACGGGATTATTTTGGTTTCCGTTTCCGGATATCTTAAAGAATACATTCCTAAAAGAATTAAAATCTTTCGCCGAGCCGTTTTGAAGGAATGTCATTTGGAACATTTTTTGGAACTCTTATTTCCTCAATGATAATAAATGTTCTCCAAACCTAAGATTCCTTGGTCAAATGATGATCTAAATGAAAAATGATGATTCAGGAGGATGATTCGAGTAATTATGACAATGAGAATAGTTACGAGAGATTAAATCTCCAAAACTGCTGATTGTGGAGAGTCCTTTTGGGGGAAAAATTATGAAGCAGAGTCCGGATCTCAAATTGGGATTCCCATCCACATCTTGATCAAAACTACTCAAGTTACGATCAATATCAATCAACATAAATCAATATAGCATTGCTAATCATCGTTTCAACGTCATCAATCGACACAGATCGGTAAGTTGGAATACTGTTTTGCGGTCGTCTTACGACACCGTACCCCGTCTGCGGCAAATTCCTCGCGTGCTCAATCGGCGACATTTGTTGATATGGTCTACATACTCGCTCCAGACAATACTCTCAGTATACATGTATGCCAGCGAAATTCATAACAAGAGTGAATTCTGGAACTTTAGCTAATGGGTCACTCAACTAGTATCTCGCCAGCTTGTGAGCGCTTCGCATGTGTCTCTGAACCTTGTGGTGAAAAGTTTCAATTGTTATCCCAATCAATGCGTATTCATTGCTACGTTGACTGTATGCGGATTTCACAATCGTGATGACGAAGGACCATGCATTTTCTCACGAGGAGAATAGATCCAAAGTCTGTCTGTTATGTTTTCGAAAGAAGAAAATGATGGTTCCCATCAAAAATCAACTGAAAATAGATCTGGAGACAATTTTCAATCATTATCGAGAAAGCAAAAGTTCACCAAGTGCTTTGTGTGGTACGTGTAAGGTGCACGTGAGTCGAGTTAAATCTGGCAAAGAGACGATGAATATTTTGAATTCACCCAGAGTCGTGGATATGATAGTTTCCGAGTCAACCGAGAATTCGAGGTGTGATTGTGAAATCTGTGATGTTGCACGAAAAACTCTCAATTCACAGCAACAAACTACATCTAAATCAGCAGGTGAGTACTTGAAACCCTGTCAAATGGCATTGTTCCAAAATTCCATGGATTTTACGAATAGGTTTCTCATATCGACGTCCCAACATCGTGAACTTGTGGCTTCCGAAAATTTTTTTACGTACAGCCCGAGTCACGCACTAGTAATCAGCCTTTCCATCACGATGATTTTGACGTCTCGCAACTCTACCCTCGCTACCCTACATCAATATATCTCTTGATTATCGGGTTACCTATCAAAGTGGAAATACGCACAGATTGCGCTCGCGCTTCTTCAATATTTGGACGACAAATTGTACTAGGCTATTTTGCTTTGCGCGGAGTCACGCATGAAACTCAATGATCTTCTCTCGATTCATAAATGTTGCAGAAAACTGATATCAAAATGTCATAACTCTTCAGTGGGCTCAAATTCCCATTATTACAATAACCATCAACTATTTTTCCATTCATCATTGAAATTAAACCATAGTGTACTCGAATTTCCGTAGAACAACGTAAAATATTTATGTATCTCGTACCAAAAAAGCTTCTCTTTTCACTCTCGCACTGGGGAATCCTGATCCATTACGTGACGTTTTTCGTCGAGCGTAGGGGCCTTGTGAGAAGTTTTTATCGGAAATTCCACGTGCTTAACATCATTTCCAAAAAAATTGCATAAATTCGGAATGTGACGCGGTTTTGTATGAAATCTTCAAGTTTCATTGAATTTGACAAAGTTCCCGAGTGGAATTCATTCATGTCGTGAATTATATTACAGGAAATCCAGCTCCAAGCACATTGAAAAACCCCTGCCGCAAATGTCTCACTCCGGTATCCAAAGGAGTATCTCATATCTGCAATGTGCAGTCTCAAGTTGATAATCTTTCAACTTATTTGGAAAGTTGTCCCCAAAGAGTACAAGATCAAGTAGTGTCCAAATTCATAAAAAATAGGACTGCAGTAGAAGAATGTCCAGAGTCACAGGAGACACTCGTCATCCGACAATCACGAGGCAAGCCACTCCATTTCATCAGAAAATCCTGCAAAGGGTCCATAAGTAAAAAGACCGCGTGTAAACGCTCAGTATCTGCAGAGGATCTTTCAAAACTGCAGATAAGCATGAATCTAAGCTCTCGCCAGACGCATGGGATCGCCTCATTTTTACGGACAGCCACACAAGATAGAAAATTTATCGAATCAGGCTCGACGATTAAGCTTATGGAGAAATCTCACCTACTCGACGATTTTTTCAGCCACGGAGAGTTTGAGTTCTTGAAGATTAATGGAAAAGAGATCTCCGAAGTGCATAGAGTTGTGGTCCATTGTATTGGTATAAGTGATTTCATAGCGTTCATAAAAGAGAAAAGGCGCACTGGAGAGTATCTTATCAAGAAGGGCTTGGACGGTGGAGGAGGATTTTTCAAAATTTGCCTCTCAATTCAGTCGGAAACATCGACAGCAGAAATTACCGGCTCAGAACGTCGGAAATTTTCTGACGGTATTGCATTCAAACAGTTCAAAGATTCTGCAGTCAAAAAGATATTCCTGTTGGCAGTAGCTCCTAAGATTCAGGAAAATTATAACAATGTTTCTACATTAATGAATGCCCTGGATCTCGAAGAGCTTGAAGGAACTATAGCTACCGATCTGAAATTAGCTAGCATCATATCCGGTATTATGCCGCAGAGCTGCACCCACCCATGCATCTGGTGTTTTGTGAATAAAGATGATCTCAACACCTGCGGTGAACTCAGAACGGTCCAAAAGAATCTGACTTACTACGAGAAGTGGGTTGCAGCTGGATCAGTAAAGAATGATGCGAAAAATTTCATGAATTGCGTGAACAGACCACTATTCAAGAGCGATCCGGACGAGACATTCCTGCAACTAATACCACCACCTCAACTGCACTTCATGCTAGGAGTGGTAAATACCATATTCTTCCATATGTACCGAGAGTTTGAGAGTGAATCTACAGCTTGGATGAAAAAATGCAACGTTGAACGAGAGATGACACATGGTAGCCCAGCTTTCAAAGGGAACTCGTGTAAAAAACTTTTGAAGAATTCCGATTTACTATGTGTTCAACCAAATTCAAGACTGGAAAAATATCAAACATCCTTCTCTGACTTCCGGGATGTTGTAAACTCGTGTTTTGGAGAGGTTCTGGATCCCGATTACAAGCTTTTCATCGCCAAGTTTCGTCAAAGCTATATGAACTTAGGAATCAGTGTGACTCCAAAGGTACACGCAGTATTTTTTCACGTCGAACAGTTCTGCGAATCGAAAAAAAGAGGATTGGGCTTCTACAGTGAGCAAGCAGTTGAGTCTGTTCACTCCGACTTCAATTCCCTCTGGGAGAAGTATAAAGTTAACGATTCGAACGAGAAATATCCCGAGAAACTTCTACGTGCAGTGTGCTCATACAATGCCTCCCACATTTGAAGAATTCATAAGCCTTTGGAAAAAGATGGAATCATTCTGTATTACAGGCTCACAGTGACTTCTTATCATGTCTCCTCATTTATCTTGTACAATGTGCATCTATATTGGCCCCAACTTGAGTAGTTTTGAATAAAATGTGGATGGGGATCCCAATTTGAGATCTGGACTCTGCTTCATAATTTTTCCCCCAAAAGGACTCCCCACAATCAGCAGTTTTGGAGATTTAATCTCTCGTAACTATTCTCATTGTCATAATTACTCGAATCATCCTCCTAAATCATCATTTTTCATCTAGATCATCATTTGACCAAGGAATCTTAGGTTTGGAGAACATTTATTATCATTGAGGAAATAAGAGTTCCAGAAAATGTTCCAAATGACATTCCTTCAAAACGGCTCGGCGAAAGATTTTAATTCTTTTAGGAATGTATTCTTCAAGATATCCGGAAACGGAAACCAAAATAATCCCGTTGGTAACGGAATATTTCATTTAAATTGCATTCAAGGGCACCGTGCAATGTGGTGTCTGTTTGGGTGATTGAATTTTTATGAACAATTTTCGGAAGGTACTTCTCTTCATTCCAGAATTTTAATATATCATGTACGTGTTTTTGAAGTTGTTTCAAAGGGTTGTTGGTTCTCTGTACATAAGTATTCCCATCCGATAGTAATTCGACCATTTTTTCTTTATAATCCTTTCGATCCAAACAGACAGTCACATTCCCTTTATCAGCACGAGTGAATAAAATATCGGGATTTGATTTGAGAAACGTTTGAGTGGTTTTTAACTTCTTATTGAAGACTCTTTCCGGTATGGAAATATGTCGAGGCTTGTTTTTCTCAGTCTGGATAATGTAGGTAACTTTTTGACCTAAGAACTCTTTTTCTGATGGATCAAGATCTGTGAATTGGAGACTCTGTTCTAAATTTTTTATACTATCAATAATATCACGTTCATCGAGAGGGTGTTTGACACTGAAATTTTGACCAAGAGAGATAACATCAATAACATCATCTGGAAGATCAATACCACTGAAATTCTTTACCCATGTACTCTTATCTACGTGGTTCACCACACGTTTTGGGCAAATTTTATTGAACTTCCTCGTATGTGTCATGTTTGCTTTGTTTCCGGAGTTTTTCAGATTTCCTCACCGTTAAATTGCGAAACCTTTCGAGAGTATTTTTAACCAAATTGGATCTTTCTAAGACTGATAGACATATTGATAACTTACTATTGACGCTATGGATAACATTGTTGATTTCTCTTATTTCATTGTTTAAAAGCCTCTTGCAGTACTCGGAGTTTTGACGAGCAGAATAGTCACGACAAGATTTACTATAGAATTGTATGTGGTTCAAGTGCTTGTTGATGTTGTCAATGTGTGGTGGTAAGAGATCGTTGCTTCGGCAGCGTAGTAGGAAGACCCGTTGAGATGATAATTCGGCCAGACGATGATGTAACTTAGTATAATCCTTCATCACTTTTTTCGTGGTTTGATCATATTCAGAAGAAATTTGTTGAAAGAAACCCATTGTTGTTTATGATGCAATAAGGTCTGTCTTCGATCCTAGACCAATTTCAAATAACGATGTTGATAGTTTTGTTCGCCTTGAGAATTACGATGAGTAGGGTACTTTTTCGATCTTCAAGGACTGGGTTTAGAAACTCTTGAAGAATCAGAAGTTTCCATAAAAGAGAATTGTTTATTCTCGACGTTTCGTCTACCAAGGTTTGTAGACCTCTTCAGGAGTGGATTTCTACAACAAATATTGCACAACGTAAATTCACAGTCAAAAACACTGAACATACCATAAATTTCACAACAAATCACTAGCAGATCGAAATATTGCTTACATTTTAAAGAAATCATTTACATATAAACAAAGGTTCGAGGACAGACGAGCTCATGATGAGAAACGTCTGTCTCTTGTCAATACGAGTGTTGAACTGGCTAGGTTGAGTCGGAACAGCTGATCCATTACATATCAAGTTAACAGAGCTACTTATTCAATATATGTGTATATGTATATATGTCTGTGATATTCAGAGCGAGTTCAACAATGGAATATATATTCTACTGAGCTTTTGGACATCTTCTTTTTTATTAATACAGGTTTTATTACGATTTATATGGATCATCTCAGAAATTAGACGTTTTCTATAGCTAGGCTCAAGATCACAGATTTGGGTATTGTCCCAATCAAATTCATGATTGTACTTTTGTTTATGAAGCGAAACAACCGATTTCTTATCCTTATCAACCATATGGTCATGTATACGAACAGATAAGGCTCTTTTTGTTTCCCCCACGTACGTTGCTGGGCAATCACGACATTCAAACTTATATACCACACCGATGTTTTCCATTTTTTTCCAAGCAATCCTTGCCTAACCTGATAAAATTATTCAGAGATTTTGAGACTTTAGGAAGTGTCTGAATAGAATGTTTTTTGAACAAAGCAGCACACCTTGCAAAATAATCTCTGTGGTAAGGAATGCACACTTTTGGTTTTTTCTCATGAACATAATTAGGAATATTGGGGCGTGTGTGATAGTAAATCCGCTGTTTCATACATCTTTCTACCAATTCCTGAGGATATCCATTATCAAAGAGGAGTTTTTTGACTATTTCAACATTTTTGTTATGAAACTTCTTATGAGAAAAGTGATAATGCACGATCAATTACATTGAAAATTATATTTTTCTTTAGTTTTAGAGTATGGTTTGACTGAAAACTCAGAATCCTCCCTGATGTGGTTGGTTTTTGGAACCAATTGGTTATGATTTTATTTCCCTCTCTGATGATGGAAATATCGAGGAAATTGATCGAGCCGTTTTTTTCCATCTCATGAGTAAACTGTAAATGTGGATCAAAACTGTTGAAAGTATCTATGACAATGTTTACATGATTTTTGTGGACGCAAAGTACGGTATCATCTACATATCTGAAGTAAAACAAAGGAGTACATTGATGTTTATTTTTTAATTCTTCGAGACAGAAGGTTTCCAGATCTTCCATCACCATATCTGCGAAGATCGGAGAGATCGGTGAGCCCATTGGGCTACCAGAAAGTTGTTGGTAATACTTTCCATCAAACTGGAAAAAGGTGTTCTCAAATAAAAACTTCACACATCTCCTTATCTCGTCAAACGGGATGCGCGATTTGTTATGAATTTCTGAAAATCTCCTGTCTAAACTGAGCAGAACTAAATATAAAAGTATGTTGGTGAATAGAGATATCACATCCAGTGAGAGTAAGATATAATCATCAGGAATCTCAGTGCCATCCAATTTCTCTTTCAATTCGAAACTATTATTGACATGAGAGACTGGTTTGTGGATAAGAGATTTCAATTCATTGTAAAGTACTGTAGCTAAACTATGAGTTGGGCTGTTAATGCACGAGATGATCGGTCTAAGTGGTACGTTATCTTTATGAATTTTTGGTAACCCATATGCTCTTGCCAATGTGGTGTCTGTTTGGGTGATTGAATTTTTATGAACAATTTTCGGAAGGTACTTCTCTTCATTCCAGAATTTTAATATATCATGTACGTGTTTTTGAAGTTGTTTCAAAGGGTTGTTGGTTCTCTGTACATAAGTATTCCCATCCGATAGTAATTCGACCATTTTTTCTTTATAATCCTTTCGATCCAAACAGACAGTCACATTCCCTTTATCAGCACGAGTGAATAAAATATCGGGATTTGATTTGAGAAACGTTTGAGTGGTTTTTAACTTCTTATTGAAGACTCTTTCCGGTATGGAAATATGTCGAGGCTTGTTTTTCTCAGTCTGGATAATGTAGGTAACTTTTTGACCTAAGAACTCTTTTTCTGATGGATCAAGATCTGTGAATTGGAGACTCTGTTCTAAATTTTTTATACTATCAATAATATCACGTTCATCGAGAGGGTGTTTGACACTGAAATTTTGACCAAGAGAGATAACATCAATAACATCATCTGGAAGATCAATACCACTGAAATTCTTTACCCATGTACTCTTATCTACGTGGTTCACCACACGTTTTGGGCAAATTTTATTGAACTTCCTCGTATGTGTCATGTTTGCTTTGTTTCCGGAGTTTTTCAGATTTCCTCACCGTTAAATTGCGAAACCTTTCGAGAGTATTTTTAACCAAATTGGATCTTTCTAAGACTGATAGACATATTGATAACTTACTATTGACGCTATGGATAACATTGTTGATTTCTCTTATTTCATTGTTTAAAAGCCTCTTGCAGTACTCGGAGTTTTGACGAGCAGAATAGTCACGACAAGATTTACTATAGAATTGTATGTGGTTCAAGTGCTTGTTGATGTTGTCAATGTGTGGTGGTAAGAGATCGTTGCTTCGGCAGCGTAGTAGGAAGACCCGTTGAGATGATAATTCGGCCAGACGATGATGTAACTTAGTATAATCCTTCATCACTTTTTTCGTGGTTTGATCATATTCAGAAGAAATTTGTTGAAAGAAACCCATTGTTGTTTATGATGCAATAAGGTCTGTCTTCGATCCTAGACCGATTTCAAATAACGATGTTGATAGTTTTGTTCGCCTTGAGAATTACGATGAGTAGGGTACTTTTTCGATCTTTAAGGACTGGGTTTAGAAACTCTTGAAGAATCAGAAGTTTCCATAGAAGAGAATTGTTTATTCTCGACGTTTCGTCTACCAAGGTTTGTAGACCTCTTCAGGAGTGGATTTCTACAACAAATATTGCACAACGTAAATTCACAGTCAAAAACACTGAACATACCATAAATTTCACAACAAATCACTAGCAGATCGAAATATTGCTTATATTTTAAAGAAATCTTTTACATATAAACAAAGGTTCGAGGACAGACGAGCTCATGATGAGAAACGTCTGTCTCTTGTCAATACGAGTGTTGAACTGGCTAGGTTGAGTCGGAACAGCTGATCCATTACATATCAAGTTAACAGAGCTACTTATTCAATATATGTGTATATGTATATATGTCTGTGATATTTAGAGCGAGTTCAACAATGGAATATATATTCTACTGAGCTTTTGGACATCTTCTTTTTTATTAATACAGGTTTTATTACGATTTATATGGATCATCTCAGAAATTAGACGTTTTTTATAGCTAGGCTCAAGATCACAGATTTGGGTATTGTCCCAATCAAATTCATGATTGTACTTTTGTTTATGAAGCGAAACAACCGATTTCTTATCCTTATCAACCATATGGTCATGTATACGAACAGATAAGGCTCTTTTTGTTTCCCCCACGTACGTTGCTGGGCAATCACGACATTCAAACTTATATACCACACCGATGTTTTCCATTTTTTCCCAAGCAATCCTTGCCTAACCTGATAAAATTATTCAGAGATTTTGAGACTTTAGGAAGTGTCTGAATAGAATGTTTTTTGAACAAAGCAGCACACCTTTCAAAATAATCTCTGTGGTAAGGAATGCACACTTTTGGTTTTTTCTCATGAACATAATTGGGAACATTGGGGCGTGTGTGATAGTAAATCCGCTGTTTCATACATCTTTCTACCAATTCCTGAGGATATCCATTATCAAAGAGGAGTTTTTTGACTATTTCAACATTTTTGTTATGAAACTTCTTATGAGAAAGTGATAATGCACGATCAATTACATTGAAAATTATATTTTTCTTTAGTTTTAGAGTATGGTTTGACTGAAAACTCAGAATCCTCCCTGATGTGGTTGGTTTTTGGAACCAATTGGTTATGATTTTATTTCCCTCTCTGATGATGGAAATATCGAGGAAATTGATCGAGCCGTTTTTTTCCATCTCATGAGTAAACTGTAAATGTGGATCAAAACTGTTGAAAGTATCTATGACAATGTTTACATGATTTTTGTGGACGCAAAGTACGGTATCATTTACATATCTGAAGTAAAACAAAGGAGTACATTGATGTTTATTTTTTAATTCTTCGAGACAGAAGGTTTCCAGATCTTCCATCACCATATCTGCGAAGATCGGAGAGATCGGTGAGCCCATTGGGCTACCAGAAAGTTGTTGGTAATACTTTCCATCAAACTGGAAAAAGGTGTTCTCAAATAAAAACTTCACACATCTCCTTATCTCGTCAAACGGGATGCGCGATTTGTTATGAATTTCTGAAAATCTCCTGTCTAAACTGAGCAGAACTAAATATAAAAGTATGTTGGTGAATAGAGATATCACATCCAGTGAGAGTAAGATATAATCATCAGGAATCTCGGTGCCATCCAATTTCTCTTTCAATTCGAAACTATTATTGACATGAGAGACTGGTTTGTGGATAAGAGATTTCAATTCATTGTAAAGTACTGTAGCTAAACTATGAGTTGGACTGTTAATGCACGAGATGATCGGTCTAAGTGGTACGTTATCTTTATGAATTTTTGGTAACCCATATGCTCTTGCCAATGTGGTGTCTGTTTGGGTGAATGAATTTTTATGAACAATTTTCGGAAGGTACTTCTCTTCAATCCAGAATTTTAATATATCATGTACGTGTTTTTGAAGTTGTTTCAAAGGGTTGTTGGTTCTCTGTACATGAGTATTCCCATCCGATAGTAATTCGACCATTTTTTCTTCATAATCCTTTCCATCCAAACAGACAGTCACATTCCCTTTATCAGCACGAGTGAATAAAATGTCGGGATTTGATTTGAGAAACTTTTGAGTGGTTTTTAACTTCTTATTGAAGACTTTTTCCGGTATGGAAATATGTCGAGGCATGTTTTTCTCAGTCTGGATAATGTAGGTAACTTTTTGACCTAAGATCTCTTTTTCTGATGGATCAAGATCTGTGAATTGGAGACCCTGTTCTAAATTTTTTATACTATCAATAATATCACGTTCATCGAGAGGGTGTTTGACACTGAAATTTTGACCAAGAGAGATAACATCAATAACATCATCTCGAAGATCAATACCACTGAAATTCTTCACCCATGTACTCTTATCTACGTGGTTCACCACACGTTTTGGGCAAATTTCATTGAACTTCCTCGTATGTGTCATGTTTGCTTTGTTTCCGGAGTTTTTCAGATTTCCTCACCGTTAAATTGCGAAACCTTTCGAGAGTATTTTTAACCAAATTGGATCTTTCTAAGACTGATAGACATATTGATAACTTACTATTGACGCTATGGATAACATTGTTGATATCTCTTATTTCATTGTTTGAAAGCCTCTTGCAGTACTCGGAGTTTCGAGGAGCAGAATAGTCACGACAAGATTTACTATAGAATTGTATGTGGTTCAAGTGCTTGTTGATGTTGTCAATGTGTGGTGGTAAGAGATCGTTGCTTCGGCAGCGTAGTAGGAAGACCCGTTGAGATGATAATTCGGCCAGACGATGATGTAACTTAGTATAATCCTTCATCACTTTTTTCGTGGTTTGATCATATTCAGAAGAAATTTGTTGAAAGAAACCCATTGTTGTTTATGATGCAATAAGGTCTGTCTTCGATCCTAGACCAATTTCAAATAACGATGTTGATAGTTTTGTTCGCCTTGAGAATTACGATGAGTAGGGTACTTTTTCGATCTTCAAGGACTGGGTTCAGAAACTCTTGAAGAATCAGAAGTTTCCATGAAAGAGAATTGTTTATTCTCGACGTTTCGTCTACCAAGGTTTGTAGACCTCTTCAGGAGTGGATTTCTACAACAAATATTGCACAACGTAAATTCACAGTCAAAAACACTGAACATACCATAAATTTCACAACAAATCACTAGCAGATCGAATTATTGCTTACATTTTAAAGAAATCTTTTACATATAAACAAAGGTTCGAGGACAGACGAGCTCATGATGAGCAACGTCTGTCTCTTGTCAATACGAGTGTTGAACTGGCTAGGTTGAGTCGGAACAGCTGATCCATTACATATCGAGTTAACAGAGCTACTTATTCAATATATGTGTATATGTATATATGTCTGTGATATTTAGAGCGAGTTCAACAATGGAATATATATTCTACTGAGCTTTTGGAAATCTTCTTTTTTATTAATACAGGTTTTATTACGATTTATATGGATCATCTCAGAAATTAGACGTTTTCTATAGCTAGGCTCAAGATCACAGATTTGGGTATTGTCCCAATCAAATTCATGATTGTACTTTTGTTTATGAAGCGAAACAACCGATTTCTTATCCTTATCAACCATATGGTCATGTATACGAACAGATAAGGCTCTTTTTGTTTCCCCCACGTACGTTGCTGGGCAATCACGACATTCAAACTTATATACCACACCGGTGTTTTCCATTTTTTTCCAAGCAATCCTTGCCTAACCTGATAAAATTATTCAGAGATTTTGAGACTTTAGGAAGTGTCTGAATAGAATGTTTTTTGAACAAAGCAGCACACCTTTCAAAATAATCTCTGTGGTAAGGAATGCACACTTTTGGTTTTTTCTCATGAACATAATTGGGAACATTGGGGCGTGTGTGATAGTAAATCCGCTGTTTTATACATCTTTCTACCAATTCCTGAGGATATCCATTATCAAAGAGGAGTTTTTTGACTATTTCAACATTTTTGTTATGAAACTTCTTATGAGAAAGTGATAATGCACGATCAATTACATTGAAAATTATATTTTTCTTTAGTTTTAGAGTATGATTGACTGAGAACTCAGAATCCTCCCTGATGTGATTGGTTTTTGGAACCAATTGGTTATGATTTTATTTCCCTCTCTGATGATGGAAATATCGAGGAAATTGATCGAGCCGTTTTTTTCCATCTCATGAGTAAACTGTAAATGTGGATCAAAACTGTTGAAAGTATCTATGACAATGTTTACATGATTTTTGTGGACGCAAAGTACGGTATCATCTACATATCTGAAGTAAAACAAAGGAGTACATTGATGTTTATTTTTTAATTCTTCGAGACAGAAGGTTTCCAGATCTTCCATCACCATATCTGCGAAGATCGGAGAGATCGGTGAGCCCATTGGGCTACCAGAAAGTTGTTGGTAATACTTTCCATCAAACTGGAAAAAGGTGTTCTCAAATAAAAACTTCACACATCTCCTTATCTCGTCAAACGGGATGCGCCATTTGTTATGAATTTCTGAAAATCTCCTGTCTAAACTGAGCAGAATTAAATATAAAAGTATGTTGGTGAATAGAGATATCACATCCAGTGAGATTAAGATATAATCATCAGGAATCTCAGTGCCATTCAATTTCTCTTTCAATTCGAAACTATGATTTACATGAGAGACTGGTTTGTGGATAAGAGATTTCAATTCATTGTAAAGTACTGTAGCTAGACTATGAGTTGGGCTGTTAATGCACGAGATGATCGGTCTAAGTGGTACGTTATCTTTATGAATTTTTGGTAACCCATATGCTCTTGCCAATGTGGTGTCTGTTTGGGTGATTGAATTTTTATGAACAATTTTCGGAAGGTACTTCTCTTCATTCCAGAATTTTAATATATCATGTACGTGTTTTTGAAGTTGTTTCAAAGGGTTGTTGGTTCTCTGTACATAAGTATTCCCATCCGATAGTAATTCGACCATTTCTTCTTTATAATCCTTTCGATCCAAACAGACAGTCACATTCCCTTTATCAGCACAAGTGAATAAAATATCGGGATTTGATTTGAGAAACTTTTGAGTGGTTTTCAACTTCTTATTGAAGACTTTTTCCGGTATGGAAATATGTCGAGGCTTGTTTTTCTCAGTCTGGATAATGTAGGTAACTTTTTGACCTAAGAACTCTTTTTCTGATGGATCAAGATCTGTGAATTGGAGACTCTGTACTAAATTTTTTATACTATCAATAATATCACGTTCATCGAGAGGGTGTTTGACACTGAAATTTTGACCAAGAGAGATAACATCAATAACATCATCTGGAAGATCAATACCACTGAAATTCTTCACCCATGTACTCTTATCTACGTGGTTTACCACACGTTTTGGGCAAATTTTATTGAACTTCCTCGTATGTGTCATGTTTGCTTTGTTTCCGGAGTTTTTCAGATTTCCTCACCGTTAAATTGCGAAACCTTTCGAGAGTATTTTTAACCAAATTGGATCTTTCTAAGACTGATAGACATATTGATAACTTACTATTGACGCTATGGATAACATTGTTGATTTCTCTTATTTCATTGTTTAAAAGCCTCTTGCAGTACTCGGAGTTTTGACGAGCAGAATAGTCACGACAAGATTTACTATAGAATTGTATGTGGTTCAAGTGCTTGTTGATGTTGTCAATGTGTGGTGGTACCCTGCTGCAAAAGATCGATTGGGATGGATTGAAAACCAATCGAATCCTATCGGGATGAATACATTTCAATCGGTTCTATCATTCAACCGGCGAGAGCAGTATTGGAATTCAATGCAGATCAATCGAACAAAGACCCAATCAAGCTGAATCCTGAATTGTAGGATTGGGATCACAACTGCCAATAGAATTCTATACTGTTGATGAGGATTGATGTAAGCGAATATAATCCAATACTAGTATTCAGCATAGGATCGGACACGGAAGGATGGATGGAAGATCTTTGCTGGTTCAATATGTTTTAATGAACCGATTCAGTATTGGAATCAATCTAATTGAATAATGGATCTCGTCTCCCACTGCTCTATCGAGATCAATGCTTCAGAAAGTGATTCGATTCGCGAAACGATACTAATTGTCTATCCTAACCAATCCCAAATGACAGGATTGGATTTCACTTTTTGAACACTATTATTTCTACATTCCTCAATCGAACTGAATAATTCTCTGCAGTACTGGGTGTATATAAAACTTGCTCTTTCCTATCCGTTTCAATCATGAATGGACAGATTCGAGTCGAATTATGCCTGGATCAATTCCAATCATCCCCCTATCACCTATTGCGTGATTGACAAATCGAGCTGAGTACTACAAAATCGGATTGAAATCGTGGATGCATGGTTATTCTATCCTTCCCAATACTCATAATCGGTATTGAACTCCGCTAGATTTCATATATTTCAATCGAATCCAATACTGCTCAGCAGGATTAGAATGGCCTGAAGATGAGTTTTGCTATCGGTCTGAATCCTGCCAAGCAGCATTGAATTGACTGAGTCAATCGATTCCAATGATAACCCAATTACTCACTGCGTGATTGACCAATCGAGCTGAATACTACAAAATCGGATTGAAATCGTGGATGCATGGTTATTCTATCCTTCCCAATACTCATAATCAGTATTGAACTCCGCTAGATTTCATATATTTCAATCGAATCCAATACGGCTCAGCAGGATTACAATGGCCTGAAGATGAGTTTTGCTATCGGTCTGAATCCTGCCAAGCAGCATTGAATTGACTGAGTCAATCGATTCCAATGATAACCCAATTACTCACTGCGTGATTGACCAATCGAGCTGAATACTACAAAATCGGATTGGAATCGTGGATGCATGGTTATTCTATCCTTCCCAATACTCACAATCATTATTGAACTCCGCTAGATTTCATATATTCCAATCGAATCCAATACTGCTCAACAGGATTGGAACGATCTCGAGATGAGTTTTGCTATCGGTCTGAATCCTGCCAAGCAGCATTGAATTGACTGAGTCAATCGATTCCAATGATAACCCAATTACTTACTGCGTGATTGACCAATCGAGCTGAATACTACAAAATCGGATTGAAATCGTGGATGCATGGTTATTCTATCCTTCCCAATACTCACAATCAGTATTCAACTTCGCTAGATTTCATATATTTCAATCGAATCGAATACTGCTCAGCGGGATTGGTACGGCCTGCGGATGAGTCTCGCTATCGGTCTGAATCCTGCCGGGCAGCATTGAGTGGACTTTGTCAATCGATTTCAATGATGACTCGATCACTCACTGCGTGATTGACCAATCGAGCTGAATACTACAAAATCGGATTGGAATCGTGGATGCATGGTTATTCTATCCTTCCCAATACCTACAATCAGTATTGAACTGCGCTGGATTTCATATATTTCAATCGAATTCAATACTGCTCAGCATGATTGGAACGGTCTCGAGATGAGTTTTGCTATCGGTCTGAATCATGCCAGGCAGCATTGAGTGGACTGCGTCAATCGATTTCAATGATGACCCAATTACTCACTGCGTGATTGACCAATCGAGCTGAATACTACAAAATCGGATTGAAATCATGGATGCATGGTTATTCTATCCTCCCCAATACTCACAATCAGTATTGAACTCCGATAAATTTCGTATATTCCAATCGAATCCAATACTACTCAGCAGGATTGGAACGATTTCGAGATGAGTTTTGCTATCGGTCTGAATCCTGCCAAGCGGCATTGAATTGACTGAATCAATCGATTCCAATGATAACCCAATTACTCACTGCGTGATTGACCAATCGAGCTGAATACTACAAAATCGGATTGAAATCGTGGATGCATGGTTATTCTATCCTTCCCAATACTCATAATCAGTATTGAACTCCGCTAGATTTCATATATTTCAATCGAATCCAATACTGCTCAGCAGGATTAGAATGGCCTGAAGATGAGTTTTGCTATCGGTCTGAATCCTGCCAAGCGGCATTGAATTGACTGAATCAATCGATTCCAATGATAACCCAATTACTCACTGCGTGATTGACCAATCGAGCTGAATACTACAAAATCGGATTGAAATCGTGGATGCATGGTTATTCTATCCTTCCCAATACTCATAATCAGTATTGAACTCCGCTAGATTTCATATATTTCAATCGAATCCAATACGGCTCAGCAGGATTACAATGGCCTGAAGATGAGTTTTGCTATCGGTCTGAATCCTGCCAAGCAGCATTGAATTGACTGAGTCAATCGATTCCAATGATAACCCAATTACTCACTGCGTGATTGACCAATCGAGCTGAATACCACAAAATCGGATTGGAATCGTGGATGCATGGTTATTCTATCCTTCCCAATACTCACAATCATTATTGAACTCCGCTAGATTTCATATATTCCAATCGAATCCAATACTGCTCAACAGGATTGGAACGATCTCGAGATGAGTTTTGCTATCGGTCTGAATCCTGCCAAGCAGCATTGAATTGACTGAGTCAATCGATTCCGAAGATAACCCAATTACTTACTGCGTGATTGACCAATCGAGCTGAATACTACAAAATCGGATTGAAATCGTGGATGCATGGTTATTCTATCCTTCCCAATACTCACAATCAGTATTCAACTTCGCTAGATTTCATATATTTCAATCGAATCGAATACTGCTCAACGGGATTGGTACGGCCTGCGGATGAGTCTCGCTATCGGTCTGAATCCTGCCGGGCAGCATTGAGTGGACTTTGTCAATCGATTTCAATGATGACTCGATCACTCACTGCGTGATTGACCAATCGAGCTGAATACTACAAAATCGGATTGGAATCGTGGATGCATGGTTATTCTATCCTTCCCAATACCTACAATCAGTATTGAACTGCGCTGGATTTCATATATTTCAATCGAATTCAATACTGCTCAGCATGATTGGAACGGTCTCGAGATGAGTTTTGCTATCGGTCTGAATCATGCCAGGCAGCATTGAGTGGACTGCGTCAATCGATTTCAATGATGACCCAATTACTCACTGCGTGATTGACCAATCGAGCTGAATACTACAAAATCGGATTGAAATCGTGGATGCATGGTTATTCTATCCTCCCCAATACTCACAATCAGTATTGAACTCCGATAAATTTCGTATATTCCAATCGAATCCAATACTACTCAGCAGGATTGGAACGATCTCGAGATGAGTTTTGCTATCGGTCTGAATCCTGCCAGGCAGCATTGGATTGACTGAGTTAATCGATTCCAATGATAACCCAATTACTCACTGCGTGATTGACAAATCGAGCTGAGTACTACAAAATCGGATTGAAATCGTGGATGCATGGTTATTCTATCCTTCCCAATACTCATAATCAGTATTGAACTCCGCTAGATTTCATATATTTCAATCGAATCCAATACTGCTCAGCAGGATTAGAATGGCCTGAAGATGAGTTTTGCTATCGGTCTGAATCCTGCCAAGCAGCATTGAATTGACTGAGTCAATCGATTCCAATGATAACCCAATTACTCACTGCGTGATTGACCAATCGAGCTGAATACTACAAAATCGGATTGAAATCGTGGATGCATGGTTATTCTATCCTTCCCAATACTCATAATCAGTATTGCACTCCGCTAGATTTCATATATTTCAATCGAATCCAATACGGCTCAGCAGGATTAGAATGGCCTGAAGATGAGTTTTGCTATCGGTCTGAATCCTGCCAAGCAGCATTGAATTGACTGAGTCAATGATTCCAATGATAACCCAATTACTCACTGCAAGATTGACCAATCGAGCTGAATACTACAAAATCGGATTGGAATCGTGGATGCATGGTTATTCTATCCTCCCCAATACTCACAATCAGTATTGAACTCCGATAAATTTCGTATATTCCAATCGAATCCAATACTACTCAGCAGGATTGGAACGATTTCGAGATGAGTTTTGCTATCGGTCTGAATCCTGCCAGGCAGCATTGGATTGACTGAGTTAATCGATTCCAATGATAACCCAATTACTCACTGCGTGATTGACAAATCGAGCTGAGTACTACAAAATCGGATTGAAATCGTGGATGCATGGTTATTCTATCCTTCCCAATACTCATAATCAGTATTGAACTCCGCTAGATTTCATATATTTCAATCGAATCCAATACTGCTCAGCAGGATTAGAATGGCCTGAAGATGAGTTTTGCTATCGGTCTGAATCCTGCCAAGCGGCATTGAATTGACTGAATCAATCGATTCCAATGATAACCCAATTACTCACTGCGTGATTGACCAATCGAGCTGAATACTACAAAATCGGATTGAAATCGTGGATGCATGGTTATTCTATCCTTCCCAATACTCATAATCAGTATTGAACTCCGCTAGATTTCATATATTTCAATCGAATCCAATACGGCTCAGCAGGATTACAATGGCCTGAAGATGAGTTTTGCTATCGGTCTGAATCCTGCCAAGCAGCATTGAATTGACTGAGTCAATCGATTCCAATGATAACCCAATTACTCACTGCGTGATTGACCAATCGAGCTGAATACCACAAAATCGGATTGGAATCGTGGATGCATGGTTATTCTATCCTTCCCAATACTCACAATCATTATTGAACTCCGCTAGATTTCATATATTCCAATCGAATCCAATACTGCTCAAGAGGATTGGAACGATCTCGAGATGAGTTTTGCTATCGGTCTGAATCCTGCCAAGCAGCATTGAATTGACTGAGTCAATCGATTCCAATGATAACCCAATTACTTACTGCGTGATTGACCAATCGAGCTGAATACTACAAAATCGGATTGAAATCGTGGATGCATGGTTATTCTATCCTTCCCAATACTCACAATCAGTATTCAACTTCGCTAGATTTCATATATTTCAATCGAATCGAATACTGCTCAACGGGATTGGTACGGCCTGCGGATGAGTCTCGCTATCGGTCTGAATCCTGCCGGGCAGCATTGAGTGGACTTTGTCAATCGATTTCAATGATGACTCGATCACTCACTGCGTGATTGACCAATCGAGCTGAATACTACAAAATCGGATTGGAATCGTGGATGCATGGTTATTCTATCCTTCCCAATACCTACAATCAGTATTGAACTGCGCTGGATTTCATATATTTCAATCGAATTCAATACTGCTCAGCATGATTGGAACGGTCTCGAGATGAGTTTTGCTATCGGTCTGAATCATGCCAGGCAGCATTGAGTGGACTGCGTCAATCGATTTCAATGATGACCCAATTACTCACTGCGTGATTGACCAATCGAGCTGAATACTACAAAATCGGATTGAAATCGTGGATGCATGGTTATTCTATCCTCCCCAATACTCACAATCAGTATTGAACTCCGATAAATTTCGTATATTCCAATCGAATCCAATACTACTCAGCAGGATTGGAACGATCTCGAGATGAGTTTTGCTATCGGTCTGAATCCTGCCAGGCAGCATTGGATGACTGAGTTAATCGATTCCAATGATAACCCAATTACTCACTGCGTGATTGACAAATCGAGCTGAGTACTACAAAATCGGATTGAAATCGTGGATGCATGGTTATTCTATCCTTCCCAATACTCATAATCAGTATTGAACTCCGCTAGATTTCATATATTTCAATCGAATCCAATACTGCTCAGCAGGATTAGAATGGCCTGAAGATGAGTTTTGCTATCGGTCTGAATCCTGCCAAGCAGCATTGAATTGACTGAGCTAATCGATTCCAATGATAACCCAATTACTCACTGCGTGATTGACCAATCGAGCTGAATACTACAAAATCGGATTGAAATCGTGGATGCATGGTTATTCTATCCTTCCCAATACTCATAATCAGTATTGCACTCCGCTAGATTTCATATATTTCAATCGAATCCAATACGGCTCAGCAGGATTAGAATGGCCTGAAGATGAGTTTTGCTATCGGTCTGAATCCTGCCAAGCAGCATTGAATTGACTGAGTCAATGATTCCAATGATAACCCAATTACTCACTGCAAGATTGACCAATCGAGCTGAATACTACAAAATCGGATTGGAATCGTGGATGCATGGTTATTCTATCCTTCCCAATACTCACAATCATTATTGAACTCCGCTAGATTTCATGTATTTCAATCGAATTCAATACTGCTCAACAGGATTGGAACGATCTCGAGATGTGTTTTGCTATCGGTCTGAATCCTGCCAAGCAGCATTGAATTGACTGAGTCAATCGATTCCAATGATAACCCAATTACTTACTGCGTGATTGACCAATCGAGCTGAATACTACAAAATCGGATTGAAATCGTGGATGCATGGTTATTCTATCCTTCCCAATACTCACAATCAGTATTCAACTTCGCTAGATTTCATATATTTCAATCGAATCGAATACTGCTCAACGGGATTGGTACGGCCTGCGGATGAGTCTCGCTATCGGTCTGAATCCTGCCGGGCAGCATTGAGTGGACTTTGTCAATCGATTTCAATGATGACTCGATCACTCACTGCGTGATTGACCAATCGAGCTGAATACTACAAAATCGGATTGGAATCGTGGATGCATGGTTATTCTATCCTTCCCAATACCTACAATCAGTATTGAACTTTGCTGGATTTCATATATTTCAATCAAATTCAATACTGCTCTGCAGGATTGGAACGGTCTCACGATGAGTTTTGCTATCGGTCTGAATCATGCCAGGCAGCATTGAATTGACTGAGTCAATCGATTCCAATGATAACCCAATTACTTACTGCGTGATTGACCAATCGAGCTGAATACTACAAAATCGGATTGAAATCGTGGATGCATGGTTATTCTATCCTTCCCAATACTCACAATCAGTATTCAACTTCGCTAGATTTCATATATTTCAATCGAATCGAATACTGCTCAACGGGATTGGTACGGCCTGCGGATGAGTCTCGCTATCGGTCTGAATCCTGCCGGGCAGCATTGAGTGGACTTTGTCAATCGATTTCAATGATGACTCGATCACTCACTGCGTGATTGACCAATCGAGCTGAATACTACAAAATCGGATTGGAATCGTGGATGCATGGTTATTCTATCCTTCCCAATACCTACAATCAGTATTGAACTGTGCTGGATTTCATATATTTCAATCGAATTCAATACTGCTCTGCAGGATTGGAACGGTCTCACGATGAGTTTTGCTATCGGTCTGAATCATGCCAGGCAGCATTGAGTGGACTGCGTCAATCGATTTCAATGATGACCCAATTACTCTTTGCGTGATTGACCAATCGAGCTGAATACTACAAAATCTGATTGAAATCGTGGATGCATGGTTATTCTATCCTCCCCAATACTCACAATCAGGATTGAACTCTGATAAATTTCGTATATTCCAATCGAATCCAATACTACTCAGCAGGATTGGAACGATCTTGAGATGAGTTTTGCTATCGGTCTGAATCCTGCCAGGCAGCATTGGATTGACTGAGTCAATCGATTCCAATCATAACCCAATTACTCACTGCGTGATTGACCAATCGAGCTGAATACTACAAAATCGGATTGAAATCGTGGATGCATGGTTATTCTATCCTTCCCAATACTCATAATCAGTATTGAACTCCGCTAGATTTCATATATTTCAATCGAATCCAATACGGCTCAGCAGGATTACAATGGCCTGAAGATGAGTTTTGCTATCGGTCTGAATCCTGCCAAGCAGCATTGAATTGACTGAGTCAATCGATTCCAATGATAACCCAATTACTCGCTGCGTGATTGACCAATCGAGCTGAATACTACAAAATCGGATTGATTGGTGGATGCATGGTTATTCTATCCTCCCCAATACTCACAATCAGTATTTAACTTCGCTAGATTTCATATATTTCAATCGAATCGAATACTGCTCAGCGGGATTGATACGGCCTGCGGATGAGTCTCGCTATCGGTCTGAATCCTGCCGGGCAGCATTGAGTGGACTTTGTCAATCGATTTCAATGATGACTCGATCACTCACTGCGTGATTGACCAATCGAGCTGAATACTACAAAATCGGATTGGAATCGTGGATGCATGGTTATTCTATCCCTCCCAATACCTACAATCAGTATTGAACTGCGCTGGATTTCATATATGTCAATCGAATTCAGTACTGCTCAGCAGGATTGGAACGGTCTCGAGATGAGTTTTGCTATCGGTCTGAATCATGCCAGGCAGCATTGAGTGGACTGCGTCAATCGATTTCAATGATGACCCAATTACTCACTGCGTGATTGACCAATCGAGCTGAATACTACAAAATCGGATTGGAATCGTGGATGCATGGTTATTCTATCCTCCCCAATACTCACAATCAGTATTGAACCCCGATAAATTTCGTATATTCCAATCGAATCCAATACTACTCAGCAGGATTGGAACGATCTCGAGTTGAGTTTTGCTATCGGTCTGAATCCTGCCAGGCAGCATTGGATTGACTGAGTTAATCGATTCCAATGATAACCCAATTACTCACTGCGTGATTGACAAATCGAGCTGAGTACTACAAAATCGGATTGAAATCGTGGATGCATGGTTATTCTATTCTTCCCAATACTCACAATCAATATTGAACTCCGCCTGATTCCGTATATTCCAATCGAATCCAATACTGCTCAGCAGGATTGGAACGATCTCGAGATGAGTTTTGCTATCGGTCTGAATCCTGCCAGGCAGCATTGGATTGACTGAGTCAATCGATTCCAATGATAACCCAATTACTCACTGCGTGATTGACAAATCGAGCTGAGTACTACAAAATCGGATTGAAATCGTGGATGCATGGTTATTCTATCCTTCCGAATACTCACAATCAGTAATGAACTCCGCCAGATTCCGTATATTCCAATCGAATCCAATACTGCTTAGCAGGATCGGAACGATCTCGAGATGAGTTTTGCTATCGGTCTGAATCCTGCCAGGCAGCATTGGATTGACTGAGTCAATCGATTCAAATGATAACCCAATTACTCACTGCGTGATTGACCAATCTAGCTGAATACTACAAAATCGGATTGAAATCGTGGATGCATGGTTATTCTATCCTTCCCAATACTCACAATCAGTATTGAACTTCGCTGGATTTCATATATTTCAATCGAATCCAATACTGCTCAGCAGGATTGGAATGGCCTGAAGATGAGTTTTGCTATCGGTCTGAATTCTGCCAAGCAGCATTGAATTGACTGAGCCAATCGATTCCAATGATCACCCAATTACTTACTGCGTGATTGACCAATCGAGCTGAATACTACAAAATCGGATTGATATCGTGGATGCATGGTTATTCCATCCTTCCCAATACTCACAATCAGTATTGAACTCCGCTAGATTTCATATATTCCAATCGAATTCAATACTGCTCAGCAGGATTGGATCGGCCTGAAGATGAGTTTTGCTTTCGGTCTGAATCCTGCCAGGCAGTATTGAGTCGACTGCGTCAATCGATTTCAATGATGACCCAATCACTCTTTGCGTCATTGATCAATCGAGATGAATACTACAGAATCCAGTTGAAATCGTGGGTGCATGGTTATTCTATTTCTCTCAATACTCACAATCAGTATTGAACTGCGCTGGATTTCATATATTTCAATCGAATTCAATACTGCTCAGCATGATTGGAACGGTCTCGAGATGAGTTTTGCTATCGGTCTGAATCATGCCAGGCAGCATTGAGTGGACTGCGTCAATCGATTTCAATGATGACCCAATTACTCACTGCGTGATTGACCAATCGAGCTGAATACTACAAAATCGGATTGAAATCGTGGATGCATGGTTATTCTATCCTCCCCAATACTCACAATCAGTATTGAACTCCGATAAATTTCGTATATTCCAATCGAATCCAATACTACTCAGCAGGATTGGAACGATCTCGAGATGAGTTTTGCTATCGGTCTGAATCCTGCCAGGCAGCATTGGATTGACTGAGTTAATCGATTCCAATGATGACCCAATTACTCACTGCGTGATTGACCAATCGAGCTGAATACTACAAAATCGGATTGGAATCGTGGATGCATGGTTATTCTATCCTCCCCAATACTCACAATCAGTATTGAACCCCGATAAATTTCGTATATTCCAATCGAATCCAATACTACTCAGCAGGATTGGAACGATCTCGAGTTGAGTTTTGCTATCGGTCTGAATCCTGCCAGGCAGCATTGGATTGACTGAGTTAATCGATTCCAATGATAACCCAATTACTCACTGCGTGATTGACAATTCGAGCTGAGTACTACAAAATCGGATTGAAATCGTGGATGCATGGTTATTCTATTCTTCCCAATACTCACAATCAATATTGAACTCCGCCTGATTCCGTATATTCCAATCGAATCCAATACTGCTCAGCAGGATTGGAACGATCTCGAGATGAGTTTTGCTATCGGTCTGAATCCTGCCAGGCAGCATTGAATTGACTGAGCCAATCGATTCCAATGATCACCCAATTACTTACTGCGTGATTGACCAATCGAGCTGAATACTACAAAATCGGATTGGAATCGTGGATGCATGGTTATTCTATCCTTCCCAATACCTACAATCAGTATTGAACTGTGCTGGATTTCATATATTTCAATCGAATTCAATACTGCTCTGCAGGATTGGAACGGTCTCACGATGAGTTTTGCTATCGGTCTGAATCCTGCCAAGCGGCATTGAATTGACTGAATCAATCGATTCCAATGATAACCCAATTACTCACTGCGTGATTGACCAATCGAGCTGAATACTACAAAATCGGATTGAAATCGTGGATGCATGGTTATTCTATCCTTCCCAATACTCATAATCAGTATTGAACTCCGCTAGATTTCATATATTTCAATCGAATCCAATACGGCTCAGCAGGATTACAATGGCCTGAAGATGAGTTTTGCTATCGGTCTGAATCCTGCCAAGCAGCATTGAATTGACTGAGTCAATCGATTCCAATGATAACCCAATTACTCACTGCGTGATTGACCAATCGAGCTGAATACCACAAAATCGGATTGGAATCGTGGATGCATGGTTATTCTATCCTTCCCAATACTCACAATCATTATTGAACTCCGCTAGATTTCATATATTCCAATCGAATCCAATACTGCTCAACAGGATTGGAACGATCTCGAGATGAGTTTTGCTATCGGTCTGAATCCTGCCAAGCAGCATTGAATTGACTGAGTCAATCGATTCCAATGATAACCCAATTACTTACTGCGTGATTGACCAATCGAGCTGAATACTACAAAATCGGATTGAAATCGTGGATGCATGGTTATTCTATCCTTCCCAATACTCACAATCAGTATTCAACTTCGCTAGATTTCATATATATCAATCGAATCGAATACTGCTCAACGGGATTGGTACGGCCTGCGGATGAGTCTCGCTATCGGTCTGAATCCTGCCGGGCAGCATTGAGTGGACTTTGTCAATCGATTTCAATGATGACTCGATCACTCACTGCGTGATTGACCAATCGAGCTGAATACTACAAAATCGGATTGGAATCGTGGATGCATGGTTATTCTATCCTTCCCAATACTCATAATCAGTATTGAACTCCGCTAGATTTCATATATTTCAATCGAATCCAATACGGCTCAGCAGGATTACAATGGCCTGAAGATGAGTTTTGCTATCGGTCTGAATCCTGCCAAGCAGCATTGAATTGACTGAGTCAATCGATTCCAATGATAACCCAATTACTCACTGCGTGATTGACCAATCGAGCTGAATACTACAAAATCGGATTGGAATCGTGGATGCATGGTTATTCTATCCTCCCCAATACTCACAATCAGTATTGAACCCCGATAAATTTCGTATATTCCAATCGAATCCAATACTACTCAGCAGGATTGGAACGATCTCGAGTTGAGTTTTGCTATCGGTCTGAATCCTGCCAGGCAGCATTGGATTGACTGAGTTAATCGATTCCAATGATAACCCAATTACTCACTGCGTGATTGACAATTCGAGCTGAGTACTACAAAATCGGATTGAAATCGTGGATGCATGGTTATTCTATTCTTCCCAATACTCACAATCAATATTGAACTCCGCCTGATTCCGTATATTCCAATCGAATCCAATACTGCTCAGCAGGATTGGAACGATCTCGAGATGAGTTTTGCTATCGGTCTGAATCCTGCCAGGCAGCATTGAATTGACTGAGCCAATCGATTCCAATGATCACCCAATTACTTACTGCGTGATTGACCAATCGAGCTGAATACTACAAAATCGGATTGGAATCGTGGATGCATGGTTATTCTATCCTTCCCAATACCTACAATCAGTATTGAACTGTGCTGGATTTCATATATTTCAATCGAATTCAATACTGCTCTGCAGGATTGGAACGGTCTCACGATGAGTTTTGCTATCGGTCTGAATCCTGCCAAGCGGCATTGAATTGACTGAATCAATCGATTCCAATGATAACCCAATTACTCACTGCGTGATTGACCAATCGAGCTGAATACTACAAAATCGGATTGAAATCGTGGATGCATGGTTATTCTATCCTTCCCAATACTCATAATCAGTATTGAACTCCGCTAGATTTCATATATTTCAATCGAATCCAATACGGCTCAGCAGGATTACAATGGCCTGAAGATGAGTTTTGCTATCGGTCTGAATCCTGCCAAGCAGCATTGAATTGACTGAGTCAATCGATTCCAATGATAACCCAATTACTCACTGCGTGATTGACCAATCGAGCTGAATACCACAAAATCGGATTGGAATCGTGGATGCATGGTTATTCTATCCTTCCCAATACTCACAATCATTATTGAACTCCGCTAGATTTCATATATTCCAATCGAATCCAATACTGCTCAACAGGATTGGAACGATCTCGAGATGAGTTTTGCTATCGGTCTGAATCCTGCCAAGCAGCATTGAATTGACTGAGTCAATCGATTCCAATGATAACCCAATTACTTACTGCGTGATTGACCAATCGAGCTGAATACTACAAAATCGGATTGAAATCGTGGATGCATGGTTATTCTATCCTTCCCAATACTCACAATCAGTATTCAACTTCGCTAGATTTCATATATATCAATCGAATCGAATACTGCTCAACGGGATTGGTACGGCCTGCGGATGAGTCTCGCTATCGGTCTGAATCCTGCCGGGCAGCATTGAGTGGACTTTGTCAATCGATTTCAATGATGACTCGATCACTCACTGCGTGATTGACCAATCGAGCTGAATACTACAAAATCGGATTGGAATCGTGGATGCATGGTTATTCTATCCTTCCCAATACTCATAATCAGTATTGAACTCCGCTAGATTTCATATATTTCAATCGAATCCAATACGGCTCAGCAGGATTACAATGGCCTGAAGATGAGTTTTGCTATCGGTCTGAATCCTGCCAAGCAGCATTGAATTGACTGAGTCAATCGATTCCAATGATAACCCAATTACTCACTGCGTGATTGACCAATCGAGCTGAATACTACAAAATCGGATTGGAATCGTGGATGCATGGTTATTCTATCCTCCCCAATACTCACAATCAGTATTGAACCCCGATAAATTTCGTATATTCCAATCGAATCCAATACTACTCAGCAGGATTGGAACGATCTCGAGTTGAGTTTTGCTATCGGTCTGAATCCTGCCAGGCAGCATTGGATTGACTGAGTTAATCGATTCCAATGATAACCCAATTACTCACTGCGTGATTGACAATTCGAGCTGAGTACTACAAAATCGGATTGAAATCGTGGATGCATGGTTATTCTATTCTTCCCAATACTCACAATCAATATTGAACTCCGCCTGATTCCGTATATTCCAATCGAATCCAATACTGCTCAGCAGGATTGGAACGATCTCGAGATGAGTTTTGCTATCGGTCTGAATCCTGCCAGGCAGCATTGAATTGACTGAGCCAATCGATTCCAATGATCACCCAATTACTTACTGCGTGATTGACCAATCGAGCTGAATACTACAAAATCGGATTGGAATCGTGGATGCATGGTTATTCTATCCTTCCCAATACCTACAATCAGTATTGAACTGTGCTGGATTTCATATATTTCAATCGAATTCAATACTGCTCTGCAGGATTGGAACGGTCTCACGATGAGTTTTGCTATCGGTCTGAATCCTGCCAAGCGGCATTGAATTGACTGAATCAATCGATTCCAATGATAACCCAATTACTCACTGCGTGATTGACCAATCGAGCTGAATACTACAAAATCGGATTGAAATCGTGGATGCATGGTTATTCTATCCTTCCCAATACTCATAATCAGTATTGAACTCCGCTAGATTTCATATATTTCAATCGAATCCAATACGGCTCAGCAGGATTACAATGGCCTGAAGATGAGTTTTGCTATCGGTCTGAATCCTGCCAAGCAGCATTGAATTGACTGAGTCAATCGATTCCAATGATAACCCAATTACTCACTGCGTGATTGACCAATCGAGCTGAATACCACAAAATCGGATTGGAATCGTGGATGCATGGTTATTCTATCCTTCCCAATACTCACAATCATTATTGAACTCCGCTAGATTTCATATATTCCAATCGAATCCAATACTGCTCAACAGGATTGGAACGATCTCGAGATGAGTTTTGCTATCGGTCTGAATCCTGCCAAGCAGCATTGAATTGACTGAGTCAATCGATTCCAATGATAACCCAATTACTTACTGCGTGATTGACCAATCGAGCTGAATACTACAAAATCGGATTGAAATCGTGGATGCATGGTTATTCTATCCTTCCCAATACTCACAATCAGTATTCAACTTCGCTAGATTTCATATATTTCAATCGAATCGAATACTGCTCAACGGGATTGGTACGGCCTGCGGATGAGTCTCGCTATCGGTCTGAATCCTGCCGGGCAGCATTGAGTGGACTTTGTCAATCGATTTCAATGATGACTCGATCACTCACTGCGTGATTGACCAATCGAGCTGAATACTACAAAATCGGATTGGAATCGTGGATGCATGGTTATTCTATCCTTCCCAATACCTACAATCAGTATTGAACTGCGCTGGATTTCATATATTTCAATCGAATTCAATACTGCTCAGCATGATTGGAACGGTCTCGAGATGAGTTTTGCTATCGGTCTGAATCATGCCAGGCAGCATTGAGTGGACTGCGTCAATCGATTTCAATGATGACCCAATTACTCACTGCGTGATTGACCAATCGAGCTGAATACTACAAAATCGGATTGAAATCGTGGATGCATGGTTATTCTATCCTCCCCAATACTCACAATCAGTATTGAACTCCGATAAATTTCGTATATTCCAATCGAATCCAATACTACTCAGCAGGATTGGAACGATCTCGAGATGAGTTTTGCTATCGGTCTGAATCCTGCCAGGCAGCATTGGATTGACTGAGTTAATCGATTCCAATGATAACCCAATTACTCACTGCGTGATTGACAAATCGAGCTGAGTACTACAAAATCGGATTGAAATCGTGGATGCATGGTTATTCTATCCTTCCCAATACTCATAATCAGTATTGAACTCCGCTAGATTTCATATATTTCAATCGAATCCAATACTGCTCAGCAGGATTAGAATGGCCTGAAGATGAGTTTTGCTATCGGTCTGAATCCTGCCAAGCAGCATTGAATTGACTGAGTCAATCGATTCCAATGATAACCCAATTACTCACTGCGTGATTGACCAATCGAGCTGAATACTACAAAATCGGATTGAAATCGTGGATGCATGGTTATTCTATCCTTCCCAATACTCATAATCAGTATTGCACTCCGCTAGATTTCATATATTTCAATCGAATCCAATACGGCTCAGCAGGATTAGAATGGCCTGAAGATGAGTTTTGCTATCGGTCTGAATCCTGCCAAGCAGCATTGAATTGACTGAGTCAATGATTCCAATGATAACCCAATTACTCACTGCAAGATTGACCAATCGAGCTGAATACTACAAAATCGGATTGGAATCGTGGATGCATGGTTATTCTATCCTCCCCAATACTCACAATCAGTATTGAACTCCGATAAATTTCGTATATTCCAATCGAATCCAATACTACTCAGCAGGATTGGAACGATTTCGAGATGAGTTTTGCTATCGGTCTGAATCCTGCCAGGCAGCATTGGATTGACTGAGTTAATCGATTCCAATGATAACCCAATTACTCACTGCGTGATTGACAAATCGAGCTGAGTACTACAAAATCGGATTGAAATCGTGGATGCATGGTTATTCTATCCTTCCCAATACTCATAATCAGTATTGAACTCCGCTAGATTTCATATATTTCAATCGAATCCAATACTGCTCAGCAGGATTAGAATGGCCTGAAGATGAGTTTTGCTATCGGTCTGAATCCTGCCAAGCGGCATTGAATTGACTGAATCAATCGATTCCAATGATAACCCAATTACTCACTGCGTGATTGACCAATCGAGCTGAATACTACAAAATCGGATTGAAATCGTGGATGCATGGTTATTCTATCCTTCCCAATACTCATAATCAGTATTGAACTCCGCTAGATTTCATATATTTCAATCGAATCCAATACGGCTCAGCAGGATTACAATGGCCTGAAGATGAGTTTTGCTATCGGTCTGAATCCTGCCAAGCAGCATTGAATTGACTGAGTCAATCGATTCCAATGATAACCCAATTACTCACTGCGTGATTGACCAATCGAGCTGAATACCACAAAATCGGATTGGAATCGTGGATGCATGGTTATTCTATCCTTCCCAATACTCACAATCATTATTGAACTCCGCTAGATTTCATATATTCCAATCGAATCCAATACTGCTCAAGAGGATTGGAACGATCTCGAGATGAGTTTTGCTATCGGTCTGAATCCTGCCAAGCAGCATTGAATTGACTGAGTCAATCGATTCCAATGATAACCCAATTACTTACTGCGTGATTGACCAATCGAGCTGAATACTACAAAATCGGATTGAAATCGTGGATGCATGGTTATTCTATCCTTCCCAATACTCACAATCAGTATTCAACTTCGCTAGATTTCATATATTTCAATCGAATCGAATACTGCTCAACGGGATTGGTACGGCCTGCGGATGAGTCTCGCTATCGGTCTGAATCCTGCCGGGCAGCATTGAGTGGACTTTGTCAATCGATTTCAATGATGACTCGATCACTCACTGCGTGATTGACCAATCGAGCTGAATACTACAAAATCGGATTGGAATCGTGGATGCATGGTTATTCTATCCTTCCCAATACCTACAATCAGTATTGAACTGCGCTGGATTTCATATATTTCAATCGAATTCAATACTGCTCAGCATGATTGGAACGGTCTCGAGATGAGTTTTGCTATCGGTCTGAATCATGCCAGGCAGCATTGAGTGGACTGCGTCAATCGATTTCAATGATGACCCAATTACTCACTGCGTGATTGACCAATCGAGCTGAATACTACAAAATCGGATTGAAATCGTGGATGCATGGTTATTCTATCCTCCCCAATACTCACAATCAGTATTGAACTCCGATAAATTTCGTATATTCCAATCGAATCCAATACTACTCAGCAGGATTGGAACGATCTCGAGATGAGTTTTGCTATCGGTCTGAATCCTGCCAGGCAGCATTGGATTGACTGAGTTAATCGATTCCAATGATAACCCAATTACTCACTGCGTGATTGACAAATCGAGCTGAGTACTACAAAATCGGATTGAAATCGTGGATGCATGGTTATTCTATCCTTCCCAATACTCATAATCAGTATTGAACTCCGCTAGATTTCATATATTTCAATCGAATCCAATACTGCTCAGCAGGATTAGAATGGCCTGAAGATGAGTTTTGCTATCGGTCTGAATCCTGCCAAGCAGCATTGAATTGACTGAGCTAATCGATTCCAATGATAACCCAATTACTCACTGCGTGATTGACCAATCGAGCTGAATACTACAAAATCGGATTGAAATCGTGGATGCATGGTTATTCTATCCTTCCCAATACTCATAATCAGTATTGCACTCCGCTAGATTTCATATATTTCAATCGAATCCAATACGGCTCAGCAGGATTAGAATGGCCTGAAGATGAGTTTTGCTATCGGTCTGAATCCTGCCAAGCAGCATTGAATTGACTGAGTCAATGATTCCAATGATAACCCAATTACTCACTGCAAGATTGACCAATCGAGCTGAATACTACAAAATCGGATTGGAATCGTGGATGCATGGTTATTCTATCCTTCCCAATACTCACAATCATTATTGAACTCCGCTAGATTTCATGTATTTCAATCGAATTCAATACTGCTCAACAGGATTGGAACGATCTCGAGATGTGTTTTGCTATCGGTCTGAATCCTGCCAAGCAGCATTGAATTGACTGAGTCAATCGATTCCAATGATAACCCAATTACTTACTGCGTGATTGACCAATCGAGCTGAATACTACAAAATCGGATTGAAATCGTGGATGCATGGTTATTCTATCCTTCCCAATACTCACAATCAGTATTCAACTTCGCTAGATTTCATATATTTCAATCGAATCGAATACTGCTCAACGGGATTGGTACGGCCTGCGGATGAGTCTCGCTATCGGTCTGAATCCTGCCGGGCAGCATTGAGTGGACTTTGTCAATCGATTTCAATGATGACTCGATCACTCACTGCGTGATTGACCAATCGAGCTGAATACTACAAAATCGGATTGGAATCGTGGATGCATGGTTATTCTATCCTTCCCAATACCTACAATCAGTATTGAACTGTGCTGGATTTCATATATTTCAATCAAATTCAATACTGCTCTGCAGGATTGGAACGGTCTCACGATGAGTTTTGCTATCGGTCTGAATCATGCCAGGCAGCATTGAATTGACTGAGTCAATCGATTCCAATGATAACCCAATTACTTACTGCGTGATTGACCAATCGAGCTGAATACTACAAAATCGGATTGAAATCGTGGATGCATGGTTATTCTATCCTTCCCAGTACTCACAATCAGTATTCAACTTCGCTAGATTTCATATATTTCAATCGAATCGAATACTGCTCAACGGGATTGGTACGGCCTGCGGATGAGTCTCGCTATCGGTCTGAATCCTGCCGGGCAGCATTGAGTGGACTTTGTCAATCGATTTCAATGATGACTCGATCACTCACTGCGTGATTGACCAATCGAGCTGAATACTACAAAATCGGATTGGAATCGTGGATGCATGGTTATTCTATCCTTCCCAATACCTACAATCAGTATTGAACTGTGCTGGATTTCATATATTTCAATCGAATTCAATACTGCTCTGCAGGATTGGAACGGTCTCACGATGAGTTTTGCTATCGGTCTGAATCATGCCAGGCAGCATTGAGTGGACTGCGTCAATCGATTTCAATGATGACCCAATTACTCTTTGCGTGATTGACCAATCGAGCTGAATACTACAAAATCTGATTGAAATCGTGGATGCATGGTTATTCTATCCTCCCCAATACTCACAATCAGGATTGAACTCTGATAAATTTCGTATATTCCAATCGAATCCAATACTACTCAGCAGGATTGGAACGATCTTGAGATGAGTTTTGCTATCGGTCTGAATCCTGCCAGGCAGCATTGGATTGACTGAGTCAATCGATTCCAATCATAACCCAATTACTCACTGCGTGATTGACCAATCGAGCTGAATACTACAAAATCGGATTGAAATCGTGGATGCATGATTATTCTATCCTTCCCAATACTCATAATCAGTATTGAACTCCGCTAGATTTCATATATTTCAATCGAATCCAATACGGCTCAGCAGGATTACAATGGCCTGAAGATGAGTTTTGCTATCGGTCTGAATCCTGCCAAGCAGCATTGAATTGACTGAGTCAATCGATTCCAATGATAACCCAATTACTCGCTGCGTGATTGACCAATCGAGCTGAATACTACAAAATCGGATTGATTGGTGGATGCATGGTTATTCTATCCTCCCCAATACTCACAATCAGTATTTAACTTCGCTAGATTTCATATATTTCAATCGAATCGAATACTGCTCAGCGGGATTGATACGGCCTGCGGATGAGTCTCGCTATCGGTCTGAATCCTGCCGGGCAGCATTGAGTGGACTTTGTCAATCGATTTCAATGATGACTCGATCACTCACTGCGTGATTGACCAATCGAGCTGAATACTACAAAATCGGATTGGAATCGTGGATGCATGGTTATTCTATCCCTCCCAATACCTACAATCAGTATTGAACTGCGCTGGATTTCATATATGTCAATCGAATTCAGTACTGCTCAGCAGGATTGGAACGGTCTCGAGATGAGTTTTGCTATCGGTCTGAATCATGCCAGGCAGCATTGAGTGGACTGCGTCAATCGATTTCAATGATGACCCAATTACTCACTGCGTGATTGACCAATCGAGCTGAATACTACAAAATCGGATTGGAATCGTGGATGCATGGTTATTCTATCCTCCCCAATACTCACAATCAGTATTGAACCCCGATAAATTTCGTATATTCCAATCGAATCCAATACTACTCAGCAGGATTGGAACGATCTCGAGTTGAGTTTTGCTATCGGTCTGAATCCTGCCAGGCAGCATTGGATTGACTGAGTTAATCGATTCCAATGATAACCCAATTACTCACTGCGTGATTGACAAATCGAGCTGAGTACTACAAAATCGGATTGAAATCGTGGATGCATGGTTATTCTATTCTTCCCAATACTCACAATCAATATTGAACTCCGCCTGATTCCGTATATTCCAATCGAATCCAATACTGCTCAGCAGGATTGGAACGATCTCGAGATGAGTTTTGCTATCGGTCTGAATCCTGCCAGGCAGCATTGGATTGACTGAGTCAATCGATTCCAATGATAACCCAATTACTCACTGCGTGATTGACAAATCGAGCTGAGTACTACAAAATCGGATTGAAATCGTGGATGCATGGTTATTCTATCCTTCCGAATACTCACAATCAGTAATGAACTCCGCCAGATTCCGTATATTCCAATCGAATCCAATACTGCTTAGCAGGATCGGAACGATCTCGAGATGAGTTTTGCTATCGGTCTGAATCCTGCCAGGCAGCATTGGATTGACTGAATCAATCGATTCAAATGATAACCCAATTACTCACTGCGTGATTGACCAATCTAGCTGAATACTACAAAATCGGATTGAAATCGTGGATGCATGGTTATTCTATCCTTCCCAATACTCACAATCAGTATTGAACTTCGCTGGATTTCATATATTTCAATCGAATCCAATACTGCTCAGCAGGATTGGAATGGCCTGAAGATGAGTTTTGCTATCGGTCTGAATTCTGCCAAGCAGCATTGAATTGACTGAGCCAATCGATTCCAATGATCACCCAATTACTTACTGCGTGATTGACCAATCGAGCTGAATACTACAAAATCGGATTGATATCGTGGATGCATGGTTATTCCATCCTTCCCAATACTCACAATCAGTATTGAACTCCGCTAGATTTCATATATTCCAATCGAATTCAATACTGCTCAGCAGGATTGGATCGGCCTGAAGATGAGTTTTGCTTTCGGTCTGAATCCTGCCAGGCAGTATTGAGTCGACTGCGTCAATCGATTTCAATGATGACCCAATCACTCTTTGCGTCATTGATCAATCGAGATGAATACTACAGAATCCAGTTGAAATCGTGGGTGCATGGTTATTCTATTTCTCTCAATACTCACAATCAGTATTGAACTGCGCTGGATTTCATATATTTCAATCGAATTCAATACTGCTCAGCATGATTGGAACGGTCTCGAGATGAGTTTTGCTATCGGTCTGAATCATGCCAGGCAGCATTGAGTGGACTGCGTCAATCGATTTCAATGATGACCCAATTACTCACTGCGTGATTGACCAATCGAGCTGAATACTACAAAATCGGATTGAAATCGTGGATGCATGGTTATTCTATCCTCCCCAATACTCACAATCAGTATTGAACTCCGATAAATTTCGTATATTCCAATCGAATCCAATACTACTCAGCAGGATTGGAACGATCTCGAGATGAGTTTTGCTATCGGTCTGAATCCTGCCAGGCAGCATTGGATTGACTGAGTTAATCGATTCCAATGATGACCCAATTACTCACTGCGTGATTGACCAATCGAGCTGAATACTACAAAATCGGATTGGAATCGTGGATGCATGGTTATTCTATCCTCCCCAATACTCACAATCAGTATTGAACCCCGATAAATTTCGTATATTCCAATCGAATCCAATACTACTCAGCAGGATTGGAACGATCTCGAGTTGAGTTTTGCTATCGGTCTGAATCCTGCCAGGCAGCATTGGATTGACTGAGTTAATCGATTCCAATGATAACCCAATTACTCACTGCGTGATTGACAATTCGAGCTGAGTACTACAAAATCGGATTGAAATCGTGGATGCATGGTTATTCTATTCTTCCCAATACTCACAATCAATATTGAACTCCGCCTGATTCCGTATATTCCAATCGAATCCAATACTGCTCAGCAGGATTGGAACGATCTCGAGATGAGTTTTGCTATCGGTCTGAATCCTGCCAGGCAGCATTGAATTGACTGAGCCAATCGATTCCAATGATCACCCAATTACTTACTGCGTGATTGACCAATCGAGCTGAATACTACAAAATCGGATTGGAATCGTGGATGCATGGTTATTCTATCCTTCCCAATACCTACAATCAGTATTGAACTGTGCTGGATTTCATATATTTCAATCGAATTCAATACTGCTCTGCAGGATTGGAACGGTCTCACGATGAGTTTTGCTATCGGTCTGAATCCTGCCAAGCGGCATTGAATTGACTGAATCAATCGATTCCAATGATAACCCAATTACTCACTGCGTGATTGACCAATCGAGCTGAATACTACAAAATCGGATTGAAATCGTGGATGCATGGTTATTCTATCCTTCCCAATACTCATAATCAGTATTGAACTCCGCTAGATTTCATATATTTCAATCGAATCCAATACGGCTCAGCAGGATTACAATGGCCTGAAGATGAGTTTTGCTATCGGTCTGAATCCTGCCAAGCAGCATTGAATTGACTGAGTCAATCGATTCCAATGATAACCCAATTACTCACTGCGTGATTGACCAATCGAGCTGAATACCACAAAATCGGATTGGAATCGTGGATGCATGGTTATTCTATCCTTCCCAATACTCACAATCATTATTGAACTCCGCTAGATTTCATATATTCCAATCGAATCCAATACTGCTCAACAGGATTGGAACGATCTCGAGATGAGTTTTGCTATCGGTCTGAATCCTGCCAAGCAGCATTGAATTGACTGAGTCAATCGATTCCAATGATAACCCAATTACTTACTGCGTGATTGACCAATCGAGCTGAATACTACAAAATCGGATTGAAATCGTGGATGCATGGTTATTCTATCCTTCCCAATACTCACAATCAGTATTCAACTTCGCTAGATTTCATATATTTCAATCGAATCGAATACTGCTCAACGGGATTGGTACGGCCTGCGGATGAGTCTCGCTATCGGTCTGAATCCTGCCGGGCAGCATTGAGTGGACTTTGTCAATCGATTTCAATGATGACTCGATCACTCACTGCGTGATTGACCAATCGAGCTGAATACTACAAAATCGGATTGGAATCGTGGATGCATGGTTATTCTATCCTTCCCAATACCTACAATCAGTATTGAACTGCGCTGGATTTCATATATTTCAATCGAATTCAATACTGCTCAGCATGATTGGAACGGTCTCGAGATGAGTTTTGCTATCGGTCTGAATCATGCCAGGCAGCATTGAGTGGACTGCGTCAATCGATTTCAATGATGACCCAATTACTCACTGCGTGATTGACCAATCGAGCTGAATACTACAAAATCGGATTGAAATCGTGGATGCATGGTTATTCTATCCTCCCCAATACTCACAATCAGTATTGAACTCCGATAAATTTCGTATATTCCAATCGAATCCAATACTACTCAGCAGGATTGGAACGATCTCGAGATGAGTTTTGCTATCGGTCTGAATCCTGCCAGGCAGCATTGGATTGACTGAGTTAATCGATTCCAATGATAACCCAATTACTCACTGCGTGATTGACAAATCGAGCTGAGTACTACAAAATCGGATTGAAATCGTGGATGCATGGTTATTCTATCCTTCCCAATACTCATAATCAGTATTGAACTCCGCTAGATTTCATATATTTCAATCGAATCCAATACTGCTCAACGGGATTGGTACGGCCTGCGGATGAGTCTCGCTATCGGTCTGAATCCTGCCGGGCAGCATTGAGTGGACTTTGTCAATCGATTTCAATGATGACTCGATCACTCACTGCGTGATTGACCAATCGAGCTGAATACTACAAAATCGGATTGGAATCGTGGATGCATGGTTATTCTATCCTTCCCAATACCTACAATCAGTATTGCACTCCGCTAGATTTCATATATTTCAATCGAATCCAATACGGCTCAGCAGGATTAGAATGGCCTGAAGATGAGTTTTGCTATCGGTCTGAATCCTGCCAAGCAGCATTGAATTGACTGAGTCAATGATTCCAATGATAACCCAATTACTCACTGCAAGATTGACCAATCGAGCTGAATACTACAAAATCGGATTGGAATCGTGGATGCATGGTTATTCTATCCTTCCCAATACTCACAATCATTATTGAACTCCGCTAGATTTCATGTATTTCAATCGAATTCAATACTGCTCAACAGGATTGGAACGATCTCGAGATGTGTTTTGCTATCGGTCTGAATCCTGCCAAGCAGCATTGAATTGACTGAGTCAATCGATTCCAATGATAACCCAATTACTTACTGCGTGATTGACCAATCGAGCTGAATACTACAAAATCGGATTGAAATCGTGGATGCATGGTTATTCTATCCTTCCCAATACTCACAATCAGTATTCAACTTCGCTAGATTTCATATATTTCAATCGAATCGAATACTGCTCAACGGGATTGGTACGGCCTGCGGATGAGTCTCGCTATCGGTCTGAATCCTGCCGGGCAGCATTGAGTGGACTTTGTCAATCGATTTCAATGATGACTCGATCACTCACTGCGTGATTGACCAATCGAGCTGAATACTACAAAATCGGATTGGAATCGTGGATGCATGGTTATTCTATCCTTCCCAATACCTACAATCAGTATTGAACTGTGCTGGATTTCATATATTTCAATCGAATTCAATACTGCTCTGCAGGATTGGAACGGTCTCACGATGAGTTTTGCTATCGGTCTGAATCATGCCAGGCAGCATTGAATTGACTGAGTCAATCGATTCCAATGATAACCCAATTACTTACTGCGTGATTGACCAATCGAGCTGAATACTACAAAATCGGATTGAAATCGTGGATGCATGGTTATTCTATCCTTCCCAATACTCACAATCAGTATTCAACTTCGCTAGATTTCATATATTTCAATCGAATCGAATACTGCTCAACGGGATTGGTACGGCCTGCGGATGAGTCTCGCTATCGGTCTGAATCCTGCCGGGCAGCATTGAGTGGACTTTGTCAATCGATTTCAATGATGACTCGATCACTCACTGCGTGATTGACCAATCGAGCTGAATACTACAAAATCGGATTGGAATCGTGGATGCATGGTTATTCTATCCTTCCCAATACCTACAATCAGTATTGAACTGTGCTGGATTTCATATATTTCAATCGAATTCAATACTGCTCTGCAGGATTGGAACGGTCTCACGATGAGTTTTGCTATCGGTCTGAATCATGCCAGGCAGCATTGAGTGGACTGCGTCAATCGATTTCAATGATGACCCAATTACTCTTTGCGTGATTGACCAATCGAGCTGAATACTACAAAATCTGATTGAAATCGTGGATGCATGGTTATTCTATCCTCCCCAATACTCACAATCAGGATTGAACTCTGATAAATTTCGTATATTCCAATCGAATCCAATACTACTCAGCAGGATTGGAACGATCTTGAGATGAGTTTTGCTATCGGTCTGAATCCTGCCAGGCAGCATTGGATTGACTGAGTTAATCGATTCCAATCATAACCCAATTACTCACTGCGTGATTGACCAATCGAGCTGAATACTACAAAATCGGATTGAAATCGTGGATGCATGGTTATTCTATCCTTCCCAATACTCATAATCAGTATTGAACTCCGCTAGATTTCATATATTTCAATCGAATCCAATACGGCTCAGCAGGATTACAATGGCCTGAAGATGAGTTTTGCTATCGGTCTGAATCCTGCCAAGCAGCATTGAATTGACTGAGTCAATCGATTCCAATGATAACCCAATTACTCGCTGCGTGATTGACCAATCGAGCTGAATACTACAAAATCGGATTGGAATCGTGGATGCATGGTTATTCTATCCTTCCCAATACTCACAATCATTATTGAACTCCGCTAGATTTCATATATTTCAATCGAATTCAATACTGCTCAACAGGATTGGAACGATCTCGAGATGAGTTTTGCTATCGGTCTGAATCCTGCCAAGCAGCATGGAATTGACTGAGTCAATCGATTCCAATGATAATCCAATTACTTACTGCGTGATTGACCAATCGAGCTGAATACTACAAAATCGGATTGATTGGTGGATGCATGGTTATTCTATCCTCCCCAATACTCACAATCAGTATTTAACTTCGCTAGATTTCATATATTTCAATCGAATCGAATACTGCTCAGCGGGATTGATACGGCCTGCGGATGAGTCTCGCTATCGGTCTGAATCCTGCCGGGCAGCATTGAGTGGACTTTGTCAATCGATTTCAATGATGACTCGATCACTCACTGCGTGATTGACCAATCGAGCTGAATACTACAAAATCGGATTGGAATCGTGGATGCATGGTTATTCTATCCCTCCCAATACCTACAATCAGTATTGAACTGCGCTGGATTTCATATATGTCAATCGAATTCAGTACTGCTCAGCAGGATTGGAACGGTCTCGAGATGAGTTTTGCTATCGGTCTGAATCATGCCAGGCAGCATTGAGTGGACTTTGTCAATCGATTTCAATGATGACTCGATCACTCACTGCGTGATTGACCAATCGAGCTGAATACTACAAAATCGGATTGGAATCGTGGATGCATGGTTATTCTATCCTTCCCAATACCTACAATCAGTATTGAACTGTGCTGGATTTCATATATTTCAATCGAATTCAATACTGCTCTGCAGGATTGGAACGGTCTCACGATGAGTTTTGCTATCGGTCTGAATCATGCCAGGCAGCATTGAGTGGACTGCGTCAATCGATTTCAATGATGACCCAATTACTCTTTGCGTGATTGACCAATCGAGCTGAATACTACAAAATCTGATTGAAATCGTGGATGCATGGTTATTCTATCCTCCCCAATACTCACAATCAGGATTGAACTCTGATAAATTTCGTATATTCCAATCGAATCCAATACTACTCAGCAGGATTGGAACGATCTTGAGATGAGTTTTGCTATCGGTCTGAATCCTGCCAGGCAGCATTGGATTGACTGAGTTAATCGATTCCAATCATAACCCAATTACTCACTGCGTGATTGACCAATCGAGCTGAATACTACAAAATCGGATTGAAATCGTGGATGCATGGTTATTCTATCCTTCCCAATACTCATAATCAGTATTGAACTCCGCTAGATTTCATATATTTCAATCGAATCCAATACGGCTCAGCAGGATTACAATGGCCTGAAGATGAGTTTTGCTATCGGTCTGAATCCTGCCAAGCAGCATTGAATTGACTGAGTCAATCGATTCCAATGATAACCCAATTACTCGCTGCGTGATTGACCAATCGAGCTGAATACTACAAAATCGGATTGGAATCGTGGATGCATGGTTATTCTATCCTTCCCAATACTCACAATCATTATTGAACTCCGCTAGATTTCATATATTTCAATCGAATTCAATACTGCTCAACAGGATTGGAACGATCTCGAGATGAGTTTTGCTATCGGTCTGAATCCTGCCAAGCAGCATGGAATTGACTGAGTCAATCGATTCCAATGATAATCCAATTACTTACTGCGTGATTGACCAATCGAGCTGAATACTACAAAATCGGATTGATTGGTGGATGCATGGTTATTCTATCCTCCCCAATACTCACAATCAGTATTTAACTTCGCTAGATTTCATATATTTCAATCGAATCGAATACTGCTCAGCGGGATTGATACGGCCTGCGGATGAGTCTCGCTATCGGTCTGAATCCTGCCGGGCAGCATTGAGTGGACTTTGTCAATCGATTTCAATGATGACTCGATCACTCACTGCGTGATTGACCAATCGAGCTGAATACTACAAAATCGGATTGGAATCGTGGATGCATGGTTATTCTATCCCTCCCAATACCTACAATCAGTATTGAACTGCGCTGGATTTCATATATGTCAATCGAATTCAGTACTGCTCAGCAGGATTGGAACGGTCTCGAGATGAGTTTTGCTATCGGTCTGAATCATGCCAGGCAGCATTGAGTGGACTGCGTCAATCGATTTCAATGATGACCCAATTACTCACTGCGTGATTGACCAATCGAGCTGAATACTACAAAATCGGATTGGAATCGTGGATGCATGGTTATTCTATCCTCCCCAATACTCACAATCAGTATTGAACCCCGATAAATTTCGTATATTCCAATCGAATCCAATACTACTCAGCAGGATTGGAACGATCTCGAGTTGAGTTTTGCTATCGGTCTGAATCCTGCCAGGCAGCATTGGATTGACTGAGTTAATCGATTCCAATGATAACCCAATTACTCACTGCGTGATTGACAAATCGAGCTGAGTACTACAAAATCGGATTGAAATCGTGGATGCATGGTTATTCTATTCTTCCCAATACTCACAATCAATATTGAACTCCGCCTGATTCCGTATATTCCAATCGAATCCAATACTGCTCAGCAGGATTGGAACGATCTCGAGATGAGTTTTGCTATCGGTCTGAATCCTGCCAGGCAGCATTGGATTGACTGAGTCAATCGATTCCAATGATAACCCAATTACTCACTGCGTGATTGACAAATCGAGCTGAGTACTACAAAATCGGATTGAAATCGTGGATGCATGGTTATTCTATCCTTCCGAATACTCACAATCAGTAATGAACTCCGCCAGATTCCGTATATTCCAATCGAATCCAATACTGCTCAGCAGGATCGGAACGATCTCGAGATGAGTTTTGCTATCGGTCTGAATCCTGCCAGGCAGCATTGGATTGACTGAGTCAATCGATTCAAATGATAACCCAATTACTCACTGCGTGATTGACCAATCTAGTGAATACTACAAAATCGGATTGAAATCGTGGATGCATGGTTATTCTATCCTTCCCAATACTCACAATCAGTATTGAACTTCGCTGGATTTCATATATTTCAATCGAATCCAATACTGCTCAGCAGGATTGGAATGGCCTGAAGATGAGTTTTGCTATCGGTCTGAATTCTGCCAAGCAGCATTGAATTGACTGAGCCAATCGATTCCAATGATCACCCAATTACTTACTGCGTGATTGACCAATCGAGCTGAATACTACAAAATCGGATTGATATCGTGGATGCATGGTTATTCCATCCTTCCCAATACTCACAATCAGTATTGAACTCCGCTAGATTTCATATATTCCAATCGAATTCAATACTGCTCAGCAGGATTGGATCGGCCTGAAGATGAGTTTTGCTTTCGGTCTGAATCCTGCCAGGCAGTATTGAGTCGACTGCGTCAATCGATTTCAATGATGACCCAATCACTCTTTGCGTCATTGATCAATCGAGATGAATACTACAGAATCCAGTTGAAATCGTGGGTGCATGGTTATTCTATTTCTCTCAATACTCACAATCAGTATTGAACTGCGCTGGATTTCATATATTTCAATCGAATTCAATACTGCTCAGCATGATTGGAACGGTCTCGAGATGAGTTTTGCTATCGGTCTGAATCATGCCAGGCAGCATTGAGTGGACTGCGTCAATCGATTTCAATGATGACCCAATTACTCACTGCGTGATTGACCAATCGAGCTGAATACTACAAAATCGGATTGAAATCGTGGATGCATGGTTATTCTATCCTCCCCAATACTCACAATCAGTATTGAACTCCGATAAATTTCGTATATTCCAATCGAATCCAATACTACTCAGCAGGATTGGAACGATCTCGAGATGAGTTTTGCTATCGGTCTGAATCCTGCCAGGCAGCATTGGATTGACTGAGTTAATCGATTCCAATGATGACCCAATTACTCACTGCGTGATTGACCAATCGAGCTGAATACTACAAAATCGGATTGGAATCGTGGATGCATGGTTATTCTATCCTCCCCAATACTCACAATCAGTATTGAACCCCGATAAATTTCGTATATTCCAATCGAATCCAATACTACTCAGCAGGATTGGAACGATCTCGAGTTGAGTTTTGCTATCGGTCTGAATCCTGCCAGGCAGCATTGGATTGACTGAGTTAAACGATTCCAATGATAACCCAATTACTCACTGCGTGATTGACAATTCGAGCTGAGTACTACAAAATCGGATTGAAATCGTGGATGCATGGTTATTCTATTCTTCCCAATACTCACAATCAATACTGAACTCCGCCTGATTCCGTATATTCCAATCGAATCCAATACTGCTCAGCAGGATTGGAACGATCTCGAGATGAGTTTTGCTATCGGTCTGAATCCTGCCAGGCAGCATTGGATTGACTGAGTCAATCGATTCCAATGATAACCCAATTACTCACTGCGTGATTGACAAATCGAGCTGAGTACTACAAAATCGGATTGAAATCGTGGATGCATGGTTATTCTATCCTTCCCAATACTCACAATCAGTAATGAACTCCGCCAGATTCCGTATATTCCAATCGAATCCAATACTGCTCAGCAGGATCGGAACGATCTCGAGATGAGTTTTGCTATCGGTCTGAATCCTGCCAGGCAGCATTGGATTGACTGAGTCAATCGATTCAAATGATAACCCAATTACTCACTGCGTGATTGACCAATCTAGCTGAATACTACAAAATCGGATTGAAATCGTGGATGCATGGTTATTCTATCCTTCCCAATACTCACAATCAGTATTGAACTTCGCTGGATTTCATATATTTCAATCGAATCCAATACTGCTCAGCAGGATTGGAATGGCCTGAAGATGAGTTTTGCTATCGGTCTGAATTCTGCCAAGCAGCATTGAATTGACTGAGCCAATCGATTCCAATGATCACCCAATTACTTACTGCGTGATTGACCAATCGAGCTGAATAATACAAAATCGGATTGATATCGTGGATGCATGGTTATTCCATCCTTCCCAATACTCACAATCAGTATTGAACTCCGCTAGATTTCATATATTCCAATCGAATTCAATACTGCTCAGCAGGATTGGAACGGTCTCGAGATGAGTTTTGATATCGGTCTGAATCCTGCCAGGCAGTATTGAGTCGACTGCGTCAATCGATTTCAATGATGACCCAATCACTCTTTGCGTCATTGATCAATCGAGATGAATACTACAGAATCCAGTTGAAATCGTGGGTGCATGGTTATTCTATTTCTCTCAATACTCACAATCAGTATTGAACTCCTCTAGATTTCATACATCTCAATCGAATTCAATACTGCTGAGCAGGATTGGATCGGCCTGAAGATGAGTTTTGCTTTCGGTCTGAATCCTGCCAGGCAGCAACGAGTCGACTGCGTCAATTGATTTCAATGATGACCCAATCACTCATTGCGTGATTGGCCAATCGAGCTTAATACTATAGGATGGAATACCGATCGTGAAAAAGTGGTTTCTATCCTCCTGAATACTTACAATCGGTATCGAACTCCTCTGAATTCCATGTATTTTAATTGAATTCAATACTGCTGAGCAGGATTGGTACGCTCTGAGGATGAGTTTCGCTATCGGTCTGAATCCTGCCGGGCAGCATTGAGTCGACTGCATCAATCTATTCCAATGATGACCCAATCACTCTTTGCGTCATTGACTAATATCGAGATAAATACTACAGAATCGAATGGAAATCGTGGGTACATGGTTATTCTATCCTTCTCAATACTCACAATCAGTATTGAACTCCTCTAGGTTTCATATATATCAATCGAATTCAATACTGCTGGGCAGAATTGGAACAGCCTGAAGATGAGTTTTGCTATTGGTCAGGTGAACGGGTTATGAGGTCTGCAATGCTGAGAATCAGTATTGAAATCGATTGAGGCGGATTGAGATCTCGATGTTTGCAATACTGGAAGACGGTACTGGAATCGATCGGGGCAGATAGGATTTCAAGTCCTCAATACTAACAATCATCATTCAGGTATATTGACGTAGATAGAATATACGGTATCCAATGTTAGAGGTCAGTATTTGGATCTATTGAGGCAGATAGGACCTCCCATTCCCAATCTGATACACAGCATTCGAATTAATTCAAGTAGATATGATATAAGGTCTGCAATGCTGAACATCAGTATTGAGATCGATCGAAGCGTAATGCGCTCCCGATATTCCCAATACTGAAATACAGAACTGGAATCGATTAGGGCAGATAGGATTCCAAGTCCGCAATACTGATATTCCGCATTCAATTCGATTCAGGTAAATATGATATGAGGTCTGCAATGCTGAAAGTCGTGATTGAGATCGATTCAAGCGGATTGAGATCTCAGTGTTCCCAATACTTGAAAATGGTATTGGAATGAGTTGGGGCAGATAGGATCTCAATTCTGCAATACTGATTGTCAACATTAAAATCGATACAAGTAGATAGGATATAATGAGGTCACTTATGCTTACATTTAGTATTGAGATCGATTGAAGTGGACTGAGATAGCAATCTGCCCAATACTGAGAGACAGTACTCAAATCGATTCAGATTATTGGGATATAAGGGCTCCAATACTTACAGTCAGTATTGGGATCGATTAAATTGGGTTAAGATCTCGATATTCCCAATACTGGAAAACAGTACTCAAATCGATTGGGACAGCTAGGATTTCAAGTCCTTAATACTGCTATTTAGCATTCAATTCGATTCAGGTAAAAATCATATAAGGTCTGCAATGCTGAACATCAGTATTGAGATCGATTGGAGCGTACTGAGAACCCGATGTTTCCAATACTGAAATACAGTACTGGAATCGACTGGGGCAGATAGGATGGCAAGTCCTGAATACTGATATCTAGCACTGATATCCAGCATTCATTCCGATTCAGGTAGATAGGATATGAGGTTTCTGATACTTACTTTCAGTATTCAGATCGATTGAAGTGGATTGAGATCCCGATATTCCCAATACTGAAATACAGTACTGGAATCGATTGGGGCAGATAGGATCTCAAGTCTTCAATACTGATATCCAGCATTTAAATCGATTCAAGTAGATAGGATATGAGATCTGCAATGCTGAAAATCAGTATTGAGATCGATTGAAGCGGATTGAGAACCCGATGTTTCCACTACTGAAATACAGTACTGAAATCGATTCGGGCAGGTAGGATTTTAAGTCCTCAATACTGATATCCAGCATTCAAATCGATTCAAGTAAATAGGATATAAGATCTGCAATGCTGAAAATCAGTATTGAGATCGATTCAAGCGGATTGAGAACCCGATGTTTCCAATACTGAAATACAGTACTGAAATCGATTGGGGCAGATAGGATTCCGAGTCCTCAATACTGATATCTAGCATTCAATCCGATTCAGGTAAATATCATATGAGGTCTGCAATGCTGAAAATCAGTATTGAAATCGATTGAAGCGGATTGAGAACCCGATGTTTCCAATACTGAAAAACAGTTCTGGAATCGATTGGGGCAGTTAGGATTTCAAGTCCTCAATACTGAAATCCAGCATCCAAATCGATTCAAGTAGATAGGATATAAGGTTTCTAATGCTTACTTCCAGTATTGAGATCGATTGAAGTGGATTGAGACAGCGATCTACCCAATACTGAGGGACAGTACTCAAATCGATTCAGGTTATTAGAATATAAGGGCTAGAATACTCACAGTCAGTATTGAGATCGATTGAAGTGGGTTGAGATCTCGAAGTTCCGAATACTCGAAAACAGTACTGGATTCGACTGGGCAGATAGGATTTAAAGTCCCCAATACTGATATTTAGCATTCAATTCGATTCAGGTAAAAATCATGTAAGGTCTGCAATGCTGAACATCAGTATTGAGATCGATTGGAGCGTACTGGGAACCCGATGTTTCCAATACTGAGATACAGTACTGGAATCGACAGGGGCAGATAGGATGGCAAGTCCTGAATACTGATATCTAGCACTGATATCCAGCATTCATTCCGATTCAGGTAGATAGGATATGAGGTTTCTGATGCTTACTTTCAGTATTCAGATCGATTGAAGTGGATTGAGATCCCGATATTCCCAATACTGAAATACAGTAATGGATTCGATTGGGGCAGATAGGATCTCAAGTCTTCAATACTGATATCCAGCATTTAAATCGATTCAAGTAGATAGGATATAAGATCTGCAATGCTGAAAATCAGTATTGAGATCGATTGAAGCGGATTGAGAACCCGATGTTTCCACTACTGAAATACAGTACTGAAATCGATTCGGGCAGGTAGGATTTTAAGTCATCAATACTGATATCCAGCATTCAAATCGATTCAAGTAGATAGGATATAAGATCTGCAATGCTGAAAATCAGTATTGAGATCGATTCAAGCGGATTGAGAACCCGATGTTTCCAATACTGAAATACAGTACTGAAATCGATTGGGGCAGATAGGATTCCGAGTCCTCAATACTGATATCTAGCATTCAATCCGATTCAGGTAAATATCATATGAGGTCTGCAATGCTGAAAATCAGTATTGAAATCGATTGAAGCGGATTGAGAACCCGATGTTTCCAATACTGAAAAACAGTTCTGGAATCGATTGGGGCAGTTAGGATTTCAAGTCCTCAATACTGAAATCCAGCATCCAAATCGATTCAAGTAGATAGGATATAAGGTTTCTAATGCTTACTTCCAGTATTGAGATCGATTGAAGTGGATTGAGATAGCGATCTACCCAATACTGAGAGACAGTACTCAAATCGATTCAGGTTATTAGAATATAAGGGCTAGAATACTCACAGTCAGTATTGAGATCGATTGAAGTGGGTTGAGATCTCGAAGTTCCCAATACTCGAAAACAGTACTGGATTCGAGTGGGCAGATAGGATTTCAAGTCCCCAATACTGATATTCAGCATTCAAATCGATTCAGGACGATAAATAAACTCGTCAATGCTCATAGTCAGTATTGGAACCGATAGACGTAGTGTCAGTTATTGAACTTCCCATTCCTGAAAGTTAGTATTGGAATCGATTGAGGCCGATAGAATTCGAGTGGCTGACGCTAGGCGGCGTTTCGATGACCATCTCAGTTTGCATCCAAATATCATGGGATTGCTTTCTCGCAAGCGACGAACCATCTCTCCTGTTCCTATATAAGACTGATGAGTGACAGAACCTCCAAATAGCGTTTAGTTATGTAATGCGATGATATGTTAATGCGATCATGATTAAAATAAGTATTGAATTGTATTGAAACCTTACCTGTAATGTGAGTGATGTATATGTGAGACGTTGATTTGTAATAATGACTGAAAGTCAGTATTGAGGTCGATTGAGGCCGATTGAGTTTTCGATGTTCCCAATACTGAAAATCAGTATTGCGATCGATTGATGCGCATAGCATTTCTGATATCCAATACTGATTTCCAGCATTCAAATCGATTCAGATGAATAGGATATAAGGTGTCCAATGATTCTAGTCAGTATTGAGTTCGATTGAGGTTCCAATGCAGAATAACAGTATTGGAATTGATTGAGGCGGATAGGATTTCGGATATCCAATACTGATTTCCAGCATTCAAATCGATTCAGATGAATAGGATGTAAGGTGTCCAATAATTCTAGTCAGTATTGAGTTCGATTGAGGTTCCAATGCAGAATAACAGTATTAGAATCGATTGAGGCGGATAGCATTTCTGATATCCAATACTGATTTCCAGCATTCAAATCGATTCAGATGAATAGGATATAAGGTGTCCAATGATTCTAGTCAGTATCGAGTTCGATTGAGGTTCCAATACAGAATAACACTATTGAAATCGATTGAGGCGGATTGGATTTCGGATATCCAATACTGATTTCCAGCATTCAAATCGATTCAGATGAATAGGATATAAGTTCTCCAATGATTCTAGTCAGTATTGAGTTCGATTGAGGTTCCAATGCAGAATAACAGTATTGGAATCGATTGAGGCGGATAGAATTTCGGATATCCAATACTGATTTCCAGCATTCAAATCGATTCAGATGAATAGGATATAAGGTCTCCAATGATTCTAGTCAGTATTGAGGTCGATTGGCAATCTCTCTCTCAATGCGTATAGTCGGCATTGGTAAAGATTGGTCAACACTGTTTGAATCCCGATCAACATCATTGATCGCGATTGAACTCCAATCTTCTCCAATCCTGAAAATCATGTTTCAAATTCATCATAAGTTTCTAGATTCAGATCGATTGAGTGTTTTTCTATCGAATCCAATCGAACTTTTGCAGCAGGGTAAGAGATCGTTGCTTCGGCAGCGTAGTAGGAAGACCCGTTGAGATGATAATTCGGCCAGACGATGATGTAACTTAGTATAATCCTTCATCACTTTTTTCGTGGTTTGATCATATTCAGAAGAAATTTGTTGAAAGAAACCCATTGTTGTTTATGATGCAATAAGGTCTGTCTTCGATCCTAGACCAATTTCAAATAACGATGTTGATAGTTTTGTTCGCCTTGAGAATTACGATGAGTAGGGTACTTTTTCGATCTTTAAGGACTGGGTTTAGAAACTCTTGAAGAATCAGAAGTTTCCATAAAAGAGAATTGTTTATTCTCGACGTTTCGTCTACCAAGGTTTGTAGACCTCTTCAGGAGTGGATTTCTACAACAAATATTGCACAACGTAAATTCACAGTCAAAAACACTGAACATACCATAAATTTCACAACAAATCACTAGCAGATCGAAATATTGCTTACATTTTGAAGAAATCTTTTACATATAAACAAAGGTTCGAGGACAGACGAGCTCATGATGAGAAACGTCTGTCTCTTGTCAATACGAGTGTTGAACTGGCTAGGTTGAGTCGGAACAGCTGATCCATTACATATCAAGTTAACAGAGCTACTTATTCAATATATGTGTATATGTATATATGTCTGTGATATTTAGAGCGAGTTCAACAATGGAATATATATTCTACTGAGCTTTTGGACATCTTCTTTTTTATTAATACAGGTTTTATTACGATTTATATGGATCATCTCAGAAATTAGACGTTTTTTATAGCTAGGCTCAAGATTACAGATTTGGGTATTGTCCCAATCAAATTCATGATTGTACTTTTGTTTATGAAGCGAAACAACCGATTTCTTATCCTTATCAACCATATGGTCATGTATACGAACAGATAAGGCTCTTTTTGTTTCCCCCACGTACGTTGCTGGGCAATCACGACATTCAAACTTATATACCACACCGATGTTTTCCATTTTTTTCCAAGCAATCCTTGCCTAACCTGATAAAATTATTCAGAGATTTTGAGACTTTAGGAAGTGTCTGAATAGAATGTTTTTTGAACAAAGCAGCACACCTTTCAAAATAATCTCTGTGGTAAGGAATGCACACTTTTGGTTTTTTCTCATGAACATAATTGGGAACATTGGGGCGTGTGTGATAGTAAATCCGCTGTTTCATACATCTTTCTACCAATTCCTGAGGATATCCATTATCAAAGAGGAGTTTTTTGACTATTTCAACATTTTTGTTATGAAACTTCTTATGAGAAAGTGATAATGCACGATCAATTACATTGAAAATTATATTTTTCTTTAGTTTTAGAGTATGGTTTGACTGAAAACTCAGAATCCTCCCTGATGTGGTTGGTTTTTGGAACCAATTGGTTATGATTTTATTTCCCTCTCTGATGATGGAAATATCGAGGAAATTGATCGAGCCGTTTTTTTCCATCTCATGAGTAAACTGTAAATGTGGATCAAAACTGTTGAAAGTATCTATGACAATGTTTACATGATTTTTGTGGACGCAAAGTACGGTATCATCTACATATCTGAAGTAAAACAAAGGAGTACATTGATGTTTATTTTTTAATTCTTCGAGACAGAAGGTTTCCAGATCTTCCATCACCATATCTGCGAAGATCGGAGAGATCGGTGAGCCCATTGGGCTACCAGAAAGTTGTTGGTAATACTTTCCATCAAACTGGAAAAAGGTGTTCTCAAATAAAAACTTCACACATCTCCTTATCTCGTCAAACGGGATGCGCGATTTGTTATGAATTTCTGAAAATCTCCTGTCTAAACTGAGCAGAACTAAATATAAAAGTATGTTGGTGAATAGAGATATCACATCCAGTGAGAGTAAGATATAATCATCAGGAATCTCAGTGCCATCCAATTTCTCTTTCAATTCGAAACTATTATTGACATGAGAGACTGGTTTGTGGATAAGAGATTTCAATTCATTGTAAAGTACTGTAGCTAAACTATGAGTTGGGCTGTTAATGCACGAGATGATCGGTCTAAGTGGTACGTTATCTTTATGAATTTTTGGTAACCCATATGCTCTTGCCAATGTGGTGTCTGTTTGGGTGATTGAATTTTTATGAACAATTTTCGGAAGGTACTTCTCTTCATTCCAGAATTTTAATATATCATGTACGTGTTTTTGAAGTTGTTTCAAAGGGTTGTTGGTTCTCTGTACATAAGTATTCCCATCCGATAGTAATTCGACCATTTTTTCTTTATAATCCTTTCGATCCAAACAGACAGTCACATTCCCTTTATCAGCACGAGTGAATAAAATATCGGGATTTGATTTGAGAAACGTTTGAGTGGTTTTTAACTTCTTATTGAAGACTCTTTCCGGTATGGAAATATGTGGAGGCTTGTTTTTCTCAGTCTGGATAATGTAGGTAACTTTTTGACCTAAGATCTCTTTTTCTGATGGATCAAGATCTGTGAATTGGAGACTCTGTTCTAAATTTTTTATACTATCAATAATATCACGTTCATCGAGAGGGTGTTTGACACTGAAATTTTGACCAAGAGAGATAACATCAATAACATCATCTGGAAGATCAATACCACTGAAATTCTTTACCCATGTACTCTTATCTACGTGGTTCACCACACGTTTTGGGCAAATTTTATTTAACTTCCTCGTATGTGTCATGTTTGCTTTGTTTCCGGAGTTTTTCAGATTTCCTCACCGTTAAATTGCGAAACCTTTCGAGAGTATTTTTAACCAAATTGGATCTTTCTAAGACTGATAGACATATTGATAACTTACTATTGACGCTATGGATAACATTGTTGATTTCTCTTATTTCATTGTTTAAAAGCCTCTTGCAGTACTCGGAGTTTTGACGAGCAGAATAGTCACGGAAAGATTTACTATAGAATTGTATGTGGTTCAAGTGCTTGTTGATGTTGTCAATGTGTGGTGGTAAGAGATCGTTGCTTCGGCAGCGTAGTAGGAAGACCCGTTGAGATGATAATTCGGCCAGACGATGATGTAACTTAGTATAATCCTTCATCACTTTTTTCGTGGTTTGATCATATTCAGAAGAAATTTGTTGAAAGAAACCCATTGTTGTTTATGATGCAATAAGGTCTGTCTTCGATCCTAGACCAATTTCAAATAACGATGTTGATAGTTTTGTTCGCCTTGAGAATTACGATGAGTAGGGTACTTTTTCGATCTTTAAGGACTGGGTTTAGAAACTCTTGAAGAATCAGAAGTTTCCATAAAAGAGAATTGTTTATTCTCGACGTTTCGTCTACCAAGGTTTGTAGACCTCTTCAGGAGTGGATTTCTACAACAAATATTGCACAACGTAAATTCACAGTCAAAAACACTGAACATACCATAAATTTCACAACAAATCACTAGCAGATCGAAATATTGCTTACATTTTGAAGAAATCTTTTACATATAAACAAAGGTTCGAGGACAGACGAGCTCATGATGAGAAACGTCTGTCTCTTGTCAATACGAGTGTTGAACTGGCTAGGTTGAGTCGGAACAGCTGATCCATTACATATCAAGTTAACAGAGCTACTTATTCAATATATGTGTATATGTATATATGTCTGTGATATTTAGAGCGAGTTCAACAATGGAATATATATTCTACTGAGCTTTTGGACATCTTCTTTTTTATTAATACAGGTTTTATTACGATTTATATGGATCATCTCAGAAATTAGACGTTTTTTATAGCTAGGCTCAAGATCACAGATTTGGGTATTGTCCCAATCAAATTCATGATTGTACTTTTGTTTATGAAGCGAAACAACCGATTTCTTATCCTTATCAACCATATGGTCATGTATACGAACAGATAAGGCTCTTTTTGTTTCCCCCACGTACGTTGCTGGGCAATCACGACATTCAAACTTATATACCACACCGATGTTTTCCATTTTTTCCCAAGCAATCCTTGCCTAACCTGATAAAATTATTCAGAGATTTTGAGACTTTAGGAAGTGTCTGAATAGAATGTTTTTTGAACAAAGCAGCACACCTTTCAAAATAATCTCTGTGGTAAGGAATGCACACTTTTGGTTTTTTCTCATGAACATAATTGGGAACATTGGGGCGTGTGTGATAGTAAATCCGCTGTTTCATACATCTTTCTACCAATTCCTGAGGATATCCATTATCAAAGAGGAGTTTTTTGACTATTTCAACATTTTTGTTATGAAACTTCTTATGAGAAAGTGATAATGCACGATCAATTACATTGAAAATTATATTTTTCTTTAGTTTTAGAGTATGGTTTGACTGAAAACTCAGAATCCTCCCTGATGTGGTTGGTTTTTGGAACCAATTGGTTATGATTTTATTTCCCTCTCTGATGATGGAAATATCGAGGAAATTGATCGAGCCGTTTTTTTCCATCTCATGAGTAAACTGTAAATGTGGATCAAAACTGTTGAAAGTATCTATGACAATGTTTACATGATTTTTGTGGACGCAAAGTACGGTATCATCTACATATCTGAAGTAAAACAAAGGAGTACATTGATGTTTATTTTTTAATTCTTCGAGACAGAAGGTTTCCAGATCTTCCATCATCATATCTGCGAAGATCGGAGAGATCGGTGAGCCCATTGGGCTACCAGAAAGTTGTTGGTAATACTTTCCATCAAACTGGAAAAAGGTGTTCTCAAATAAAAACTTCACACATCTCCTTATCTCGTCAAACGGGATGCGCGATTTGTTATGAATTTCTGAAAATCTCCTGTCTAAACTGAGCAGAACTAAATATAAAAGTATGTTGGTGAATAGAGATATCACATCCAGTGAGAGTAAGATATAATCATCAGGAATCTCAGTGCCATCCAATTTCTCTTTCAATTCGAAACTATTATTGACATGAGAGACTGGTTTGTGGATAAGAGATTTCAATTCATTGTAAAGTACTGTAGCTAAACTATGAGTTGGGCTGTTAATGCACGAGATGATCGGTCTAAGTGGTACGTTATCTTTATGAATTTTTGGTAACCCATATGCTCTTGCCAATGTGGTGTCTGTTTGGGTGATTGAATTTTTATGAACAATTTTCGGAAGGTACTTCTCTTCATTCCAGAATTTTAATATATCATGTACGTGTTTTTGAAGTTGTTTCAAAGGGTTGTTGGTTCTCTGTACATAAGTATTCCCATCCGATAGTAATTCGACCATTTTTTCTTTATAATCCTTTCGATCCAAACAGACAGTCACATTCCCTTTATCAGCACGAGTGAATAAAATATCGGGATTTGATTTGAGAAACGTTTGAGTGGTTTTTAACTTCTTATTGAAGACTCTTTCCGGTATGGAAATATGTCGAGGCTTGTTTTTCTCAGTCTGGATAATGTAGGTAACTTTTTGACCTAAGAACTCTTTTTCTGATGGATCAAGATCTGTGAATTGGAGACTCTGTTCTAAATTTTTTATACTATCAATAATATCACGTTCATCGAGAGGGTGTTTGACACTGAAATTTTGACCAAGAGAGATAACATCAATAACATCATCTGGAAGATCAATACCACTGAAATTCTTTACCCATGTACTCTTATCTACGTGGTTCACCACACGTTTTGGGCAAATTTTATTGAACTTCCTCGTATGTGTCATGTTTGCTTTGTTTCCGGAGTTTTTCAGATTTCCTCACCGTTAAATTGCGAAACCTTTCGAGAGTATTTTTAACCAAATTGGATCTTTCTAAGACTGATAGACATATTGATAACTTACTATTGACGCTATGGATAACATTGTTGATTTCTCTTATTTCATTGTTTAAAAGCCTCTTGCAGTACTCGGAGTTTTGACGAGCAGAATAGTCACGACAAGATTTACTATAGAATTGTATGTGGTTCAAGTGCTTGTTGATGTTGTCAATGTGTGGTGGTAAGAGATCGTTGCTTCGGCAGCGTAGTAGGAAGACCCGTTGAGATGATAATTCGGCCAGACGATGATGTAACTTAGTATAATCCTTCATCACTTTTTTCGTGGTTTGATCATATTCAGAAGAAATTTGTTGAAAGAAACCCATTGTTGTTTATGATGCAATAAGGTCTGTCTTCGATCCTAGACCAATTTCAAATAACGATGTTGATAGTTTTGTTCGCCTTGAGAATTACGATGAGTAGGGTACTTTTTCGATCTTTAAGGACTGGGTTTAGAAACTCTTGAAGAATCAGAAGTTTCCATAAAAGAGAATTGTTTATTCTCGACGTTTCGTCTACCAAGGTTTGTAGACCTCTTCAGGAGTGGATTTCTACAACAAATATTGCACAACGTAAATTCACAGTCAAAAACACTGAACATACCATAAATTCCACAACAAATCACTAGCAGATCGAAATATTGCTTACATTTTGAAGAAATCTTTTACATATAAACAAAGGTTCGAGGACAGACGAGCTCATGATGAGAAACGTCTGTCTCTTGTCAATACGAGTGTTGAACTGGCTAGGTTGAGTCGGAACAGCTGATCCATTACATATCAAGTTAACAGAGCTACTTATTCAATATATGTGTATATGTATATATGTCTGTGATATTTAGAGCGAGTTCAACAATGGAATATATATTCTACTGAGCTTTTGGACATCTTCTTTTTTATTAATACAGGTTTTATTACGATTTATATGGATCATCTCAGAAATTAGACGTTTTTTATAGCTAGGCTCAAGATCACAGATTTGGGTATTGTCCCAATCAAATTCATGATTGTACTTTTGTTTATGAAGCGAAACAACCGATTTCTTATCCTTATCAACCATATGGTCATGTATACGAACAGATAAGGCTCTTTTTGTTTCCCCCACGTACGTTGCTGGGCAATCACGACATTCAAACTTATATACCACACCGATGTTTTCCATTTTTTCCCAAGCAATCCTTGCCTAACCTGATAAAATTATTCAGAGATTTTGAGACTTTAGGAAGTGTCTGAATAGAATGTTTTTTGAACAAAGCAGCACACCTTTCAAAATAATCTCTGTGGTAAGGAATGCACACTTTTGGTTTTTTCTCATGAACATAATTGGGAACATTGGGGCGTGTGTGATAGTAAATCCGCTGTTTCATACATCTTTCTACCAATTCCTGAGGATATCCATTATCAAAGAGGAGTTTTTTGACTATTTCAACATTTTTGTTATGAAACTTCTTATGAGAAAGTGATAATGCACGATCAATTACATTGAAAATTATATTTTTCTTTAGTTTTAGAGTATGGTTTGACTGAAAACTCAGAATCCTCCCTGATGTGGTTGGTTTTTGGAACCAATTGGTTATGATTTTATTTCCCTCTCTGATGATGGAAATATCGAGGAAATTGATCGAGCCGTTTTTTTCCATCTCATGAGTAAACTGTAAATGTGGATCAAAACTGTTGAAAGTATCTATGACAATGTTTACATGATTTTTGTGGACGCAAAGTACGGTATCATCTACATATCTGAAGTAAAACGAAGGAGTACATTGATGTTTATTTTTCAATTCTTCGAGACAGAAGGTTTCCAGATCTTCCATCACCATATCTGCGAAGATCGGAGAGATCGGTGAGCCCATTGGGCTACCAGAAAGTTGTTGGTAATACTTTCCATCAAACTGGAAAAAGGTGTTCTCAAATAAAAACTTCACACATCTCCTTATCTCGTCAAACGGGATGCGCGATTTGTTATGAATTTCTGAAAATCTCCTGTCTAAACTGAGCAGAACTAAATATAAAAGTATGTTGGTGAATAGAGATATCACATCCAGTGAGAGTAAGATATAATCATCAGGAATCTCGGTGCCATCCAATTTCTCTTTCAATTCGAAACTATTATTGACATGAGAGACTGGTTTGTGGATAAGAGATTTCAATTCATTGTAAAGTACTGTAGCTAAACTATGAGTTGGGCTGTTAATGCACGAGATGATCGGTCTAAGTGGTACGTTATCTTTATGAATTTTTGGTAACCCATATGCTCTTGCCAATGTGGTGTCTGTTTGGGTGAATGAATTTTTATGAACAATTTTCGGAAGGTACTTCTCTTCATTCCAGAATTTTAATATATCATGTACGTGTTTTTGAAGTTGTTTCAAAGGGTTGTTGGTTCTCTGTACATAAGTATTCCCATCCGATAGTAATTCGACCATTTTTTCTTCATAATCCTTCCCATCCAAACAGACAGTCACATTCCCTTTATCAGCACGAGTGAATAAAATGTCGGGATTTGATTTGAGAAACTTTTGAGTGGTTTTTAACTTCTTATTGAAGACTTTTTCCGGTATGGAAATATGTCGAGGCATGTTTTTCTCAGTCTGGATAATGTAGGTAACTTTTTGACCTAAGATCTCTTTTTCTGATGGATCAAGATCTGTGAATTGGAGACTCTGTTCTAAATTTTTTATACTATCAATAATATCACGTTCATCGAGAGGGTGTTTGACACTGAAATTTTGACCAAGAGAGATAACATCAATAACATCATCTCGAAGATCAATACCACTGAAATTCTTCACCCATGTACTCTTATCTACGTGGTTCACCACACGTTTTGGGCAAATTTCATTGAACTTCCTCGTATGTGTCATGTTTGCTTTGTTTCCGGAGTTTTTCAGATTTCCTCACCGTTAAATTGCGAAACCTTTCGAGAGTATTTTTAACCAAATTGGATCTTTCTAAGACTGATAGACATATTGATAACTTACTATTGACGCTATGGATAACATTGTTGATATCTCTTATTTCATTGTTTGAAAGCCTCTTGCAGTACTCGGAGTTTCGAGGAGCAGAATAGTCACGACAAGATTCACTATAGAATTGTATGTGGTTCAAGTGCTTGTTGATGTTGTCAATGTGTGGTGGTAAGAGATCGTTGCTTCGGCAGCGTAGTAGGAAGACCCGTTGGGATGATAATTCGGCCAGACGATGATGTAACTTAGTATAATCCTTCATCACTTTTTTCGTGGTTTGATCATATTCAGAAGAAATTTGTTGAAAGAAACCCATTGTTGTTTATGATGCAATAAGGTCTGTCTTCGATCCTAGACCAATTTCAAATAACGATGTTGATAGTTTTGTTCGCCTTGAGAATTACGATGAGTAGGGTACTTTTTCGATCTTCAAGGACTGGGTTCAGAAACTCTTGAAGAATCAGAAGTTTCCATAAAAGAGAATCGTTTATTCTCGACGTTTCGTCTACCAAGGTTTGTAGACCTCTTCAGGAGTGGATTTCTACAACAAATATTGCACAACGTAAATTCACAGTCAAAAACACTGAACATACCATAAATTTCACAACAAATCACTAGCAGATCGAATTATTGCTTACATTTTAAAGAAATCTTTTACATATAAACAAAGGTTCGAGGACAGACGAGCTCATGATGAGCAACGTCTGTCTCTTGTCAATACGAGTGTTGAACTGGCTAGGTTGAGTCGGAACAGCTGATCCATTACATATCAAGTTAACAGAGCTACTTATTCAACATATGTGTATATGTATATATGTCTGTGATATTTAGAGCGAGTTCAACAATGGAATATATATTCTACTGAGCTTTCGGACATCTTCTTTTTTATTAATACAGGTTTTATTACGATTTATATGGATCATTTCAGAAATTAGACGTTTTCTATAGCTGGGCTCAAGATCACAGATTTGGGTATTGTCCCAATCGAATTCATGATTGTACTTTTGTTTATGAAGCGAAACAACCGATTTCTTATCCTCATCAACCATATGGTCATGTATACGAACAGATAAGGCTCTTTTTGTTTCCCCCACGTACGTTGCTGGGCAATCAGGACATTCAAACTTATATACCACACCGGTGTTTTCCATTTTTTTCCAAGCAATCCTTGCCTAACCTGATAAAATTATTCAGAGATTTTGAGACTTTAGGAAATGTCTGAATAGAATGTTTTTTGAACAAAGCAGCACACCTTTCAAAATAATCTCTGTGGTAAGGAGTGCACACTTTTGGTTTTTTCTCATGAACATAATTGGGAACATTGGGGCGTGTGTGATAGTAAATCCGCTGTTTTATACATCTTTCTACCAATTCCTGAGGATATCCATTATCAAAGAGGAGTTTTTCGACTATTTCAACATTTTTGTTATGAAACTTCTTATGAGAAAGTGATAATGCACGATCAATTACATTGAAAATTATATTTTTCTTTAGTTTTAGAGTATGGTTTGACTGAAAACTCAGAATCCTCCCTGATGTGGTTGGTTTTTGGAACCAATTGGTTATGATTTTATTTTCCTCTCTGATGATGGAAATATCGAGGAAATTGATCGAGCCGTTTTTTTCCATCTCATGAGTAAACTGTAAATGTGGATCAAAACTGTTGAAAGTATCTATGACAATGTTTACATGATTTCTGTGGACGCAAAGTACGGTATCATCTACATATCTGAAGTAAAACAAAGGAGTACATTGATGTTTATTTTTTAATTCTTCGAGACAGAAGGTTTCCAGATCTTCCATCACCATATCTGCGAAGATCGGAGAGATCGGTGAGCCCATTGGGCTACCAGAAAGTTGTTGCTAATACTTTCCATCAAACTGGAAAAACGTGTTCTCAAATAAAAACTTCACACATCTCCTTATCTCGTCAAACGGGATGCGCGATTTATTATGAATTTCTGGAAATCTCCTGTCTAAACTGAGCAGAACTAAATATAAAAGTATGTTGGTGAATAGAGATATCACATCCAGTGAGAGTAAGATATAATCATCAGGAATCTCAGTGCCATCCAATTTCTCTTTCAATTCGAAACTATTATTTACATGAGAGACTGGTTTGTGGATAAGAGATTTCAATTCATTGTAAAGTACTGTAGCTAAACTATGAGTTGGGCTGTTAATGCACGAGATGATCGGTCTAAGTGGTACGTTATCTTTATGAATTTTTGGTAACCCATATGCTCTTGCCAATGTGGTGTCTGTTTGGGTGATTGAATTTTTATGAAAAATTTTCGGAAGGTACTTCTCTTCATTCCAGAATTTTAATATATCATGTACGTGTTTTTGAAGTTGTTTCAAAGGGTTGTTGGTTCTCTGTACATAAGTATTCCCATCCGATAGTAATTCGACCATTTTTTCTTTATAATCCTTTCGATCCAAACAGACAGTCACATTACCTTTATCAGCACGAGTGAATAAAATATCGGGATTTGATTTGAGAAACTTTTGAGTGGTTTTCAACTTCTTATTGAAGACTTTTTCCGGTATGGAAATATGTCGAGGCTTGTTTTTCTCAGTCTGGATAATGTAGGTAATTTTTTGACGTAAGAACTCTTTTTCTGATGGATCAAGATCTGTGAATTGGAGACTCTGTTCTAAATTTTTTATACTATCAATAATATCACGTTCATCGAGACGGTGTTTGACACTGAAATTTTGACCAAGAGAGATAACATCAATAACATCATCTGGAAGATCAATACCACTGAAATTCTTTACCCATGTACTCTTATCTACGTGGTTCACCACACGTTTTGGGCAAATTTTATTGAACTTCCTCGTATGTGTCATGTTTGCTTTGTTCCCGGAGTTTTTCAGATTTCCTCACCGTTAAATTGCGAAACCTTTCGAGAGTATTTTTAACCAAATTGGATCTTTCTAAGACTGATAGACATATTGATAACTTACTATTGACGCTATGGATAACATTGTTGATATCTCTTATTTCATTGTTTAAAAGCCTCTTGCAGTACTCGGAGTTTTGACGAGCAGAATAGTCACGACAAGATTTACTATAGAATTGTATGTGGTTCAAGTGCTTGTTGATGTTGTCGATGTGTGGTGGTAAGAGATCGTTGCTTCGGCAGCGTAGTAGAAAGACCCGTTGAGATGATAATGCGGCCAGACGATGATGTAACTTAGTATAATCCTTCATCACTTTTTTCGTGGTTTGATCATATTCAGAAGAAATTTGTTGAAAGAAACCCATTGTTGTTAATGATGGAATAAGGTCTGTCTTCGATCCTAGACCAATTTCAAATAACGATGTTGATAGTTTTGTTCGCCTTGAGAATTACGATGAGTAGGGTACTTTTTCGATCTTTAAGGACTGGGTTTAGAAACTCTTGAAGAATCAGAAGTTTCCATAAAAGAGAATTGTTTATTCTCGACGTTTCGTCTACCAAGGTTTGTAGACCTCTTCAGGAGTGGATTTCTACAACAAATATTGCACAACGTAAATTCACAGTCAAAAACACTGAACATACCATAAATTTCACAACAAATCACTAGCAGATCGAAAAATTGCTTACATTTTAAAGAAATCTTTTACATATAAACAAAGGTTCGAGGATAGACGAGCCAATGATGAGCAACGTCTGTCTCTTGTCAATACGAGTGTTGAACTGGCTAGGTTGAGTCGGAATAGCTGATCCGTCACATATCAAGTTAACAGAGCTACTTATTCAATATACAGTCTGATTCATTAAGTGTGTACATGCCATGACCGGGATGTGGGAAAAAATTTGTATTTTTGAACGAGTTATTTGTAAAAATTCGTAATAGCTGTCAGAATTTGTAACTTTTGATAGAAATATGATTCATAATCATTACATTCGAAATGTTTGAAAGCGGGTGCCAACTTCACATGCGTAATGTTTCACCTTCCAACCATTACATAAAAAACACGTGTTTATTATGTAATGATTATTGTTTCGCCATGGAGGTTATGTGTTTAATTTGCGCGTAGTGTTGTGATTTGTGCAATTTCTTCACATATAGTGATTCTCGTTCTGTTTTTTGGTTCTCTCTTCTCTTAATTTTGCCGCGGAGCCCCGCGAGAAGCAGAGTGTAATAACGTCATCTCACAGAACAGGGGGTCATAACAATGTCTTACGCACACAAAAGCACAACTTCCACACCGATACGGGTGCCTCTACATACGTGTGGAAGTTGTGCGTTAGTAGTGGAAAGTCGTGAGAGCGGGTAGAGGGCTGTATACTGAGCAGCGAAAGGGTTACTGATACTCATTTTTTGCTGTTTTTCAAGATAATAGTTTGATTTCGTGACAGCACATTTTTGATCAACATTCCCATTCAATTGCATATTTTCTTCACCAAATGTCCTTGTATCTATCCATGCATTCGCGCACGTTAATCTGCACCCCCAGTAGCGTACGCGAATATCCATGGTTGATTGGTCACGTAAAATGTTCAGGACGAGACCATTATCCTGCGTATTTGCGTACGCGAATACGCGAATACCATTCACTTGGGTAGCGTCCGCAAATGATCATGGTTTGGTAGTCACACATTAGGAGGGGAGGTGCACCCCAAACTTTCAAGTCTGGTCTGAAAAATCATGGTGGGTTGGAGATTCTGATTTATGAGTATTTTTTCGATCTAAGAACGATGGCTTAGTCACTTTTTCGGAAAAATAATACGTCATCCATATGTATTTCCGGGTTCGCGTACAATTGGCCAGATCACCGAACCCATACGACATTGCGTTCAAAACCACAGAAAGCACACAAGAAAAAATCTGCAGGCCGATCCATCGATTCCTGTCAGACTATATACATTTTCGGCTTGTCTATACGGCCGGACTCGCGTACGCGAAAAGAGAGTTCTGGTGGACGACGCATGTGACGTCTTCGCCGAAAAAATCCCTAGGAAATCCGTCGCGTACGCGAAAGACCGCGGGCCCTGGGCCCAGCCTTCGCATACGCGAAAGGGCCCATTCTTCGCGTACGGGAAAATTTTCGGAAAGTCGCCTCGCAAAAATCTTCGCGTACGCGAACCGAAAAATTTTTCGCGTACGCGAAGATGGGCTCCCTTCGCGTAAGCGAAAAATTTTCCGGTTCGCGCACGCGAAGATTTTTGCGGGGCGACTTTCCGAAAACTTTCGCGTACGCGAAGGGAGCCCATCTTCGCGTACGCGAAGACTTTGCAAGGTGTCAGTCCGAATATGGAGAACAAGCACATTTTCGTGTACGCGAAGGAAGAAGCCTTCGCGTACGCAAAGAATTCCTGATTTTGCATAAACGAAAATGGCGTGGAATTGATTCTCGCTTCAATACGAACTACGAGGGCGAAGGGAGCCCATTCTTTGCCTACGCGAAGACTTTGCGAGGTGCGCGTCCAAAAATTTTCGCGTACGCGAAGGCTTTGCAGAGCTCCAATACGAACTAATTTGGCGTGGGCGAGTGACCAGCAGGTCTGTGTAGACCACATTCGCGTACGCGAACAAGAAAGGCGAGCTACTCAATTGTCAGGTACGCGAAAGGAGCACAATTATGCGTACGCTAAGCCTTAACGAGTCACCTTCCCAAATAATTTCGCGTACGCGAGGGGGATACGATTTCGCGTGCGCGAAATGTGTATGTCATTCACTCTCGCCTTTTCAGTCAAAATGAATTCATAATCTCGGCTCCAAGATGGAGAACAACTTGTGAGCCGTTTTTGTTGACATTTTTCCTAACCCTTCGTCTCTCCCTGTCCACCGCATACTATGGATAGCACAAAATTCGAGGAACTCGAAATGTGATTGCATCTGGTGTGCTTTTTGAGCTCTTAATTGAGGGTGATGACAGACAAAGCACGACGCCACGATTTCACGCCACGACGCGCTATCGCACGCCACGGGACCAAAATTCATTCCTGCAAACCCAACCATCGATGGATTGAATTTATTCTTCGCAGCACAGTCGTGAATTATGGGAACGAATCGAATCCATCGGATGGTTGGGTTTGCAGCAATAAATTTCAGTTCTGTGGCGTGCGATAGCGCGTCGAATTTGTGGATGCGCACCTCGCAAAGTCTTCGCGTTCGCGAAGATTGGGCTCCCTTCGCCCTCGTAGTTCGTATTAAAGCGAGAATCAATTCCACGCTTTTGTCGCGCGTGCGAGATCAGGAATTCTTCGCGTACGCGGAGGCTTCTTTCTTCGCGTACGCGAAAATATGCCTGTTCTCCATATTCGGACCGACACCTTGCAAAGTCTTCGCGCACGCGAAACCATGGCCCTTTCGCGTACGCGAAAAATTTGGGAAAGTCGCCTCGCAAAAGTCTTCGCGTACGCGAAAAATTTTCCGGTTCGCGTACGCGAAGATTTTTGCGAGGCGACTTTCCGAAAATCTTCCCGTACGCGAAGAATGGGCCCTTTCGCGTACGCGAAGGCTGGGCCCAGGGCCCGCGGTCTTTCGCGTAAGCGACGGATTTCCTAGGGATTTTTTCGGCGAAGACGTCACATGCGTCGTCCACCAGAACTCTCTTTTCGCGTACGCGAAGGTTCGCGTACGCGAGTCCGGCCGTATAGACAAGCCGATACATTTTTTCCTGACAAAATTCTGAATTTTCTCGTCGAAATGCCTCACAACTCGAGAAATATCGATTATTTCGAGAAACAACGGAAACCCCCCTTTGTTTCGATCGAAAAATTACATCGAAATTGTGAAAAACAATCCTCGGTCAAAATTTGAAATTCCAACCGGACATGCATGTGGTCTCACAGAATACGGTGGATCGATCTGTAGATTTTCTAAAAAACCAGATCACTCGCATCTTATGCCCGCAACGCGTGGGCGTAGTGTCAAGCGAGTGGTCTAGACTTCCACGCTAATGAACAACAATTCTAAGTGCGTTAAAACGAACAGAAAAATTAACTTATTAAATTTAAATTATTGAATTTTCAAACTTAAATACAAATTAAATAATTAAATCTCATTAGATTGAATTCTCACAATTGGATTTTAAAGCAGAGATTCAAGCAATTTTTGCTCAAAAAGCCTCTATATTGTTTGACACTGGGAGGAAAGAGATGCCAAATCACTGGGCTCTCCCCTGAGGGATACTCTACAACTCGTAGAAGAGCAAAAGTTGTCCAGATCGAGTATAAAAGAGAAAGCGTCGAGGAAACAAAACAACACACACACACGGACAAAGGGCCTCAAAGATTAGTCTAATCACAAGTTTGGGATACTTCCTGGAGAAAAAGTATTATCTCCAATCGATAGATCTCGGTGAGAGGAAGAAAATGGTCTAACCATTTTTTAGATACAAGGCCATTTGGTGGAGAAAATATGCAATTGAATGGGAATGTTGATCAAAAATTTGCTGTCACGAAATCAAATTATTATCTCAAAAAACAGCAAAAAATGAGTATCAGTAACCCTTTCGCTGCTCAGTATACAGCCCTCTACCCGCTCTCACGACTTTCCACTACTAACGCACAACTTCCACACGTATGTAGAGGCACCCGTATCGGTGTGGAAGTTGTGCTTTTGTGTGCGTAAGACATTGTTATGACCCCCTGTTCTGTGAGATGACGTTATTACACTCTCCTTCTCGCGGGGCTCCGCGGCAAGATTAAGAGAAGAGAGAGCCAAAAAACAGAACGAGAATCACTATAAGTGAAGAAATTGCACAAATCACAACACTACGCGCAAATTAAACACATAACCTCCATGGCGAGACAATAATCATTACATAATAAACACGTGGTTTTTATGTAATGGTTGGAAGGTGAAACATTACGCATGTGAAGTTGGCACCCGCTTTCAAACATTTCAAATGTAATGATTATGAATCATATTTCTATCAAAAGTTACAAATTCTGACAGCTATTACGAATTTTTACAAATAACTCGTTTAAAAATACAAATTTTTTCCCACATCCCGGTCATGGCATGTACACACTTAATGAATCAGACTGTATGTGTATATGTATATATGTCTGTGATATTTAGAGCGAGTTCAACAATGGAATATATATTCTACTGAGCTTTCGGACATCTTCTTTTTTATTAATACAGGTTTTATTACGATTTATATGGATCATCTCAGAAATTAGACGTTTTCTATAGCTAGGCTCAAGATCACAGATTTGGGTATTGTCCCAATCGAATTCATGATTGTACTTTTGTTTATGAAGCGAAACAACCGATTTCTTATCCTTATCAACCATATGGTCATGTATACGAACAGATAAGGCTCTTTTTGTTTCCCCCACGTACGTTGCTGGGCAATCACGACATTCAAACTTATATACCACACCGGTGTTTTCCATTTTTTTCCAAGCAATCCTTGCCTAACCTGATAAAATTATTCAGAGATTTTGAGACTTTAGGAAGTGTCTGAATAGAATGTTTTTTGAACAAAGCAGCACACCTTTCGAAATAATCTCTGTGGTAAGGAATGCACACTTTTGGTTTTTTCTCATGAACATAATTGTGAACATTGGGGCGTGTATGATAGTAAATCCGCTGTTTTATACATCTTTCTACCAATTCCTGAGGATATCCATTATCAAAGAGGAGTTTTTTGACTATTTCAACATTTTTGTTATGAAACTTCTTATGAGAAAGTAATAATGCACGATCAATTACATTGAAAATTATATTTTTCTTCAGTTTTAGAGTATGGTTTGACTGAAAACTGAGAATCTTCCCTGATGTGGTTGGTTTTTGGAACCAATTGGTTATGATTTTATTTCCCTCTCTGATGATGGAAATATCGAGGAAATTGATCGAGCCTTTTTTTTCCATCTCATGAGTAAACTGTAAATGTGGATCAAAACTGTTGAAAGTATCTATGACAATGTTTACATGATTCCTGTGGACGCAAAGTACGGTATCATCTACATATCTGAAATAAAACAAAGGAGTACATTGATGTTTATTTTTTAATTCTTTGAGACAGAAGGTTTCCAGATCTTCCATCACCATATCTGCGAAGATCGGAGAGATCGGTGAGCCCATTGGGCTACCAGAAAGTTGTTGGTAATACTTTCCATCAAACTGGAGAAACGTGTTCTCAAATAAAAACTTCACACATCTCCTTATCTCGTCAAACGGGATGCGCGATTTATTATGAATTTCTGAAAATCTCCTGTCTAAACTGAGCAGAACTAAATATAAAAGTATGTTGGTGAATAGAGATATCACATCCAGTGAGAGTAAGATATAATCATCAGGAATCTCAGTGCCATCCAATTTCTCTTTCAATTCGAAACTATTATTCACATGAGAGACTGGTTTGTGGATAAGAGATTTCAATTCATTGTAAAGTACTGTAGCTAAACTATGAGTTGGGCTGTTAATGCACGAGATGATCGGTCTAAGTGGTACGTTATCTTTATGAATTTTTGGTAACCCATATGCTCTTGCCAATGTGGTGTCTGTTTGGGTGATTGAATTTTTATGAACAATTTTCGGAAGGTACTTCTCTTCATTCCAGAATTTTAATATATCATGTACGTGTTTTTGAAGTTGTTTCAAAGGGTTGTTGGTTCTCTGTACATAAGTATTCCCATCCGATAGTAATTCGACCATTTTTTCTTCATAATCCTTTCGATCCAAACAGACAGTCACATTACCTTCATCAGCACGAGTGAATAAAATATCGGGATTTGATTTGAGAAACTTTTGAGTGGTTTTTAACTTCTTATTGAAGACTTTTTCCGGTATGGAAATATGTCGAGGCTTGTTTTTCTCAGTCTGGATAATGTAGGTAATTTTTTGACGTAAGAACTCTTTTTCTGATGGATCAAGATCTGTGAATTGGAGACTCTGTTCTAAATTGTTTATACTATCAATAACATCACGTTCATCGAGACGGTGTTTGACACTGAAATTTTGACCAAGAGAGATAACATCAATAACATCATCTGGAAGATCAATACCACTGAAATTCTTTACCCATGTACTCTTATCTACGTGGTTCACCACACGTTTTGGGCAAATTTTATTGAACTTCCTCGTATGTGTCATGTTTGCTTTTTTTCGGAGTTTTTCAGATTTTCTCACCGTTAAATTTCGAAACCTTTCGAGAGTATTTTTATCCAAATTGGATCTTTCTAAGACTGATAGACATATTGATAACTTACTATTGACGCTATGGATAACATTGTTGATATCTCTTATTTCATTGTTCAAAAGCCTCTTGCAGTATTCGGAGTTTTGACGAGCAGAATAGTCACGACAAGATTTACTATAGAATTGTATGTGGTTCAAGCGCTTGTTGATGTTGTCAATGTGTGGTGGTAAGAGATCGTTGCTTCGGCAGCGTAGTAAGAAGACCCGTTGAGATGATAATTCAGCCAGACGATGATGTAACTTAGTATAATCCTTCATCACTTTTTTCGTCATCATGAGCTCGTCTGTCCTCGAACCTTTGTTTATATGTAAAAGATTTCTTTAAAATGTAAGCAATAATTCGATCTGCTAGTGATTTGTTGTGAAATTTATGGTATGTTCAGTGTTTTTGACTGTGAATTTACGTTGTGCAATATTTGTTGTAGAAATCCACTCCTGAAGAGGTCTACAAACCTTGGTAGACGAAACGTCGAGAATAAACAATTCTCTTTCATGGAAACTTCTGATTCTTCAAGAGTTTCTAAACCCAGTCCTTAAAGATCGAAAAAGTACCCTACTCATCGTAATTCTCAAGGACGAACAAAACTATCAACATCGTTATTTGAATAGATGACAATTCTCAATATATCAGTAGAGATGATGAGTAATTCAAATTGATTCAAAATTACCGAAAAAATCAAATTGTGATCCTATCAATCCTTATCGATGCGTTTCACCTAACCTCTTCGCGCATTTGTCCACGCACGTGGACGTATCTGTAGATGATGCCAGTGAATTCCATCCTCAAGATATCGTGAAAAGCCTCATGGGGCTCTCTCTCCTAGCCCACATCAATGATTCACTCGAATTTATTCTTTGGTAAACTGATTTTCACTACTTGTTTGATGCAAATTGATTGTCTTTAAAAATTCAATTTTCCGAAAGAGCTAAAACTTGACCCTATTACTCGAATATGAGGTCTAAAAATCAAGTAGGAGGATACCCCCCCCTCCACTTCACTTTTTCCAAAAGTTTAACTTGGCGAGTATGGCCATCCTTTTCCCCTATCACTTCATCTGGGATCAAAAATTGAATTTCAACTCTTGAGGGTCATGAGATCAGGGGTAACATGTCGAGTAACTATCCAGCAAAATCTAAACATAAAACTAATGAAAAGAGAATGAAAAATACAAATTTCAACTCTTGAGAGTCGTGAGATCAAGGAAAGTATGTCAAGTAATTATTTTGCAGAAGCTTAACGTGAAACGCATGGATGAGGATTGATCCTTATTTTCTCGGTCATTTCGACTCAACTTGAGTTACTCACAATCTCTACTGATTCTTGAACTAAAGCGATCAGTGCTGGATTGAATCTTCTGCTTCCCGCTTTCTTCCCATGAGTCTAGATAGATAATCATTCTCAATATATCTGGTAGATAAAGAGATGGCGAGTAAGTCAAGTTGAGTCAAAATTATCGAAAAAATCAAATTGTAATCCCATCAATCCTTATCCATGCGTTTCACGTTAAGCTCCTGCGAAATAATTACTTGACATACTTTTCTTGATCTCACGACTCTCGAGAGTTAAAATTTTTATTTTTCATCCTCTTTTCATTAGTCTTACGTTTAGATTTCACTGGATAGTTACTCGACATGTTACCCCTGATCTCATGACCCTCAAGAGTTGAAATTCAATTTTTAATCCCAGATGAAGTGATAGGGGGAAAGGATGGCCATACTCGCCAAGTTAAACTTCCGGAAAAAGTGAAGTGGGGGGGGGGGGGGGGAGATTTCAACACTTGGCTATGATAATGACTGAATATTCTCAGATCGAAAAACATGCTGTGAGTAGTAGCATGTACGAAGACACAAATAACTTCTATGTATCTCATCCATAGAAATCATTCTCTTAATTAACACTAGTGTGCTTAATTCCAAGATGAGTAGTTTTTTGATCATGAGCAAAGAAAAATCTGGAGGAGTGAAACTTTGTATTTTTGATAGCAGGACCCGGAATTAGTTCATGGAATCGACTTGGGTTGATGCGAAGACTCCTAACCCACGTGTGATGGTGCTTGACAGAGAATATTCAGGATCACGACGAACTTCTAGATTGTGGAAATACCTCACATGAGTTGGTTCGTCCACTCTTCAGCAAGAGAGGATGCTAACTATCAAAGTGAATAACTAATAACTAATTGATAAATGAAACATAGAATTATGACACTACATGTGTTGCCCAACATTTTCCAAGAACCAAAAACTGGAACAAATTCCATGCATTGGTAATTCGTAACAAATCAAGAAGTTGGAGCAACTCGTGCGAACTTATTCTGGGGAAATGAAGGTTCAAAAGCATTATGTGATAGGTGTTTAGATTTCTGATGGAATGATCCTCAAATACTTTCAGATAGATGTATGGATCCAGTTTGTTTGGTGGACTCCTCAACCAATCATTTTTTCAATTTGAACTCACCACTTTCCACCAAGAGCGTAAATGTGCCTTTCTTTCTCCATAATACTCTTGATGGAATAGAAGAACCCTGTACAACTCTCTAATCCTATTTTGAAATGAACCTATGCCATCACGCTCACAAAGTATATGGCAAGAATGTGAGTGGCACGCCAAGAAAGTAAAATATATATACTATATGAGTAAGAGTCTCGCTGAGACCTTTGGATTAGAGTATTACGCAATAGAAGTATGAAATCCAAAAGTTACCAGAGCAGCACCAGAGATCAGTGTTTATATATCACAAGAACTGTTCTTGAACAGTCGTCAATTGGACTGACCTGTCTCACAACATCTAAATGTGAGAGACGATCCGTCTTGATGTGTTGGACATTGACAGGTTTTTATTGAGACAAAAAAAGCAACACAAAGGATATTCTATTGGTCGCACTCCTCTTCAACTAGAATGGTTTATGTTTATGAACTTTTCTTTGAGAAGCACAATATATGGCTCCACAGTTTGGTCTGTCTGAAGTCTTGAGAAAATTGAAAGTCAATACAAAGCTGAGATGTAGATTGGTATTCATTTTTTCTCACGAGCAAATCCTAAATTCACCAAATATTTTTGAAGATTAACTCTTGACACTGCACGGCAGCGAGAATGACACCCAGACAGACAAGAAAACTTACAACAATAGGTGGCTCTTGATCCTCCAACAATGAGAGCTGAAATCTGCAAGCTCGCTGCAGCCGGTGCTACGATCGGCATCAATTGGCATTAAATCTCTGCTGTTATCTCTTCATAATATAATCAAAATAGTCAAGAACGTCACATCATGTTACTGCTACATACTGCTGGAGCGAAATAACGCCGTCTGCTACACATGCGGCTGCATCAAAACATCACCCGTCTTCTCGCGTTTGATCGTCCTGCGTAGTCGACCGCAACAATCGATTGTGTCCGACTTCGAGTGTCGTTACGCGGCTGAAATCTTGTCGCGAAAAAATTGGGAAGGGTCGCAATTAGTGAGCAAGATATTTCGGCAGTAAACGCTGTCAGCGGCGAAATTACTCGCCAATATCCTTGTTGAGGACCGAAATAACGGGTTCAGAAGGATTAATACCCCCCTGAACCCAGGAAAGCATGAAATAAGTAAGTTCGAAAAAATGCGTGAGGTTAAAACGGCCCAACTTCGCGTATATAAGGCACGGAGGCCTTGCGCGCGCTCTCTGTTCTTTCTCACATGTTCTTCTCTTTCATATACTCGCCAGCAAGGCACTGCCGCGCCTCTTGATTAACATACTCTTTAAGTTCACAAAGCTATTCCCACGAATACGGATGCAAAATGTTGAAGTTTACAAAATTGCGAGCCTTGTGAAGTTTGGCCTCATACGTGTACACGGTGCATTCGAGGAATTCGGACGAGCCAATTTGTCCTGAGTATATGGAGAGTTTTCGTACGAGGAAATGGAGATTTTTTCTCGGTTCACTCTCCTTTCTGATCACATTATCGAATTCGATTATGATTAGGATTTTTCAGGAAATCATTCATGTCTAAGTTTTGATATAGTTATAGTGTATTGATAATGAAGATGAGACTGTGAGGAATAGTCTCACTATGGAAATGTCATGTTATTAGACTATGTCATACGCTGTTTAGTTCTTACTCATCAAACTGGGGCAGTCAAATTCAGTCTATGATTTCTTCCCATGACTCCACGGTGTCCACATACGTGGACATGGTCAAAAGTGCAATATGACGATGAATTCCTCTATCTGTTTGTAGCTCAGAGAACTTTTCAATGTCACAGTTCATGGAATTCATCGAGAAACAATTTTCCCAATCACGGGAAATAGGTGCGTGCACGAAGAGGTTGAGATTCTGCAAAACAATTACTCGACATACTTTTCCTGATCTCACGACTCTCAAGAGTTGAAATTAGTATTTTTCGTTCTCTTTTCATTCGTTTCACGTTTAGATTTTGCTAAATAGTGACTCGACATGTTTTTCCTGATCTCATGACCCTCAAGAATTGAAATTCATGCTTTGATCTCAAATGAAGTTATGGAGGGGGAAGGATGGTGATACTCGCCAAGTTAGACTTTTGGAAAAAGTAAAGTGGGAGGGGGGAAGTAGTGAATTCAGCAAAGATAGATGATCAAATACCAATTTTTCTTATACCAAGTGAGTAAATTTGACAATGACATTGCTAGTAGTTATGTCAATTATTTCCTCCAAAAGAGAGAGTAGCAACCAGTGACAACTATGATGAGGTACTAAGTCTCCAATTATTAAATGAATATGACACAAGGGACTCAGCATCTCGGACACAGACATGATGATACAACAATTTTTCAGATTAGTTCCAGTTATATCAGAAGGTTGCTTCAAGTCACCACAGAGAAAATTTCAATTCTCGGCTTCAATGTATCGAGAGTGGAATAATCGAAAGTATACAATGTGACCACGATTTTCTTTCTTTCTTTTTTTTTTTTAATTAATGTGACCACGATATTTCTGACAAAACATACATTCACAAGCAGGGGGCATGGGAATAACCTCCAAACTTTGCCAGAAATATCGTGGTCACATGGTATATGAAATGTGACAAGATGATGGCTCAGTCATATATGCAGATTCCTTCAAGGAGGTCATGCATAACATTGACGGCAAAATCTCTTGCAGAAAAGGGTTTCAAGAATAATCAAGGAAGGCTCTTGAGTGTTCCCAGCTCAGATCGGAAAAAACTTCATATCAAATCCAGACCTTTCCCATGACCAAATTCTCTTGATTAGGATAAGGACTTCTCCCAGAGTTATCTGGAAAATTTCCTCAACGGTCTGGAGAATTTCCCGAGTGGAATGGAATAGTTCCAGAGGATATGCATTCATGACACTTGAATCTCAACGACTCTGGAATATTTTCAGAATTTTTTTCTCAGTGCACGGATCAGTTAAATCGCTGAATCTCATCGGGCTTGACGTTGTTGAGGCGATGCAGTTGCCGTGCTTGCCGAACTATGTTCACAAAAATCTCAAAAATCTCAAATTTTTTTTCAATTTGGGATGAATTACGAGTTACCCAGGCTCTATGATCATCTAACTTAGCCTGGGTGATTTTTTTTCAGCCCAAATTGGGAAAGATTTTGAGATTTTTGTGAACGAATATAGTATATTACGATACAAGGGCGCAAACGATGGTTTTCGCACTTCGAGTGATTTTTTAGGTCCGAGCCGCAGGCGAGGGTCTGAATACTCGTGGAAAAGCGAAACCCGTTGTGCCCGAGTCTTATACTGTATTTTTTGATCTTCTGTGAGCAGATGAAAAGCAACAAACACTATGTAAGTGACTCATTTGCGCACAGACGATCGAAAAATGGCTACAGTATTTACCCGAGTACAAGACACACCAAGAAGTTATTGTTGAGCACTCCAAAACAGGGATGCGCCTTGTCTATGGGTGCGTGTTATCTATAGGTGCTAATTAGTTTCTGTGCGGAAAAAACCGTCGGCAGCACTCGTGTATGAGACGCGCCAGGAATGTATAGAATACCGCCAGACTCAGCTGCGTATGCTTCAAACTATGTTCACACCCGTGAACACGCGTGAATGTACGCTTAGCTGTGTGACTTTGTGTACGTATCTCAATTGATGACCCTTTCAATTACATCAGCAACTAAGTAATCGTCATGATAGCAGCTCCGATGAGACCCATGACGGCTCAGATGATAGCGTATGAATATTCTTACATGGTCAATATTGACCAGATATTCTTTTACGGTGAGAAACGAAGAATGTAATTGGGCAATTGGACAATATGATATGATTATAGTTTGAATCAATTGGACTAGTTCCCAGCAGTAATGGTATTGACTCACGTTATCCTTCTCGAGAGGAAAGAAGTCTGATTTCGAAATGCAAATGTTACGGAGCGGAGAACAGATGTATTGTGATGAATGTGAATGAACCTCTGTCCTTCATTCGCCCGGTATGATCTGAAATTTTTCACCTCGAGTCCCAGTGAACCGAGATGCGTCTCATCTACAGGTTCTCATTATTTTCCGACCCCCCCCCCCCTCCCACCACAACGTGGGGTGCATCTTAACTATGGGTGCGTCTTATACTCGGGTAAACACGGTACTTTATGGGTTAGGAAGTACTCGCGGGCAAGTTATTCTCGTTCATCTCCGATGCTCTCGTGATTGGTGACAATCTGCGGATCGTCGAGATTGAATAACTCGAAATGAAGAGGGCATTGAGTTTTGCGATTCAGGAGATTCTTGTTCAGCGTTCTGAGATCTATCATTTCAGTAAACTTGTGAGATGTTTGACCGAAACTCAACATCCTATGATTTAGTGCGGGGTCCTTTCAGTTAAATTTATGTTATAAGCTCTACTCTCTCCACCAGAATCAGTGAGAGCTCACTGAACTCCAGTGTATATGCACTGATCATGCCAGCAAACCGAGAGCAGCTGCGTCTACATGAGGCGAGTTCAGCACTGATTCAGCGCGGAAAGCGTCCGCATGGGTGAAATTGTCGGTAAGGCAGGGCACAGGAAAAAAGTATCCCGACACGCAAATGTAGATGAGAGCTTAATGCAATTCATTTACTCGCAAATCGTATTATTTATCTATCTTTACGGTAATAGTTATTTCCGCGACTCGAATAATTATTGGATTAAAAAAGGAAAAAGTATGAATACAAAAATCCCGCCGTTATGTAGAATGTATTTACGAATATGGTGCACCAGCTTTCTGCAGTTCCTGTGAGACCATGGCGCACGTAGCGGCTCCTGCAGCTACAACACGAATATAAATCGGTAATTCATGTATGATAACCCCGATTGTACTTAATTCGCTGATCATTTTTCCGAGACGTATCATCTTTCGCACTCCGAAAGATTGTGACGTTTTGGTCTTGGGTGATATTTGTATGTACAATATTGAAACGTTGACACTTGTGAAGGTTATGTGTGTCGTATACAACCAGTGTTTACATTTGGAATTCACATTTATTATTGATAGCTGTTCTAGCATGAGTTGAGTTGCTTTCTTCTAGAACTCTAATCTTATGTTGCAAGCCACGTTCGATTGACACGAAGACGAATGCGAGATGGAGCCACCGGTGTAGTTATGTCCGTGGTCAACAAGCTCTACGAAACCAAAATGGGTGATCAAGCCAGAAGGAGAGAACTAGTTCAAGCGCACGAGAAGGAAGTCAAGCAAGTACTGCTAATGAAATGTGATCCAAAAGGCTTGAGGATTTGTTGTGCCGAATTATAACCACCAATCTTCTGCTCGTAATCTAGGAGTCAGAAACGAGGTGAAGCCCAGCACAAGTTTAGCCACCATAAAAAGACGACTGTTATGTCAGATAATTCTGATAAGATTGTTGGCATTGTGTTACAACAAAGAGCCCAAGAAACCCAACAAAGCTATCAAGTTGTTTTGAGTTATATACAAGTGGCTATTGAGCATCATCCTAGTGACATTTTTTGTAGTGCTCCGTTGCAAAGTTCTTGCAGTTCTAAAGAATGGCAGATTGGGAGAAGGAGAAGGGGAGGAAAATGAGGAACAGCTATTTGGGTCATTAGCTGGAGAGAAATGTGCACTGCGGGTGGACCCTGGAGAGAAAATCAGAAATTGGGAACGATGACAAGAGAGCTGCAGGGCTAGAAAATATTGATGGAACATGTCGTATCAATGTACAGTTTGAAAAAAGTTGTGAAGATGAAGAAGCTGTTTATGGAGAAATGAGAGAAGTTGGAGATGAAGATAACGGAGGTGAAGAAGCAAATGGTGGGAGAGCCATCCATGCAGACATCGTAAGTTTCACAATATTTCAGAAGATGCAACACGAACGAAAGATATAAACTGCTCCTAATCCCTTACATGAAAATCAATCACTCCTTATTAGAGTCGAATATCGAAGTAGTCTTCTATCAGGTCATGAGTTTGATCAGTGGATATCTTTCGTGAGGGGGATGAGCTCAATTCTGTCTCAACGATCGATCAAACCCCATCTACCTTTCTGGTTTAATTTCATCCCTAATTCATTCATGGTCGGATCGTACATTTGTTAGCAGCTGATTCATTCAGAAACAGACCGTCCTCAGTGTACAATTGTCATCAAGACCCGTAACAAAACATGCTGGAGCCTTGTACAACATTCATTTAATACCTTGGGAAAAGCGATGAAAATCATGTCACTTTTTCATTTTTACAAAATTCTAAGTTGATTCATCCACTCATAAGATTGAGATCGAGTAAAAATACTCATTAAGACAGGCATTCCATGATATCTCATTGGTATTCCATAGAATCTCAGAAGTATCGTACAGTATCTTATACGTATGTCATGGGATCAGACAAGTATCTTGTTGTTTAGAATCAGTACATCATGGGAGCCGAAGAGTATCGAACGTAATATCATGAGTGAGGCAAGGAATCGGACGGGTACCGTATGGTATCGTGCTGTTGGGTCATGGAATCGGGTGGAGTATCAATTCGCTTTCATATCGTTTGGCCATAGTATCAGACAGGTATTCCATGATATCTCATTGGTATCTGATAGAATCTCAATGGTATCGTACAATATCTTATACGTATGTCATGGGATCGGACGAAAATCTTGTTGTTTGGAATTAGTACGTTATGAGATCGGGAGAGTATCAAACGTAATATTATGAGTGAGGCATAGAATCAGACGGGTACCGTATCTTAGCGTACTGTTCAGTCATGGGATCGGGTGGAGTATCAATTTGCTATCATATTGTTTCACCATAGTATCAGACAGGTATTCCATGATATCTCATTGGTATCTCATAGAATCTCAATAGTATCGTACAGTATCTTATACGTATGTCATGGGATCGGACGAGTATCTTGTTGTTTGGAATTAGTACGTTATGGGACAAGAAGAGTATTGAACGGGATATCATGAGTGAGGCATGGGATCAAGCGGGTACCTTATGGTATCGTGCTGTTGAATCATGGGATCGGGTGGAGAATCAATTCGCTATCCCACTGTTTCGTCATAGTATCAGAGTGGTATACCGTGATATCTCATTGGTATCCCATAGAATCTCAGAAGAATCGTACAGTATCTTATACGTATGTCATGAGATCGGACAAGTATCTTGTTGTTTGAAAGGAGTACGTTATGAGATCGGAAGTGTATCGAACGGAATATCGTGAGTGAGGCATGAAATCGGACGGGTACCGTATGGTATCGTACTGTTCGGTCATGGAATCGGGTGGAGTATCAATTCGCTATCATATTGTTTGGCCATACTATCAGACAGGTATCCCATGATATCTCATGGGCAACTCATAGAATCTCAATAGTATTGTACAATAACTCATACGTATGTCATGGGATCGGACAAGTATCTATTTGTTTGGAATTAGTACGTCATGGAATCGGGAAAGTATCGAACGGAATTTCATGAGTGAGGCATGGAATCAGACGAGAACCGTATGGTATCGTGCTGTTAGGTCATGGAATCGGGTGGAGTATCAATTCTCTATCATATTTTTCCGCCATAGTATCAGAGAGGTATTCCATGATATCCCAGTGGTATCCGTAGAATCTCAATAGTATCGTAAGATATCTTATACATATGTCATGGGATCGGATGAGTATATTGTTGTTTGGAATTAGTACGTCATGAGATCGGAAGAGTATCGAACGGAATATCGTGAGTGAGGCATGAAATCGGACGGGTACCGTATGGTATCGTACTATTCGGTCATGGAATCGGGTGGAGTATCTATTCGCTATTATATTGTTTGGCCATACTATCAGACAGGTATCCCATGATATCTCATGGGCAACTCATAGAATCTCAATAGCATCGTACAATATCTCATACGTATGTCATGGGATCGGACAAGTATCTTGTTGTTTGGAATTAGTTCGTCATGAGATCGGAAGAGTATCGAACGGGATATCATGACTGAGGCATGAAATCTGACGGGTACCGTATGGTATCGTGCTGTTGAGTCATGGGGTCGGGTGAAGTATCAATTCGCTATCCCACTGTTTCGTCATAGTATCAGACAGGTATTCCATGATATCTTAATGGTATCCGATAGAATCTCTGAAGTATCGTACAGCATCTTATACGTATGTCCTGGGATCAGACAAGTATCTTGTTGTTTAGAATGAGAACATCATGGGAGCCGAAGAGTATCGCACGTAATATTATGAGTGAGGCGAGGAATCGGACGGGTACCGAATGGTATCGTGCTGTTAGGTCATGGAATCGGGTGGAGTATCAATTCGCTTTCATATCGTTTGACCATAGTATCAGACAGGTATTCCATGATATCTCATTAGTATCGTATAGAATCTCAGGAGTATCGTACAGTATCCTATACGTATGTCATGGGATCGGACAAGTATCTAGTTATTTGGAATGAGTACGTCATTAGATCGGAAGAGTATCGAACGGAATATCATGAGTGAGGCATGGAATCGGACGGGTACCGTATGGTATCGTGCTGTTGAGTCATGGGATTGGGTGGAGTATCAATTTGCTATCCCACTGTTTCGTCATAGTATCGGACAGGTATTCCATGATATCTCATTGGTATCGTATAGAATCTCAGAGGGATCATACAGTATCTTATACGTATGTCATGGGATCGGACAAGTATCTAGTTATTTGGAATGAGTACGTCATCAGATCGGGAGAGTATCGAACTCGATATCATGAGTGAGGCATGGAATCGGACGGGTACCGTATGGTATCGTGCTGTTGAGTCATGGAATCGGGCGGAGTGTCAATTTGCTATCCCACTGTTCCGTCATAGTATCAGACAGGAATCCGCTGATATCTCATTGGTAACTCATAGAATCTCAATAGTATCGGACAATATCTCATACGTATGTCATGGAATCGGACGAGTATATTGTTGTATGGAATAAGAACGTCATGAGATCGGGAGAGTATCGAAGGGAATATCATGAGTGAGGCATTGAATCGGACGGGTACCCTATGGTATCGTGCCGTTAGGTCATGGAATCGGGTGGAGTATCAATTCGCTATCATATTGTCTGGCCATTGTATCAGACAGGTATTCCATGATATCTCATTGGTATCGTATAGAATCTCAGGAGTATCGTACAATATCTTATACGTATGTCATGGGATCGGACGAGTATCTAGTTATTTGGAATGAGTACGTCATTAGATCGGAAGAGTATCGAACGGAATATCATGAGTGAGGCATGGAATCGGACGGGTACCGTATGGTATCGTGCTGTTAGGTCATGGAATCGAGTGGAGTGTCAATTTGCTATCCCACTGTTCCGTCAAAGAATCAGACAGGTATTCATTATATCTCATCAATATCCCACAGAATCTCGGAGTATCGTACAGTATCTTATACGTATGTCATGGGATCGGACAAGTATCTAGTTATTTGGAATGAGTACGTCATTAGATCGGAAGAGTATCGAACTCGATATCATGAGTGAGGCATGGAATCGGACGGGTACCGTATGGTATCGTGCTGTTAGGTTATGGAATCGGGTGGAGTATGAATTTGGTATCATATTGTTCGGCCATAGTATCAGACAGGTATTCCACGATATCTCATTGGTATCGTTTAGAATCTCAGAGGTATCATACAGTATCTTCTACGTATGTCATGGGATCGGACAAGTATCTAGTTATTTGGAATGAGTACGTCATTAGATCGGAAGAGTATCGAACGGAATATCTTGAGTGAGGCATGGAATCGGACGGGTACCCTATGGTATCGTGCTGTTGAGTCATGGGATTGGGTGGAGTATCAATTTGCTATCCCACTGTTTCGTCATAGTATCGGACAGGTATTCAATGATATCTCATTGGTATCGTATAGAATCTCAGAGGTATCATACAGTATCTTATACGTATGTCATGGTATCGGACAAGTATCTAGTTATTTGGAATGAGTACGTCATTAGATCAGAAGAGTATCGAACTCGATATCATGAGTGAGGCATGGAATCGGACGGGTACCGTATGGTATCGTGCTGTTGAGTCATGGAATCGGGCGGAGTGTCAATTTGCTATCCCACTGTTCCGTCATAGTATCAGACAGGAATCCGCTGATATCTCATTGGTAACTTATAGAATCTCAATAGTATCGGACAATATCTCATACGTATAACATGGAATCGGACGAGTATATTGTTGTATGAAATAAGAACGTCATGAGATCGGGAGAGTATCGAGAGGAATATCATGAGTGAGGCATTAAATCGGACGAGTACCCTATGGTATCGTGCCGTTAGGTCATGGAATCGGGTGGAGTATCAATACGCTATCATATTGTTTGGCCATTGTATCAGACAGGTATTCCATGATATCTCATTGGTATCGTATAGAATCTCAGGAGTATCGTACAATATCTTATACGTATGTCATGGGATCGGACGAGTATCTAGTTATTTGGAATGAGTACGTCATTAGATCGGAAGAGTATCGAACGGAATATCATGAGTGAGGCATGGAATCGGACGGGTACCGCATGGTATCGTGCTGTTAGGTCATGGAATCGAGTGGAGTGTCAATTTGCTATCCCACTGTTCCGTCAAAGAATCAGACAGGTATTCATTATATCTCATCAATATCCCACAGAATCTCGGAGTATCGTACAGTATCTTATACGTATGTCATGGGATCGGACAAGTATCTAGTTATTTGGAATGAGTACGTCATTAGATCGGAAGAGTATCGAACTCGATATCATGAGTGAGGCATGGAATCGGACGGGTACCGTATGGTATCGTGCTGTTGAGTCATGGGATTGGGTGGAGTATCAATTTGCTATCCCACTGTTCCGTCATAGTATCAGACAGGAATCCGCTGATATCTCATTGGTAACTTATAGAATCTCAATAGTATCGGACAATATCTCATACGTATAACATGGAATCGGACGAGTATATTGTTGTATGAAATAAGAACGTCATGAGATCGGGAGAGTATCGAGAGGAATATCATGAGTGAGGCATTGAATCGGACGAGTACCCTATGGTATCGTGCCGTTAGGTCATGGAATCGGGTGGAGTATCAATACGCTATCATATTGTTTGGCCATTGTATCAGACAGGTATTCCACGATATCTCATTGGTATCGTTTAGAATCTCAGAGGTATCATACAGTATCTTCTACGTATGTCATGGGATCGGACAAGTATCTAGTTATTTGGAATGAGTACGTCATTAGATCGGAAGAGTATCGAACGGAATATCATGAGTGAGGCATGGAATCGGACGGGTACCGTATGGTATCTTGCTGTTGAGTCATGGGATTGGGTGGAGTATCAATTTGCTATCCCACTGTTTCGTCATAGTATCGGACAGGTATTCCATGATATCTCATTGGTATCGTATAGAATCTCAGAGGGATCATACAGTATCTTATACGTATGTCATGGGATCGGACAAGTATCTAGTTATTTGGAATGAGTACGTCATCAGATCGGGAGAGTATCGAACTCGATATCATGAGTGAGGCATGGAATCGGACGGGTACCGTATGGTATCGTGCTGTTGAGTCATGGAATCGGGCGGAGTGTCAATTTGCTATCCCACTGTTCCGTCATAGTATCAGACAGGAATCCGCTGATATCTCATTGGTAACTCATAGAATCTCAATAGTATCGGACAATATCTCATACGTATGTCATGGAATCGGACGAGTATATTGTTGTATGGAATAAGAACGTCATGAGATCGGGAGAGTATCGAAGGGAATATCATGAGTGAGGCATTGAATCGGACGGGTACCCTATGGTATCGTGCCGTTAGGTCATGGAATCGGGTGGAGTATCAATTCGCTATCATATTGTCTGGCCATTGTATCAGACAGGTATTCCATGATATCTCATTGGTATCGTATAGAATCTCAGGAGTATCGTACAATATCTTATACGTATGTCATGGGATCGGACGAGTATCTAGTTATTTGGAATGAGTACGTCATTAGATCGGAAGAGTATCGAACGGAATATCATGAGTGAGGCATGGAATCGGACGGGTACCGTATGGTATCGTGCTGTTAGGTCATGGAATCGAGTGGAGTGTCAATTTGCTATCCCACTGTTCCGTCAAAGAATCAGACAGGTATTCATTATATCTCATCAATATCCCACAGAATCTCGGAGTATCGTACAGTATCTTATACGTATGTCATGGGATCGGACAAGTATCTAGTTATTTGGAATGAGTACGTCATTAGATCGGAAGAGTATCGAACTCGATATCATGAGTGAGGCATGGAATCGGACGGGTACCGTATGGTATCGTGCTGTTAGGTTATGGAATCGGGTGGAGTATGAATTTGGTATCATATTGTTCGGCCATAGTATCAGACAGGTATTCCACGATATCTCATTGGTATCGTTTAGAATCTCAGAGGTATCATACAGTATCTTCTACGTATGTCATGGGATCGGACAAGTATCTAGTTATTTGGAATGAGTACGTCATTAGATCGGAAGAGTATCGAACGGAATATCATGAGTGAGGCATGGAATCGGACGGGTACCGTATGGTATCGTGCTGTTGAGTCATGGGATTGGGTGGAGTATCAATTTGCTATCCCACTGTTTCGTCATAGTATCGGACAGGTATTCCATGATATCTCATTGGTATCGTATAGAATCTCAGAGGGATCATACAGTATCTTATACGTATGTCATGGGATCGGACAAGTATCTAGTTATTTGGAATGAGTACGTCATCAGATCGGGAGAGTATCGAACTCGATATCATGAGTGAGGCATGGAATCGGACGGGTACCGTATGGTATCGTGCTGTTGAGTCATGGAATCGGGCGGAGTGTCAATTTGCTATCCCACTGTTCCGTCATAGTATCAGACAGGAATCCGCTGATATCTCATTGGTAACTCATAGAATCTCAATAGTATCGGACAATATCTCATACGTATGTCATGGAATCGGACGAGTATATTGTTGTATGGAATAAGAACGTCATGAGATCGGGAGAGTATCGAAGGGAATATCATGAGTGAGGCATTGAATCGGACGGGTACCCTATGGTATCGTGCCGTTAGGTCATGGAATCGGGTGGAGTATCAATTCGCTATCATATTGTCTGGCCATTGTATCAGACAGGTATTCCATGATATCTCATTGGTATCGTATAGAATCTCAGGAGTATCGTACAATATCTTATACGTATGTCATGGGATCGGACGAGTATCTAGTTATTTGGAATGAGTACGTCATTAGATCGGAAGAGTATCGAACGGAATATCATGAGTGAGGCATGGAATCGGACGGGTACCGTATGGTATCGTGCTGTTAGGTCATGGAATCGAGTGGAGTGTCAATTTGCTATCCCACTGTTCCGTCAAAGAATCAGACAGGTATTCATTATATCTCATCAATATCCCACAGAATCTCGGAGTATCGTACAGTATCTTATACGTATGTCATGGGATCGGACAAGTATCTAGTTATTTGGAATGAGTACGTCATTAGATCGGAAGAGTATCGAACTCGATATCATGAGTGAGGCATGGAATCGGACGGGTACCGTATGGTATCGTGCTGTTAGGTTATGGAATCGGGTGGAGTATGAATTTGGTATCATATTGTTCGGCCATAGTATCAGACAGGTATTCCACGATATCTCATTGGTATCGTTTAGAATCTCAGAGGTATCATACAGTATCTTCTACGTATGTCATGGGATCGGACAAGTATCTAGTTATTTGGAATGAGTACGTCATTAGATCGGAAGAGTATCGAACGGAATATCTTGAGTGAGGCATGGAATCGGACGGGTACCCTATGGTATCGTGCTGTTGAGTCATGGGATTGGGTGGAGTATCAATTTGCTATCCCACTGTTTCGTCATAGTATCGGACAGGTATTCAATGATATCTCATTGGTATCGTATAGAATCTCAGAGGTATCATACAGTATCTTATACGTATGTCATGGGATCGGACAAGTATCTAGTTATTTGGAATGAGTACGTCATTAGATCAGAAGAGTATCGAACTCGATATCATGAGTGAGGCATGGAATCGGACGGGTACCGTATGGTATCGTGCTGTTGAGTCATGGAATCGGGCGGAGTGTCAATTTGCTATCCCACTGTTCCGTCATAGTATCAGACAGGAATCCGCTGATATCTCATTGGTAACTTATAGAATCTCAATAGTATCGGACAATATCTCATACGTATAACATGGAATCGGACGAGTATATTGTTGTATGAAATAAGAACGTCATGAGATCGGGAGAGTATCGAGAGGAATATCATGAGTGAGGCATTGAATCGGACGAGTACCCTATGGTATCGTGCCGTTAGGTCATGGAATCGGGTGGAGTATCAATACGCTATCATATTGTTTGGCCATTGTATCAGACAGGTATTCCATGATGTCTCATTGGTATCGTATACAATCTCAGAAGTATCGTACAATATCTTATACGTATGTCATGGGATCGGACGAGTATCATGTTGTTTGGAATAAGTACGTCATGAGATCGGAAGAGTATCGAACGGAATACTATGAATGAGGCATGGAATCGGACGGGTACCGTATGGTATCGTGCTGTTAGGTCATGGAATCGGGTGGATTGATAATTCGCTAACATATTGTTTGGCCATAGTATCATACAGGTATTCTATGATATCTCGCTGTTAACCCATAGAATTTCAAGAATATCGTCCAATATACTATACGTATGTCATGGGATCGGACAAGTATCTTTCCGTTCGGAATTAGAACGTCATGAGATCGGAAGAGTATCAAACGGAATGTCATGAGTGAGGCATGGAATCGGACGGGTACCGGATGGTATCGTGCTGTTCAGTCATGGGATCGGGTGGAGTATCAATTTGCTATCCCACTGTTTCGTCATAGAATCAGACAGGTATTCCATGATATTTCATTGGTATCTCACACAATCAGGGAAATATCGTACAGTATCTCGTACGTATGTCATGGGATCGGACAAGATACTTGTTTTTTGAAATCAAAACGTTGTGAGATCGGAAAATAATCGAACGGAATATTATGAGTGAGGCATGGAATCGGACGGGTACCGTATGGTATCGTGCTGTTAGGTCATGGAATAGGGTGGAGTATGAATTCGCTATCATATTGTTTGGCCATAGTATCAGACAGGTATTCCATGATAGCTTATTGGTATCGTCTAGAATCTCAGGAGTATCGTACAGTATCTTTCACGTATGTTATGGGATCGGACAAGTATCTTGTTATTTGGAATTGGTACGTCATGGGATCGGAAGAGTATCTAACGGAATATCAAGAGTCAGGCATGAAATCGGACGGATACCGTTCGGTATCGTGCTGTTAGGTCATGGGCTCGGGTGGAAGCTTAATTTGCTATCATATCGTTCCGCCATAGTATCAGACAGGTATCCCATGATATCTCATTGGTAACTCATAGAATCTCAATAGTATCGTACAATATTCTATACGTATGTCATGGGATGAGATGAGTATCTTGTTGTTCGGGATTAGTACGTCATGAGATCGGAAGGATATCGAACGGGTTATCATGAGTGAGGCATGGAATCTGGCGGTTACCGTATGATATCGTGCTGTTGAGTCATGGGGTCGGGCCGAGTATGAATTCGATATCCCACTGTTTCGTTATAGTATCAGACAGGTATTCCGTGATATCTCATTGGTGTCGTATAGAATCTCAGGGGTATCGAACAGTATTCCACACGTATGTCATGGGATCGGATAAGTATCTTGTTATTTGGAATTAGTACGTCAGAGGATCGGAAGATTATCGAACGTAATACTATGAATGAGGCATGGAATCGGACGGGTACCGTATGGTATCGTGCTGTTAGGTCATGGAATCGGGCGGAGTATTCATTCGCTATCAGATTAATTGGCCATAGTATCAGACAGGTATTCCGTGATATCTCGCTGTTATCCCAGAGAATTTCAAAAATATCGTACAATATACTAAACGTATGTGATGGAATCGGACAAGTATCTTGTCGTTTGGAATTAGAAAGTCATGAGATCGGAAGAGTATTGTACGGAATATTATGAGTGTGCATGGAATCATACAGGTACCATATGGTATTGTGCTGTTAGGTCATGGGATCGGGTGGAGTATCAACTTGATATCCTGTCGTTCCCTCATAGTATCGGACAGGTATTCCATGATATCTCGCTGTTATCCACATAGAATTTCAGGAACTCGTACAATATACTATACGTATGTCATGGGATCGGATAAGTATCTTGTCGTTTGGAATTAAAACGTCATGAGGTCGGAAAATCATCGAACGAAATATTATAAGCGAGGCATGGAATCAGACCGGCACCATATGGTATCGCGCTGTGAGGTCATGGAATCGGGTGTAGTATCAATTTGCTATCATATTGTGCATCCATAGTATCAGACAGGTATCCCATGTCATCTCATTGGTATCCTACAGAATCACTGAAGTATCGTACAGTATATTATACGTATGTCATGGGATCGGACAAGTATCTTGTCGTTGGGATTTAGTACGTCATGAGATCGGAGGAGTATCGAACGGGAAATAATCGGTGAGGCATGGAATCTGGCGGGTACCGGATGGTATCGTGCTGTTGGGTCATGGGATCGGGTGGAGTATTGATTTGCTACCAATTGTTTCGCCGTAGTATCAGAAAGGTATCCCATGGTATCTCATGGGTTACTCATAGAATCTCAATAGTATCGTACAATATCTTATACGTATGACAAAGGATCGGACAAGTATCTTGTTGTTTGAAAATAGTACGTCATAAAATCGGGAGAGTATCGAACGTAATATTATGAGTGAGGCATGGAATCGGACGGGTACCGTATGGTACCGTACTGTTCGGTCATGGAATCGGGTGGAGTATCAATTCGCTATCCCACTGTTTCTTCATAGAATCAGACAGGTATTCCTTGATATCTCATTGGTATCTTACAGATTCACTGAGGCATCGTACAGTATCTCATACTCATGTCATGAGATCGGACAAGTTACTTGTTATTTGGAATTAAAACTTCATGACATCGGAAGATCATCGAAAGGAATCTCATGAGTGAGGCATGGTATTTGAAGGGTACCGTATGTCATCGTGCTGTAAGGTCATGCAATCGGGTGGAGTATCAATTCGCTATCATATTGTCTCGCCATAGTATCAGACAGGTATTCCATGATATCTCATTGGTATCTCATAGAATCTCAATAGGATCGTACAATATTTCATACGTATGACATGGGATCAGACAAAGTATCTTGTTGTTTCGAAATAGTACGTCATAAGATCGGAAGAGTATCGAACGTAATATCATGAGTGAAGCATGGAATCTGGCGGGTACCGTATGGTATCATGCTGTTAGGTCATGGGATCGGGTGGAGAATCGATCTGCTGCCCCACTGTTTCGTCATAGAATCAGACAGGTATTCCATGATATCTCATTGGTATCCTACTGAATCACGGGAGTATCGTACAGTATCCTATACGTATGTCATGGGATCGGGCAAGTCACGTGTTATTTGGAATCAAAACGTCGTGAGATCAGGAGATTATCGAACGGAATATTATGAGTGAGGCATGGAATCCGACGGGTACCATATGGTATCGTGATGTTAGGTCATGGAATTGGTTGGAGTATCAATTCACTATCATATTGTTTGGCCATAGCATCAGACAGGTATTCCATGATATCTCATCGGTATCGTATAGAGTCTCAGAGGTATCTCACAGTATCTTATACGTGTGTCATGGGACGGGACAAGTATCTAGTTATTTGGAATTTGTACGTCATGATATCGGGAGAGTATCGAACGGAATATCATGAGTTTGCATGGAATCTGGCGGGTACCGTATGGTATCATGCTGTTAGTTCATGGGATCGGGTGGAGGATCGATTTGCTATCCTATCGTTTCCTCATAGTGTCAGACAGGAATTCCATGATATTTCATCAGTATCTCATAGGATTCCAAAAGTATCGTACAATATCTTACACGTATGTCATGGGACCGGACAAGTATCTAGTTATTAAGAATGAGTACGTCATCAGATTGGGATAGTATCGAACGGAATATCTTGGGTGAGGCATGGAATCAGACGGTTACCGTAAGGTATCGACTTGTTAGGTCATGGGATCGGGTGGAGTATAAATTTGCTATTCTATCGTTTCCTCATAGTATCAGACAGGTATTCCATGACGACTCATTGGTATCTCATAGAATTTCAAAAGCATTGTACGATATCTTACACTATGTCATGGGATCGAACGAGTATCTTGTTGTTTGGAATTAGTACGTGATGAGTTCGGAAAAGTATCGAACGGGATATCATGAATGAGGCATGGGATCCGACGGGTGCCGTATGTCATCGTGCTTTTAGGTCATGGAATCGGGAGGAGTATCAATTCGCTATCACATTGTTTGGCCATAGAATCAGACAGGTATTCCATGATATCTCATGGGTATCGTATAGAGTCTCAGAAGTATCAAACAGTATCTTATATGTATGTCATGGGATCGGACAATTATCTCCTCATTTGGGATTAGTACGTCATGAGATCGGAAGAGTATAGGACGCAATATCATGAGTGAGGCGTGGAATCGGACGGGTACGGTATGGTATCGTGCTGTTAGGTCATGGGATCGGGTGGAGTATCAATTTGCTATCATATTTTTCGCCCATAGTATCAGACAGGTATTCCATAATATCTCATTGGTATCGTATAGGATCTCGAGGATATCGTACGATATACTATACGTATGTCATGGGATCGGACAAGTATCTTGTCGTTTGGAGTAAGTACGTCATGAGAACGGAAGAGTACCGCACGGAATATTATAAGTGAGGCATGGAATCAGACGGGTCCCGTATGGTATCGTGCTGTTAGGTCATGGAATCGGGTGGAGTGTCAATTTGCTATCCCACTGTTCCGTCAAAGAATCAGACAGGTATTCCATGATATCTCATTGATATCCCACAGAATCTCGGAAATATCGTACAGTATCTTATACTTATGTCATGGGATCGGACAAGTTACTCGTTTTTTGGAATGAAAACATCATGAGATCGGAAGATAATCGAACGGAATCTCATGAGTGAGGCATGGATCCTGGAGGGTACCGTATATTATCGTGCTGTAAGGCCATGCAATTGGGTGGAGTATCAATTTGCTATCATATTGTTCCGACATGGTATCAGACAGGTATTCCATGATATTTCATTGGTATCTCATAGAATCTCAATAGGTCCGTACAGTATCTCACACGTATGTGATGGGATAGGACGAGTATCTTGTTGTTCCGAATTAGTACGTTATGAGATCGGGAGAGTATCGAACGGGATATCATGAGTGAGGCTCGGAATTGGGCGGGTACCCAACGGTACCGTGCTGTTGATTCATGGGATCGGGTGGAGTATCAATTCGCTATCCCACTGTTTCGTCATAGTTTCAGACAGGTGCTCCATGATATCTCAATGGTATCCCGGAGAATCTCAGAAGTATCGCAAAGTATCTTATACGTATGTCATGGGATCGGACAAGTATCAAGTTATTCGGAATCAGTACGTCATTAGATCAGAATAGTATCGAACAAAATATCTTGAGTGAGGCATGGAATCAGACGGTCACCTTGTGGAATCATGCTGTTGGGTCACGGAATTGGGTGGAGTATTAATTCGCCATCACATTGTTTGACCATAGTATCACACAGGTATTCCATGATATCTCATCGGTATCATATAGAGTCTCAGAAGTATCGAACAGTATCTCGTACTAATGTCATGGGATCGGACAAGTATCTTGTTATTTCGGATTAGTACGTCATGAGATCGGAAGGGTATAGAACGGAATATCATTAACGAGGCATGGAATCAGACGGATACCGTATGGTATCGTTCTGTTAGGTCATGGGATCGGGTGGAGTATGGATTTGCTATTCTGTCTTTTCCTCATAGGATCAGACAGGTATTCCATTATATCTCATTGGTATCCCATAAAATCCCAAGAATATCGTACAATATACTATACGTATGTCATGGGATCGGAAAGTATCTCGTCGTTCGGAATCAGTACGTCATGAGGTCGGAAGAGTATCGAACGTATATTATGAGTGAGGCATGGAATCAGACGGGTACCATATAGTATCGTGCTGTTAGGCCATGGAATCGGATGGAGTATCAATTAGCTATCATATTAATACGCCATAGTATCAGACAGGTATTCCATGATATCTCATTGGTACCGTATAGAGTCTGAGAAGTATCGATCAGTATCTCATACGTAAGTCATGGGATCAGACAAGTATAGAGTTATTTGGGATTAGTACGTCATCAGATCAGATTACTATCGAACGGAATATCATGAGTGAGGCATGGAATCTGGCGGATTCCGGATGGTATTGTGCTGTCGCGTCATGGGATCGGGTGGGGTATCGATTCGCTATCCTATCGTTCCCTCATAGTATCAGACAGGTATTCCATGATATCTGATTGGTATCCCATAGAATCTCAATAGTATCGTACAATATCTTACACGTATGTCATGACATTCGACGAGTATCTTGTTGTTTCGAATTAGTACATCATGGGATCGGAAGGGTATAGAACGTCATATTATGAGTGAGCCATGGAATCGGGCGGGTACCGAATGGTACCGTGCTGTTAAGTCATGGGATCCGCTGGAGTATCAATTTCTTATCATATTGTTTCGCCATCGTATCAGACGGGTATTCCATGATATCTCATTGGTATCTCATAGAATCTCAATAGTATCGTACAATATCTCATACGTATGTCATGACATTCGACGAGTATCTCGTTGTTTGGGATTAGTTCGTCATGAGATCGGAAGAGGATCAAACGGATTATCATGAAAGAGGCATGCAATCGGACGGGTACCGTATGGTATGGTGCTGTCCGGTCATGAGATCGGGTGGAGTACAAATTTGCTATCCTGTCGTTTCCTCATAGTATCAGACAGTGTTCCATGATATCTCATTGGTATCCCACAGAATCTGGGGAGTGTCGTACAGTATCTGATACTCATGTCATTTGAGTATCTAGTCATCTGAAATTAGTACGTCATGAGATCGGAAGAGTATCGAACGGAATATCGTGAACGAGGCATGGAATCAGTTGGGTACCGTATGTTATCGTGCTGTTAGGTCATTGAATCGGTCGGAGTATCAATTCGCTATCATATTGTTTGGCCATAGTATCAGACAGGTATTCCATGGTATCTCATTGGTATCGTCTAGAGTCTCAGGAGTATCGAACAGTATCTTATACGTATGTCATGGGATCGGACAAGTATCTACTTGTTTGGAATTAGTAGGTTATGAGATCGGAAAATCATCGAACGGAATATTATGAGTGAGGCATGGAATCGGACGGGTACCGTATGGTATCGTGCTGTCAGGTCATGGAATCGGATGGAGTATCAATTCGCTATCACATCGTTTGGCCATAGTATCAGACAGGTATTCCATGATTACTCATCGGTATCGTATAGAGTCTCAGAAGTATCGAACAGTATCTTATACGTATGTCATGGGATCGGACAAGTATCTAGTTATTTGGAATTAGTACGTCATGAGATCGGATTAGTATCGAGCGGAATATCATGAGTGAGGCATAGAAGCAAACGGGCACCGCATCGTATCGTGCTGTCAGGTCATGGGATCGGGTGGAATATCAATTTCTGATCCTGGAGTTTCCTCATAGTATCAGACAGGTATTCCATGATATCTCATTGGTATCTCATAGAATCTCAAGAATATCGTACAATATACTATACGTATGTCATGGGATCGGAAAGTATCTCGTCGTTCGGAATCAGTACGTCATGAGGTCGGAAGAGTATCGAACGTATATTATGAGTGAGGCATGGAATAAGACGGGTACCATATCAGGTATCATGCTGTTAGGCCATGGAATCGGATGGAGTATCAATTAGCTATCATATTAATACGCCATAGTATCAGACAGGTATTCCATGATATCTCATTGGTACCGTATAGAGTCTGACAAGTATCGATCAGTATCTCATACGTAAGTCATGGGATCAGACAAGTATAGAGTTATTTGGGATTATTACGTCATCAGATCGGATTACTATCGAACGGAATATCATGAGTGAGGCATGGAATCTGGCGGATTCCGGATGGTATTGTGCTGTCGCGTCATGGGATCGGGTGGGGTATCGATTCGCTATCCTATCGTTTTCCCATAGTATCAGACAGGTATTCCATGATATCTGATTGGTATCCCATAGAATCTCAATAGTATCGTACATCACATATCTAACACGTATGTCATGACATTCGACGAGTATCTCGTTGTTTGGAATTAGTACATCATGAGATCGGAAGAGTATAGAACGTCATATTATGAGTGAGCCATGGAATCGGGCGGGTACCGATTGGTACCGTGCTGTTAAGTCATGGGATCGGTTGGAGTATCAATTTGTTATCATATTGTTTCGCCATCGTATCAGACGGGTATTCCATGATATCTCATTGGTATCTCATAGAATCTCAATAGTATCGTACAATATCTCATACGTATGTCATGACATTCGACGAGTATCTCGTTGTTTGGGATTAGTACGTCATGAGATCGAAAGAGGATCAAACGGATTATCATGAAAGAGGCATGGAATCGGACGGGTACCGTATGGTATGGTGCTGTCCGGTCATGAGATCGGGTGGAGTACAAATTTGCTATCCTGTCGTTTCCTCATAGTATCAGACAGTGTACCATGATATCTCATTGGTATCCCACAGAATCTCGGGAGTGTCGTACAGTATCTGATACTTATGTCATGGGAGTATCTAGTCATCTGAAATTAGTACGTCATGAGATCGGAAGAGTATCGAACGGAATATCGTGAACGAGGCATGGAATCAGTTGGGTACCATATGTTATCGTGCTGTTAGGTCATTGAATCGGTCGGAGTATCAATTCGCTATCATATTGTTTGGCCATAGTATCAGACAGGTATTCCATGGCATCTCATTGGTATCGTCTAGAGTCTCAGGAGTATCGAACAGTATCTTATACGTATGTCATGGGATCGGACAAGTATCTACTTGTTTGGAATTAGTAGGTTATGAGATCGGAAGATCATCGAACGGAATATTATGAGTGAGGCATGGAATCGGACGGGTACCGTATGGTATCGTGCTGTTAGGTCATGGAATCGGATGGAGTATCAATTCGCTATCATATCGTTTGGCCATAGTATCAGACAGGTATTCCATGATTACTCATTGGTATCGTATAGAGTCTCAGAAGTATCGAACAGTATCTTATACGTATGTCATGGGATCGGACAAGTATCTAAATATTTGGAATTAGTACGTCATGAGATCGGATTAGTATCGAGCGGAATATCATGAGTGAGGCATAGAAGCAGACGGGCACCGCATTGTATCGTGCTGTTAGGTCATGGGATCGGGTGGAATATCAATTTCTGATCCTGGAGTTTCCTCATAGTATCAGACAGGTATTCCATGATATCTCATTGGTATCTCATAGAATCTCAAGAAAATCGGACAATATACTATACTCAGGTCATGGGATCGGACAAGTATCTTGTCATTTGGGATTAGTTCGTCATGAGATCGGAAGAGTATCGAACGTATTATCAAGAGTGAGGCATGGAATCTGGCGGGTACCGGATGGTATTGTGCTGTTGAGTCATGGGATCGGTCGAAGTATCAATTTGTTCTCATATTGTTTCACCATCGTTTCAGACGGGTATTCCATGATATCTCATTGGTATCTCATAGAATCTCGGAAGTGTCGTAGAGTATCTTATACTCATGTCATGGGCACGGACAAGTATCTAGTTATTTGGAATTAATACGTCATGAGATCGTATTAGTATCAAGCGGAATAACATGAGATCGGGTGGAGTATCAATTTGCTATCCTGAAGTTCCCTCATAGTATCAGACAGGTATCCCATGATATCTCATTGGTATCTCATAGAATCTCAAGGAAATCGTACAGTATACTATACGTAGGTCATGGGATCGGACAAGTATCTTGTCATTCGGGATTAGTAGGTCATGAGATCGGAAGAGTATCGAACGTATTATCAAGAGTGAGGCATGGAATCTGGCGGGTACCGGATGGTATTGTGCTGTTGAGTCATGGGATCGGGTGGAGTATCAATTGGCTATCCCACTGTTCCGTCATAGAATCAGAGTGGTATTCGTTGATATCTCATTGGTATCTCGCAGGATCGCAATAGTATCTTACAATATTTCATACGTATGTCATGGGATCGGACGAGTAAGCTGTTGTTTGGAATTAAGAAGTCATGAGATCGAAGATTATCGAACGGAATATTATGAGTGAGGCATGGCATCCGACGGGTACCGTATGTCATCGTGCTTTTAGGTCATGGGATAAGGTAGAGTATCAATTCGCTATCATATTGTTTGGCCATAGTATCAGACAGGTATTCCATAATATCTCGTTGGTATCGTATAGAATCTCAGAAGTATCGTACAGTATCTTATACGTAAAACATGGGATCAGACGGGGCTCTTGTTGTTTGGAACGTTATGAGATCGAAAGAGTATCGTACGGGATAGCATGAGTGAGGCATGGAATCTGGCGGGTACCGGATGGTATCGTGCTGTTGAGTCATGGGATCGGGTGGAGTATTAGTTTGCTATACTAATGTTCTGTCATAGAATCAGACAGGTATTCCATGATATGTTTCCGGTATCCCATAGAATCTCGGAAGTATCGTACAGTATCTCATACGTATGTCATGGGATCAGACAAGTATCTTGTCATTTGGAATTGAAAGGTCATGAGACCGAAAGATTATCGAACGGAATATTATGAGTGTGGCATGGAATCCGACGGGTACCATATGGTATCGTGCTGTTAGGTCAGACAATCGGGTGGAGGATCAATTCGCTATCATATTGTTTCGCCATAGTATCAGACAGTTATTCCTTGATATCTCATTGGTATCTCATGAAATCTCAATAGTATCGTGCAATAACTCATACATATTCCTTGGGATCGGACGAGTATCTTGTTGTTTGGAATTAGGACAATTTGAGATGCGAAGAGTATCGAAGGGGTTATCATGAGTGAGGCTTGGAATCGGGCGGGTACCAAATTGTACCGTGCTGTTGAGTCATGGGATCGGGTTGTGTATCGATATGCTATCCCACTGTTCCGTCGTAGTATCGGACAGGTGCTCCATGATATCTCATTGGTATACAATAGAATCTCAGAAGTATCACACAGTTTCTTAAACCTATGTCACGGGTTCGGACGAGGTCCTTGTTGTTGGGAGTTAGTATGTCATGAGATCGGATACGTATCGTACGAAATATTATGAGTGAGGCATGGAATCGGACGGAACCGTATGGTCACTTGCTATAAGGTCATGGAATCGGGTGCAGAATCGATTTTCTATCATATCGTTCCGTATGGTATCAGACGGGTATTCCATGATATTTCATTGGTATCTCACAGGATATCAATAGTATTGTACAATATGTTATACGTATGTCATGGGATTGGACGAGTATCTTCTCGTTTGGAATTAGTACGTTATCAGATCGGAAGAGTATCGAACCGGATATCTTGAGTAGGGCATGGAATCTGGCGGGTACCGTATGGTATCGTGCTGTTAGGTCATGGAGTCGGGTGGAGTATCAATTTGCTATCATATTGTCTCGCCATATCATCAGACAGGTATTCCATGATATCCCATTGGTATTCCATAGAATCTCAATAGTATCGTACAATATCTCATACGTATTTCATGGGATTCGACGAGTATCTTGATGTTTGGAATCAGTACATCAGTACGTCACACGATCGGGAGATTATCGAACGAAATATCATGATCGAGGCATGGATTCGGACGGGTACCGTATGGTATGGTGCTAGTAGGTCATGAGAACGGGTGGAGTATCAATTTGCTATCCTATCGTTTCCTCATAAAATCAGATAGGTATTCCATGATATCTCATTGGTATCCCATAGATTCTCAATAGTATCATACAATATCTCATACGTATGTCATGGGATCTGACAAGTATTCTGTTGTTCGGAATTAGAACGTCATCAGATCGGAATAGTATCGAACGGAATATCTTGAGTGAGGCATGGAATCAGACGGTTACCGTATGGTATCATGCTGTTGACTCATGGGATCGGGTGGAGTATCAATTCGCTATCCCACTGCTCCGTCATAGTATCAGACAGGTATTCCATGATATCTCATTGGTATCGTATAGAATCTCAGAAGTATCGTACAGTATCTTATACGTATGTCATGAGATCGGACAAGTATCTAGTTATTCGGATTCAGTACGTCATGAGATCGGGAGTGAATTGAACAGAATATCATGGGTGAGGCATGCAATTAGACAGGTACCGTATGTGATCGTGCTGTTAGGTCATGGAATCGGGTGAAGTATCAATTAGCTATCCTATCGTTTCCTCATAGTATCAGACAGGTATTCCATGATATCTCATTGGTATCTCATTCAATCTCAATAGTATCCTACAATATTCTATACGTATGTCATGGGATCGGACGAGTATCTCGTTGTTTGGAATTAGTACGTTATGAGATCGGAAGAGTATCGAACGGGATATCATGAGTGAAGCTCGGAATCGGGCGGGTACCGTATGGTAATGTGCTGTTGAGTCATGGTATCGGTTGGAGTATCGATTTGCTATCCCACTGCTCCGTCATAGTATCAGACAGGTATTCCATGATATCTCATTGGTATCGTATAGAATCTCAGAAGTATCGTACAGTATCTTATACGTATGTCATGAGATCGGAAAAGTATCTAGTTATTCGGATTCAGTACGTCATGAGATCGGGAGTGAATTGAACAGAATATCATGGGTGAGGCATGCAATCAGACAGGTACCGTATGTGATCGTGCTGTTAGGTCATGGAATCGGGTGGAGTATCAATTAGCTAGCATATTGTTACGCCATAGTATCAGACAGGTATTCCATGATATCTAATCGGTATCTCATAGGATCGCAATAGTATCGTACAATATTTCATACGTATGTCATGGGATCGGACGAGGATCTAGTTGTTTGGAACTAAAACGTCATGAGATCGGAAAATTATCGAACGGAATATTATGAGTGACGCATGGAGTTCGACGGGTACCGTATGTAATCGTGCTTTTAGGTCATGGATTCGGGTGGAGTATCAATTCGCTATCATATTGTTTGGCCATAGTATCAGACAAGTATTCCATGATATCTCATTGGTATCGTATAGAGCCTCAGGAGTATCGTACAGTATCTCATACGTATGTCATCGGATCGGACAAGTATCCAGTTATTTGGGATCCGTACGTTATAAGATCGGAAGAGTATCGAACGGGATATCATGGGTGAGACATGGGATCTGGCGGTACCGTATGGTATCGTGCTGTTGAGTCATGGGATCAGGTGAAGTATCAATTCGCTATCCCACCGTTCCGTCATAGTATCAGACAGGTATTCCCTGATATCTCATTGGTATCCCATTGAATCTCAGTAGTATCGTACAGTATCTTATACGTATGTCATGGGATCGGACGAGTATCTTGTCATTTGGAATTAGTACGTCATGAGATCGGAAGAGTATGGAACCTGATATTATGAGTGGAGCTCGGAATCGGGCGGGTACCGTATGGAATCGTACTGTTAGGTGATGGAATCGGGTTGAGTATCAATTAGCTGTCATATTGTTACGCCATAGTATCAGACAGGTATTCCATGATATCTCATTGGTATCTCATAGGATCGCAATAGTATCGTACAATATTTCATACGTATGTCATGGGATCGGACAAGTATTTACTCATTTGGAATAAGTACTTCATGAGATCGGAAGAGTAACGAACGGAAATCGTGAACGAGGCATGGAATCAGTTGGGTACCGTATGTTATCGTGCTGTTAGCTCATGGAATCGGGTGGATTATCAATTCGCTATCATATTGTTTGGCCATAGTATCAGACAGGTATTCCATGATATCTCATTGGTATCGTATAGAGCCTCAGGAGTATGGAACAGTATCTCATACGTATGTCATGGGATCGGACAAGTATTTACTTATTTGGACTTAGTACGTCATGAGATCGGGAGAGTATAGAACGTAATATTATGAGGGAGGCATGGAATCGGACAGGTACCGTATGGTATCGTGCTGTTAGGTCGTGGGATCGGGTGGCATATCAATTTGCTATCCTGTCGTTTCCTGATAGTATCAGACAAGTATTCCATGGTATCTCATTGATATCCCATAGAATCTCAAGCATATCGTACAATACACTATACGTATGTCATGAGATCGGACAAGTATCTTGTCGTTTGGAACTAGTACGTCATGAGATCGGAAGAGTATCGAACGGAATATCATGAGTGGAGCTTGGAATCGGGCGGGTACCGTATGGTATCGTGCTGTTGAGTCATGAGTTCGGGTGGAGTATCAATTTGCTATCCCACTGTTTCGTCATATTATCAAACAGGTATCCCATGATATCTCATCGGTATCGTATAGAATCTCAGAAGTATCGTAGAGAATCTTATATGTATGTCATGGGATCGGACAAGTATCTAGTTATTCGGATCCAGTACGTCAAGAGATCGGGAGTGAATCGAAGAGAATATCATGGGTGAGGCATGGAATCAGACAGGTACCGTATGGTATCGTGCTGTTAGGTCGTGGGATCGGGTGGAGTACCAATTTGCTATCCTGTCGTTTCCTGATAGTATCAGACGGGTATTCCATGGTATCTCATTGATATCCCATAGAATCTCAAAAATATCGTACAATATACTATACGTATTTCATGGGATCGGACAACTATGTTGTTGTTTGGAATTAGTACGTCATGAGATCGGAAAAGTACCGAACGGGATATTATGAGTGAGGCATGAAATCAGACGGGTACAATATGGTATGGTGCTGTTAGGTCATGGAATCGGGTGGGATCCCAATTTGGTATCATATTGTCTCGCCATAGTATCAGACAGGTATTCCATGATATTCCATTGGTATCCCATAGAATCTCAATAGTATCGTACAATATCTCATACGTATTTCATGGGATTCGACGAGTTTCTTGTCGTTTGGAATCAGTACGTCACAAGATCGGAAGATTATCGAACGAAATATCATGATCGAGGCATGGATTCGGACGGGTACCGTATGGTATGGTGCTAGTAGGTCATGAGAACGGGTGGAGTATCAATTCGCTATCCTATCAATTCCTCATAGTATCAGACAGGTATTCCATGATATCTCATTGGTATCCCATAGAATCTCAATAGTATCATACAATATCTCATACGTATGTCATGGGATCTGACAAGTATTCTGTTGTTCGGAATCAGAACGTCATCAGATCGGAATAGTATCGAACGGAATATCTTGAGTGAGGCATGGAATTAGACGGTTACCGTATGGTATCATGCTGTTGACTCATGGGATCGGGTGGAGTATCAATTTGGTATCCCACTGTTCCGCCATAGTATCAGACAGTTATTCCATGATATCTCATTTGTGTCTCATGGAATCTAAATAGTATCGTACAATATCTTATACGTATGTCATGGGATCGGACAAGTATCTAGTCATTTGGGATCAGTACGTCATGAGATCAGAAGAGTATCGAACGGAATATCATGAGTGAGGCATGGAATCAGAGGGGTACCGAATGGTACCGTGCTGTTGAGTCATGGGATCGGGTGGAGTATCAATTTGTTATCATATTGTTTTGCCATCGTATCAGACGGGTATTCCATGATATCTCATTGGTATCTCATTCAATCTCAATAGTATCCTACAATATTTTATACGTATGTCATGGGATCGGACGAGTATCTTGTTGTTTGGAATTAGTACGTTATGAGATCGGAAGAGTATCGAACGGGATATCATGAGTGAGGCTCGGAATCGGGCGGGTACCGTATGGTATCGTTCTGTTAGGTCATGAAGTCGGGTGGAGTATCAATTTGCTATCATATTGTCTCGCCATAGTATCAGACAGGTATTCCATGATATCCCATTGGTATCCCATAGAATCTCAATAGTATCGTACAATATCTCATACGTATTTCATGGGATTCGACGAGTATCTTGTTGTTTGGAATCAGTACGTCACAAGTTCGGAAGATTATCGAACGAAATATCATGATCGAGGCATGGATTCGGACGGGTACCGTATGGTATGGTGCTAGTAGCTCATGAGAACGGGTGGAGTATCAATTTGCTATCCTATCGTTTCCTCATAGTATCAGACAGGTATTCCATGATATCTCATTGGTATCCCATAGAATCTCAATAGTATCATACAATATCTCATACGTATGTCATGGGATCTGACAAGTATTCTGTTGTTCGGAATTAGAACGTCATCAGATCGGAATAGTATCGAACGGAATATCTTGAGTGAGGCATGGAATCAGACGGTTACCGTATGGTATCATGCTGTTGACTCATGGGATCGGGTGGAGTATCAATTTGCTATCCCACTGTTCCGCCATAGTATCAGACAGTTATTCCATGATATCTCATTTGTATCTCATAGAATCTCAATAGTATCGTACAATACTTATACTCATGTCATGGGATCGGACAAGTATCTAGTTATTTGGAATCAGTACGTCATGAGATCGGAAGAGTATTGAACGGAATATCATGAATGAGGCATGGAATCAGAGGGGTACCGAATGGTACCGTGCTGTTGAGTCATGGGATCGGGTGGAGTATCAATTTGTTATCATATTGTTTCGCCATCGTATCAGCCGGGTATTCCATGATACCTCATTGGTATTTCATTCAATCTTAATAGTATCCTACAATATTCTATACGTATGTCATGGGATCGGACGAGTATCTTGTTGTTTGGAATTAGTACGTTATGAGATCGGAAGAGTATCGAACGGGATATCATGAGTGAGGCTCGGAATCGGGCGGGTACCGTATGGTATCGTGCTGTTGAGTCATGGAATCGGGTGGAGTATCGATTTGCTATCTCACTGTTCCGTCATAGTATCAGACAGGTATTCCATGATATCTCATCGGTATCGTATAGAATCTCAGAAGTATCGTACAGTATCTTATACGTATGTCATTAGATTGGACAAGTATCTAGTTATTTGGAATCAGTACGTCATGAGATCGGAAGAGTATCGAACGGGATATCATGAGTGAGGCATAGAATCAGACGGGTACCGCATTGTATCGTGCTGTCAGGTCATGGGATCGGTTGCAGTATCAATTTGCTATCCCGTCGTTTCCTCATAGTATCAGGCAGGTATTCCATGGTATCTCATTGGTATCCCACAGAATCTCGGAAGGGTTGTACAGTATCTGATACTTATGTCATGGGAGTATCTAGTCATCTGGAATTAGTACGTCATGAGATCGGAAGAGTATCGAACGGAATATCGTGAACGAGGCATGGAATCAGTTGGGTACCGTATGTTATCGTGCTGTGAGGTCATTGAATCGGTCGGAGTATCGATTCGCTATCATATTGTTTGGCCATAGTATCAGACACGTATTCCATGGTATTTCATTGGTATCGTATAGAGTCTCAGGAGTATCGAACAGTATCTTATACGTATGTCATGGGATCGGACGATCATCTCCTTGTTCGGAATCAGTATGTCATGAGATCGGAAGAGTATCGAACGGAATTTTATGAGTGAGGCATGGGATTCAACGGGTACCGTATGATATTGTGCTTTTAGGTCATGGGATTGGCCGCAGTATCAATGTGATTTCCCATTGCTTCGTCATAGTATCAGACAGGGGAAAGAAGAAGAAGAATAAAGGGATAAGAGCACCAGTGTGTCTATCTGCTTTAATCCAACTCTGGTGTATTCGATGAAAGTATTCCAATCCGGATCAATGCGATTCAGTCCGGCCTTGGGCTCGATTGAATCCAATCCAATCCGCATCCAAATCCCAATCGAGGTGTTACTGCGATATGTCTATCCATTTCAATTCAACTTCTGTGTATTGGATGAGAATATCCCAATCCGGATCAATACCACTTCAATTCAGCCTAGTCTTCAATCCAATACAATCCAATCCGCATTCAATGCCGAATGGAGGTGGAGCAACAGTGTGCCTATTCGCTACCATTCAGCATTTGTGTATTGGAAGGGAGTATCCCAATCGGAATCAATGCCTTCCGAATCCGGTCTTGCGCTCGATTGAATCCAATCGAATCCACATCCGAAGCCAAATTGAGGGAGATCCGCGATGTGCCTATCCGCTTCAATCCAACTCCTATGGATTGGGTGGTGATATTCCAATCCGGACTAATACTACGTCAATCTATCTCATTCCTGAGTCGAACTCATCTAATCCGCACCAATGCAGAATACACGTAGAGAAACAGACCTCCTATCCGCTTCAATCCAACTTTGATGTATTGGTAGGAAGTTTTCCTATTCAAATCGATCCCATCCTCATCCGGCCTTGTGCTCAAATGAATCTAATCCAATCCACATCCAAAGCCGAATAGAGGGAAAACCTCAATGTGCCTATCAGCTTCAATCCAATTTCTGTGCATTGGATGAGAGTAGTCAAATCTGGATCGATACCACTTCAGTACGGCCTCGTCCCCAATTCAGTCGTAGGCATTGAACCGGATATATTCGGATTTGATCCCGTTAACATGTACAGAACCGTATAGGACTGGATTGAATAGCGAGGTCTGAATACGTCTTATAGATATTGATCCGGATAGGATCGGATGAAATGACGGAGTCTGAATACAATTCACAGGGATCGAACCAAATAGATTCGGATTGAATACCGGTATCACGTATAGGACCGGATCGGATCGGATTGAATCGGATTGAATGGCGGGCTGCTGGATACAGTGTCTTGGTATTGAACCGGAACGTTCCAGAGTAGTTCATCCTGAACCTGTGCATAGAACCGGAAAGGAAAGAATTGAATATCGTTACCGTGTATAGAATCGGGTAAGATTGGATTGAATGGCAGGGACTTAACACAACTTATAGGCATTGATCCGGAGGGAACGGATTCGATACTAGTACCGTATATAGAACGGAATAGGATCGGATTGAATCCCGGGGTCTGAATACAATTTGTGGGCATCGAACCCGATAGATTCGGAATGAATATCGGTATTGTGTATGAAAACGGATAGGAACGGATTGAATGACGGGGTCTGAATACAATTCAGAGGCATTGTTGCGGATAGGATCGGATTGGATGCCGGAATCTGAATACAATTTACAGGTATCGAACCGAATAGATTCCGATTGAATGCCGGGATCGTGTATAGGACCGGATTGGATCAGATTGGAAGGCGGGCTGCTGAATGAAATTTCTTGGTATTCAACCGGAATGATCCAGAGTAGTTCATACCAATCTTGTGTATAGAACCGGATAGAAGAGAAATGGATACCGTTACCGTGCATAGGATCGGGTATGAGTCGATTGAACGGCGAGGACTGAACACGATTCATGAGCATTTATCCGGATAGGATCGGATCGAATACCCGTGCCGTATACACAACCGGAAAGGACCAAATTGAAAGCCGGGGTCTGAATACAATTTGTAGGCATCAAACCGGGAAGATCCGGATTGAATACGGGTACCGTGTATAGGACCTGATGTGATCAGATTGAAAGGCGGGCTGCTGAATACAGTTTCTTGGTATTGAACCGGAATGATCCGAAGCAATTTATACCAATCCTGTGTATAGAACCGGATAGGGGAGAACGAATAGCAGTACCGTATATACAATCGGATAGGATCGGATTGAAAACCGGGGTCTGAATACAATTCGTAGGCATCGAACCGGATGGATTCGGATTGAATACCGATGTCGTGTATACAACCGGGAAGGATCGGATTGAAAACCGGGGTCTGGATACAATTTGTAGGCATCAAACTGGAAAGATTCGGATGGAATTCCGGTACCGTGGATAGGACCGGATTGGATCAGATTGAAAGGCAGGCTGCTGAATACAGTTTCTTGGTATTGAACTGGAATGATCCGAAGTAGTTCATACCAATCATGTGTATAGAACCGGATAGGGAAAAATCGAACACCGGTACCGTATACACAACCGAATAGGATCGGATTGAAAACCGGGGTCTGAATACAATTCGTAGCCATCGAACCGGATGGATTCGGATTGGATACCGGTATCGTGTATAGGACCGGATCGGATCAGATTGAAAGGCGGGCTGCTGAATACCATTTCTTGGTATTGAACCGGAATGATCCGAACCATTTCATACCAATCCTGCGTATAGAACCGGATAGGAAAGAATTGAATCCCGGTACCGTATATACAACCGGATAGGATCGGATTGAAAGCCGGGGTCTGAATACAATTCATAGGCATGAAACCGGATAGATTCGGATTGAATATCGGTACCGTAAATAGAACCGATCAGGACCGGATTGAATGGCCGAGTCTGAATACATATCGTAGGCATTGAGCCGGATAGAATCGGATTGAATACCTGTACCGCATTTAGAGTTGGATAGGATAGGATCAAATGCCGGTCGGAGGTAGAGAACCGGATGGGACTGGCTTGATCGGCCAGGACTGAATACAATCCATAGGCATTGAACCCGATGGGCCGAAGGGAGTTCGTACCGTTCCTATTTATAGATCCGGATAGGATTGGATTGAATTCTTGGTGCAATAGTTGGAGGCAGGACTATCATTCCAACACCTGCCACTTGGTGGCGTTCCTCGTGCACTTTGAACGACAGACGAGAAACACGTATATTTCTTCTCTCGCAAGTGACGAATTATCTGCTCGATTCATATATAAGGCAGATCTCATTGGGAATTCCCAGTGCGTTAGTTATAAATTCCGAGCGTGAGTCTTAAGATGCGATGAATTGTGAATGCGGAAATATGGTGTCCATTTGTATGATACAATATAGTCTGATATGACTCCTCTGTCTAGTACTAAGCCCGAATCTGTTGAGGAGTGTGCTGAAAGGGAGTGGATTGAGACAATCATTACCAAACCGAATGAATCCGATCAATCCAATAATCCGAATCATTCTTCTGTTGATTGGATTAGTTGGGGACAATTCCAGGGATCGCTTCAGATAGGACCGAATAGGATTGGGGTAGACGGCCGGGTTTGAGTATAATTCGTAGGCATTGAGCCGGATAGGTTCGGATTGAATGCCAGCATCTGGATATGATTTGCAGGTATTGATCCGGATAGGATCGAATTCAATACTGGTATCGTGTATAGAACCGGATAGAAGTGGATAGAATGGCGGATTCCGAATACAATTTGTGGGTATCGAATCAGATAGATTCGAATTGAATCCCGGTAGTGTGTATAGGTACGGATAGCACCAGATTGAATGGCGGGGTCTGAATACATATCGCAGGCATTAAGCCGGATAGGATCGGATTGAATACCGAACGAGTATCGTATATAGAACCGGATAGGAGTGGATTGAATGGCGGGGTCTGAATACAATTTATAGGCATTGATCCAAACAGATTCGGATTGAATACCGGTATCGTGTATAGAACCGGATAGGAGCTGATCAAATGGTGGGGTCTGAATACAATTTATAGGCATCGAATGGGATAGATTTGGATGGAATACCGGTATCGTACATAGAACCGGATAGGAGCGGATTCAACGGCGGGATCTGAATAGGATTTGTAGGTATTGATCCGGATAGGATCGGATTTAATATCGGTACCGTACATACAATGGGATAGGATCGGATTGAATGACGGGGTCTGAATACAATTTCTAGGCATCAAACCGGATAGATTCGGATCGAATACCGTTACCGTGTATAGAACCGGATAGGATCGGGTTGAGTGGCGAGATCTGAATACAATTTGTGAGGATTGGATCGGATTCATCCATTGTAGTGTATACCGGTCCGGCGTATAGAACTGGATAGAACTGATCTATTTCTATACCGTTTTGATGAATAGACCTCCATTGGTCGGAAATACCCATTTCCTGAATTCGCGAGGATTCATCTTCCTACCCGGCTCAATGCAGGGAAACGTGTTTCACATATTGAATAAAACTGGATAGACTATAAGGTCAATCCGATCCTATCCATCTCTTGCAGCAGGGTATGGGCGTCTTTCACTGCGGTTTTTTGCATGAAGTACTCAAACAAGGTCCCCCGGCAACCTTTTATCACCTTATATTCCCGAAATAGGGTGTACTTTTTGCATGCGCAAGGTTATGGAGTACTCAAACAAGGTCCCCCGGCAACCTTTTATCACCTTATATTCCCGAAATAGGGTGTACTTTTTGCATGCGCAAGGTTATAATGAGAGCCGGTTTCCCTATGTATTAGCATGGGGCTGTCTTTGCAGTCACCAAAATTTCTCAAGTTTGGGCTTCTTGGCACTTAATGCATGGGTGAATATGCTCAAAATGCTATGAAAAATCCTAGCTCTTAGATGCACCAACTCCCATATACCTAAGATGATTCAATCTCAAATTTTACAGATGACCTCTTTTGCGGTTTTTAAGAACGGAGGTCTGGTTCGACTACGAACTTGGTCTGGGGCCTACTGGGGGTGTCAGAGTGGATTCTCCAGGTTCTCAGCATCATCATCAACTATGTGAAACCACTCTCAACATGTTTTAATCAATTATTGATGAAAATGAGGTAAGTAATGAAAATCTCCGAACTTGGGGTTAATACCTTTTCCAGTCATTTGGAACGTTATGTATAAGACAATACCTATATGCGAATCAGCTGATTGAAAATAAGCCCTAGTCTTAATCAAACATAATTCTAATATAATTTTGTGATTTCCGGACAACTGAAGTGGAAACCTGTAGTTGCAGCTACCTGATTAACCACAACTTATGTACTACTCGACTTCTGATCCCCATCTCATCTGGCACTCAAAAGGACATTGGCTTTTAATCCTTTTCAAGGTGAGACCAATTTTACCAATTTTTCTGATGTGAAATTAAGGGTTACCTTGACTTATGAATATTTCTTTTCAGTTTCATAACAAACTTTATCTTACAGGTTGTGATCAGTACTTTTGGTACTGGTTGAAATGTTGAATTTAAACTAATGATTGTTTGTGTGTTCTAGGTAACTGCTGGAGCTTGCGGAGGAGGACCCAGGGACCACAAAGATTTCCAGGACATCCACCGGTAACTCTCACCAGCCAGAAATGAAGGATTTTGGATTCTTAACTCAACGGTTGTTGAATCTTGTGAGGTATCGTTCCTCACAGCCAAGGTGTGTTGCCAATCGGAAGCTTTTATAAAATTATGCATGGAATTAATTTTATCATTTCCAAATATCGTACTAACTCAGAATATTTTCTTACAGGAACTGGACATCATGAAGTAAAGTAATATATTGATCCAGAAATCTCCAAACTGAAGCTTTCACTATATCCAATTCGCGTTAAATCTTTTCCTACAATTGAATGTAAATCTGCAACTATAAATTCACGAAACGATGAAAAACTAAATCGTTGCAAACTATGTAATACAGCTGATTCGAATCAATCATCATTTTTACTGTGGAAGCCCTACGAAAATCAAAACCTTTCAACAAACTCATACTCGCCATGTTATAATTTTGGAAAAAGTGAATGGAGGGGAGAAGGATCTAATCCCTTTCTTATGAAAATCAAGAGGAAGAAATCAACTCCCTCATCTGATAACAGCTTTTAAGTATCTGTTAATCAAATATGCACCCAGAACATGAACAATTATTCCACTCAGATCATCTTTTTGATAAAGTTGACTTGGAGCGGCTTTTGATTAACTAGAGAAATTCCTCATATCATCCCACCCAAGTATTGATTCTATATTTTTGAACGAGAAATCACTCTCCATCTCATTCTAGCACTCACCCCATTCATGAGGAATTAGAAAATTCCCTGATCACAATCATAACATCAATACTCGAATAATATTAGACATTCCTCGTCCAGAGAAGAAGTTGGGATGTTATGATTGTGATCAGGAATCTCCTGATTCTTCATTGTTCAGGATATGTTTTAGAACCAGAAAATGAGGATTTCTCTGGTTACAAACATAATATCAATAATAAGAGTGAAATAGTACTGAAGAATTATACAAGGGAAGCAAAAGCCGCTCCAAGTCAACTTTAGTCACAAGATAATTTGAGTGACATAAGTTTTGCTATCCTATATAAATATTTGATTCACTGATAGTCAGAAGTTGTGAGCAGAATTTCAAGCTTCAACTGCTGTTGTGTCCAGAAATCCATATTGCCATCTTATTAAGTGCTTAAATATCTTCCTCACATCATTTCTCATCTCAAATGAGTTACAACATATGATTACAAACTTTCTTGGAGCGGCACTCATTCTGCTGGAATTTTTTAGTTGTACTACATGGACCCATGAGCTGCATGTATGACTGTGATGATGGAAGAGTTGTTGCTCTGGATCTGAAAGATTGTGGGAGTGTGTGGTAGTTCCATCAAACTCGCTTGATACCTTGACAATATTTGGTGTCACAAACCAACTCTAAAGCTTCTCACTTGATTACACTAATGAGTAGAACTCAAAAATCAACTGAGGAGCAGTCAAAATGACAAAAAGTATTGTGTGGTCCTCACAATGATATCAACTCTTGATGGTAATATCAAGAGACCAAGAGTTAAATAGTGACCGCTCAATCACAATTGATCCAGATTATTCTGAGTATGCATGAATATCAGGACACATAATCAATCCCTGAAACTTCCCATACACCACTTTCGACTGAATGCTTAGAAAAAAAAAACATGAAGAGCAAGATCACATGTATCAATGCAGTTGAAGTAACTTATTGAACCTCAAGAAGCTGTACTTGGAAAATGCTTCTGATTCTGAAGACATTTAGTTCTGCATGGCATACTCTTCGAGACTTCAAGTTGCATCTAAACTCCAAGTCTGATGGGGCAAAGAAACCATATACAGCTGGCAAAGGTTTTCACAATATACCACATTCAATAATATTCCACCCACAACACATTCCATGAAGATACAAACATTTTGGATATATTTCGTCCAAACGAAATAATGCCCGCAGCTGTATAATTGAGATTGCGGAACCACGGTATGGTAATGTAAACACAGCAGACGGATCTTCTCTGTTTCTCTCTCCCTTTCTCTTTCGCTGGTCGACAGCTCTCGAATCGGAACTACGTTCGAGCTCTAATGAAAGTCGAAGCTGCGTTCGAGCTCTAATGAAACTCGAGTGGATGAATTTTTTGAGGTGGTGGAAATTGGCGAAGCGAAATAAAAGCCCCAGCTGTCAGAATCGGAAGATTGATGACACCAACAGTGAGTCCTTATTAAGTCAGCCCCTGAATAGAGAGGCAGGAGATGTATATGTCGCAGTCAATGTGTCAACTCTGGGCTTTGTATAGAACGCCCGGGGAATCTATAGAATCCCCGGTCATTCTATACAATGCCGGGTAATGTGTTCAATGAGCGTTCATCGAACATATTGCCTGCCTTCGAACGGGCATTCTATAGATCCCCCAGGGATTCTATAGAATGCCCGAGGCTGCTTGGGCGATGTGTTCAAGAACCCTCAAACGAGATGGGAAGTTTCACATCAAGTTGATCAAGCAGTATTTTCAAGTGAACAACTGAATGAAATTTATTTGTGGAACAATCGTCGCAATAATAATCATTGAATAATAATAATAATTATAAATCAATATTTATAATCGGTCTTACCATTTGGATCGAATGAAGCACAAGCTGATCGTTGTTATGATGTATTGGAATATCAGGTAATTCCAAGTCGTACATATAGTACTACTTACTACAACATGTAGATGAGTTATGGCACCGAGAGCCAATGAGGTTTTTTTTCTCTTTAAATAAAAACAGTGATTAGTTTTACATTGATTGGTTGCGAGCTTATAACTATACTTTACGATTCCATGACCCCTTGATTTGGATTGCTTATTAGCAGAAATCCATCCTTAGTCCCAATTTGATAACCACCATGTTGGATATCAATGACAATTCCAAATATTCGAGAAAAGTAGAAAGGCCCTCTATCTACGGTAGGAAACAGTAACTGTGACAAGAATATGTTGTAATGAGTAGTACTATATGTACGACTTGGAAATGCCTTATATCTCAAGATATCATGATAACGATCAGTTTGTGCTCAATTCGAATCAAATGGTCAGACTGAATATTATTATTGATTTATCATCATTATTATTAAATGATTACTGTTGCGACGATTGTTTCACAAATAAATTTCATTCAGTTGTTCACTTGAGAATACTGCTTGATCAACTTGACGTGAAGCTTCCCATCTCGTTTGAGGGTTCTTGAACACATCGCCCAAGCAGCCTCGGGCATTGTATAGAATCCCTGGGTGATCAATAGAATGCCCGTTTGAAGGCAGGCAATATATGTTCGATGAACGCTCATTCAACATATTACCCGGCATTGTATAGAATGCCCGGGAATTCTACAGATTCCCCGGGCGTTCTATTCGCTCCGTGCCACGCCGTTTTGCCGTTCAAAAAATCGACCGAGGGGCCCATGGTGAGCAAAGCGCGACTTGGCCTGCGCATTGACCTGGAGGAAAAGTAACACTGCAGCATATGGCATACACGTTCAGAACAGAATAACTAGAAAACTACGCGCTTAACCCGTACATAGTGAGCGACAAAGTTGTAGAGTTTTTTATTACGAACTTATTGAGCTATTGTGTATCGTTATCAGATCAAAATCGAGGCAACTTGGGTGAGTGAAAGTCCGAGCGTCAAAGGGCCCATGCTGAATGCATAGGAAATCTCGGGCGGTTCATCTGCTCCAATCGCCGCTGCCATCCGCCATTTCAGCCACGAGGCCCGTTTCAGAAGTTTCGATTACTGAAACTTTTCGAATTTTGCTCTGATTGGGGCTCACAAGGGCTCAATCTCTTCGTTATTAGTGGCACTACAACTTTGTCGCGTAGTGTCCTTGGGTTGGTGAAGCGGTTTTCTCGGTAGAATGGAAATATACTGCTGTGCCTATGTCTTGCGTGTATGTTTTCCTCCAGAATTTGCCCATGCTTTCGCTCGCAGCGTTTGCGGGAGAGGCCGCTAGGCAGCGCTCCCACCAAGTACGGAGCGAATATAAAGCCCAGATTGGACACATTGACGGCGACATATATGCACCCGGGTGTTTGTAATGAGTAAGGTGGGAAAAATGTGTCAGGTTAGAAAACCCCGAATTCAAAGTATATAAGGCACAGCGCCTCGCTCGGTTTTTCGTCTGCTCATACTCGCCAGCGAGGCGCTATCGCGCCTCTTGATATAGTGTCTGTCTCAAGCGAGAAGAAGGCTGTTCAAACATCTCAAATTAAGAAAATCTGTGTTTAAATGGATATCAAAGACAGGAGGTACATAGTACCTGTTCCCAACCTATTACATCATCAAATAATGAGTCCGCTCATCGACGAGGCCTGAATTCGCATCGTCAGATAATTTTTGACGAACAACCGAGTTGGGAACAAACAACTTGTAAAGCAACTCAAGACTTCGGCACGCGAAATGGTACACAACCACTATTTTCGCCTGAGAATCCTGGAGCCACCTTTGGATGAAACAAGAATCTCAAATCTGTAGAACTATTAATTTATCTTAATGAATTTTCAAGCAATAAGGAACAGCATCAGTAATGTATATGGGCAAATCTCAGGAACTATGCGGTTTCGACTTTGAAATTTCGAGAATTTCCAGAATGGCAGCACATCTCCGATAAACTTTTGTTTGGTCCAAGTAATGCTCAAACAATGATGAAATACTTGCGTAAATCATTTTGGAGCCCCGCCGTGGATTTGTGAGGGTGTAGAAGTTTTTCCCATGTATTTGCGTGGGACCCTCATATTTTCGTAATTCTAATTGGCTCGTGTGTATGTGAATACATGGCATCCTTGGTGTTGGAATAGAAGAAGAGAGATGAGTTCAATGGTTTACAGTGTTTTCTGAAGGTCTGTGGTACAAAATGTAGATGTGCCTCAACCGTCGAAACGCTCATTTTCGTCATTTGTCGATCCTCACAAGCCTCGCATCGCGACCGATATGAGGCTGTAGTAGGGGCGATTCTCATAGGCATTTCTTGAGGTACAAATATCAGTTTACACGTGGTTTCCATCCCAACGGAATCGAAATTTTCGTGTGCTACACGAAAAACGATTTTTTTGACCCCATTTACGCGAAAATAACTTTTCTCATTTCAAGCCGCATAGTCGTGCGGAATCGAGCACACTATCGTTCTTGGGCTAGATTTGTAGGTTTTTGGATGTAGAATAATATGTCGTTTCTACAGATACGAAATATTCACCGCCCCGAGTGCTGCATCCATTAGAAGAGCGATACAGGAGAAAATGTAGAATCGGAGTTCGCTCCAATGAATCATCGGCACTCCGACGCATTGATAGGCACAGCCTCGGGCGAAAATTATATGTTTCTATGTATTATAATCCATCACATATCCAATTTTCAGACCGATCGGTGAACCGCCCCGCCTGTGGCGAGCTAAGGCGTGAGAGAACTATGGCCCTGTTCGGTCGAAAATTGTGATTTTGTCACGAAGAAGCGTCTCCCAGTACCTTTCTATAGCAATTTTTAGACTTCTGAATGATGCAGAACTATTAAATATGAGTAGATCTTCAAAATGATCTAATGCGAGCGGCGGAAATAACGCGACTGTTGTTCTGACAACGTGAAAATAGGCCTGTTCGGCCAAACTGCATACTTCGTGAGATTTGCCCATATATAGCATATTTCCATACTTACATGTGTATATTAGGGTGTCCATTATTTCCCAAGTTGGACGCAAGGCTTAGGTCGCCCCCTAGATCATCTTGTTATCACCAAAAAATGATATCCCAACCGCGACCGGTGCGAAAATCGACCTTTAAACCGTGCCTCTAGAGTCAGGGGCTTTTCCATATGGATAGTCCAGCGTGGCTTTTCTGAGGTGCTCGGACACTCGTAGCTATTGGCCACCAACACCTCAATACGAGTCTAAACGGCCTCTGAGGTACTATTTCCGACGTAAAATTTCATGCTGGATTCGAATTCATTGTTATTTCCACCCTAAATGAGTCACCAGACTAGTTATTTGATGCTTTTCGAGGAGAAAATGGACTTCTCTACGCAAAAACGCCCTCATTTTCGTTGTTTCCGACCTCCTGAGAGCTAGGGGTGTTTTGGATTAATCATGTCCCACGTGAAATTGTATGCAGGATTTGAATTGGTTGTTGGTTCTAACCTAGGGGAGTCACCGGACTAGCTGATTAATGTTTTTCGATAAGTAAGAGGTGTTCTCCACGCAAAAGAGCTCCCATTATAGTTGTTTCCGACCTCCTGAAAGCTACGGATATCTCAAAACAATCATCTCTCACGTGGAATTGTACGCTCAATCAATATTCATCATTATTCTTCTCCTAGAAGAGTCGCCAGACTAGCTAATCCATGATTTTCGAGGGAAAAATGGATTTGCCCGAGTGTAAAACCCCACCTTAAAGGTATTCGATGGATTCCGTTCAAAAACGACCCATGAAAAAAAGTGATGTCTTGGATCGGTATCTCGTAGTTTTGAATCGATTCTGTGGTCCAAAATATGGAGTTCCTACCCACCGGGTGGTCCCAAAGAATTTCGGAGACCCCTGCGGAGCTATTTCTGTTTCGCTTTTTGATTCCACCGAAGCATAAAAATCATGATCTTTTTTTACTAAATTGAACATATCTCGAGTTTGGGTCAAGATAATGCAACGCGGTTTCCATCATTCGGAGCTCTTGAAGAAACCTATCGAAAATGACCTCAAAAATTTTCGTTCAGCTTTTTCAGGCCCTGATCAGGCAAAATCCGGAAAAATCAGGCAAACCTGATTATTTCAAACAGCATTTTTTCAATTTCTCAAAAATTAATTTCTCATGCAAAATCGCACGATCTTTAAGATGGAACTAGTCCATAGTTGATTTTTCACGGTGATATAAGTCTTTTAGTCAATTTTCTGATTTTCCAGCCTCCAACCAATCAGAAAACAGATATTTCTGCGCATGCGCGTGGTTTGCTGAATTCGTAAGTAGTTTCAATCGAAAGCTGAGGGGATTTTCTTGAAAATGACCCCTTGCAAAAGTCAATTCCATGTTCCCAGTCAGGAACTACGGCAACTTGATTGAAAAAGAAGGATAGCCAGAGCGAGATGACCTACCTATCGTGAACCAGAGTCTTGAGACCTTCTCTTGCATCCATGCTGTCAGTTGTGTTGATGATCTCGATGTCTAAAGAATCGTGTATCTTCAGTTCCAGTCGATCAAATGTAGTTCTACACTAGGTCATTTTGAAGGGAATTTCTTCAGCTTTTGATTGACACTACTTAGAAATTCGGCAAACCACGCGCATGCGCAGAAATCTCTGTTTTCTGATTGGTCGGAGAATGAAAAATCAGAAAATTGAACAAAAAATGCATAACACCATGAAATATCAACTTCGGGCTATTTCCATCGCAAAGACCGTGCAATTTTGCATAAGAAATTAGGTTTGCCTGATTTTTCCGGATTTTGCCTGATCAGGGCCTGAAAAACCTGAACAAGAATTTTCAAGGTTATTTTAACAGGAACTATCTGGATTCGTCTGATTTAGACGGAACTATCTGAATTCGTCTGATTTAAAAGGAACTATCCGAATTAGTCTGGTTGAAAAAGAACTATCTGAAAATGTATGGTTTGAAAGGAACTCTTCGTGAATATTCAGTTGAAAATTTTCGGATAGTTCCTTTTGACCAGAAATTCACAGATAGTTTTTTTTCAACCAGACATTTTCAGATAGTTCCTTTTAACCCTCGGTTGGCACACGTGGGTCTATTCGACCCAAGGCCTTTTTTATGAGATCGCCACGCTCGTAATTCCAAGTTTCCTGGGCTCAGGGTGACATGCGTTGGTAGTCAAGATGTGCCACTTACCGACCGTGCATATAGCAGCATTTGATTATGCGAGAGAAAACGAGCTGACTTTGGAAGCTGAAAAATCCGTTGTAATGATTCTTGGAAGCAAAGAATACACCAGCCGCATTGATCTCGACACACTTCCGGAAATTGCAGTCGATGGAAAACCCCTCAATTACGTTATTGAAACGAAGAACCTTGGACTGAAACTCGATCAAAACCTTGACTGGTCGTCCCAAGTCAAATCAATGCTTCCCAAAATCTATTCCAGCTTACACTCTCTTAAATTCTACAAGAACTACCCGTCACGTGAGCTTAGAAAAGACCTAGTTCAGAGCCTCATATTTCCGCATTTTGCCGATGCGTGCGCGGCCTACTCCAACGTGGACGAGTCAAAAAACACAAAACTGCAAGTAGCTCAAAATGCCTGCGTGCAATTTGTTGTCGGAGAACTGCCACTTCAAGCCCACGTCACGCCACATCGGATCGGTCTTAAATGGCTCTCTGTGAAGCGTAGACGCGAGTACTTCATCTGCAACTTGGCTTACAAAGTCATTGCTACCGGCACGCCAACATATTTAGCCAACGAATTTACGAGGATAGGAGTCGACGTCTTTCTTAGAAGATCTGAGAGGAACCCCAGCGAAGTACTTGTATACTCAAAAACAAGCACAAAAACGTGGGAAAATTCCTTCGTAATACGCGGGTCGGTCCTTTTGAATTCCTTTAATGTGTCTGATTTCAATGCAGACAACCTCGGCTCCATGAAATAGTTTTTCCGGGATGAGCTTTTCAAACGCGACGTAGAAGACTGGCGAACCCGCATAATAAATGAGGGCCTTCCCTTCTCCCTCGTTGAGCTCGAAACACCCACGAAATGGTCACCAAATGATCATTTTAGCTCCACCTAGATCTAAGATTTCTCAAGTATGATAAATAAAAGGAATTACACACACTGAATAAATTGAAACGGTAATAGTAGAGCAATTACTTCTACCAAGCAACACGGTAGTTTTGCTTTCTTTGCTTAAGTGCACTTTATTTTTGAGATTTTGATTCTTGATTCATATTTCTTTTTGCTGAGATATTCTTGGCAACAATCCAGTGTGAGCGAGCGGAGCGTCCGATAGAATGGTTTCCGAAGAATTGGCCTCACCAATTTTGTCTTAGTTTTATTATTATTATCATTATTTTTTTTCCTCTTTCTCAAATTTATTAGTCTTCATGTGTTGCTAAGTCATCAACCATATTTTGTTTTGATGGAATTCCCAACCAGATGTATTATGATAAATTACGAAAACCTTGACACGTTACCATGCTTCGCTATCCCAATTCATTACATATTTGTTACACTCCTTGCTATCGTTCGACTTGAACTCTAGTTTCAGTTTCCTGTATTAATTCCACTACTCTGTAATTTATATCACACCAGACGGGGTTCTACCCCAAGGTGAAAAAAAGTATCAACAAACAAACGAACAAACAACAAGACTGGCGCGTGCGTCTTCCCACCACAGCCAAGCGAAATTGCTGCGGGGTCTGAAGTACCCAGATGCGCCAGCTATGCGCACTATTTTTGATTGCATTTTATTGTTGCAATGATGAATTATTGCAAAAAATTGCAAGAAAGGCCTTTCCACTGAAAATATTCTAGAGGACGCAAGTTTCAATGGAATGAGCTGAAAATTCAACTGAGTTATTTTAAGATCAAGTAGATATCAAAAAAATTATTCCAGTGGTCGATCTTTCAGTGGAAATCTTCATTTCGGCATATTGGGTGAGAATAAAAATTCTGAATCCATCGGTCGAGGAATATCAGAATAAATACCTTTTTCTCGAGATGCACTCTTGCGCTATTTTTCCCTTGAATTGACTTTACCTCGAAATGACTCAGTCAAATTTTCAGCTCATTTGAATGAAAATTTCTCCGTCTACAATTTTTTTAGTGAGAAAGGTGATTTTTTGCATTTTTCCAGACATTTGTATTTACACTTCTAAATAATGACTTTTAAAGCTGCATTCGGCAAGGTAAATGATCCTATCGTTCTGAAACCTATCCTCTCTTCTTGGCACACTCATAAGAAATGTGTTAAGCCACCGTAGATCCCGTGTGAATAATTGTAGTCGTTTATCGGAGCTTTTTCCAAAAAAAGAGATTTAGCACCGATACTTGAGTGGCCCAGTTAGTAAGAATTGTTCCGGAACGAACTACGGGTGTATAGTGCTACATTTCCATCACATATATCACCATATTGACAAAACTATCGGTACATTATTCACAGCATTTGGAATTTTAACGAATGAAAAACCTTAAAAAAACCACGAAAAAGTGTACCAAAGTTACCCCACTCTAGGTAAAAAGCATGAGAAGAGGGTAACTTCAGAACCCCTTCCTATGACAGCTTCTTCTCATCTCATCTCCAGTCAAATGATGGTCTATGAGGTTTTAAAATGTTTCAAACAGCTTCAAATATAACGATCTGAACGATTGAAATTAATCCACTCGCATGTCGGTGGGCAGAGTTGAGATATTCTGTAAGTGTACCAAAGTTGCCCCATCAAAGTCTAACTTTGGTACACTTACAAAACTGCTAATAGCTCCAGTTCAGACGCATCGAAATGATTTTTGGAGCTCATCAATCGAAAGCTGAGACTGTAAGTTTTAGATTGACTACTAATAGAAGTGGGTTTCGTCTATGTATGATGGAATGCCGAGCCAAACAAAATGAAAAACACCGAAAACGTACCAAAATTACCCAATTTGACGGTAACTCCTTTTAACCAGAAATTTACAGATAGTTCCTTCTGAATCAGAGGAATTCAGATACTTCCTTTCAACTCTTACGATTCTAGATAGTTCCTTTTAACCAAAAATTTATAGATAGTTCCTTTATAAAACAGACATTTTCAGATAGTTCCTTTTGAATCAGACAAATCCAGATGGTTCCCTTCAACTCTTACGATTTAAGATAGTTCCTTTCAGCCAAATATTTATAGATCGTTCTTTTTACAGACACTTTTAGATAGTTCCTTTCAATCAAACATTTTCAGATAGTTCTTTTTAACCAGACATTTACAGATAGTTCCTTCCAAGTCTTACGATTTTAGATAGTTCCTTTTTACCCTGAGCCATCGATATGTTCATCTATCTAACATGCATCGAAATCGAAATTTTGAATTGCTGATTCAGAAATTCACGACTGTCTCAGGGATTTTCCGAGTAATCTCAAAAAACTATTCGATCTACGAAGTGCAGCGCGCGCACTGGTTCAACCGCTCGTATGGTGTGGGGTCAAAAAACTGTCCAGTTTTTATAAAATGTCATTGAGAGTGACCATCAAGGAACGAAGATCATTTTGAGAACTGGAGAATTGAGCTCAAATCCAAAATCAATAGTTTGAATTTATGCAACGCTTGGGAATGAAAATTTCAATTTTCACGTAAAATGAGTGGGTTTCCAATTCGATTGATATTTTCAAAGGTTTTTACTCATTCTCGGATGGAGACATATTTCTCTCCTCCTCCTTCTTCTCCTCTGAGTCGGCTATAAAAGAGAAGGAGGAAACATTTTTCAAGGATATGCACAAAGATCAGCCAATCAGCCTCTGTGAAGCGAGAATTTTTTGATGCTTCTGTAGAAATTTTTTTTGGCCACAAATGAAAAATTTTCGATCGATTATTTCAAATTCAGTTGATCATCATCCAGAAATGAGAAAGTTATTGAACCTCGTACAATTTGAAAAGATACATTATTCACAGATAAAAAATTCTTCAATCTACTTGGTCCAATTCAGTGCTATCCACCAACTAAAGAGTTCTTTTACGCATTAGAACTTGAAAAATTATATTCACAAATTAAAAACTTTTTAAAAGATGATGTAAGGATATTCAACATTCACAAATAGAATTTTAGTTGATCTACCTCAATCACAGAATTTTATACATGCAACTTCAGAATTATGTTGAAACATTCATCATTCATGAAAAAAATTCTAGTTAATCTACCCCAATCAAAGAACAGTATAGATGCAACTTCGAAGTTTGTATGAATCATTTTAAAAATTTAGATAAGCGTTCCTGAGATCTTTTTGATCTTTGAAGGAAGATGAAATATCAGGAAATAAATCTTCAAATGATTACCATTAACCTCATTATTACACGGGATATCCGATATTCCTGTTGTCGGTCAAGCAGCAATCGACTTCCCTGACACTCATTTAGCGTGCGATCCGATTAATACATGCAGGTGTAATAAAACTCGATATGATGCGCAGGCGCGACGATCACCTGCTCAATGTTGACAACGAAGCAGACAGAACTGGACAGAACGCCACAGTGCATGACTTCAGTTGCTTGAAACCATCATTACTTTTCTTTCGATAAATCGGAAATGATCAACAGATATGATAGTTCAGCTATGTAGATCGCATAATTGAATACATTCAACTATATTGATCCACCTATGAATACATTCGAATAATACAATGTCATTAATCCACAGCAAGACACATTGAGACAACTCGTAAGTGGCGCGTGGAATCTCGATCGGAACGCCTCGAATCTCAAATATCGAAGTTATCCATTAATAATATAAGATTCACTAATCATACATTACAACTCATTCATCGTCATCATTTCATCAGCTCACATCTCTTCCTTCATTCATTCATCATCTCCCATACCAACATTTACTATGATTCTGAAGTTCCAATCGATTATCTTAATCGAAAGTCGAAAAAATTTTTTTCTTGAATTCGAACCTCTGTTCCAAAATTTCTTGATTGGGATCGCTTTCTTGTGACGAAAGAAGGTGCCTGAATTTTTTGCAACCCCCCCGGTGAATGCCGACACCCCCAAATCGGGGGTTGAAATTCGGGAATTTTTTTAGAACGGGCCAGGAGGCTCTGTTCTAAAATTTCTCGATTGGGATCGCTTTCTTGTGACGGAAGGAGGTGCCTGAATTTTTTGCAACCCCCCCGGTGAATGCCGACACCCCCAAATCGGGGGTTGAAAATCGGGAATTTTTTTAAGAACGAGCCAGGAGGCTCTGTTCCAAAATTTCTCGATTGAGATCGCTTTCTTGTGACGAAAGAAGGTGCCTGAATTTTTTGCAACCCCCCGGTGAATGCCGACACCCCCAAATCGGGGAGTGAAAATCGGGAATTTTTTTAAGAACGGGCCAAGAGGCTCTGTTCCAAAATTTCTCGATTGGGATCACTTTCTTGTGACGAAAGAAGGTGCCTGGATTTTTTGCAACCCCCCCGGTGAATGCCGACACCCCCAAATCGGGAGTTGAAATTCGGGAGTTTTTTTAGAACAGGCCAGGAGGCTCTGTTCCAAAATTTCTCGATTGGGATCGCTTCCTTGTGACGAAAGAAGGTGCCAGAATTTTTTGCAACCCCCCCGGTGAATGCCGACACCCCCAAATCGGGGGTTGAAAATCGGGAATTTTTTTAAGAACGGGCCAGGAGGCTCTGTTCCAAAATTTCTCGATTGGGATCGCTTTCTTGTGACGAAAGAAGGTGCCTGAATTTTTTGCAACCCCCCCCGGTGAATGCCGACACCCCAAAATCGGGGATTGAAATTCGGGAGTTTTTTCAGAACAGGCCAGGAGGCTCTGTTCCAAAATTTCTCGATTGGGATCGCTTTCTTGTGACGAAAGAAGGTGCCTAAATTTTTTGCAACCCCCCCGGTGAATGCCGACAACCCCAAATCGGGGGTTGAAAATCGGGAATTTTTTTAAGAACGGGCCAGGAGGCTCTGTTCCAAAATTTCTCGATTGGGATCGCTTTCTTGTGACGAAAGAAGGTGCTTGAATTTTTTGCAACCCCCCCGGTGAATGCCGACACCCCCAAATCGGGGGTTGAAATTCGGGAGTTTTTTTAGAACGGGCCAGGAGGCTCTGTTCCAAAATTTCTCGATCGGGATCGCTTTCTTGTGACGAAAGAAGGTGCCTGAATTTTTTGCAGCCCCCCCCCCCCCCCGGTGAATGCCGACACCTCCAAAGCGGGGGTTGAAAATCGGGAATTTTTTTAAGAACGGGCCAGGAGGCTCTGTTCCAAAATTTCTCGATTGGGATCGCTTCCTTGTGACAAAAGAAGGTGCCTGAATCTTTTGCAACCCCCCCGGTGAATGCCGACACCCCCAAATCGGGGGTTGAAATTTGGGAATTTTTTTAGAACGGGCCAGGAGGCTCTGTTCCAAAATTTCTCGATTGGGATCGCTTCCTTGTGACGAAAGAAGGTGCCTGAATTTTTTGCAACCCCCCCGGTGAATGCCGACACCCCCAAATCGGGTATTGAAAATCGGGAATTTTTTTAGAACAGGCCAGGAGGCTCTGTTCCAAAATTTCTCGATCGGGATCGCTTTCTTGTGACGAAAGAAGGTGCCTGAATTGTTTGCATCCCCCCCGGTGAATGCCGACACCCTCAAATCGGGGTTTGAAATTTGAGAACCTTGCCGTAGCATCCGTGTCCTTCGATCTCCAAGTCCCACCTGAGTTGTACTTTAGATCGGATTACCCGACGCCATCCGATCTATCTTACGAACCACCAGGTGCTTCCTTCCAGGATCTCACGCTGGTACACCGTAAAACCCCCCCCCTAGGAGCCTCGTTCCGGGATCCTTTCCTACCAAGTGTTATGTTGTTCTAGAGTAACGGTACATGGTTAATTTGGGGACTTGCTTTGCAATCAAAGGAGTCGACGTCTCTCTGGTAGTAATGTCCGTTGTTTATGTACTAGCGACGCAGTTCGACCATATCAGTGCTTGTAGCCATGTAGAAATGGCGAGAGTGACTTCGGTTGACCAGTGTGGATTTCCTTCCCGTGTACGGGAAACTCCTAAACTGTGTCTCTTGTTACAAAAATACGTATCCCGGCAGCCCACCGCCGATGGATTTAGCATAAGTCATGAGCGTCAAATAGGGTAGATTTCCACACAACCCAAGAGGTACTACCCTCAGGCAATCATAATACGGGCCATGGGTTGATGTATCAGCCCACCACAGGGGTAGTCAGCTTCCAGGTATTCCTCCCTGACTTCTGGTCAGCGATGAGTGTAACTGCTCCCGCAACATCGAATATTATATCATTACTGTATTCTAGGAAAGCCCAATGCAAGACGTCTGGAAGAAATTATGAGCATCATCTGTGATCGTAGGGTATCACCTTTTTTTCTTTCCCTCTAGAAGCCCTCACATTCATGACGTACCACTCTAAACTGTGTATTCAAATACCAGCGAGAATTCAGTCCGTTTGTTTGCACGTTCGAACATGTGAAATGCGAAATGGGGTTCCCGCCCCGAGAATGGAAACGGATTACTCTCAACGATTCTGCATGTGAGGGCGAGTCCATAGACTATAAAAATATTCTTATAAAGACAAATCGTGATAGAGAGATGACTGCGAACACATGGGTTCTTTGAGAGCTATCCAAAGTTTGTATTCGTATACAGTTTCGTGGTTTGTATTCTCGACGAGACATTTCGAAATGAAGTCCTCTTCGTCCCACTCTGCCCTCCGATCAGCCAGGAGATTGTCAGATTCGAACATCATTTAGTTGCGAACTTCTGCTTCATTCACATCATGAATCGATAGAGCTGACGGCTATCAAGAATCCACAAGCAATATGGATTGCATTAACTGCTCAGGTCTAGGTACAGTAATCAATCGGGTGGGACTACCCCAATGAAACTTGAAATGGCGTTAGAAATCCTGACCAGTATCTCAATATATCGTTTCGATGAAGACCTGGTAAAGACAAATATGTAATATTGATCATTTTCATCAATGGACTTTTTCCTGCAATAATTCTCATAACATGAGTAACGAAATGCTCCTTGTCCAGTTTCTCTTACACGTCAAGAAGCAGCATTTGAGTATCATTCCTCAAATGTCTCCCAAAAATATGAATTCATAAAATTTTCGAAACAGTCGTCGAAATCAAGAATTGACAAAACTCACAAGGTGATTAGGAGTCTTTCATTTCGTCACCTGGATCCGATGTCACCTTCTTCTTCCCCCTTTCATTGGGGTGGTGACTAGCGTTGGACCTTGCATGTTTATCTTAGTCTCCATTACATTACATGCAATGCCGTGCGACCCATCAACGTGTTCATAGAACATTAAGGTAGTAATAGCGGTACTCGAATTACCTTTCAGAAAATTACGAAAGTTGGCACAGTAGTACATTAGTGCCTCAAACAGACACAGCTGAAATTTCGGAATTTTTAGGAGCCGCGGAGAAAAGTTCTGGGCAATTCCGTGAATGCCGATTCACACGGCGCCTCATGGGAAATTATCGATACACTAATTTCTAACTATCTGATTTTCACAGGAAAAAGCACACAGATGTGAGAGTACACAAAAAGTGCATAGAAACAAACAGATCAACAATAAGGAGCCTACAAAGAAAGATCTGAGCCAATACGTCACTCTTCTTGACAGTTTCGGGGTTAGGTTATCGTCTGCTGTGTGCGTTACTATACCTATATAGGCGGGCGGAATCGAGTCAAGCGAAGATCCAATTCGCGCTTGGACTCATCAGTACCGCTAGTACTACGTTAATATATAAATCAGTCCATTGCCCGTAGTTCTATACTCAAAGACCAATTTGACTGGACCGTGACACATTTTGTGTGAAAATTCCCCGATGTATCAAAATCTCTTATAATTGTGTAGACAAATCTATGGTTCCATCTACAAGATGCTCATATTTTCGTCCAAGATTCTCAAGATGGGCTGGTCATAGAAACAGAAGTGGTCATGATTCTCGACGGTGCGTTGAGAATTAACATCAATCATGCGTCCCAAGCTGCAAGGAGAAATTAGAGGGGCGATCATTTCTCGGTCTAATCCATTTTTTGGCCACCTCCGATGGCCGAGAAATATTATTCGTATCCATCGGATGAGAGACTGCTCTCCTGCGGGGTCGCCCATGGCTCAATTATGGAATGCCTGTGCGCGTTGGGACTTTGTTTCTCACCCACCTCAATGATCATCATCTGGAACATGGACAAGTATCAGCGCCTATCGTGTTGAATAATTTTGCCAATCACTGGATATTCAAGTGAGCAGCAGCACAAATCCAAATTACTGATAAAACCATACCTGACCACAGAATCAGAGAATAATCATGAGGAGGAATGATCGCGGACCCCATCGCCAGTAGCCATAACACCGCGAAGGCCCAGTTGCATCCATTCTTCCTTCCGTACAGTTACGGATCACGAGAGGCTTCGAGAACTCATCTTCATTACGGCAGATTCCAAGAGTGCACACTCCATGTAAGGCATGGGGAAGATGTAATGGCTAAATATGTGGGGACAAATGGTTGCAACTGCGCTCCCTGAAATGTGAATGAAATAGTCTCATTCAGCCGTTGGTTGTGTCCGGATATCGGACCGAGAATAATCTAGATCTGCGATCTGTGCAATCGAGACTCAACGATCTGATCGTTGATCATATTGAGCTCATGAAGAACCTACTGACTTCATCAAACAAGGAGCTACTGAAGTGGAACAGTGGAACGCTTCAATTCTCCAGCGGGATCACAATTCATTCCATTGCATACCAGACATACAATGCGCGCTACGCAAGCAACATTTGATCAAAACTGCGTCACATTTTTGAAAATATACCCGTGATAATTCTGTGGATCTTTGGTGCATGATTCCTCAGTTATTACATATCTCCTTGAATCATCGGATTTCTTGGGATCAATTGGTACTCAGATAACGAAAGATTGGATCATAATTCGGATTAAGTATTGAAAGGTGCGATAGCGCCCTGGTGGGAAGTATGAAAGAGAACTATAAAGGAAAAACAATGAGGTGAGTCCTGAGATCGCGCGATTGATACGAAGTCATAGGAGTTTGCTCAACAAAATTGCTGTTCAACCGAATCGTTCTAATTTTCTCTACTACAAAATACCCAGCTAGCATTTTGATGGAAAAAAGACGCCCTGGGAACGTCTCCTTGATAATAAGGCAAGTTTTGTGGACGTCCGAAATTGCGTCAATTTGTTCGCCAGAAAGGCGTACTACTTCCACTCTTTTGACATTTTTTGGTTATGCAAAAAGAACTTCCCAGGGACGTTCCGAAGGACACCCAAAATACGTTCGAAGGTCATCCTGTGGACATGATTTGGACACCTAGGATACTGTTTATTGCCCCCATGGGAAAAAGCAAAGAAATACAAAAAAAATTTTCCGCGCGGTGAGCGGACTTTTTCCAACTTTTGAAACTTTATCAATCATGAAAATTAATTACAGTGATTTGATTCAAATGATGTGCCGGAAAGAATTATTAATGTGATTACCTGCCGCCGCTGAGATTTGAACCTGTCACCATCGGATTTCCAGTCTTCGCTATTGTCCACTCGGCCAGAATTGAAGCTTTTGTTACATAAGGGGTCTTTAAATGCCTATTCGAGTCTTGAGCGTAGAGAAAAGTATTATCCCAACTAACTTAACCATTTTTAATGAGCAATGCATTGCAGAATCAACGAGAGGTCTTGATTTAAATAGACGATCATAAAGATTTCATCGTACCTTTTTAAAAAAATAAAAATTTCATGTAATGAACCAAAACTCATAGAAATATCTTGGGCGTCAGAATTTGACGATTGCAAGGGCAAAACAACGATAAGATAGTTCAATCTCGGGGAAAAAGTTACCAAATCATCGACTTGTACAATTTTTTGGAATGCCGTGATACTGTTGAAAGAATTTTCCGAGAGAATTGCCAATAAGATTAAGATGCTTGGAATCATGCAAAAAAATCAGTATTAATCGAATTATAGCGTTGTGACTCCCAGCCATTTATAATTAATATATGCAGATTTCTCATGTCGAACTCGTGATGATCGTTAGTTATTAGGCTATTGAACATCTCTTAATCTCGCACATCTTTATTTCATTTAGTTTTTTAATCATACGTCAGATGCGTTAAGATATGACACGATACAACAACGGGTTCACGGTATAAGTGTCAAGGACATCTTCAGTACATGAGCTGGACATTTTCTCTTTTGACATCCCGCGCTTTTTTTATTTCATTTCCGATGTTCACAAGATGTCAAGAATTTAGCCTCGTTAGGACATTCTGGTAGTGCTTCTATTAGACCGCGATGTTCACCTATAGCATGGAAAAAGGTCATCGAGAAAAGGACATTCTTGAGGTGGTCATCTGGACATGCGTTTGAGGTTATGTCTACCTTGTCTTTAAGTGCAGGTCCTTGGACAACCTTGAAACGTTCCATAACCGGACTTCGAGTCGGACCTCTTAAGATCGTTCGTCTTCTCATGGCAAGGGAAAAGGTCATCGAAAAAGCGACATATTTGAGGTGGTGGTTTGGATATACCTTTGAGGTAATGTTTCCTGGGTTCAAGAGCGCATGTCCCTGCATTTTCTTGGGACGTCCCAAAACTTAAGAACGTTGGACAGATTTCCAAAGCTTGCCCGGAAGCCGTCTTTCAGCCAACAATTTGGTCATCTTAATCGGACCTTCCTAAAATTTGCCATTGGGAGGACGTCCCATGTCCAAAATGATCGCGAGCGATGCTAGCTGGGTATATCTTTTCGTCGATTTTGAAATTATGTTTAGGATTGAGTCGTTCAGAATCGAGGTGGAATAAGGATGAGAATTCCTCGTCGATATTAACGCGTACATACCACGATTGTTATTTTGCACACTGGTAGAGCTTACTGATTTTCCAAATGTCAATATTCACCAATTGAGCTTTACCCGAAAAGTATCCCCAGTGACCATCTTTAATGTCAATCACGGTCGTACAAACAGGTCTGGAAACTAAATCTAAAAACTTGGCCAATACCAATTTCCACCTCGGTGAGTGGGGCGCTGCTATCGAGTTGTAAGATGTTTTCGAAATCAGAATCAAAACATACTAAGGACATAACCACTCATCCATAGAATTTTGGACAGTATGTATCGTCTACTCAAATGCACACTAATGCAATCTGCGATGTCGTGAACTGTCTCACGATTACTTGCTCCATTGGATAATTCTTGAGAATATTCATTCGACAGTTCATATAACCCTGCCATTTAGTCGCCGCGAAAATTCGCCTCCATTAGAGTAGACGAAAGCCGTCCGCGACGATGTATTTAGTACCTATACTTCATAGACACCTGATGTACGCAACTCGACGATCATGTCAACGAACGATTCACAACGATTGACAACAATGACAACATTGACACCGATTACTGTTGACTAATATGGCCAATGAGTTGAAGCCTAATATCTAGTTGAAGCCCACCAGCGCCCATATATATATTAGGGTGATGACAGTTAAAGCGCCACGCCACGACGCGCTATCGCACGCCACGACCCAAAAATTATTTCCAGCGAACCCGACCATCGATGGATTTGATTCATTCTCGTGATCAACGACTAACACTGTAACAATAAACCCAAAGCATCAATGGTCGGCTTCGCCAGGAATATTTTTTGGGTCGTGGCGTGCGATAGCGCGTCGTGGCGTGGCGCAAAATCGAAGCGTAGCGCTTTATCTGTATAACCGCACATGGCGGCGCCGGCGAGAGACGAGACGACAGAGCGTGCCTATATATATAGGTCAACACGGCGAGCATGGTGAAAGAGACATGATGGCGAGCGCGTGTATGTGCGCGCGCAATATGCTTCAGTTGTTTAGAACTACAAAAGGAGTCGCAGTAGAAGAGTGTTATGAAGAAATTTTCTATTTTCGGATGATGTGACGATTTCGAATGTGATAAAATTTGTATGCGACAGGATCATAGTTGAGCCCTCTCACCGTGTTCTAAGTGATTGCAATTTCTCCTATTCTAAAACGTGACTCACATTTGCACATGAATGCGTCCGACGAACCATAACAATACCAAAATTCGGAGCTGGCTCGGTCAACCAGATGTTGATTGTAGCTCCACAATATTACTTAATGAGCGCGTTGGGGAATAGGAAAATCGTGGAGGAGTAGTTTTCGAGGCCTTTGTACAAATAATATTTTGCTTACCTGATGAAATAAAGAATTTTTGTCGAATTCATCAACTTCGAATCCTTCCAGTGTTTCTATTTTCTTCACAATCGATGAAGCTATAGCCTCTAAACTTCGCTTTTTAAACTGCGACATGACGATGAATTGATTTTGTTATGATTACTTAGTGAATGCTTGAATTAAATATGTAGCTGTCGCCCCTTAATTTCTCTTTCGAACTTCCTGCATTTTGGTGAATTGTGCCTTGTTTTCATCACTGATGCATGTCTCACGTTTGAGGTGAATTCTGATATCTGGTCCATGGTAAACGCTTGAGGTGCAATGACGATAATCAAAGTAGAATGAACGTGATACAGGTAATGAGAGCTGGAAAGCGCTGAGCGCGCTCCGCAAGCTCATCCTGTAAGAGTGAGGTCTCTAATGCGGAGCACACTTGTGAGTCGAATTTCGATCTTACTCCTATACTGAGGCCTTGGGGCCTTGGGGAGTAGGGGGGAGGCGTTATTCGCAATTTGACTAGTTTCTGCACTACTCTGCTACGAGTGATAACGCCTTACAACGATGAGCATTCGACGCAGGAGAGAAATAGTCGGCGAGCAATAAACACGAGATCCGCATATGAGTAGATCCGCGAAAACTTGCTCGCAATGTGTCTTGACCAGTTTCCACGTCTACGCGTTCTCAATCGATCGCGCAAAACACGTTCTTATGTACTTTTTTGTGCTCTTTTACAGCAAAAAGTCAGAATAGACCTAACTGAACGTTAAAGAGTCAAAAAGTCCGAATTAAGGGGTAAATGTCGATTCCGTGGCCTGTTCGCATCCCTAAATTCGGCATTGAAGTTCATGGTATGAAGATATATGGCGTCTTAACAATTCCTCCCTAGATAAAGATCGAATTTTGACATAGTTTGAACATGTTTTCATAATTGAAAACTTGCAACTAGGCCGTTCCCCCTTCCAACGCTGTGTGTATGTACATTGTGTCCCCGAAATCGTGTCAAAATTACGGTTTTGACAATATGTTCTGCGTGAGAGCGTCTATCGACTTGTGCGCATTCGCTCATGGGCGCACTTTGATCCTCCCACTCAAACAAATTAAACAGCCGCGGTATAAACATCCATCGCTTCACTTCCGAATGGTCGCGGCGTGCTCTTCTTCGGAAATACGCCGGGGTGAATGAGAGTGTCGATTCCGAGGTCATTCACCAACACGTCTCAAAGTTCGACAAGCCAGTATCTCGCTCGACTCTTCGTAAGTATTTTTTGGTATACCAAAGTCTCATCTAAGCGGAAAAAGCGATCCGATAACTCCCCGATCCGTTTTGGCTGATCAAACATGAAATGTCAATTCCATGGCCGTCAACTCCGTGGCCTATCTGCGATTTCGAGCTGAGCTCTTATAGGATTCATCACATGAAATTTCTTTTGACTTTCTACAGTACCTTTCATTAATGATGGATCATGGAGGGCCTCAATAAAACAGTGATATTTTTAATATACCTTAACGAATGGAAAATTCGGAAAAAGCACATTAAAGATCACAAAAAATCTGTCGATTCATGTGTTTGAAACATCCCTCGCGTCCTCTTTGATTGCCCATTGTCAACGATGGAAATCTCAATAATTCCTCCTCCAATCAATCACCTACAATTTTGGCGGGAGTGATCGGATCACAAAAATTCACACGGGATCTTGTAGATTTTTTCAAAACATACAATTTACTCTTTTTGAAGTTCTCTCTACTACCTTTTCTGTCCAAGCAACAAGCTTGGAAAGACGATCTTGTATTACATGGACTGCTTATTAGGGTGGGCCGAGAAAGGGCTTTTTTCGAAAATCGATACGCCCTAGCGTGGAAATGTTGTGTTTGTACATATAGATGAGAAAAAAATTTTGCTGGATGCTGAGAAATGAGATTTTAGGTCCCAGCAAAAGCCATCAAGCTTTTCTCAAAATTAACGTAGGTTTAAATGGGAATGTGCCTAATTCGGCACTTTTTTCTTCCTCACTATGCTCGCATTTCTGGCGCATCCAAGCATTTCTAACGTACGTTAATTTATTTTGAAGCTCGTTCCAAAACCTACAAAATGAGCTGAAGGACGTCCAATTCCGACAAACCCGAGCCAATCTATCTCAATTTTTTCAAAAGGTGATCATTATTAAAAATCCCAAGAATAGGGCGATTCTCCCTCCAAACTTTGCTCGTATTATTGGTGCATCTGAACATTTCCCAATGTACTTCAGCTCATTTTAAAGCTTGTTCCAAAATCTATAAAATGAGCTGTAGTATGACCCATTCCGACTAACCCGAGCCAATCTATCTCAACTTTTCATTGCGAGTTTCGAAAGGAGTGAGACGGGAGGAGGGAGTCGCTTATTTTCGGATTTTTCAAAAAGAATAATTTTTCAGAAAAATTGAGATAGATTGTCTCGGATTAGTCGAAATGGGACGTACTTTAGCTCGTTTTATAGGTTTTGAAATAAGCTTCAAAATGAGCTGAAGTACGTTGGGAAATGTTCAGATGCACCGATAATACGAGCAAAGTTAGAAAGGAGAATCGCCCTGTTTTTGAGATTTTTGACAATGATTACCTTTTGAAAAAATTGAGATAGATTGGCTCGGGTTTGTCGGAATTGAACGTACTTCAGCTCATTTTGTAGGTTTTGGAACAAGCTTTAAAATGAGCTAAAGTACATTAGAAATGCTTGGATGCGCCGGAAATGGGAGCATAGTTAGGAAGAAAAAAGTGCCGAATTAGACACATTCCCATTTAAACCAACGTTAATTTTGATGAAAGCTTGGTGGGTCTTGGTGGGACCTACAATATCATTTCTCAGCGTCCAGCAGAATTTTTTCCACATCTATATGTACAAACCCAACATTTCCACCCTAGGGTGTATCGATTTTCGAAAAAAGCCCTTTTTCGGTCCACCCTACTGCTTATAGAGATACCAAAGCTGCCTACTGTTTTATTTCCTCTTGCGCTATTCTAGTGCAAAAATTGATCAAGAAAATGTAATGGCACATGATTCTGACGTAAAATAACCTTTTTGATATACTGTGCGTAAAGTTGTTCGTAAAAGTCCATTTTGGTGTGGGTGTGCGGTGCGCAAGGTTGATGCGTGAAAGTGAAACTGTACGTGAAAGTAACTTTGCGCACAGTTTTACAGTGCGCAAAGTTCTCGAAATCGTGCGCAAAGTAAAATCTGTGCGTAAAAAAACATTAATCAACCGTTGTCCCATTTCGATTTTTACGGCAAAAAAGGCTGATCACACAGCAGCAAACGATGATTCCGGCATTTTTCTAATTCCTCCGGCCCCTTTGTGAATTGGTACCTATGGAGTTGAAGTCAAAGATGTTGCAGTTAGAGATCAAATTATGGGCATGTGGTTGCCTTGCAACCCGGCTGTTGAGAATGATTAAGTGTCTGATCTCTTCCTAATCTATACTATGAGTACATTTTTGTCCCCAACTTGAGCGAATTCTCTTTGGATTTGTGATAACTGAATTATTGACGCGTACAAGTTAGGAATTTAACAAGATTGCGAGAATTCGCCGTTGACTCCAGATGTAAAGAGAATTCAAGTGAGCATGAGGACAGATACTGTCCTCATCGGGGCTTGATCTACAAGATCACGAGTATACACGAAGATTCGTAGGTCAGACGGCAATTCAATGAGAAATTGCAAGTCGTAGGTAGTGAATAATCATGAACATGAGAGTTGTTGTACATCGGCAGAATATTGTGTATTAACGTAGTTTCTATATCGACAACAATTCCACTAAGTTTCCCATATAAGTTCCATCAAGGACATTTTTTAATGCAATCCTGTTCTTCATGTACCAATGCATTCAAGTAAACTTCTACGTTCTGGTAGGAATCAGGATACTTGGGATGACATGAATCACGTGACGTCTCTGATTTTCTTCCCTGAATACATCAAATTGGAACGGAAGTTGGGATGTTACACGGAGTTACTTTTCTTGCAACGAGATTACAACATTCGAGATGAATTCCAGCACCTTATTTTGGTTATGAGCTGGTTCAGGATAAATTCTTTTTGATCCATTCTTCAGAATTTTTTTTCAAGTGGGGGGCTCCGCCCCCCACACCCCCACCTCCTCCCCCTTTCGCGCCCTCCACCAACTTCGGTGGTATGGACCGGACGCCAACTTTCCGCACAGATATATCAAAATAGTACATTTCGATACAAGGACGTAAAACGTTTTATTCGCGTCCGAATGATGGGTTTCCGGCCCGAGCCGCAGGCGAGGGTCGGAATCATCACGAGGATGCGAATAATAGGTTTTACGGCCGTGTATCTAACTATACTTTTCGATAAACTGTGAGTCAAAGTCGACAAACTGTGCGCAAAGTTTACTTTTACGCACAGTGTATCGAAAAGAATCGTAAGCAACTCGGGCGCAATTTTACGCCCTCGTTCCCGAAATTTTTGTGCGTAAAAGTGAACTTTTTACGCACAGTTGTAACTTTGGGCACAGCGCAAATTACTTTGCGCATTGCGCAAAAGTTACAACTGTGCGCAAAGTTCACTTTTACGCACTCATTTCGGGAACTCGTGCGTAAAATTTCTTTTCGATACACTGTGCGTAAAAGTGCACTTTGCGCACAGTTTGTCGACTTTTACTCACAGTTTATCGAAAAGTATAGTTAGATACACAGGCGTAAAACCTATTATTCGCATCCTCGTGATGATTCACCCATCACTCGTGAAACCCATCACTCGGACGCGAATAAAACGTTTTACGTCCCTGTATCGAAATGTACTATTGCGCCCTTGTTGCTTAATGTACTATTCTGATATTGTGTGCGTAGAGTTGTGCCGAAAAGTTACTTTGCGGGTGAGTGTGCGGTGCGCAAAGTTGAGCGAATTCATTTTTACGCGCAATCTCCAGTGCGCAAAGTTTGAAATCGTGCGCAAAGTTGTCATAATCGTGCGAAAAGTTCGCTTATAAGTGTGCAAAGTTGTTTGTGTTACCACTATGTAAAGAAGTTTTTTGTACTCAACAAAGCTCAAACATTGAAACATGATGCCTCATAAAATGGGAATACATGTGAGTCATTCTGGAGCAAGCTGGACAAAACCGTCACCAGGGGGGTCTGGGGAAAATCCGCAAAAATTTTTTTCCATTAGTACTATGTTAAAATAGTACGAAAATAGTATATTACGCAACAAGTGCGAGAAGGTCAATTTCCGCACAAGTTGCCAAACGAGTGCGAGAAGTTAATATTCACGCACACTTGGGAACTTCTCGCACAGCCAGAAGAACACATTTCGCGAAGCGAGCGTGCGTAAATATGTACTTCTGGGTGTGCGAGAAGTTTCGAAGTGTGCGTGAATGTTACTTCTCGCGCGAGTTGGCAACGTGTGCGGAAACTTCTCGCACGTGTTGCGTATACTATTTTTTGCAACTGTGCGCGAAGTTGTAATTAAATGCACCACTGTCCGAGCAAGATTATTTTGAAAACAAAGTTTTCAAGAAAGGCCAAATCCAGAGGGATGACGTGACATCATATTTTGGAACTGTGCGTGAATGAAAATGCATTAGAGAGAAGTTACATTCACGCACACTCTACCAGTGCGTAAATGTAAAGACTGTGCGAGAAGTCATTCACGCATTACTTCTCGCACTGTAAATAATGAAGAGAAGTCTCATTTTTTTACAACTTCGCGCACACAGTTGCAAAAAATTTTTTTCAGATTTTTTCGGCCTCCCCCCCCTGTGGGCCCCAGGGCCCATGAAAGGGCCATTTTAGGCCCTTTTTTAGCCTATTCTAAGAAAATCATAGTTCCAATGCAATTCAATATTTTTCAACGTACTTGGGCGCATTTTTCTCGTCGAGACTAGTACTTTTGAAAAAAAAATTGTCCAAGGCCACTCAGTGAGCCTGACGGCTTCTGCAAGCTAATTATCGAGAGCAAATTTTAGCGATTTTTGGGTCTGCTTCAAAGCGATCTAGCTCCTACTAGACATGTGATAATCGACTTCTGCAGGTAATCATTTTGAAGGTCTTGGAAAAACCTACAATTTGACCACCTGCAGAAGTCGAATATCGTACTTTTCATAGGAGCTATAGCCGATATAAGTTGAGCTATTTACAAAAAAGTCGAAAATTCAGGACTTGTTCCGCGCGTGAATATAAGCATCTCCATAGCACGACGTAAATTCGGTCAGGTAGGGTGTTGTGTAGGTGTGAGAGAGATCGCACCAGCCATGAATGAGAGTGAGATGCGGCGACGGGACCACGCGGCTGTAGAGCTGGCAGTGGAGGGGCGGCGTAAAGCTAAATTTAGAGCATAGAAGAGTGTGCCTCAAAATCATTGCTGCGGATGACAAGTCTTCTTGGTCGAGTGGATTAGACGCTCGCATTGAAATCTTGTGGTCCGAGTTCGATCCTCGGGCGAGTCACATAATCTAGATTACGTTTTTCATTGGTAAATTCCACCGCCTCTTCGCGGAATTTGATTACCGATGTTTGCGACACGTGCGCTTTGCAATATGAAACCATCAAAAAGAGCGACGTCCGAATGATGAGATGGACTTCGTGCCGGCCCAGCAACAGCTTGGAAGAAAGTGCGATAATGTAATGTAATATTAATACGCCGACTTCGATTGTACGTAAATGTGTGTGTACGAATGGTGTGAGGACAGAGAAATTCTCAGAGGATAAGACGAGCAAAAATAAGCGTGCCCAACATCTGTGCAAGCAATGTTATGAAATGTAAAAGTAGCGTCAAAGTTAAAAAGTGAATCAACGACCATAAAAATCGATGTAAAGGAGTCAGCGCAAAAATTGACCAGTTTCATCTAAAATTTGGCAACTTGAAAATAATGCAACGCCACAATCACTGCTCCGAGAATGGTCTCGCAGCTTGTATTTGAATTATAGAAAGTTCGACAACTTGGAGTGAGACAGCGATTTTCTGCTTTGAATAGCCAAATTCGACAGCCTCCGTTTATGTAGAAATTGTCAACGAATATGACTAGTCAGCTTGATTGATTGAACTAAACAGCGAACTGCCCAGCCTCGCAGTGCACGCCCAGCCTTAGCCTCAGCCCGTACTTATCAGCTAAGTACGTCAGCAATCCGCGAGATTATGCGTAACAGAAAATTGTGGAAACCTTGTAGACGACCACATTTTCTTGAGCATTATTCGCAGGTTCCAAGTTTTGACTTTTCTACGAAGAGAAGGGTTGCCCATCGCACTGCAGCGTGCATGGGCGATCTTTCCCAGCGGAAAAGCCATCAATTGGTTGGAATGTTATAGTTATTGGCACTCGCGGGGTACGGCTCGACAGCTCTGAATTGTCATCTCAACTTTGGGCCACACCATCAGAGTGGCGCCACGTACTGGTCAACTCTTGCCTTTGACTTCTACTAATCCTGCTCGATGACAAAGAGGGGACTTCCTTATCGCTAAGTTATAAAAAGGCCGGCCCTCGTGGGCGCGGGTTTTTTATTCACCGTCATCGACTTGTCCTGACTACACCAATGTAAGCACTGCCCCTTGTAATCGTCATCTCTGTATATCTTCATATAATTCTTATAGACTATTCAACTTTGCTATTTGATTATGACATCGTTTTTTTGTGATCAGAATTTGTAATGAATTTGTACCACAATTTTATCTCATTTTCAATTATACCACTATGAGGTTTTTTGGCCAAGCCTTCTGTTTGGTCTTTTTTACCTCGGGTTTTCACCCAAAATACTTGACTTCTTATTTAAAAAATCACTTCTCCATCACCGAAAAATAACCCGACTATCCCACTCCAAAACCCAGCCTAAATGTAGTTATTTTTTGTTGCGAGTTCGTAATAAATTGGTGCCGAAACCCGGGAGTTTTTCCGGAAAAGGCTGGGTTTGGAGTGGTCTATGACATCATTGCTAATTATTTGTGGCGAGTTTTCTGTTATAAATGCGGACCACGTGCTGCGACATACCGCAAGCTGCAAGTTCGACGACGTTTCGAGAGAGGTCGAAAATATTCATCGATTGATCGACGCCAAGCTTACTTGTGCTCCAAGACGTATTTTGGCCCCCAAGAAAGTCGGAAAATACTTCATCGACATACCAACACATGAAGTCAACGAAACCGCACCATTCATCAGGTAGTGCAACGTGAAAAACAAACAACTGTGCTCGAATACGGATGAAATTGTTCCACAAGGTCGACGCCGAGCGATGTTCGATATCCGCAGCTCTGCGAGAACGAAAAAGGTGGTCTCCGTTGCTGTTTGCTGGGTTTGGCCGAGCCGACAAAATGTGAACTTGTGAGTTTTTTGGTGAATGAGAATTAGCTTGTAAGAAGTGCTTTGTGTACTGGATTGTTTGACGAAGTATGACCCGATTCGCGTGAGTGCGACGAACTGTGGATCGAATTTCGGTGTGTGTTCCGCCCCATGTAATTCTGATGACACATCAGCGTCCTGTGTGCTTCCACGGGCGAGGTAGTCTGCCCAAATGTGAAATACTTCCAAAATTTCGGTGTGCGTATTTTCCGCGGAGTCTGCACAGCTACACGTAACGCAATTTCATCCGCGAATCGTTACATCAAATCCTTTCATCGCACGCTGCGGCCGCCACTGCGAAATTGCCAAAGAGAATCATCGAGTTCAGTATCTGTCGCGTACTAATTCACCTTTATCAAAGTAGCTCAAAACCGATCGCTTCTTGGTGGCCAAATAATTGGAGTTGGTCCCCGAGAAAGAGTTCGAAAAACTGCTTATTCGTGTGATCCTTATTGAAAAGCGCAGGTTCAAAACGCCGTCGAGCCGATGGGCTATGGAAAGCGATAAGAGTGGCTCGCAACCTTTCAGTGACGCAACAGCGGTGGTGCGTGTGCACGCACGAACGCACGCCTGGTACCGTGAGAATCGTGAAAAGCAAAACGGCAAGATCCCCAAAACTACACCGGATAGACACCAGACACCCTCGTATAAATCATGATCAATCCTTCACTTTTCAAAGGTCGAATTGATTCCAAAATCTCAGAATGAAACATTCGTCTTCCGAACGGTCAGCTGCCCAAGCTGTCGGAGTCGCATTTTTTGTCGTGTGGAGTCCGCTATTCGATCCGCAAACCAGCTCGATGCACACTCCAGCGTTCCCATACAACGAGGGCGTGTATATTGCATTTAGGAGAGTGTCGTGAAACCATACGTACAGAATCAGCATTTTGGAGTTGCTCGCCCCGCGATTGAAGTTTGTAACGTGGTTGCGATTTCGCGGAGTGCAGTTCGCGTGGAACCTCGGTTAAGGGGGGAAAAAGAGAGCTGCGTACCGGTCTCGAGGGTGGTTCAAATGATCGCGCTGGATTACTTGAATTTTCACGCGAGGAGAGAATTTCTGCGACGTGGGAAGTTTCACAGCCGAGATGGATAATAGCCACCTGTTGTCATGGATAAATTCCGTTGGGACTTTCGTAAATGAGTTCTCTCTCAACCGCGATTTCCAGAATACACGCTCTCCCTCTTGGCCGCAAATTTTCAGATGCGCTATTCTCTCATTACGCGTGGCCCGAGACTTAGGCATCCGCGTCTTTCATTTGCGAACGATTTCGACAGCTAGTAATCCCATCGCAAAAATTCACGTCATATCTCTCAAACGAGATTGGATGATTCATACAGAAAACCTAAAGGTCCCAGCCTCCGTGGTTATCATTTCTTTGACGCAAGTCGCACTTTTCATATTCCAGACTTGACTCAGAACCAGAACTTCTGTAAGAGCACTTTATTTGAGACAATTCATTATCCTTTCTTCATATTTCTCACCGAAAACACCATGCGAAAGAAAAATCCTAAGGGACATTGAGGGATGATGTATCACATCGAGATGACGGCCTTCATCATATCCGTGAGCGAAAAGTCGAATTTTTATGTAACAGGAACAACTTGCGTGGAGTGCTGCCTATGGTCGGGGATTGGAATTGCTATCCTTTCACGCACGACAAGGTAAAATCGCCGACTGGGGTGACTCCATATGGCTTGCAACTGACATCTGCTCTCTCTTAGTTTGATTAATGAACCAGGCGAGAATCCAATGGTCAGCTCGAAATTTTATTCTCAACCGGCCTAAGAAACGGAGACTGTTACAGCTGCGAGTTCTGGTGGTTAAACTTTACTAGTTATCGGCGTGGTCATCGTGGGTGTGTCGTTACTGCGCCTGACCTTGAACTCGCGAGTGAGATTCTCGGGACGTATCTGGAAGAAATTGGGTCAGCGCTCCGAGGGAGAGAATTTGTGATTGTGAGGTATGGAAGAAACTGTATGTCTTGGATATCGAAGAAAGCATGGCTCGAATATATTTCGTTATGAAGGTAACTTGGTGAACAATCGACTGCCTGTAACTATTTCCGTACAACGCTTTGACAACGAACGCAAATTTTACTTGACCAGCCTCGAGGGATTTCCAAGGGATGGCCGCAGCGTGCTTGTGAACCATCAACTGTTAATCCCATACCGAGCATGCACTCTGACTGGACGAATCTTAGACAGTAACTGATGAAGTGATGAGATATAGAGCGTGAGTCTGTGAGTCTGTTTGGCCCCGCTACGGGGGATAAGTTAGCGAGTGCAGGTTTTGGATGGATTGATTATGAACGCGCGAGCACGTGAGAACTCGGTACAGTTTGGCACGGTGGATCGAAGAACCCTTGCGCTTTGTTCGGTTACAAGACGCGCGGAAATTCAGACGCCCCGTGGGCGTAAAAGGGGTGCAAAATTCATTAAAATTTGCACCGGGGGGAAAATTGTTCCGCGCGTGAATATAAGCATCTCCATAGCACGACGTAAATTCGGTCAGGTAGGGTGTTGTGTAGGTGTGAGAGAGATCGCACCAGCCATGAATGAGAGTGAGATGCGGCGACGGGACCACGTGGCTGTAGAGCTGGCAGTGGAGGGGCGGCGTAAAGCTAAATTTAGAGCATAGAAGAGTGTGCCTCAAAATCATTGCTGCGGATGACAAGTCTTCTTGGTCGAGTGGATTAGACGCTCGCATTGAAATCTTGTGGTCCGAGTTCGATCCTCGGGCGAGTCACATAATCTAGATTACGTTTTTCATTGGTAAATTCCACCGCCTCTTCGCGGAATTTGATTACCGATGTTTGCGACACGTGCGCTTTGCAATATGAAACCATCAAAAAGAGCGACGTCCGAATGATGAGATGGACTTCGTGCCGGCCCAGCAACAGCTTGGAAGAAAGTGCGATAATGTAATGTAATATTAATACGCCGACTTCGATTGTACGTAAATGTGTGTGTACGAATGGTGTGAGGACAGAGAAATTCTCAGAGGATAAGACGAGCAAAAATAAGCGTGCCCAACATCTGTGCAAGCAATGTTATGAAATGTAAAAGTAGCGTCAAAGTTAAAGAGTGAATCAACGACCATAAAAATCGATGTAAAGGAGTCAGCGCAAAAATTGACCAGTTTCATCTAAAATTTGGCAACTTGAAAATAATGCAACGCCACAATCACTGCTCCGAGAATGGTCTCGCAGCTTGTATTTGAATTATAGAAAGTTCGACAACTTGGAGTGAGACAGCGATTTTCTGCTTTGAATAGCCAAATTCGACAGCCTCCGTTTATGTAGAAATTGTCAACGAATATGACTAGTCAGCTTGATTGATAGAACGAAACAGCGAACTGCCCAGCCTCGCAGTGCACGCCCAGCCTCAGCCTCAGCCCGTACTTATCAGCTAAGTACGTCAGCAATCCGCGAGATTATGCGTAACAGAAAATTGTGGAAACCTTGTAGACAACCACATTTTCTTGAGCATTATTCGCAGGTTCCAAGTTTCGACTTTTCTACGAAGAGAAGAGTTGCCCATCGCACTGCAGCGTGCATGGGCGATCTTTCCCAGCGGAAAAGCCATCAATTGGTTGGAATGTTATAGTTATTGGCACTCGCGGGGTACGGCTCGACAGCTCTGAATTGTCATCTCAACTTTGGGCCACACCATCAGAGTGGCGCCACGTACTGGTCAACTCTTGCCTTTGACTTCTACTAATCCTGCTCGATGACAAAGAGGGGACTTCCTTATCGCTAAGTTATAAAAAGGCCGGCCCTCGTGGGCGCGGGTTTTTTATTCACCGTCATCGACTTGTCCTGACTACACCAATGTAAGCACTGCCCCTTGTAATCGTCATCTCTGTATATCTTCATATAATTCTTATAGACTATTCAACTTTGCTATTTGATTATGACATCGTTTTTTTTGTGATCAGAATTTGTAATGAATTTGTACCACAATTTTATCTCATATTCAATTATACCACTATGAGGTTTTTCGGCCAAGCCTTCTGTTTGGTCTTTCTTACCTCGGGTTTTCACCCAAAATACTTGACTTCTTATTTGAAAAATCACTTCTCCATCACCGAAAAATAACCCGACTATCCCACTCCAAAACCCAGCCTAAATGTAGTTATTTTTTGTTGCGAGTTCGTAATAGGACTCGATTCCAAAAATATATCTTAATTTTTTTTCACCAAACTTGTGCGAAAATGTTCTTTCAGACATCTACTTTCAGTAAAAAAAATTTGGCGGAGGTTATTTTTTTTTATTTTTTTCGCCGAGCATTACAAAATGCCGCATTTCGTGGTTTTAGCAAAAACGGCATCTCTAACCACGGTAACATACGCTCCCATCTGGACTGATGCGCACCAACCTGTGTGAAAGTACTCCCCAAAGTACCCCCAAGTACGCGTGAGAAGTTGCGGGGACGTGCCTCCAGCCAGGAGCGAGCTGTAGGTTCTCTTTACCGTGTCCAAAATAGGCATTATTTTGGTTATTCGAGCGTAAGCGACCGAGAGCTTGATTTTACTTGTTCTGGCTTGCAAATGAGATAATGGGCTAGAATGAGGATCCAAACATACTTCTCCGACTCAAAATAACCATCTGAACACAATTCCGAGGTCAGTTTAACTCTAGAATGTCGTCTAGTGCCTCAACGGTGTCAGAACCCGTCGACAGAATCTAAGTTCTTAAGGGGCAGAGGGACGAATATTTAGAGCAGAACTGACCTCGGCATTGTGTTCAGATGGTCATTTTGAGTCGGAAAAGTATGTTTGGATCCTCATTCTAGCCCATTATCTCATTTGCAAGCCAGAACAAGTAAAATCATGCTCTCGGTCGCTTACGCTCGAATAACCGAAATAATGCCTATTTTTGACACGGTAAACAGAACCTACAGTTCGCTCCTGGCTGGAGGCACGTCACCGCAACTTCTCACACGTACTTGGGGGTACTTTGGGGAGTACTTTCACACAGATTGGTGCACATCAGTCTAGATGGGAGCGTATGTGACCGTGGTCAAAGATGCCGTTTTTGCTAAAACCACAAAATGCGGCATTTGGTAACGCTCGGCAGAAAAAATCAAAAAAAATAACCTCCGCCAAATTTTTCTTACTGAAAGTAGATGTCTGGAAGAACATTTTTGCACAAGTTTGGTGAAAAAAATTAAGATATATTTTTGGAATTGAGTCCTGAATTTTCGACTTTTTCGTAAATAGCTCAACTTGTATCGGCTATAGCTCCTATGAAAAGTACGATAATCGACTTTTGCAAGTGGTCAAATTGTAGGTTTTTCCAAGACCTTCAAAATGACCACCTGCAGAAGTCGATTATCACATGTCTAGTAGGAGCTAGATCGCTTTGAAGCAGACCCAAAAATCGCTAAAATTTGCTCTCGATAATTAGCTTGCAGAAGCCGTCAGGCTCACTGAGTGGCCTTGGACAATTCTTTTTTCAAAAGTACTAGTCTCGACGAGAAAAATGCGCCCAAGTACGTTGAAAAATATTGAATTGCATTGGAACTATGATTTTCTTAGAATAGGCTAAAAAAGGGCCTAAAATGGCCCTTTCATGGGCCCTGGGGCCCACAGGGGGGGGGGGGGGGCCGAAAAAATCTGAAAAAAATTTTTCTCGTACTATTTTAACATAGTACTAATGGAAAAAAATCTTTGCGGATTTTTTCCAGACCCCCCTGGTGACGGTTTTGTCAACCTTGCTCCAGAATGACTCATGTACAATACCATTGAATCTACTGTTCGCATCTAACAATTGATTAAAATAACTAAGTACTGACTCACATGGAAATGTGGGCTTTTCTAGGATAATCAACACGATATGGTTGATCTCGACCATTCCCTGGAGGATAGTTCTCATTTTCCATTCGAAACTTCCTGATTACTCAAAACTTTCACCCATTTGTCAATAAAATGTTGAAAGTTTCTTGGATATTTAAATTCCAAATTCTATCCAAGTCCCAGCGTACTCATATAGTGTTTCAAATTTGATCATTGATGCCTGATTGGTAATTCTGAATATTTCCTCCCTAATATATCCATATTTTCCAGTCAGAATGGTCCATGTTAGCAAAAACTCAATAAATTCCACATCCACGAGTTTTGTCCTAATTTTTGACAATAAGATTCAGTTGCCAAATATTCAAAGGACTAGAAATCTTTTGCCGTGAAATTTGATGATGAAGCTTTCTTTAAAAGGAAATTTTCCCATTATACAAACTTCTCGTTTGATACTGATGGTAATACTTCTTTGGTGGGAGTACTTGCATATCTTATATTTGTCAACTATTAGTACTTCTGAAAGTTGAAATCAAAATTTTTTAGCTATGCGATAAAATATGATTTATTATGGGGAGATTTACTTATGATACTTTTTAGGAATTTTTTTTCAGAACCCCCCGGCGGGGGCTCCGCCCCTGGACCCCGCCCTTCAGGGTATATACCGCGGGGAACAAGTTTCTGCACCAATATCAAAATGTATAGTAAGCAGCACGGGCGCAACTTTTCCGAACTCGTTCCCAAAATTTTCGTGCGTAGAAGTGAAACTTTGCGCACGCTTCGCCGTGCGTAAAGTTTACTGGGCTGTGCGCAAAGATATTTTGGGCTCAGCGCAAAACACTTTGCTCACGTCGCAGAATTTACAACTGTGCGCAAAGTTCACTTTTACGCACTCATTCCGGAAACTCGTGCGTAATAGTATATTACGCAACGATGTCAAAAAGGTGGATTTACGCACGAGTGAAAATCTTTAAACACGAGTGTAAGTCTTTACGCTATGGTGAGATTTTTTACCCACGAGCCGCGTAGCGGCAAGTTCAGTATCTCAATCAAAACGTTAAGTATCTCAACTGTGCGTAAAGATTCACATCTCGTGTGTAAGGTTTTGCCGAGTGCGGAAACCTTTCGAAAGAGTTGCGTACGATATTTTTCGAAATTTTGTGCGGAAAGTTAGTATTCTGTCGGCCACCTCATACGCCGGTAATCAAATTGTGATCGGGGCAGGTAGCAGAAGAGGGCGCACATCGAGGTTCAGGGACGGGAGCCCCTGGTAGGGGTCCAGGGGTCGAAGCCCCCGTCGGGAGGCAACCCTACTGAAAAACAAATTCTGAAAATGTATCAGAAAAAGATCTTCTGTTTTATATACCAAATATTACCGCATAGTTTGAAAATATCGATCTCAATTCTCAAAAGTACTAATAGTGGACAAGATCCGAAATATGTAAGTTCATAAGATATTATCAATTCTGAATTTCGAGGAAAATTATTATAGAGTTTTATTAAAATCGTCAAGGACGGGCAAAAAAAATATAAGGATTGATGGAATAATATGCTATTCCGATGGTTCAATAGAAAGAATTTGGACAATTACAATGATAATAATAATGTTCTGAATACACGTGATAGAAAGCGATTTCGAAAGGAGAAAACCTATGGATTCTTTCTTATAAAAGAATATGAATACATCATCGACACTCTTCGTTGAGGCGAAGTATCCGAAGAGTGAATTCATATTTCCTTTGGACGTACGGTCCAAGGTAGATTTCAAACCAACGAAACTACGGTGGAAGCACTCCAAAAAGGTCTCAGTCGTATATATTGTATTGAACTAAATTTAATTCATAATCCACCGAAGTGAACTATTTCTATGTTCAACACGATGGCCGACCAGAATATTTCAATCGTATGGACTTATCGAGGGAGCAAGATTGAGTATAACAATTTAGAGAGCTCGTAAGTATTCATTCTATCGAGTGAAAGAAGTCATCAGGAACTTCAAGAGATGTTGTAGAATATCAGGCTAGAAAGAAAATACAGCAGTGCGTAAAGATACGTACAGTTGTGTAAAGACATACCTTACGCACTGTTGGTGACTTTACGCACAGGTCTTTACGCATTCCGTGCGCAAAAATTTCTTCACGCACGGAAAAATGTTCCTTACGCACTAACTTCACGCACATGATTTCGAAATAGTATATTTCGCACCGAGTTCATGAGGTTGTAGCTCACTTCTGAGCGATCGGTTTTCGACCCGAGCCGGAGGCGAGGGTTGAAATGATCGCTCGGAAGCGGGGAACCTCATGTGCGAGGCGCGAAAGTTATTTTTCGCAATTTTGTAGGCACCCAAACATCGGAAAATTGCGAAAAAGTACTTTGCGCCCTTGTTACTTAATGTACTATATCTTTCAGAATATTCCATCAGATTTTGCCTTGAATGTGATCTATAGGGGCAAAACACGAAATTAAACAATTCTTCCAATAAAACTTGAGAAATCGGGGTTGCCTCCAATCCAAGACAGAATCTGATCAAATATCCTAAAAGATTAGATCATTTCACTTCAAAATCATGTGACATGATATTTTTTTGATTTATTTTTGCGCTAAAGTAGAGCAAGGCGTACGAAACAGGCGCCACGCGCGGTATCTCCATGAACAGTCCATGTAATATAAAATTACCATTCCAAGCCCGTTACATGGGCAGAAAAGGTCGTAGAGGGAACTCCAGAGAGAGGAAATTATAGGTTATGCAAAGATCTACAAGATCCCGTAAGAATTTTTGTAATCGGATCACTCCCGCTGAAGTTGTAGGTGAATGATTGAACGAGAAATTTTTCAGCTTTCCATCGTTGGCTACAGGCACTCAAAAAGGACGCAAGGAAAGTTTTAAACAGATGAATTCATAGGTTTTTTTGTGATCTTTGAGATGCCTTTTTCAAATTCTCGTGCGACCAAGTGTTATAAAAAATATAACTGTTTCAGTGACACCCTACTTGATCTATTATTTGTGAGAGGGACTGTATATGTTTGAGTTTTGATACTGAATATAGATCAGATCAGGAGTAAAAAACCCATCTTGTAGGACTAGAAGTCAACTTTTGTCTTTCGTCTATTTTTCGGTCTCTTCCGAGCAAATTTCCGCGGGTCTACTGATATACTATATAGACTCTGAATGAATCGCGAGTAAGCTGGAGGCCTCACTTATTGTACTACTTGCCTGATCACTTCAAAGGTCAAATATTAAATCGTGATCATACATTGAGCTGTATCGGGTAAAATATGTTGTGATATGATGTTTGGTGCACGATGATTGAAAAATTGTTATAAATAATTAAGATTCAAATTTTGTTGGGGATATATACTGGGAAAAATCGCTCCCCCGTCGTCTATTTGGCCAGTGATAATTCCACTTAGCTTTTCGGTATCGCCATCCAGTGAATTGGAAGAAACTCAAAACTAGACGGCTCGGCGCGATTGTTTTGCATCTCTGCTATCGCCGAAAGTGATATCTGAGAGCACGAAAACTATGTATCATCGCACGCGTATTCAAATCTAGTTCCTCGAGATGGTAAGGCTCGCCTGATTATAGGGATCTGACATGCTTGCCGGGTTGCTTGCGCACGGGCGTTTTTTTCCAAGATGGCCGACGAAGAGAGCAGTTTTAACATTGGATGCATAGGGCCGTGATGGTAGTATTGAATTTCTAGCTCTCCCGGGTTGACTAATATCTATCAAGCCCAAGAGTAGGAGGATCAGGTCGTTACATAAGTGTTCTGTGCCAGACTGTGGGAGATGAGACTTCAATGGAGCCAAACCCTTATGCTACCAATGCTAAATCTGCTCTGTTACGCAGCCATTTCACCCCTGTATGCAGGCAACCCCACATCGATATCACATCCCTATAGCTAAGTTTTGCTTATACCAAGCATAGCCTGTCATCGTAACGAAGTCTCACAAGAGCTCATTTGATCGAGGAATTCCAGATATTTCGAAATCTGTTATCTGTTCACATCGTTACCTTGGAACAAATTCAAGATTTATCCAATAAACTGTTTTACATATGAGTAGCTCAGCGTTAAACGGACCTACGAACCAAAAAAGGGTAGTTTGTCAAAATTTTTCCTAAAATTTTTCATTCAATTGTATAAGAGTAATTCCATGAGGAAACCATATATGGTCAAACTTAGGGTCTCAGATTTCTTTTGGAGTGAACTTTTTCGATTTCATGGGTTAAAATAAGATCATCCGTCACGATTACAGAAACTCGGAAATTTTCGTTTGGACCCTGGTACACAATTCAGAATCATGTATTCAACTTTTCTTCACAAAATTTTCGTATCTTTTTCACGGTTCAGCCCATGGGGCAGGTGAGCAAAACACCGATCGAAAAGCACTCGGAAATTCTTGTTCTCATATCATATCTATTATGAACAATCTTATACCGAAGGTGTGTATATAATGTTAGCGGGGGGTAGCAAAAAAATTGTAAATTTTATTCGTGCATTTAAAATTTTTTGTGAACCCTCGTGGTTCTTGTAACTCTTCCGCAAAGTAGGGCATTTTCGTGTAACGCTAGACATGTAATGATTTGTCATCTTCTGCTGTACAGTTTCGCGTACGCGAGGCTGGACCTCACGCGTGCGAGAATCTCTGTCCGGCAGGGGCCGGATTACGAGCAAGCGAGCGAGCACCTAGAGCGACGCGAGCGCGCGACACGAGCCCAAGTGCGAGAAACGAGCGATCGAACGACAAAGCGCGTGACCCACACGTACCCCCACTCCACCTCCCCGGTGTAAAAGGTATAGGGGCCGGTATGGTGGGAGTACTCGTGGTTCGCGCGCTCCATCGTTCGGTCGCTCGTTTCTCGCGCTTGAGCTCGCTCGCTTGCTCGTAATCCGGCCCCAGCCGGTCAGAGATTCTCGCACGCGTGAGGTCCAGCCTCGCGTAAGTGAAACTGTACAGCAGAAGATGACTAATCATTACACGTCTGGCGTTACTCTAAGATGCCATACTTTGCGGAAGAGTGACAAGAACCACGAGGGTTTACAAAAAATTTTCAAATGCACGAATAAAATTCACAATTTTTTTGCTACAGCCCGGTAATCGTATGTACACACCTTCTGAAACAGATTGTACGAACGATCCCGTGGGAGTAATTTTTTTTTCAAGAAGCTATTTTTTGGTTCATTGAAAAAAACATTCTTTCGTGTGAAAACCTGTGTTCGTCACTAATGGAATTTTTCAATCTGCATGTCTTCTTATTGAGTTGTTTTCTGAGCGCTTTTTTGATTCCAAAGACAGGAAACCTCAATTTATTGCCCATAAGCGCGAGATTTTGAGATTTCAAAACCAATCATTCTGAAAAGCTGTGAGAATGATATTTTTTAGTGACCGCCCGTGGAGTTCGATTTCATCAACTAGAACCGGAGTTGCAATCTCTATGGTTGCAGCGCCCAAATCATGAAGAACGGTATGAGTGGAAATATGAAGGCTTCCAGGTAATGAATGCGCGCCCAGAATTTTTCGGTAAAATTTACGGGCACGGTTAGGGTAATCGTGGAGCGTCCGACATTTCAGCCTACTTATTGCGGATAAGTGTCGAGAAGAATTAAATTGTGTCTGGTAAATTTCATTTCACGTCAGAAGTTGTAACGAATTTGGTGAAGGAGTGCGGTGAATTTGGGTAAATTTTGCGGGCACTTGTAGGGTCATTCTTACCGTACCAGTATGAAGAAGAGCTGCGTGCGACTGCGGGCGCCGCGAGCTCGCCAGCTCGGCATCTCATCTGACCTCACAAAAACTTCGGTATAGACGTACATTATTTGACTCGTTCTGATGGAGATGCCTGAATTCTGAACCAAGGCGGAAGCATACGAACTGATAAAACTGTTTGAGATTTGCTGAGTCATATTCATTCTTACTCCTGGTGATATAAATATTCATCAAAGCAATATCGCTGTAAGTGGCATGGGAGAGAGCATCTTCCTGGCAAAAAATTCAGGCACCTTCTTTCGTCACAAGAAAGCGATCCCAATCGAGAAAATTTGGAACAGAGCCTCCTGGCCCGTTCTTAAAAAAATTCCCGATTTTCAACCCCCGCTTTGGGGTGTCGGCATTCACCGGGGGGGCTGCAAAGAATTCAGGCACCTTCTTTCGTCACAAGGAAGCGATCCCAATCGAGAAATTTTGGAACAGAGCCTCCTGGCCCGTTCTTAAAAAAATTCCCGATTTTCAACCCCCGCTTTGGGGGTGTCGGCATTCACCGGGGGGGCTGCAAAAAATTCAGGCACCTTCTTTCGTCACAAGAAAGCGATCCCAATCGAGAAAATTTTGGAACAGAGCCTCCTGGCCTAATCTAAAAAAATTGACGAATTTCAACCCCCGATTTGGGGGTGTCGGCATTCACCGGGGGGGGTTGCAAAAAATTCAGGCTTCTTCTCTCGTCACAAGAAAGCGATCCCAATCGAGAAATTTTGGAACAGAGCCTCCTGGCCCGTTCTAAAAAAATTCCCGGATTTCAACCCCCGATTTGGGGGTGTCGGCATTCACCGTGGGGGTTGCAAAAAATTCAGGCACAAGCGATCCCAATCGAGAAATTTTGAAACAGAGCCTCCTGGCCCGTTCTAAAAAAATCCCCGAATTTCAACCCCCGATTTGGGGGTGTCGGCATTCACCGGGGGGGTTGCAAAAAATCCAGGCACCTTCTCTCGTCACAAGAAAGCGATCCCAATCGAGAAATTTTGGAACAGAGCCTCCTGGCCCGTTCTAAAAAAATTCCCGAATTTCAGCCCCCGATTTGGGGGTGTCGGCATTCACCGGGGGGGTTGCCAAAAATTCAGGCACCTTCTTTCGTCACAAGGAAGCGATCCCAATCGAGAAATTTTGGAACAGAGCCTCCTGGCCCGTTCTTAAAAAAATTCCCGATTTTCAACCCCCGCTTTGGGGGTGTCGGCATTCACCGGGGGGGCTGCAAAAAATTCAGGCACCTTCTTTCGTCACAAGGAAGCGATCCCAATCGAGAAATTTTGGAACAGAGCCTCCTGGCCTGTTCTAAAAAAATTCCCGAATTTCAACCCCCGATTTGGGGGTGTCGGCATTCACCGGGGGGGGGGGGGGGTTGCAAAAAATTCAGGCACCTTCTCTCGTCACAAGAAAGCGATCCCGAACGAGAAATTTTGGAACAGAGCCTCCTGGCCCGTTCTAAAAAAATTCCCGGATTTCAACCCCCGATTTGGGGGTGTCGGCATTCACCGTGGGGGTTGCAAAAAATCCAGGCACCTTCTTTCGTCACAAGAAAGCGATCCCAATCGAGAAATTTTGGAACAGAGCCTCCTGGCCCGTTCTGAAAAAAATCCCGAATTTAAACCCCCGATTTGGGGGTGTCGGCATTCACCGGGGGGGTTGCCAAAAATTCAGGCACCTTCTTTCGTCACAAGAAAGCGATCCCAATCGAGAAATTTTGGAACAGAGCCTCCTGGCCCGTTCTTAAAAAAATTCCCGATCTTCAACCCCCGATTTGGGGGTGTCGGCATTCACCGGGGTGGTTGCAAAGAATTCAGGCACCTTCTTTTGTCACAAGAAAGCGATCCCAATTCAGAAATTTTGGAACAGAGCCTCCTGGCCTGTCCTAAAAAAATTCCCGATTTCCAACCCCAGATTTGGGGGTGTCGGCAATCACCGGGGGGGGGGGGGGGTTTGCAAAGAATTCAGGCACCTTCTTTCGTCACAAGAAAGCGATCCCAATCGAGAAATTTTGGAACAGAGCCTCCTGGCCCATTCTAAAAAAATTCCCGAATTTCAACACCCGATTTGGGGGTGTCGGCATTCACCGGGGGGGGGGGGGTGCAAAAAATCCAGGCACCTTCTCTCGTCACAAGGAAGCGATCCCAATCGAGAAATTTTGGAACAGAGCCTCCTGGCCCGTTCTAAAAAAATTCCCGAATTTCAACCCCCGATTTGGGGGTGTCGGCATTCACCGGGGGTATTGCAAAAAATTCAGGCACCTTCTATCGTCACAAGAGAGCGATCCCAATAGAGAAATTTTGGAACAGAGCCTCCTGGCCTGTTCTAAAAAAATTCCCGATTTTCAACCCCCGATTTGGTGGGTGTCGGCAATCACCGGGGGGGCTGCAAAAAATTCAGGCCCCTTCTTTCGTCACAAGAAAGCGATCCCAATCGGAAAATTTTGGGACAGAGCCTCCTGGCCTGTCCTAGAAAAATTCCCGATTTTCAACCCCCGATTTGGGGGTGTCGGCATTCACCGGGGTTTGCAGAAAATTCAGGCACCTTCTTTCGTCACAAGAAAGCGATCCCAATCGAGAAATTTTGGAACAGAGCCTCCTGGCCCGTTCTTAAAAAATTCCCGAATTTCATCCCCCGATTTGGGGGTGTCGGCATTCACCGGGGGGGTTGCTAAAAATTCAGGCACCTTCTTTTGTCACAAGAAAGCGATCCCAATCGAGAAATTTTGGAACAGAGCCTCCTGGCCCGTTCTTAAAAAAATTCCCGAATTTCAACCACCGATTTGGGGGTGTCGGCATTCACCGGGGGGGGGGGCTGCAAAAAATTAAGGCACCTTCATTCGTCACAAGAAAGCGATCCGAATCGAGAAATTTTGGAACAGAGCCTCCTGGCCCGTTCTAAGAAAATTCCCGAATTTCAACCCCCGATTTGGGGGGGTCGGCATCCACCGGGGGGGGGGGCTGCAAAAAATCCAGGCGCCTTCTATCGTCACAAGAAAGCGATCCCAATCGAGAAATTTTGGAACAGAGCCTCCTGGCCTGTCCTAGAAAAATTCCCGATTTTCAACCCCCGATTTGGGGGTGTCGGCATTCACCAGGGTTTGCAGAAAATTCAGGCACCTTCTTTCGTCACAAGAAAGCGATCCCAATCGAGAAATTTTGGAACAGAGCCTCCTGGCCCGTTCTTAAAAAATTCCCGAATTTCATCTCCCGATTTGGGGGTGTCGGCATTCACCGGGGGGGTTGCAAAAAATTCAGGCACCTTCTTTTGTCACAAGAAAGCGATCCCAATCGAGAAATTTTGGAACAGAGCCTCCTGGCCCGTTCTTAAAAAATTCCCGAATTTCATCCCCCGATTTGGGGGTGTCGGCATTCACCGGGGGGGTTGCAAAAAATTCAGGCACCTTCTCTCGTCACAAGAAAGCGATCCCAATCGAGAAATTTTGGAACAGAGCCTCCTGTCCCGTTCTAAAAAAATTCCCGAATTTCAACCCCCGATTTGGGGGTGTCGGCATTCACCGGGGGGCTGCAAAAAATTCAGGCACCTTCTCTCGTCACAAGGAAGCGATCCGAATCGAGAAATTTTGGAACAGAGCCTCCTGGCCCGTTCTAAGAAAATTCCCGAATTTCAACCCCCGATTTGGGGGGGTCGGCATCCACCGGGGGGGGGGGCTGCAAAAAATCCAGGCACCTTCTATCGTCACAAGAAAGCGATCCCAATCGAGAAATTTTGGAACAGAGCCTCCTGGCCTGTCCTAGAAAAATTCCCGAATTTCAACCCCCGATTTGGGGGTGTCGGCATTCACCGGGGGGCTGCAAAAAATTCAGGCACCTTCTTTCGTCACAAGGAAGCGATCCGAATCGAGAAATTTTGGAACAGAGCCTCCTGGCCCGTTCTAAGAAAATTCCCGAATTTCAACCCCCGATTTGGGGGGGTCGGCATCCACCGGGGGGGGGGGGGCTGCAAAAAATCCAGGCACCTTCTATCGTCACAAGAAAGCGATCCCAATCGAGAAATTTTGGAACAGAGCCTCCTGGCCTGTCCTAGAAAAATTCCCGAATTTCAACCCCCGATTTGGGGGTGTCGGCATTCACCGGGGGGCTGCAAAAAATTCAGGCACCTTCTTTCGTCACAAGGAAGCGATCCGAATCGAGAAATTTTGGAACAGAGCCTCCTGGCCCGTTCTAAGAAAATTCCCGAATTTCAACCCCCGATTTGGGGGGGTCGGCATCCACCGGGGGGGGGGGGCTGCAAAAAATCCAGGCACCTTCTATCGTCACAAGAAAGCGATCCCAATCGAGAAATTTTGGAACAGAGCCTCCTGGCCTGTCCTAGAAAAATTCCCGAATTTCAACCCCCGATTTGGGGGTGTCGGCATTCACCGGGGGGCTGCAAAAAATTCAGGCACCTTCTTTCGTCACAAGGAAGCGATCCGAATCGAGAAATTTTGGAACAGAGCCTCCTGGCCCGTTCTAAGAAAATTCCCGAATTTCAACCCCCGATTTGGGGGGGTCGGCATCCACCGGGGGGGGGGGGGCTGCAAAAAATCCAGGCACCTTCTATCGTCACAAGAAAGCGATCCCAATCGAGAAATTTTGGAACAGAGCCTCCTGGCCTGTCCTAGAAAAATTCCCGAATTTCAACCCCCGATTTGGGGGTGTCGGCATTCACCGGGGGGCTGCAAAAAATTCAGGCACCTTCTTTCGTCACAAGGAAGCGATCCGAATCGAGAAATTTTGGAACAGAGCCTCCTGGCCCGTTCTAAGAAAATTCCCGAATTTCAACCCCCGATTTGGGGGGGTCGGCATCCACCGGGGGGGGGGGGGGGCTGCAAAAAATCCAGGCACCTTCTATCGTCACAAGAAAGCGATCCCAATCGAGAAATTTTGGAACAGAGCCTCCTGGCCTGTCCTAGAAAAATTCCCGATTTTCAACCCCCGATTTGGGGGTGTCGGCATTCACCGGGGGGGCTGCAAAGAATTCAGGCACCTTCTTTCGTCACAAGAAAGCGATCCCAATCGAGAAATTTTGGAACAGAGCCTCCTGGCCCGTTCTTAAAAAATTCCCGAATTTCATCCCCCGATTTGGGGGTGTCGGCATTCACCGGGGGGGTTGCAAAAAATTCAGGCACCTTCTTTTGTCACAAGAAAGCGATCCCAATCGAGAAATTTTGGAACAGAGCCTCCTGGCCCGTTCTAAAAAAATTCCCGAATTTCATCCCCCGATTTGGGGGTGTCGGCATTCACCGGGGGGGTTGCAAAAAATTCAGGCACCTTCTTTTGTCACAAGAAAGCGATCCCAATCGAGAAATTTTGGAACAGAGCCTCCTGGCCCGTTCTTAAAAAAATTCCCGAATTTCAACCCCCGATTTGGGGGTGTCGGCATTCACCGGGGGGGGGGGGGGTTGCAAAAAATTCAGGCACCTTCTCTCGTCACAAGAAAGCGATCCCAATCGAGAAATTTTGGAACAGAGCCTCCTGGCCCGTTCTGAAAAAATTCCCGAATTTCAACCCCCGATTTGGGGGTGTCGGCATTCACCGGGGGGCTGCAAAAAATTCAGGCACCTTCTTTCGTCACAAGAAAGCGATCCCAATCGAGGAATTTTGGAACAGAGCCTCCTGGCCCGTTCTAAAAAAATTCCCGAATTTCAACCCCCGATTTGGGGGTGTCGGCATTCACCGGGGGTGTTGCAAGAAATTCAGGCATCTTTTTTCGTCACAAAAAAGCGATCCCAATCGAGAAATTTTGGAACAGAGCCTCCTGGCCCGTTCTAAAAAAATTCCCGAATTTCAACCCCCGATTTGGGGGTGTCGGCATTCACCGGGGGGGTTGCAAAAAATTCATGCACCTTCTTTCGTCACAAAAAGGCGATCCCAATCGAGAAATTTTGGAACAGAGGTTCGAATTCAAGAAAAAAATTTTTTCGACTTTCGATTAAGATAATCGATTGGAACTTCAGAGTCATCATTTACTCACCATCATTTTCATTGAACAATTCATCAATAATCATACAATGCCAATGATCGCCTACTTAGAGAACAATCCTGCATGCACATAAGACTTCCCTAAGTAGGAGGGTGAGGTATCATTCTCTCTTATTTCATATATTTCCCGTCTTCATCGTTCATTCATCATCTTCATCATCTCAACAGCTCACAACTTATCAACATCATTACTAATTCATCAATCATTCATCAATGATCCATCTACCATTCATCGAACATATAATCAACCATTTATCATCTTTCTCGTTCATTCATCGATACGTCATTAATCATCCGCTTTTCAAGGGTCAATTCAAAGAATATATATTCATTTCAAAGGTCAATTGATCCGAGAGATGCAACGAACGTATAAAAAACACTCTCCCTTATACGTTCCTTACATCTGCGACCAATTGATCTTCGTTGTGAATATATATTGGGAGAATTGATCTTGTAGATTCAGACGACCGACAGATCCTCGTGAACCGAAACTATGGGGCTTGACTCTCAATCTGCGCCTTTGCAACACTCCGGTACGCATGGTGGCGGCTCTAAGGATTGAGAGTCATTCGTTCATAGAAAATGAGGCGATCGAGGATGACGTACAGATAGACAGACAGACGAGTCCCATGAATCATTATTCATTGTAACGGATGCGACGAACTAGACAAAAATCACACTTACACAATCACCATATTATGAATGATAATAGATAATAAATACAAAATCTTGGAAATAAAAAATGAATCAAGAAAAATAGAGTCAAGACTGTAGAATTAACATAATAAAAATCGGACTCCAAAAACCGCAAGAAAATGTTTTCAGATTGGAAATTAGACTAATAAGGTCTGACTGAGGTTCGAATAAGGTTTGTATGTATGCGTGAACACATTGAGAGGGCGAAAATCTAGTGAAGTAAGGTCTAAATAAGGTTTTGATAAGGTCTGTACATTTGTATGTATGCGTAAATACATTGAGAGGGCAAAAATCTAGTGAAGTAAGGTCTAAATAAGGTTTAAATGAGGTCTGTATATTTATATGTATGCGTGAATACATTGAGAGGGCAAAAATCTAGTGAAGTAAGGTCTAAATAAGGTTTACACTACCGGTCAAAAGTTTAAGCTCAGCCAAAATTTTTTTTTTTAATTCTGTGAGTTGAACTACTTGTGTCTATTATCGACCGTAGAGGACTCTCCCGGAGCTCATTGAAGGTTTTTCCACGTACTTCAAGATGGCATTATTCATTTTTATCCCCGCGGATCGGGTCTTTCCAATTTGAGCTTGGAAAAGTGTCAATGTCAACGATTTTTGAGAGAATCTTTTGGCTCGTGCCAATTTGAGCCACATGAATGTTTTAATATGGGAGTTGTGGGACACAAAAGTACAATTCTGGAGCTTCAGAATCCATTTTTGAACGTCTCTCTACGCCACTGCTAATCCGAACTATGACATTTTCTCTGAGGGGATATTTCTCGCAAAAAATAGCATTCCAATTCGAGAGAGATACAGACATGCATTTTTATGAAGTGAAATCATCAATTCTGTCATCTTTTATCTATATCTTGATTGAGAAACCGAGAAACCTTTGATATACGCCCCAAAAAGTGAATTTTCTCGTCATTTTTGAATACAGGTGCTAGTTTTTGCGAAAAATCTTCCCTCAGAGAAAGTGTCATAGCTCGGACTGGGAGTGGTGTAGAGGGACGTTCAAGAACGGATTTTGAAGCTCTAGAATTGTACTTTTGTATCCCACAATTCCCATAATGAAACATCCATGTAGCTCAAATTGGCACGAGCCAAAAGATTCTCTCGAAAATCGTTGAAATTCACACTTTTCCAAGGCTCAAATTGGAAAGATCCCGATCCGCAAGGATAAAAATGAATAATGCCATCTTAAAGTACGTGGAAGAACCTTCAAAATGAGCTCCGGGAGAGTCCTCTACGGTCAAATAGAGCCGAGTAGTTCAACTCACAAAATTGGAAAAAAAATTTTGGGTGAGCTTAAACTTTTGACCGGTAGTGTACATAAGGTCTGTATATTTGTATGTATGCGTGAATACATTGAGAGGGCAAGAATCTAGTGAAGTAAGATCTAAATAATGTTTAAATAAGGTCTGTGCATATACGTATATACATATAGATCGCAAAAATCTGGTACCACCGGACGCTGCAGGCAGATTATATTATGAATTTCCTATGTGACATCTCTTGTCATGCTCATATTTTGTATATACATTTAAATATATTTTTTGTGGCATTTTTCGAGAACAGTTACTTGAACTTCTGGATGAATAATCATACACTTTTTGTGTGTACAGATGTACTGAAAGAAATAGTTCAACTATGTCTAAATGCTGTATTGGCACTATCAGTGGTAGCGTAGCTGCTTAGCTCGCCACAACATTCACAATAGTGTCGCTGTACCTGAAAGAGTTCCTTTCATCAATAGGCTAGTTAACACCAAGGATCTAGATCAAGGATCTAGAATTTCCTCTATTCGAAAGCCAAATCAATCATTGAATTCCTGAATGAACCCATAGAAACTTGAAAGAAGATCTTGAGTCATATGCTTGACGATTTTCTATAACCAAAAAGTATCCAAAATATGTTACAGCAATATACAAGTTGAATATTTGGTCTCGTCGATCTTGAAGGACGGTGGGGAACTAAATAAATTCCCAAATTTTCATGATGGGAATTTGGGAATTTATTCAGTTCCCCACCGTCCTTCAAGATTGACGAGACCAAATATTCAACTTGTATATTAACCATCAAGGACGAAAAAATCTACCAAAATCACTTATGATATGTTACAGCAAGATACATAATTCAATCACATACCTCCAGAATGATAAAATTACTCTAGACGAGTCAGAGTTATGAGCCACAATTCACCAAGAATTTGGTCAAAGCAAGGCCTTAGGATTGATTTTCACTCATTAATATTAGTAGAGAGTATGTATTGAGATGCGAACCTCAACATGATTAATCTCTCACTCAGTTACTGCCATCAATTCTATGTCAATATCAATCACTATCAACCTTATTTGGCTATTGCTTTTGGTGAAGCTCATTATGACTCAACCAAAACCACACATATCTGGTTGGGGCTTCCTAACAATTCACACTTTTGGTCATTTTCTAAATTTTCCATGTCAATTCCAAAGAAGTAGTGCCACACAAGTGGAGGTTAGCGTCGGATCTATCGTTTCAAAAAAGATGTAGGTCGATTGAGTGAGAATTATCGCGATGGCGTTTATACTCGTAAACTATCATGACAAAAATCACTCAACATTTTCCGGCAGTGAAAACCCTGTAATTACAATTTTGACTCGATCCACTCGATTCTTTTTCTGAACGATAGGTCTGACCCTTCTCTCCACTTTTCTGGCATTACTTTTTTGAGTAATCATTCGTAGCTCCTGTAAAAAATCGATAATTGGGTGATTCGTGATGCCGGTACAAAGTTGGCTTTCACCCCCAGAGCGGTCCGTCATCAAGTTTAGTATGCTCGGCAGCCACACGAGGGTGCCACAATAATGATAACAACATATGAAATTTTTATTATCTAACCTTACTCGACTTTTGTATCTTCATCCGTGTGAGATGTATGTGGTGAGCATGGAGACTATGTGGAGAAGGTAGAGAGATGAAGGACCCCATGATCGATGAATAAGTGTAGAAGCCTATCAAAAAAGTGATGCGGCTTGTGATCACTGATGCCTTTCAGCCACATATTTTTCTGTACTTTATTCAGTACATTGTTATATGTGCAACAATGATACTGTCCAGGTATACTGACTGCAGATGATAGCTATCATTTTCAGCTCCGTAGTCAGTTCATTGACTGGTGCTAACACGCCCGATATTCATGTGTAAATTGTGAGTGAACGATAGCTCTCCACCTTGAAAATCACACTCTGGCCATCTTCACCAATCACTCACACATCAATATACACCTGAGTGTATTCTTCTGTGTCTAAAGATAATTCTCCATGTCAAACTTTGAATCCCAAAAAGTTACTCCAGCTCTTTGCACATTTGTATACACTCAAGGGTGCATTTTTTTGTGTCAAAGATGATTTTCTATGTTGAGCTAAAAATTCCAAAGAGTAGTTGCAGCTCTTTGCACATTTGTCTACACCCAAGATTGTATTTTTATGTGTCAAAGATAATTCTTACGTGGAGCTGAAAATTTGAAAGAGTACTTGCAGCTCTTTGCACATTGATATACACTCATTGGTGTATTTTTTTGTGTCAAAGATGATTCATCGTGTCGGTCTGAAAATTCCAAAAAGTAGCTCCAGTTCTTTACACATTTGTATACACTCATCGGTGTATTTTTTTGTGTCAAAGATGATTCATCGTGTCGGTCTGGAAATTCCAAAAAGTAGCTCCAGTTCTTTACACATTTGTATACATTTATGGGTGTATTTTTTTGTGTCAAAGATAATTCTTCATGTCGAGCTGTAAATCCCAAAAAGTAACTCAAGCTCTTAGCACATGTGTATACACTAACAAGTGTATTTTTGGTGCAGAAGATGATTGTTCAGGCTGAAAGTAGGATTGTAAGAAGTCAAACCAGCCATTTGCAACAATGAGTACACGCTAGTGCAATTATGTATGCAAATGGTTCTTCAATTCGGCCTATCTCCAGCCCTTACACACTTTTATACACTTGCGTGTATTTTTTTTCCTGAGTAATGCAGAGAAATATGCTGTTTTCCCTCACAACCTAAGGCTGAAGATCTTGCTCCATGATTGGGAAGGAGTACCAGGCGTAATTTTCCCTGCACTCCAGTTAGCCATCTGCAAGATTCAAGATACAATTAATAATTAATCGTTTAGATTACTTTTTAGCAGTATGACATGGAAAAAGCATAATGGTCAAAGATGTCGAAATCCCTCTATAAGATGATCAAGTTTGGAATGAGAAGATCCATCGCTAAAATGTCCTCTTCTTGAAATACTGTTGACGAAGTTTCCCATCACGCTATTATGAGAGTGGCACAATCAACAGTTTGCAATTCTTAATCCAAAATCAATTGAAAAATCTGAGCACTGAGCAATCATGGATGGATGAACAAATCCCCAATATGCAAAAAATTATTTTGAATCTTGATAGTGAGTCAGCTGAATAAATCTATCTCAATCAAAGAGCTTCATTTGTGAAATAAGTAAGGCTACACACCCACTTGAATAGTCTAACTCCTGGTCGAATACCAATAAAAGATTGAGTTTTTGGAATATCTGAAACTCTGTTGAAACGAGGTCGCAGGTTTTATTGGATGTACGAGATAATTTTTTCTATAGAGTAAGCCAAAGAAGATCTCAAAATTGACTTAAGAACTCACCCACAATTTGGTTTCATTTTTCTTAGTTTGTTGTATTGATATCAGCTCCTGAATCATGAACAAGATATAAAAAAGTCCAAGCCCTTGCCTGACTCAATATCATCATGAAAACTCATCCTCTAGTATCACTCAAATTCTCAATTTGTTGAATTGAAGCATACTAAGATAAAGGTCCATATAAGATTGGCTCACCTAGTATGGTTACATGCTGTAAGAACATTGAATTAACAAACGAAGTAGTAAGGCAAGGGATTTATTCTTAAACAAAAGTTGATAAGCTATACCTGATGAGTGTATCTATGGGTGATGCCAAAATTTTGAGGAGGGCCACTATGCAATCACCAGCATTTAGGCAAACAGCCTGGAATATTACCAGCTGGAACATTTACATTTTTGGCTAATATTACTCGATCCCCCTCTGCTTTGGATCTATGCAAACCTCGTCCACAGACCATGGACTCCTTCACACATGAAGATCATAAGTAGTTTCAGTATAGGTGAGTACATACAACTCTATACCCCTCAATCTTGATATCCAAGCCACACATCGCAGCACAAACCCAGAGTAGGGCTAGGTCTGCTAGGCTCTTCCTTTTTTTCTCTTGTCAGAGCAACTCTTGGTAGCCACCGATTGCAAAGAATGCAAAGGGAAACACTGCACTACAGGTAGTGGTCACTGGTACAAAGATAATTCGACCACCCGTGAGCTCCCACGCACAATACCGGCTCCCAGGAACGCCCAGGAAGTAGCGCTCGTGAACCATGCGACGGGGATGGTGTTCGAGAGGGTGTACGATGAAGCTTGCTCAAGCTTGCTAACCTGCAGCTCCTTTGCAACGGTGGTCACTGATGAGATGAGCGACGAGAGCACGACATAACCTACAAACCGCAGACCTCGGCTCATCTTGTCGACTGTTGTCGACGTTGCGGTTTTATGACGATGTCCGGATAAGGACGCAAATTTGGACGGCCCATCCGAGCAAATGTCCCCATCACGACGACGCGTAATTGTTCGTCGAGTGACAACGCCGACCAAGGCTATCCAAGGCCCGAGGGAGCAGACCATCTCCGCAGCCATCAGATGTAAACAGAGTCGTTTCCATAGACATGTCTATGGTCGTTTCCTAACCTTGGTTATGGCCGGTGGTTTCGATCTTTTAGATAACCCATTACACTTCCTAATGAGCAATCAGCAGAGATAACACGGATGAGTGAAGCAACAGAGAGCAATATTAAACAATAACGTCCATGAATGTCCAGCAGAAGGCACACTCTTCGACTGGCCTGCATGGTCATCAGGTCAGGCCGGCACTTGCTGAGCGCTATATATATAGCTCAGCAAGTGCACACAAGTGCAGCGAGCAAAAAGGGCAGAGGGGGATCGACCTGATGGTGTCTGTCTTTTTCTACCCGCGGGGTTTTCTTCTTCCGTGATTCCGTCTTTGCTAGTCGTCGCGGCGAGGAAAGAAGGGGGCGGCGTTCCCGCTTTTCGATTGATTTACCCCGGACCCCGGATTTTGATCAAACCTCCCGAGGGGGTTGGGAACATTCAGTTAATGAGGGCAAATTCATAATTCAAGTGCAATTTGTATCGTCAACGTGCCTTGAGAGCATCACTAGTGCAAATAATAATACCATCATAATACCAATACCAATGATACTAATGATGCTAACTACTAAAAGTTGTGATCCAAACTTTCGGCTCCCAGTTATGAATCGTCTGCGTCGCTCAATTTGACGGAGATTTTACTGGTTTATGGAGAATGTGGACCACCAGTGTATTTGGATTCTAAGATTCTAATGAACCCTACAGTACCGTGCACAAATTCCTGAACGAGGGGATGAAATTCTCTCTTGCAAAAACGTCGATTGCTCGAGCCCAGATCAACGTAGAGGAATTTTGAAAGAAGCATCTGAAAGATGAGAAGAAATGCTAACTTTTTGTGGTTTTTGATTTTCCTCTCAGCCCTTTTTAGTACCTCAAATAGCTGATGTATTTCAAGGATTTCGAGACAAAAACGGTTTTTACTCTAAGGGCTGTGATTTGGACGCGGATAAAGATAGAATAATTTTGCAAAAAGCATATTGAATAGCGGAAAAAATGCCGTTCGCAATAATTTTTCGATTATTTTTTACGTCGAGCGAAGAAGAGTGTGAAAGCTCTCAAAGTAGCCAGATTCTCGGATTTTCAATGAAATACGGACGAAAACAACAGGAAATGGCAAAAAACTACGGTTCTGGCTACCTTGAGAGCTCCCACACTCTTATTTAGACGTCGTAATAAGGAATAATCAAAAAATTATTGCAAATGGCATTTTTTACGCTCTTCGAGATGCTTTTCGCAAAATTGTTCTATCTTTATCCGCGTCCAAATTACAGGTAATAGAGTTAAAATGGTTTTTTCCTCGAAATCGTTAAAAATACATCAGCTATTTGAGGTACCAAAAAGGGCTGAGAGAAAAATCCAAAAGCACAAAAAGTTAACATTTTCTCTCATCTTTAAGATGCTTTATTCAAAATTCCCCACGCTAATCTGGGCTTGAACAATCGACGTTTTTGCAAGAGAGGATTTCATCCCCCGTTCAAGAATTTTTGCACGGTACTGTATAATGTTCAATTTAGCCTACAACTCAGCAATATTATATGTTTGGATTCCCACATCTTCGTGTGAAAAATTGCGGAATACGTTCTTTACTCCTCTTGATAGCCCGATTTGAAATTATTTTTATTGGAAAGAGGCAAGAAAAGACCGCAATTTTCCCACATGCTCGATCCGATATTTCTTATGAACAAAAAATCGGCCCAAAACGGAACCTAATTAAAAGATCCGCTGATACCCGGAAGCTTCATCCTTTATTGTTGGACACTCAAAGTTGATCAACATGTGAGATTGCAATTCAAGGGTTACGTGAAATATCGGGAATTCATTTTCGGGCGCAATTGCAATCTCGGAGTAGTTTCAGCTGGCTATTTCATGGAGTAATATCCTTTTGCTGGTACTTCTTTTTCAAATTAAGTAATTTTTGATATCACGACAATGTCACCGTACGATTTTGAAAAGTGAAACCGGACCGAGTAATGACTTTCCTTGGGCAAATCGCAAAAAAATGAGAACCGGCAGTTCACGAAAAATGACCTGCATCTCGTCGACAGCAATCTCATAATCAGAATTTAGAATTCGAGCAGCAAGGCGTTCACTGATTTGAAGTGAATTTATCCATCAAAATAACCTTTCCTGCAGCTCTACAAACAATTTAAAGCAGTCGCTATCCCACTGACAATAACATTCTCATGAAGACATGAAAAGTGCATGAGGATAGATAAATTGTCCTTCGAATTTATTCATACCAACTTCCATCACATACTAATCATCAGTGAGGATTATTCTTCATTTTTCCACCAGTGAACGATTCCAAGTACAAAATTGTTACTCATTTCCGAGTCTCACTGCGCCAGCAGTTGCGTCGGCGATCACACGAGCTTCTGTGGCTGGAATTTATCTGAAAAAAAATCACATTTCTATCATTTACTTACTATTGATGAGTATTCACTTCAGTTGGGTCAATCGAATGCTTCCTATCTCTTGTAGTTCCTTAATGGTATACAACATTGCAATTGGCTGTTAATTAATTTGCAGTCGCCTAGCTACAATTTTGTACATCGCGGGCGACTAGAAAATTCATATGTAATACCTTGAGCCGCACTCGGATACATTATGCATAATCTAATAATTTAGTTTCACGGTGCGTCAGAACTGTTGGAAAACCTAAAGTCAATGAAATGGGAATATCTCAGTGGGGTCTGGATCTACATGCGTCCATGATCATTTTTGAACAAAAATCAAACAAATGGGTCGGTTTATTTCGAAATCGATTTTCAACGACCAATGATGAGAGAAACAAAAAGACGAAAAACCGCGAGAACAAAAAATTGTTCTCGCGGTTTTTAGTCTTTTTCGTGGTTTTCTCCGCGAGAAGTCGGAAGGAATGAGTTTCATCAAAAAATTTGCATTTTTATTTATCATCCTCATTTTTTTTGGATATCTACAAGTCAGTAAGCTCGAATTTATCGAAAACGGGGAATAGACGCCATATAGTTATCAGATGAAAGAGCGATATCGCAGAAACTCTCGCAGAAACTTGGAAGTTCTTTGCACTTTTCCCTGAAGTCTTCTTATCGAATAACTGTAGTCGGTTATACTGATTCAATTTAATGTGGGCACTATTTTGAAGATGTTTCGACATCCTACAAAAAAACGGCTGCACACCTTCATTCATGATAGTCATTCTTTCGATTTAGTTTGGGAAATAAGTAAGAAAACAAAATCCGTGAAAGAGAGAAATATTCACATCCCCTCTACAATTGGGAAATATACTTTAGTTCAAAATTTGCCAACGGACTTCTTTTCATTCTTGTCAGGTAATAACTGTGGACACATGTAGAATATGAAATCCTACAAGAATTTTTTCATTGCATTTACTTTCCACTTGAAAGTCAATTTGCCGAGATACTATAAGACCAGAACACCATGTTTGTTGTGTTTCTCGTGGTATGTACCTAATTCTGTAACAGGAAGGATGGATATTCTATCGCAAGCGGCTCCTACATTTTAGATAGAAAGTCAAGTTCATTAGACCGATGATGACATTGTCAATTGATCTAAAATGCTGTAGCCTAATTAAGACTGGGTCTTCACGAGTCCATCTCCATCGTTTTTAATTCTTTTTTTCAAAGAGAATAAGCGGACGCGTACAGTTCTGCATCGCCCTCGTTCTTTATGAGGTTTAACCGATACCGTTTCGATATCGTATAGAAGGACTGCATGTGGATTTAGCTTAATTCGAGTAGGTTGTACTCGTTCTGAAAATGCGTCATTTTGTCATACATTCTCATTACAATTTCCAAATTTTCAAATCAAGGGAAATCGATTGTGACTTCTTGAATTTCACACCCCTGAATCCTTGAAGATCGATACGATTTTCAAGGAGGAGATTACGAGTCTTCAAGATTGGCAGATGGAGTTACGATTGCGTCCAACGTACGTGTAACTACTCCCAGCGCTGCCATCAGCGGCGTGCGGGCATTTTCCAACTTCTCTTATTAATTATCGTTTGAACTAACTAAGGACTTTCACGAAAATGTACTCACCTTTTCATATTCCATTTCATAATTCCTTTTTTCTTTCTGTAGATCCTCTATAGCTGCATGCAATTCGAAGTTGTTCTTTTCCAAGTAAAAGATTTTCTGTTGAGAAGAAATATACGAAAATTCAATCCTGTGTTTCATGTCCGAAAAAGCTTTAGCTTTTCGAAAGTCAGAATAAAGCATATGCAGTTGAGAAACATCTCTTTGAACAAATATTCAGCAATTGTATACACAATTACACTTATGGTTTTTTCTGATCTATATTTGTTCTCCCATGATTCTGAAAAGAATATAAATATATTAGGTACTTGTTTTCTACACATATGGTACCTCTTCAAATTTGGCAGCATCTTAATCTTACCCTCCTCGTCATTCCATTTTCTCTCGACAACTGGGAAAGGAGAGTTCTCTGCTTGCACTTTACCTAGAAAGAAATAGTTATCATAAAAAAAAGCGCAACAATAAGTTGCTGGACAAGAGATTTTCTTTCCTCATTCCATTTGTCGGAAACTGCCTCACTATCAGTATTCATTCAACATATGTGATACAAGCATATTCCACGAATAAGTAAACTTATTACTCATTCGTAAGTTGTGGAACCACAATAGTAACCAACCATTTCGACCAAGTATAGTTATAGCAAAAGTGAAGATTGCCAATGAATTCCGCAACTACTTGTGATTGAATGAACAAAGACACAATAGCTGAGAGGAAGTGACCTTTCAACTACATAATCTTGATCAATTTTTCAATTGTCATAAATCCTGCACTCTTGATATAATATCCAATGCATGACGAGCATTGCAAGCTTTGCTTACTCTAATGAAATTAACTATTATTATCCTACCAAATCACACAATAACTCAACAACATGAGATTAGAGCGAGACAAAGTAGGTGAGATAGTGAAGCTATTGGAAGCGTTGATATTATAAAAAGGGTTTATTCACCTGTTCTACCTGCTTTCCTCAATCGTATCAATTCATCAACAATTCTATGTCCCATCTCTAATTGTTTATCTTGGAGATCTGAAATCTGTTCTAACACCGCAGCCTCTATCTGCACTATGTTCTTCGCTAGTTTGTTATTCCCCTTCAACTTGGAGACCACATCATTTTTAGTTGCTTGACGGCCTTTTCCCTTTTTCATCTTCAGTCCTGATTCCACTTTGCTCCCATTTCTTGTTGTGACTGGCTCTCCTGGAATAACATTATCCACTATATACACAATAGACTAACTACATCAATTTCAAGGTGGGTTCCTTTCTCATCTGAAAAATTAGCAAAGTATGTATCGCCGAGTATAGTTTGATATTGAAAGTGAAAGGTCTTGAGAGAATATAAAATGATTTGCTCAAATGATATATGCGCTTTCTCCAGCGAAAACCAGTTTTCATACATTTCAAATTGTACCAAGCCACCCAAAGAGATATTACATGCATCATGCTGATTTATTTTGATATCAACAGATCCTTCATTTACCATGTATCATTCCATCTGTTCCCTACGTCTTTCTACCGCCACCGTAGAACTCTCAACGTATGTTGGTATACAAAATCAATCGTAAATCATCAAAGTATTCATGAAATTTCATATACTATCCAATAACATAACAAAGCGCTCAAAATATACTCACTCGTTGCACGAATTTTTGTGGGTCCCTGGGTCTGAGTGCCTGCCATGTCGATAGAGCAGTATTGCAAAATTACTGTTCACGAACAGAAATTACTTCTGTTCAGCTTTAGCACTTGGCTGCATTCAGATACTCATGCGAGATAAGCAGGTTATGCTTATGCTTATGATGATGATGGAATCCAAAACGAAAGAATCTCGAACAACTCCAAAGCGGCGCTCATGCGAATCATCCGAATGGGTGCTGACCTTGAGTGGTGTGTGGATAAGCCTGCGCGCACACACACACACACACACACAAACACTTCTGTTCGATCTGCCTGATTATTTTGGCTGATCTATGAAAGGTATGCAGGCACATATGAGGGTTTCCATGGAACTTTTAACTATTGACCCTCTGAAATGAAAAAAAAATTTTCTCATCGCACACGTTCGAAATGGGTTTCATGTGATACTTAGATCTCGAAAACATGTGGAAAGGGTGGTGCCACTCTCTTCCAAGCTGAGGTATCTGGTTCAGAACGACATGTACGGAATTTCACACTTGAAATATTCGTGAATCAACTTCAATCGAATAGATTCGATTCAAAATATTGTCTAGACGATCGATACGGATTATATTTTGCCTGACTTGACTTTAAGATGAATTTGATCATCGATTTCTCCGAAATTCGATGTAAATTTCCAAAATCGAGTCAAGAGCTATGAGTCTCATTTCAATTTCTAGAATACACTGTGGAGTTATTTTGTTCATATTCTAGCCGTATACTATGTAAAAATCAAGAAAATCGCGATAACATCACATTTAGAGGCTTATTTAGCTTACCATCCGGATTCAAATGTTTTTCCTCAGCTTCTCACAGAAATACCGATCGACAATTGCAAGTCAGAACAGTGCAGTTATATCCCTTTTGTGATGAAGAAAAAAGAGCACAACATTCCAATCCTGTGCTTTACGTTTCCTGAGTATGCCATCAAAAAATGACCGTTTTGAGAGCCAGTGGCGCGATAACTTTATGAGCTTTGAAGCTTTATAAAATTTGTCCGGATCAACGCACACTCACAAACCAAACGGGATTCGATTCGTCTTTTTTTCAACTCCGAAAACTCATTGCTGAATTCCCCGTTTTGCACAAGGTATTTCATCAATTTCGTAAACAATAGCAAGAGAAAGTTTTCCCACAAAACTCGGTTACATCGATGGATGAGAGCTAATATCATAGCCAAATCAGCGCACACCTCTGAATCAAAGACTTTCTCAAAATATGAGATTAGTAGATGGATATATCATTCCACCGAAGTAGTTGAGGCATAGGTATTTTAGTTACAGCCTTATCAATTCAAAAAATCGCGTTGGTACGTTTGTAAACTACCCAAAAATCATCTTTCGCGGTCTGCTATTGACAAATCAGGATGCGTTTCAACAAAAAAGAATGTAGTCCATATTGAACGATGCCAAGTATTATAAAATGCCACTCCTGCGCACTACGAATAGTTCAAAATACTCCTGGAACACTGCAGTAACACGAAAGTTAAAAGTTCCGTGGAAACTCTCATATGCTTTCCACATATGGGCGCACCACACAGTTATATGAGTGCATGTATAATCTATAGCTGCTCCGTCAAGCGTAAGGACCGTAACAAAACATTTCCTGCTTGTTTTTATTATCAATTAATTATTAATTATTAATTAGTTATTATTAATTAATTAATTAAAACGCTTTTATGCACTTCAGCATCAAGGTCATCTTGTCGCTTCGCTCTGCGGCCGGGTATTTTCTATACCTATATCGGGCGGTTTCTCATACGTGTGTCGGGTGGATTTTGTGTGCGTGAATAGTTTTTTCTTATCCGAACTGTTCTCGGCTCTCGGCCAAAGCTGCGCACAGCGACAGCAGCAGACAGCACAGGCTTTTTCAATTCTGGCTGGCCAGCTGATGCTCGCATCACCATTGCCCACTGCCCACGCACTGCAATTGAGCTGCGAGCGATGGGGGATATATCAGTATATATGGGGTCATTTGGCGAAAATGATGCAGAGCCATCTGCCGGGCGTTGCGACTTGGAAAGTTTGCAGCCTTCGCTCTCGATCAGCTGATTTCGGGCCGATAATTCGCTGCTTGTTATTATCAGTCAATATCTATCGTCTTCGGAAGAATTACGGAAAAGTGATCCCTTGTTTTGTACTTGGGGATCAGATCTACCATTTACAAAAAGAATCAAGTTGATTGGAGCTGCTGTTTTTCTGGAATCGTGGTCGCCGTGATACGTGTATACCGGCACAATTACAGTGACCACGATTCTGAAGAAACGGCATAACTAATCAACCTCTTTCTTGTTCTAGATGATAGATCTGATCACAGAGTCTAATGTAAGGATATTACTCTGTCGAGAAATCACACAGTTTTTTGAAGAAAATTCAATTTAGCCGTATTTTGCTCATATGGTAAGGTAGAGCTTTCACATGCCCTTAACGACGAGTCAAAATCTTAACACAAGACAAAATACACTTGAACAACGTGTAGCAACTGAAACGGCACGGTTAGATGAAGACATACAGAGAATTCGTAACAATAATAATGTACCTGGAAATCACATGCGGCGTTCGGCATTTACACCGGAATTTAAATTCGATTTACCCCGTTTTGGTGCGGAACCGAGTGAAGAACCGATGCAATTTTCATCAGATTCTACTGCTAATATCTCAGTTATTGATGATAATATTGAGAGTTTGAGTTTTGCTTCAAGGCAAGCACTTCGTGGTTCAGCTCGTGAATGGTGGTTATTAGGGTGACACTTATTCCCCGACTCTTCTGGATCGGATGCTCCACCGACTTTTTTTCGAATATATTATGAAGAAAGATGAAAGAAACTTCTTCCAGATTTTCAGAGACAGTCCCTATAGTGCCTATTTTCACCTACTTCTTTGAATTCGAACGCGATTTTTCGCTTTTCTCGATAAATTGACCGATCGACTCATCTACCTAGAAGGAATCCCAATCTCACTCGGCTAGATCAGCAAACACAATTCTCAAGTAGAATTTAACAAGGAATACGATAAAAATATTTTTCGATACACTGTGCGTAAAAGTGCACTTTGCGCACAGTTTGTCGACTTTTACTCACAGTTTATCGAAAAGTACAGTGAGATACACGGCCGTGAAACCTATTATTCGCATCCTCGTGATGATTCCGACCCTCGCCTGCGGCTCGGGCCGGAAACCCATCACTCGGACGCGAATAAAACGTTTTACGCCCTTGTATCAAAATGTACTATATTCGATGTACCAAGCCACCCCAGGTGCGATAAAGCTATATCTTCCTCCATGGAAACCAATTTCTCTTAAGAAAATGGGGTATATCAGCCATCCAGCTCTATGACTCGTCCCTAATCTAACTAGATAGTTCAGGCAACATGTTCTCCATGTAGAATTTGATCATACGAACGATGAAATAATGAGCTATCCGATGGCTCAGAGCCTTACCAAGTCGAATGAATCCATGACCTTTGGGAAGATACCAGGATTTCTCCTCCAAACACAGCGTCATGTTAGCATCCCAACTCTTATAGTTCAGGCAACATGTTTTCCACGCGGAATTCGACAATAAGGAGGATGAGGGGATCAAATTGATGCTCACAGTTGTTCCGAGTCAAATAAATTCACGATTCTTCGAGGAAAACCAGTTCTTCTCTTGAAACGTGGATATGAGTAGTTCCGCGGAAACATCGATATTCGGGGGTCGATGATGTGCCAGCACTAAATCTTACCTCCAAAGGTTCTAAGGTGTATTTTTCGACTTTTTGAAACATATAAGGAATGGATAAACTCGCGCACGAATGTAAATTTTTACACTAATAAGTGCCATGAGGATAACATGGACAGACGTGGCAGCGGCGCACGGAGGCTGATATTTGAAGCGGCACACCGAACCTGGAATTCGACTCTGAAATCGATCTCACGGCCAAACGATTCAAACTACAACCTTGAGGTTTTGGGCTCTCCATTTGCCCACCAGATACTTTAGAGGAAACTGACTAGGGCCTCCGCAATCTCGCGTTCAAGAGGATGTCGGATACCGACATTGTCGAATTTTCGGATTTCTCGATGAATTTTCGAGATATCGTGACTCAACTGAGTAACGTTGATTCTGTATGGCTCACGAAATCGGCGTTACTTGTTGGATTTTTGACATCTCAGAAATTTCTCGAAAAATCCGAAGACTCGACCATATCGGGAACTGTACAATATTGATGGGACTCCGAAATACCCTTAAGGGTTGCATTAGTACCACGGTTGAACTGACCAAAAGAGTTAGCAAAACCAGATTTTTGCGGGAAAGAGCTCCGCAAAGTATAAAAATCGATTTTTTCGGAAATTCTGAGGCATGGAAAAGTTGCGCCTGACGATTTACTTCGAGTATAAAATGGTGCGGAAGAGTGTAGAATCGGGGCAAGCTCACTTTTATCAAGAAAAACTGAGCTAGTAAAATTACAAGTAAAACTGCGCCACGAAATGTATGTGCTCCGCACACATGTAAGAAGTGGTCTTTGGTCTCTCATAGCAATGGAACTTGGTGCTGAATACTATGATATTTGATGTATTTGCCCGTGCGAATCTTGAACGAGCGTCACTGCGGCGCTTGATACTCACAAAGTCCGGAAAAAGGAAAACCATCACAACGCACGAAACTGACATTTCGACCCTTTTTTCGATGATAATTTTTTTGGGTGGCCCTGGATCGCCAAATCAATGATTGCGCCAAAAAAACACCAAAAAATATGTTGAAAATGACAGGTACAAATTATTTCCCAAACGTTTTGAGGATTCGTACAAGCAGGCACACATTATTTCAAAGTTTCCGCAGAACTACTCATATCCGCGTTTCGAGAGAAAAAACTGGTTCCCTTCGAAGAATCATGAATTTATTTGACTTGGAACAAGTGCGAGCATCAAATTGATCTCCTTATCCTCCTCATCGTCAAATCACAGGTGGGAAACATGTTGCATGGACTGTTCCGTTTGATAAGAAACGAGTCGGAGAATTGGGATGCTAACATGACGCTGTGTTTGGAGGAGAAACCCCGGTATCTTCCCAAAGGTCATGGATTCATTTGACTTGAATGGCTCTGAGCATCGGATAGCTTATTATTCCATCGTTCGAATGATCGAGTTCTACATGGAGGACATGTTGCCTGAATTATCTAGTTAGATAAGGAACGAGTCATAGAGCTGGATGGCTGATATACCCCATTTTCTCAAGAAAAATTGGTGTCTATGAAGAAAGATATAGCTTTATCGGACCTGGGGTGGCTCGGTACATCGAATGAATATTTTTATCGTATTCCTCGTTATATTCTACTTGAGAATTGTGTTTGCTGATCTAGCCGAGTTTGGGATTCCTCCTGAGTAGATGAGTCAATCAGTCAATTTATCGAGAGGAGTGAAAAATCGCGTTCAAATTAAAAAAAATAGGTAAAAATGGGCACTATAGGAACTGTCTCTAAAAATCTGGAAGAAGTTTCTTTCATCTTCTTTCATCATGAATTTGAAAAAAAGTCGGTGGAGCGTCCGATCCAGAAAAGTAGGGAAATGAGTGTCACCCTAGCGGACATATACAGAGCCATACGTACGAAATTTAGAGGAGTTTAGGTGGCAGTTTTTGCGCAAGTATTGGAATGAATTCACGCAAGACTCGGTTGGACGTTTTCTTGAATACGATTACTACACAGCCGGACGTAATAAAAGTCGAAGTGAGTACGTTATGAGACTTTAGAATACTCTACGATTTTCAGATGATACTCCGGCTGAGCGTATGATTGTTCCTGAATTGGCTAAAAATTTTGATGAAAATGTTCGTCGAACAATTTTGTTGAAAGATATTCAATGGATAAGTGAATTAGTGAATTTGCTTGAGATGTTAGACACGGCAGGAAATTTGAACTCAGTTGGACCAAATACCAAGTACGTGAATGTTAAGGATTCAAATGATCGGCAGAGTCGATATTCAAATTTCCAGCATGGGCATAGCAACTCTAGTAGTTCAAACCGTGAAAATCCTCGCGAATCCAATTCACGTTCCTCAACACAACGCGCATCTACACCTATGCCATCACGTTTGTACAATACACATAACAACAACACTCGAAATGATAGTCGAAACGTATCAGCTGATCGGACTGAATTACATGCCGACCTGTACAACGACCGGATCGTCGTGACACGAGTGGCACACGGAATTTGATAGATAGAAGTCGTGGATTCTCAAATTTGCAAACAATACGCGGAATCAGGATAAGAGAGCAACTGTCAACGAAGTTGAGGTTTTGGAAGAATCACGTCCTGACAGCGAGTCGTCGGAAAACGAAGGGTCGTTGCAGTAAGTTCGATACATTCTCAGTCTGATAATGACATTGAAAAAAATTTTCAGGTATTTGATGCCACCAACATTCTTACTGCACCGACGCCAATCGAACGAATGGGTGGAAATAAGCGTAGACGCTCAGCAAGAATAATATGAGATGAAACACCGCTTCCGGGCACCGTGAATGAGAGGAATCTAGTATCCGAAATTATCGAATCATTGTTGAACAGAATTGAAGAACACTTAGGGAAAGGAGTTAGTAAGGATGGAACCCGGAAGGCCGAATTGATTGAGAATAACGTTCAAGACAATGGATGTCCAAATCCTTGCCTCGTGACCGAATCACTGGATTTAGAGTGTAATAAGCTCGAACAAGGGTTAGAACGAACAAATTTTGGCGTCAAATCGTTTTTTCGGAACCTTTCAGTGGGAATAAGCCACAATTGACTCAACCAGTGCAAATCAAATCTCAAGATAGTGACGAGATCAAGAACAAGATAGTAAATACGGTTTATTCACGGACTGAGTTGCTCGATGAGTCTCAATTCACAAACGAACCAATTAAAGAAGTGACAAGTGAATGCCTTGAAATTGGAGTTTCTATTGAGAAAGTAGAAATCCGTGTCTTGTTAGATACGGGGAGTAAAGTTACCTGTGTTGCAGAAGATATTCATGAGAAAAATATTGATTCATGGGGAAATTGTCCCACGTTTCCAGTCACTGGTCTACTAGCCAGCGGCTGTACTGGTGAGAAGTCGATGAAGATCAAGAGTCTGTTTCGCGGATTAGTAAGAATCGGGGGAACTAACGTTGGAATAGACTTTATGGTTATACCAAAGCTAGTAAACCAGTGCATCTTTGGAATCGGAACACTTTTCATGCTGGATGCAACTTTGTATCTAGGCAAGAAATAAATCACTTTTGAAATCAAACATCAGATAATAGACTTGAGATATGAATATCATCGCATGAATTTTTCGGAATTGAACGAGTCACGTGAAATTTGTTCCGACGCCTTTGAAGAGATCTAAAAATTTTACTCGAAAGCTTAACAGTAAATTCGGTAGAAATTGATCCAATAGATGACTCTCCAACTAAAGAGGGAATTGATGCTGAGATTGGCCCGATGAATATTCCTCTGGTATACAAGCTGAAATTAAAATCTATCCTCACGGGATTGAGGGAAGCTTTCAGTAAACGTCCAGGAAAATCTAAAGGTTTCCGGTATACGATTAGAATGAAGGATTTGAGTCCATACAAAGCCAAACTATATCCGATTCCTATCGCACTTCGTGATGAGGTATGTAAAGAAGTAGAAAAATGGGTGAATTACGGTGTACTCGAAAGAGGAGGAACTGAATACATCAACCCGGTAGTAATTGTAGATAAGAAAAATGGAGAAGTTGGGATTTGTATGGACGCAAGAGAACCCAATTCTCGATGTGAGACTATGACTCTTCTGAGGATATGGACGAAATCTTCAGAACTTACCCAGAAGTAGGGGTTATGTCATCTTTTGACCTGGTTTCATCATTTCATCAAGTAGAGCTTGATGAAAGCTCGAGAAAGCTCACGGGTATGATGATAATGGGTATACGCTATATACATCGTCGCGTACCGTTCGGATGGAAGATCAGTGGTGCAGCACTCGAACGGACGTCTTATAAAATCCATCAGAAGCTCAAGGCATTCATGAAAGACTCTGTAGACGACTGGTTGATAATATCTAAAGATTTAGATGAGCACATGATCCACTTGGAGCTTATGCTCAGAGCCGTTATTGAAGAGGGCATTACTATGAGTTCCGGAAAGGCTAATTTTTGTGAAGAAGAAACTCATTTCCTAGGCTATATCCTAAGTGAAAAGGGCCATAAGCCAGATCCAAAAAAACTCGAATGTATTCATAATTTTCCAGCCCCTGGAGATGTAAAGCAACTGAGAGGTTTTCTTGGTTTAGTTCAATTTTGTGCTAAATTCACAGAGAAATTAGTTCAAGAAACAGCACCATTGTCAAATCTAATCAATTCGGGAACAAAATGGAAATAGACTGAGAAACATCAGTACCATTTCGACCGTGTAAAAGCTCTTTTTGCGCATGACATGTTCGTTGAACATCCTCGCAGGGATTTGCCGTATGTTTTGTATACCGATGCATCGACAACCGCGCTGGGAGCTATTTTGTTTCAGAAACATGAAAGTGAATTACGCCCAGTAACCATGGCTAGTGAAAAATCAACACCTACGCAGTCTCGTTATACTACTACAGAAGTAGAGCTTATGAGTGTTGTATGAAGTTCAGACAAATGGCGGTCATATTCGCATGGAACGAAGATTGATATTATGACAGACCATAAGGCTTCAAGATATTGATTGACCTGTAGATTTCTTAACGCGCGATTAACTCGATGGTCATTAGCTATACAAGATTATGACATCACTCCTGGCTATATCCTCAGGAAAACGAATATTGCAGCAGAAGTACTCAGCCGTATACGTGAACCTGATGATCGGGCTCAACATGATTCATTGGTCAGTACCATTTTGGCTCGGAAGCCAACTCCGAGTTTAATGGAACGAATTCGAAATATCGCTGAAGAACGAAGAGATGATGGGAAATTATCATCAATCATCAAATCATTAGAAGTCGGTAAAGTTATACGTGACTTCCTATCAGTCAAAAACTGTCTTTCAAAAGGCAATAACGAAATTGTGTTACCTAAAAATTTTGCCCGTGATCTTATACTAGAAGTTCATGAAATTTATGCACATATTGGTGTTTCGAAATTTGTAAAAATGATCAGTGGAGAATTCTATATCCCTCACATTAAGCATTTTGTTATTACCGTTGTAAGATCTTGTGATATATGTCAGAAAAATGAACCTTACACAATGATTAATCACGTAGAGACACGTCCTATGATACCAACCGGTAAAGGTGACTTATTATCAATTGATTTCTTTGATCCACTGCCAACTTCGGCAGGAGGTGTAAAGTATATCTTCGTAACTTTAGACATGTTTACAAAATATGTGGGATTATATTCTATACGAAAGGAGAATACCAGAACAATTATTAAGGAAATACAAGATGATTATATACCACCTCATAGAGAACCTAAACGTATTCAATTTGATCATGGTACACAGTTTACGGCTGGGAAGTGGCTGGAATATTTAGAATCAGAGGGAATTATGGCAGTCTTCAGCAGCACTCGACACCCAGCTTGGAATGAGGTAGAACGAATCATGCGATCACTCAATTCTTCCTTTCGTATTTTGACGGGGGAAGAACATGAATCTTGGAGCCGTTGGGTAACAACCGTACAACAGATAATCAAGAAGACTCTTCAATCGACAATTGAATGTACACCATTAGAATTACATACTGGTCAGAAACCAAATCGGTTTTGGGAGAAATATATTGTTCATCCGGACCGGGACTATCTGAGTCACAAAGAACTGATTCTGGTAGCTGAAGATAATATTCGTAGAAAAAGGTTGGATTGTGCAGATAGGTGGAATGAATCGAAACCGTTGATAACTTATAACCTCGATCAAGAGTAGCTCGTCAAAGCTTATAATTTTTCCGATGCGGATGAAGGGATTATAGCTAAGTTTTGTTCAGTTCATAAAGGTCCATATACGATCAAAATATAATCGAACCGGCAATTTGCATACTTTTTGATGAAACGATTCAAGCCGACAGAGGTCAATTTCATTTTTCTTCCCTCCGTCTATATTCTCGACGAGAAACGTAATAAACTTCTCCGTTATTTCCTTTTAGATGCCAGAATCAGATCTGTTAGCACGCATTAGGGCACTCGAGATGGCCGTAGATGACCGTTGGCAGCAAACGGTCTGTTTACGACTCGATTGGAAGGAGATTAATGCTCGCATGTGAAAGAGATGCAAAATGGCTGAAGAGAGAGCTAAAGTTGCTATGGACATAACAAAAAATACTATCCATGATATTGCGGTAGCGAAAAACCGGGAAAGGGCTCGAGCTAGGGCTATGGATAGACTGATTGAACGATTTACGGCTTTGGAGACCCAATTCATACGACTACGACGTTGTTTCGTTAGATACCCAGTTCGTTGGAACTATAAATACCGAAATTGGGCCAGGCACCCACGTCAAAATTGATCAGTGTACATATTTATATACTTCATCATCCAATCAGATACTCATACAAATGAAAGATGAATTAATTTGTTCATCAATTACTCAGATTGAGATTTCTTAATAGAATAAATGAATGGACTATATATATGAGCCATTCTGGAGCAAGCTGGACAGAACCGTCAGCAAGGGGGTCTGGGGAAAATCCGCAAAAAACTTTTTCCCATTAGTACTATGTTGAGATAGTACGAAGAAATTCTTTTCAGATTCTTTCGCCCCCCCCCCCCCGTGGGCCCCAGGGCCCATGAAAGGGCCATTCCAGGCCCTCTTTCAGCCTATTCTGGAAAAATCATAGTTCCAATGCGATTCAACATTCTTCAACGTACGTGGGCGCATTTTTCTTGTCAAGACTAGTACTTTTGAGGAGAAAATTGTCCAAGACCACTTAGTGAGCCTGACGACTTCTGCAAGCTATTTATTGAGAGCAAATTTTAGCAATTTTTGGGCTTGCTTCAGAGTGTTGTGGCTCCCACTAAGCATGTGATAATCGACTTTGACAAGTAGTCATTTCGAAGGTCTTGAAAATACCTACAATTGGCCTACTTGTAGAAGTCAATTATCGCACTTTTTGTTGGAGCAACAATCGATACAAGTTGAGCTATTTACGAAAAAGTCGAAAATTCAGGACTCCCTTCCAAAATATATCTTAATTTTTTTCCACCAATTTTGCTCAAAAATATTCTCTGAGATATCTACTTCCAGTGGAGAGGATTTGGCGGAGGTTTTTTTTTTGATTTTTTTGCCGAGCGTTACAAAATGCCGCATTTCGTGGTTTTAGCACAAACGGCACCTTTGACCACAGTCACATATGCTCCCATCTGGACTGATGTGCACCAATCTGTGTGAAAATACTCCTCAAAGTACCCCCAAGTACGTGTGAGAAGTTTCGGGGACGAGTCTCGAGCCAGGAGCGAGCTGGAGGTTCTATTCACCGTGTCAAAAATAGGCTTTGTTTTGGCTATTCGAGCGTAATACTACCATACATACTACCATGGTAGTATGTTTGGAATCGTGGCATTCTTTTCAAATCATCACTTTGAGATGGTCATCAATTGATTTATAGGCTCTTGGATCGAATTTTATCAGACCAAAAGACAGGCAAGGCAGATGGGGTAAATTGGCAAAATACCTTGGTTGTGTGAGAGCAGAGCTCACATAGATTTTAGAGTAAGTTGGTTTTCCTCGACGAAGGCCAGTGGTGATTCTCTCCAAAAAATACTCCTTCTATCATGAGTCATCTGTTGACAAGTCCATTGGCCAAGATTCCCAAGTTTTGTGAGCCCTGTGAAGATCAAAAGAATTAGAATTTCCTTTTTTCTGCAGTCATTGCCATGAAAGTGGCAAAAACCAAAACCTCAAAGAGAGAGCAAATTAATCTCATGTGGAGCCCAGAAGCGGAAATAACTTATTATTATTATGATGAGTCATTCATTTTACATGATATTAATCTTAGGTAATAAGAAAAAGTCTTATCTTGAACTTATGTATTAATGGTCCCACGACGGATCTTCTTGGTACACCCCTGGATGTGGTTCCACAGTGGTAGACTGGCCCCGCTAGTGTTCCCAGAGTATCTGGTAGACCTAGACAAAGCACACATTCAATGAGAATCATTTTAGTATAGTATTTACTATACCATGACTAAATCCGAGAGAGACCCTCTAATAAAACCGAAACCCAAACCATTGCAATTAGAGGTTTCAGACAGTGGATTTTGGTGAATTCATGTAAAATATGATCAAATAGATATCAAAAGGACCTTACATAATTGCTGAAGGCGAGGGAAATCAATCCAGATGATAAGTCCACCTCTGAACATCATCAGACCAAGTTCGCCTTTGAATCCATACCTCGTTCCTAAGTTTTCGCAATACCTGCAACCAGGGAAATGTTGTATATAATCAAACTAGCGACATGAAAAATAGTTCATTCAAAAGACTACATTTTTTATATTTATTCCAGTACAAGAAGTTGATCATTCAGTCCCAAATTGATGAGACTGATGAAAAATTAATCTTTGTTTACATGCAGCTCATGCTAATACATGGTAAAACAGTGCCCTGCTGGGACACCCCGTACTTGATGGTTACAACTTTCCCAGGCTTCCTGGAGCGATAAAAGCGTGACTGGAGGCTTAGCGCAGGTGCTTCGACCACTTTCGAATGGGAAAAATGGATAATCATTGAATTACCTACGATATATCTAGCCGGATTTTGCTGGCTCGAGCAGGCGGCGTTCTCACGCTCCTCGTTTGCAATCGGCATGTAACGCCTCGGAGGCGATGTGGAAGTGTCCGCGAAGGATTTTCCGCACCCACTAACACACCTGGGAAACTTGAACACCACTCCACGACGTAGCGCGAGTACCAGGAAGCCGGGTGAACAATCTGTTACGAAGGCTGGTGGCGGCCATTTTGGGTGCCGACTGCCGGTCATAGCATAGCTTGAGATGAGTATGTATGGTCAGTGTGGAGCGTGGCGTAATGATAACACTATTTATTGATGTTTATTGTTAATAATAACTCGATGTGAATAACATTTATTTATTATTAATAACTTCATGTTATTATTACGCCATGGTATGGAGGGTAGTGAGAGTGGTGGCAAGAGTTTGAAAGTGTCGGCTGCTTCGCGCCGCAGCATTGCCAACTATGCCAAACGTTTGTTGATCGCTCGGATGGACAAGCAGACGGCCGAGATGCATTATACATGAGCTGATTTGTTTCAATTTTCTTTGCGAATATCGTTTACTGAGCTCTAAAATAGCGTAAGGTGATTCTCCCTATAATTCTGCATCGAAATTGGGTACGTGCATATAGGCGAGAGCCCCAACGCGTTTAGTAATACGTTATATACCGAGCCTGTGCAGAGGGGCAGTGGCTCTTAGTGTGAATTTTCGAGGATCTAGGCAGAGTACGCCAAGTTATAGACCCAATTCGGATGGAAAATGACTCAGTCTATCTTCATGTGAATTTTCACGGCAGTACAAGCAATATTCGCGGAGAAAATTGAAATAGATTGAACTTTACCGACGATTACAGATTCCTACAGGGGGGGGGGCAGCCACATCCCTTTAATCGTGTGCGACGGATCCCACCGGTGGGGCCCGCGAAAGTTCTTAGATTTCTTGTATATACATACTAAACTGATCACAAATCAAAAGGTTTGACTACTATAGGTGCAAAATCACGCGTTTGTACTCTCTCGCACTCTGGGACGGAACGCCAGTTTTCACCGTAGCAGCGAAGGGGTTAAAAGTTAATTTCTTGAGCAGCGAGTGAAGAGTTCAATTTCATTTATGGTTCTAGATGCCTGTTTCTCGAGGTTGACGAGTTCGTCAACGGTTAAATAGAAAACTTTTTCAAGCCATGGAATTTTGTGTAGAGACATTTCAATCGAAGTCTGGTGAAAATTTAAGAAATTCAAATGTAGAATCGTCAAGGGTGAATACCCCAGTACCAGATCTGATGGATAACTCACATGAAGGGGATTGTTTAATAGTCGAAAATAATGTTCCATGGGAAATTTTTGAAAACTTAATTCTAGATGGCGAAAGGGAAGAGCCCCAGCAGAGTTGCTCGGGACCTGAGACGCAGTCAGGAGAGAAGGGTACAGAAGCTAGCTTCTCAAGAGGAAGAAAACCAACAGAGATTGGTGAATTCTTCAAGAAATGACCTCGAAGTGGTGGTGAATGGATGTGCAGTTTTAGAATCTTCAGTAAAAAATCAAGATGCTGGAATTAAGAAGTTGAAAATAGAAAACCGAGGACTCCAGGCCAAAGTGAAGGAATCGATGGTCTTATTTAATTTTCACGAGCTTGTCAAGTGGAAGAAAAATTTAGAGGAAAATAAAGTATAAATTCATAGAATCACTATACAGTAGTCTGTTCATTTCTTCACTCAATAGAAATGTTCGTTCACATCTAAACTCACTGGGTTCCAGTCCCACTAGGGTGAAGTTATCTAATGATACATAGTGAGTTTTCATATAATGTTCAAGTAGAGGAAATGTCGTTGAAAACTATTATTTTTTCGGATTACCTCTTGCACAATTCGACGATCCGCAGCGAAATTCTATCGTTTCATTTTTAAATCATTATTTGAAATTATTATAAAATAATTTGTACCAAATCATTTGGGGGAACTATACAACGTCCAGAATTCTGCTGAATAAAACTTTTCAAATTAAGTATATATATGTATGGCTCTCCAGAGCTCACGCAGATCCGTTGTGCATTTAGAAGCAGCATGTATACACGTCCAAAGTTAGCCCAACGAGTTAGTCTTCGAGCATTCTCCAAGTGCTATTACTTGCGAGATCTGCTCTAGTAAAATCGGCTCGTAACGACTTATTATTGGTGTGTGTTAGCTGTCAAATGGCGCGTTCTCTAAAATAAAACCAAGAGTAATTTTAGTTGTTGCGTAAATTCCTCTAAGTTTCTTTCGTTATAATCAAGTATTCATTTCCATTGAAGAAATCAGCAGAAATTGTCATAACTATCATTGTAGGCGTCTATTGCGTTGTTTCGAACGTTATATATACTTGATAAAATTGCGCGTTAAACTTTGTCATTCGTTCTTCCTCTGATGGATGAAGCACAGAGCAGTCGGCAAGAAAACGAGTGCACCTAATTTTCGAAGAGAAAATGAATAGATGTATCCGTATCATCCTCGTTCTTCACTTCAGCACTGAGTGGTCCTCTTTGCGCCGCGTGAACGTAGTTGGTCCATTCCTGGGCCAAATCCCAGATGACTAGACGCATCCATACGGTGATATTTATCGCCGCAAGGTGAGTGAAGCCGAATCTTGCCGCCAGGACGAACCTTCAACAAGCACCTGGAAATTCTTGTAACATTTTTTATCGTTCGTATATTTTATGAGCTTCAGGTAGGTCTACAGTTTCTTTCTATGGATAATTCCAAAGGGAAATGACTCACCTTGAATTGGAATTATAACAAGGAGTCCTGTAGTAGATTGTATACTTACTCATGAGTCGGTATTGTTTCAGTTGTTTGATGAAATCGAAACAATTGTATTCTAACGGCGGAACAAGTTCATTCTCAGATTGGTGCTCATCACTGGCTTATTTCAGTATGTCCAAGACATCAGCTGCTCTTGAGTGTAAAACCATGCCTTTCAAACCAATGAGCATGTATGTCCCTAGGATGCAAGACGTTTTCCTCCCTCAGATCTTGTGTTTTACTCCCGGACTGTCATTGAGAATAGAAAATACTATCATTATTGCGTTTCTGAGACTTGGGTAGGAATGATCAATTGTCAACGATTTTTCGATTTCTTGACAAAGTTTTAATGAGTATTCATACTTGATCTCAATCCCATGAATGGATGAATGAACTTGAAATTTTGTGAAAATGAAGAAGTGACATGATTTCTATTGGTTTTTTCAAGGTATTAAATGAATGTTGTACAAGTCTCCAGCATGTTTTGTTACGGGTCTTGAAGACAACTGTACACTGAGAACAGTCTATTTTTGAATGAATAAGCTACTGACAAATGTACATTTGGAGCATTAATGAATCATGAATGAAATTAAACCAGAAAGATGGATGGGGCTTGATCGATTATTCACTGTAAGGAATTTTTCCGAAAAACTTCAACCAATTGGTCGAATGAAGAATTCAACCAGATGGTTGAACGGAAAATTCAACCATTTGGTTGAAATTCCAACCAAATGGTTGGAGAAACTGGTTGAATTTTTCATTCAACCAAGTGGTTGAAGTTTTTCGAAATTTTTTTTACAGAATTGAGACAGAATCAAGCTCATTTCCCTCAAGGAAGATATTTTCTGATCAAACTCATGACCTGATAGAAAACTACACTGATATTCGACTTTGAGGCGAGGCCGTAGTCTGCCGCTATATCAGATCAGCCCTAGTAACTTATGGTGGCACCCCTGCGATCACCAAAGTGATGATCAGCAAGCGTGTCACCAGCCGCACACTCTAATCTTTGTAAACATACACTCTCGGCCAAAAATAGTTACGTATTTTCTGGACGTACAGATTCCACGTACTTTTTCCACCTATATTTTTCACCTATTTTTTCCACCTATTTTTTCCACCTACTTTTTGTACCTACATATTACACGTACCACGGGTAAGATACGTGTCTAAAACGAGGCGGCGCGGCCGTATGTTTGTGATGCCCAGCAGATGCTGTCTGCTGCGCTGCGCTATAGCTGGTCGCGGCGGATGCTCGCAGGTCGACGCAATTTCGGGTTGAAGATAATTGGGTACCCAAAATTGAAATTCATACTGGATCGTAGTATTATGGACCATGCAACAGCTTCTTTTAATATGTTTGGAGTGCCAACGGAAAACGAAAATGACTCCTCCGTATGTCTTCAAAGGATTGACACATAACCTCATCAAAACCTGTCCTCCACCTTCATCTCCACAAAGTGTATGAATAACAAGTCACAGGTAGCTCTACAGTTCACCAGAGTGGAGGAGCATTATAATGGATAAGTATTATTAGTTACCTACGATACTTTTCTGCTTACACGTTGAGCAGCCAGTGTCTCACCGGTATAAGTTAAATGGAGTTTGCCTAGTACAGAACCATATTGAACACTTCATAGGCAGTTTCAAATTTAACATTTCATGTCAATTGTATTGGGATGTTTATATTTCAGTGCAACTGGAAGATCACAGTATTTGTAATTCACATCCACAATAATTGGTAATAATTGGAAATAATCTACATTTGGGAATGAACACACTGTCTGAATTTTCATATTGCTCTGTACTTATTCGAATGAATACTTTTCAACTTCCTCAAATAACTCTATACATGCTCAAAATTGCAGTCATTTGTCGTGAAATGGTGAACTTATGAAATATACTCAGTAATACATGCACAACAACCCATTGAGTCGACGCTTAACTTAAAAAACAAAAAGCTGTTCTTAGTCTTTCTCACAGTATGATTCTTTGCATCATTTCCCAAAAGAAGGAGTATCTTCATATTATACCGATGGACTGGTATATATGCCTCTCTCATTGATGAAGCACTTGGATGTGAGGTTTGTACCATCATAAAATTACTTCACTATTCCTTCATGCAGCCTCTGTGAATGGAAAAAATACATTGTTGATAACATGCGGTTAGCAAAGAATGAAGAATAATGACATCCTTCCCCAAATGATTCTAAACAATCTGAAATTATTCATACTCTAAGTTGATAAAATCAACATTCCTCAACAACTTTCATCGTATAATTTTCATCACAGGTAATTTTTTGAAGTTATAGCAAAGCCTACTGTTGAAAATCATCTTCATCAGTAATTACTCACTTGCAATTCATTTTTTGGACGACCATTTTTGATTCACATAATTGCTAAAGTGATGAAAGCATTTGTATAAATGCTCTGATTTTTTTTTTTGATATCTTTCGCGCACATATCGGCGGTAGGCCCCTGCGAAAAAAATCAATTTGAGTATTCTCTGCGTAATAGACAATAATCCATATAATGACTGGCGGTGATTGGCTTACTGAACATGCATGCCTTCTTCTCTGGGGTCACTGGTATTCTCTCTATTTCTTCTTCTCCTTCTTTCCTTGGTCGCGATCTTACCGTGTCAACTGTCTTGTAAACTATAACTTCATGTGTCCAAAAACCTTGGGCCATCGTTCGCACAAATGCGCCAGGTGACCCGGCTTTCTTCGTGGCATTCCAGGAATCGAGAGGCATCGTTTGGTCATAATAAAGATTAATATAGCTAACCTGCAAAGATAAATTTTAGTAACAAATATAACTAATACTCGATAACGGTCAGGGTGTCTACCCGATTTTTTGCGAGGCAGTTAAGGACTTCTGAAGGTCCTTTTCAGCTCTTGAATGAGTCATTTCGAGGAGTGGATTGCAAGTAAACAATAATCCCATACTTCAATGGAAATGTCGAATGCAATATTTTCATTGCGGGTATCAATCTAATCATAATATCATTGACTAATGGTATTATGAACTATACAAATCCCCGTCATTAGAGTCTAGTTAAAATAATTCAGGTCCAGATTTCCGGCTATACCTTTTTCGTTGAAAAATTTTCAAGCCAAAAAAACGTAAAAAGTGAATCTGATCTTATGGCACGATTATTGGTGATAATCATTCAATGAATTACATTCCTTGAAAATTGCTAAAAGCGATATAACGACCCAAAAGCGAAGCTGTATCTCAATTTGAGAAAAATTTTGGTCTGGATGCGTTGAACGAATCATGTATTTCATGAAATTCTTAACTCACCGATACTTTCAGCTGATGTGCTGATTATGACATAGTTCGATATTGAATTACTTCAATTCGAACCATGTATAATGTATATCTTCAAGGTCCCGTTGAAGAAACTTTGCATTGGAGACGCTCCACATTGAAGGTACATGGTTCGAATCGGAGCGATTTAATATCGAACTGCGTCATAATTTGCATTAATATCCGCTGATAAAATTCTCCAAATTTATCGATCCATCCAAATTGATTCAAGAAAACAGGGCTGACAACGGGAGGACGATCACCAATCTTGTCCAAATTTTTTTTCACGATTTTGTACCACCTAGAGTATGAAGAATCCAGAGTAACTCCGTCAAATGGGTCTCCTGTTAAAAGATACAGCCACTGAGATTATCATTGCTCATACAGGCCCATGTTAAAAAGTTGTATATATAGATATACTAGCAATGTTAATGTTTTTGGCTGTAGCTCTGGATAGAAGGCCCATTTGACGGAGTTACTCTGTATTTTTCATATACTGGGTGACACAAAACTGTAAAAAAATTTTGGCCAGGATTGGTGTCCCGGAGACCTGGTCCTCCCCGTGAGTTGTCCTTGTGTGTACGTACGATGAACTGAAGCTCCGTTGCATAAACTCACAAGGATATAATTTCGGAAATATTGCTAATTTGTTACCGTTTGTTCTCCAACTTGTTTTTTGATGATTCTTCCGAATGCATGACGGGACTCATACACGCAATTCTTCAAATCAGCCTCGGGATGCTTCGCATAGAACCTTTTTTTTTGCTTTTTGAGTATTCTCGAATTAATACTAAGAGGGTCGTCATCATCTGAGGACTCGTCAGACGGAGTTATTCTCCTGTCACGTTGGGGATCAAACATGCTGTCCGAACGGTGGTCAAAATGTTCCTGTAGATTTCTAACAACTCTGATTGAGGGTGTACTATTCTGCATACTCCCAGTATTACTGCTTCCATTATTGACCGTCGAGCTCGTCGAATCATCTTCTGTACTAGCCAGATCTTCCGTGCCGTTTGATGACGTCAAATTATCATCATTACTCTCAACTCGCGAAGTACTCGGTAACTGTACTTGCGCTGCCACATCAACCGAGGATATATCGAGATCGATCGAATCCCTAGACGTTCCAGCTGTTGGAATCACCCGTAAATTGCAAGAAGCGATGATCGGCGATGAAGTCAGAGCCTCTACAAGGATTTTTTTACTAGTTTCGGAGTTGAGGTTACCTAAGATAGTGAAATTATTGAATGAACTCAAACGATGTTTGTACCTTCTTCTCCCCATGATTTCTCAAGCCAGACTTCAAAATAAGGGTGTACCCTCCCCTTTATGATACTGGACCAGTTTCATTCAGCGCAAATACATTGCATGAGCTATGGGTACGTTAGCGACAGTTACGATATTGATTGGGTTTTTCCGATTTTGCACTCAATTTTTAAAAGCAGACAAGAAATTATGTGTGAGATTGCAAAAAATATTAGAATGACTTTGATTGAGCGGAAATTTTCCCAAGCTGTGACAATGTAAGGCTTGGTCAAACATCATAGTTTGCTCGCGTGGGTATCTAGGAAAAACACAAATCAACTTCTCTTACCATCAGCGATGTAAGCGCTCGGATCATTCGCTTGGCCGGGATTAGGGTGGGATGCTGCATTTGTTGCTTCATTATTAGCCTCTGCTCGATCTGCGATAGCTTGCAAGCCTTGGATAGTGGCAAGTAATGTCTCTATAGGTACTTGCGCGGGCACTCCGTTGGGCCCACTCAAAGACCCTGCAATGATGTTCAATTTATCTGCCATTGAGAATTGATCAGGTGAAACTCCTTGGACACCGTGCGAGCGCGAATTCGGAACATTCTTCATTTCGTTCTCTCGCCTGGTTTGCAGGAAGTTCTCCCTCATCTTCCGCTTTTTTGCTGCCACTTTTGCAGCTATATCGTCACTGGCCTATTATCAAATCAATATTCTGCCATCAAGTTGTGCTCAACTTCAGCCTACTCACTCATTTGCAAACAATTCTGGTACTCACTTTCTTTTCTGCTTTTCTAGTATTTTCATTATCTCTGTTGTCAATCAAGTCTTCGGCGAAACTTCTCGTCATGTTGAAATATTCGATACGAGTTGTAGAGTTTTCAACTACTTTTCTAAGTTCTGCTTCACTCTCTGTGTGAATGGAATGAATATACATTAGACATGAAAAATTTCTCGAACTCCTGTCTAGTATCTCATAGAATAAGTATCACTACATGAGATTTTTTGGTGGAAACCGCGATCACTCGGGGATTGATTACACCGTGAGTCGACGTAAACATTCTTAGACAACAAATTCGTAGATTTACTTCTCGAGGATCCAGTGTTATCTGGGGCACTGTCATCCCAACTGTTATTCCGACAAATGATGAGATTATAGTTTCCGATTGTTGCGCGATATTCGTTTTCACGCCAGCTGTAGCATAATTAACCAAAGTTGTTAATTCTTAATTTTTATTGCGAATAATTTGATGACGTATACGCGGGATCACTGGAAACTGGCCATAGATTGTTAATAAAAACTCGTAATGATAGAGCAGTGAAAGTGGTCGAGAGTAGGCGCAGCTTCAATCGAACCGCAGATTCAATCGAGCTTTAATGCGTGACATAAAATTTTCTCTTAAAATGCAAGCTCTCCTCACCTCCAATAAATAACACTTGTGCTGGTCCGTCAAGAATCATTCCATCATCGTCCACTGTGACATTGTATACCTTCCCTTCTTGTGATTTTTCTCTCGATTTTTCTCGAAATCGTTGAATATCAAAATTCTCCACTGTATTGAGACGAACATAATGCACCTTTTTGTTTATTTGATCAATGTATCTTATAGCCGCCCAGTTGTCGCTATCGTCAATTTCAGTTGTCATATTCGTATTTCAATGATAATGTCCGCATTAGCCAAAGACACACGGCGTGATGAGCAGCACACTACGGCAAATAATTGACCACCAACACCACCCGTCTTACAAGTTATATCTTGAGCTGCTCAAATCTGATTGTTTGTTGGTGGATGATATAGAGAAAATCCTGAAACTGCTGGCAATTTATTCATTAGTACATCGATTGTTGTACTCAATTCGTTGAGTATGAAAAAAACGATCCCTTTTTGCGTAGAAAATATAATTACGCTAAAAAGTAGGAGGTGCAACTTTCATGGACAGTGAAAAATTCTAAGAAAATTCATAAATTCAAATTTCTCCCTGCGTTTATTACCCATGAAATACAACTCACCTGATTCGATTCAATTTTCACGATTGCCGGTTTTTCTCGATCAGCACTCGTATGACAGCAACATTCAACAAATATGACAAACAGCCAAAACTGTCACTTACATATCAGATACCACATATTGACACCATCACAAGACGTTTTGTTGAAGGCGTGCTAAAAAGCGAACTTTTGGCTCAATTGTCATCAGAAAAGACGGTGAGATTCGAAGCCGATCAACTGCGATTGCTCGTTTATGATTACAAAACGCGCGAATGCCGAATGCTTGTGCAGTACCCGTGAGATTTAATGCGCAAGTCCTTCGATACTAATGTCCAGGCAATGATCTCTATCGTCAGCACTTGCCGGTTCCGCAGAGCTATTATATTATGTATATATTCACGATACTAAGTACACATATTCTAGCTCCAATGTGTGTAATTATTATGAGTTTCGAACCGCAAGCATGTAACGGTCAGTGCGGGGCAAGGCTCTCAAGGGAGCAGGAAATATTTTAGCATCAGGCAGTGTACATCTGAAACGTAGTGACAAAATGAATTGGTGAAAACGATCTTGAAAAATGAACCTTGGAGCCCGACAATCAAAGCGGATAATTATGCATGTATTCAAGAGCATCCTTCGTCCAAAATCCACTCATAACCGCGCACCAACTTTGCAACATGCGAGGCAACATGTTAGCCTGTACACAGGCCTTCTAATTCGTATAAGTGTGTTTAAATTTCAAGTGAAGATACTTAGAAACTAGTGACTCGTGATCGAGCGCGTTGCAGTTGAACGAAATCAACACGTCGTTTAATCAACGGTTTGAATTGGCTCTTTCGCTAAAATACGCAGAGTCCCGGCGTCCGCCCCGCTGGATCTAAGATTATATATGTCATGATAAGTGATTTTGTCTAATAGTTAATAATAATGAAACGGCGTAGAGAATCAGATCCAGCAGTACCTCAATGGGGGCAAGCGACAGATGGTCGAAGAGAAGATATAGGTGGTACGAGCGTGAGTATGCTTTCCATTGTACTAGAGCTTTATATCTATAGAACGAATCAAATTTTTTGAATTTGAAACACTCAAAATTGGATTTTTGCGAAAAAAAAATTTTATGATCTTTCAGAAGAGAGAATGTGCACCACACCCAAAGAACCTCAACAATCGTGGGAATCAACGAGGACACGTCCTTGCAAATATTGCATCACGCGGGAGGTTTATGGTAAATCACGCTTCTTGTCTTTGTGGCTGTATATATATACCCAAATTCCACCATCAGATATGTTTTTCCAGAACAAATGTAGTGTTTAAATTCGGTTTTGGTTTGAATGCAATTGATATTAAGCCATAATGTACATTTTCATATGAATGAATATTGAAATGAAGTGCTTCTCAAATAGGTTGATAACTCGCATGTCGCTGATGTGGATATGTTTGAGACAAGTTCTGTTATGTCTATACCTTCCGATGCAGATCAAGATAGTGATTGCGCGGTAATGATTGTTTTATTACTTTTGTAAAATAACAGTTATTCTCAGTACTGTGAACCTATGGTAATTGGTATATATCGTCAAATTTCTTCTAGGTGTCTGTATCTACTATATCTGCTGATGACGATGACCATCTAGAACATGCACACACCACACTGGATTCTCGTGATATATCGATGGTATGGTTAATTTTGCTCGATCATTTTATTTGATCAATTCACTAGGACAGATTATTTTCCAGTGAGCTAAAAAACACCAAGCTACTCATTCAACAAGTCTTTTAATGCTCACATAAATGTAATTTTGACTGATCTTTTAATTGAATTTACTTTGCGTGGTTGTGATCGATAACAATGTTTTTCATTTGTATTATCCATCGCCTTTACGGATGGAAATTAACCCCGGTTCTTCGGTCGATGGATATTCCACTGACTACTCTCGTCTGATGGTATAGATTTCCAATTTAACAAGAACTATTCTGTAAATGAGCTGAATTTTGTGCGGGTGATAAACTTGTCTTTGCACCATCTCGTGTGCTTGTTTGAATATCTGCTGATGTCCGATGCTAATAAAAGTCAAAGTTCTTCGACAAATAAGAAAGCAACAAATTGTATGATCTTAATAGAGTTGATTTTTATGTTGTAGCTGAGCACGTCTGTGGCTAGTATGTCACTGTCAGAGCAGGTCGAGACAAATGCTGATCACAATGAAGTATCAATGGTACGTATGAATGACTTTCTTGAACACTGAGTGTCACTCAGGATAAAACCAATTCACTTCGAATGATTCTATGAAAGTCACTGGCGTCGATAATGAAAATCCTTCTCGTGTCGAACACATGGGTGTAATGAACTTTTTCGCTTGCTTGTATGTTGCAGGTGTCTCAACTGAACGTTTCAGTGGCTACAGACAACGAGTCAGAAGATAGTTTCACTTCTCAAGAATCGCGCATGATTCTGGTAGGTTTGTCGATATTTACAATCTGGTTGAACAATAACAAGCTAGTACCAAAGTCGAAGAATATCTTGAGCTGATGATTTCAATGATCATCCAATAATCGAGTACTTCAAATGAGATTTTTCCTAAGGTTTTAGCGACATGATTGGAAAAAATTACAAATTTTCGAAGTCGCGAACCTTCCCATGAATCGAAAACAAAGGGAAAATATCAATTTGCGAGCAATGTTCGATTGTAATTATCAATGTATTTCTGCAAACATTTCTAATACATAGAAGAAGGGGACGAAGAAGATATTAGAGTTGATAAATAAAATGCGCAGCTGCATCAACACTCGGATTTTTTTTCGAGATTTCAAACCTCGATGAAATAGTGAATCCTTAAAGCGTTAGAGGAGTCGATGAATTCGGATAGCGTCAGGAATTCTTTCAACCTTGCGTTTGTCGACTTTTGTGCAATGATACTTATTACTTTCAGAATGCTTACGGTGGCGAGTATTACGGCACCACGACTTCGGATGCAGAGACGGATGAAATTGTAGAACTTGACCTCACAGGCGGCACGGCTTGTAAGCAGGAAATGATCAAGACCGATAGGCATTTCCCTCATCTAACTGACCTATTAAATCAAGAATCATACCATGAACCCGTCGATGAAGAATTTATAGCGACTCGAGCTGAAATGCTTTTGGCAATAGTCAAGTTTGGGATAGTTCCTAGCCTTGGAGTCCAAGGGATGTCAGAATTATTTCAAATGCACAACAGTTATTTCAGAAATAAGGTATTACCAGATTCGGTATATTATATGAATAAGTTATTCACCTCAGATACCGATAAAGAGTACCATGCAGTATGTCCTACTTGCAAAACTTACGCCGGCCAGTTTTTTCAAGGGCAGCGCACTATTCGGTGTGACGTTTGCGAAGTTGACATCAAGATAACTGACCCAAGTTTCACTAATTTTTTTGTGACAAATGACATCGAGAGTGAATTGAAAGCTGCGGTGGAGCAGAATATTGATCACTATCTGTCTGAAATGAACAAGCCTGAGAAACGTACGGTAGGAGACGTTATCAAAGATATAACAGACGGACAGAGATATGTCGATTTCGTCAATTCGTTACCTCCAGAAACCCGCAAGGCTTTTTTAACTGCAATCTTCAACACGGATGGAGCACCAACCCATGAATCCTCAAAAGGTTCGGTATGGTTGATACAAATAGTACTCAATGAGATGCCCTATACTTACAGGGCGTCTTCGCCTATCGTGTGCGCAGCATGGTTCGGAAGGGAGAAGCCGGATATGGATATTTTCCTAGCAACATATGTCAATCACATGAATAAGTTGTCTACTCAGGGTTTCAAGTGCACGGTTAATGACCAAGTAATGACAATTAAATTATTTTGCTTATGTGGTTGTGTAGACTCTGGCGCAAGAGCTCCTGTGCAAGGTTTCGTCCAGTACAACGGCATGTATGGGTGCTGTTGGTGCTTAAATCCAGGAAAATGGGTCCCATCGCTGCTTTCAAAATCGAAGAAACCAGGGGGATGCTACAAATTTTCGATGGAAAAAGAGCCTGCCGAGCTTCGAAACAAAAAGGACACGGTTGACACTATGGTTGAGATGGAAGAATTGCAAGAGGAGTCAGCCAAAGTTCACGGCAAATCACCGCCAGCGAAAAAAGGTATTAAGAAGTTGTCAGCACTCATTGGCTTGCTAAATTTCCATATAATTTTCGGCTTATGTCCTGATTATATGCATGCCATTTGTTTGGGCATTGCTCCGCAATTTGTAAATTACTGGTTGAAATCTACCAAGAAAGCCTTTTCACTGCCAAGCAAAGCCGAAGAGATGATCGATGAGAAGATGAAATCGATCAAAGTACCGCACCAACTGTGTCGGTTGTCTCGAAAGTTTAAGGACAGATGTTTTTGGACTGCAAGAGAATGGGAGAATTGGGTGCTGTATTATAGCGTACCGGTTCTCTCTTCATTCTACGGTTTTGAAAAATACGTTGATCACTGGTCTCTTCTCGTGGAAGCTTTACACATACTTCTTGGAGACCAAATCAAACGATCAAGTATTGATTATGCTGATGGTCTCTTGCGCAAGTTTGTCGCTGAAACCGAGAAACTATACACTATTTCAGCAATGACCTTCAATGTGCATCAGATGTTACACTTGGCAAAAAGCGTGCTAGATTGGGGACCTTTATGGGCTCATTCAGGCTATTGTTTTGAGACAGGAACTGGTCGGATTATTCGACAAATACACTCCGCTAGAGGAGTTGTTCATCAAATTTGCAGGTACTTATCCATGCTAAAGTGTGAGGTCATTTTGAAGAAGTGTGTCTTTCAGAGACCGGTAGTGAAGATCGCTGATTTTCTCGACAACCTAGGGAACAGATATGCGAAGAGCACTTTGAAGATCTCAGAGGTCAGGTATGTTGGCCGATCTCAGTTAGCAAGCAAAAATTTGATCCAGCGATTCGACATATCCGAGAGGAGCAGAATTTACTCAAAAATGATCAAGGATCGATGCATTTTTAACTCACAGACGGACCGATGCACTAGAAGCGATGATTCATTCGCTCAGACGATAGACGGCCAATTCGTTCGTATACGCAATTTCATTGTTGATGAGTTGAATGGAAAAGAGTTTGTAGTGTGCAACGTAGTTCAAACTCGAAATCGAAAAAGCCCGAGACAGATGAAAGAGATTGCAAACATCGAAAATAAAGAGTCTATAATTCGCACAAATAGGATTGACCGGATTTGCGTTTGTGTAGCATTAAATGATGGATCGTTCATCTCTCCAGTTCCAAATTTGTATTTCTATTAAGACTCATGCTGTCATTGTACGCTCAGTGTAGTAATTTTATCAAAACTTTTTTTTACAGTGTGACGTGCATGTGTTCAAGTCGGTGTTACTAACCATTGCTCATGTTAGAGAATCGTGGCTATGTGATAATACGAGTGTATATTATTAGATTATCCGAAATAATTGCACACTGTAAATAATAAAATCCATGGATGTTCTTTTATGAAAAACGTTCTTTTAGAAAATGAAACCCATAAATATTGTGTAAGAGTGACTAAGAACAACTGTTTGTGGAGGCATGTAGCAGTCCATTGATATAATTCCAAGATACTCTCTTCCTTAGAAAATAATGCAAACAACTATATTGTGAGAGTGACTTAGATCAGCTGTTTTGGAAATTAAGCTAAGGGTCGACTAGATGAATTTCATTACATGTATTACTGAGCGTACATCATAAGTTCAACATTTCACGACAAATTATTGCATATTTGAGCATGTTAGTATTATTCAAGGAAGTTAAAAAGTGTACATTCGAATTAGAATAGAGTATTATCAGAATTGAGGCCGTGTGTTCATTTCCAAATGTCAATTATTTCAAATTATTACCAACTATTGAGAATGTGATATTTCACTGTGTAATTTCTGCTTAAGATGGGCAAGAGTAAACAAAAAAGTGATCATTGACTAGGTTTATTAATCCAAAATATTCCAGAACGCCACAGTCGAGCAATCCTATGCAAAAAGCCTTGTTTCAAAAGTGAATGGTAGGAAAAGAGTGCACAATGCTACACAAGTGTTGACCTTAGCAAGGAGAACTAGGTTCATGACTGGTACTTCTAAACGCTGGACACTCAAATACTCTGGTTTTCAAGTTGCACTGAAATATAAACATCCCAATACAATTGACATGAAATGTTAAATTTGAAACTGCCTATGAAGTGTTCAATATGGTTCTGTACTAGGCAAACTCCATTTAACTTATACCGGTGAGACACTGGCTGCTCAACGTGTAAGCAGAAAAGTATCGTAGGTAACTAATAATACTTATCCATTATAATGCTCCTCCACTCTGGTGAACTGTAGAGCTACCTGTGACTTGTTATTCATACACTTTGTGGAGATGAAGGTGGAGGACAGGTTTTGATGAGGTTATGTGTCAATCCTTTGAAGACATACGGAGGAGTCATTTTCGTTTTCCGTTGGCACTCCAAACATATTAAAAGAAGCTGTTGCATGGTCCATAATACTACGATCCAGTATGAATTTCAATTTTGGGTACCCAATTATCTTCAACCCGAAATTGCGTCGACCTGCGAGCATCCGCCGCGACCAGCTATAGCGCAGCGCAGCAGACAGCATCTGCTGGGCATCACAAACATACGGCCGCGCCGCCTCGTTTTAGACACGTATCTTACCCGTGGTACGTGTAATATGTAGGTACAAAAAGTAGGTGGAAAAAATAGGTGGAAAAAATAGGTGAAAAATATAGGTGGAAAAAGTACGTGGAATCTGTACGTCCAGAAAATACGTAACTATTTTTGGCCGAGAGTGTATGTTTACAAAGATTAGAGTGTGCGGCTGGTGACACGCTTGCTGATCATCACTTTGGTGATCGCAGGGGTGCCACCATAAGTTACTAGGGCTGATCTGATATAGCGGCAGACTACGGCCTCGCCTCAAAGTCGAATATCAGTGTAGTTTTCTATCAGGTCATGAGTTTGATCAAAAAATATCTTCCTTGAGGGAAATGAGCTTGATTCTGTCTCAATTCTGTAAAAAAAATTTCGAAAAACTTCAACCACTTGGTTGAATGAAAAATTCAACCAGTTTCTCCAACCATTTGGTTGGAATTTCAACCAAATGGTTGAATTTTCCGTTCAACCATCTGGTTGAATTCTTCATTCGACCAATTGGTTGAAGTTTTTCGGAAAAATTCCTTACAGTGAATAATCGATCAAGCCCCATCCATCTTTCTGGTTTAATTTCATTCATGATTCATTAATGCTCCAAATGTACATTTGTCAGTAGCTTATTCATTCAAAAATAGACTGTTCTCAGTGTACAGTTGTCTTCAAGACCCGTAACAAAACATGCTGGAGACTTGTACAACATTCATTTAATACCTTGAAAAAACCAATAGAAATCATGTCACTTCTTCATTTTCACAAAATTTCAAGTTCATTCATCCATTCATGGGATTGAGATCAAGTATGAATACTCATTAAAACTTTGTCAAGAAATCGAAAAATCGTTGACAATTGATCATTCCTACCCAAGTCTCAGAAACGCAATAATGATAGTATTTTCTATTCTCAATGACAGTCCGGGAGTAAAACACAAGATCTGAGGGAGGAAAACGTCTTGCATCCTAGGGACATACATGCTCATTGGTTTGAAAGGCATGGTTTTACACTCAAGAGCAGCTGATGTCTTGGACATACTGAAATAAGCCAGTGATGAGCACCAATCTGAGAATGAACTTGTTCCGCCGTTAGAATACAATTGTTTCGATTTCATCAAACAACTGAAACAATACCGACTCATGAGTAAGTATAGCTGATTGTTGATGTATATGTGTGAACACACACACACACATCAACACGGTTTATAAAGGTGGGTATAGATATACCTTATGTATATAGATATATAGTACCCCTCTTACATACTGATATTATCAGAGGTCTTGACATAGGGCCCCTCTCACATACATTAGGGGCCTTTGGAAATAATGTGTTTCTATACTTGGAAACCACAGATGCAATTCAGTTGACTTGATGATTAAAATTGAATGAATACATGAACTTTTGGAGAATTAGTATCATCAGAGACCCCAGATTTCAATTTTAGGTATACTTCAGAGAATACAAGTTTATCCATTCTCAACTGATCCCAAATTTTGCACATGGGATCATCCCTCTGAAATACAGGAATCTTAGCGGGCATGCTTTGAATTCCAATTCAATATTCCAAGACTGACTTCATCTCTGGAAATGACCCGTATGCGTCATTTTGACCAAGTATTCTAAGAATCATTAGAATAACCAGAACTGATTCGGAGGCCCAAACAGAACAGTTACATTCAGTATTTGTTCAATACATCTTGAGTACAACAAAATTCATAAACTAACTTTCTAAATTTTGTTCACGAAACCTTTGGAACTCAAGTAATTTCCAACGGATTCAGGTAACTGAACATGAAATTGTCCCTCTGAAATGCAGGGATCTTAGCGAACATGATTTGAATTCCAATTCAATATTCCAAGCCTGACTCTATCTCTCAAAGTACCCGGATACATAATTTTTACCAAGTTTTGTAGGGTATTGAAATTGGAACCATGATTAGCATCATTAGAATGATCAGAACTGGTTTACAGGGCCAAACAAAATACTCACATTCTGTATTCATTCAATACATCTTGAGTACAACACGATTCATACACTAACTTTCTAACTTTTGTTTACAAAACCTTTAGAATTCAAGTAATTCCCAACGGATTCAGATGACTGGACTTGAATTCATCCTTCTAAAATGCAGGGATCCTAGCACACATGACTTAAACTCCAATTCAATGTTCCAAGATTGCCTTTATCTCTGAAAATGACCCGGATACGCTATTTTGACCAAATATTCCAAGATATTGGAACTGGAACTTTGAATAGAGAAACCTGAATGATCAGAAATGGTTTGGAGGCCCATACAGAACAATTTCACTCTGTATTTCATCAATACATCTTGAGGACAATAGAATTTACAATTTAATCCTCTAAATGTTGATCACAAAACCTTTAGAACTCAACCAAATTTCAACGGATTCAGATAACTGAACATGAAATCATCCCTCTGGAATACAGAGATCTCAGCAGACATGATTTGAACTCCAATTCAATATTTCAAGATTGACTTTATCTCTGAAGATGACCCGGAGACGCCATTTTGACCAATAGGCCAGTAATTCTAGACTTCGAACTGTGCATGAGTGCCAAAGGACGGTTCTATTTTTTTTTCGATGCGGGATACCCTATAGAACACCCCCCCATAAAATGGAACAACCCCAGGGGTGCGCAAAAAATTACAACAACAAAACAGTGCGAAATTTTGTACTTTTTTGCGTTATTTCGCATCCCGGGGAGCCGTTATAATATTTGGATCATTTTTCATGGTACTATGTTGTAGGCGATGAAATTCTCTAAATTTAAAGAAAAACCATAGTAAAATTCTTTCCGTAACTCGAGATAATTAGCAACAAAGCTGGAAAATGCCAAAAATTTCCTTCATTTTCCATTTTGAGGGAAGCCAATGGATCGATGTGTACTTGCTGGAAAATGTAGCCCTCATAGAGTACTATATAAAAAAAAAATCAGAGCGATTCGTCAATAAATATTGACGCTATTCTAATTGTTTATCCCAAATTGTTGTTTTTTGCAATAGCCGTAAAAATTTTCCACGTGCACTAAAGTTGTCGCAAAAAATCAGAGAGCTCCCTGGAACCCTCAAATATAAGATGCGATCATAAAACCGGTCACTTTGTTACAAAAAATCGTCTCTGGACCCAATTGTTTATAAAAATCGGAAATTGCCGATTTCATTTTGCACACAATTCCGCGAGTAATGGATATATGGAAAAATTCGTTTTTGGATTTTGTAGTACTAATTCTGCTCTGAATTTAAAAAAAAAAAACATCACTCCACGACCTTTTGGACCGGAGATACCGATTTTTTTTAAAAATCGATATTTTATAAACAAGTGAATATTAAGGGCCGAAATTTGCGTGAAATGGTAGAAAAATGTTCAAAGTTTCATATACAGAATGTTTGGTTCACATACCTTGACTTGCGTCCTTGTCCCAGCAGGTGGAAGTTAATGTTTCCTTTATCTCGCTTGAAAAAAGCTGCAGGGGTGAGGAGTGGGGGTACTCCCGCGGCAGCGTGGCGGGCCGACCAGCAACTGAGCCGCGCTCTTCAAATCCGAGCGCTCGGAATTTTCGACGATATCTCGGGTCCTACTGGACCGTTTTTGATCATTTTTTTTTAATTTGGGGGGAGCTTTCAGAAAGAAACACAATGGCGTATTAATTATAAGGATTTGAACGGCCATTTTGGGTGTATACGGGGTACCGTGAAAATAAGAGGTTTTGGTCCAATTTTTTCCGTGTATCAACTAATGTTTCTCACAGAAACATTCTGAATCTGTTGAACGTGGATAATCGACAAGGGAAAGCTCCTCGGAAAATTTGAAAATTGTGAAAACTTTTCCAAAAAAAAAAAAAAAAATTATTGGAGAGCGGATAATCACAAAAAAAATAAGCATAGGGAACACCATATCAGTTTTCATTCTGGAAATCCGGAAATCGGGAAAAATTTCTAAATGTGACCCCAACAAATTTCATCGATTGGAAAGTGCCTAATCACTAGAAAAAGAATGGAGGATAGCATATCAATTGGCAAATTTTTATTAATGGAGTTAGATCATTTCCACAAAATAGTCTCATTGCATCGAATCACAACAAACATGAAAAACTTGGACTGGACCTTTGAATAGCAAAACCTGAATGATCAGAAATGGTTTTCAGGCCCAAACAGAACAGTTACATTCTGTATTCATTCAATACATCTTGAGTACAACAAGATTCACAAACTAACTTTCTAACTTTTGCTTACAAAACCTTTAGATCTCAAGTAATCCCCAACGGATTCCGATGACTGGACTTGAATTCATCGTTCTAAAATGCAGGGATCCTAGCACACATGATTTAAACTTCAATTCAATGTTCCAAGATTGCCTTTATCTCTGAAAATGACCCGGATACGCTATTTTGACCAAATATTCCAAGATATTGGAACTGGAACTTTGAATAGAAAAACCTGAATGATCAAAAATGGTTTGGAGGCCCATACAGAACAATTTCACTCTGTATTCCATCAATACATCTTGAGGACAATAAAATTTACAATATAATTCTCTAAATGTTGATCACAAAACCTTTAGAACTCAACCAAATTTCAACGGATTCAGATAACTGAACATGAAATCATCCCTCTGGAATACAGAGATCTCAGCAGACATGATTTAAACTCCAATTCAATATTTCAAGATTGACTTTATCTCTGAAAATAACCCGGATACGCCATTTTGACCAAGTATTTCAAGATATTGGAACTGCAACTTCGAATAGAAAAACCTGAATGATCTGAAATGGTTTGGAGGCCCAAACAGAACAATTCCACTCTGTATTCCATCAATACATCTTGAGGACAATAAAATTTGCAATATAACTTCCTCAATGTTGATCACAAAATCTTGAGAACTCAACCAAGTTTCAACGGTTTCAGATAATTGGACATAAATCATCCCCCTAAAATACAGGGATCTTGTCAGACATTATTTCAAATTCAATCCAATATTCCAAGAATGACTTTGTCTCTGAAAATGACCCGTGAACGCCATTCTGACCAAGTATTCTAAGATATTGGGACTTGAACTTTGAATAGAAAAACCTGAATGATCAGAAATGGTTTTTCAGGCCCAAACAGAACAATTACATTCTGTATTCATTGAATACATCTTGAGTACAACAAGATTCACAAACTAACTTTCTAACTTCTGCTTACAAAACCTTTAGAACTCGAGTAATCCCCAACGGATTCAGATGACTGAACTTGAATTCATCCTTCTAAAATGCAGGGATCCTAGCAGGCATGATTTGAACTGCAATTCAATATTCCAAGACTGACTTCATCTCTGACAATGGACCAGAGACGTTATTTTCACCAAGTATTCTAGGATATTGAAACTGGGACCTTAATTAGAATCATCAGAATGATCAGAACTGGATTAGAGGCCCAAACAAAACACTTACATTCTGTATTAGTTCAATCCATCTCGGGTACAATGAAATCCACAGACTAACTTTCTATTTTCTTCCCACAAAACCTTTGGAACTCGAGCCAATTCCAACGGATTCAGATAACTAAACATGAAATCATCCCTCTGAAATACAGGGACCTTAGCAAACATGATTTGAACTCCAATTCAATATTCCAAAACTGACTTTATCTCTCAAAATGACCCGGGCACGTTATTTTCACCAAGTTTTCTAGGATATTGAATCTGGAACCTGTTTAATTACAATCATCAGAATGATCAGATCTGGTTGAGACGCCCAAACAAAACACTGACATTCTGTATCTGTTCACGGGCTCGTGCATGCAAATTTGCAAAGTTGACACTGAGCTCTCTGCCAATAGATGCATATCGCAGTGGACGGCTATCAGATTCACCACCATGCCTGATCACAGATCGCAGACGTCTCGCGCGACAAAGGACCCCGGTCTGGTCGATATAAGATCATCACCTGGGCCGTCGCTTTCCACCGGGAAGTCGCGGCTTACAAGTCTTACAACATATCTTATCCGCAATGACAACGCACGGGAACGTGCATGATCGAAGCAGACAGTTTTGCTGCTGTCCCGCCTCTCGCCCCCTGATCAGTCTGATCACTTTGAAGAAACGTAAAATTATGGCTGTCCTCGTGTATAACTCATCGCCGTTCTGGATATATCTCAAGTTTTATAGAGAATTATCAACAAATAAGGGTCTTACTATTATCTACGAACTTGAGGGAATTGCGCTATGGAGTGAAAGCGGGAAAAAACGAGCTGATCACAAAATTATAGAATGAAGTATAACAGCATGCCTTACCACAGGAGCATACGACATCTGTACATGTCTGTACAGCGCTTATCATGAAAGTTTCTTCGTCCACTTTTGTGGGATTTCGCTCCATAGCGCAATTCTTACATGCGTTTCGTTGACGCATACGAAATATGAAGGGATTTGGTTAAGTAAAACTCGAGATATTCACAGAACGTATTAAGGTCCATCTCCCTAGCTTTTTCAAGATGGCCGCGGACTACGGCCTTGCCTTAATAAGGAGTGATTGATTTCCATGTAAGGGATTAGTGCAGTTTAAATCTTTCGTTCGTGTTGCATCTCTTGAAATATTGTGAAACTAACGATGTCTGCATGGATGGCTCTACCACCATTCGCTTCTCCACCTTCATCATCTTCATCTGCAACTTTTCTAACTTCTTCATAAACAGCTTAATCATCTCCACTACTTTCTTCAAACTGTACATAGGATACGACATGTTCCGTCAATATTTTCTAGCCCTGCAGCTCTCTTGTCATCGTTTCCAAAATCTGATTTTCTTTCCAGGATCGACCCACAGTGCACATTTTTCTTTAGCTAATGACCCAAGTGGCTGTTCCTTATTTTTCATTCCTCCTTCTTCCTTCAATCTGCCATTCTTTAGAACTGCAAGAAATTCGCAACAAAGCACCACAAAAAATGTCACTAGGATGATGCCCAATAGCCACTTGTATATAACACTATACAACTTGATAGCTATGTAGGGTTTCTTGGGCTCTACGTTGTGACACAATGCCAACAATCTCATCAAAGTTATCTGACATAACAGTCGTCTTTTTGAGGTGGGTAAACATGTGCTGGGCTCCACCTCGTTTCTGACTCCTAAATCATGAGCAAAACATTGGTGGTTATGATTCGTCACAACAAATCCTCAAGCTTTTTGGGTCACATTTCATCAGCAGTACTTGTTTGACTTTCTTCTCATGCGCTTGAACTAGTTTTCTTCTTCTGGCTTGATCACTCATTTTGGTTCCGTAGAGCTTGTTGACTAGGGACATAACTGCACCGGTGACTCCATCTCGCATTCCTCATTCTGTCAATCGAACGTGGCTTGCAACACAAGATTGGAGTTCTAGAAGAATGCAGCTCAATTAATGCTACAACAACAATCAATGATGAATGTCAATTCTAAATGTAAACGCCGGTTGTATACGACACACATAACCTTCGCGAGTGTCAACGTTCCAATATTGTACACACAGATATCACCCAAGATCAAAACGTCACAATCTTTCGGAGTGCATTAAGTACAAATAGGGATAAATTCATGAATCACCGATTTATATTTGTGTTGTAGCTGTCGGAGCCACTGCGTGCGCCATGGTCTCGCAGGAACTGCAGAAAGCTGGTGCACCATATTCGTAAACACATTTCACATAACGGCGGGATTTTTTTTCATTTTTTTTTCTACTTTTTCAATTCAATAATTATTCGAGTCCCGAGAATAATTATTACCGTAACGATGGATGAATGATGCGGTTAGCGAGTGAAGAAATTGCATTGAGCCTTCATCCACATTTGCGTGTCGGGATGCTTTTTTCCTGAGCCCATAACTGTGCCTCACCGACAATTTCATCCATGCGGACGCTTTCTGCGCTGAATCAGTGCTGAATGCCTCATGTAGACGCAGCCAGCGATTCATGCTGATTCGGTCAGTGCATATACACTGATTGTTGTCAGCGACGGACAATAACGCATAACCTATCGTTATCATCTCATCACGACTCTGAGCATAATTCATAGCTGCTTGTGAGGGAAGGTAATTCTTGTTCATGTTCGGCTGAACACTTGAAGGTGTAAGAACTCAGTTCATATGGTCTGAATGTAGTAGAACTATCCGAAGGGTCATATTAAGCAACAACATTCACATGAACAATCACTGATTTGTCAGTGCCGCATCATAACCAAAACAAGCAGCTATCCATATTCAAGAGTCACAGTAACCAAGCAGAACAATGATGATTAGTGATAAGCCAACAGAGTGATAGGAGTTTTCATTTTCATGAGAGGAATCATAAAAGTAATATTAGTTTATGATAAGAGTTGTGGCATCCCTATTTTCAACGTGCAGGCCCTTATCAGCGTGCTGCAGACTCCTCAATCTAGGAAAAATATCCTGTTCACGTGGTCATGCAGTTTTCAGAGACTGTATTCAGAGAGTTTTTGTGCTCTATATGATGCTGGTCTATAGATAGATTCTACCTGAGTATTCTACAAAATTTGAAGAAGCTTGGAGTGCAGTCGAAAGTTCATTGCTCTGCTACAACCTGAATCCATTCTTCTGGAACATCCAATAAGTTTATTGAACCTCGTCAAACCTCATGTGTCTCCATAATAGAGAGTGTTCGAAATTGTATTGTTTTCATATCTCAATTATTCAAGTGACTCCTACATTCACGCGATCAGTGAGTTCATTCTTTACTCAAGGTAAGGTTAGGTTCTTGTTGCTCGCAGCTGGCGAGCTCTCTACCGTCAGGTAGCAACGGCTCACTCGTGCAACGCACCACGTTGCTTTGTATATAGTCTTGTAATATCAGTTTTATATCAAGGATTTCCTTGACTTATGTTATTTTTGAACCTGCGCCACCACGTCATCCCACATCATCATCGTAATTCTGAACGTTTGGACCTTCGAGCCGGATAACACCAGTGGCAGTAACATCGGAGCAGTACATCTTGGAAGCGCTTCGAACGACATTTTGTGCAGCTCATTTTGTGCAGTGGTGATGTGTGTGTAACCGTGCAGTCATTGAATGGTAGTACAAGGTAATGAAGGCTATACATTTCGATGGTGTGTTCCTCGAGTGTGCACTCACACAATCATCGTCAATGCATGAGGTGTAGTGGCTTGGTGCCGCTACGTGTAACCGGCCATTTTGAAGCAAAACAGAGAGAAAAGGAGCTTACAACGTCCATATTTTCATACTTGGCTCGAACTATCAGTGTTCCACCTCTCGCAGTAAACGTGGCGTTCACGTCGCAAGGGTGTGAGTGCTACTCAACTCATCAGACGTTTTGGGGAGGCATCAGAAACAGCAGCAATTATCAACGAGGCATTCGTCTCTTTGCACCCACAACATTGCACTATTCCATATCGTGATAGTGCACATCACACGAGATTAGGAAGAGAGAGTTTGATGAGCTGGCAGTTTGTGTACATCATTGACGTGGCTGTTTCTGCATCGCCATCTGCTAGGCAACCAGTGTTGCAGTCGTGTCAAGTTGTCTAGCCTATCATCTGGGACCTCTCCTCTCCTTTGTGATAAGGCTACCTGTGGATGTTGGGCCTACCTGTGCTCATCAGGATCGGACGATTTTGACAGCAGTCAAAATATCCTGCCGCTTCCACTCCACAATGGGTCTTGAACTCCGTCAAGATATCTCAGTGCATGGCATATTGTCATCGGGTTTTGAGCTCCATCGAAACATCTCGCCATGCAATACCTCTTCATGGACCTTGAGCTTCATCGAAGTATCTCTCGCAGCATCGATCAATTATTTCAAGCTCCATTGCAATAGGCTATCGGACACCAGGTTATGATATGGGTCTTGCGCTTCGGCAAGACGTCTCTACGCACGGAAAATTTCGCTGGTTTTGAACTTTGTCAAAACTTTTCATCAAATTCAACCTATCAGACGTGTCTTGAATCTCAACAGGATGTATCTCGCCAAGCAGCTTCATCGTTCATCGTGATCTACTTCCCGCCTAGGGCTCTTCATCACTTGTGATCATTATTGGTCAGAGTGACCAAAGGAGGCGGAATGTTTGAAATTGTATTGTTCTCATATCTCAATTATTCACGTGACTTCTACATTCACGCGATCAGTGAGTTTATTCTTTACTCAAGGTATGGTTAGGTTCTTGTTGCTCGCAGCTGGTGAGCTCTCTACCGTCATGTAGCAACCGTACACTCGTGCAACGCACCACATTGCTTTGTATATAGTCTTGTAATATAAGTTCTATATCAAGGACTTTATCGACTTGTATCATTCTTGAACCTGCACCACCACGTCATCCCACATCATCATCGTAATTCCAAACAGAGAGCGTGTGACCATAAATGAGCCTAAGCATGAGGTCTGATGATGAAAATTGAGAATCTAAAGAAGTATGGATCTAATTCATCAAGTGCTTGGTCCCTGCACATAGTTGTGCCTTGAGGTGCACCTCTGTATGGTCTTGTTATCATTCCAGACACAGCTTCAGGTGTGAGAGTATTCTGATGGAATTCTTGAACTATAAATCCTGAAGAGTTCTAAAATAGTTCTTATATGCGCCACCGAAATGAGTTCTTAAAGTGTTCTTGGGATCTTCGCATGTTGCTCGAGAATAGTTCTTCAGGAATTCTTCAGATGTTCGCAAGATGCTCGAAAAGAGTTCTCTAGGGGGCCATCCATAAATGATATCATGCTCTCGGGGGGAGGGGGGTCAGCCAAATATATGACAAAGTGTGACAAGGGGGTGGAGGTATGCTCAAACGTGACATCATGTTTGATCAAGTGCGGTTTGCAAGAATTCTCAAAAATTTCGTGAGTGATATATAGTCAGGTTATCATGCTCGCGATTTCATTCTCGACCTCACTTCCTAGCTTACCGACAGAGAGCGCAAGCTAGTGACGAGTTGTTTTCCACAGCTGCCGTAATCAACCGCGGTATGTGGCGCTCCGCTTGAGCATAATAGCTCAATCAGCTTTGTCATTGTTTTCGAGGTTCGATTTTCTACTACACAATGGGGAATTCGTCCAACAAATAGTCTCGTACAGTTTACGAACGCTTTCACGGGATGAAGAACAAGACGCTATGTTAAGTGATTATTCTTATCTCGTCACCAGGTACCTTACGATTTGCACTGTACATGTGTTGAGTCACAATTCCCGAACCGGATATGTCAAACGTGTGGGTTGTATTTTGCCTCAAAGAAAGCACGAGATGACCATATGCGAGGTTGCCATCGGAAAGGTTCAGCGACAGTGATTTAAGTACGACCAATCAGAGTCACTGCTTGCCGCAATAAAGAGGCTTTGTGCGTCATACCTGATGAAGGTGACTCTGAAGATTCACAGTGGATGAGGGTACAAGACTTACATGAATCCGTAATACCCATAGAAGAGACTTGTCATGAAGAAGATCTTCTCCCAATCATTTCCAATTTAGGGGAATGGGTCGAAAGCCCTTGGACTGAGGATCGTCAGGGATTCTAAGCAGCAATGGAAACATTTTTCGAATCTTCTATGTCTTGGGCATCTCAAGGCATTAATATCAAACATTATTCCAAATAAAAGTTATACTCCAAAGTTCGATCAAGAAATGTGAACAAATGTATGTATTGAAATTGAGTAATAAAGTTAAGAATTTGCGTCGGAATATGTGATTTTTCCTCGGATAGTGGAAATCTCTACCCGGCAATAGTCAAGGAAGAGAGGGGGTCTACCTATTTGTGACATCATGGCAGAGAGGGGGGGTCTTCAAAGTTGTGACAAAGTGTGACATAGGGGGTGAGGGGGTCAAAAATGGTCAATTTTGGCATGATATCATTTATGGATGGCCCCTCAGACAGTCTTGAGATGTCTGTGTAACGTTCTTGGAGTGTTCTCATGAGGGTAATTCTACAGAAATCTCGATATTCGGAGGTCAAAAATGTGCCAGCCCCAAATCTAACTTTCGAAGGTTCGAAGACGTGTTTTTCGACTTTTTGAAACGGGCAGAATGCGAATTAGCTCGCGTATGAGTATAAATATTTCCACTCATCGGCGCCATAAGACGCCGGCTTATAACATGGAGAGACGTGGTAGGTGGCACGGATCTGACATTTTGACACTAAATATGGTCTGAAATCAGGGTCTGAGAATAGTGTTGAAATTTAGGCAATCAGTTGAACGTGGGAGAAGGAGTATTGAGAGGATAGAGCTGTCAAGAGACTGGGCTCATTGCTACTCAATTTAGAACAAACCCTCGAAGTTTGAAGAAGATTGATCCAGGGGTTCAGGAGATATCGCGTGACAAAGGGAAGACAACATACAGACACACATACATACGGACATAAGCAATGCGTGTTTGAAAATATTTCACAGAGAGCGTTGTATTCGAGATGGGGAAAGTACAGGGGTACCATTTTATACATCTCGGAGAGAAGAATGAGATGAACTATTTTTCATTTGGCTACTGTTCCAATCAAAGGGTCAAAAATAGGAAATTCGGAAAATTTTTTTGCAGAAATTTCCGCACCGATACAATACTTTCTCTTCGAGGGAGCAAAACGTTTCTAGGCTCGGGAGGATTTTTATAAAATTTTTCCATTACGAATTAGGCCCTTTTCCATATTGTACCTGATTACGCCCTTCATGAAAAGTAATAATGCCCCTTTTATCTTTTCTCACCAGGTACTTAGGTCCTTTTGGAATATGATCATGGCAATTACGCCCTTCTTCGAAATTTCCTTCTGCAGTCACGCCATTCTTGAGATTTTCTTCTGCAATTATGCCTTCTTCGAAATAGATGATGTCAGTTGTACCCTTCTTACATATTTGCTTTCGTTGTCAACATGTAATTAGACCTTTTTTGTGGATTTAATGTAACTATGTATATTTTATGAATACTCGGAATATATGGGCAAATCTCACGAAGTATGCGGTTTGACCGAACAGGCCTATTTTCACGTTGTCAGAAGAACAGTCGCGTTTTTTCCACCGCTTGCATTCGATCATTTTCACGATCCACTCATTTTCAACAGTTCTGCATCATTCAGAAGTCTGATACTCGCTGTAGACAGGTACTGGGAGACGCTTCTTCGTGACAAAATTGCAATTTTTGACCGAACAGGGTCATAATTCTCTCACGCCTCAGTTCGCCACAGGCGGGGCGGTTCACCTATCGGTCTGAAAATTGGATGTGTGATGAATTATAATATATGGAAACACGTAACTTTCGACCGAGGCTGTGCCTATCAATGCGTCAGAGTGGCGATGATTCGTTGGAGCGAACTCCGATTTCACTTTCTTTCCTGTATCACTCTTCTAATGGATGCAGCACTCGGGGCGGTGAATGTTTCGTATTTATAGAAACGACATCTCATCCTACATCGGAAAACCTACAAATCTAGCCCAAGAACGATAGGGTGCTCGATTCTGCACGACGATGCGTCTTAAAATGAGAAAAGTTATTTTTGCGTGAAGAGGGTCAAAAAAATCGTTTTTCGTGAAGCACACGAAAATTTCGATTCCGTTGGGATTGAAACCACTTGTAGACTGATATTCGTACCTCAAGGAATGACCATGACAATTGCCCTTACTACAGCCTTATCTCGGTCGTGGCGCGAGGCTTGTGAGGATTGACGAATGACGAAAATGAGCGTTCTGGCAGCTGAGGCACATCTTCACTTCATACCACAGACCTTCAGATGACACTGTAAACTATTAAACGTATCTTCCTCCCTTTATTCTCCTCGAAATTTCAAAGTCGAAATCGCATATTAGTAAAGCAAAGTGCGTTCGAATGCAGTTGCACTTTACTTTTCTAATGCAATGCATTAAAAGTCCCATATCGTTCAAATGCAAGTGTATTTGAAACCTCATAGACTTTTTAATGCAATGCATTCAACTACTATAAGTCTCGCTTCTAATGCATTTGAGTTATTCAAAAATCTGATGCACTAGAAGCCCGAAAACGAGGTCTCATTAGTCCATATACCACGTGCTCCTTCCTTTATCACATTTTTTCATCTTGTCGTACTTATAGTTGGGATGTGACTTAGAATCCTGGGTGGTTGTTTTCTCAGACTTCTCTTTCCACGTGGAGGGCCCTTTTTTCTTCATAGCTAAGTGCGTACGAGTGCAACTGCACTCGTACGCACTTGGGCTTCCGAATGCAATGCAACAAAAGTCCCACATCGTTCAAATGAAAGTGCATTGGAATTCCCTGGGCATTCTAATGCAACGCATTCAACTACGAAATGTCTCGCTTCTGATGCATTTGTTCGAAGATCTGACGGATTAGAATCCACGAGGGAGAAACGATGTCCGTATTCAACATGTCACGCTCCTCTGTTAGTCTATCGGCCGTCGCGTGACAGACCGATTTTCCATCGCCCTCGCGTGACACGTGCTCACTGTGTCACACGTCCCGCAAAAAATTTCGCACCCCAGCGTGACATCTTACGTACATGTCAATGTGAAGGACCAATAGACTCAATCCATAGTGTACACGTACGTGTGTGTGTGTGTGTTCGTGTGTGTGTGTGTGCGCGCGCGTGCCAATGCAACTGTATTGGAAGGAGCTGCATCAAAACGACCTCAGAGATTTCTGGTGCACTCACAGAGGTTTGATTGCATCAGAAATCTCATTGAGTTTTCTAACTAGAAGTTTAACCGACTTTTGAATGCATCGCACGCGGAACTTTATCAGAATACAGCTATCCCACGCGATATTTGATAGAAATTTGGCCATCCCGCATAGTATATTGATCAGAATCCACGTGGTATTCGGTATATCTATCCCGCGCGGACAGTCATACAGTTCTCGTGTCTTGAATGCAATCAAAGAATTAGATTTTAAGCAGTCTAGGTTTTATTCTACGGTCTGATAGCGAGAATGGGAGAGGGCCCACAGAATTTTTCGTAACTTTCAGTAACTTTTGATTATATTTTATAACTTTTCATAACTTTTCATAACTTTTCGTAACTATATAATTTGAACACATTATAACTTTTTTTTTTGATGAGTGTTCGTGTGCGATGTGGGCTTCCAATAACATTTTTTCACTCGTGGAGCTTCTATTGAATTTCAAGATGACGTTGATGGATGCAATATCTTAATTCGCATGCACCTCGTCGTTCGTCAATTTTCAGCGTATTTCTCATTGCACAAGTCCGTGGGGAGGTGACGGGAGTCGCTTCATAGTTGATCTTGTATCATCCAACTGTTATGACTGCTATCAAAACCTAACCATTTGACATACATTTGATTGCCAAGTCTTCTGATATTTTTTTCAATCAAATATACATCCGGAAACTTGACTCTTGAAAGTTCTCCTCCGTAAAAACATCCAGATACAGGCTCGCCCTGATAGTCCTTCAAATAATACGTTACTGGTTTACTCTTACGTATTTTATCGATTGTAAAGATTTCTGTCGACCAATTCGGCCAGTAAGCTCTGTCAAACACGCCTTTGATTCTGTTGACTCTAACCTTATCATTCACTCTGAACTTTGGTTTCTTCACAATTCGATTATCTGCTGGAAAACATCTGAAAACTTGGGCTCCATTTCCGGCATTGACATCTCTCGATTTCATTTTTATGGTGCGATGTTTTGTGCCGTTATATTTCTCAAGCAGATCAGGTAAAAACTACAACCATTTACGATTACCTTGTAAACTGAATCGAGCCCACATTTCATTTTTCAATGTGCGATTGAGACGTTCACAAATAGATGCTTTCATCTCACTATACGTAGAGTACAGATTGATATTATACTTTTTCATCAGACTCTGAAAATTCTTATTGTAGAATTCTTTACCCCTATCAGTTTGTAAATTTTTGGGAACTCTACCCTGCTCAAGAATCGATTCCATAGCAGCTGTGACATCCTTTCAGTCCTTAGATTTAACTGGGACTGCCCAAACATACTTGGAAAATACATCAGTAACAGTCAATAAGTATCGGAAACCTTTATTTTCTTCCGAATAAGCTTGCATCTCTACGAGATCAGCTTGCCAACTTTCATCCAGTCAACGTATATCAACTTGTCGTCGCGGATAATAACGTCGAGCGGGCTTATGCAGTTCTTCGACGACTACGCGCTTTTGGTTCATCGTTTCTTCCGTTTATCACTTTTTCATCCCAACACGCGCTCCAACTCGTGTAATTTCGCATTCCGTGTTAAAATTTGCTGGTCGATCTCGTCTCTGTGTGCCTCAACGAGCTCTGTCACGTACTTTGTATCTTTTTTGAATGTATCTTCGTCCGCTGCGAGGATAACGTTCACGTCATCTATATCACTTCTCAGTTTTGACGTAATTCCATGTATACTTTTTTGAATTTCGAGTCGGGAATAATCCTTGAGAGTTTGGAAATCAACTGCATCACTAGGATCTATCGGTCTCGAAAGGTTACAAAGTCTCTTGCCTTCTGCATCGAATTAACCATCATCCGTGAATTTATACCTAATACCTGGTGGACCACGAATCCCTTCCTCGACTCTCTTTCGCTTCAAGGCACGTCCGAACACATAGACGCTCATTTTGATACTGATGATGAAGATTCCATTTAGTTCAATATGTAGCCAGCTTCTCTCAACTCGCCAATGATTGAATGAATATCATTATCATGATTTCGATTACCCGCGGTCCGTTCGGCTATGAGTAATCGGAGACAATCGACTAATTCGTTTGGATCATCCCAATATACGTAATCCATTTTTGAGTTGAGCCGAGCTACTTTGTACTCCGGCAGTACTTCTGAGCAATGTTTCCCGACCGAACCTTCGTCTTCTTCCGTGAACAGAGGCTTTATGATTTCATTGAATTCTTTACTCGTTGCGGAAGCTCGCAGACTCTCCCGGGGATCGTGCTTCTTCCTATGGGCACTGGTACTTTCAAGAATTTGACGATACAGAGATGAATCATCCTCGGTAACCAACTTCATATCCGGATGTCTCATAAGTATCAATTGTAACAATCCAGGCGTCACTGGATATGATACTTTATCTACTTTGATATCATCTTCAAGAACAAATTCTGAGTTACCAAGCATCATCTTGCTATCTTTCCTATATACTCCATAAAGTAAATCATCACCTATCTCATGCGAAGAATGTTTCAGAGGGCTTTCATATTCGCTGACCTCTGCTGCGTCGAAAAAAGATGTATCTTGCCCTGACTCATCGGGTGATGGTGTGCTCTCCGAATCTTCATCCGAAGCGACTCCCGTCACCTCCCCACGGACTTGTGCAATGAGGAATGCGCTGAAAATTGACGAACGACGAGGAGCAGTAGAGAGGTCTATGTGGTATGCGAATTAAGATATTGCATCCATCAACCTCATCTTGAAATTCAATAGGAGCTCCACGAGTGAAAAATGTTATTGGAGGCCCACATCGCACACGAACACTCATAAAAAAAGAAGTTATAATGTGTTCAAATTATAAAGTTACGAAAAGTTATGAAAAGTTATGAAAAGTTATGAGATATAATCAAAAGTTATTGAAAGTTGTGAAAAATTCTGCGGGCCCTCTTCCATCCTCGCTATCAAACCGTAAAATGAAACCTTGACTGCTTAAAATCTTATTCTCTGATTTCATTTAAGACACGAGAACTGTATGACTGTCCGCGCGGGATAGTTATACCGAATACCACGTGGTACATGGCTGGATTCTGATCAATATACTATGCGTGATGGCCAAATTCCTATCAAATATCGCGTGGGATAGCTGTATTTCGATAAAGTTCCGCGTGCGATGCATTCAAAAGTCGGTTAAACTTCTTGTTAGAGAACTCAATGAGATTTTTGATGCAATCAAAACTCTGTGAGTGCACCAGAAATCTCTGAGGTCGTTTTGATGCAGCTCCTTCCAATACAGTTGCATTGGCACGCGCACGCACACACACACACACACACACACACACACACACACACACACGTACGTGTACACTATGGATTGAGTCTATTGGTCCTCCGCATTTACATGTACGTCGGATGTCACGCTGGGGTGCGAAATTTTTCGCGGAACGTGTGACACAGTGAGCACGTGTCACGCGAGGGCGATGGAAAATCGGTGTGTCACGCGACGGCCGGTAGACTAACAGAGGAGCGTGACATGTCGAATACGGACATCGTTTCTACCTCGCGGATTTTAATCCGTTAGATCTTCAGACAAATGCATTAGAAGCGAGACATTTAGTAGTTGAATGCGTTGCATTAGAATGCCCAGGGAATTCCAATGCACTTTCATTTGAAGGATGTGGGACTTTTGTTGCATTGCATTCGAAAGTCCAAGTGCGTGATTAGAAGCGAGACTTATAGTAGTTGAATGCATTGCATTAAAAAGTCTATGAGGTTTCAAATGCACTCGCATTTGAACGATAGGGGACTTTCAATGCATTACATTAGAAAAGACCGCATTCGAACGCACTTTGCTATACTACTTCGCATTGTTCCTGAGATTTGCCCATATACTTGTTGTTGTAAGATTTGTGTGCCTATATCAGGCTCTCTATGTGAGAATATTTGCCCGTCCAAACAAGAAAAGAAATAGTCTATGTAAATTTAGCGTTGAGATTGTCCAAGGAGTCGAGTGATGGTATGTCTCCGTGATGTGATAGGATTTCTCGCGTGTGTGGCAGCGTATGTTATCCACCACACGGAGCTTGCGACTCGCCGCAACTCGCCATCTGGGAAATTTTGATCTGCAAAATATAACTGCCCAGAGCTTTTAGTGCACATACACTGACCGCGCTCTCGACTCAATATCAAATTTCGTTGGATTCATCAATGCATAATGCACTGGCAGTTATATTTTTGATCTGAAGACCAGACAGCAAGTGGTGAAATGCGCGCTCGCGGTCGACGATACATATAAGCTGCCACGGTAAAACTCCTGCTGCTATATAAAAGGCCGCCATATGAGAGTCAAGAGCGCAGTATAAAGAGCCGCGTACTAGACGCGCGGCCTAGCCACCTTGGCAGCTCCAGATCGGCATCGCTTTCCGGGGTATATTATGTATCAATTTTTGGTTATACACGCGTCTTGGGTACGAGACGAATACAGGAATTTATAGCTATCCATCGTTGAAAGACGCGATTGTAACGATGGATGCCATACAATTTCTCGCACTATTGGACAAAAAATGATTGTCCAGGAGTGTACATGAGGATTATGGAATGAGTCCAAAACGAGTTGAACATGTATTTCTAGCAAGGATATCTTGCAGCGTTTCCCATGCATTTTCTTCGAGCAATAATTCAATACTCGTAAAAAAAGCTCCATTGACGCCATGTCACTGACAAAAGAGCCTAACCACCACTAAGCCCTTTTTTGAATTTCATGAAAGGGCCTAATGGCGTTTACGCCCTTTCCGATCCATGGTGGTTTTCGAGGCTTTTCGGAAAACGAGTTTTTTTGAGTCATAGATCATGTTTCGAAGGTTCAAAAAAGCGACAGGGGGGGGGGGAAGGGCCTAACCGCTATCAGGCAATTTTTCCACGCAGCCCCTCAAATATGATAGAAATGCGCGGCAAGGTCTGCATGTGCGTACATCCGATAACTTGAGTGGGGGCAAGTAAGTCACAGTTACCTTATCATCCAGCCCGGATCCCGAACGAGCTCTACCGCGGCACTTCACACCCACAAAGGCCGAAAAAATCAAAATTCTCAGAACACGGTTCTGGCATCTTGGCCCCATCTTTCGATGATAGGTTTTTTGGCTAGCCCTGGGCCGGAAAACTAATGATTGCAACAAAAAAAGCAGGAGAAAATGCATCGAAGATGACTAATATTAGTTCTTACAAGGAAGGGTTCAACCTTGCGGGTCCTGGATTCGTCCCAAACTCTGGTAATCATCTTGTCTTGGTGAGAAATGAAGATATCTCAAAGGATTCAATCCCATGGGCCCCCTGTTCCGAGATATAGCTATGAAGATCAGAATTGTCATACTGTACATATAGATATACATCTATATGTACATATTTCTAACATAAGCCTATATGACCAATGCTAATCTCCATAGCTGTATGTCAGAATAGGAGGCTCATTTGATGAAACGCTTCTGGGTACGTTCGATTCATACCTAAACAAGATGTGTCCCCAAGTTTGGAACGAATCCAGGACCCGCAAGGTTGGGCCTCTCCTTGTTAGTTCTATTTCCAATAGTTAAAAGAGTTCACACAAAGAGGTACACATTATTCCAAAGTTTCCACGGAGGTACTCATGATGTTTTAGGATGATGAAAAAGACCAACTCTTCTTCGCAGAAAAATTCAAGAATCTGGCCCGCAAAGTCTATAGGGATGAGTCCATCCGATGATTTCATAAAAATAGTAGTTGAGGCTATCTGCGTATTTTTCTGCTATTTTGACTCATCTCTTGGCATAATAGCTCAAAACCGATCCGATTTCATCAAATAAAACGATCGCAGTCCCCCTTGTGAATCATTGATTGCTCTGAACCTGATGATGAAGAGATTCGATCCAGTATATGCAGGAGATGTGTATTACGGAATGATTGTAAAAAAAATGGCAGGGAATTTTTGCTACAATTCTCATTAATTAAACATCGACTCATTCTTCGATTGATCACTATTACTTCTCTATCTCTGGTATTCATAGTCGTTTTTTAACAAGAATCTACGATGAGTCATTCGATTCATTATTCACTGGTGAAACCCCACGGTTTAAAAGTGATGGCCGAAGGATGGAAGAAAATTACCGACTTCGGGACTGGCTGATACATTATTATCGTGATTGCCTAGTGATAGACTCGTCCTGAAATATGTCTAGATTATAACTCCTCTGTTGCAATCATTGCAATGATTACTTCCCCTTAGGGCTTTCCAGACCGAGCTTCGGGTATTTGCTTTTTCAATTTTCATCCTGGGTTTTCAGGATGATTCTTTACACGACAGAACTCTCGATCCGAGCAATCCGTTATTTGCGGGATTGGTCGTCTGTGCGTGATTTGGTATCTGGACGTGAACAATTTTTATTCGCTTTTTTCCACTAGAATATGATAGGATCGGATGAAAAATCCATGGAGAAGTTTCCATGTCAACTCCTTAATTCTTGCGAGCAATCTTACGGGCAAAATGTCAGGTCCGTGTATGTGAAGTCCTTGCACTCGTAATCCGTTCCCTGGGATACTCAAGCATGAGAAAGACGGAGGAATATCTCTCATTTGCTCCGAAGCATGAGTTCCCGACTCACATCAATCATCTGAACACGAATTCCACAGTCGTTTGGTCCCATCGCGTCAGGATTTCTCGCTAGGCGATAAAATGTCAAAGACTCAAAAATGCACGGTGCTCTTGAACCAACTTTTATTAAAAGGTCTTCGCTCCTCCGGCACTCTTGCGAGATCTTTTTCAGCATGAATTCTGGATCATTTTCCAACAAGAATCAATATATTTTATCGAGCTGTTTTTCTTAAACTCAATTTTTGAAATTTTCGATCGATTGACTCATCTAAATCACATTCATTCGACAAGTTTCTCATTTTTAGAAGTTTCTGTCAATGATTCACTGTTAGGGCAAGAGTATCACGATGTTATTCATATCGATTGATTGAATTCATTTCATTCATCATATCGTCCTTCTACTCATCTATGATTCTTACATAACTATGATTACAATCGAGATTCATTATCTTTTTAAAACAGAGAGATTAAGTCAAGGAGTCCTAAGGAGAACTGGAAGGAACAGATTATAATTTCTCACACAATTAGGAGTTTCGTGAATACGAATATGTCTCACACGTGTCGAGAATTGTAAGCACAAACAGCATTCAATAGCTGTCCACCATAGTTGGGATGGTCGCCCGATACTTTGTCCCGCTACCAAGTGGCACTGAAATCGTGATGAACAGATTCCATTGCTTGTTCGCTGGAAAAACCGAGCCCTTTCTTGGTCAATTCGCAGAATTCTGCGACGTGAAACATCACACCATGCACTTTCGGGGTGATTCTCACCCCCAAGTTAAGATAGCTTTCACGGAACGCAGAAATGTTATCCTCGAACGATGGATCTAGTTCATGACCAAAACAAGATCTCACCACATCCCCAGAGCCTTCAAAAACTGTGATGTACTTCAAGCATTTATCTCCGGATTGAGCACGCAAAATACCAATTCTATCCAATAATATTTTGCATGAATTCCCTTTGAACTCTGGACCTTTATTTGGTACTTTTCTTTGAACATGACAGACTTCAGCCCACTTCCGAGCCTCTGATTCAAATTCCCGCAATAAGTGCCCATACCCGCGTGAAAGTAAACGAGTCATATATTTGCATCGTTACACGAGTCAAATATTTGACTCGTTATTGAGTCAATAATCTTTTTATTATGTTGATTGAAAAACGACTTATTCAAACGACTCATGCGACATAATTTTTTATCGTTTTTTCTATGGAAAAATAACTGAACGAACAGATATTGTGTCACAGAGATGGGTTAACTGACTTCCCAATTGGAATCGATAAAATGTCGATTGCGCGAGCTAGTCGAGTGTATGGCCTTGGTTGTAATCTGGGTTCGTGGAAATCTTGAAGCTCGGGTCTTCTAGGCCCAGGTCTATCCTATGACTGGGAGTTGGAGAGGGTGAGTGTTGTTTACCCGATGCGGACATATGTATTTAGGGACTGTGTGTAATCATCACCTGCAGACTGAAGCGTAGTAATTTTCTGTGCCTTGCGATGTCAGCTGCGTCCAATTTATTGAGCGCCTCCACTCACCTTGTTGTCGTGCTAACTTTTCTGGATTATTATCCAAAAACCATCGAGAAAAAAAACTCGATACTAGCCGAAGCGCAGACGGAATCCCACGCACAATTATGCGATGATCAAGAAACGAAGATTTCGCAAGCGTTTCATTTTCGACATGAATTGCTCCATGGAAAAAATGGAACTCTGCTTCCCATGATAGAAAACTCGACAAGCCTACGATGCTAAAAAAATAATCTTCATCAGCGATTTGGCCGACGAACGAGTCGGATGAACGAGTCGTCCCATTGACTCGTTGCCACAAGTCATTTTGATCACTTGTTGCCACGAGTCATTTTAATGACTCGTTGACACGAGTCTTCCCCATTAAGGGTGTTTCCACGAATGATGCATAAGCATGCCATCTACACTGCTTGTGTGGCACATGTGCAGCTCATCAAACTTCAACCGGAACCAGCCAGAACTCGTCGAGTCTTGTGGATCACTAGGTGATCCAAAAATCTACAACTCAGAAACCGGCTCCAATTTGAGATTCTCAGTTTTTGTGACCTTCAATCGCTGCTCAAATCCGGTGAGCTGCACTGTGCGCGTGTGCAGTGCATGTGCATAATTTTTGGATAGACCTGACGATACATAAGAGGAGAAGATTTCAAGGCCATGTGTGTGTATATATACTCATAATATGTACACACGTGCACACACACACACACACACACGTGCACACACACACACGTGCACACACACACACACATATATATATATATATATATATATATCTTGCATTTCGGTTGTCTTACAATTGTTCTTATGAGGCAAAGAACCAAGCCTCGCATCCTTAATATCATACATGCAACTGGAGCTCAAGAACTAAAAATTCCAAGGATGCGCCTCGACTATGGACTCAGGTCTTTCCAGAGTCAATGCGCTCGTTTTTGGAATTTTCTCCCTTCAGGACTCCGGCAAGTCAAAGAATTGTCCTCCTTCAAAGGGGCAGTGAGAGAGTATTTGATGACACTCCCCCCTCAGAGGATTAATGTGGGTACCGGGCAATTTTTCAATTTATAAATTTTTCCATATGTTTTTGAGTCCAGGGCTCTTGGTTTTAAATGACGTATACTTTTATGGCGGGAGCGGAAATTCTGTGATAAACATGGGAGAGCCCTGGCGTCATTTATTTATTTATTTATTTATTCATTTATTTATTTATTTTCTTCATTTCATTTCATCTTAGTGGGTTATAAAAGACTAGTCACCAATGTGATAATTGTATCCTTGACCAAATCGAAATTGATTTATATGTATATTGTTTTGTAAGAGTGTTGTTATTATTTTTTGCCTACGGGCGAATAAAGAATTCATTCATTCAATCATTCATGCAACGATCACGGCTAGAGCGGGAAATTCATCCTGAATCTCATAAAACTCACGTCCATTCCGATATCTAACGTATCATTTGAGTCTCAAGCAACTCTCTATCCCACTCTGAATGATAACTCCAATAATTTGTTTGCACTCATGCATTCATTTATATAAAAAGTACAAAAATTGTTTTTGAATAACTCACAATGTTAGCATATACGTATCCACTGAATTAGGTGACCGTCTGAAGTATCAAAATGATTGAACTGTGTGGTGAATACAATATATTGTAATCGGAGGTTCAACCGTACATTTTCAATGTACTTTGTTCAACGCAATGTCTTACTACCTCACATTTCGAAGATAGAGTTTACAGGTAATACTGATCCCGGTGATGTACACCACACGTACACAAAAGACAGCTGAGGAATGGGCACAACTGGAAGAATGATCCGCGTATTGATAGATGCAGATTATTGTACGAACATCAAGTGCAGATTTATGAAGTCGAATCAAGAAGGTCGCTACAAATAATGAAAGCCTCGATTATATGAGTACGTACACTACTACTGTTCATCAACAGTTTTACATTTTGACGGAGCCCATTCAACGATTGATCTAAGATATGATGTATGAATGACTCTGAAGTTCCAATCGATTATCTTAATCGAAAGTCGAAAAAAATTTTTTCTTGAATTCGAACCTCTGTTCCAAAATTTCTCGATTGGGATCGCTTTCTTGTGACGAAAGAAGGTGCCTGAATTTTTTGCGGCCCCCCCGGTGAATGCCGACACCCCCAAATCGGGGGTTGAAATTCGGGAATTTTTTTAGAACGGGCCAGGAGGCTCTGTTCTAAAATTTCTCGATTGGGATCGCTTTCTTGTGACGAAAGGGAGTGCCTGAATTTTTTGCAACCCCCCCGGTGAATGCCGACACCCCCAAATCGGGGGTTGAAAATCGGGAATTTTTTTAAGAACGAGCCAGGAAGCTTTGTTCCAAAATTTCTCGATTGAGATCGCTTTCTTGTGACGAAAGAAGGTGCCAGAATTTTTTGCAACCCCCCCGGTGAATGCCGACACCCCCAAATCGGGGGTTGAAAATCGGGAATTTTTTTAAGAACGGGCCAGGAGGCTCTGTTCCAAGATTTCTCGATTGGGATCGCTTTCTTGTGACGAAAGAAGGTGCCTGAATTTTTTGCAACCCCGGCGGTGAATGCCGACACCCCCAAATCGGGGGTTGAAATTCGGGAGTTTTTTTAGAACGGGCCAGGAGGCTCTGTTCCAAAATTTCTCGATTGGGATCGCTCTCTTGTGACGAAAGAAGGTGCCTGGATTTTTTGCAACCCCCCCGGTGAATGCCGACACCCCCAAATCGGGGGTTGAAATTCGGGAGTTTTTTTAGAACGGGCCAGGAGGCTCTGTTCCAAAATTTCTCGATTGGGATCGCTTTCTTGTGACGAAAGAAGGTGCCTGAATTTTTTGCAACCCCCCCGGTGAATGCCGACATCTCCAAATCGGGGGTTGAAATTCGGGAATTTTTTTAGAACCGGCCAGGAGGCTCTGTTCCAAAATCTCTCGATTGGGATCGCTTTCTTGTGACGAAGGAAGGTGCCTGAATTCTTTGCAACCCCCCCGGTGAATGCCGACACCCCCAAATCGGGGGTTGAAATTCGGGAATTTTTTTAGAACGGGCCAGGAGGCTCTGTTCCAAAATTTCTCGATTGGGATCGCTTTCTTGTGACGAAAGAAGGTGCCTGAATTTTTTGCAACCCCCCCGGTGAATGCCGACACCCCCAAATCGGGGAGTGAAAATCGGGAATTTTTTTAAGAACGGGCCAGGAGGCTCTGTTCTAAAATTTCTCGATTGGGATCGCTTTCTTGTGACCAAAGGAGGTGATGAATTTTTTGCAACCCCCCCGGTGAATGCCGACACCCCCAAATCGGGGGTTGAAAATCGGGAATTTTTTTAAGAACGAGCCAGGAGGCTCTGTTCCAAAATTTCTCGATTGAGATCGCTTTCTTGTGACGAAAGAAGGGGCCAGAATTTTTTGCAACCCCCCCGATGAATGCCGACACCCCCAAATCGGGGGTTGAAAATCGGGAATTTTTTTAAGAACGGGCCAGAAGGCTCTGTTCCAAAATTTCTCGATTGGGATCGCTTTCTTGTGACGAAAGAAGGTGCCTGAATTTTTTGCAACCCCGGCGGTGAATGCCGACACCCCCAAATCGGGGGTTGAAATTCGGGAGTTTTTTTAGAATGGGCCAGGAGGCTCTGTTCCAAAATTTCTCGATTGGGATCGCTTCCTTGTGACGAAAGAAGGTGCCTGGATTTTTTGCAACCCCCCCGGTGAATGCCGACACCCCCAAATCGGGAGTTGAAATTCGGGAGTTTTTTTAGAACAGGCCAGGAGGCTCTGTTCCAAAATTTCTCGATTGGGATCGCTTTCTTGTGACGAAAGAAGGTGCCAGACTTTTTTGCAACCCCCCCGGTGAATGCCGACACCCCCAAATCGGGGGTTGAAAATCGGGAATTTTTTTAAGAACGGGCCAGGAGGCTCTGTTCCAAAATTTCTCGATTGGGATCGCTTTCTTGTGACGAAAGGAGGTGCCTGGATTTTTTGCAACCCCCCCAGTGAATGCCGACACCCCCAGATCGGGAGTTGAAATTCGGGAGTTTTTTTAGAACAGGCCAGGAGGCTCTGTTCCAAAATTTCTCGATTGGGATCGCTTTCTTGTGACGAAAGAAGGTGCCAGACTTTTTTGCAACCCCCCCGGTGAATGCCGACACCCCCAAATCGGGGGTTGAAAATCGGGAATTTTTTTAAGAACGGGCCAGGAGGCTCTGTTCCAAAATTTCTCGATTGGGATCGCTTTCTTGTGACGAAAGAAGGTGCCTGAATTTTTTGCAACCCCCCCGGTGAATGCCGACACCCCCAAATCGGGGGTTGAAATTCGGGAGTTTTTTTAGAACGGGCCAGGAGGCTCTGTTCCAAAATCTCTCGATTGGGATCGCTTTCTTGTGACGAAGGAAGGTGCCTGAATTCTTTGCAACCCCCCCGGTGAATGCCGACACCCCCAAATCGGGGGTTGAAATTCGGGAATTTTTTTAGAACGGGCCAGGAGGCTCTGTTCCAAAATTTCTCGATTGGGATCGCTTTCTTGTGACGAAAGAAGGTGCCTGAATTTTTTGCAACCCCCCCGGTGAATGCCGACACCCCCAAATCGGGGAGTGAATATCGGGAATTTTTTTGAGAACGGGCCAGGAGGCTCTGTTCCAAAATTTCTCGATTGATATCACTTTCTTGTGACGGAAGGAGGTGCCTGGATTTTTTGCAACCCCCCCGGTGAATGCCGACACCCCCAAATCGGGAGTTGAAATTCGGGAGTTTTTTTAGAACAGGCCAGGAGGCTCTGTTCCAAAATTTCTCGATTGGGATCGCTTTCTTGTGACGAAGGAAGGTGCCAGAATTTTTTGCAACCCCCCCGGTGAATGCCGACACCCCCAAATCGGGGGTTGAAAATCGGGAATTTTTTTAAGAACGGGCCAGGAGGCTCTGTTCCAAAATTTCTCGATTGGGATCGCTTTCTTGTGACGGAAGAAGGTGCCTGAATTTTTTGCAACCCCCCCGGTGGATTTCGACACCCCAAAATCGGGGGTTGGAATTGAGGAGTTTTTTCAGAACAGGCCAGGAGGCTCTGTTCCAAAATTTCTCGATTGGGATCGCTTTCTTGTGACGAAAGAAGGTGCCTAAATTTTTCGCAACCCCCCCGGTGAATGCCGACAACCCCAAATCGGGGGTTGAAAATCGGGAATTTTTTTAAGAACGGCCAGGAGGCTCTGTTCCAGAATTTCTCGATTGGGATCGCTTTCGTGTGACGAAAGAAGGTGCCTGAATTTTTTGCAACCCCCCCGCTGAATGCCGACACCCCCAAATCGGGGGTTGAAATTCGGGAGTTTCTTTAGAACGGGCCAGGAGGCTCTGTTCCAAAATTTCTCGATTGGGATCGCTTTCTTGTGACGAAAGACGGTGCCTGAATTTTTTGCGACCCCCCTGGTGAATGCCGACACCCCCAAATCGGGGGTTGAAATTCGGGAATTTTTGTAGAACAGGCCAGGAGGCTCTGTTCCAAAATTTCTCGATTGGGATCGCTTCCTTGTGACGAAAGAAGGTGCCTGAATTTTTTGCAACCCCCCCGGTGAATGCCGACATCTCCAAATCGGGGGTTGAAATTCGGGAATTTTTTTAGAACCCCCCAGGAGGCTCTGTTCCAAAATCTCTCGATTGGGATCGCTTTCTTGTGACGAAGGAAGGTGCCTGAATTCTTTGCAACCCCCCCGGTGAATGCTGACACCCCCAAATCGGGGGTTGAAATTCGGGAATTTTTTTAGAACGGGCCAGGAGGCTCTGTTCCAAAATTTCTCGATTGGGATCGCTTTCTTGTGACGAAAGAAGGTGCCTGAATTTTTTGCAACCCCCCCCCCCCCCCGGTGAATGCCGACACCCCCAAATCGGGGGTTGAAAATCGGGAATTTCCTTAGAACGGGCCAGGAGGCTCTGTTCCAAAATTTCTCGATTGGGATCGCTTTCTTGTGACATAAGAAGGTGCCTGAATCTTTTGCAACCCCCCCGGTGAATGCCGACACCCCCAAATCGGGGGTTGAAATTCGGGAATTTTTTTAGAACGGGCCAGGAGGCTCTGTTCCAAAATTTCTCGATTGGGATCGCTTTCTTGTGACGAAAGAAGGTGCTCGAATTTTTTGCAACCCCCCCGGTGAATGCCGACACCCCCAAATCGGGGGTTGAAAATCGGGAATTTTTTTAGAACAGGCCAGGAGGCTCTGTTCCAAAATTTCTCAATTGGGATCGCTTCCTTGTGACGAAAGAAGGTGCCTGAATTTTTTGCAGCCCCCCCCCCCTGGTGAATGCCGACACCCCCAAAGCGGGGGTTGAAAATCGGGAATTTTTTTAAGAACGGGCCAGGAGGCTCTGTTCCAAAATTTCTCGATTGGGATCGCTTTCTTGTGACATAAGAAGGTGCCTGAATCTTTTGCAACCCCCCCGGTGAATGCCGACACCCCCAAATCGGGGGTTGAAATTTGGGAATTTTTTTAGAACGGGCCAGGAGGCTCTGTTCCAAAATTTCTCGATTGGGATCGCTTCCTTGTGACGAAAGAAGGTGCCTGAATTTTTTGCAACCCCCCCCCCCCTCGGTGAATGCCGACACCCCCAAATCGGGTATTGAAAATCGGGAATTTTTTTAGAACAGGCCAGGAGGCTCTGTTCCAAAATTTCTCGATCGGGATCGCTTTCTTGTGACGAAAGAAGGTGCCTGAATTGTTTGCATCCCCCCCGGTGAATGCCGACACCCTCAAATCGGGGTTTGAAATTTGAGAAGCTTGCCGTAGCATCCGTGTCCTTCGATCTCCAAGTCCCACCTGAGTTGTACTTTAGATCGGATTACCCGACGCCATCCGATCTATCTTACGAACCACCAGGTGCTTCCTTCCAGGATCTCACGCTGGTACACCGTAAGAACCCCCCCCCCCCTAGGAGCTTCGTTCCGGGATCCTTTCCTACCAAGTGTTATGTTGTTCTAGAGTAACGGTACATGGTTAATTTGGGGACTTGCTTTGCAATCAAAGGAGTCGACGTCTCTCTGGTAGTAATGTCCGTTGTTTATGTACTAGCGACGCAGTTCGACCATATCAGTGCTTGTAGCCATGTAGAAATGGCGAGAGTGACTTCGGTTGACCAGTGTGGATTTCCTTCCCGTGTACGGGAAACTCCTAAACTGTGTCTCTTGTTACAAAAATACGTATCCCGGCAGCCCACCGCCGATGGATTTAGCATAAGTCATGAGCGTCGAATAGGGTAGATTTCCACACAACCCAAGAGGTACTACCCTCAGGCAATCATAATACGGGCCATGGGTTGATGTATCAGCCCACCACAGGGGTAGTCAGCTTCCAGGTATTCCTCCCTGACTTCTGGTCAGCGATGAGTGTAACTGCTCCCGCAACATCGAATATTATATCATTACTGTATTCTAGGAAAGCCCAATGCAAGACGTCTGGAAAAAATTATGAGCATCATCTGTGATCGTAGGGTATCACCTTTTTTTCTTTCCCTCCAGAAGCCCTCACATTCATGACGTACCACTCTAAACTGTGTATTCAAATACCAGCGAGAATTCAGTCCGTTTGTTTCCACGTTCGAACATGTGAAATGCGAAATGGGGTTCCCGCCCCGAGAATGGAAACGGATTACTCTCAACGATTCTGCATGTGAGGGCGAGTCCATAGACTATAAAAATATTCTTATAAAGACAAATCGTGATAGAAAGATGACTGCGAACACATGGGTTCTTTGAGAGCTATCCAAAGTTTGTATTCGTATACAGTTTCACCGGGGGGGCTGCAAAAAATTCAGGCACCTTCTTTCGTCTCAAGAAAGCGATCCGAATCGAGAAATTTTGGAACAGAGCCTCCTGGCCCGTTCTAAAAAAATTCCCGAATTCCAACCCCCGATTTGGGGGTGTCGGCATTCACCGGGGGGGATGCAAAAAATTCAGGCACCTTCTTCCGTCTCAAGAAAGCGATCCGAATCGAGAAATTTTGGAACAGAGCCTCCTGGCCCGTTCTAAAAAATTTCCCGAATTTCAACCCCCGATTTGGGGATGTCGGCATTCACCGGGGGGCTGCAAAAAATTCAGGCACCTTCTTACGTCACAAGAAAGCGATCCCAATCGAGAAATTTTGGAACAGAGCCTCCTGGCCCGTTCTTAAAAAAATTCCCGAATTTCAACCCCCGATTTGGGGGTGTCGGCATTCACCGGGGGTGTTGCAAGAAATTCAGGCATCTTCTTTCGTCACAAAAAAGCGATCCCAATCGAGAAATTTTGGAACAGAGCCTCCTGGCCCGTTCTAAAAAAATTCCCGAATTTCAACCCCCGATTTGGGGGTGTCGGCATTCACCGGGGGGGTTGCAAAAAATTCATGCACCTTCTTTCGTCACAAAAAAGCGATCCCAATCGAGAAATTTTGGAACAGAGGTTCGAATTCAAGAAAAAAATTTTTTCGACTTTCGATTAAGATAATCGATTGGAACTTCAGAGTCATATGTATGATATAAATTGTCGAAGAACAGTTTTACAATCTTCTGGAAAAATTACACAAACAAGACAGGATCAGTTACAATTATTCATACACATCAACTTTCATCTCGTACAGCAACTTACACCACCTCAATAATCTCGCAGATCTTGACCGTGTGGAACAAAAATATCTAACCCGGTTAATTGTATTTTTTTGGCGTTCAGACTCACTTTGAATCAGGACACTGGGGCAACACTGTACTCACAATTTATTCAATTTTAAGACCAACGTACCGTTTGACAAACATGTGGGCTCTACATAGATGAACACGAAAGCAAATAATGAGATGCTACTCATCACTAGGTACTCGCGGTAAAACGAATGAGTCGTTCCAACGACTCTTTGAACGACTCCATTATTCGTTCCATAATGTGAAATTATTGAACATGACTCGTTGCAATTACTCATTATCAATTTCACCGGTCAAAAGTTCGTGCAAACCAAAGAAGAAAAAAATTCGATTTTGCTTACTCTACTGTTCGGATGTCTTTGGTCCAAAATAACTCTAATTGAGCTCATTCTGTAGCTTTTCCCATCATCTAAGGAGCTATTTGGTATTTCTTCTGCGCAGCTCAGTAGATCCTGGCAAAATCAATCTGAAGCCTTGTAGAATTTCATGAAACTCGGGTCATAATGCAAACCCCCACAAGTCTGGCGAAAATCGATGGATTTAGATGATTCAAATAGCATCTGAAAGGAGAAAATAAGAGCTTCAAAATCCGTTCTTAAAAATTATTCTAGTATGTTTCTGGTCCGAGCTGTGACACTTTTTGTAGGGGATGATTTTTCTTGAAAAAAAGACCAGACATTGAGAGATTATGAATGGACTCATTTTTTCACAGGTGAAAGCACTGATCTTGGTTCCTCTCACCACCAACACTGAAAAACTTTGAAAAGTCAGAGGAATACCACCGAGTGCCCGATTTCTTCACCTTCCGTGGTTTTGGGGACTCTTCTTCGAGAAAAATCTTCCCTTACAAAAACAGCCACAGCTCGGACCAGTAACAAGCTATAATCACTTTCAAAAACGCATTTTGGAGCTCTTGACTTCTACTTTTATATGCTTCTTGAATTATCTAAATCCATGAATTTCCACCACACTTGCGGAGGTTTGCGTAATAACCCGATTTTTATGAAATTCTACGAGGCTTCAGATTGATTTTGTCAGAATCTATCGAGCTGCGCAGAAGGAAAGTGATGAGAATGAGCCCAAGTAGAATTATTTTGGACCAAGGAGATCCGAGCAGTCAAGTGGGCAAAATCGAGATTTTTTCTTTTTATGTGTGCACAAACTTTTGACCGGCAGTGTACGTCACATAATGGAATGGATATTAGACTCCTCCAACAAGACGCTCATCAACGACTCATAAGTATTCACGCAGGCAACCAACTGACTAGGATGAACTATCATCAATGAGCAGATGGAGCATGAAAATTGGCTGGGTTTAGTTACGCACTCAAGGCAGATTATCGTCAACACTCTTGAATCTGTCAAACTAATTGAGTATTGGATTTATTCCATGTAACGCGAGTTTGTGAATCACCTAATGGAGGCCTCGAGCAGGAGAAACGACCGCAATTGAGTCTAACGGTTTTTTCCAGCAATACGAATTTACACCATGATCTTGACGAATTTCTGTGTAGCGCTTTGAATCTTGTGTTGGTCAAGAGGCATCTGCAATGTTTGCTGCCCGAGGAATATACTCGAACTTGATGCGTTATAACATTTAATAAGCTAGTTAAATGCAATTTATCGAAATTCCAGAATCTGGAAAATAAGTGAAAGAATATGCTCAGGTAAAATTGATCGAGAACTTTCAAGTATTTGCAAACAAGGTGTGATTGGAATGTCAACAAAAAAAATGTGCCAACTGTGGCGCGGACTCTATCACCCCTGAGGATCACTGTATTCTATCTCCGAAATACGTCTTACACTACCAAATTAAAATAACTGAATGCAATAGAAAAAACACGACCGTCATTACAGAGGTGCCGAACATGTAAGAAACAGTCATCAAAGAACCGATGTCGAAAAGAACGAACGTTACTCAATTTAAAATGAAAATAATCGGATGAAAGTCAGATGACTTGATCGTCGAAGGAATGTTATCAAAACCTGAAAACATCACTATCTCTAAAAATTGTCTCTCATATGTAAAATGCAAATAGTCATAACCTGACACGAGACAAAAACCCTGATGATTAAGAAGGCGTGGAATTTTCTTATTCCACTGAATCGTGCGTAATCAAAACGCTACTCTTGCATGCTCTTCAGTAACTTCTCAATGCTCCATCTGTCACATAAAATATAACTTTTCGCAATCATGTGCATAAAGTTAGTGCGTAAATACTATTTTTCCGGCGCGTAAGGAAAAACTTCAAGCACATCGAATTGCGAAATAGTATATTTCGCACCGAGTTTATGAGGTTGTAGCTCGCTTCTGAGCGATCGGTTTTCGGCCCGAGCCGGAGGCGAGGGTTGAAATGATCGCTCGGAAGCGGGGAACCTCATGTGCGAGGCGCGAAAGTTATTTTTCGAAATTTTGTAGGCACCCAAACATCGGAAAATTGCGAAAAATATCGTACGAAACCACTTCGATACTTTACGCACTGTCGGAAACTTGACACACTCGAGTACCACTTTACGCACTGTTGAGATTCTTTACGCACTCGCCGACACTCGTGCGTAAAGGAAATTCAACAGTGCGTAAAGTCGTTACCCCCGTGTGTAGAAACTTCCGGCAGTGCGTGAAAAATCAAAGTCGTTTCGTAACATACTATATAGAGTCATTCTGATGAGCTCGATGAGGACAGAATTTGCAGTGTCCTTTTTTGGCGTTTCGGAGGATCTAGCAAAGATGGCGATTCGGATTTGTTGGTCACACGCGATTGATCAGGCGCCACTTCCACACGAGACTTTTCTTCGTCGCTAATAGGACGCGAAAGCCATTCACACCCCTCGACTTGTCCGACACAGTGACGTTTATTTGGCGGAGACCCGTGTACAGATAACGCATTTGGTAATTCTCGAGTGGAATCCAACAGTAACGGTGGGCGCGGTCGATTTTGCGAGCCATGCGTAGATCTGTTACGCGACGGCGGAGTAAAAGCTGCTTTGCCTGGTCCCGACGGTTCAGGAGAACGTATACGACTATAAGCTGTTTTTGGACGTTGTGGAGTGGTTTTGCGAGTGAACGAACCGCGGAAGGATGTCGAAGGAAGTGGTGAACGTGGATGGTCATATGGATTTTGGGGGCCTAGTGCCGGTCTGTTACGCGATAGTGGATTAAAAGCAGCTTGGCCTAGTCTCTGCAGCGGGGGAGAACGCGGACGAGTATGAGCAGTTCCAGAACGGCGTCGAGGGCTTTTGCGGGCGAACGAGCCACGGGAAGAAACCGACAGAGCTGGTGAACGTGGCAGACCATGTATTTTTTCCGAGTCCTGTCTAGGTCTGTTACGCGACGGAAGAGTAGTTGCCGGTTGTTCGGATCTACACGAGACGGGAAAACGCGTAGGGTTGGCAGTTTTTGAACGGCATGTGGGACTTTGGCGGGCGAACGAGCCCGAAAAGGAAGCCGACGGATCCGGTGAGCGCGGAAGATCGTATGTATTTCCCGAGTCGCGTGTGGATCCCTTACGCGACGGAGGAGTAGTAGCGGCTTGATCTGGTCCACGCAAGGCAGGAATACGCGCACGATGAGTAATTCCTGGACGGTATGATGGACTGTTGTGAGTGGACAATCCGCGGGATACAGCCGACGGAGCCGGTGACCGCAGTCGACTGTGGGCGTACTCCGAGTCATCTGTAAGTCTCTCACGTGACGGCGCAATATTAGCAGCTTGATGTGTTCGATACGAGACAGGAAAACGCGCACGATGATAAGTAGTTCCTGGAGGGGGTGAAGGACTTTTCTGATCGAACTTACTGTGGTGTGGTTCCGACCTTAGCGGTGAACGTGGCTGATCGGAAGTATTTACCGAACTACCTGCACATCTATTACGTGAACGTGGAGTAATTTGAGCTTGACTTGGTGCCGGCGAAAAAGGTGGACGAGGCATGTCACTAAAAATTAGTCTCGAATGTTCAGAAAGGTCAACATGACGAGTGGTTGTACTGCGATCTGCACTTGATGGGATCGGTGAGAGTGGCCTGCCAGATGTAGTTCTCGAATCTCGAAGAGAGCTTGCAGTAGTTGGCCAGAGAGCTGTAGGTTCAGTGCTGTGATGTTCTTCCAAAGGCCTCGCAACCTCTTCATCAGAAATGAACTCAGAATGCATAGATCCCAAGTCGGAGGAGCTACTTTCACCTGCAAATTCAACCAAAACATTTAAATATTGTTCGTTAGCAAATTATCAATAATAAAAATATGGGAAATTCCATCTGTACTCGAGTTCAATGTGCTAACATTTACTTTAAAGAATCTCACATTTCATGAGCAATATAGATTGCGAGACGCAGAAGAAGTCAGAAGAGATACTCGTTCATTCAGTATGAAACTTCTTAGTAGAAATTACATCAAAGTACTCTACCTATAGAATAAAACAAATCTTCATCAATGCGTGGCTGACTGACAACTCTCGAATATTCAACAACATGAATATGAGAAATCATTGCCGTATTTTTCGTGAAGAATGTTCATCGATAACTTTCAAAGCCAACGGGGGAATCTCGGTCAAATGAGCATAGCATCAAGAATGTCTGCGCGATGGCAGGGTTCCCACTCCATATTTCAAAAGTTTTATGGCATTTATGGGACATTTTCATGGAAAATATGGGACAAATATGGGACATAGTTGAAATATCGTAAGCCTTTTATCAAGTTTCTGATTTTCTCTAAATCCAAAGTACTAGGCGGGTAACGAAGTGAGTCGGTCCTTGTCAGGTATGGCTACCGGAGTGACGGGGCTCGGAATTCCGCTTGCGGGAAACCTCGTCAATGAGAATGAAAATAAATTCACTCCCGCGTCTCGCTGGGCGGAGACGAGATAGTTGAGGGTTGAGCAGTCTTGTTTTGTTGAGTGGAGGCCTCGGCTTTCAACGCTCCGAGCAGCGCCAAGCGTTTGGCCTGTTGAAGTCCGTAGAGGTCTCGTCGGTGCTCCTCTTCGGAGCGGGGTACGTAGGTTTTGGAACGTCTCTGTCGTTGACTGGGACGGTCCATCCGTCCGGTCAAGGTGCGTGGGCGTCCTCACGACGTCGTTGGATTAGGGACGGGGTTAGGCACTCGAATAATTCTCACAGTTTCAAGATACAATTGCGACTCGGTACTCGAGGTGCGAAACACAAACACTATGCACACTTGGTCACTCATGCCACCGGGGCAACTTGGTACGGTCGCGGCGGGGCACGTTGAGTCGGGTTCGTCGAGGCCACGGCTGGGCCGAGTGTCGTGGAGACAGCGTCGCGACGGCGAGCTGGAGGAGACTGATGATGACGGGCTTCGCGAGCGCGGTCTTATATACCCGTGGTCTGCCTATGTTTGTACGCTCCGGAAGCGTACAATCCTTATGCTCCATAAGATGTGTACGTCGTGTGAGCGTACATCCACATATGCGAGCACCTTCTTGTACGTCTCGGAGACGTACAATATTCTGTAACACATGCCGAGTGTACGCTGCGGAAGCGTACAATTCTTTCGATGTCGGATTAGTAATGCAAAGTGTACGTCGCGGAGACGTACACTGGTATCAAACCTACGCGGAAGGTGTACGCCCAAGAAGCGTACAGAATGGATCTAATGATTTATGACTCATTGGGTTGTACGCTCGGGGAGCGTACGAAAGTATACTGAGAGATTTATGGCCGGCATAACGCGGAGTTTGTACGCTGGAGGAGCGTACGGAATTTGCCTTAAAGATTTGAAATATACCCGAATGTACGCCCGAGCGGCGTACATAGGGTTCGTTACTTGATTTATAGCCTGGAACGGTGTTAGCGTGTACGCTTGGGAGGCGTACAAAAATATCCTGAAAGATTTTATGATTATTGAGCTCTGCCGAACGTACGCCTAAGTGGCGTACGGAAATGAGTTGATCTGATTTATGATTCGAAGGGTATCCGAACGTACGCCTAATCGGCGTACGAAAATGAGTTGATCTGATTTATGATTTGAAGTATATCCGAACGTACGCCTGAGCGGCGTACGGAAATGAGTTGATTGATTTGTGGCTTTGAACGCGCTGAATCGTACGCTTGAGTAACGTACAATTTGGGTGCGTCGGTTGCGTAGGCGAGTGATTTGATGGCTCGTGTGCAAAAAATTGTATATTCGCGGTGATACAGAATATTAATGCGGGAGTATGCTCACGTCAGGAGTAGTTTTTCTTAGTTTCTAACATCGAAGTGATTCTAAAGAAAAGTATTTCTTAGGTCCCAAAGTCACCCTTGGCACACTAAAGACCTCCTTGAAAACTCCAAGAATGGATATTCCATCATGTAATTGCATTCTGATGTATCTGAATTTTTTTTGTATATCCTTGAAACTACAGCAATTGCTGAGAGAATATTTTCATGTTGAAAACTTTTGATTTAAGCCCCTAAAAAAATTTCGCAAAACTAAAAATTGATTTTTTACACAGTTATCCACTAGTCGGGATTTGACCATTCCATCATGTTTATCGGGCCATATTCACTCTCTGGTTCTTGCTCCCTACGTCGGATGGCCAAACCTATACAACAGTTTCTTCAAAACCCTGAAAAGTACCTCGATAACAATTTACAGGCCAATTCACCAAATTTTGTGAGCCTGGATACATTTTTCGGTTCAAAATGTTCAGATTTTTCGTTTAAGTTCCTAGAACTTGAACAGTTTAGATAATTTTGGAATATCGCGGAACTAGTTTTTTGTTTGAGTTAGAAAATTTCAACGAAATGAAGATCAAAAAATTGCAAAAGTTGAATTTTTTCCGAAAAATTAGACATATGTTTATATAAATTCATGATAATTTTTCTCGACTTCTGCAATTTATTCGAGGAAATTTTTTTATCCAAGTAGGAAAGTATTCTGGCAGTTTTTCGAAATAATTCATATTTTTCGAGTTCTGGGACATTTTAACGACAAAATCAGGATTTGGACCCAAAGAAATGTATCTTAACCTCACAGGATTTGATGGATCGGTTTGTGAATTTTTTGAACTTATTTTTCACGGTTTCGAAAAATTGTCGTATGAGTTTGGCGATCCGATGTAGGGATCTGCGAACCAGAAAATAAATGAGGTCGAAAAAATTGTTTTTCAGGAAAACCGACTACGCTCTAGTTTTTAGATCGAAAAAGTTCGCTAAAATACAGATCTTCAGCAATTATTGATTTTTCTAGGTCAGACTTCAGAATTAGGGTGTAGCAGCCTCCCTTGATTTATGGGACGTGGATTATTAGCATTTTTAGAGGACTTTCAGGGCGCGCCGTACAAAATAGGGGTGAGCATACCTGACAAGGTCCGATTGACCATGCTTACCCGCCTAGTTCCTTTCATCAAAGTTTCTAGTACGTATAAGAAAAAAAAGTGTTCTGGCAACGGGCAGAATACTTATGAAAACTTCATAATCTGCTGCAGACACTAAATAGTTTCCACTTTCCATTTGCTTTGACGGCAGATAGTTGACAAATATTTTTCCAAACTGGCATCATCGAGGGCATCATACTCTATGAACGATGACAGAGTGACGTTCGAGCTTTTCACGGTTTGTATCTTCTTTCAATCTTTTTGAAAGTTTTTTGATAGCTTTTTCATAGTTCTTGAACAATATCGATACTCATCTTAGAATTAATGGCATCTAAGAAAATTCTCTTGTGTCTGGCCGAAAATATGGAAAATATGGAACAAAGTACGATTTTAGTCAAATATGGAGCAACCGCTCCATATATGATATGGGACAAAGTGGGAACCCTGCGATGGCCGATAATTTCAAAGTTCTACAAATGTGTTGTCAAGGCTTCGGCCTAAATTTCTCATAGTTACATGAGAAATTGAGAAGGATGAGAGAACTCAGTCTACAATTTTTTCGGAAAAATTTCACCGCAAAAATGTTGTATCCACAAATACAAGAACTAAAGTTCGATGATTATAGATTCATTAAAATTGCCACCATTACAATATACTATCACAAAATTATACCCTTTGCCTTGGCTTGCTCAAATGTACATGCTGGTCTGACTAGTTATTAATATACAAGTGATGAGTTTCAATCTTCCGCACCCAAGTTTCAACATATTCTGGGTGCCTCAGAAAAACTGAGAAATCTCAGATAATTTTTGGATTGACACATCCTCTCAGTGTTTCAGCAATCAATCTACTGTGATAGAATGGATAAGTTTGGAATCTAGTTCTGAAAATATTCATGCGCACTCCAAGTAATGCACTACTTGAAATTAAATTTTTCGAAATATAAAGAATTGAAATATTTTCAGTAAACAAGTGAAAAAGTGCTGCTTTAAAGAATTATTGAGAACAACCATCGCGGATTATTGGGTGACAGGGAACATTAAAATTTCCCAAAGTTACCAAAACAAATCATAGTTGACTCTTACTTGCATAATAACAAACTGTGCAGAGAGGAGTTATTTAAGGCATTATATGGTCAGCGCAGCATCATACATTTGCCCAAATACTTGGATTTACGAGAGATCAATGGTAATTGAGCGCTACCACTAGTTTTTACTCACCTCCGCGCTGTCTGTGGCTCTGGAAAGCCGTATTTATCACTTGTCCAAGAATGTCATTGAGCTTCTTCTTCATCAATGGTCTTCCTTCTCTGGGAACTTCCTTATCAACTTGTCACTCGTACATCACTGAAACATAGAATAGATTTTAGTAGTCAGTACTGAGTTCTTGATGGATAAGCCTATTGAAGCTTATATAAACGGAGGTTCTAGATATAAGTGTGAATCATTGATGATAAAGCCATCATTTCATGCACATTCAATCAAACCAGTGTAATTTAAGAGCGTATTGTAATCATTCACAGTTATTCACAAGAACTTTGGAAAGAAAGGGTGGAAACATTTGTCCCAACTACAGAAAAGTTCAAAGAAAATATTGAACTTTTTAATTGAATTGAATTTATATCAATTCAAACTAAAAAATTCTTTGTGGTAACTCCAACATTCGCTGACAATAGACGCAGAATTTCCAGCTGCAAGTTGAGAAAATTTGCAAGACAATACTGAAACGTGAGTTGAACACTTGTACCAAGGCATCCGCATGAATCACAAAAGTGCTAAAAGCACTACAATAGAAAACAAAATCCTTTCCAGCCAATGATGTTGTGAGCCACATTGAATGCTCCAAGTCTTACAGTATTCTAATTAGGATATAACTCCTCTCATCATGTACTTCGCTTGCACTGAAAGATATGCATGAGCAAAGGCATCCTGCTCAATTCTTGTCAAATAATGGTGTTCATACCCAAAAAAACATTCCGGATGAACATTCAACCTCCAAATGTTTATAACCAGAAGTATGTTGAGGAATAAAAGTGGACAATTTCAGAAAATTTCTATCCTCAGAAAGGGTTAGGGACTCAACCCCTATCCTGAGTGGATGAAGCTTTTTGAACTTCAAACAACTGTGTGAGTGCCATAACCTCAAAATTTTGATTTTTTAATCCTGAAGAATACCCGATATAAGACTGATTTGGTCTGTGAGAAACATTTGAACTGTCACGCCTCCCTCGAGCCGGTACGGCAGGAAACTTCTCTCCTCTCCGGCCGAGGGCAGCACGCCCTCGCACCTTGAACAGCACGTTCAAGGTGTAAACTCACACAGTCTTACGTCAATACATTTACATACTAATACATGGAAATACCGAAAATTCCATAGGTCTCCATGAGGAATTTTTGATATAAATCATCGCCAAATTTAAAACTTCTTTTTCCCATCAATCAGCTTGTTTTGAGAACTATCAAGTGAAAATATTTTTATCCCATGAAAAATCTATTTCAGAGTCCTATTTTATCGGGACACTGACATTACGCAGAAATGACACTTCGCAGAAGTGTCCGCCTGTCCGGACGTTTCCATGGCAACCAAGGTTAAATACTGCCCTTCCCCTCAAAAGGATTAGAAAAATCAATAAATCTAAACCATTCCATCGTTTTTGTTTACAATCGAGTTTGTCAACAATACCCTTAACCTACTGAGTCCAGATCGGTACGAGATCATCATACTTACACGCTTTTGTAATAATAGTGTGCGCGTTTTCTACTTATCTAAGTGAACTGAATCAATCGACGGAGAAATGTGTGGTTAAGTGTGTATGAATCCGGCCGATGCAGTTGTGAATTTCTTCATATCTTTTGAGTGTTTAATGCTCCTGGTGGATCGTGGGATCAAATAACATAGCAGCTATTCAAAACTGAGTAAGTACTGACGTCAATCATTGAATTTGCAGAGAAGATGCATGTTTTATTACACGGTTGAATTCCTTCGCACATTTAAACTCCGCTGTCAAACAAATATTGAAAAAATCGGCCACGAATTTCAGTGAAAACAGGCAAAGTGATACAAAAAAAAGTGTTCACAATTCCCCATAAAAATGTGAAGAATTATACGTTGGCAAAAGAATTTTTCGCATAACTTTCAATTCGTGATGTCTAGGAAAGGTCTCTCGACACTTTTCCAAGATCTCTGAGTATTTCATCGCACAGAGAAAGACGATTGATTGAGATATTCTGATATTTATCAATGTTAGTACAGTTTGACTCGATTCCCAAATATATGTATATGAGGGTTTCCGCGAAAATTGTAACTATTAAGCTTCTGAAAAGAAGAAAAATTGTATGCATCGCACACATTTGGAATGAGTTTGATATGGTTCTTAGTCCTTGAGAACATGTGAAAAAGTGGTGCCACTCATTTCCGAGCTGAGGATTCTGGTTCCGAACCAGAAATGCAGAATTTGATACTTGGGATATTTCTAAAGCATTTTCAGTCGAATAGATTCGACTCTGATTATCGTTTAGATAGCTATTGAGGGTTATATTTTGCCTGAATCGACTATAGCAGAATGTTCATAATTGAATTCTTCAAAATTCGATAAAAATCTCCAAAATCAAATCGCGACCCATGTGTAGACAGTGTGCACTGTAGTTATGTTTCGATCTGGAAATAATCGCTCAATTCGATTTTCATTCTAAATTTGAATTTGGGTGACTCCACTTTTGCAGTTGTGGAGTATAAAATGGAGCAGAATCAAGGAGAGAAACCACAAAGGGCACCTGATCTCCGTCAAATGAGTGGATCTGCAGGAGAATCTCAATCTGAAGTTACGTCAACCCCTGCCACCCATAGTTCCTGCAAGAATGTGAAACCTGATTATGCTCGTGAGTGATATATTATTCGTGTCGATTGACAATAATTGATCAGAATTCTATAATCTTGAAGGGTAAATTCATACAACGTCGTACAACGATAGTCTCGACAACACATCTCACGACACAGGGAACCATCAACAGCACTGTTCTGCCAATTGTTTAATCAGTTTCAATTGTGAATTGCAGAACTGGATCACGGTCAACCAACATTTACTTCATGATACATTCAGCGGATCAATTATTTTGTATTGACATGAATCAAATACGATCAGATTGATGAGTCACTTACACCTGAAAAACAACCAATGATCAGTGTAACAATACATCTTACAAGAATACAGAATTCTTCATAGGACCAACGCACTAATGGTTGATGTTCCCTAGTCTCGAATCACGGAATTGGATTCCTGTTCACTAATATTGAGCTCATAATACATTTGACAGATGAATTGTGTTTGATTAGTATGAATCTATTGCGGTCAATCTATTTCAATCTCATCAACTTCAGTTTCCATCACTTGAATTTTCCATTCACAGTCAAGATGGATCACATTCTGCGAGATCTCAATTCACTGGAGAGACAAGTCAAATTGTGTAAAGCTAAATCAAGAAAAGAACTAGAGTATTTATACATCGAAGAGATGCTAACAGTGCAGCTAGTAGAGCTTGATAAGATTGATTTGGCTGGCAATGAAAGTGCAAAACGACGGAGGAGGAGATTAGTTGTAAAAACGAATACAATCATCGCGTTGCTCGAATCTAAGGTGCCTGAGATAGAGCAGCCTCCACAACAATCCAACCAACAACCCCAACCCGAGAAAGAGAACAGGCAACCTCAATCTCAATCTGATCAAGACCAAGAAGAACGTCGGCAGCATCTCATACAGCAGCAAGTGGAGAAGATCCAAGAGTATATGGAAAGGCTGGATTCTGACAACGTTGAAGAAGAGGTTGCTGGTGAGGCAGTTGGCGATGTGAGTGTGACATTTGTTTGTTTCCAAGATATTTATTACACGGACCCACAAAAAAGAGTCATGATTTAAGTTGCAAACTATACTACCATTACATTTTTGGGGTCACTGAATACGAATCCGGTGTCAGTTTGGGCCCAGCACGTCGAGGTTCTGACATAACCTCCGAAAATCATGATTTTCCGAGAATGCTTGGAGCTGGTGATTGAGGCAAACTTTGTTTTGCACCTACCTCGAATTGTGGGTGCTGAATCCAATTCCGTAGTCAGTCTGGGGCCAAACTGACCCCGCATTTGAATTCAGCGACCCCGAAAACATGAAGGTAGTATAGTTTGCGAGTTAGGTCAGAACATTTTTTGTGGGGCTGTGTTGTCGTGATAACATCCTTTAATCGATTCCTGAGAAATGTACTGGCCACGCTTGGATTCGTTGCAAAAGATGCATAGAATTGAATAGAAAACATTTTTATACGCTGTTATTTCAACTCCGAAATACGTTTTCCGGTATTCAAATGAATTCGACTCCCCTCTATTATATATATAATCTTTCCCGTTCAGATCACGTCGATTGCTAAAAAGTTGGGCTGACATCGTTTTCCACTGACTATGTCTCTTCTCTACGACTGTGCGTAGGTTCTTCCCAACCGCGATATATTCTTCTATGATCTTTGATCGTTCAATGCAGCGAATGTATCTCGGGTTCTCATTCAGCCAATGTCACATTGCCTTCCGAGACTCAATGTCAATAGTCCCTGAAAGTAGAACATCTTTATCAACATAGGCTAGTACTACGCCCTCGACAGAACCAAGTACAAGTGCGACAAGTCCAAGTGACTCGGGACTTCGCAAACCTAGAAAAACAAGGGAAGCACTGTGGCATGACGATTTTCCATTCAAATTCGACAAAACATCGGGTAATGGGACAAGGTAAGTTCCAAATTCATCGAGAATTTATCAATACATGATGGTCTAGGTACCGTCGAGTGGGGTTTCTTGACACTCGGGGGGTTACTTTGTCCTCCTTTCGAAAAAAACGTTTGTGAGGCTGCGCCACAAGAGATGAGTTAATCTATGACTCTGAAGCTCGATTCCTCTCGAAATTCCCCTGCTGAGATTTATATGGAAACGAAGTTCCCAAAAGCCAGGGGAGTTTCTAAGTGCTGCAGAGTCTTATAAATCCAAATTGCCTCAACTAACAGCCTCACACGGAAAATTCGTGCCCAGAACAGTCGACCTCACAGGAGCTTTTAGCAGCTCAAGGGTTCTGACTCCTGGGATTCGTGGCCATAACCATAATCTGAGAAATCTGATGCGAAATTGTTGTATCTCGGCTGTTTGAAAGATTGAAAGTCGAGAATAGAGTGAAAATGAGTTTTTTGACGGAAATCGCGTAATTTTGACCTACTCGAAAGAAGGCTCAATCAGACCAGGTCTCATCGACAATTCTGATTCCTTGGGGTGGAAACGCGTGTCAAAAAATTTACTGACATGAGACCTTCATTCGAGACGTTCTGGGGTGGTTTTCCACACCAAAATACTAAAATCTCAGTCCAAGCATTATACTGGAGACTGTTTCAAGTACAACACTCGGGTGAAAAAGCGTGTTGTTGTTGACCTCTTTGGCTATCCTTTTGAACCAATAGATCCAATATCAGAATTTTTTTCGAATGATTCCATTCTTAGAGAATTGCAGAAGTATGTTATTTGAGCCTGAGGTACGATTTGAAACTTCTCTTTGTGAGTACTCTCCATCGTTGGTCGAAGTCACGTTTACATCCGATATCTTGCCCATTTCTTCTTTCAAAATTTGAATAACTCAAATTTCCAATCAAAAATTCAAGAGCTATCAAATGCAACGACGAATCGAACTAATTACAACCTTGATTTTCTCAAAGTCCGCGCAAAATTTATCGTTCATTTTTGACGACTGTTTCAGTCCTATTTGAGCTGGGATTTCCAGTCGAACTCCTCTGGCTAGATTCAATTACTTTTCGGGTGGAAATTTCACCAGATCAAGGTAGAAATCCACTTCAAAGAATTGGAGTGTAATCATTCGCAACTCGATTCTATTGATTGCTCTTGCGAAGAATTCATTATCAAGACATTTTGCCCGTTTTGAGAGTTGAAAATTAGTTGATAGGGCTCAGAAGATTGCAAAATCTCAAGCTTCATTGCCAATGCAGCTTTAGGAAATTTTCCCCCGATGTCAGCTTTTTCTCGACGAGATACATCTGGCGAATGCGAACAGCCCTAAGTATAAAACCCTCAGAAATGTGGCAATACGAATCTGGAATGCAAACACTCCTGAATTAGCGGTTGAAATATTAGCCTATTAGTAGTCTCAGATAAAATTCATATTGTTGAGTTTTTGAGAGTTGTATAGTTGAGAGAAATCTGAAATCGAATTGAGAACTCTTAGAAACGCATAGACGCCGAGGGTAGGAATCTGCAAATTCTTGAACCCCCAATTTAGGAGTGCTTTTATTCGAAATTTGCTTTGCCGAGATTTTGAGGGTTGTATCTCTCGTTGAGAAAAAGCTGATATCGGATTAGAAATTCCTGAAAACGCATAGGCAACAATGCGCTAAATTTCTAGAATTCTCAATCCCTAATTTAGGGTTCACTGGTGTTCCGATTCTGTTGAACATCTGAATCTTAATGGCACGCCAAGTGAAATATAAGTACATCTTAGAATGAATCATGAGATGATCTTTAGCATGATCTTGTAATGCATTGAGTAAACCGGATCTTTCGATAATAGACCCGAGGGTGGCATACTCTTCGTCAATACTCGTTCGTACATTCGAGGAATTCACACACATATTCAACAGTCTTTCCGTTGAATGTCTTGTACACGTTCTGATACATGATCATCGAGGCTGTGATCGAATTAGTTCAACTCGACACGTTGGGAAGGAATAATCATCTTCCACTTTTTAATTCACGTTTTCGTTTCACTGGATATATATGTGTATATTACTCATTATCATTCCTCGAATAGTCACCTTAACTGCGTCAAGGCTGGGAAAAAGTCTCTGAAGTGTCCTGTGAGATTGAAAATTGATGCGGCTGGGAATCGAGTAGTTACTGGCATCCACAACCACACTCCCCCAAAAGGTGGCGAGAAAAAGGTCAAGTTTTATGCAGCGTTACGGAAAGCTGTCCAAACAGAAAGGACCGATTTCATATCGATATACCATCGAGTTGCAGCCGAAGCGGAGTAAATTATGACCAAACTCATTTATATTTCACGAATCAACCTTACACGAAGGTGCTATGAGCTATAGGAAGAATAGTCATTGATCCTCTGTTCTTGCTTTTTTACTAAATATGGATGTTTTTTCTCTCCAATCTCCAAGGACTATCAGTGGATTACTCAAAACTCAAAGAAGTTCCTCTGACTTGAAAACTCATTTCGACGCGATGGTGTTCGTCCTCGACCTACCTTGAAGAGGGCAATCCTTAATAACAATTTTTCGTGGCAGGTACGCGGATACAGCTATTGAATTCCCGCCTAGAGTAGTCGAAAGGAGTATGCATCGGTGGCGCGCTGCAGTCCGGAAAAAAGGGAGTGGGAAAGTGCGAAATGTTGATGACTATGTCAAGTTCTTTGAAACTCCGGAAGGGCAGGCGTTGCTTGAATACGATCCTCCTAACAACAGAAAACTATCTTACAAGGTCATTATCGAAAAAGTAGAAACGAAGAAGGGGAAAAAAATATTCAAACACTTAGCTCTTTACGACGAACAAACCTTAGAAGATCACGAGGATTGCACAATACTTCAAGACGATGCCACTTTTTTATCTCGCCCGAAAGTTCATGGCGTGACACAACTGTTCACGATCATGGCTCGTAACTATGACAAAGTGAGTTCTCTTGGTTTGGTGAGACTTATTTCTAGATAATCTGGATATAATCTGGAGCATATTCCACAGTAACAAATTGTTATAAATTCCTATGCCGATCTTTCATAGTACGATTTTACTCGTTGTCCTTTGCAGTACAAGTTATGGAAAGCCGCAATTGCGGCACGAGGTACATGTGGTTTCTTATAGTCACCCGCAATGTGCTCGATTGTGGGTGGGCAACTATAAAAAGCTAATCGTCATGTGTGAATGTTATGAGTATTCGATTAATCATTCAGTCCTGTACAAATATATGTCTATGAGTTCTCGGGCCTCTTTTTTGTGAAAAATGCTTGGAAAAAATTCGAATAATATTTGCTGATGGGGTTATTAGTTATTGATAGTATCAGATTTCTTTCATTCAATTCACTATCAATGAATTCATACAATAGGTCCTCATCTAATCAATTGAGGGCTCGTGACTCAGCAATAACTCTATTCAAATCTGCTCATTGAACCTTACTTTCTCTAATTTATGATGTTCCAATAGTGCTTTCCCTGCATATGGATTCTGATGTCATCGAAAACAGCCCACGCCTACGAGGCTTGTTTGACAGCAGTGAGAGATGAGATATGGCCGAATTTGAAACCCGAAGAAGTCATTGCCGACTTTGAGGAGGCCATGGAGATTGCTTGGAAAAAAGTATATCCGGGTGTAAAACTGACGGGATGCTACTTCCATTTCACACAAGTAAATTTATTATCATAGATAATCCTCATACATTAATCAATTTAATCCTTGCGTGCCTCCGCTTTATTCACCTTTCCTCTCTCCGATTCACCCTAGATTTCTCCAGTGTTGAACCAATTGTTCACAAGAGAAATCTCCAAATCGAAGTTCAGCACATGGTCGAAACTTCTGACTACACTTGCTCACACATTGATATAAAATTAGTCCTCCAGAGCGTTGCTTGATCTTTTTCCTCGAAAAATTGCGAATCGTGGAAAATTCCATCGAAATTGCGCGAATTCTCAGCTATACTCGAGGTAGTTTCTGAATTTCCTTTCGAACAATACCAGTCATAAGAATATTAATCAAACGACTCCAGAATGATGCCCAGTAGTTTTTTTTTCATTTAACGACGCTGTTGAGCATTCAGGGTGCTATTTGGCGCCCAATGCTCAGTAGTCTTGCGGAAAATTGTGATTATACACTGTTTTGAATCATCATTCAAAACATTTTTATCATCGATATCGTATTTTCCATTCGGTTCTTAGGCTATACTGCGTAATGCTATTAAGAAAGGTGCCGCAACTCATCGGAATCTTCAGGATCATCCAGAGAAACATCTGATGATAAGAATGGTGATGGCACTTGCTCTCTTACCGCAAGATACGATTGAACCGACGTATGAAGCAATCAAAAAGATCGCACGGAAGAAGTTTGGGACTTTTTTCAATGAATTCTTCAAATATTTTGATGAATATTGGATCAAAAGGTGAGAGTTATCCTAAAATAATCTGAGATATTCAAATTCATTAATGGTGTTAAGCGCCCTAGACTCTGAATCCGTGCCATTATGTTCTTCTTCTTGAGATATCCAACTACCATGTCAATCATCGAGAGAATCGCTCGAAGTTTGCAGAACTGGTTCCATGGATTTTTCTTGTTGCATGAGAATGTAAGAAAGTCATCTTTCAATCACATTCTCAGTCGAAATCATACGATACCTCAGTAAAACTCTTCTTCGGTTATGACTAATAGGACTGAATCTGTTTTGAAGAATATCTAATGGCGTCATTCGACGATCATCGCGTTGCTTAAATAATATACGGAAAATACGCGGTGTTGTGAATAGCATAAACCTCATTGAACCACCTTTTTCAGACGCGGGGTTGCGAGATTTTGCGTCTATGGAAGCCTCGATAAGACCAACAATGAACAGGAGTCTATGCACAAGGTCCTCAATTATCTGTTTAGGCACAGGCAGCCTCATCCGTGGATGTTCATTGGTAAGTCCTTTCAAAATACTCGAAGTGTACGAAAATTGAGAACGTACGCTAATTCTTGATCGATAATCTATAAAAAGTTCGTTCGAAAATCATTGAAAACGTCTTTGGGACATTGACTCTGTCCTGAGCTATATCAACATCTTTCCAAGGGATCCCTCTCTAGAAACGATAGCCATTTCATCGAATCAATCTATGAAAGATTGCTCGATTTTGATGTCGAGGGCAACTGAAAAATCTGAGTCCTATTCCAAGTTATTCACTGAAATCTTTCCATATGCTATGAGTAGGTCACTTTTCATACCCAATGATAAAATGGGAGTTCTAAAAGCTGCGTAGAAGCTACGAGTGAGACCATTGATGGATTGCATTAGAAAACGACATATGAAAAATCGTGATGTCTCAGATCGGTTTCTCATATTTTGCATTGCAGCATATGGTCCATAACATGAAGTTCTTACTCACTAAGAGGTCTCAAAAAAATTACGTAGACGCCTGCGGAGCTATTCACGTTTTGCTTTTTGATCCCAACAGAGCATAAAAATCATGATATTTTCTACTAAATTTCCTCTATCTCGAGTTAGGCTCAAAACAATGCAACGGAGTTTGTTTTTTTTCAGAAGGTTCTGTATAGATTCATCGCAAATGATCTTGAAACGTTTCCCCCTGTCTACTCCAGGCCCTGATCAGCCAAATTCCAGAGAAATCATGCTGACATGATTGTCTCAGGGAGCAATTCCTTCTGAGTTTTTCAAAATATGAGAATTTATTTGAGATTACACGGTCCTCGCGGTGAAACTAATGAGTAGTTGGTATTTTTCGGTTTTATGCGTACTTTGGTAGATTTTCTGGTTTTCTGTTCTCCGACCAATCAGAAAGTATTGATTTCCCTGTGCGTGCGCATGATTGCTAATGGCTACTTGCCGAGTCCAATTTTGTCGCTTGGGACTGAAAATACACGGGCCCATAGACGTTGAGATTATTAACACCATATCTTCAGCGTGGATGTAGGGGAAGAGTCCAGGGCTCTGGTTCAGGGTAGGTAGGTCACTGCGCTCTGACTATCCTTCTTTTACAATCAACCTGCCGTAGTTATCAAGTAGGGACATGAAATTGACTTCTGCAAGGGATCACTTTGAAGGGAATCTCTTCAGCTTTCGATTGAAATTACTCACGAATCACCATTAACCCGAGCATACGTAGAAACATGTTTGGGAGTCTCGAATGCTTTCTATGGACCATGCATGCATATCAATTTTGTATCGAAACAACGTTCCGAACATCTACGAAACGTCTGTTTTGTGATCGATTAGAGAATGAAAAATTAGACAATTGACCAAAAAAGCATAAAATAGCAAAAAAACAACATCCGACTAATTTGATCGGAAAGGTCATGCAATTTCGTATGGAAAATCAAATTTTGGAGAACTTGAAAGAAATTTCTTTTAACCAAGCTAACCTAATTTTCTCGGATTCTGCCTGATCAGGTCCTGGAATCGCAAAAGAAAAAACCTTCAAAGTTGATATCAATAGATTTTTTCGAGATCTGTCCAATGGCGCAAATCGCGTTGCATTGCCTTGAGCCTAACTCGAAAAGATGAATGAAATTTAAGAGGAAAAGATTATTTTTTTCCGATCTTGTGGAATCTAAAAGTCAAACAGGAAGGGCTCAACAGGCATCTCCGAAACTCTTTTGAGGCCTCCTAGTGGGTAAACACTATTTATCATGGACCATACAACCGAATAAGAATGACGAGAAAACGATCCCGGGAATCACTATTCTCATTTGTCGTTTTTGAATGGAATTCATCCATTGCCTCAACATGTACCAAAGCTTTTTTGGCTGGTTTGATTATCAAATGAATCATACGCAACATCGGAGATCATGCACATATGAAAATTGAGATTCCCGCATCAAGATGATTATATTATCCATAAAATCATTTGCTGATACTTTCAATTATGATTGCAATTTTTCTCGTAAGAAATAGTTCTAATCTATTTGCATCGGAGAATTTTCCAGCCTATCTGACAATTGAACTTTCTTTCTTCATAATTACGCCTCATATGAAAGTCCACACAGAAGTAGCTCCAAACTTCCATTAGTCGATAACTAGACACCATTCCACAGATGTGTTCATAGATATCTTGCGCGTCAACAATTTCAACCTGCGGGTCGAAAGAGAGACGCTCGGAACAACAAAGCGGAGACGCAAGGCTTTGACAATCTTCAATGAAGCTGACTTGCTGAGATGCTGGAAATTATTGCAGGATAAGCCAAAAACTTTCACGCCTCTGATGATGGTGACGAAAGTGGCCTACAGCTTGAAGGATAAATACATCCAGCTGGGAAAAATCTATTCTATCACCCGTGAGTTTCTGAAATTTGATGATTATAATGAAAGTAACGATGCGACGATACAGAACATATTTCGATCAGTCATATGAATCTGACTTTCGATACTCAGGATCCGAGCTCAATTCCACTCATGAATGCACAGCTAATAATATCTTTCTCGTTGCATGGTCGATAGATGAAGAAGAAGAAGAAGAAGAAGCAGTAACAGAAGGCCAAGAAGAGAATGAGAGCGACGAAGAGGGGTGTGAGGATCCCGTTGATGATGAGGCAGAACTGAATGACGGCGAAACTGGCTATGGTGAATATCCTCACCATGATTCAAACCCTGCTAAAAATAATCCCGCGAGACTTCATGCGAGCCCATATGACTTTGGGACCTGGCCCTGGGAAAACTTTTGATCTTGATATTTTGTGGAATTGGGCATCAAAAATGTGTATCACACAAAATTTCGATCGAATTTGTATGCTTCATGTCTTCGATGCCCAATTTTGCAAAATATCAAGATTAAAAATTTTCCCAGGGCCAGGTTCCACGGAGTCCTATGGGATCCAATGGGGTCTCACGGAATGATTTTCAGCATGGAATGTATTCTAGTATTTAATTCTTCCATTGTTCTTGGAGTGATATTGATATAATGTTCATATTTTGTGGCATCCACATGATATGAACATACTTTTGAAATGGACCACAGTCAGTGACGATTGAAAGCAAATTCTCATTATCACATTAACATCCGTTGTAGACTTCGAAGATGACAACGATCAAAATGATGTGGAGAATTCTTCATCGGGCACATTAGATGCCATCTGCGTAGGAGAAGTAGCTGGGACCAATAACTATAATATCCGAATAGATATCCGGGATATTGAAGGACTATTCGACTCTGATGGCGAAGGTAATCATCAACGCTGAATTTCATATCATACAAGGTTGAGTCTGGTCGGTCTCATCACACTGTGAGTCCAGTGAATCTAGTAGGCGATTGGACATATCTTAGAAGCGTGTTCCACTCATGGCAACATGCAAATAGTTCTTTTCTATGAGTTTGATATCTGCAGATCTTCGAAAGCTCGACTTTTGTGGGCGTTTCGAGGGAAATAGTTCCGACTCTTGGGATGAAGTATGGCCATACAGCCTAAACATTTTCTCTTCCGAATTATCGAATTTTTTCTAGACAAAGTTGAAGTCGGGATTTGCGAGCATCGTTAGAATTCGAGAAGGAGCTTGAATAATGGTGAATTTCACAACTGTGTGATAATAATTCCATCTTCCACAGATTCGTTCGAGAGAGACCTTCGGGTAGAGAAAGAGAATGTTGATATACCATGGAGGATTCCGAATTATGAGCTTCTCGCAGGAAGTGAAGATAACAACGAGGTAAAGTTTCAATTATCATCTGTAACGGTAAGGTGGTGGCACCAATAGCCGCACACCCCCCAGTAGCCGCCCTTTTTGAGTTATTATTGCAAGAACTGAGTATTTTTGGTCAGTATTAGACTTTTATGGAAGAAATAGTGGGTGTACATCACTCCAGAACTTCCCGCATACGATAGATAAACGCTCAAAGAACAATTAAGGCCAGGCCGTGGTCAGCCGCCATATTGAATGTAGCCTTGATTCCGTTCGGTGGATTCGTCGATTTTTACTCAACCAAATGACTTGGAATTCTACATGCACTCACAGAAAGCATGTCTGAAGGAAGTTGCGGAGCCAAATGTGTCAATGTGCTCCAAAAAAGTATCCAGACAAGGTGTACAGAAATGTCGTCTACTAATGAGCGGCCACCTACGACTAGGGTCACTAGAAAGGGGTCTCGACACAGTTCTCTCACCCCTGGGTAAATCGTCGCCATATTCAGACAAACTAATACTTTTTGTATACCTATATCTACCGGATTTGTCTGAATATGGCGGATCGTGTCGAGACCCCCTTCTAGGGACCCTACCTACGACGTCTCGAGTAAACATCGTCCGGATACTTTTTTGAGTGAAATTGACATATTTGGCTTCGTTCCCTCCTTTAGATATGCATTCTGTAAGTGCACGTAAATCCCAAGTAATTTGGTCAAGTAGAATTCGACTTACCCTCCGAACGGATTCGAGGCCATATTCAATATGGCGGCGAACTACGGACTAGCTTTAACAACCATGCGATATTACAAATAACATTCCAACATTGAATATATGGATATGTTAATATAAAAAACATATCTACAATAAATAAATGCGCGAGTGGCTACAAGCGCTGAGATGGGCAACAACTGTATGGGTAGACGGCTTTTATCGTTTTTACGTGATACGATTACGATTTTCTTTGCAATTGCTCACCAAAAAGTGTTATTTGAATTCAACGCCCCAAAAAGAGCGTTTCTACAGTTTTGAGCATTCAGAGTATGTACGAGTTGAGTACCTGAAGAGATAGAGTCATAACTGGACCTGGACGAAGCATCAGCCAGTTTCCCGAAATTAACGATATTCACGGTGACTTTATGACGAAAGAGATCACCAGCTGATTTTGATATCGATTTTTAAAAGCATCACGATCGCAGCGACATAAGTTCAAAAATTCGATTTTCAATGAAGTACTGTAATTTTCATGAAGGGAAATGAATGCTTTTGTTGTATTCATACGCTCGAGAAATATGTCATAGCTCGTGAGGTTCGAATATGTGATCAATGATGAAGGCTGCAGGATGCAAAGTACCCATCATTAATCATACGGTTCAGAAGTGCATCTATGTATAATGGTATACTTTGCATGCCACTATTGTAACTTACGGGAATCCTTTTTGAATTGTCTGCAATCAATGTTTACAAATGCTCAAAAAACAGCACCTGCGTATGTTGAAGTCGTGATCAATTTGATTGAATATGTTAGGATATTTGAAATGAATTGTGACATCCAACAAGAAAATCGAGGAGCCTCCATTAATCATGTTTCTATTTTCTAGATCACGAGCCAAGTAAATTGTGACAAGGAACCAGCAGTTGAACAGATCAACGAGACGTCCAGTGTGGACTGTGAGAAATGCATGGATGAATGCCCTAAAGCAGGTGAATGAGTTCCCCTTTTCTGAGAAATTCTTGTGCCTTCAAGAGAAAATATCGAGTCTCTGCTTTACTGCTAGAAGAACGCACTTCTTACCAGAGTATCCTGGCTGTCAACACTTAATTAACACCGTGTAGTTTCGTGACTCTCCAACCACTACGGTAAACTTTTCGCACATTGTCTCCGCTTGAAGAATTTTTGAGGGAATCTTATGAAGAAATTATCTTGATGGACTTGAAGATCTTGAGAATCAGTATGAATATAATTGAACCGTGAAAAAGTGTTCTGGTTACCACGAGAAATTCTCGATGAAATCATATTCGTAGGTTGGGCTGATGACAACGTTCACGACTTTCGAAAAAACCATATCAAAAATTGCAACATTCACCCTTGTAATAATTTTCATCACTATTACCTAGAAATGCCACGTTTGGATAAGAATTTAGGTTTCTCGTGATGAAAAAATGCATCCGCACTTCGCTCGCAAGCCCATTCCAGGCACTGAAGGACATGTCTGTCCCAGTCTATCTCGCTTCACTCGACAGACAAACCGTTCTGGAACCCGAAGTGGGATGACGCTCTTAGTACGAAAATATACTATTTTCAACACAAGTAGGTCTCAAAGCTATTGGACACCAAAAAAGAGAAGTATTGTCGAAAAAGAACTCTTTGACTCTTGCGATTAAGAGATTTTGGGTAAACAATTTATCAATATTTAGAAAAAGACCTCTCAAAAAGCTTTTTAAACAGTCGAATTTGGAGGAAAGCATCATACTGCGATTTTACACACAGTGACCAGGAGGCAGGTAGAAACTTTTAGCATTTAAGCCATAGAGCAAATTTTGGTCGTGCTTAAATGCTATCACAGTGTTAGTTAAGGGTTAACAATACAATAATCTGCATACATAGTATGAGTTTTAAAGAAATGAACGGGGGTATGATATGTCAAGAGATTCATCGATGAATTTGACGTGAATAATCATTTCAAAAAATGCTTCCTTGAACAATACTTTTCTCCCAAGGAATCAACTAAGGATTTGAATACTATGGGAAATATTTTGTATCCGTGATCTTGCAAAGGTTTTGACTTCCTCATTCAAAATAAGATTCCTGATTTAATGAGCTATACGATACATCTCTCTTCAGCACAATAGCATCTGTACATTCGGGGAATAATCTAAGTGGGATAATTTACGATATGTTAATCATTGAGACGTCCCGTTTATATTCTCCTCATATTTTATTGTATCGTTGCAGTAAAAAAAGCTCCGGCGAAGAGGAAAAAAAAAGCTGTATTGACCACCACCAATCTGAGAGATATGGAGATTTTGCCACCCAAAAGAGATCGGCGATCTGTCAAGGATGGAAAATACAGCGAATACTTTTGTAGTTGAATTGTTACTTCGAATAGAATTATTGTTAATTTATCGATAATTATTATCTGATAATATATAAGAGTGTTGAAAGAATCCATTGCGCCCTTGTCATTCCAAAAAAATTGACTCGCAATGGATCTATGTCTTTCGTTGAGAAGTCCGAAATAAATCTGGACCGAGTGAAAATATTTTCCCTTCACCCCGCTAATTGTGACTCATTTGAGAGTTATTCATCTCGAAATGAAGGATACACAACCACTGGAGTGTTGAAAATCAAGCCAAAATTCGATAAAACGTGAAATACAATTATATATGGAGATTCCAAGAGCGTTCCTCGGTTGCTTCGCATCATACAATATCGAATTTCTAGATGCGTAGTTTAAAAAAATTTTCAGACATGTTTTACCAAGTTTTATTAACTCTTCTTCTCATGGGGTCAAGTTAGGGGTTTCGTGGATTCCCTCATATATTTGGATTAGAATATTTTTGTATACTCCCCCCCCCCCCCCAAATTTAAATGAGAAATGATTTGATCACCGTGATGGCTCTTTATTCCAATAATCGCAGCGCATTTAATGATAATTCTCTACGGTGCCTCGAGCACCGACGATGGGAGTTTAGATTTATTGATTTTTCTAATCCTTTTGAGGGGAAGGGCAGTATTTAACCTTGGTTGCCATGGAAACGTCCGGACAGGCGGACACTTCTGCGAAGTGTCAATTCTGCGTAATGTCAGTGTCCCTTTTATCTTGCAAACTTGATTTGCCTATAAAATTTTCTAGCTTGAGAGTTTCAACCAAATTCTGTTTTTTGGACACATAAGACCGATTTTGAAAGGATTCCCTGTCATTTATTTGTCATAAAATTACTTATTTTTTGAGAATTTGGTCTCGTTGTAAATATGTAAATAATGAGTTGTAAAATAACTTTTCGAGTACAATAAGTTGTTTAAAGGATCAATGAAACGCCTAGAAGCTCGATTATGAAGAAAAATTTGAAGTATATACTGTGATTAAATAGTAATAACAAGAAGATAGGAAACCACGTGTTTCTAGAATATTCCAGAAAATTATCTTTTGTTTATTACTAAATAATCGAAGCAGCCAATTTTGAGTTTTTTCATCATTTGTAATATGTTTTGATTCGACTAATCCAGGAATAATAGAAGAATCTACCAATATCATCGGAAAATATGAATTTCCAAGGAGAATCATCGTTTTTCCATCATTCTATCATCTAAATCATCATCTAACGTACAATATAGGTATACTGTACAGCCAGAGCACCGAGTATGAATACAGGCTCATTAGCCCATTGAGGCAGGCTTGCGCTCATTTGAATATTAGAGCTGTATCGAGGCTTTGGTGCTCTGGCATTCCTCAAGCCTGTATATAGAGTTGAAAATAAATGTGGATATTTCATTGGTAATATCTTGTAGTATTGATATGCCTCGATGCAGGTCCAGGACGATGCTGTGATGGCAGTCCGGGCCTAAGTCCCCGCGCTTCTCCAGTATTCGTCTGATTCAAAATTACGCACCCCGGGAATCCATGTTTGTGTAGGAGCCTCAGTCCTCTCTACACTCTTAGAAACCCGGGTGAGCCAATCTCACATCTTTCATAAGTCGATATGCATGAGGGCCTCAGTCCCCTCGGCGTTCACTTATGGAAGAGTTACATATTTTTTGGAAGTCGATGTGCATGAGGGCCTCAGTCCCCTCGGCGCTCACTTGCAAAAAATAGTTTACGATATACAAAAATCAGCTTTCTGAGGTCGAATGAATCTGTAGCTAAGTACCTATATAGTTCACCTTTGAAAGTTGAGGAGATCTTTAGCTTTTGCCACCTCGTTGAAGGGCCTCAGTCCCCGGATATGGGTGAGCAAAGGCTAGGATAATCCGCATTACGAATCCCTAATATCTATAAAAAATAAGGTCAATCCACGAAAAGTCGTACAAATCCATTGGGGTATCCCTATATTCAATTTATTACCAAGCATCCGGCTCTCTCCCGAGATCCAGAGCCCTTTGGTACCTCACAACTGAATCCTATGAGTATTCACATGATGAACAATAAGTGATACCTCTATGTTCACATGATACCTCTATTGCTATTGATACCAAAGAATACAGTGGCAAGATTCAAAATCACCAACCAGTCAAGTTTGGAATAAAATGGTTAAAGTGGACCTCGAAAACATGATAGCTTTGAGAAATCTTGATTCTCATTAGCTCTGATAACAACATGCAAAAGAAGGACCATTCCATGACATTATCCGACTCTAGTATGCAATGAAAAACTCTGACAGGCAACTTATCCTTTCAGGCTACGACTCCTTCAATATAGTACCTTACATATTAATAATGTTCATCTGGCAAGTTTATTTCACTGACGGATGGTCAACTTTACAAGAGATGGGTATGAGATTGGAAAATTGTTGTCATTGATGAAGTGAAAAAATATGCACACCGCCATTCATAAAAGAGTAGTTCCATAATATCGAATAGGCAACTTCTGTATGAATCCATTTCCACTCACCTTTCAAACATGCAAATCTTTTGGGAGTCAGTGGCTTCCTTGGGCTTCTAAAATTCAGCTGCTGGTTGCAGCGGTCTATGTTTACAGCTTTGTTTGCGGCCTCTTCTTCGGAATAAAAAGCTCTGAAGCAGTCTCTAGCAAATACACTTGGTTCCTTGTTTTTGAAAGTTGCCCAATTTTCGTTTGGCACTGATTCATTGAAGCATAGATGTTTCATTACAGTCTGAAAGGAAAATCATCAAGTCTTAACATATCCATAGGCTATCAGGAGCATTCAAGGGAATTGTTACTAACCTCTTCACCTGTTTTGGGGTCCTTGTGGACCCACAACTCTCCAGGCTTCATAATCTCATACGACTTAAATCTTCCATAATCTGATGGAGTGAAATTCCCTAAATCTTTTCTCTCTCTATTTTTTGGAGGTTCATATCTCTTATTGCAAATAATTCTGGCCCGAAGGATGCTTCGGGCACTGTTCCTGCTGCCATTCCCTGAGTCTCTGCTGGTACTCGGCACAGAGTTACAATCTGCAATTGAAATAGGTACATGTAGTAGTAACAGGGTGTTCTATATGATAGATAGATGACTGAATGCTAAAAACTCACCTTCCATGTTCAAACGTCTTCTCACTGGCTGATCCTCAATCACTTGTGCTTGTTGTAACTGGTTTTCTTCGAGCGAGTCAATTCTCAAAGCTAATCGTTGAATCATTTCATCTTGGATGCGCTTTTCTCTTATCACCTGGGCCAATTTGGCTTCCAGTTCTGCTCTCTCACTTTCAGTTCTAACCAATCGAATTTTGAGATCTTGAAGCTCTCCTTCGTCTTCGATGTGGAAATTTAATCCAGGCATTTCCTTGGCTTGAAATTCAAGAATTTCTAAATCTGCTCGTGACATTTCTTTTGGTTTTAGTACCTAAGAATGAAAATATAATTCTAATTATTTTTGCCTGTATTATTAAAATATTAAATGCTGTCTGATTGACTAACCTTCTTTTTTGTGTTTTTTTTGAGCTTTGGTTGTTTCCCTTTTTGTATCTTTCCTTTTTCTGGTTTTGTTCCATTCCCTTTGTCTTCGTCTTCACTTTTACTCGAGCTTTGACTTTCTTCATCGTCTTTCCCACCAATTGGCCCATCTCGTGGCAACAAGTGGTCAAACAAGTTGCTGTATCGTTTTTTAGAAAATACTGTTCTTTTATCTTCATTGATAGGTGCATTCTTCTCAAACTCGAGTTCCCCCCTTGATGCTATAACCACAAAATTTCATATTCACATCAGTAAGAGAATTTGGTTTATAGGTCTATCAAATTGAGTATAACGCTGGGATGTATAAGTGCTCACCAGCGAGCTTGATAACTTGTGCTGGTTCATACGATATCAACCCTTTTGCATCTTGTCACGGAACCAAGTAATCCCCATGTGGCTCAGAGTATTTGTACTTGTGTATTAGAGAAGTGTGTACAGTTGTTGTTTTCGTATTGGCTGATGTATGCCCATAGAAGCGCACAAGGGCTACTTTATGCACACTTGGGTCATACATCTGTTGACCAGCTGTAATAGAAAAACATACGTGTAAAGCGGAGAGTTAGAAAAAATGTAGAAATACCCGTTACCGCGACTGCGAACTTTATATCACCTCCTTGGCCATTTCCTGTGTTTGCATTCGCGTTTGGCTCGAGTGCTCGTGCTTCATCGGGTACATGTGGCGGTCGTTCGGGTGGTGGTGAGGGTGATCTAGAGCGATCATTATTATTTGGGTCCATAACTGCACCACATTAGCGCGATCGCGCTCTCCTGCAATTCGGAAATCGTTTTCACCAATAACATTTGACTTACAGTAACTCAAGTTCGTTTTGGGGCAATTATTGTGGATACTGCAAGCGCACTTGTATTCTCGAATATTCTTGGCTATTTATAGGTTAGAGTGATATGGCAGTAGTTCCCGGCATAAACGAGCACGTGACTAATCTCACGTGGTTCAACGGCGCGCTCGATGATGGGCATATTCAAATTGATTTTCTTTGAAATATCATTATTTGATCCTAATTCGGTACCGAAAATAAAAAATCATGCCGAACTTTTATTGCCGCGTCAGTAAAGGCCCCGTGACAACAGCAACGACGATGTAAAACCATGCACGAGCTACACTTGCGTGTGACTAGAGATAAAAATTTTTACGCCTGAAAATTGTAGAATTAATGACTGCAGAATAAGATCGTAGAAGGGCCGCGAAATTTAGAGGTTGACGGAGACACTTCGTTTAATTCGCCAAGTTAAGTACCACTCGACGGCAATGGCGTGTCGTGCCTAATTAAATAGCCCGGATTGCAACTGAGCGAAAAATATTCATGGCTCGGTATTTTGAAACTAATGACGAGCATAAATTTAATTGATAACCGTACCTAGCTTGTTAAATGTTGCAGATCAATGTGGATTAGTTTAGACACGTAATAATTAGTCAGATTAATGATGGCAGGCATACATACCTTATTAACAGTCGGAGGAGTGCAAAGGTGTTAATCTTTCCGCACTGGTTGGCGGCGACGATTGAAATGGACCGTTACTGTATGCACGATCATGCATGATGCATCGATCAAGGGCTCGAGAAAAAAGGAAGTGGGAGAATCATCAGGCTGGGTCTGCAATGGTGTGTGGTTCAGAGACGGAGAGGCCCAAGCTGCGTTCACATGCGTTCGTCGTGCGCGTTTTTCAATCTTGCGGTCGATTAATTCAAAATATCCCAATTGTCCAGTCACTTACGAACTCGTTCCAGAAAAGTGGGCTGCGAGCAGTATGAGAAACACTTCACGTCCAAATAATAGTTGGTTACGCGTACACTTTTGTCTCTCAGTGACTATCAGTAAAACTTGAAAGTGCATAACGATGTGTGGTAAAAAAAACGGTCAGATTCATTCGTCACGTATAAGCTATTTTTCAAAAACGATTTCGATAATGTTCCCGCCAATTGTTTATATCACGCAATTGAAAGCTGCACATTTTCTGGCTCAAATTAGTCAGCCTGCAGGATGCGGCCACATGAAGGCGGGAGCGCCCCATACCAGTTGTGAGTGGGACAAAGACGCAACACTTCGCGCCCACTTCAACCTCTTTTTCGCACTCATAGCTTATGGTGCTTTCGCGGCAAATGTCTCGATGCTGGTGCACATGCGTATCAGTGATCTAACTTGGTGAGGGGAGTTTCGCGCGCTTCGCTTCGGCACGGTCGCGCGCGCCGGCGGCGGGGTGGAAGCTTCGAACTGCGTTGGTCAAGATGTCTGCCACCGTGCCTCTGCCGGAATGAAACGTTTGAGGAGGGGGTAATGTTTAACAAATCGGAATAGTTTGCAGAAATGAATTGGAAATTTGGAAAAATATGCCCTGAGCCATTACTTTAAACGAGTGAGCAATCATTCAGGACAGTCGACTTGTCCCCACATTGCTCCTAACCCACGCAATAACGTGCTTAATTAGGGTGCGTTTGGTGATCAATCATAGTATATTAAGCAACAAGGGCGCCAAGAGATATTTGAGCACCAGTCACCGCAACGAGTGTGCAAACGCCTCATTTACGCACAGTTTCATCAATCACGCAGTGTGCAAATGGATCATTTGCGCACGCAGTTCGCAAATCAGCCATTTGCGCACTGCGTGAACGACGAAACTGTGCGCAAATGGAACGTTTGCACACGAGTTGCGGGGACGAGTGCGCAAATGTCGGCGCCCGAGTTGCTTACGATATTTTTTGTTATTTCTGTGAGCAAAAATGTAACCCGCCTCCTAAAACACATCAAAAAATTAGGGGATGCTGTGAGACTTGGGCGTCGTCTCGAGAGTTGACGGACTTTGTTCCTTTTTCGCATTGGTGTGTACGAACTTTCCGAGTCCTTTGTCCTCCTCAAACAAATTATGAACCATATTCATTTGAACTACTTGGGATCCATGACGACTTTCTGAAAAATTTTGACAGTAGCGAGGAGTGACCGAAGCATCACCTACAACGAATGATCAATGCATCTCAAGCATTCAGAAGAACATGGCACGACGGGGTCACAGGAGGGCGGAGGAGGGGGTGCAGGGGGCGGAGCCCCTCGACTGAAAAAAAATTCTGGGAAATGTATCAGGAAAAACTCTATCGCCCATGTAGTATGTTACCACGTTGCTCAAAACTGTCACTGGTGCTCGAAAGATCGAAGTTAGATATTCTCCACAATTATGTATGATGATGAGATATGAGGGTTTCCATGGAACTTTTAACTATTGACCCTCTGGAATGAAAAAAAAAATTTTTTCATCGCACTCATTTGGAATGAGTTTCATGTGATTCTTAGACCTTGAAAACACGTGAAAAAAGTGGTGCCACTCTCTTCCAAGCCGAGGTATCTGGTTCAGAACGACATGTACGGAATTTCACTCTTGAGACATTTGTGAATCAACTTTAATCGAATAGATTCGATTCAAAACATTGTCTAGACGATCGATTGGGATTATATTTCGCCTGACTGGACTTTAAGATGAATTTTATCATTGATTTTTCCAAAATTGGATGTAAAGGGACTAGGCGGTTAAGCATGGTGAAGTGGACCTTGTCAGGTATGACCCGGAAAGTATTTTTCCCCACTTTCTAACCCCAAATTATGACAAAAGCAGAGGTTTGTAGGTCCCAAAGTGACCCCTGTTTTCTACGGCACCCTAGGAATCCTCTAAAAAACCCTCGAAATCGATGTTCCTTCTATCAAATCGCATTCTGATGCATTTCAACGAATCAATCTGAAAATTTTTTGACATATTCTTGAAACTCCATCAAATAGAAGAAAGACGTTGGCATACTGACAACTTTGGATTTAGGCCCCGAAAAAAATTCTTGAATATTGAAAAACGATTTTTCTCATAGAGGTTGGGGATTAGCACGGAATTTGAACATTCCACCGTATTTGTCAGGTTATTTTACATCGAAAACTGCTTAGAAGCATATAACTTTAGGTGTTGGAACATGGTTAAAAATGCAAAAAACCATTTTCAAAGCAAATTTTGAGTCAGTAATTTGCATCTCCTGCGCATGCGCGTCCTCCTACATCTCTGAAAGTATTTTTAATCGATAGCTGACGCAATTTCCTCCAAAATGACTCCTTGAGGAGGTCGATTTGATGCAGTAAAACCTGAGATCTAGCTGGTCCAAGAAATGAAGAAATCCAAGGTATCAAATCCGTGAAGCCGTGGCTCCTTCAATGGGCCCGAAAAGTGCGAATTTTGAGTCGGACTGTTTCAAAGATGAAAACATGTGTTTTTGATGTAATTTTTGACGTAGAAACCGAATCCGTGGTCAGTTTTGTTCCAAACCTTCAAGATTTTTGGTGATTTCCAAAAAACCGACCGGAGGGTGTACGGCCATTTCCAGCCTTTTTCTACACATTTGAGATGTATGTTGAGTATAGGCAAAAAATTGAACTTGATACTAGAGGATGCAAGTTCGTTTTCTCTGTATTTTGACCAGCTGAAGACGATAGTGATGGTTTCGAGGCTTAGGAATGAGTTGGGAGTCAGATTTGGACTGATGGAGCTATATTTGGTTTTATGATCTTATCAGAGAGAACTGCATCATGCACCTCATATCTCTCTCTCGAGTTATTCCTGTGCCTCAAAACCATCAGCATCGTCTTCAGCTGGTCAAAATACAAAGCAAAACACACTTGCATCCTCTAGTATCAAGTTCAATTTTTTGTCTATACTCAACATACATCTCAAATGTGTAGAAAAAGGCTGGAAATGGCCGTACACCCTCCGGTCGGTTTTTTGGAAATCATCAAAAATCTTGAAGGTTTGGAACAAAACTGACCACGGATTCGGTTTCTACGTCAAAAATTACATCAAAAACACATGTTTACATCTTTGAAACAGTCCGACTCAAAATTCGCACTTTTCGGGCCCATTGAAGGAGCCACGGCTTCACGGATTTGATACCTTGGATTTCTTCATTTCTTGCACCAGCTAGATCTCAGATTTTACTGCATCAAATCGACCTCCTCAAAGGGTCATTTTGAAGGAAATTGCGTCAGCTATCGATTAAGAATACTTTCAGAGATGTAGGAGGATGCGCATGCGCAGAAAATGCAAATTACTGACTCAAAATTTGCTTTGAAAATGGTTTTTTGCATTTTTGACCATGTTCCACCACCTAAAAGTATATGCTTCCAAGCAGTTTTCGATGTAAAATAACCTGACAAACACGGTGGAATGTTCAAATTCCGTGCTAATCCCCAACCTCTATGAGAAAAATCGTTTTTCAATATTCAAGAATTTTTTTCGGGGCCTAAATCCAAAGTTGTCAGTATGCAGACATCTTTCTCCTATTTGATGGAGTTTCAAAAATATGTCAAAAAATTTTCAGATTGATTCGTTGAAATGCATCAGAATGCGATTTGATTGAAGGAACATCGATTTCGAGGGTTTTTTAGAGGATTCCTAGGGTGCCGTAGAAAACAGGGGTCACTTTGAGACCTACAAACCTTTGCTTTTGTCATAATTTGGGGTTAGAAAGTGGGGAAAAATACTTTCCGGGCCATACCTGACAAGGTCCACTTCACCATGCTTAACCGCCTAGTCCCTTTCCAAAATCGAGTCACGACTTATGAGTCTCATTTCAATTTCCAGAGTATACTGTGGTGTGATTTTGTTCATATTTCAGCCGTATACTATGTACAAATCGAGAAAATCGCGATACAATCACCTTTAGAGGCTCATTTAGCTCATCATCCGGATTCAAATATTTCTCCTCAGCTTCTCACAGAAATACCGATCGACACTTGCAACTCAAAACAGTGCGATTATATCCTTTTTGTGATGAAGAAAAAAGAGCACAACGTCCCAACCCTGTGCTTCGCGTCTCCTGAGTATGACATCAAAAAATGACCATTTTCAAGGCCAGTGGCGCGATAACTTTATGAGCTTTGAAGCTTTATCAAATTTGTCCGGATAAACGCACACTCACAAACCAAACGGGATCTGATTCGTCTTTTTTTTAACTTCGAAAACTCATTGCTAAATTCCCCGTTTCGCACCAAGGTATTTCATCATTTTCGTGAACAATAGCCAGAGAAAGTTTCCCCACAAAACTCGGTTACATCGATGAATGAGAGCTAATATCATAGCCAAATCAGCGCACACCTCTGAATCAAAGATTTCCTCAAAATATGAGATTAGTAGATGGATATATCATTCCACCGAAGTAGTTGAGGCATAGGTATTTTAGTTACAGCCCTATCGATTCAAAAAATTGTGTTGGTACATTTGTAAACTACCCAAAAATCATCTTTTGCGGTCTGCTATTGACAAATCAGGATGCGTTTCAACAAAAAAGAATGTAGTCCATATTGAATGATGCCAAATACTATTAAGGCCACTCCTGCGCACTCCGAATAGTTCAAAATACTCCTGGAACACTGCAGTAACACAAAAGTTAAAAGTTCCGTGGAAACCCTCATATAGATAGATGATGGTATAGAGTGATCAGAAAACAACTCAAGTCCAGTGCGCAAATGCCTCATTTGCACACTGTTCTTCGTTTACGCGGTGCGCAAACGAGTATTTGCGCACTGATGCCTCATTTGCGCACTGCGTGAAAAAATATTTGCACACAGTTGTGTCGGAATAATGTGCAAATTCGCTATTTGCACACGCACACTTGCGTCTAAATGGCCATTTTTGCGCACAGAATAACAAAAAAAAATGTTAGGAGGGTAAGCCATTAGAACCGGCTATATTTTTGGACTGAGCTATTGAACCCAAAAAAGATGGCTACTTTGAAATTGTCCTGAAAATTATAATTTCGGTCAAAATTACGAAAGCTTCAAGAACGTACAGTGCAGCGTACGTCGTTAATGCGCGTGCGCCACTGCCATTGACTGCCATGGCCGCTTACTATATATATGCTCGGACGCAGTTCCGGTATAGAAGTGGAAGCAGTCAGGATCACGGCGCGTGCACGTGCAATGGCGTATTTGAATTTTGGTAGTCCGGCTCAATTATCAAGCATTATATTCAACCAAAAATGATAAAGCCAATATCGCCATCCGTCTCAGAAAATTTAGATAAAACTGATAGGTAAGTGCTCCATGACTATTCTAGCTTCATTGCTTTTCATGAGTTCTGTAGTGCAAGAACAAGTTGTTACCGAACACTGTTCTGGCACAATCTAGATAGAAGGTGCCATGATATATACTCTTACGTATATATACATCTCTACTGCTCCATATTCCACGAAATAGTACATTATTGCCCTGGGCGCGTACGCCCAGTTCGGGCGCTAGGACAGTTCATTTTCCGAGCGAAGCGAGGGAAACAAGTCCTCCGTGCCCGAAATGGGCCTGCGAGCACAGGGCGATAATGATTTTTCATCATGAGAACCCTAAAACCGCATTTAAATGCGGCCTTTTCAGGTTAGAATTATGAGGAATATAATAATTATAGAACTAAGCGCAACATGTCATTGAGGAACATCATCCTTGAATGTTGGACATGAAGATAGATTTGTGATGATCTTCTGTTTCAGGATTCAAGTATTCGTAGACATACTTTCAACTACTCTCTGCTACTCCAGCCTTTGGAGGCTTGGCTGACAATCTTGTCTATCATTCCCTGTCTGTATACTACCAGCAATGAATCATTGCCATGGGGAAGAGAACACAATACAAGAAATATGTTAGAAACAAGCATGAAAAAAGATCACGTGCCACCAAACACAGGAATCCTTCATGTATTTCATCGAACTCAGATGTAAGAATTATTTTCATACAAGTGTATCAAAGAGTAAGATGTTGTAGATTCCTAATTTGTTTCCTGATTTTCAGGTGCAAAGTATACATCAGCCACTTGAAAGCTCATCGTCTTCTTTTGGAAGCAGTGTCAATGGTTTTAGACGGGATGTGAGAAGTGTAAGATCTCGATGTGACATCATCAGTTATGATCCGTCAGCGCAGGTATTGACTCTTGCTCATACTCACATCTATCTTACCACAGTATCAAGTGACTCTTGACCGTGTGCTTTGACTAGCTCAATTCTCAGTGAGGCTCTGAGCCATCCTTCTTTCTTTTGTGTGCAATAATCATGATTATGCTCCCCGTGAAGCTGTGAAACGTCAACTCTCCATTGGATGCAATTACTTCCCACACCCAAATGCACAACGGCTCAAAACAAGAGTCTGCACCATTAAATGCAATAATCAGCTTGTCGATCATTATGGAATACAATTTGCCTTTCCTCTTTCAGCAAATCCTTCCTGCTACTCCCTCTCCAGTTGTCAGAGATATATCTGTTTCACCTCATGGAGTTGTTCAAGATCCTATCATCGTAAGTAAACAAAATTATAGGAAAAAGTGCTACACATATCCATATCTTATCCGTGTTGGTTCTTGCTTCTGGCATGGGGATCTACAATAGCAAGTTTCCCTACAGCCCTGTAAAATTTGTCATATTGATTTTGCTTATTCATACTTGTATATTGAAGCACATTTGTGGCCACGAATCCATAGTGTATTCCATATAGAAGGTTCACACTCAAATTATTAAAGATAACATTTCATACTTTTAGGGAGTGGATGCATCCCCCGATTCAGAATCAGGCCAAAGTGGAATTCAATTTGGTGGAGCACAGGATGGTTTATTCAATGTGAGTGGCTATTATGATTATATCTAGTGCATATATTTCTATCTTCATTGGACTTGATGGCAAATCCACAAAGGCATGGGATGCACTCATAAGCAAGCTTTGCAAATGACGGAATCCTTCCTGGAATCGAGTATCTAGGCGCTTCCCCAAGTACCCAGGGTGCAAGTAAATGATTCGAGAATATCTGTCTCAAAGTGGTGGAAACTTATTGGGTTTACGAGCAAATATGTTGTTGATATTTTTGGCAAGCTTTCTCACCTACGAAGAGGATGTAACTCTGAAGCAATATTAATGTTCTTTGATATTGTAATATTTGTATTTATTCAAAGTGTCGAAGTTTAGTACCGATAGATGGACACTACTATGGTTTTATTTACTTTTACTACGACTTTGGAGATCAAAATCACTTCCCCCCTAAGTAAATTTCGAAGAACAATGGGATTTCTGTGAGTTGGGGCAAACTTGAGTATTTTTCCAATCCACTCTTGTTATTCATAAGTACTCGAAAATTTTTGCATTTAAAATAGAAAATTCTCAGAAGTGAACACAACTACCTACTTTATTTCTCGCGAAGATATTTGAAATCTTTGAATTGATGAAAAGTGATGATGAAATCTTGATGAAGAGAATGGAAGGATATTGACTCGACTCTTATGAATTGTCGGGAACGCAAAATATCGAACATTTTTCCCATGTCAATTTACACATCTCGGATATAACTGTAAAATCCTTAAAGCCCTTGAAAAGTCCTGACTGCAACTCTACTCAAATTGAAAGACAGCTTAAAGTTTCAATCGCTACATTGCCCTCAGCGATTATTCTAAGAAACCTCAATCATTGAATATGATCATTACCAATATTGGCATGAGATTGAATACATTCTCTGCTTTTTTTGTTGACCAGGGGGTTTTCCACCAAAAAATTTACAGCCAGAAATCTGACCCTGAATTCCTTCTATTCTGCTATAATTATGGAGATTTGTGTGCTGATTATTTTATAATACGAATGTAAGATCGATATCTGTATTGAAAATTGTATAATCGACATTTCATTTGAACTCTGAAAAGATTCAAGCAGCACAACCGCAGAGCTCGTTGTCCTTGGGAAAAGTGGCTGAACCCGGAACAGCAGGTCGATTTTGGGTTCAAATGATATTTTTTTTTTTATTGAATTATTTAGAGACGCTGTTGGACACTCAAAGTGCTATTCAGCGTCTATCGAATGATAATTAGCACATGGAATATTCGTGATTGAGAAGAGCTATCATTCGAAAGTAGGGTCGTTGTCTCAATAAACTGTAAAATATTCCAATTTTTTCTCGGCTTACCCGTTATAAGTAGGGAAATATTTGCTTTTTCGCAAGACTTTTTAAAAAGTTTATAAGCACAGCGATAAAAGCTACACGAAAATGTCCACTACATTTTCTCCGGTAAGTGCATGCCTTCGAAGTCTTTCTTGATCGAATTTGTAATTCAATCTGTACCAATGAAATTGTTGCAGGTGTTCATAATGGGTTTGAACGATTTTTTGTGATAGGATGAGGCCAATCGTAAACGAAAGAGGTTGATCGTTACGTTGTAATTTCATGGTTTTCATCGTTTGTTGCAATCTTTCAATCTGTTGTTGCTTGCGTTCACAGTTCAAAGTCGAAATTTTGCCATCTGTATAAATAGTAAACGATAGAACTGATAACCAAATACAAAGTGAATTATTTCGTTTCAAATTCACTCAATTATGTATGAACAAATGAAAACGTAGAACCTGTTTTAAAAAATTGCAGGTTATTCATCCGAACGAATTTGGTTATAATTTTGTAGAAGAATATTTCTGATGGCATGAATTCCTTTGGAGGAAGAGGGGATCATATTTGTTGATATCTTGTCAAGATCTCAAAATCAGGTATCTGCAAGTTTTCGACAGAATAAAATGTGTTTTACGACTTGACACGGGTGAACTGTGAAAAATAGGAGAGAATGGACGCTCTCGTTGATTTTTTTTTCAAAGAGAAAGTATTGTATCGGTGCGAAAATTGGCGCTTGAGATTCTTTTAATTTTCCCAATTTTGACACCCTAGTTCGAGCGGTGTATTTTGTTGATGAATATTGATCAAGAAAAGTCGAAGGGTTGTTGAGTGAAGAAGGAAGGATGGTTTCCATGGTTTCCAATTTTGGATCATCGGCAGGAAACGAGAAAGCGTTCCGCAAATGGCTTTTTGCAGTGTATTTTAAGCCTATCGTAGTCACATATTTGATTTGACCAGGGATGCCCCGGCACATTTTCCACCCTCTAACCGTGACTTTTATTGTAGTTTTCTACTAAACACAAACTGAGTCTTCCAATTTCTTTTCATGTAGAAACCGAGTCATTTTGCATTAATTATTAGAAATTTTCAAATATTGGGAATGCGAAAGGTCTCGTATGCGTCAGAAATCAACTGCACCCCGTTGCAAACAGTTTTAGAAAAGTCAGCTTCGGAAAAAATTGAGTCACCTTCCTTTTCGCGAAAATCGCTCGAATTTATTTTTAAACAATGATTATTATGAAAACACCCAGGTCACCTGCTAAACCAGACTTTGAGTTATGGGACACTGGCTGTCACATGACCCCCACGGCGTTTCAAAGCGGCTCTAAATAATCAGTGTTCTACAACTTAGAGTCCGGCTTAGCAGGTGACCCGGGTGCTTTTACAATAATCAGTGTTTGAAAATAAATTACAGCAAGTATTGCAAGAAGGAAGGTGACTCAGTTTTTGTCAAAGCTGACTCAGTTTCTTAAAACTATTTGCAACGGGGTGCAGTTGATTTCTGACGCATACGAGACCACTTCCTCCCTCATTATTTGGAAATTTTCAATAATTAATGCAAAATGACTCAGTTTCTAATTGAAGTGAAGTTGGGAGAATCAGTTTGGGTTTCGTAGTAAACTCCAAGAAAAGTCACAATGGGGGGGGGGTTGATAAATGAGCCGGGGCACCCGTGGTTTTGATGTGTGGTTCTGCGTCTCTCGCAAGTTGATTCATGCATTCTCATTGTATTTTTCGAGAGTTTGGCTTGGAATATGATGAAAGTCGATTTTAACACCACACCAGAGTCGGTCATGCTTCATCATTTTTTGTATGAATACAAATATGGAAAATGTGTAGTTTTTTGATGAGAAAGCACCAGTTTACAATAGAACTTGACTGATTTCCATAAAATTTGATTGATTGAGTCATAAGTGATTTTGGTAGATTTTTTCGTCCTTGATGATTAATATACGAGTTGATTGATTGAGGTTTCTCGGGATTGCTGATCATGGAAGTGAAGTCAAATATCAAAAATTGAAAATGGCGGATTCCATATAGTGAGTGAAATTTTCGAAAACTCCTTCGATCTGTATGGAAAATTTTTAATCCGGGGTTTATGTCGTCGCTGATCATAAAGAAGTATTCTGATTCCGAGAATGTAAGATGGCGGATTCAATATGTCTTCTAGACTTTTCAGAACTCATTGGATCTTGCTGAAAAAATTACTAAGTGGTTTTCGGGGTCGCTGATCACGTGAATCAGTCAGCATTTTATAATTCAAAAATGGGAAGACCGAGACGGTGGGTCCAACATGGCGGTTGCAGAATCTGCTATCAATTTCATAGTTAGCGACACGAAAATCCTCCATGTACACATTTTCAGGCAAATACAAGTAATTTTGAAACTTTGGTGACCATCTCGTGCCCGCCATTTCTGACTTCCAAAATCCAACTCGATTCTCGTGATCAGCGAAAACCCTAATAATAATTCATAGCCGCAAATATTAGTCACTTCCTGATGGAATGTCGGCGATCATTTCTCCTACTTTTTGCAATTCCTTGAATTCATGTACGAAGTGTCTGTAAGCACGATATTTCTTCTCTGAACTCACTCACTGGTACTAGACTTGGAAACCTATGAATGATCAAACTCAGAGTTTATCTTGCTGATTGTTACTGACTTCCAGGGGCATTGGGATCGTGACGCCCATGAACAAATAATGACAGATGGTGAAACCGAAAATGCAGACGACGCAGCTGTTCGAGGCACAGTTCATGCAAATGTTGAGCATAACGATCAACTCGGTGGTTTCGAAAGGCTTCGGAATTTTATCTCTCAAGACAAGAATAATGACACTGTTGAAGCGTCGGTCGATGTGAATAAGTGTGAAATTGTATTGGCGGTTTTGAAGTAGCTTTGAGATATTCATTAAGTCAGACGGCGACGGCCAATCTGTTTAAGATGATAAGTATTTTATTGGGTTGCGACGACTTGCCCACTAGTAGATATCTACTGGACAAGCAATTCAATAATTTCGATGGTGTTGTTTATCATGCTTGTTGCCCAGAGTGCGATAAGTATGTATCCAAGTTCGATATTGATACGACAACATTGACATGTCATAATTGTAACTTCGTCTTTGATGTTAGGAGTCCAACTTATAACAAGTTCTTTGCTATTATTGATCCCAAATTTGAGATAGCAAATCTATTAGAAAGTCACTGGAAAGAGTTTCAAAGAACTCTGAGGAGAGAACATAAGGAGGGAAAATACTCTGATATTACTGATGGAGATATGTACAGGGCTTTCGTAAATTCATTGCCCCTCAATATCCGGTTCAGATTCATCACATTGCTTTTCAACGCTGATGGGGCTGCACTGTACAAATCCTCAAACTTTTCACTTTGGCCCATTCAAGCGATAATTAACAAACTGCCTTTCTCTGTAAGATCTGCATCTCCCATAACACTCGGGATTTGGTTTGGCAAGGATGAGCCAGATATGGGGATTTTTTTGAAAGAATTTGTGCTGAGTATGAATAAATTAAGTGATAAGGGTGTTCCTTGTACAGTTGTTGGTGGAACTCAGAATGTAAAGGTGTATAGCCCTCGCTCTTGTGTAGATTCAATGGCTAGGGGTCCAATGCAGGGCATGAAACTATGCACATCTTATTTCGGTTGTAACTGGTGTTTGCACCCTGGCGTGTATGTTGAATCTGGCGAGCGAGGTGCTGTTGAATACGTCGTGATCCACGATATACCTGAGCGTACGGAGACAGAAACTAAAGAGCACATGAGAGAAGCTGCAAACTCGACATTGCCCGTTTGTGGAGTAAAGTATGCGTCGTGGTTGATTAATTTATTAGCTTTCAATATCATATGGGGCTTCGTTCCAGATCCCATGCACCACGTGGATCTCGGTATAGGTAAACAATTTTTGGAAAGGTGGTTGACCATACTGACACCCGGCGAGAGGAGTAGGATTGATGATATGATGAAAAAAATTCGAGTTCCAAATAATGTACAACGGCTGTCGAGGCCGATAAAAGAAAAAAAATTCTGGAAGGCTCAAGAGTGGGAGAATTTCATACTGTACTACTCGCTACCAATTTTGAGAGCATTTCCACGCATGTCACAGATAGCCGATCATTGGGCGTTACTTGTTGAAGGATATTACAAGCTAATGAAAGCCACTGTAACTTCTCATGATATTGCTTCGGCTCATGAATTGTTCAAGGAATTTGTAGTGAAAACTGAAGCAATTTATTCGAAAGAATTCATGACTTTCAATCTGCATCAGTTATTACATTTAGCTCAGAGTGTTTTGAACTGGGGTCCTCTGTGGTCTCACTTATTTGGAACACAATTATTTGGAACAAATCCACTCTCCTAAATGTGTCACGCTCCAGGTCTGTAGGGCTGTCTCAATGCGCCAAAGTGAAGTCATTCTCAGAAGACACGTAGTCTCAATAGATTATTCACCTATCACAGATTACATCAATTATTTAGAGTACTCAGAAGCCAAAAATACGAGTAAGCTCAGAGATGAGAGATATTCTGGAAGGTCTGTGAAATTATCCCGTGGCAGTAGAACTCAAATACAAGTATCTCAAAACGCACGTGTGTATATGAAAATGGTAAAAAATGCTTGTTTGTATCGTAGTATGAATGATAGATCAGTTAGATCTGATGACTCTTATGCTCAACTTGACGACGGAAGTTACATCCATATCGTAAAATTCATCGCAGATGGGAGTCTTGATGAATCCATAACTGTTTGTAAGTTCCTCGAAGTCAGACGAATAATGAATGACGAATTTCCTACTGTAACAATTACCGTTGAGCACGAAGAAAATAGCCTCGTTGACACCAAAAAAATCAAATCAGTATGCGTTGCTGTTAAAATTGATGAAACTGTGTATCTCACTCCTCCCCCGAATTTATATCGTAATTAAGTCATTGTGTACTTGACTCTTCTCGAAGGTAGATTTTGTCGAAGCATCAACACTCACCGAAAATTGATGTGCTGGGTGTCTGAATGTTGTAAATAATATCCATTTCCATTCATCAGTTCACTAAATTGCTTTTTCAATACTCATGGATGTTCACGATTGCCTGTTTCAATCATCTCAATATTAAGTACTCGACAAAGTTCGCATGTGTTCTCTGACAAATCAACTGCCAAATGATGTAATTTCAGGGATTTTGAAAGAGAAACCTTTTCTACTGTATGCAATTTAGACGCGGATGAAGATAGAACAATTTTACAAAAAGCATCTTGAAGAGCGAAAAAAATGCCATTTGCAATGATGTTTTCATTATTTTTCACGTCGTGCGAATAAGAGTGCGAGAGCTCTTAAAGTAGGCAGATTCTCGGATTTTCAATGGAATACGGGTGAAAACAGCAGAAAATGGCAAAAAACAACGGATTTGGCTGTCTTCAAGAAGCTTTTTGCAAAATTGGTCTATCTTCATCCGCGTCCAAATTACAGTCCATATAGTGAAACCTTTTTTTCCGTCATCCTTGGAATGACGTCTATTTGAGGTACCAAAAAGGGCTGAGAGAAAAATCAAGAAGCACTCGAAGTTAGCATTTTTTCTCATCTTGAAGATGCTTCTCATTAAATCCCTCTACATTAACCTGGGCTCGAGCAATCGACGTTTTTGCAAGAGAGGATTTCATACCACTGTTCAGGTTTTTGCTCGGTACTGCAATCCCTGTGTAAATTTTGTATATGAGTAAGCGACGAAAATGGTTGAATGAGAAAATGTGACAGCTCGAGCCTAAACAATTAAAACATACAGCGGTACATCGATGTCATTCAAAGTTCCTGAGAGAACGATTGTGCAACTCAAATATTTGCATCTTAGTTTCTAGTATTTCTGGGTCGAGATATAAATTAACATTTTCCGCAAAGGAAAAGTGTACTTGATAAGAAAATTGCTCTGGCAGTGATATTTTCTAGATTTCTCCCAAGTTTCTCCTTGTCCTTGTCGGAAAGAAGGCAAAATAGGGGTCCCGCAAAATAGTGTTTCCACGACGTTAAAAAATGCTCCCTCACAATTTCAAAATGTTTGTGTCATTTGTGAAGAGGAACCTAACTTGCGAAGGAAAAATATAACTCGGTCCAGGGATCAGCTAGGATACTTCGGAAAACGTATGTTGGCGTTTTGAAATCATCATAAGATATTTCAGTCTGGACGATGAATGGACTTAGATATGGCTTACAAATTACCAAGATTAGACCAAATGTCTCCAGTTCCCTCCGAGACTCGACTTGACCAAGCAAAAATGTGTTATGTCGCACAAAATTCCCCCAAATAGTTCGTAGAGTAGTAGAAAAAATCGACAAAATAAGCCAAACTAAAATAGTTGTGCACCAACGATACTGTAGCTAGAGAGGTCTAAAAATTAGACATTTCATTCATTGTTGTATCTAATTCTTGTAGTGGTCGTATACATAAATCATGTTTGAGATTTTTAAGAGGTCTGAAAAGTGCCTCGCAATTGTTGATAGATGATAGCTTGGAATTACACATTCAGATTCACATGACTTTAACAAATATTCATATCTATTCAGATATAGTAAATTGAATTGAAAATTAAACATATTCAGATAATCCCAGAACCGATCGTGTGGAGAATTCTAGTTCAGCACTCTGGCGAATTCTTCCAAATTCATAGCTTCTACTTTACTTGATTTTCCCCGATGTGATGTGTATCTATGTTAGTCAGACCAGACTCAGCGCTTTCCAGGAAAAATTGCTGACATATCAAATTATCATTTAGGGGGTCTTAAGAATGCGTATGTACGTGTTGATGCCTCCGAGAGTTGATTCATGATCTCCCAAAAATAACTGATTTGATTATTGAGTTGATGGCAAAATAGGCACAGGAAGGAAAGGGTTTAAAATGAATACACCAACAAATCCAGGGCTCGGGAAAATCCTGATGTGTATAATATATAGTGTATCATTACAGCAAAACTCTAATTGTAAATAAATGATTGAAATATTTTGCCACCTGTCCTGATGTGTACGAATAGATATGAATAGTTGACGAAAATGTTTCTTGTGATCTTGTCGTCGCCATGGATAAATCCGGATTAATGATGCTTGTTCTTGAAGAATGTGTACAGATCGTTGTAAATACTCTGCGTTTATACAGATGTTGTGGTGTCAGAAATTTGTCTCTATTAATCAGATCTGCAATTAGAAATATGTTTATGTATGTTCAATGAACTGAAATCGAACTCATAGATTTTCGAGCTTACGGCAAAGACCTGAATTTCATGTCTAATAAAACCCTACATGTGTAATCTAGCATATACAGATGATGAATCAGCGAGATTTTTCCACCTGTCTTGTTAATAAATGAACAGTGTTCGCGACTACATGGAACTTTGTTGAAGTATTGGAGTCCCTCGATAAGTTTTTCATGTCCATCGCTCAAGAAACACTCGCACTTCAGTGTCCATATCAATATACAATTATGTCAAGATTTGCCTCATTGCAGTTTGAGATACCACTGACGATGAGGTTGGTCAATAGAAATTCGCTCCATGATGCGTATAATACATTCACTGATGTGTAAAAGATAATAAGCGAAACAATTAAAGTTACTCTTATTAAACTATGAGATGTTATTTTTTCGAGCTTCATGCGGAAGACTCGTGTCAACGAGTCATTAAAATGACTCGTGGCAACAAGTGATCAAAATGACTTGTGGCAACGAGTCAATGGGACGACTCGTTCATCCGACTCGTTCGTCGGCCAAATCGCTGATGAAGATTATTTTTTTAGCATCGTAGGTTTGTCGAGTTTTCTATCATGGGAAGCAGAGTTCCATTTTTTACATGGAGCAATTCATGTCGAAAATGAAACGCTTGCGAAATCTTCGTTTCTTGATCATCCCATAATTGTGCGTGGGATTCTGTCTGCGCTTCGGCTAGTATCGAGTTTTTTTCTCGATGGTTTTTGGAAAATAATCCAGAAAAGTTAGCACGACAACAAGGTGAGTGGAGGCGCTCAATAAATTGGACGCAGCTGACATCGCAAGGCACAGAAAATTACTACGCTTCAGTCTGCAGGTGATGATTACACACAGTCCCTAAATACATATGTCCGCATCGGGTAAACAACACTCACCCTCTCCAACTCCCAGTCATAGGTTAGACCTGGGCCTAGAAGACCCGAGCTCCAAGATTTCCACGAACCCAGATTACAACCAAGGCCATACACTCGACTAGCTCGCGCAATCGACATTTTATCGATTTCAATTGGGAAGTCAGTTAACCCATCTCTGTGACACAATATCTGTTCGTTCAGTTATTTTTCCATAGAAAAAACGATAAAAAATTATGTCGCATGAGTCGTTTGAATAAGTCGTTTTCCAATCAACATAATAAAACGATAATTGACTCAATAACGAGTCAAATATTTGACTCGTGTAACGATTCAAATATATGACTCGTTTACTTTCACGCGGGTACACTGTATTGACGACGCCAAGCATGGAATGTAGTTGCGGAGGGGGTAACTTATGAAGAATCAAGCTATCTCCGTCAGATTTCCCAATTATTGGTGGATGGCTAGTGTTATCTTATAGTTGTAACGTTGAACCCTGAGAAACTTGTGAAATGAATGTGATTTAGATGAGTCAATCGATCGAAAATTTCAAAAATTGAGATTAAGAAAGAACAGCTTGACAAAATATTCTGATTCTTGTTGGAAAATGATCCAGGAATTGTGCTGTAAAGGATCCCGCAAGCATCTCGGAGGAGCAAAGACCTTCCAATAAAAGTTGGTTCAAGAGCCCCGTGTATGTTAGGTCCGTGTATCACTTTCCCGATGTCTTATACATGTAAGAATGACATATACTGTTCTAACTCGTTGCAAAAAAAACGTCTGTCCATGTTCTACAACATATTATCACTCAATTTGCAAAAAGGAGTGGAGGGAATTGTGATAGACATGCGGGGCATCAATTTCCAACTTCTGAATTTTCAGGTCCAAAATGTGTAAGTTTTCGCGATAATGCCCATATATACGTGATGGGCGGCTCTTTTCAAAGACCTGATGATCAAGTTTCGAAAAGTCGAGAAATAGATCTTATGACCTTCGAAAGTTAGGCATGGAGTTGGCATATTTTCGTCTCCTAAATATCGAAATTTCCTCGGGAAAACCCATATGCTATAGCAAATAACGAATACTGACTTTGAAAAATTTTGCACTGAGCGATATCAAGTGTATAAGGCCTCGCAATGCGTTAACATTGAAAATGGAAGGTTAAGACAGGGTTTGACGGAACACCATCAGTGATTTTGGTAGATTTTTTCGTCCTTGATGGTTGATATACAAGTTGAACATTTGGTCTCGTCGATCTTGAAGGACGGTGGGGAACATTCATCAACAGCAACAATAGCGCAGTGGTAACGATGATGGCATGCTAACTTGACAGAATCAGTGGGCGTGGGTTCGATCCCCGGGTGAGTCAAATTTTCTACAACATATCAAAGTTTTTTTCAACCAGTTGTAGTGCTCAATCACGTTGATAATTCATATTAAGTTGAAAGACGAATGGAAAATGGATTTTTTTGATGGAATAAAAGATCAAAAAACCTTTCAGGAACGCTCCAAGAATCACTCAAGAACACTTGTCGAACGCTTCTCGAACATCTTGAGAATTTCTAAAGAACCCTTCCCGAACACTTTACGAACATTACAAGAGCTCCTTAAGAACTCTTCTCGGTGGCGCATATAGGGATTCCTCAAAAACTCTTCTAGAACCATCTCAAGGATCCTCCTAGAATCTTAAAGAACTCTTTGAGAATTCCAAAAGAATTGTGGTGCTGGCTGGGATAGTCATATCAACTTTGATACATCTTTTTTTGGCTCGAGTTCAAGTTATCAAACATAGCCATGTAATGTGACCTTTCATCATCATAATGACCAATAAATGTGTGTCGAAATTTCTCTATAATGGTGAAGTTGAACTGAATGTGATGGTTCAATGCCGGCTTGAGCCCAATCTTAGTGGTTCAGATTGTTATCCATTTAGTGGTTCTGTTGTTTGAATTTTGGTTTAGCTTATATGTTCATATGTCGAATCTAATATTTTCTCAATAATGATATGGGCACACATCTCACTTCTACCCATCACAATAAGTATGAATGTCTCAGATGAGCAATTCTTCTGCTAATCTAAATCTTTTGCCGAAATCCTTCATCCAAAATCTAGATCCCATACTATGGATATATGCAGGACCAGAGAGCTTTGTGAAATATTAAGGGCATGTGAAAGCTCTATCCTTACCGACCGAGCGGGTATTCGTTTGGGGGAGTAGTTCCAAGGCAGCCCTACAGAGGCGCCACAGTGAACTACTCCGACATATATAGTCACTAATAAAAGTCGGGCTGGGAAAACGCGTTGCTACGACAACACACTTACACTATTTCATATAATCAAATGGAAATAGCACGCCATAACAAACTGCACTCTACGGGAATTCCATTTATTCCACTTCCACTGTTTCTGTTCCACTTCACTTCACTAAAATAACACATTTCTCACTTCACTCACACACAAACCGACTATCACTGGCTTCAAATTCCCAACTGGCGAAGTGGTGACTCAGAAATTCTTATTGCAGAATCTGCTTGGATTTCTGTTGTCGGCACTCACTTCACGTTGTAGCTGGGGAGTTCTGAACATATAAAACTGCTTGCTTGAATATCTAATCTGAAATTCAACTCCCCATTCTTGACTCAGGAATTCTCATCACAGAAATTTGCTTGAATTTCTGTTATTGTCACTTGCGACAAGGGAGTTCTCAAAGTATCAAAATTTCCATGTATAGAAAAAATGACAATTTTACTAAAAATTCCTCCTGAACCTATACCTGGAAAAAAGGAAATACAATACCAATATCATTAACAGTAATAAGTTACCATCAGTCATGTAAATATAGAACAAGTGAATTAGCAAGTTACCAGGACTGCGAATGAAAAACAACAAAATACTTTCCTTGTGGCATTTTAATATCTCGCTGGTTCTTACAATCGAATACAGTATTAAGTGTATGCCACATGCCCCTGATCAGATTTCAATGAATGTGTTGGGATTAGAATAAGCAATTTTTTTGAAATTCCACCTGTGAAATTAAGTACAATCAGTCCTCAATAATTAACCGATAATCCATCACATCCAACAGAATAACTCCTATGATTTGGGAGAATAACGTGAACATAAATTCCTAAACTTTTTCTGAGCAATAGCAGAAAACCATCAAGCTTACCACCATGACAATTAGGAAAATCTCACCAAACAGAAGCAGTTTGAATCAATAATAGTCCAGTCTTCTCACTCTCCTTCATCCAAGTTTACAGTCAGAGATCCGCACTTGGTCCATATATATAGACCCCCACACCATAAATACCTGGACATCCTTCCGATATGTTATTTATCTACCCAAAAGTCGTTTCTAGGAGTCTGCATAAGTATCCGGAGTGAGTAATTGGCTCTTGAGATAGTCTGGGTCGGGTTTCAGCGTTTACGAATTTACGAATTTACGGATTTACGAATTTACGAATTTACAGATTTAGCGAGGCGCATGCCCAGTGGTGGCCCAGAGCGTTGCAATCAACAAGCTTCATTCACACGATTGAGCCCATCGGATCGGACCGCTAATTTGTAAACGAATTCAGACAAATTAATTTGGTCCAATGTTCCCTAGTTTGGAATGTTGGAGTGAAGCAACAAATCAAAAATGTACGAGCACAAGAAAAATTAGTCCAAAATCTGTCTAAATTCGTATACAAATCAGCGGCCCGGTCCGGTTGGCCCATTCGCGTGAATAAAGCTTGCTAACTGCAACACACTGGGCATGTGCTCTGCTAAATCTGTAAATTCGTAAATTCGTAGACGCTGTAACCCTACCCTGGGTATGTTTCGTACCAAAACTTACACCTTTATCTCAAAGTGCGAGCTTCTGAAAATAGGATAGAAATAAGAAAATTCTTCAATTCCCATCTCATATGAATTGTAATAGGGAGATCATAACTTTTGCAATCGATTGAATATGAAAACTCTGAGTCAAGGTGAAATTTATAGCAAATATCTGTGCAACAAGAGTTGTTGACATCTAGCCCCATTGGGCAACATAGCAAAAGCAGACAACTTAGAACCTCGTGGGGCATCGTCGATTGCTCCTGAATTCAAGTACCTCCGACGTTCATTAATTTTCACGGAAAACTTAATTTTCTTCCTATGCACACGTACAAAGAATCTTCTTGAAAGCAGTCGACAAGTTGTTGTTGCTGCGAAGAGATGCGAGACTGCGTTGCCAGATGCAAGCGCCCACTTCCCACTTTTCACTTTTCCACCAGCACTACAATATCACCGACAACCGGGGCACTCGCGTCTACTCGAGCACTCGAGAATGACAAATCGGGCACCCGCGACGGCACCGTGAAGCCCCGAACCGGTAACAAGGTGATGGGCTACCGGAACATGCCGTAAAATGGGTGGGTATGTGTATGTGTGCGACGTCGTTGTAGTCATTCCAGGTGGCTGCAGCAGACGACGGATTATGCGCCGCGGACGCCTTGATTATGTCGGTATATGAGTGGTGTCACTTTTTCCACTTGGTTCCTGTCTTTTTCGGAAAAATTATGGGACCGTGTATAGTTTAGGTTGTACTTGAAGATCGAATCTATCATTTGCTCAAAGTCTGAAGTTGATTGAAATTGTTGTTTTAATAGTAGTCTGAGGACTGTAATTCATGTCTACCGGCGTAATCACAGTCCTCAGACTACTGTTAAAACGATAATTCCAATCAACTTCAAACTTTTACCAAATGGCAGATCTGATCATAATGTACAGCCTGAACTATGTAGGGTTTTGAGATATTTCGCCAATTTTTTAGGAAAATTCATTTTAGTTGTGATCGGATCATATGGTGAGGTAGAGCTTTTGCATGGCCTTAACTTTGGAATGATGGGATATCCTCATATTCACTCAAGAGATTCGTTAACACTTCTCCTAGTTACACTTGGTTAAGGATAAAGCTGCATGCACTGACTGAATAAAGTATGCTCATTTTGTATCAATAAGTGATTTCAGAGACTACTAGATCAAGCCCGGGGACACAGTTCTTAAAAAAACTCACACACAATTTCACTCTCATGAATGATCACACTGAATCGCTATTTTCGATAACTTGAACTTGAGTCGACGAAAGATGTATTGACATGTTGATACATGTTTGTTGTTGTTCTCACACCAAAATCTGTCTGAAATGATAACAAGATCATACAAAGGTGCACCTCGAGGCACAACTATGTGCAAAAACCAAGCACTTGATGAATTAGATCCATACTTTTTTAGATTTTCAATTTCCATCATCAGACCTCATGCTCAGACTCATTCATTGTCACACGCTCTCAATCGTGGGGACATATTAGATTCATCAAGGTTCAATACATTTATTGAATGTTCAAGAAGAATGGATTCAGGTTGTAGCAGAGCAATGAGCTCTTGACTGCACTCCAAGCTTGTTCAAATTTTGTAGAATACTCAGGTAGAATCTATCTATAGACCAGCATCATATAGAGCACAAAAACTCTCTGAATACAGTCTCTGAAAACTGCATGACCTCGCACACAGAGTATTATTCCTAGGTTGAGGAGTCTGCAGCACGCTGATAAGGGCCTGCATGTTGAAAATAGTGTTGCCACAACTTTTATTATGGTTCATTACATGAGCACCAATTCAGACAGAACATTTATTATGAGGCTACTCAAAGGAGAGAATTAACATATTTCCTCTCATTAGAATGAAAACTTCTGTCACTCAGTTGGTTTATAACTTATGATCATCTTTCTGCTTGGTTATTGTGACTCTTGAATATGGATGGCTGCTCGTTTTGGTTACGATGCGGCACTGACAAATCAGTGATTGTGCATGTAAATGCTGTTGCTCAATTTGGCCCTTTGGATAGTTCTACCACATTCAGACCATATGGACTGAGTTCTAACACCATCAAGCGTTCAGCCAAACATGAATAAGAATTCTTTTCACTCACAGCTATGAACGATGCTCAAAGTCGTCAGGTGACAACGAGGTTATGCACCGTTATCATACTGACATAGTCAGTGTATGAGTACTGACGATCAGCTATCGAGTTTGGGAGCGATATATGCTGAATTACCAGCTCATATGCACTGAACGATCAGTGCGTGTGGGAGAACAGTTTGATTATATTGAAAATTAGATTGATTCCATGCAGGTGATGAAGGTCAGTATCATTGGTTGTTATCCAGGATCATGTTAAATACAATTATTCGAGACATAGTATGCTCTAGTCTTGTTGGGTCGACGATCAGTTTATCACTGAGTAGTCCAGTGAGGTCAAGACGCACTGGTAAGTTCAGTGCGATTCTCACTGATTCCGGCGGAGAGAGTACAACAGTCAAACAGAGAGGTAGCCCAAAAATTGCACAGGAGTGTTAAAAGAACCCCCAAAACTCGAAGGCAAAGCAATTTGAGGCATCCTCCATGAGGAACAAAGTTGTTGCATATCTTAGGATACATTCTTTGGTTGCCTGGGTTTCTCAAAAAACCACATTCCTTGAGGTTTTTGTGGCTTCTGAGGCCTCTCCTCGGAGGATTCGTCCTTTCGAAATGTGACACTGGCATTTTTCGAGGGGCTCCTGGAAATTTTTCAGGACTTTCGAGGAAGAGTTAGCAGAAGAATCGTCACTGACATACTGATAGGATATCTAAGGGTCACACGTTTGTAACACTACTCTGAAATTTTGAAGCGGCCATTCGGAAACACGACGGAATTGTCTCCGAATCAAGATTGCTGACAGATTAGAGGCAAGATACTGCAGGAACAGTTGAGATTGATATTTCCGGGAACTATCAGGAAACTTTCAAAAGTCTTTCAGGAAGCTCCTAGTGATTTTTCCCGAATTCTCCGCTCCAGATTGCTGCAATATAGTTAGTGATTAATTCAGAGATATTTCCGAGCCATATCAATGGTGAATTGTACTGGAATATTTTAGAAACTCCTCGAAAATCTTATAAGAAATGTTCCTGGGAAATGTTCGGTAATATTCCATGAAATGTTTCGGGAGGTTTTTAGGAAGATATTTATGCAACATGACAGTGGAATATCACAAATTCATTTCCTGGCATGTTTCTGCGAGGTTCCTTAGAGATTTCGATGTCATTTCTCATTCGAATATGGAGAAGAATTCCCCGTCAATGTTCCTGTGAAGATTCTGGAAGATTTCATTGATGGTTCCTGTGGAATTTCTTCCTGAGATGTTTGCGTACTGTATGTCCTTTAAGTGATATGGTGGACTCGGGGAGTTGTTGTAGTATGAATGATGACCCCTCGTCTAGCTCTAAGATTCGATCTTTTGAAGACTGTCAACATGCATATTTTGGCTGATAAACGATCTCGAGGATCTGATTATACGATTGACTAACACATATTCTACTTGTAAATCATGTACTGGCACTGATTGATTGTACATACTAATTGAAGAGGAACATTGACTGGGGGGGTAATCGTATGTATGAATGAATTGACTGCTCCGAATCAACTTGGATCGTCATATTAATATGAACTCTAACATGAAATTTTGTGTTCTCTCGACTCCCGAGGTAAGAATCCCGGTATTCTTCCAGAAGAAGATCCAAAGACCACAAAAATCTCAAAGAATGAGGTTTTTTGAAAAACCCAGGCAAGCAAAAAATGTGTCCTGAAGAATACACCAACTTTCTTCCTCATGAAAAATGTCTCAAATCGTTTCCCCTCTCGGTTGAACCGCTAATACTGTGTTTTTAGCTGATTTTCGCGTTTTGATGAATGCCACCACCATACGAGTTCTGGGCGACCCTCGAGGGAAACGGATTCATTTCCTGCATGAAAAAACCTACAATTTGACTACTTGCAGGATCTCAATATTGTCTGTTTAGTGGGAAAGTATAATTGGGAAAACTTGCAATTTCTCCTTCCCACTGTGCGTCGGCTGCTATAAGTCGTCAATAGACATAGACGTATCTACGTATCCTTTCGTGGACAGATAAATGCTGGAGATTTGCAGACCGAGATTCTCAGAGAATTTTCACATCCATATTAATGAGCTTCGGGATTTTAGCTCAAACCACAGCGCCACGATCAGCTGTTCACCAGAGAGTAAAACGCCTAGTTCGAACGCGTTTGCTTTCATTTCGAGAGTGTCTATGAGCTCGTGATAGTTGATGATTTTTTGCAATCTCTTAGGCTGAATTGTAGAAGAAAGGCTCTCTCATCGTAATACTATGGATCAGATCTACCTCCTGATACAATTCTCAGGGCGCCGTGACTTGATTTGAAGGAGAACTTAACATCCGGAAGATAGCAGTCACTATTCCGGAAACTGCGAATGTAAAATTCTCCTTCAGACCAAGACGAATCGCCCTGAAAGATTGTATCAGGAGGTAGATATGATCTACAGAACTACGATGAGAGACGGTGTTTTCCAAGATATTGCGCAAATCACGAATGTTGAAGCTTCCCGTGACGGAACCCAAGGTCGGTAGAAAAAATAGAGCTCCCGGGCCCCCTTAAATGAGAGAGGCTCTTGTTCGGCAAATTGCTGCAAATCGATGCCACGCGAAAGAAATTTACATGCAGACTCTGTTACCCAAAACAAGTAACTGGCGTGATTTGCAGCCGAATTCGTTTGACCAAATTTCGCTTCATTTGCAACAGCTCCTTCGGCGAGGAACTAGTGCAACCAGTGTTCTAGTACCCCAGACGTAGCTCAATGATTGATATGAAATCATTCAGGGTATTTTCTCCTCATGAGATCAATTGCATTGATCAAACATCATGCATATCATCGATTTTCTCCATCTTTATCTCGATAATACTACCTGATAATGTTCTGTATGAAAACTCCAATCATATGTGTTCACTATCATTTAATTGGGAGTGGAATGACCTGACCTTTAATCCTGTCTGAGGAAAACCCACAAGAATTTAGACATGGTATCAATCGGTGCATAAGGTATAATTCCTTGACTCACACTTTTGATGCAACATAACGAGCACGAGGCGGATTCGAATTAGTTGTGAGACAGAGAATATCGCTCAGATGAGTTCTTATGTAACCAGCCTATGTCATACATCCGCATCAATAAAATGCCCTATTATTTGGAATAATAAGCAGAAAACACGTCTGGATGGTATTGAATATGTCCAAAGTACACCAATGCAAGTATGCATGGAATCCCCAGTATCACGGACATGACGGATCAGGAATAGCAGTTTTTTGAGAAGAGAGAATCCTCCGGGATGACTCAAAATCAGAGAGATACGAGGAATGGGAGAATTGCTCAATTCTCAATTTCACCAGTATCTGAGGGTATTATCGGAGGTGTCTCGAACCATATTCATCAATACAATCCATGCTCATAGGCAGCTGGATCAAGGAGCAGTTCTAGGCAACCGTGCAATGACGACGGCTCTTCTCTGATATTTCAAATTAGAATTTCTTCGAGATGTGGATGTATAGATGGATAGATAGATAGATAGCCTTTATTTGCTCAGAGGCAAAATAACAAAAGTACAAATAAAATTACAAATAAATGAAGCTGGAGGGGACAGTCATTGTCTCCCCGTTTACATATACATTACAAATATTTTTTTTGTCATTCGGTAAGAATTTGGTCAAGGCCATATTCAGTCTTACATCTCATCACAGATATGATACGTCATGTACACATCTCCAGTAATACACAGTATTACACAGTATAAAACACAGTAATCACAATGATTCGAGGAAACATGGAATATAAATCAGAAAATTCATGGAAGTACAGGTTCGAAGTAAACTTCGACCCCAAAACCTGGATGTTTGGTATGGATCTGTATATGTCCTCAATGGTTGGTGGAAGATACGAATGTTTACATCTGGTACATGAGTCTGCCCGGATTCATGAGTCCTACGATAGTCCACCCACACTACATCTACAACCACCTGAGATGGAAATGTTGGTGAACGTTGGTTCCGGATTATTCCATGTTGACATGGAAACGGACGACCTGACCTAACATCTCCTGCACTCGTACCCCCTATCTCCGTCTCTCTCTCTCTCTCTCTCTCTCTCTCCCTCTCTCTCTCTCTTATGTATGTACTTCGCAGCTGAATGTACTGAATGTACTTCGCAGCTCTGTTAATGCATAAGATCATGCATTTAGGAGAGCCTGGCTACCTAGCTGCGATGTTCACCAGGTACCAATCTGAACGCCCCGCACGTGGTGATGCAGAAGAGCGGGTACTCAAAGTTCCCAATATGAGACTTGAATATGGAAGGAGATCTTTCCAGGTTCAATGTGCCCATTCGTGGAACTTTCTCCCTCCGGGCTTTCGGTAGCTGGGGAAAACACCCTTGTTCAAAGAGTCCTTGAAAGATTTTCTATTAACAAAGTCTCCTCAGAGTATTGATCCAGAGAAGCAGCATTACTTTAATCTTTGATGGGCTCGGGTTTTTGTTCTTCTTCTTTCTATCTCTTTTTAATTATAAGTGACCTCCTGTCACCAGACTGAAGAAAAACTGTGGTTTTATGGTGAACTTATGCCCTCTATCTCATTTTCTTTCAAGTGAAATCGTAAAGTGTATGACTAGTCACAATCGTGATGTATCTATCCTTGACCAAATTATTCCTTAATATGATTTTATCGGAATATCCATTAATTATATATATATATATATATCACATATGAAAATATGTAGGTGTATTTTTGTCGTATGACGAATAGAGGATATCTATCTATCTATCTATCTATCTATCTTTGAAAAATTTCAAAAGTTCCCTACTCCAATACCTTCCCGATCTCGATATGAATAGTAATGTAAAATGACTTGTCTAGTGTGCGCGGTCAAAGCAAATATCGTCCTACTCTCATTCACTTTCCGTAAAAATCAAAGTTACTAGATTTCGCCTCGACATTATATCTTATACCTGTGTGGGAAATAGAGCGTACTACGATCGTACTACGGCCGTAGCGCTACTGTCTCATCATCGTACTACGATATTAGTTGGAGGTACGACCGTAGTACGATCGTACCTCTCCAGACGTAATAGAATCGTAGCACTACGGTCGTAGTACTGGCCGTATTACTGTCGTACTACGATCGTATTACGCCGTCGATTATGCTCATAACAATGGCGGCATTGATAAATATTTCCACTCATAGGAGCGTTGAAGCCATCGAGGGATGTTTTACGACGAGCTCTCCAATTCATCACATCCTCAATTCTATTCTACCTGGGAGCTCCCCGAGGAATTCCGTCTTATGAGGAAGTGTGAATTTCTGACGCCATTCCGTGCATGCCGAAAGAGCCGGCAGATCTGTTTGACTGTGTATGTGTCTATGTTCGATTTTTCGCATCGCTTGTCGTGTTACTCTTCTATATGTTATTCTATACTCTTCAATAGATAAAATAGGCTGGAGCTTCAGGGGCACTTTTTTCGTGAACCTGCATCAGGGGTCAGGTTAACCACTCTGCAGAGAAGTAGAATGTATCTGACTACGTAGATCTGTCATAGAAGCGTAAATGTCTTGAGAAATCGAACACCAAGTCGTTTGTGTGCTTGTCACATTGGGTATCAAGCAACTCATCCCTTTCACATCATCGCCACGGAGTTCAACCTCACTCCTGCAGGCGCACGAAGAGAATCTTCCTAAAGCTCCGCCGCAATTTCTTCATCTATAACAGTTCAATCATGTCACTGAGCACTTTCCATCTTCACAGATCACGGTTAGTTGTGGGGAATCTTCTCTATCACACGCAAAGTCAAGTTTCTACCCCTTAGCACACACTTAGCAGAAGACTAAACGTCGTGTTTACTCGCCGTGAGTGGCATGAACAAGCAATGTCAAACACCGATGACATATAAACATGATCGAATAGATCTGCTGTAGCGATCCTACCTGGAGGATCGATAATCTGCTGGCTCTCTCGGTACAGAAATCTTGAGGAGTTCCTAATAGGTGGGCTATAATCGACGATGTAATAAATTAAGAGCTCGTCGTGGATCAGCTTTCGGTGGCTTCAACGCTTCTATGAGCGAAGATATATAGAATCGCCGCCATTGTTATGAGCATGTTACGCCCGTGGAGGTACTATCGTACTACGGTTGTACCTCCGACATCGTAGTACGGAGGTGCGCAGTACTGCTACACTCTTTTTTTCCACCAGGGTATGATCGATATTTTTCATGTGCTCAATAATTTCTATATTCTTCCCGCCTTCATACATTTCATTCTTGTGTTTCATATATTTTATATGGGTCAGATCAGTATATTTCGGCAAATACGTGCGCACGACCCCCGCGGATCTTTTCGCCAATTCTTTACATGAAAGTAGTCACCAAAAATAGTACTTTCCCAGAGTTTCAGTCCCCTAAAAAAATTTTACGCCTGCTAGAATTTTTTGAGGTTTGAAAAAAGGCCTTTTTAGCGTTTTCTGAAAAAATCGCCATTTTGACCAGAAACATCGTAGCGAGGCGTGCGAGGCTGCATTTCCTTCGTTCTAACCTCAACTTTTTGAAAAAATATGCGAAACTCTCAAAACCGAATGCGTTCAGTCTACACGACAATACATAAAGTCACTTTTTTTTCAATTTTCAGCCCATTTTCAAATGGATGCTATTCCGACGCATCTGAATCTTTTTTCATCAAACTTGACTAGTTTCTTTTCGTCTTGAAAAACCCTACAATTTGCGCTCTTGCACGTCCAAATAAAATGATTTTGGCTCGAGTGGTGTCCATTAGAAGATGATGACACGGTGCTCTTGAACATCGTTTACATTCCGCTGACGACCACCAACGGGATTGTTGTGGGATATGTTTCTGGGACCCTTGGAGCTCATTTTCTGATAAGAATCAAAATGGGCCCTTGAGCCGTTTTTTATTAAATTCCAGAAAACGTGTTTTTTATCCGTTTTCCAATCTTTCTCCCCGGAAAACTCTTGAAGATCATACTTTAACCGAAAATTTGTAGAGATATCTTCTGTAGATCTTGAAAAATTACATGAAAAAGGTTTCCATACTTGAATCCGTAAAACGCACTCCGTTCGAGATATTTTGGGAATTTCTTCCGTAATCGAATTTTCCGGAAAATTTCAACTCTGTGGCTCCAAAGAAGCTCGTTTCATCAAAAATTGTGTAAAATATGAATTGTAGTGCTTGAAAATGGCGAGTTATCCAGGGTTCTTTGATATTCTTCCAATCTAGTGATGGGTGAGCATCAGAAACGATTTTCCGGAAAACTTATGATTACGAAATGAAAGTCCCAGAATATCTCGAATGGAGTGCGTTATAAGGATTCAAGTGTGGAAACCTTTTCCATGCAATTTTTCAAGATCTAAAAAAGATGTCTCTACACATTTTTGGTTGAAGTGTGATCTTCCCGAGTTATCCGAGGAGAAAGATTGAAAAAAGGATAGAAAACACGTTTTTTGACTTTTATAAAAAACGGCCCGTGGGCCAATTTTGATCCTTATCAGAAAATGAGCTCCAAGAGCTCCAGAAACATATTCCACAACAATCCCGTTTGTGGTTGTCAGCGGAATGTAAACGTGTTTCAAGAGCACCGTGGTGAGTTATTGAAAAATGACCAATTTGTCAAGCTCGCCGAATCTATCGCCCTCCATCAGTCGACTTAAAACTTTACACAGATGTTCTTTCAAGTGTCCCAGACATTTGGAAAAAATTTTGCACTGTGTTTCGGCCTTCCGTTGGACCTATAAATTTCACAAACACCCTCATTTTTGCGGATTTTCATGTAATTTTTGAAGCGGTTGCCGCTCTCTTACTGCGCATGCGCACATCTGTACTGCTCCGGGAGTATCCTCAATTGATAGCCTTTGCAAATTCCTCCAAAATGACCTCTGACAAAGCCTTTTTGATGCAACTGAACCAGAAATCTAGCTATTTTAAGGCAGGAAGAGATCGCCACTACCCAAATGGCAAGCCTCGGCCACTTCTTTTCACCCTGAAAACCTGTGAGTTGAGGTACTTTCGGCACTCCAAGTTTTTCCTGCCTTAGAATAGCTGGATCTCTGGTTCAGTTGCATCAAGAAAGCTTCGTCAAGGGGTCATTTTGTAGGGAATTGCAAGGGCTATTAATTGAGAATACTCCCTAAGCAGTACAGATGTGCGCATGCGCAGGAAAAGAGCGGCCATCGCTTCAAAAATCACACGAAAATCCGGAAAAATGAGGGTGTTGGTAAAATTCATAGGTCTAATGGGAGGCCGAAACACAGCGCGAAAGAAAATTCCCTCTACATGTTTGGGACACTTGAAAGAACATCTATGTCAAGTTTTGAGTCGATTGGTGGAGGGCGATAGATTTGGCGAGCTTGACAAATTGGTCATTCTTCGATAACTCACCATCTTCTAATGGACATAACTCGGGCCAAAATTATCCAATTTGGACGTGCAAAAGCGCGAATTGTAGGGGTTCCCAAGACAAGAAAAGTCATCCAGTAAGATGAGAAGAGATTCAGATGCGTCGGAATAGCATCCATTCGAAAATGGGCTGAAAATTGAAAAAAAAAAGTGACTTTATGTATTGTTGTAGACTGAACGCATTCGGTTTTGAGAGTTTCGCATATTTTTTTTCAAAAAATTGAGGTTAGAACAAAGAAAATGCGACCTTGCACGCCTCGCTACGATGTTTCTGGTCAAAATGGCGATTTTTTTAGAAAACGCTGAAAAGGCCTCCATCAAACTTCAAAAAATTCTAGCGGCCATAAAAAATTTTTTAGGGGGCTGAAACTTCGGAAAAGTACTATTTTTTGTGCCGACTTTCATGTGAAAGATTGGCGGAAAGATCCGCGGGGGTCGTGCGCACGGAATTGCCGAAATATACTGATCTGACCCATATATTTGATACACTTCATGTACTATTTTATGCTCTATGGAACCCACTGTCCTGGGGCCAATAAACCCGAATCAATCCCTCTCTCTCTCTCTCTCTCTCTCTCTCGCTCTCTCTGCAACCTGCGCAAGTGTTCTGAGCTTCAAAATGAGTTCTTTCGCCTCAGTGAAGAAGTTGACGTGCGCATCGAAAAAGAGCGGAATTCCTTCATTCAGAATCACCTTTCAGACGCTCTTGATCAACATAAAAATATTTGGAAGGAAATGCGTAACCTCGGCCTTTTGTCCAAGAGCAAAGAGGAGGAGCTTCACGGCTTCACCCCGGGTGAGTTGAACGCTCACTTTGCGGGAGTCTCTGTCTCGCCCCACGAAAATATAGAAGATGCGATGGATGAAATTATGGTGGCTCCAGAGGAGGGTTTCAAATTCAAGCCAACCAATTTCAATGAAGTAGTCCTTGCTATAAAACATTTCTCCTCACAGGCTCGCGGGGCAGACGGAATTCCTCAGAGTGTGATCGCAAAGGCTCTCCCGGCGTTGCGTGACCTTATTGTACATATTTTTAACTCCTCTTTTGCTCACAGCATTTTCCCTGAGGCTTGGAAGAAAGCACAGCTGATTGCGCTGAAGAAGACTGCAGCTCCATCATCAGTCTTGGATTTCCGCCCTATAGCGCTGTTGTGCTTTCTCGCCAAGGTTCTCGAAAAGGTTACACACGACCAAATCACGGAGTACTTGAAGAAAGAAGAATTATTAGATCGCTTCCAGGCTGGTTTCAGGCAACACCACAGTATCCAGACAGCTTTGCTGAGATTGACTGATGACATTAGGCTAGGCATCGATAGGAAAAAGATCACCCTATTACTGCTCTTTGACTTTAGCAAAGCCTTTGACACGATATTACCAACGAAACTTCTGAGTAAACTCCGACAACTGGGTTTCTCACGATCGGCCCTCCTGTGGATCAAATCATATTCACAAGGTCGCACCCAACTAGTCACCTCTAAAAATGGGGATTCTGATTGGCTTGCAACCAATCTGGGTGTTCCGCAGGGCTCCGTGCTTGGACCTTTACTCTTTAGTTTGTATGTCAATGACTTGCCCGGGTTACTGAACGGAAAGTCGGTAGATCATCTCTTTCACGCTGATGACCTCCAAATTTATCTCCAGGTGGAGAAAAATAAGATCAGAGAGGGGATCGCTCGATTAGGAGAAGTGGGGCGACTGGTGGCTGATTGGGCTGCGGGCTCCGGCCTGCGTCTCAACGCTGGTAAGACCAAAGCAATCTTTTCCTCTTCTGAGAGGAATATCAAAGATCTGAAAAGTATGGACTCGCCAGGGGTTGAGATACAGGAAGGAGTTTTCGTCCCTTTCAGTGATACAGTCGTGAGCCTTGGTGTTGTTTTAGATAGCGAATTGTCGTGGAAACCGCAAATTAATCAAGTGACAAAGAAAGTCAACAGGGCCCTATACAGTTTGCGGTTTTTAGGGCATGCATCACCAGGACTCTTCGCATTCGACTAGTCGAGGCGTTAGTCCAGCCTCATCTGGACTACTGCACGGTCACATATCTTGACGCAGCGGACGAACAGCGGCAACGGATACAGCGACTGAGCAATTTATTTGTGAGATACATTTTTGATCTTAGGAGAGACGAGCACATCACTCCGTTCAGGGACAGCTTGGATTGGTTGCGTACTGATTCGTGGCGAATGTGCTTTGCAGGCATTATCATGTATAAGATCATGCACATGAGGGAACCTGGTTACCTGTCTGCAATGTTCACCAGGTAACAATCCGAGCGCCCTGGGCGTGGGAATGCACAAGAGCAGGAACTCAGAGTACCCAGAATGAGACTCGAGTACGGAAGACGATCTTTCCAAGCCCAGTGTGCTCATTTCTGGAACTTTCTCCCTTCGGGTTTTCGGCAGATCGCAAAAATTCCGATTTTTAAGGATGCTTTGAGAGAATTCCTCCGTTCACAGCCTCCCCAGATAATTGATGTGGACAAGAAGCATTATTTCAATCTTTGAAGGTCATTGGGCTCTTCTCTTTTTATATGGACTGTGATTTTACTCACAACCTGTTACATGACTGATTAGAAGATAACTGCGATATTTTGTTGAGCCTTTGTTCTATTCATTGAATGTTTTTTAAGCAGCCTTTGTTGCTGCAATCTTGACTAGTCACAACTTGTGATAACTTACCTGTCCTTGACCAAAAGATTTATTTATATTAATTAATAATTTCTATTTATACGACATATGTATCCCACATGTGATATTTGATTTTTGCCTCCGGGCGAATAAAGGACGTCTATCTATCTATCTATCTCTCTCTCTCTCTCTCTCTCTTTGGCAGTAAATGTCTCCACACGCATTCAACATCGCTCCGTGATAGAACATCTTTCTGACCATCAGAATGTCGTCCCGAGCGGCGTTGCTTCGCAGATTGGACTTCCTCTTGCAGACTCATACCACTGGAGCAGTACTGCATGGCCTCTGCTAGAGCCTGGGAGGAATAATTCCAATTTTGCAACTGCAACAACATCATCGAGTTGGCAGTGCTTGGCACCGGAAGTGAGCTTTCTACGCTTGCTCGGAGGTCGTCTGCCACGCTAGACTGCCTCGCTGTCGTGCTGTCTGCTGCATGATGAGCGACAACCCCTGCTGTGTCTGCAACAACACCTTACGCGTGGGGAGCTGAGAATGCGGCATCTCCGAATGACCGGCCCAAGTCAAGTGATCGGAATCATCTCGAGGAGCAGTGACATGTGAAAGATGTCTGCAGGTGGGTGAAACTCCAGATGCACAACTAACATCGAGTGCGTTGGAGCAGACGTCTACAATTTCTCGCCTAAGCATAGGCATGCAAACAGACAGAGGGAGAGAGGAGAAGAATACGAAATCGTAAAGACGTGTGAGTAGTCAGCCGATCTCACACTGCGGCTCAGGTAGCAAGCTCCGTCAGGATTGTCTCCCCTCGCTCCGCAGCATACCACCGCCGTGGGCCGCAGCGCAGAGCTTCCCATCACCAATGCCTTCCTTTCCAGCGAAAGCCCGCGGCTCGCGCTAGAAGGAGATATGCTGTCGCCTGCCAATCTGTCTCAGTCATGTAGCGCCACCCTCCATCCGTCCAATACAGTAGAGCCCGCGAATATTCAAAAGCATCGAACAGACGCGTGGCTCACCGCATTCTCCAAGTCACTAAACACTACACCACCTAAGAACCACGCTGTCAGATCGGCGGAGAGTAACAGCTTCAACATCTCGGGACAACCTGCAGTACCATCAGCATCGACACCGATGAATTCTTCTGAACCTGAATGAGTATTCATAGCGCAGTCTACACTGAACCTCTGTTATCAACAATATGACATGCTCCGGGATCAGCTCGTTGAAATAAAATCTCTCGTGAGTCCACAAAACGTTGCCATTCCCTCTGCGTCTCTCACGCCAGCGGTGAAAGAAGTGGATGATCGCCTATTGGGATGTATATTTTCTCTCGAGAAACTTTTCGAGAGGCAAAGCTCTCAGCTTGAAGAGCTTCGCTTAGATCACCAGCGTCTTCTAGAGCGGAGTACTACCACGAAAGGCCAGCTTTCCACTCTGACTGAGCTATTAGAAGGTCACCAGTGTAGTCTGCGAAATAGAAAAGTAGAATCAATGAGGATGGTAATATTGAATCGACACATCAATCCTCGATTCCTCTTATTCCACCTAGGATCGACAAGTCCTGCCACTCACACGCTGGGAAGCAAAGACAGGGACACGGCAGTGACGGTCTTGAGCGCTGTGAATTGATTATTAGTGGTGTTTTGAGAGAAGATTCTAATGCCTCGTCGGCACAGCTATCTGGTACTTGTTACGCAGTGCTCACGTCCATCCTCTCCTGATTGGAGAAAGCAGACATTGCTGGTGTCCATGTCCTGCAACCACGGCGTGCGCCTGGGGAGAGGCCTCCAACAGAAAATCGCGATTTGGTTCCATCTTCACGAGCCACAGCTGCCATCTCGCGCACTTTACCATCATGCGTAGTCGAACTCTCCAGTAGTCGACTAGTCGGGAAAGTGATTCGGGCTGAACGTACAATCACCAACAATCATTCTACGGCTAATAATACCCAGCCAGAGTAACTTGACCCAGATGCAAAAGCGCAAGTGACAGACCGTGAAATCTTCATGAATGAGATGCTTCCCCGTGATACATACGAAGAATATATATTTTTGAGATCGATTGCACGTGGTTTGGGTTTGAAATACGTCTGGCACAGTGGCGGACGTTTCTGGGTTAGACGGAAAAATAGTGAGCGAGCGCATACGTTCGAATCCCTCGCTGATCTGCAGGTCATCCAAACGGCCTGTTGAAGTGCTCCAGAACTTGCCTGTGCGTCTTCTAATAACACCTAGAGCTGCACTAGCGTTCCGGAGCGAAGTAGAGTTTCGGCAGCAGGATCAGCGAAGACTCTTTGACTAGATACGGCTGCTGAAGAGCAACGAGGGATGGGCAGTTCCTTGAAAGCGGGATTCATTAACCTTAACTCCCTGACAGATAAGATTGAGCATCTACGCTTGCTCGTTGCTAACGATCCCTCCTACGATCTATTCGGAGTGCCTGAGTCGGAGCTAGATGAGTTTATGGATGACAGTCTATTTCAGATGCTAGGTTTCTCATTGTTGCGACAGGATCGCAACAGAGAGGGTGATGGGGTTGCCTTGCATGTGGGCAATGACTTCAAAGTTGAAAAGTTGATTTCATCAAATGCTTTCGAACCAGGGGAACCTGGCGTGCCTAATTCTCTCTTTTGTAGTATACAGCAAGGTAACTTTTCGCCAATATTAGTGGTAGTAATCTACAGACCCCCAAAAATCGCCATGGAGAAGAATGACGGGTTGTTTGGCTCGTTACGCTGGCTGTGTGGCTATCCCAGTCATAAAATTATAATGGGTGATCTTAACGTGAATTTGTTAGACACTGCTTACCCCGACACCAAGACACTGACTGCACTGACAGGAGAACTTGCCATGCAGATAGTGCAGCATGGCCCGACTGACCAACACACCCGCAATACATCTCATACATGGATTGATCACACTTATGTAGATGACGATGACATCATTACTGACTTCCAAAACAGACTCCTGCCCAGTTTCAGCTAGCACTCGGTCATTGACGTCACCATCAACGTCTTCACTACCACTCCGCCAAGAAAATTCCTTTACCTACAGGGATTTTCGTCACATCACTCCGAAGATATTGGAAGACCGATTGCTTTGCTGTGACTGGGCAGCTCTTGAAAATGCCGAAACCAGTTTGGAAGATGCAATTCACTGCTTGAATAAAAATTCACGAACCGTCATTGATGAATTAGCACCTGAAAAAACCTTTGATGCGCGTAAGAATGACGCTTCTTGGATTAGTCCTAAGCTGAGGTTACTCATGAATAAGCAAGAATCGACGCGCAGGCGCTGGGAAAGGACTCTACGAAACCAGCGCAAGTGTCCTGAGCTCCAAAATGGATACTTTCGGTTCAGCGAAGAGGTCGACTTGCGCATTGAACAAGAGCATAACTCCCTCATTTAAACCGATTCGTCAGATGCTCTTGATCAGGAGAAGAACATTTGGAAGGAGATGCGCGATCTCGGCCTCTTGCCTAAGAGCAAAGAAGGGGAACTTCATGGCTTTTTACCGGATGAGTTGAAGGCACACTTCGCGGGAGTCACCGTTTCGCCCCACGGAGATATTAATGAAGCAATGGACGATATTGACTCGGCACCGGAGGAGGGGTTCAAATTTGAGCCCATAAATTTGAGGGATATAGTCCTTGCTATCAAACATTCCTCCTCACAGGCCCGAGGAGCGGATGAGATACCCCAAAGCGTGATCGCGAAAGCTCTTCCGGCTATTGGTGATCTTATTGTACATATTTTCAACTCTTCTTTCGCTCATGGAATTCTTCCCGAGGCTTGGAAGCAAGCGCAGCTGATCGCATCAGAGAAGACTGCTGCTCCATCAACGGTCTCGGACTTCCGTCCTAAAGTGCTCCTGTGCTTCCTCTCCAAGGTTCTGGAAAGAATCACACATGACCAAATCACGGAGTATTTAGAAATCGAGTAGATACTTGATCACTTCCAGACTGGTTTTAGGCAACACCATAGCACCCAGACAGCTTTGTTAAAATTGACCGATGACATCAGAGTAGGTATAGACAGGGAGAAGATCACTCTGCTCCTACTATTCGATTGCAGTAAAGCTTTTGACACAATCTCACCATCCAAGCTGTTGAGGAAGCTACGACATCTTGGCCTCTCAAGTTCGGCGCTCCTGTAAATAGAATCATATTTACAGGGTCGCACCCAACAAATCTCTCCTAGAGTAGGCAAATCTGATTGTCTCGAAACCAATCTGGGTGTTCCACAGGAGTCCGTCTTTGGGCCTCTCCTCTCCAGCTTACATGTGACTAACGCGGTTGGCTTGCTAGACGGAAAGTCGGTACATCATCTATTTTATGCGGATTATCTCCAAATTCATCTCCAAATCGAGAAAACTGAGATCAGGGAAGGTATTGCTCGGCTGGGTGAAATAGGACGACTAGTTGCCGAGTGCGGCAGAGGTTCCGGCCTGCGTCTCAACGCTGGTGAGACCAAGGCAATCTACTCCATTTTGGAGAGGAATATCAAAGATCTGGAGAGAATGGACTTGCCAGGGGTTGGTATACGGGAGGGGAAGTTCATCCCGTTCAGTGATACGGTCGTGAGTCTTGGTGTTACACTTGATAGTGAATTGACGTGGAAACCGCACATTGACCAAGTAACTAAGAATGTCTACAGAGCCCGATACGGTCTGCGGTTTTTTAGTGCATGCATCACCAGACCTGTACGAATCCGCCTAGTCGAGTCATTGGTTCAACCGAACCTAGATTATTGCACGGTCGCGTACCTCGACGCCACGGGTGAAAAGCGGCAACGGATTCAGAGACTAAGCAATTCATGTGGGAGATAAATTTTTGATCTTAGGAGAGACTAACACAACACCCCGTTTAGGGAGCGTTTGGGTTGGTTACGTACTGATTCGCGGAGAATGTACCTTGCAGCTCTCTTGATGCATAAGATTATGCACTGAGGAGAACCTGGCTACCTAGCTGCGATGTTTACCAGGTACCAGTCCAAACGCCCCACACGGGGTGATCTAGGAGGGCGGGTACTCAAAGTTCCCAACATGCGACTTGAATATGGAAGAAGATCTTTCCAAGTCCAATGTGCTCATTTGTGAAACTTTCTCCCTCCGGGCTTTCGGCAGCTTGGGAAGATATCATTATTCAAAGAGTCTTTAAGAGACTTCCTGTTAACACAGTCTCCCCAGAGGATTGATGTGGAGAAAGAACACTCTTTCAATCTGTAAACTGTGGTAGGCATGAGCCGTTTCAATTGATGTTCTCTACTTTGGAAGAGTTATGCGTGGCTTTCTCGCTACCGAACTGAGATTCCTGTGATATCACTGTGGGCCCATGTCTTTTTCATATGTTTCCCCAAACGTGAAAATGTCTCTTTTTCCTCAATCTTTCTTGTCAAGACTGATATATGTATATGGAGAAGTGACTTTTTCCTCTTTTCTTTTTTATGACTCGCATGCATCTTACGATGCCTCAAGATGACTAGTCACTCCCTGTGATAATTCCAATAGCCTTAACCAAAATGACGAATTTCCATAAATCCAATGTATTTATCATGTATCAGTAACATATGTTCCATATGCTACTGTATTTTTGTATTTTTGCCATTGGGCGAATGAAGGTTATCATTCACTCATTCATTCATTCTTTCTCTCTTATTCATCGACCCCATCATGAGTATCTTAAAACATTGTCGTGGCATGCTTCTTGCTGATGATCTTCAAATATATGTACAAGGTAAACCATCAGAGCTTTCATTATTGATTGGGAAATTAAATGAGGATTCTCAAGATGTAGTTGACTGGGCGCAAGATTATAAACTTCGCCTGAATACTTCAAAGACAAAAGCTATTCTAAGTGCCTCGGTACAGCACCGTATGAGGATTGACCTTCGATCTCTGCAACCTGTTCTTGTAGGTGGTCATGTCATACCTTCGGAGGAATCAGTCAAAAATTTGGGCGTCATATATTCTCAGGATCTCTCTTGGAATGCGCATGTCGCAGGTATTTGCTCGAGGGTCCATGGTATCTTACATAAGTTCCGTTATCGTGGAAACTTTCTATCAAGCCAAGTGAGGAAAATGCTAGTCAATGCTCTCATCTTGCCCCATTTTAATTATGCATGTTTGGTATATTATGATCCCTCAGGTTATTTGGAGTTAAAATTGCAGCGGCTCTCCAATACATGTGTACGATTCATTTTTCGTTACCGCCGTGATGTCACCTTGAAACCTTACTTTGAACGTTTGCAATGGGTCCCACTATCTCGTCGTCGGGAGTACTTCCTTTGCATGCAAACATATAAGATCTTCACCACAAAAACCCCTGAATATTCGAACGATTCATCCAGACCACTCGATGATGATATTCGGAGATTTGAAAGGATCAATTCCACCCGGGTCCAAGTTCCAATGGCTCGTACAACGGCGTATGGAAAAGCGTTCTCTCGTTCAGCTTTAGCATCATGGGAATCCGTCCCTGTTGCTATCCGTTTGGAGGTGCCAAGTGACGCATTCAAAATCCATCGTTCAGGAATATTTGTATGGAAAAGCGGTTTGGAAGAAGTCTGGATAAGTGATATTTTGTTCTTGAGTGTGGTAATTGCAAATTGTATGCCCTAAAAGTACTTGCGCCACTTATGACAGCTGTTATTCCATGTCTTATTATTATAGTTTTGTATATTGTGTGTAAGTTGAATACTACGCTAGCATGATGATTGAATTATATTCAAGTTTTTACATGTAAAATTTGTGTAATTTCCTGTTGCCATACGATCCAACGTGACCACGGCAGAATGAAGTGTTAATCAATCAATCTCTCTCTTTCTTTTTCTTTTTTCAAGGTGCTTGTAAGGCAAATACGCTGCGACGTACGAAGGAGAGGCACCGGTCAGCCAAACACGGCTGGTCAGCACCTCCCCAACAGTCCCGGGTTGGAATCCACATCGATACGGCCATCCGAACCGGGTAAACCCTCTCTTCCTTCTCCGTTGGCGCTGGCCATTGGACAAGAAAGAGATCCACCAACTCACCAATCCGGCCCCGGCACCGCGTGAGCATTACTTCAGGGCCAGCGGCATCTCGCGCTCAGGATTGAGCGTCTCTCTTCTCGCGACTCGCAGGTGTTGTTTCTCCTTCTTCGATCTTCTTCCATCTCTTCATTCTCTTTTCTTCTCTCTTCTTCCTTCAATCTTCGATCTTCGATCTTCTCCCTCCAGTGCATCATGTTCCTCCTGGAACCATTTGGACCCCTCCTGTTTGCATTCGCAGACTCACTGTGATTCGCCTGCTTCGAGGCGCCTCACTTCCCTCTCTTTCTCCTCCTTACGGGTCATCACCAGCTTGATGTATCCGGTGACTCTATCCCATGTCTCCTGGTTGCGGAGCAAGTACGGAGCGAGATTCTCAGGTGTGAGTTGAGCACCAAGCGATCCATCCAACTCGGCGCGCTCGCTTCGGGTGTCGTTGCACGTGAACAGGGGCATGTTCAGCGTCATCCCAGTTGTCCCTGCATGACTGACATGCTGGGAATGTCCTCTTCTTGAACCAGGTCAGCTAGGCACCGAAACAACCGCGGTCACTCAGTACTTGCGTCGTCCAGTAATCTATCTCTCCGTGGGTGCGTTCCGCCCACTTGGCTACGTCGTGGATCAGCCCATGCGTCCATCTGCCATCTGCAAATGGCGAATCCCACTCAATTTGCCACTGCTGAAGGGTGTTTCCTTCTCGTTGTCGCGGATGATCTCCTTCATCGTTCGGGTGAGCACTCGTTCAGCTCCGGACACTTCCTGCCGGTCCCAGCTCCTCACTCGCTCCGCGACGAGCAAGTGGATGGGTGGCATCTCCGCCAATATGGAAGCTGCGTCTCCTGACACGGTGCGGGAGGCACGGATGCTCCTCAGAGCCGCTCTCCGGTGGACAGGCCCTATCTTCTTCTCGATGACGGCCTTCTCTACTCTCTTCCCCCACACGGGTGCACCATGATGGAAGTGCTCACGGTGTTGAGCAGCTTGTGCCTCATCTGTTTCGGTCCCCCGATGTTCGTCATCAGCCGCTGAAGCGCCGCACCAACCCTACTCGCTTTTCGAGCGGCCTCCTAGATGTGCTTCTTGAACGACCACTTGCCGTCAAGCCATACGCCGAGGTAATTCAGCTCTGTCTTGCGTGGGATCTCTTGTCCGTTGATGTAAAAGTGGGGCAAGTCGAACTTCCTGCGTCTTGTGACCACGATTCCTTCGCACTTCTCGACAGCAAGCTCCAGGAGCCTGCTGATCATCCACTCGTAGACTCGAGCCAGCGCCTCGTTTGCGCGTATGCCCAAGAGTTCCTCGTTGTCAGCCCAGACTATGAGTCCCGCGTCGTCCGCAAAGGCCACGATTATCACTCCTTCTGGCAGTTCGATAGACAGTGAACTGTCGTATTGGGTGTTCCAGTTGAATGGCCCGGAAACCGATCCCTGTCCAATTGCGGCGGACAGTTCCCGGATCTCTTGTCCCTCGTCGGTGTCGTACACAAGGGTCCTGTTCCGCAGATAGTCACTCGTGATGGCTAGCAGATAAGGCGGCACTTTGCCTGCTTGGGATTGATAGACTCGCTCCCAGCTCGGGCGGTTGAACGCGTTCTTTACGTCCAACGCAATGATGGCACAGAAACCTTCTCTTCCTTGGTATGGGTTCCCTACCGACGTTTGAACCCGTTCTTGGACCTCCTCGATCGCGTGCACAGTGCTTCGTCCCTTTCGGAACCCGAAGTACATTGGTGATAGCCCGCCGTTCTTTTCGTAGGCTTCCTCTCCCGTGTTAAGCGTCATCCTCTCATACATTTTCCCGATATTGTCGACCATACTGAGAGGGCGTTGACCTCCTTGGCTTTCAGGTATCAGGACCAGCTTCTGGAGTTTCCACTTGTCAGGGAAAGTTCCCGCTCTCAGACAGATGTTGAAGAGGTCCAGGAGTGAATCTGGCTTGTATTTGAAGACCAGTTCCAGAACCTCGTTTGGAATGCCATCCAGGCCAGGGGCCTTGCCGTTTGGCAGCCTCTTTGCCACTATGAGTAGCTCCTGAAAAGTGAAGAGCAGGATGGGGTCGTCGCTCTCCGGAGGGAATGTGACTCTAGCTTCTCCTGCTGGGGAGAGGTCTTCCACAATGCTGCGCAAGGTAGCTGCATTGGTCGGTGCTGGGTTGCCCCTCCGGGGTCTGACCTTGGACATAACCACGCGGTATGGCGTACCCCACGGGTCTCCATTAACCCTGTCACACAATTCACCCCAGCATTCCTCTCTGCTTCTCCGGATGGCTAGAACGAGAGCCTTCTTCGCTTCTCTGTACGCCCTGTCGTCTTCCGCCAGTGATAGTCGTTTCAGTTTCCTTGATCGCCACGTGGTTCTCCTTTTCTTATTGCTCGATCTTTTTCTATCTCGTCGGTGATCCAGTACTCTGGTTTCCTCTCAAAGCATGATCTTGTCTTGCGAGGCATCGATGCGTCACAAGCTCTTGTGATGGTGGTCGTCACCATATCCACAGCCTCGTCCGCGGTGATGTTCATCGGGAGATCTTCGGTTGTTTCTATCGATTCCCGGAATTTTCCCTCATCCAGCTTGCGTACCTGCCACCCCGTCGGTGACGGTCTGCGTGTCGTCTGTCTCTGTCTGTCAGTCTTGAGCCGAAACCGAATATGTCGATGGCCGCTCAATGTTTTCGTGTCCAGGACCTCCCACGATGTCATACGTCCCATGAGCGACGGGCTCATGAACGTCAGGTCGAGGACCAATGACGAACCTCCCTCCCGGGACCGAGTGTCGTGCTGGTGATAGGTGATAACCCCCGTCTCGTTCGCGAGCACTAATCCTAATGCGTCCATGGCATCGGCGAGTATGACCCCCCGTCTATCGCGCGGCCCCCCGCTCCAAGTCGGTTCCTTGGAGTTGAAATCCCCCGCGATTATAACTGGGCCACCCCATTGCCTCACATCTTCTTCTAGGTCATGGAGCTCGTCTTCGAATTCGTGCGTGTTGAGCGACAGCGAATAGTAGCAACTGTAGACTGCTGTGCCCCCTATGGTCTTTTGAGCGAAACCGCGGCCACCAACAGCTGGTCCAGTCTCACGGATCGCAGGATTCATGATTTGGATTACGGCGGTCCTCTAGTGATCGAATGTGGATCGAGAGAATTCGCGCTTCCGAGGCGGTTCGGAGATAATCAGAACATCTATCCCTCCTTCTTCGGCAACAGCGTGTAGGAGATCGTCTGCGTCCCCGCTCTTTCTGAGGTTGGCTTGGATGAAGCTAGCCATTTTCCCCCTTCCTGCGTCTATATGTGGCTCTTGCCCTCTGGTGCGCAGTGCAGTTGCTGGCCCCAGATCTGTAGTCAGATTTGGACCCGATCGCGGCACAGCTTAGGCATTCTGGTTTTTCCTCGCAAGTCGCGGGGAGGTGCCCTGGTTCGCCGCATTGAGAGCAGAGTTTTGGTTCCCGTTCCTCTGCCCTCTCTTTTTTGCATCCCGAGGCCTTGTGGCTGTACTCTAAGCAGTTATAGTAACGTGGGATGCCACCCTTCTCGCGGACCCTGACTCTGCCCCATCCAACCTTTGGCTCCTTCCAGTCGAGTAGATGGTGGGCCAGTCTCGTTGCGATGGAGACAGCAGCAGTTTGGGTGCCGCGGTAGCCACTCTGGATGGACTTGACTACAACGGCTCCCTTCTCCTTCTCTGGTAGGACCCTCGCGAGGTCATCCCGCACCTTGGTTATATCGACATCGTAGTCGACTCCGAGCATCTCAAGGGTCATGCTGTCCGCTAGACAGTGGACAGCTCTTTCTTGCCCGACGACTGGTTCGAAGGTTTCCTTGACGGCGACGACATCGGTGCCCTTCTTGAGTTTAAGGAGGACTTGGCCTTCTTGGGTCTTGCGGATGCCCGTGACCTTAGAGTAGCCCACTTCTTCGTCGATGTCATCTGTTTTTATCCTGCGCAGCATGTCTGCGTAGGTTAGCCCACCTTAGTTGGCCGTGACGAATACGGCTTCGGGCTTAGCTCTTCTCGGCTTCATTTCCGGTGTAATCGTTCGATCTTCCGTTCTTCTTTGCCCTCTCCGCTCGTTCCTTCGACACCTTTTTCCTCCCAGGGTCCATTCTGCGCGGGCCGATTGGGCGTTGATGTCGAGCGCGGTGTTCCGAGACCCCCCGTCGGAGGTCTGTATCCCGTCCCCTTCGAACCGCGCTGTTGCCCCGGTTGCGATTCCGGTTTCCCGCCCCCTTCCCTGGAAGCCATCCCCCAACGTGGCCGGTTTTTTCGTGGCCGGAGGCTGCACATTCCTCTTCGCTATCGGGGTCTTTTCCGTTCCGAGGAGCATTGTCTCAAAAGCATCCCGCTTCGCCTTGTCTGCCGCAAGTAGGCCTTCGAGCGCGTGGCCGATCTTCTTGATCTCTTCGATGTCGCCCTTGGTCCCTTCTGGATTGCTGAAGACGGACTCGGCTATCCCTTTAACCAAGTTGAAGTACTCGAAGAGGAGGTATGTCTTCTCCCCCGTCCCTTTCCGACACGTTTCCAGGTCTTCCCATTCCCCCATGAGATCACCTGCCTCGTCTCCACTCTTTTGTCGTGCCGCATCTCCGGATGAGAGGATAGGACCAATCTCCATCCCATCAGACTCCTCATCGTGTACTCTCTTGTGGAGCGCACCGTTTCCAGGAGTGAGGCTTGCTTTGTTCTCCTGGGACCCTATGGTAGTGTCGAGGTCGCTCGAGCCTGAACTCAAGTTAACGGCGTCATCAACCTCGTTGCTTAGTTGTGTGCTTTGGATCCTGATTGCGGGGTTGATCTTCGGCAGCTTCTCTGCCACCTCTCGTGCTCCTGCTGCGACCTTCGCGTTCATCCCTCGTTGGCTCGGAAATGTGGGTTTTGATTGTTTGAGTACTCGCTTCTCTGCTCCGTCACTCGGGCCCTTCCTCGTCCTGCCAGGGGTGAGCTCAGCTTCTCCATGGTGTGGGTTTTTTTCTCCCACTCCTTCCGCCTGCAGCGTATTTCCATCGCTTGTAGCTGTACGCGTAATTCCACCAGCCAAGTGTGCCACTGGTGGCGCGTTGTGCATCGTTGCCCCCCCCCCCCACCCACCCCCAAGATCCGAATGGGGCCCCGCTTTACTTGGGGAATCCTTGCCGGCAATGCTGGACATCATCTTCTTTCTTCTCCTTCCAAGGCCTGGAATCGCATGCAGCCGACCCCGGACCAGATCAGCACGGGTGTGGTGTTCTGTGTGATGGGTTTCCTGTATAATGTTGGTATGTTCGTGTGGTGCTTGAGCAGGCGTGAGTATGGTGCATGTAGGGTGTAGTGTGTGCATATACATGTAAGAAATAGACTGCGGGTTTCGTGCGTCGGGCGCCGTACATCGACCAAGAGAGACAGAAACTCTAAGAGTCGCCCCTTCTGTCTCTCTCGCCGCTCCAGATTGGTCGGCGCTACTCCCCGCCGCTCTCGCCACCCACCCGCTCGCTAACACACATAATAGCTTGGAGAATGAATCAAAACACCATACATTGATGAAAACAATCCACCACGGCTCTAATATAATCACAATCATGCCATAATGTAATCACTCATTGTATCTGAGATCTATTATCCTCAATAGTTGAACTCAAGCCCCGGAGGGGTTAGCGCTTCATATGCAAGTTATATATCAGGTTATTCAAACCGATTCATGGTCGTGCGTGCTAAAGCGCTCGCCGTACCGTTTTGCCGACGCGGCGCGGCCAGGGTTCGATCCCCTCGCTTAAATGTTTCTATCTCTTGAAACTCTTTTTTTTTTCATTTTTCTGTTCATTTCTAGGCATTGATGATTTATTGTAGCAAGGTTATTGTCGATTCAACATGAGGATAATTTCTATCCACATTCTTCACGCAGTTTTTCCCTAGATAACTCAAAATTCATGGCTTTAGAAAAAAATATTTTGCTCTTTCTGTTCTAGATATCTTGAGATAGTATCTCCATCTATGAGTATATAATCACATATCATTACCATTACACAAGACTCGAGAAAGTTTGGAAACTTCAACGAGGATTGAGAAAGAGTTTCAATATTTCGCACTCAAATATACATGCACTTTTCGAGGTGAAGCTTGGAAATTTCTTCTCGAAATCTTGTGAGGCTAACGACCCCAACACGCCCTTTATCAAGTCCGCCAGAAACAGTTTTGGTCCACTCCAATAAATCAAAATTAGCTTCTGCTAATTCTGAAATGGTATCCAGGATCGGTCCAAATCGCTCCATTTTCTCATATTCTTACACAACATACATGAGAAAGATTCGCAAGTTCAGGCATCGATGCCCATTTTTGAGATCTGTATATCGGGCCCAACGAGTACTATAGTTACAGGACTTTCTGAATAAATTTTGGAGCTTCCCCTCGAAAAGTGCATGTATATTTGAGCGCGAAATATTGAAACTTTTTCTCAAACCTCGTTGAAGTTTTCAAACTTTCTCGAGTCTTGTGTAATGGTTTTGATATGTGATTATACACTTATAGATGGAGATACTATCTCAAGGTATCTAGAACAGAAAGAGCAAAATCTTTTCTTTTGAAGCCATGAATTTTGAGTCATCTAGGGAAAAACTGCGTGAAGAATGTGAATAGAAATTATTCTCATGTTGAATTGACAATAATCTCGCTGCAATCGATTATCTATGTCTAGAAATGAACAGGAATATAGAAAAAAAGAGTTTCAAGAGATGAAAGAATTGAAGCGAGGGGATCGAACCCTGGCCGCGCCGCGTCGGCAAAACGGTACGGCGAGCGCTTTGGCACGCACGACCATGAATCGGTTTGAATTTCCTGATATATAACTAGCATATAAAGCGCTAACCCCTCCGGGGCTTGAGTCTAACTATTGAGAATAAGATCTCACATACAATGAGTGATTACATCATGGCATGATCGTGATTACATTAGAGCCGTGGTGAATTATTTCCATCAATGTATGATGTTTTGATTTATCTTCAAAGCTATTATGTGTGTTAGCGAGCGGGCGGGTGGCGAGAGCGGCGGGGAGTATCGCCAACCAATCGAAAGTGGCGAGAGAGACAGGACAGGTGACTTTCAGAGTTTCTGTCTCTCTCGGTCGATGTACGGTGGCCGGCGGACGGAACCCGCAGTCTGTCTCTTATGTGTCTATGAGTGTGTGTAAGTGTAAGTGTAGGACTCGGGTCCGGAGGGGCGTCGCACAGTGAGGCCAAGAAGTCCTTTAATAATTCGCCATTATGTGAATTTGCAACCAATCGACATATGCGCAAACAGAAGACTTTCGGATGAATGAGAACAACCTCCTACGTCTGCGGATATGTCAATTGGTTGCAGATTCACGTGAAAGCGAATTACTCAAGAACTTCTTGGCCCCAATGTGCGTCGCTCCCTCAAGCTCCAAATGCAGCCCGAAGGTCACACTCAAAGCCCACTACGGGCTCTCTCTCTCTCTCAACCTCTCTCCCTCTCTCTGACCTGCAAATTTATCTCCGAGTGGGGAAAACTAAGATCAGAGAGGGCATCGCTCGGCTGGGTGAAATAGGACGACTAGTAGTTGAGTGGGCCAAGAGTTCCGGCCTGTGTCTCAATGCTGGCAAGACCAAAGGAATCTGAGAGGGATATCAAAGACCCGAAGGGAATGGACTTGCAAGGGGTTGAAATACAGGATCGAAAATTAATCCCGTTCAGTGATACGGTCATGAGTCTTGGTATTACACATGATAGGGAACTGACGTGGAGACCCCACATTGACCAAGCAACTAAGAAAGTCAACAGAGCCCTATACAGATTGCGGTACTTTAGGGCGTGTATCACCAGAACTTTCCGAATTTGCCTAGTCGAGTTTTTGGCTCAACCGCACTCAGATTACTGCACGGTCGTGTACCTCGACGCCACGGACAAACAATGGCAACGGATACAGCGACTAAGCAATCCATGTGACGGTAAAACCGTCACAGCCTTTCGGGAAAATGAGGAAATCTCTCTCGTCGTGCCTCGAGCCAGCAGCCTCTGAAAACCCGTATTTATACGCAAAATACGTCTTCTTCCGAGGTGCTGCTGCTCGAGGCAATGACGATGCCGTGTACTGGAGTTGATGCGGGTATGCCTGGGGGCAGGCAACCCGGCCTACACCTGTGTTGACCACGACCACCCGCCTATAGGAGGCTGGTGGTCATCTCCACAACAACATCAGATGATGCAGCCAGGGCGGGCTGCCCGGGCAATATGACGCGGATCTGTCCTTTTAGGGCCCACCACTACCGGCATCTACCCCGCGGAACCACCGGAGGGGCCCGGGGCCTGCGCCAAGCTCACAACCAACGTGGAGTATTTGTCGAGGCCCTTGCTCCCGGGTGAGCGAGGGCAGATGTAATTAGTACACCGAATTTGGCACTCGTGCACTAAAATACTGTATTTGGGATGGAAAGTGGCAACAGCCGGTGCCCGCAAGTACCGTGCTGCATCCATATCCCACCCCCAACAGCCGTGCATCAATGATAAACGCACTTATCACGTTTGTGCACTTTACACCCGAAGGCCACACAGAGCCACAACACTACTGCAGATCCGGGGGTGCCAGGGTGATGCCACGAAGATGAGGACGACGAGACGATGCCGGAGCCTTGCCAAAGATGCCGTACACCTGGGGGAGTCACCACAGGACTATTTGCCATCCGGGCAGCTGCCCCATACGCAAATAGCCCATTATGTTCGCGTAATCAGCTGGCGTGAGGTTATTGGTGCATGCAACACCTGTTGCATGCACACGAGATGCACCAGCCCGATGCCGACACCCACGCGATCGCGCACGCCCCTAGGGGTGTTACCCACACCCGGGCAAGCACACGCGACGACACCTAGACACCCGGGTGACCCCGAGAACGACGCAACGATGATGACGATGTGTATGCGGGTTCGCGCAGACGACACACTGCCATGTTGTTGCTGCCGGCGCGAGGGCGCTGCCGACCGGTATAACTACCTCAGGGTAGGTTATACCACACTTTGCCGACCCGGAACTCTGATGATACCCGGACATCGACTGCTGGGTGGGAAATTCAGCATGCAGACGCCACATGCAGGTCATTATGCGTGTGTGTGTGTATATGAGAGATTGCCTAGGCAGTGTATGAGAGGATATTTGCATGCCGTGACCATGCCATATTATAAATAGGTATAGCGCTGTCGTGATGAGTACACATATAGGTACAGCATTGCCGTGACGAGTATATATAGGTATATATACTCGCGTACCTGATTGTATGCAGTAAAATTACGAAGAGTGGTGGCAATAGCGAGTTGCGCAGAGCCTCCACGTTTACGTATGTTTGCCGTGAGTGCGAGTGAGATAGAATATGCAATTGGTGGAGGCAAGAAAACAGTGCCGTACCCACAATCAAGTAGATTTCTGCCGTGACTTTTGTATCTTGCTGCCGATTTGCGGCCTTGCGCTCGAGCGCATATTTCATAATTTGCCGCGCCACGGCCACCAGAGGGCGATGTTGGCTTTTCGCAGATTTTGAGAGCCAATCAAAATTATTGCCGTCGACCAATCGGAGAGTCTCATTTATTGAGGAAGAAGAAGAGCTTTTGCCGGCAGGAAGCCGGCCATTGTGACACTTGTTGGATAGTCTCTGATATAGACGCACGTGCTTGTGCGAGCGGCCGCAAGCCATGGGAGTGGCCACGCGGCCAGGGACTCCTTGCCCGGAGGGCAGAGACCTGAAAATTACTATTGCCCGGGATAATTTTGGAAGAACGATTGTGGAAATATCCAAGGATGTCGAATATCAACGGTGAATGGTTTTGATCTTTTTAATGATCGAATGAATCTTCTCGCGCGTACCTCGAGAGCCTCGTGTGCGCGTATGCCATCGTCGGGCTTTGCCAGACCGGACTCCTGGGGAGGCTGACGGTGCTGGAGTGCACCCTGACCATTTGCCGAGACTCCAGCACACCCCAGCAGTCGCGGGCGTGTCGTGATCACCCAAATTAAGTGTGTGAAATTTGCGCTGGGGCAGATATCCATTTTTGCCTCGCGTCGCGAGCGTGGCGTAGAAATTGCCGTGGAGCAGCCATTTTGAGTGCGTTTTGGAGCAGCGTGCTCTCTCCCAATTCTAGAGTCCAAGTTTTGTCAGAGTTTGCCGAGACAGTGTGCCGAATTAGTGAAGTGAATTTTCGTGTATTTTTTCAGGAAATTGTGAGAGACATTCGAGAACAATTTGATTTCCTAGTTATGAATGTTTAGCGAATCTTAGAATCATTTTGCGAGTATGTTGTCGCGAAGAAATTGATATGTAGATTGTTGTATCGACCGCGTAGAAGCAGCGTGTACAGAATATATTGCCGAGATTATTTTATTATAAATTGCGATTATTATTTCGAGTGTGAGCGTTCCCCCCCCCCTTTTCTCTTCCGAATTTTAGGTGAATATACGGTAAGTGGACGAGACTTGGAGAAAAGTTGTGTTCCAGAGCGATTTCAAAGTTGCGTTCGCCGATTATTGCGCGAGATCTGCGATCGTAGGCCGAGAGTCCTGATTAAATAAATAAGTGTGATAGGTAAAATCATTTGCCACGTCACAATGGCGACCGTGACAGGACTCAGGCGACTTTGAAAATTTTGTACTGCGATCGTATTGCCGTAACTCGTACTGCCATGACTTTGGAATTGCTCCAAAAATTCCTGGGTGCGTTCTGGCTGCTCTAGACATCTTGGAACGCGACCTGAATGTTCGGAAAAATTTTTGAACGCACTCTCGCCGTTCTGAAAATTTTTTCAGTGGACTTTTGCCACTTTTAAAAATTTATGAACGACTTTTGCCATGTGTAGAAACTCTCTGAGTGCACTTTAGGCACTTTCGGTAATTCCTGAACGTGTTTTGCCGTTTGCAAAAATCTTTGGACGCACTCTTGCCGTTCTGAAGAATTTTTCAGTGGACTTTTGCCACTTTCAAAAATTCCTGGACGACTCTTGCTGTATGTAGGAATTTTTTTTGAGTGCACTTAGCCACTTTGAAAAAAAAAATCTGAACGTGTTTTGCCGTTCGGAAAAATTTTTTCAGTGGACTTTTGACACTTCTGAAAATTCCTGAACGATTTTTGCCGAGTTTCAGATTGTAGCCGTGCACGCTAGGCATGCTAAGGAATTGGTCAAGTGCGTCTACCGGGAAAAATCGTTGATCTTTCCATTTTCTGCGTGCGTACGAGGCTCATCGCGTGTAGTAGTAGAGTAGTACCCTCTCTCACACCATGGTCATAGTGAATGTGAATTTGTTTTCCCCTAGTTTTAATCATTTGTACCCATTTTGCAGCCCTGATGCCTAGGACTTCGTAGAGATAGCTTGCCTAATCTTTGTCTGAGATAATCTCATCTCATATAGAGTTCCCCCGTAGCATCTTATCGAGGTTTACCGGTCCCCGAGTGAATTTTTCCAAGTTGGAGAAATTTCTTTGTTCCCTTGTATGCTGACTTATTCTCTTTTGCATGCGTGTGAATATTTTTGAATATTATATCTGAATATATTTGGGATTTCGCCGATTCTGATCATCCTACATCTTCTGAGAATACCTACTATCCTTGCCGAGGAAATTCTGAAGAATTTCTCCGGTCCCCAATCCTTATTGTGGGCTATGGTAGACGGGAATTAGGATCTCTTGGGGATTTCCCTGTGGAAATTCAGGCCTGATCGACTAGGGAAAATTGCCGAGACTCAGTGAACTGAGTTTAGTAGCGCGAGTGCATAAGTTGAGGGGTCCTAGAAGAGTTTTCTGGGATGTGCATCAGCATAATCAATTTCATGAAGTGCCGTGCGGGTGTCTAAGGATTGCCGAGTAGAATTTTCTTTGAATTGTCAACGGGATTTTCAGCTATATTTGTCGAGTTGGGGGAAGGTGAATGGGAAGACGACAGAATTCAGCTCACCGAGAGTCATTTGACTGAGTGGTAGGGCGCTCGTGGGATTTCCTAAAGTTTTCTAAAGAATTCTTCTTGACTACTCCCACGTGTTGAGGATCATGTCGACTATTGTAGGAGTAGCAGAGGGCCGTGACGTATGTTAGTTGGGTTTCTATCGAATTTAAACTCATTTGTCGAGTTAGAGCAGATCTATTGATAGGGTTGCCGAGACTCAGGTAGCTGAGTGTAGATGGATGTTGAGATCCGATGGCCTGAGATTTCACTGTATCCAGGACTGACCTTGATGAGTAGTTGTGGCCAAGGGTCTAAGATGGTTCGAGTTTCAGGTAGGTTGAACAGAAGTTATAACTGTGATCCAGTGAAAATGCTGAGAGGGTCAGTCTAGCTATAAGATCGATGTGATTTGCGGTCGGTTTTGGAGTTGAAATTGCCAGTATATTTGGGATAAATAGGCAATCGTGGTTCGGAATCTGAACCTGACATCGTACTTTCCCATTTTAAGGAAATCCAGTCGCCGGCCTTCCGGGTTCCAACGTATGATGAGTCAAAAGTTCTTCCTCTCACATGAAGTCGTGAAGATCTTCCGGAATGATTCCACGTGTCAACTTGCCGTTGCCGAAACTGTGCGTTGCCTAGAAGTTATAGTAGTGATGTCGAGTATCTGCCCAATCGTATAGCCAGTCCGATCAGTCAGCAAAACTCTGATCGTGTAAGATGTCGAACCAACCTTATTTGGACATGATCCAAAGTCGTGGGGACTTGATTTCTGAGAATCACGGGGTACCATCCAATACACGGTCTCGTGTTTCAGATCAGTCACCCGTAGATGGGACATCAGACTGGTTTGCCAGCTCTCGTGAGCAGAGCTCATCAAATGAGGCTCATGTGTCCTCGTCTATGTCGTGGTTGCGAGACAGCATAGCAGTCGCGAGAATGAGCTCCCTTTCGCCCGTTGCTGCGCTTACAACCCGCCGCGAGCACTGGATGAATACCTTATCACCAATAACTCATGCGTCTGCGACAACTCACTGCTCGGAGAACACGTCGATATCCAGTCAAGATAAATATCTCGCATTAATTGCCAGATATAAGAACTTGCTCGACACTTCAAGTGCTGCAAATGAAAGCTCTGACTCGTTGGAAGATTGCACATTTGGATCGAACGATGAACCAGTAGTGACCAACAAGAGTCAAAATCGGAGTAGTGACTCCAGTAGAGTATCTGATGGACAGAATGATTGCCGTGCCAGCAGTGACTCGAGTTGCCGAAGAGTGAGAAAAAGAGGTAGGCGTCGTCGTAGGGTCGTGAAGTCATGGATTTCTGATGCCGACTTTGGAGATAGGGAAATTCATGCCGAGGCTAGACCGTTCCATGTCAAATCCTCCCTAAAAGAGAGGACGGACCGGGCTAGCGACGCAGGAGATGCCGCATACTCCAAGACCATCTCATCTGATCTAGGATCTAATGAGGGAGGATTTAGCTCGAGTGATACCAAGCCGACGCGACCTCAATTATTGGAGAGCGGGCGTCATGAGCTGAGTAGCCAGGTCAAGTTAGATTATTCGAGTGCGTATTCAGAGTGGAATGACGTGGCATATGAGAGAAAGCGCAGTCATCGTGGAGAGAGATGCAAGAGGGTGCGTAGGCGTGCGCGTCGCTCATCAAATGCTGAAGTGAAGTGGAGCCGGGTCGAAGGTCAGAAGGATCTCCCCGAAGATGATAGAGAGCTTGGAGAGGAACGGGTCGAAGGTTGTGACAATCTCCCCGTGGAAAATAAACCAATAACTAGCCGGCAAAGCAACGGGTTCGGGAGAGCCCGGTGTCTAAGTGAGCGTAGTTTCAGATGTCTGGTTAGGTGCACAAACAGTGAGAGATCAGCAAGTGACGAATCCAGCAGCTTTGTTGAAGGAGAAACAGATGGAGATCAGTCAGACGAGCCATGGGTCGAGGAACCTGAGCGCCTTTGTGAAGGTATGGCGATCGAACGACTGAGGGTGTCATGGGTTGAGGAACCTGAGCGCCTTTGTGAAGGTATGACACACCAACCATCTGTGGAACCATGGGCTGTGAGATCCAAGGACCTCGTGGGAGGTCAGTTGGGTCTGGGATTCGTCTCAGCAAGGTCATCCTTACGTGCAGCCAGTCACCATACTGAATTACGTCTCAGTACAGACGAGGCTGCGCTACGGTTCAAAGGTAGAGCGGAACATTCATGTGAGAAGGAGTTTCCTCACAGTGAGTGCTCGGGTGAGCATTGCGAGAAGGAGTTTCCTCGCCGAGAGAGTTCGAGAGATTCATGTGAGAAGGAGTTTCCTCACAGTAAGTGCTCGGGTGAGCATTGCGAGAAGGAGTTTCCTCGCCGAGAGCGTTTGAGAGAATCGAGTGAGAAGGAGTTCCCTCACAGTGAGCGCTTGAGGAAGCGCAGCGAGAAGGAGTTTCCTCGCCAAGAGAGTAAGGATAAGAAGCCTGCGGATCTCAAGGCAGAATTTGTGAGTGATGAGTGTCGTTTAAATTCACGGATTGAGGAATCCGAGAGCCTTGTGAGTAGCAAGGTAGATAGGGAACGACCGTATACACCATGAGTTAGTGAACCTGAGCGCCTTTGTGGATCTATGGTGGAAGAACAGCCGGTGACGTCATGGGTCGAGAAACCTGAGCGCCTTTGGGAAGGTATGACGGGGCTGGATAATGAGAAGCCGTGGACTGTGAGAGCTAAAGACCTCGTGAGAGGCCCAGTGAGTAGAAGAATCCCCACCAGACGGAGGATGGATGTAATGAAGTTCGATCCAACGACAGGTGCAATACGGACGCGGCACTCAAGGGCAGAAGGTAACAATCATGCGGCTCCGGAAGATCGTATACATACCGATGCCATGCCGTGGCCCTGTGGTGGACTGGAAGCTGGGCCGGAGCTGAAGCTTGTGCCGAGGAACTACATCGAAGTCGTTCTAAGTGGTAGATCATTTGCCCCTTTGTGTGATCCAGGAGCTCGAATGTCTGGGGTAGGTTCAACAGCCCCGGAAGTTTACGAGACGAGGATCTATGTACAGACCAGTTACCTTGAACGTGCCGTTGGGAAGAGTGTGACTCTAGCCATCAGTTAGTTTAGAGCGAATTTGGGGATTGATCAAGAATCTCACATGATTGTGATGAAGATGGTCAAGGAATTGGACTATGACGTGATGTGTGTTCGTGGGAATACTGCAAGCGGGAGTTTCCTTGAAGAATTAGGCCAAGGAGCCAGAGAGTATAATCGTCAAGCTGCCGAGAGTCTGCAGGCCGATATCTTAGACCGAACTTATCGGATAGCGAAAAACGACGCTCTAGAAAAGAGATGAGCTGAATATCACACCGCGTACAAATGGCGATTGACTGATGAGAAGATGACTTCGAAACTTCGAGAATCTGATGAAGATCTGCCGAGATATGATCCAGTGCCGGGTATTGACAAGGTCCACCGTGTGGACGTGAGATACTCGCGAAACCCACGGAAGATGCCCATGAATCGTGGTCGCTGCCGTGAATCGGAGTACAAACATGACAATCGTGATCGTCTGCATGACCATCAACCACCTTTCGAACAGTCGGAGTATACCAATTGCCGGAGGCCGGTGAGTCGTGAAAGCCAATTGTATCGTGAGCAGTCCGTCGATAGCTATCTCAGTCATAGTGAACAACTGGAGCACGCCCGAGTAGTCCAGCGACACTCTGAGGAGCCTCACAGTCAGCGAGACATGCCAAATAACGACACGCGCAGACATGATTGCTCTGAAGCGAATTGTCGTAGCCGTGCCGAAATTCCAACCTGCAGCACTCATAGAGAACTGAATCGTTCTCACGAGAGTGTGGGGGAGGAAAATGCATCACGTGACAGTCGGCCGAGACGGAACTGGACTCCGGAAAATCACACAAGTCATCGTCACTCGAGGTATAGCCGTGACTGCCGGGACAGACCGAGGAATGCCGATAGGTGGCGCGACAGTCGTCATAACCGAGATAACTCTTCCAGTAGTTCCCTGCCGCGAAACTCATTTCGTATTGGGAGGTTGGATTCAAATTCAAATCGGCCGAGACGCCAGAGCGGGCGTCAGAGATCACGCGATTCGTGTAGTTCCAGACGAAATGACCGGAGACATTGTAGGCGATACAGCAGCGATGAATCTGACTGCGATACTTCAGACGGGGAGTCAAATCGGAGTCGCCCGGATCGAGATCCAAATCGGACATTCCAAGTTATCAAGATGCTGCAAAGCATGAAGATTAACTTTGGAGGCGATGGTCGAGAAGTCCTGGAGGATTTTCTGGCGAACTTGAAGAATTGCAGGCGCATGCTACCCGTGTCAGATGCCGAGATGTTGTCGGCAATGCCCGCAGCATTGAGCCGAGATGCGCGTAGTTGGTATCGAACCCACCAAGATGAGTTTGAGACGTTGCCCGAAATCAAGCATGCATTCAGGGATCAATATATCAGGTATCTAGATCGTCAAGACGTGATGGATGAGCTTCTTCACCGCACCCAAGCGAAAGGGGAGAAAGTTGCCAAGTATCTGACGTGTATCAAAATAATCCTGGGTCATTTCAAGAGACCACCGCGTGGCCGAGAGGTGTTCGAGATCGTACGACGGAACTTGCTGCCGGAATTGCGTGAGTATCTGGAAATGAAGAGAGTCAGAGCGTTGGAGGATGTCCAATAGTACGGTCGAAAGTTCGAAAAGAACAAGGATCTTGATCTTCGTTATACAGCACCTCCGCCCAAGAACGATACTCGCATACCGAGAGCTGCATATCAAGGCATGAGCCGACCACCCCAGGATCGGTTCACCAGCCGCGATACCATGCCAGGGCATCCTTCTCAGGGTGACGAACGAGAGTGCCGAAGTCGAGCGATTTTGCCGTGACCATAAGCGAGACCACGCTTTGCCGAGAAGTAAGATGCTATGGATTTCATTTTTTCTTCCCAAGTAAACGAATGCAGATTTTTGTCCATGTCGTTGGGGCCCAGGTGGGGCCTATCTCCCTCCCCAGTAGACGTTCTATTTAGATCCTTGAGATGTAGGACCCCCGTAGAAATATATCCCTTCAGTGTGATTGTGTGAGAGGGTGAGTGGGTGATTCTCCCCGTGATGAATCTATAAACATATGATTATTGATTATTATTCTGATTTACGAACTGCCGGGTCAAGGCAGCGGCGAGAGAGTTCACTTTCAGGCGAGAATGCGCCACCAAAGTCATGATCAAGGCCACTCCCTTCCGGAGGACCCCCCCCCCCTAAACAGGGGGTAATGTGACGGTAAAACCGTCACAGCCTTTCGGGAAAATGAGGAAATCTCTCTCGTCGTGCCTCGAGCCAGCAGCCTCTGAAAACCCGTATTTATACGCAAAATACGTCTTCTTTCGAGGTGCTGCTGCTCGAGGCAATGACGATGCCGTGTACTGGAGTTGATGCGGGTATGCCTGGGGGCAGGCAACCCGGCCTACACCTGTGTTGACCACGACCACCCGCCTATAGGAGGCTGGTGGTCATCTCCACAACAACATCAGATGATGCAGCCAGGGCGGGCTGCCCGGGCAATATGACGCGGATCTGTCCTTTTAGGGCCCACCACTACCGGCATCTACCCCGCGGAACCACCGGAGGGGCCCGGGGCCTGCGCCAAGCTCACAACCAACGTGGAGTATTTGTCGAGGCCCTTGCTCCCGAGTGAGCGAGGGCAGATGTAATTAGTACACCGAATTTGGCACTCGTGCACTAAAATACTGTATTTGGGATGGAAAGTGGCAACAGCCGGTGCCCGCAAGTACCGTGCTGCATCCATATCCCACCCCCAACAGCCGTGCATCAATGATAAACGCACTTATCACGTTTGTGCACTTTACACCCGAAGGCCACACAGAGCCACAACGCTACTGCAGATCCGGGGGTGCCAGGGTGATGCCACGAAGATGAGGACGACGAGACGATGCCGGAGCCTTGCCAAAGATGCCGTACACCTGGGGGAGTCACCACAGGACTATTTGCCATCCGGGCAGCTGCCCCATACGCAAATAGCCCATTATGTTCGCGTAATCAGCTGGCGTGAGGTTATTGGTGCATGCAACACCTGTTGCATGCACACTAGATGCACCAGCCCGCTGCCGACACCCACGCGATCGCGCACGCACCTAGGGGTGTTACCCACACCCGGGCAAGCACACGCGACGACACCTAGACACCCGGGTGAACCCGAGAACGACGACGACGATGATGACGATGTGTATGCGGGTTCGCGCAGACGACACACTGCCATGTTGTTGCTGCCGGCGCGAAGGCGCTGCCGACCGGTATAACTACCTCAGGGTAGGTTATACCACACTTTGCCGACCCGGAACCCTGATGATACCCGGACATCGACTGCTGGGTGGGAAATTCAGCATGCAGACGCCACATGCAGGTCATTATGCGTGTGTGTGTGTATATGAGAGATTGCCTAGGCAGTGTATGAGGGGATATTTGCATGCCGTGACCATGCCATATTATAAATAGGTATAGCGCTGTCGTGATGAGTACACATATAGGTACAGCATTGCCGTGACGAGTATATATAGGTATATATACTCGCGTACCTGATTGTATGCAGTAAAATTACGAAGAGTGGTGGCAATAGCGAGTTGCGCAGAGCCTCCACGTTTACGTATGTTTGCCGTGAGTGCGAGTGAGATAGAATATGCAATTGGTGGAGGCAAGAAAACAGTGCCGTACCCACAATCAAGTAGATTTCTGCCGTGACTTTTGTATCTTGCTGCCGATTTGCGGCCTTGCGCTCGAGCGCATATTTCATAATTTGCCGCGCCACGGCCACCAGAGGGCGATGTTGGCTTTTTGCAGATTTTGAGAGCCAATCAAAATTATTGCCGTCGACCAATCGGAGAGTCTCATTTATTGAGGAAGAAGAAGAGCTTTTGCCGGCAGGAAGCCGGCCATTGTGACACTTGTTGGATAGTCTCTGATATAGACGCACGTGCTTGTGCGAGCGGCCGCAAGCTGTGGCAGTGGCCACGCGGCCAGGGCCTCCTTGCCCGGAGGGCAGAGACCTGAAAATTACTATTACCCGGGATAATTTTGGAAGAACGATTGTGGAAATATCTAAGGATGTCGAATATCAACGGTGAGTGGTTTTGATCTTTTTAATAATTGAGTGAATCCTCTCGCACGTACCTCGAGAGCCTCGTGCGCGCGTATGCCATCGTCGGGCTTTGCCAGACCGGACTCCTGGGGAGGCTGACGGTGCTGGAGTGCACCCTGACCATTTGCCGAGACTCCAGCACACCCCAGCAGTCGCGGGCGTGTCGTGATCACCCAAATTAAGTGTGTGAAATTTGCGCTGGTGCAGATATCCATTTTTGTCTCGCGTCGCGAGCGTGGCGTAGAAATTGCCGTGGAGCAGCCATTTTGAGTGCGTTTTGGAGCAGCGTGCTCTCTCCCTATTCTAGAGTCCAAGTTTTGTCAGAGTTTGCCGAGACACTGTGCCGAATTAGTGAAGTGATTTTTCGTGTATTTTTTCAGGAAATTGTGAGAGACATTTGAGAACAATTTGATTTCCTAGTTATGAATGTTTAGCGAATCTTAGAATCATTTTGCGAGTATGTTGTCGCAAAAAAATTGATATGTAGATTGTTGTATCGACCGCGTAGAAGCAGCGTGTACAGAATATATTGCCGAGATTATTTTATTATAAATTGCGATTATTATTTCGAGTGTGAGCGTTCCCCCCCCCCCTTTTCTCTTCCGGATTTTAGGTAAATATACGGTAAGTGGACGAGACTTGGAGAAAAGCTGTGTTCCAGAGCGATTTCAAAGTTGCGTTCGCCGATTATTGCGCGAGATCTGCGATCGTAGGCCGAGAGTCCTGATTAAATGAATAAGTGTAATAGGTAAAATCATTTGCCACGTCACATCCATGTGTGAGGTACATTTTTGATCTTGGGAGAGACGAGCACATCACCCCGTTTAGGGAACGTTTGGGTTGGTTACGTACTGATTCGCGGAGAATGTACTTCGCAGCTCTGTTAATGCACAAGATCATGCATTTAGGAGAGCCTGGACATTTAGCTGCGATGTTCACCAGGTACCAATCCGAACTCCCCGCACGCGGTGATACAGAAGAGCGGGTACTCAAAATTCCCAATATGAGACTTGAGTACGGAAGAAGATCATTCCAGGTTCAATGTGCTCATTTGTGGGACTTCCTCCCTCTGGGCTTTCGGCAGCTGGGGAAAACATCACTATCCAAAGAATCCCTGAAAAATTTTTCACTAATCCAGTCTTCGCAGAAGATTGATGTAGAGAAGAGGCATTACTTTAATCTGTGATGTGAAGAGCTCTTTTTTAGCTAAGTATTTCTCACATGTGACCTCAGTCACCCAATTGGTGATCTATAGCTGTGATATCAGTGCGAGTCCTTACCCCTCTTTTCATACTTCTGAGTATGCACCCTGACTAGTCACGAATTATGATACTTATTGTCCTTGACCGAACCAGCAATTGACTGCAATTATCATTATTATTTCGTGTACATATATTGTATTGATCCCTATACGTATTATTACATTTTAACGGGCATATGTAGGCATATGTTATTCTATTTCTTGTCTTCGGATGAATAAAGGACATCTATCTATCTATTTATCTCTCGCTCTCTCTGCGATCACGTAAGTGTGTTCACACGCATCCATCGATGCTCTGCCCTTGGCACATCACTTTTCATTATTTTTTCACACTCTCCTCTTTGAGACTGCTTTTCCAGGTATCTCGGTATCCCGTAGGATCTTCGTGGAAGCGAACAACAGCAGCCAGCTCGTATTTTGGAGCCTGGGGTCCAAAATATCTGTTGAAAGAGATTGAGATTATGTTGGCGAGATAGTAGAAAACAACAGCGTCTCCAGGGCTCCTTCGTTGCTCCCTGACGCTTTCCGTTGGTATATTACCAACGAGACGCCTACCTGTATAGTTTGCACGAGCTAACCAACAGATGGCGCTACCTAGTTGAAATCGTCACCACTGCCCAGTACTTTTCAGTGTCGATAACACCTGGTTGGTGAACAGCTGCTCCAACGAGACAAGTGATGAGTACAAGTAGTGGTGCATCGAAAAATCTGTGCTCGCAGTGCTGCAAACTGGTGAAACGTGGTGAGTCTTCGGTACAGTGTGTGTCTTGTGCGCGTCTCACATATCTCACGTGCTCATTCCCCCCTGTGCCTGTACCCTACACGTGTGACTATTGTTAATCGGCATCTATCGAAGCTTCAGACCCACGTGCAGCGCTCGGTACTCCCCCTACTAGTTTGAAAACACCGTCAGAAACGCCACTTACACAGCACCTTACACCTTCCAAAGTAAATAAGATTCACGCAACAGAAGATTCTCCGGTAACTCGCAAGCCTTCTGCTCCGTCGCCACCAGCTCTTGTGCAAGTGCGGATGAAAGCTGTTTGTGTCTCCCCCACATCCCGTAGAGCATCTGCCACGAACGAAGCTGTGAAAATGAATCAACAACGACCACCTTTTCTAGACGACCCAAATGTCCCTGAACCTTTCAAGCTTCTCGCGGAATGCATAAGCACGTCGCAAGGTGCAGTAGTGCAGCAACTGCAAAACATCAACACGACTCTCGTCGGGCTGTCTGGAACCACTCAAGAGAATTCGCGTGCAATGTCCAGCCTGCAAACCTAAGTTCGTTCGTCTCGATCCATCATTGATCCGTGTAAAGTGCGATTCTCGGGTATACCGGCTGATGTCAATATGTCAGATCAGGATAAAATCGTGTCCATTCTCACCGCTATGGATTGCGCGGATCGAGCGACTGCGCAAATCCTGGATATTCGCCCGTGGAATGTACACCCACGTAACCGCAAGGAACCGAATCAGCGCTCACCAGCTGTAGTACCCCCGACATCTTTAGTTGTCAAGTCTACCTCACCGACAGTCCACGACTTCGTACTTGCTAAATCGGCTTCGCTTCGAGATAAGACCGTGTGAACGATCTTTAACACCGGCGGCCCTACTGAGCTTTATCTAACACCCATTCTCCCTGGACCGGTCTGTACGATATGGCGTGCCGCTCTAATAGAAGCAAAAGAGCTTGGATACTCAAGACCAGTATTGAAAATTCAGTCGTCCACATGCGGCCTAACCGCTATACACCCTCTATTCCTATCTTAGTTGTGAATGAACTATTCACTCTGTCCCCTGATCCACGTCCAGACCCAGCTGAGCTTGATGACCCAGATCGAATGTCAGACAATTGACGCCATGTGAGTCTTACGCGCTCTATCATCACTGTTGGTCGTATCAATATCAACAGACCACTTACGAATTCCTCTCTATTAGAGGTGCCAATGATGCCTGGCATATACGATATTATAGCGGTTACAGAAACTTTGTTATCACCCGATGATGATAATCATGTCTCCAATATCCCAGGTTACAAGTTCGTCCATCATGATAGGCTAGGCAAACAGGGTGGTGGTGTTGGTTTTTACGCTCGATCGTAATTCATTGTTAACACACTCTGCACAACCGAGCCCAAGTACAACAACACACCAGAATATATCATTGCAGAGGTGACGACAGGCAACACACCACTTCTCTTTGCGGTTGTCTATCGCAGGCCAACGGCAGCATATCTTCATGAGTTCATGGACATTCTGTCTCAATTGCTCCCGAGGTATCAATATGTCATCGTTACGGGCGACCTCAATATAAATATGGCCACTGATACGGCAGCATCTAGATCTTTTGCTGACCTATGTAGATAACAAGTGCTTTCATTAGCTGACGAAAAATGCAACGAGGCTCGTTGCAGCACACTTGGATATTTGAATAGAGCCCGTTGGTCCCGCCACCAGGAGATGGCAGCACCTCCTGGTTCTACTTACCGGCCGGCGTGGCGCTCGCGTTGCTGGCGGAAGCCAAGCCACGCGTCGCCGGCCGGCACTCATGGGATGGCTGGCGCCTCGGGCACTCGTCCCCGCGCGAGTCTGCATACAAATTGCCTTCGTGCACCAGGAGTCGACCCAGGATAGCTCATCACCCGGAGCCGCGACGCGAGTGAGAACAGTGCTTGTGCCGCGTGTGAGTTTTGTGCCCGTATGTCCACATTTTGCTCGCCAGCTTGCACATCCACGTTTTGCCACGACGAGACCATGGCAGGCCAGGCACCGTGAGCTGGCTCGAGCGCGCCGCAGAAGCTGCCTTTCCCGTCGGCGCCGAACGAGCATCGGTGAGTCTTGAGTTTGACCCATTGATAGTGCGCGCTGGCGACACCCCAGTGGAGTGCCGATAACGCCGAGTTGATGGGCCAGTTACTCGCATCGCCGTTTGGGAGTCGCTCCCCGTGCCTAGAGATTCACGCCATGATTACGCCCGTTCTGCGGGCTCCCAACGGCCTCGGGCAACAGGTATTACAGACGCCTAGTCATATTGACCGCGTGTGTACCGCGTGAACGCCTTTTTGTGCGATCAAAGTGAACATCCGGTGACAAAGGAAGTGAATACCCATATGCATAGTGTTAGTGTCAATAGTGGGGGAAGCCCCGCCCCTCGATATATGGGCGTTTCCGATACAAGCAAGTGTCAGAGTGAAAATCGATATATGGGTACCTTTTCGCCGTAACGAGTTTTTGGACTTAGTGTTTATTATCGACTGATGGACAATTTCAGAGACTTCCCCGCCACGTGCGGCCTTTGTAATTAGTCTCATCGACCTGTGCGTCGTTACATGCACTTCCTAATAGCAATAAACGCCTCTTTTGTATTTTTATATAAATCGTGGGTGAATCTCTTTTCCTGTGTGCGCAGACAACCGTTCACTTTCAGGTACGCTTCCCCCATCCTCCCCCACCGACCCGCCCTTCGTGGCACGGGGGACCTGGCCCAGCCCCGATCCGGCCCAAAATAAATTAGGTAACACGGGTGGATTCAAACATTTTCAGGTGACCCACACCGCCCCGTTACAAGAACCAACGCATCCCGTTACTTATCATGACAATTCTCAGCATCATACTTGCTTGGATCTGTTTCTTTTACTGGACAGCACGTTACTGAGAGCACATCGGCACTCAGAGCCGCCATTTGCCGCTGGTCATGATTTTGTTGAAATAGATTATCAATTGAAACCATCACCCCCCAGCCCTGAAACCATAGCATCTCGTAAATTAGACCAAACCAACCTGAACCACTTGCATCAGCTTATACACTGGTAAAATTTTTTCGTTAGTTCCCCATGAGTACCCCATGGTACCTCATGCGTGATCGGGGTATATGCATTGGGTACTCTAGAGGTACCATGAGTACGCACGTGGAATACAATATTGATTCCACTGTCCCCGAAAGGTGTGTATGAGATGGCGGATGAAGCCCGTCATGATTGTACGCCTCGAGAACGCTCATAACAAGGTTCATGAATCCAGTGAGTACTCATGGTGTCTCATTTGTGATCAGGGGATACGCATGAGGTACTATAGAGGTACCATGAGTTCTCACGTGGGATGAATTATTGTTTTAACTGGTCCGGAAAGTTGGGAAAAAGAGAGTTGATGGACCATGTGATGATAACAGCCTCGGAGAGGCTGATAACAAACTCGAAAAATCTAGTCAGAACCTCATTGGTACTACATAATATCTCGTGCGTGATAGGAATGATACTCATGGGGAACCTATGCGATCCTATGAATATGAATGACCGGATATCTGACGCTCCTACAACTTGAAAATTCTCCATGCAACCATGAGAAACATCCCAATCAAGGATCCAATCCACAAGAACTCCCAAGGGAGGGTTGGGTCAATAATAAATGCTTCATGCGTACTCCATGGTACCTCATGCGTGATCGAAACGATACTTATGAGGTACCTATGAGATCCCGTGAATACGAAGAACAAGATATAGCACGCTCGTACAACTTGGGAATTCCCCATGCAACCATGAGAATTATCCCAATCAAGATTCCGATCCACAAGAACCCTTAAAAGAGAGTTGGTCCATATGAGTTCTCCATGCGTACCTCATGGCATCTCATGCGTGATCGAAACGATACTCAAGAGGTATCAATGGGATTCTATGGATACGACTAAGTGGGTTTCTGTCGTAACTACGACTTGAAAATTCTCCATGCAACCATGAGAAACATCTCGATGAAGTTTCTGATCCACAAGAACTCCTAGAGAAGGCTTACTTCAGTAATGAGTTCTCCGTGCGTACGCAATGGTATCTCATGCGTGATCGAAGCGATACTTATGAGGTACCTATGAGATTCCGTGAATACAAGGAACTGGGTATAGCAGGCTCGTACAACTTGAGATTCCCCCATGCAACCATGAGAATTATCCCAATGAAGATTCCGATCCATACGAACTCTGAGAAGAGAGTTGATCCAACTATGAGTTCTCCATGTGAACCTCATGACATCTCATGCGTGATCGGAACGATACTCAAGAGGTACCAATGAAATTCTATAGATACGACCAAGTGGATATTTGTCGTAACTTCAACTTGAAAATTCCCCATGCAACCATGAGGAACATCCTAATCGAGGATCTAATCCACAAGAACTCCTAAGGGAGGGTTAATTCAATAGTAAATGCTTCATGCGTACTCCATGGTACCTCGTGCGTGATCGAAGCGATACTTATGAGGTACCTATGAGATTCCGTGAATACAAAGGACTGGATATAGCAGGCTCGTACAACTTGAGAATCCCCCATGCAACCATGAGAATTATCCCAATCAAGATTCCGATCCACACGAACCCTGAGAGGAGAGTTGACCCAACTATGAGTTCTCCATGCGTACCTCATGGCATCTCATGTGCGATCAAAACGATACTCAAGAGGTATCGCTGAGATTCTATGGATACGACTGAGTGGATATCTGTCGTAACTACAACTTGAAAATTCCCCATGATACCATGAGAAACATCTTAATCAAGTTTCCGATCCACAAGAACTCCTAGACAAGAGTCGATTCAATAATAAGTTCTCCATGCATACGCCATGGTATCTCATGCGTGATTGAAACGATACTCACAAGGTACCTGTGATATTCTATAGATGCGAATAATTGGATATCTAACGCTCGTGTGACTTGAGAATCCCCCATGCAACCACGAGAAACATCCCAATCAAGATTCCGATAAACACAAACTCTTAGAAGAGAGTTGATTCAGTGATGAGTTCTCCGTACGTATCTCATGCGTGGTCAGGAGGTACTCATGAGATACACTACCGGTCAAAAGTCTGAGGACACCGAGCGAAAAATCGCGTGATCGTAAAAGTTGAATAAATCGGAGCTCGTTGACTCTTTTTGACTCTACCTCAGCGCATTTTGAAGCTCCTTTTGAGCTCTTCAAGTTACCCATTAACAATTTTTCCATCAGATTCGATGGTTTTTCGCTATGACCTTCTAAAGAGCTGAAAAATTGAGCAATTTTTAGGGGTCGGTACATGCACTTGCCAATTTGAAGGGAGTCATGGTAAAAATATGGACCCAATCACATCTTGAAGTACAAGTCAAGACCTTCAAAAATCGTTTTTGAAAATTGTCCTACGTGCATCTGGGCCAAAGTTATGAGCGTTTTTGTAAAAAAAGTGATTCTCCATTGATTTATCGACCATGCAAGTAGTGCAGTAGCGATAATGAAAGTGAATAGTTCTTATTTCCATATTTGTTCAATCGACAGTACATAGAATGTTGAATATCAGACCCGAGGATACTGGTTCTTTCGAGGGAAAGGGTTGTGTTATTGAAAATATATACCAGAAACTTAGATATCCACTATTATTTGATTCTCATTATCTATTACTTCTTCGAATAATCAAAAATCTATTTCAAACTTACTATCCGCAGCTGAAAGAGCTTAAAGCGGTGGATAGAAAGTATCTCCATCCTTAATTGATCGCAGATCGTTCTTTTACTGTAGCAACATGAAATCATTATGCTTAATCATAATGTGAGGATCTGAATAACATCAAAAAAGTAATCTCTTTCATAAATTCGATGGCACTATAACACTAAAGCAAGCACTGATATTTACACTTTCTTCTCGCTAAAGTAGCCGCCACGTGATTTGATCACAGCTCGGCAAATGCGAGGCATCCTGTTAATCAGCTTCTTAAGAACGCCATCTCCAATGTTTTTCCATTCATCTTGCAACGCACTCCAGAGTTCGTTCTTATTGCGGAGAGGCCTGTCTCTGATACGTCGGTCCAAATGATCCCACAATAATTCGATTGGATTGCAGTCTGGGCTTTGAGAAGGCCACTCCATGATTTGCAGACATCCTTGTTGTTTCTTTGATTTCAAATAATTAGAACATAATTTCGAGGTATGTTTCGGATCGTTATCTTGCTGCAAAGTAAAGTTTTCTCCTGCGATTCTTTGCCCAGAAGGAATGGCATGATATTGAAGAATCTTGTGATAAACTTTTCGATCCATTATACCATCTATCTTTACCAAATCACCCACAGATGTGCCTGCGAAACATCCCCATACCATGATGGACCCTCCTCCGTGTTTGACTGTTGGAGTGACACATTGAGAACTCATTTTCTCATGTGCTTGTCGGCGCACGTACTTGCGTCGTTTGGACGAGAATAGCTCATATTTTGATTCATCAGTGAACAGAACCTTCCTCCAATCTCGGGGTGTCCAATGTCTATACTTTTTAGCCCAGCATAATCTTTTCTTCTTATTGATTGTTCTAAGGAGAGGTTTTTTGGTCGCAACTCGGCCGTTTAATCCTGCACTCCTTAAACGACGCTGTACAGTTGAAACTGATAAATTAATTTTATCAGTCGAAATAATTTCACTGCGGATCTGCGGGGCTGTTTTGAAACGATCTCTCTTACTCTTCAACACTATTTGCTTGTCTTGTTGTTCACTGGTTACACGAGGACGGCCACTCCGCCTACGGCTGATCAATCCGTGTCCTTCTTTAAATCTTTTTACTGTCTTTTCCACACCACCACGCGAAATTTTCAACTTTTCTGCAATTTTTCGGTAAGAACAACCTTGGTCTCGAAGCGCTAGGATAGCTTTTCTCGTTGCTTCACTAATTTCAGATTTTTGTTCGCGACACTTCCGAGGCATGGCGATCCGATCGATTAGAAGGTAGAACACGAACTTATCGTAGCTATCCATAATTTCTATAACGATAATAGAATCCAGATATTATGAACAAGCGAACGTAGTAAAAGTTGTGAGAGAAAGAGAGAGAGAAAGATTTGTAAATGTTATCGGACATAGTCAGACATAGTGGCACCGGATTTGTTTACGTATGGTTCCTCGCTGGAATATTCAGCTAGTTACATGCGAAGTAGACAAAATTCGACTCACACATGTCAAAATTAATTGTATGTTATCATCTTTCAATTGTTCAAATCTAAGATTTTCCCGTCTTTTTTCCTTATTTTCATATGGTTCGTATACAGAAGAGAGAAAAACTATTGAAAACTCACTTTTTTTACAAAAATGCTCATAACTTTGGCCCAGATGCACGTAGGACAATTTTCGAAAACGATTTTTGAAGGTCTTGACTTGTACTTTAAGATGTGATTGGGTCCACATTTTTACCACGACTCCCTTCAAATTGGCAAGTGCATGTACCGACCCCTAAAAATTGCTCAATTTTTCAGCTCTTTAGAAGGTCATAGCGAAAAACCATCGAATCTGATGGAAAAATTGTTAATGAGTAACTTGAAGAGCTCAAAAAGAGCTTCAAAATGCGCTGAGGTAGAGTCAAAAAGAGTCAACGAGCTCTGATTTATTCAACTTTTACGATCACGCGATTTTTCGCTCGGTGTCCTCAGACTTTTGACCGGTAGTGTACAATAGAGATGCCAAGAGTACGCTCGTGGGGGAGAAATTTTATTTCACAATTCTCCGATGTTTGGGTGCCTACAAAATCGCGAAGAATAACTTTCGCGCCTCGCACATGGGGTTCCCCGCTCCCGAGCAATCATTTCGACCCTTGCGTACGGCTTGGATCGAGAACCGATCGCTCGGAAGCGAGCTACAACCTCATGAACTCGGTGCGAAATATACAATTTTCCTGTTTGAGAAGGCTCTGGGTGAGCTGAGGTATGATCCCTATCATCCTCACGCGCTTCAATAACGATCAAACAAGGTTTCCTCATTCTTCCGGAGCCTCATGACTACGCTCTGTTATCTCATGCGCCGCTGAGAAGATACTCATGAAATACTATGAGGAACCATGAGCACAAGCGGGTGATGAGATAATGTTCCGACAACTTCAAGAGTATCATAGTGACCTACGGGATAATTCCCAACACATTATCATTCATTGGAAAAGCATGGGAGAAGAACTTGTTGACTTGTGAGAGTCAAATCTCAATGCGCAGCTTATGGTACTCCGAACGTGGGGGGAACAATACTCATGAGATATCATGAGATTCTATAGATTTGCGCGAACAGCTGGAATGTTATTCCTGAACGATCGGAAGCCATGTATAGACTCGGGAGGCATCCTAGTCCACGACCGGTCGCTTGGAAACCCAGGGTGTCTGCGTTTATATGAATAGGTGAGTTCACTCATGCGTATCTAATGGTAACTCGAACGTGGCCCAAACGATACTCAAGGGGAACCATACGATTTTAGGGTTGCGCTTGAATGGTTCAAATATCATTCTCGAACGTTCCGAAGCCTTGCTAAGACTCGGAAGGCATATCTGAGAGGTGCGGTCCTTGGAGACGTATAGAATGGAAATCTGTCAATGAGTGGGTTCTCCATGCATACGTCATGATACGCCATGCGTGGCCCGAGTGATGCTCATTAAGGACCTGCGAGATTTTATAGATATGCTCAAATGGCGAGGATGGTAATACTGAAGCTTCAGGAGCTGTGCGAAGAATCGGAACTCATTTTGATCGGGATACGGGATTCATATAGATACGATTGAATGGTTGCAATGTTCAATCTGACGCTTCAGGAGTTCCACAGAGACTGCGGACTCATTCGAATCATGATTTTGATGGATCAAACTATGGGAACACGGTTTCAAACCTCAGGAACGGCGAGAACTTGGATTATTTGACCGGTGCGATCTCCATGCGTTCGTCATGGAGATCCATGCGTAGTCCAAACGATACTCATGAAGTACCCACGGGATCCTATGGATACGCTTGTGAGGTGGGGATGTTATTCCTGGATCTCTAAGACTTCCGCACAGACTCAGGACTCATTCCAATCATCATTCCGATTTACTCGACGATGAAATCACGATGCCGAACTGAAGGAACAGCGAGGACTTGGATTTGTACCTGGCGAGATCTCTATGCATACGTCATGATTACCCATGGGTGCTTGGAGCCATAACCATGAGGTTGGGAAATGACATTTGAGCCATTCAAGCGCAACCCTAGGATCTCGTGATTTCCCTTGAGTATCTCTTGGGCCACGTTCGGGTCACCGTTAAGTACGCATCAGTAACTCAACTATCGATAGGTCACGAAACCTTGCGTCTCCAAGCCACCGGACCTTGAATGGGATGCCTCCCGAGTCTGTGCAAGGCTTCCGACCGTTCAGAAAATGACATTCCGGCCGTTTGCGCGTATCCATAGAATCTCGTAATATCTCAGGAGTATCTTTTTACCCACGTCCAGGGTACCATACAGTGCGCATTGAGGACTCATCACTGCCCTGATAAAAATTCTTAATGAGTATCGTATGGTATCGTATAGAATGAGATACCATACGATACTCATGCGATACTCATACGATACGCCCATGTGATACCATACGATACTCATAAGATATTCCACGATATTTGCAATACGAACTCATACGTACTCGAGAGATACTATACGATACTTTTCCACAGATACCCACGGAAAACCATCCGATTCTTATTATATACTAATGAGATATTATATGATACTCGCCCTAGGAATGCCCTGTATTCTTATACGATACCATGAGATATCAAACTATACTGTTGGGTTCTGTGGGATACTGTGATATACTGTACGATACGTGACTTTTTGAATACAATATACCCTTACGATACTCTACGATAGTGATTGATATTTTTGGTCTGATATTAATATGATACCATACGCTACTCACCCCAGGAATGCCCTGCATTCTTGTACGATACCATGAGATATTAAACGATACTATTGGATTCTGTGAGATACTGTGATATACTGTGCGATACTGATTGATACTTTCGGCCTGATACTGATATGATACGATACGATACTCACCCTAGGAATGCCCTGTATTCTTATACGATACCATGAGATATCAAACGATACTGTTGGATTCTGTGAGATACCGTAATATACTGTACGATACGCGACTTTTCGAATACAATATACCCTCAAGATACCATTCGATACTGATTGATATTTTTGGTCTGATACTAATATGATACCATACGATACTCACCCTAGGAACGCCCTGCATTCTTATACGATACCATGGAATATCAAACAATACTGTTGAATTCTGTGAGATACTGTGATATACTGTACGATACGCGATGTTTTGGGCAGAATATACGCTTAGGATACTATACGATACTGATTGATATTCATGGCCTGATACTAATATGATACCATACGATACTCACCCTAGAAATGCCTTGTATTTTAAAACGATACCACGAGATATCAAACGATACTACGCGATTCCGTGAGATACTGTGAGATTCTCTACGATACGTGAATAGTTCGTCATAATATGAGCTTACGATTACATAAGATACGAAACGATATAAGTGACCCGATACGCATGAGATATTATGCGATATTCACCTCAGAACGGCAATGGATTTTTATACAATACTATGAGAGAAAACGTGCTCTCTCAAAATTTCTTGAGTTAGAGATTCTTCCCCTGTGGACAATCTAAAACAAGACCTATTAATGGATGAAACGAGGGGAATAGGAATATGAATTAGTGCATGACCAAAATCGGAGTTGAATTTACCTATGGTTGAACCAAAGATGGTCGTACATTAGAACATCTACCATCATGAATCTCTGTCGAGACTGTGAAAAATGCGAAAATCTGATCTTTGTGGTGCTGAAGTTCAACAGTACTTAAATCGTAATGATATATTTGAACAAATTGCTGGCGTATATCACTTGATTCTGTTATTAGCCAAAGTCATCTGGACAGAATCAATAATAAGGAGGAAACCAGTGATATGTATCCAATGTACATTCATTAGTTTTAGAACGATACACTCTTGGAACTCCATTCAAATTCCCTACCAATAGTTGTTGTTCAATCATCAGGTATTCACATCAGATTCACAGATGAATCCATTATGCCCTGATCTAATGACGGAGCAGGTTCTATCTCTCAATAGATATTTAATTGTTATCAAGCACGTTGTAGAGAATTCTGGTATTTGGTTTTGGTGTATTAATTATTTCTAGTATGTACATATGAGTGCTACTACGCCCTATACATATTGTGTGATCTTGTGAGGGCTTTAGCCCGTAGATTGGAAATATGAAATAAAATGAATAAATCAATCTCCTTGGATCTAATTTCGGTGAGTGAGGATTCAGTTTGCGGCATACGTAAGCAGGAATTGGTCGAACCAACGCATATGATACAAATATACTCTTGTACCCTATGAGAAACAGTGACTCGTGGACCGCGAAAATGACCTGCAGTTCTGATTCGTAAGAAGCGTCATCTATCTGAGTTTAATCCAAGATCTAACAATAATAACTTCTACCTCCCAACCATCTGAGATGTCATGCGAAGAAAAATCAACGGCACATGTTAACCAAATCCAAAAATGATGAGGTTGAGGATGGAATCTAACCACTCGAAGTCGCAAAATTGAACTAAGGAATCCAATGAGTAACTTACACTGTGGCGAATGTCAAGACTGCAGTGCATATGACAGGTTATGCTGTTTAACGATCTTTGTCACAATGACCATACAGACCTTCGGAGAGTCCCTGAAAATGAATATTCATCTCTAAACAAAGGCCCTGGTTCTCTGTTCATTAACATTTAACGAAATTATTTGATGAAGAAGTTCATCTGATGCACAAGTCACAGCCTGAGTGTTTCCAATTGACTCAATTTTGACAGAAATTGCTCGTCCACCCTAGTGCATATTTGAGGAGTGTTGGCCTCTGTTCCTAAAACGTCAAGAAAATGTGATTTCTCCAGGAACTGTGCAAGAACATCCAAACACGCCAAAAAATCTACAACGATTTCCCTCGGCCCAGGAGAGCACCGGAGTACAGCATACAGCGATGCAACAGACTTGATGTCTCAGACTGGCTGAAACAGTACTCCAGAAAATTGGACACCGAGTAATCGCGAGGATAGATTTTGTACGGATTATCGATAGTGCTTCATCTGCTCTTTCTTACCCGGATAAGGAGATGGGTTGTTCCTACCCATATAATTTTTTGTTAGGTGAAACTAATCAGTAGTGGACTGCGGGGATAATCACGCTGCCACACGAAGGAGATATCTGCAGCTTATCGGAATAGTATCGTATGATATCTCACTTAGTCTCTTGTATCATTGGAGTATTATAGGACAGTAGCGTATTGGCAGGTTGTGGGGTCCGATGAGTATCGGAAGGTATGTCATTGCTATGTCCTAGAATCGGATGAGTATCAGATAGCATCTCATTAGAATGTCATAGGATCGGATGAGTACTGTATGGATTCTCATTGATGGGTCATGGGGTCAGATGGGTATCGCGAGGTACTTCGTCAATCCATCATGAGACCAGAAGATGATTATCGTACAGTATCTGATTGATGTAAGTCGTTGGATCGGATGAGTATCACGCAATACCTCACTGGTGCAACACGAGACCGAGCTAGTATCAGATGGAATATTACGAGTATAACAGAGAATCGGTCGAGTAGCGTCTGATATTTCATTGGTGGTCATCTCTCTGGAATCGGATGAGTATCGAAGGGTATCTAATTGATTTTTCGTAGGATCACATGAGCATCGCACGGTATCACAATGGTATGTCATAGGATCCGATGAGTATCACACGTACGTCGTTCAATTGGATGAGTATCGCATGGTACCTCATTGGTGCATCACGGCACCGGATGAGCATCGGAAGGAACATCCTGAGTATGGAATGGGATCGGACGAATACCGTATAATATCTCATTGGTAGGTCATGGGATCGGATGGAGCATCGATTTGATACCCTATTGTTTCGTCATAGTATCAGACAGGTATTCCATGATATCTCATTGGTATTCCATAGAATCTCTAAAATATCGGACACTATCTCATACGTATGTCATGGAATCGGGCGAGTATCTTGTTGTAAGGAGGTAGTATGTCATGAGATCGGAGAAGTATCGAACGGAATATCATGAACGAGGCATGGGATCGGGTGGAGTATTAATTTGCTATCCCACTGTTTTATCATGGTATCAGACAGGTATTCCATGATATCTCATTGGTATTCCATAGAACCTCAAAAGTATCATACAATATCTTCCCACTGAACACCTTTCGTTCCCGAAACGTACCACGGAAGGTCCCCCCAAAACTAATGCAACCTTCGCCGGGCGTTTCTACGACCCACCAGCAACGTTGTGGGTAGGTAGAAATGTTCGCGGACGACTACATATCTAGGGCGTTGTGTCATGGTTCCCGGAACCTTCCAGTGGTTCCGCAATGGTTTTGTGATGGTTGTTTGTTGCAACCTAGAACTTGGAAATGTTTTTGTCAAATAAATAAAATAATTGTTATTCTTCTTCTTCCCTCTGCAGGCTATTCAGGGACAGTCTCTTTGTCTCCTCTTCACGAAGTGACCGTATTCGTGATTCAGCCCAGCCAAAGAGATTGAACGAATAGCCTGCAAGAGAAAGAACAAAAAATAACAATTATCTCATTTATTTAACGAAAAAATTTCCAAGTCCTAGTTTGCAACAAACAACCATTACAAAACCATTACGGAACCACTGGAAGGTTCCGGGAACCATGACACAACGCCCTAGATACGTAGTCGTCCGCGGACATTTCTACCTACCCACAACGTTGCTGATGGGTCGTAGGAACGCCCGGCGAAGGTTGCATTAGTTCCGGGGGGAAACTTCCGTGGTACGTTTCGGGAAAGAACGGTGTTCAGTGGGTTATACGCATATCATGGAATTGGACGAGTATCTTTTTGTCTGGAATTAGTATGTCATGAGATCGGAAGAGTATCGAGCGAGATATCATGAGTGAGGCATGGAATCGGACGAGTACCGTATGGTGTCTTATTGTTAGTTCATGGGATCGATTGGAGTATTAATTTGCTATTCCATCGTTTCGTCATAGTATCAGACAGGTATTCCATGATATCTCATTGGTATTCCATAGAATCTCAGAAGTATCGTACAATATCTTGAACGTATGTAAGGGATCGGACGAGTATCTTGTTGTACGGAATTAGTATGTCATGAGATCGGGAGAGTATTGGACGGAGTATTATGAGTGGGGCATGGAATCGGACGGGTACCGTATGGTTCCTTATTATTAGGTCATGGGATTGGATGGAGTATCAATGTGATATCCCATTGTTTCGTGATAGTATCAGACAGGTATTCCATGATATCTCATTGGTATCCCATGAAATTTCAAAAGTATCGTACAACATGTTATACGTATGTCGGATCGAATACAAATATATATATCGAGCGTGAAGTATCGAATAGGATGAGGTGTGAGATTGGACGAATCCCATGCATTTCCGGCTCTTTGGTCCCCAACGTGGCATCCGCTGGGATCGCGACCGTGTGAAATTAAATCATGTTGATATCGGAACATGCGTATCCCATGTTATCGGAAGAGTATCGTATGGTATACCATCAGTCTCCTCTATCATTGCATTAGTATAGTACAGTATCGCATTGGCGGGTTGTGGAATCAGATGTGTATCGTATGGTATCTCATCACTTCCTCACAAGTCCGGGCAAGTAGTGTACAGTATCTGATGTGTACTCCATAGTATCAAATGAGTATCGTGCAATATCTCAGTGGTATCTCATGGAATTGAATGAGTATCCCATGCTACCCAATTCGTATGTCATCAGATCGGTCTAGTATAGGGTGGTATCGCATCATTGTGACATGGAATCAGATGAATACATTGTGATATCTCAGTAGTATTGCGTAGGACCACGTAAATCGTAATAGTGTTGTTTTTCCAAATAGTTTAGTTCCTACGAATGACTATTGAATAGTATCCCATGGTATCTCATAGGTTCTCCTCGACTCATAGTCCGAATACTTGTGAGATATAAAACGATATCATGCTCATTCACAAATTCCATCTTCTGCCGAGTCCAAACCCGAGAATTGATGTTCCTGATGCACCCCTCCATAATATCGATGATCTTCCATACTGTTCATGTCACAATGACCATGTTTCCTCGTCTTTCGTATCTCAAAGAATCCCATGGTATCTCATGATTATATAAAGGGACTAGGCGGTTAAGCATGGTGAAGTGGACCTTGTCAGATATGGCCCCGAAAGTATTTTTCCCCACTTTCTAACACCAAATGATGGGGGAAGCAAAGGTTTGTAGGTCCCAAAGTCGCCCCTGTTTTTCACAGCACCCCAGAAACCCTCTAAAAAACGCTAAAAATCGATGTTTCTTCTATCAAATCGCATTCTGACGCATTTCAACGAATTGATCTGAAAATTTCCTGACATACTCTTGAAATGTGGTCAATCATGAAGAAAATATTCTCATTCCGACAACTCTCGATTGAGGCCCTAAAAAAATCCTCCAAAACTTCAAAGTCAATTTTCTCATGTAAATTGGAAAGAACTATGTTAGAAAACCATTGCTCCGTGTTCATCAGGTTATTTTGCATCGAAAACGTATATTTTTAGGATTTTTTAGGTGGTGGAACATGGTCAAAAGTGCAAAAAATCGTTTTCAAAGCAAATTTCAATTCAGTTATTTGCATCTTCTGCGCATGCGCGCCCTCCTACGTCTCTGAAAGTATTCTCAATCGATAGCTGATGCAATTTCCTTCAAAATGACCTCTTGAGGAAGTCAATTTGATGCAGTGAAACCTGAGATCTAGCTGGTCCAAAAAATGAAGAAATCCAAGGTACCAAATCCGTGAAGCCGTGGCTCCTTCAATGGGCCCGAAAAGTGCGAATTTTGAGTCGGACTGTTTCAAAGATGTGAACATGTGTTTTCGATTTGATTTTTGACGTAGAAACCGAATCCGTGGTCAGTTTTGTTCCAAACCTTCAAGATTTTTGATGACACTCAAAAAACCGACCGGGGGGTGTACGGCCATTTCTAGCCTTCTTCTACACATTTGAGATGTATGATGAGTATAGTCAAAAGTTTGAACTTGTCGCATAGAGGATGCAAGTACGTTTTCCTTTGTATTCTGACCAGCTGATGATGATGCCGATGACTTCGAGGCTTGGGAATGAATTGGGAGTCAGATTTGGGCTGATGGAGCTATATTTTGTTTTATGATCTCATCAGAGGAAACTGCATCATGCACCTTATATCTCTCTCGAGTTATTTCTGTGCCTCAAAACCATCGCTATTGTCTTCAGCTGGTCAAAATACAAAGGAAAACGTACTTGCATCCTCTATGCGACAAGTTCAAACCTTTGCCGATACTCATCATACATCTCAAATGTGTAGAAAAAGGCTGGAAATGGCCGTACACCCCCCGGTCGGTTTTTTGAATGTCATCAAAAATTTTGAAGGTTTGGAACAAAACTGACCACGGATTCAGTTTCTACGTCAGAAATTACATCAAAAACACATGTTCACATCCTTGAAACAGTCCGACTCAAAATTCGCAATTTTCGGGCCCATTGAAGGAGCCATGGCTTCACGGATTTGGTACCTTGGATTTTTCCATTTTTCATACTAGCTAGATCTCAGGTCTTACTGCATCAAATTGACTTCCTCAAGGGGTCATTTTGAAGGAAATTGCATCAGCTATCGACTAAGAATACTTTCAGAGACGTAGGAGGACGCGCATGCGCAGAAAATGCAAATTACTGAATCAAAATTTGCTTTGAAAATGGTTTTTTGGATTTTTGACCATGTTTCACCACCTAAAAAATCCCAAAAATACCCGTTTTTGATGCAAAATAACCTGATAAACACGATGCAATGGTTTTCTAACATAGTTCTTTCCAATTTACATAAGAAAATTGACTTTGAAGTTTTGAAGAATCCTTTTTAGGGCCTCAATCGAGAGTTGTCGGAATATAAATATTTTTTTCATGATCGACCACATTTCAAGAGTATGTCAGAAAATTTTCAGATCAATTCGTTGAAATGCGTCAGAATGCGATTTGATAGAAGGAACATCGATTTTTAGCGTTTTTTAGAGGGTTTCTGGGGTGCCGTAAGAAACAGGGGCGATTTTGGGACCTACAAACCTTTGCTTCCCCCATCATTTGGTGTTAGAAAGTGGGGAAAAATATTTTCGGGGCCATATCTGACAAGGTCCACTTCACCATGCTTAACCGCCTAGTCCCTTTTCACGGAGTATCGTGCAGTATCGTATCGTATCTCATGGGTTCTACGATTTCTTTCCTCAGCTTTCCAGAGTGTACCGATGATCAGGGGAGTCATTTTTCAGTTTTTTTTGGGATTCTCAGTCATAAACTTAACCATTCTTCCTTGTTTTCCGTATCTCAAAGAATCTCATGGTATCTCATGAGAATATAAATTCTCACGGAGTATCGTACAGTATCGTATAGTATCTCATGGGCTCAAAAATTCCCTCCCTCAGCTTTTCCGAGTGAACTGATGATCAGGAGTGTCGTTTTTCATTTTTTTGGAATTCTCAGTCATCAAATAGACAATTTTTATCTTTCATACAATTTCATGGTATCTCATGATATCTCATTGGTATAGTTCTGTATACGCATGAGATACCATGTGGTACGCATGTGGAACTCATTCGAAAATCTTACCAGGGTGGATCAACTTCCTTCTAGGAGTTCGTGTGAATTGGTGCTTGAATTGACGCTTAAATTGGTGACCCCGTCGATTGATTATTCGGCGGCTAGCACGTTGACCACGTGCAGGATTCAAGTGGAAGCAGCGGAGCACAGTGTTGGCTTTCGGCGCGCATCGTCGCGTGGACCACGCCACCGCTGCTATAGCAGCGCTTAGCCCGCATCGCCGACCCAGGTACATCCTGTACACCTCGACATCTTCTACGGGGGCTGTCGCGACATGGGCACAGAGCAGCATCAGCCCACCAGCAAGACAGGTCAGAAAAGTTAGATAGCACACGAGCAGACGGCAGCAGTCGTGCAGCTCTATCAAAGTGCAGAAGCATTGCCCAAGGACACCGCACGGATTTTTGCCGGCGCGCACGTGTCGTGTATATAGCACAGCAGCTCAGCACACCGCGTCTCGCGCGGCACAGCAACCGAGACGTCTCAGCGCCGCACTCTAGGCAGCACAGCGGTACGTTCCAGCGTACAGCGACACGAAACGTTCCAGAGCCGTGCCAACAGTGGCACAAAGCGTTCCAGCCCCAAGTAAACCATTGTAATTTTCTTTGAATTTTTGCGGATCTCGAGTTGTATTGTATGCCTGTATGCTTGAATGACTTATATACGCATGTTACTTATTAAGTAGAATCTCATACGTTCATGTCTGACGACGGCACACATGATTCGCGAAAATTTTTACGTAACGGTAAAGACTATTCTGCGTCAAATTTCTCCGCGAATAATTCACTAATTTCGGAGAATCTTTCTTTCGATTCCACAATAATGACGCTCACTGACAATGGTGAGAATGTGGATAATGACAAATCTAGTCCTCCTCCTGACCAAATTCCGGCGCACACTGCTGACTCCAAAACAGAAGTAATTGCTGCAGTAACAGAGACAGTAAAAAATGACCTTCTCAGTGCGATGGCACAAATGATGCAGACACAATTAGAAGCATTTTTGAAAGAACTAAACACTCCCCCGGACCCTCCGGGGTGTGGGTACACGAGGTCAGGCCGCGAGCTCACACGCCATGCTAGATGGGACCATCAACAAAACGTCGGATAACGACCGGAGTGCGCCCGTTCTAAATCCATTCGTGGCCCCATTTGTTCACAACCCATACCAGGATGCCAGTGCATTCAGTGATAATCTTCTAATGGGATTCGACATGGCACAAAACCATGATGATTCCTCGAATAGTAGGAACAGAAACATGGCTAGATTTACCACGTTAAAGTGGACCCCATTATGGACCCAAAACCCTGTAGCGTGGTTTGAATCTTCAGAAGTGCCACTAAAAACGTCGGAAATTGACACGGATGATGAGAAAAATTTAGCGCTGATGCGAATACTAGGTGACGTGGCGATGAAGGAGATAAGTATATACTTGAAAACCTTGCCAGAGAAGGACAAATACCGATACGTGAAGAAGATTTTGATCGAAAAATTCTCTGAGCCCCAGGAAAAAAAACTCGACAAACTTTTCGGAAACATGTCCCCCGGGGTGAAAAAGCCCTCCGATTTCCTTAACGAGATGTACGACAACGGCAAGAATCACCTGACTAAAGACACCATTCGCATTGTCTGGTGCAGACGACTGCCTGAAGACATGCAAATAGCCATAGATGACTTGATAAAAACGGATCCGGACAGGGCTATCGAAAAAGCCGATAAAATCTATGAGATCAAGAAAAAGTCGGACACCTCAACTTACTTTAGTAGTGCCGACGCTTCAAGCATCGCAGCCGTGGCTCAAAGACAGCTCAATGTAGATTTGCTCTCAACTTCAGTGGAGCAGATGAAGCAAATGGCCGAGACATTTGAAAAGTCAATGAAGTCAAATGCAAAAAGAGATAAATCTCGTAATCGGTCCAAGTCCCAAAATCGAGTCTACATCGGTCCTAAAAAAGAGGAAAAAGCTGCTAAGACGGATAAAAAGGAGAGAAAATCGAGAAAAACGCATAACGAAGATGGCGTGTGCTACTATCATGAGGAACATGGCCACTGTTATACTCCATGTACATATAAACCTCCTGCCCCAAACTCCCAGGGAAACTAAAAGCACCTTCCGTCGCGGAGACTGCTGGAACTGGTCCAAACTCAAAACGTCTCCATATGAGAGATAGAGTTTCCGGGAAAATCCTTCTCATCGACACTGGTGCAGAAGTTTCCCTGATTTCCAAACCCAAGGATTGTCCACTCAAGCCTACAGGTAAGCCGTTATATGCTGCTAATGGTACCGAAATCGACACTTATGGTATTGCCCACCGAGTTCTTGATTTCGGATTAGGACGCAACTTGCCATGGAATTTTTACATCCCAGACGTGCCTTACCCTATTTTTGGCGCGGATGCCTTTGAGTTTCTCCACCTATTACCGGATATAAGACGTCGAGCTTTGATAGATGCGAAATCACGGAGATCTGCTTACGGCATAACCGACTTCACTTACAGTCTCGGTATCAGTACAGTGGATCCCAAACATAAATATGAGCATATCTTGTAGCGTCATTCTGAAGTTGTCGTTATTGAACAGACCAATCCCTCTGAAGTCAAGCATGACATACTACACCGTATTCGTACTACAGGGAATCCGGTCGCAGCAAGAGCCCGTCGCGTGACTCCAGCAAAATACAAAGCTTTAAAAGCAGAATTTGATGCTGATTTAGCTGCTGGTACATGTCGCCCCTCAGATAGCCCTTGGGCTAGTGCGATTCACATAATGCAGAGAAAAGATGGCTCTTGGAGAATTTGTGGAGATTATCGCCCCTTTAACTCTCAGACAGTACCCGACGAATTTCCTCTACCTTATCTTCGCGACTATCAATATATGATTCGTGGAAAGAGAATTCTTACGTCTTTAGATTTACGGAAAGCCTTTCAGCAGGTACCCGTTGCACCCGAAGATATTCCAAAAACTGCGGTAATAACACCCTTTGGAATTTTCGAGTATCTATTTATGCCGTTTGGTTTACATAACGCTAGCAGTACATTTCAACGCTCAGCTCAGAAAGCCCTTGGTGACCTTGACTTTGTTTTCGTGTACATTGATGACATCTTGATTGCATCTCTTCCTGAAGAGGAGCATCAAAGGCATCTGGATATCGTGTTACAAAGATTAGAGGATCACAACCTTTTTCTCAACATTGAAAAGTGCGTGTTTGGCGTTTCAGAGTTGGTTTTTTCAGGCCATACCGTGAATGGCGAAGGTCTCAAAACCAACCCCAAGAAAGTAGAAGCTATCCAAAACTTCCCAAAACCAAACACCCTTGAAGAACTTCGCAGATTTTTAGGAATGGTGAATTTCCATCGCGATTGTATTCCTCATGCAGCGGAAACGCAAATGCCACTTCATGTTTTGTTGATTGACGCTCGTAAGAAAGATAAACGGCCGGTTCCATGGACTTCAGAATCTGGAAATGCTTTCGAAAAATGCAAATCTGACGTTATAAACGCAGCAATGCTCACTCACCCAGATGACTCTGCTGAGACGCGCATTTTTACCGATGCCTCTGACCAATCCATGGGAGCCTAGCTTGAACAGCGAGAAAATGGTGTCTGGAGACCTGTCGCCTTCCTTTCGCGAAAATTCTCAGACGCTCAAAAAAAGTACTCAACGTACGATCGCGAGCTAACAGCCATGTTTAATGCTATCAAATACTTTCAAGATGTGTTAAAAGGTCGTGAGTTCAAAATCTATACGGATCAGCGAGCACTTCAATATACTCTCACTCAATCATCTGAAACGGCACCTCCTCGCCGTCAGAGGCAATTAGCATACATTCCTGAATTCACAACAGGAATCGTTTACGTGCCTGGGAAAGATAACGTTGTGGCTGACGCACTCTCTAGAATAGAGGCCGTCCACGCCAGACCTGTACTACCCTCTGCAGTCCTAAATATTGATCAGATTACTGAGGAGCATGGCAATGATCCAAACTATGGGTTCCTACGCACATAGACGCATTCCGGTTCCCTACGGCTTTTAGCATGAAAGATCTCTCAGAAGGACAAGCAAAAGATGCTCAACTTAAAGAGATCTTGCAAGACCCGAACTTCCCTTTGAAACTCGTAAAATTGACATGGGGTAAAAACCATGTTCCATTTTATTGCGACACCCACGACAGCGTAATACGTCCTTACATTCCTGAATCCTTACGCGCAGAAGTTTTTCACGTGTACCATGATCCATCTCATCCCGGCCCAGGGGCATCTCTTAGCTTGATGAAGCAACATTATGTCTGGCCAAAGATGAAAAAGGACATCAAGCTGTGGTGTAGACAGTGTTTAGACTGTCAGCAATCAAAGGTTTCTCGTCATAACAAATTTTTACCACAGCATTTTATTGCTCAAAATGGTAGATTCGAACATGTACATATTGATATAGTCGTCTTGCCTCAGTGTGGAGACTTTCAGTACTCACCCACTATGATCGATCGGTTTTCGCGTTGGCCTGAAGCAGTTCCATTAAAAGATATGTCTGCCGAATCGGTAGCGCGCGCGTTTTACAACACATGGGTTTCGCGTCACGGAGCTCCAGAAGTCATAACCACAGATCAAGGTGCTCAGTTTCAATCTCAACTCTTCAATGCATTATTGAACCTATTAGGTTGTAAAAGAATCCGTACAGCTCCATATCATCCTTAAGCGAACGGTATGGTAGAACGCTGGCACCGCGTGCTAAAAGCTGCGCTCATGTGTCACAAAGATGACTGGATAAGGACATTGTCTACGGTTCTCCTCGGCTTGCGTGTGAGCGTGCGTCTTGACACTGATGCTAGTCTCGCGGATATCGTATATGGAACATCGTTACGCGTTCCAGGTGCATTTTTCTTACCCGAAGATTTGGAACAAGATCCAGTAGAATTTCTCGATGGATTTAGAGAACATTTGAATGCCGTACGCCCAGTACCCGTGGTCCATAAAGGAAAAACTAAAACATTTGTCCACAAAGATTTAGCTACTTGCTCACATGTATTTTTACGTACTAGATCTGTCAAAAAGCCTCTTCAGAGACCATACACTGGTCCTTTCAAAAACATTTCGCGCTAATCAGATCGAGATTCCGTCATAGATATCAAGGGGATTCAGAAGACTGTCAATGTTGAAAATTTGAAACCCGCCTTCTATGTACCTGAAACGGTCGATTCAGCGGTCCGCGTTCCTTCAGTAACAGATCGGGGTTCGATGATTCAGACTGCTCCTCAGCCTGCAATTCAACCTCAGATTCCGAATCTTGCAGTGCCTGATAGTGCTAATGTTGCTCCAAAAACTATAATTTTAAGTCAGAACCATGCAAATGTTGCTCCAAATACCGTAAATTTAAGTCAGAGCAATTCCAAGGATGTCGCAAAAATTGTACGTTTGAGCCAAAATAGTGGAAAAATTATACCTAAGCGAATAGACTCAAGACAAAATAGTAGCAATTCAGTGCTTAAACCTGTAATAGTAAGTCAATACGGTGCAAGAGTTCCATTGAAACCAGCATTTACCAACAAAAACAGTGATGAAGTGCCTTGTGAAGTGTCTCAAAGTCAAAATCAGTGCAGTGCTAAACAAATAGTTTATAAGGAAATTCTGTTAAAACCTAGTTTTAGCCAGAAATCTGTCATTATAAAACCTAGCTGTACGTTTCGGGATCAAGATCAAAACTTAGTAAAAATTCATCCTATTCCTCAAGTACTTAATGATTCAAGCCAATCAAGTCAAATCAAAAGCATCCTGCGTACAGCACCCAAAGTGCACGATACCAAACTATCTCTTCCACGCGTTACTTTTGCTACATAAATCCTTTTCTTCCATATTGTATCGAAAATCGAAAATTTTTTATATATCACGAAAAATTTTTCATTCGACAGGGGGGTGATGTGGGGATCTGCCCTAAGAGCAACTCTGCGGCTGCGCCCAGAGAGAGCGTACGTGTGAGGGACGTGAGTGGTGTGTGTGACTACGAGATCCGCTAGCCCGAGGCAGCGCGCCTCGAGGCAGTTCAAGTATAGCCCTGCTCACGAAATACATGCGGGCTTGTATCTAACCTTACTAATAAACCATCAATATCTTATATATCGTATGACCATTTTAAGGTGGACACACCTTGGCATTTTTTTCCTCGCGGAGGTACAAATTTGATCGAAATTGATTCTTACATGGTTCAACCTTCTCCCTTGGATGGTGAAGTAAACGAATTGAGAAAATGGAAAATTCGATGCGAACGGGAAAATTTTTTCCGAAATATTCAAGGAAAATAACTTTGCGATACGGCATCGTGTAGCTCATCAAATTTCGAGTCCGAAATGACTTTTCCGATAATTTTTTTATTACTCAATTTTCCAGGAAAACTCATGGGAAAGAGCTGATTTTCAATTCGCCACCACAATCGTCGCAGAGGTCAGACGCTTCACCCGTTTAGCAATGTTATTTTTTTGGTGTAATGCCACGTACTCTTGTTATTGTTTTGGTGTTTAACCTATGATCACTTGTAGGTTATCCAACCACGGCGTTCACGATGAAAACTCGAGATTGAGTGGCAATGATGATCGGCCTAATACCGCCGCAAAATATTAGATGCATCGAGTATATACTCTTGCCATTTCAAGTACAAGAGTCCAACAATGCGTGCAAAACTGTATAGTAGTCATGCGATCAAAACTCTCTAATGTAGATCGAAATTTGAACAATGCCGTATTCAAACCTGTTAGATAATAGTGATGCCTAGCAGATTCAGGTGGTGGCTCTCAATTTTAGAAGTTTTATCGCCCAGATTCTGACTACAAAGTTTGGGAATTGAAAAAACTCCGAAAAATCGTGGCTTTGAGTGCTTCCCCACGAGATCAGAATTCTATTAAGTGAGTGGGTTTTTTGAAAATTACAAACGCGAACCAACTAGAGAATGGTGATGCCAAGCAGGTTTGAATACTGCTTTAAACTTTTGAACATTTTCTAAACCAGAATCTGAACACAAAGCCTGAACGTCCGTCAAAAGTGAGTTTGCATCATAGTTAGACAGATAATAGGCACAAGTGAGGACAGTATCTCATAATACAGGCGTGAATAAACACGCGAAAAATTGTGGTTTCGACTGTTCAGTTATAATATCAAAGTCCTTGAAAGTGGGTGAGTTTTCGGGGAATTTCAAGCACGAACCTCTCAGAAATTGGTGATACCAAGCAGATTCGAGTATTGCTCTTCAAGTTTAGAAGTCCTGTCGGCTAAAATTTGACTACAAAGTTCGGAAAAGTTCCCATCAATGGTACATCATAAATATGAATTGAACCGGTATCCAGTAGCTGAGGAATAGGAAAATATTTGACAAAAATTCTGGATTTGACTTCCAAAACATGATATCAAAATTTTCAAAAGTGAGTGAGTTTTTCTTAAAATTTCAAACTTGAATATGGTTGATATCACGATCTCCAGTAGGTTCACGTGTGGAATTCTTCAAAAACCCTTTGAAAATCATAATCCCATAGCTAGGCGGTCAGAGTCACAATTTTCAAATAATTTCCTTATAATTCTCAGTTACGGGTTACTGTTGCTACTCGAACTTACAATTCACTTTGATGCAAACTCATCTCAGTCTTTGTAGTCAGATTTTAGCTGACAAAACTTCTACAATCAAAATGCAAAAATCGAATCTGCTTGGTATCACCATTCTTTAGTAGGTTCACGTTTGCAATTTTCGAAAATTCCACCCACTTGATAGAAATCTGATCTCGTGGGGAAGCAGTCAAAGCCACGATTTTTCGGATTGTTTTTACTTCTCAAACTCTGTAGTCAGAATTTGGGCGATGAAATTTCTGAAATTGAGAGCCACCACCTGAATCTGCTCGGCATTACTATTATCTAACAGGTTTGAATGCGGCATTGTTCGAATTTCGATCTACATTAGAGAGTTTTGATCGCATGACTACTATACAGTTTTTCACGCATTGTTGGACTCTTGTACTTGAAATGGCAAGAGTACATGTTCAATGCATCTAATATTTCGCGGCGGTATGGAGCCGATCATCATTGCCACTCGATCTCGAGTTTTCATCGTGAACGCCGTGGTTGGATAACCTACAAGTGATCATAGGTTGAACACCTAAACAATAACATTGCTGAACGGGTGAAGCGTCTAACCTCTGCGACAATTGACCTCTGGTGGCAAATTCAAAATCAGCTCTTTTCCATGAGTTTTCCTGGAAAATTGAGTAATAAAAAAATTATCGAACAAGTCATTTCGGATTCAAAATTTGATGAGCTACACGATGCCGTGCCGCAAAGTTATTTTTCTTGATTATTTCGGAAAAAATTTTCCCCTTCGCATCGAATTTTCCATTTTCTCAATTTGTTCACTTCACCATCCAAGGCAGAAGGTCGAACCATGTAAGAATCAACTTCGATTTAATTTGTACCTCGCAAAGAAAAAAAATGCCAAGGTGTGTCCACCTTAAATTGGTCATACGACCGATATTGTGTGTGATCATCACCTTTATTATCTGGTCCGCCTAACTTGTGGATTAAGCACACTATTACTATATATTGTTTTGGTATACCCAACAGTAGCTTAAAAAGTTACGCGTGCGGGGGATTTTTAGGGTTTTCGTGTCTGTGTTCGGCCGGTGTAGCAGATTCCGTTTTCATTAGTGGTAGTTATGCAGTTGGCTGCAGACGACATTGTTGTAATGCTAATCGGTGTATTATTGTTCATGCTGTGTTTGATGCTAGACTCTCACATTGCTACACCTTCATTAGGAGTGATTAGGAGTAAATTGGGGTGGATGTGATGTGAGATTCCAGGGTTAGTTGGTGTAGAATTTTAGAAGGTGCAAATAGTGAAGTAGTGCTCAATATAACTTACTCGGTGTGCGAATTTGTATTCATTATTCGCACGCACACAATCTCCTCTGCATCAGAGATATGAAATTCATCAACCAAGAGATGATTTAGAGTTGTGGAGTCTCTACTTAGAATCTGCTGCTTCCAAGATCCATCTTGGAACCTACAGCAATCTGATGAGATCCTGTGGGATAGATTTGCCACAAATTTCAGTACGGCAAATCACATCCATCCCAATTTACACCTAAGTGAAGGTCTAACAATAAACGCCCAATAAACATCAAAACCGCATAAACAAAACAACAATCAATGTGATTAATACACATGCGCAGCTTTGTCGTCTGCAGCGGTGCAGCACGTGCACTAGAAACGGGATCTGTTACACCGGCCGAAGACAGAAACAAAAACCCCACATTCTCCGCACGCGTGACTCGCGCGTATCCCGCGCGCACTGGGTGCGCGTGCAGATTCAATGTAGACGCGGCCCCAGAGATGCAGAGACAAAGTGATAACGGGCATCGTATATGATTTGGATTCATCAATCTTCATCAGGATGTGTAACTATCTTAGTCCCTCAACCCATAATATATTTATGAATCAAGTCATGGAAGGGGCTGAATTGAGTTGGAACATGTAAATTTTGTGAAAGGTGTTCATATAGATATCAAAGAGGACGTGTTCCTACCAATAGATGGACTACATGAAGTTGAAGGGAATATCAAGATAAAAGCCAAATTGTATCAGACCAAGCATGATGATGAAGCAGGGGGGGGACGAGAAGAAGGAGAGGACCTGTATTATTCTACGTGTTCGAAGTAAGCGATTTCAGATTATTATGTTTAATGACTAGTTAGTCCTTAAGCTCCTATCCTTCATTTTCTCAACTCAGTAAGTGAATGTCCAAGTCTAACACATTGCCCTACAGGATGGATCTCCTGAACCATACTTGCAGACTCGGAGTTACTGAATACTTTCCAAACAATTGCAGAGAATTTACCACAATTGTAGAGGTTAACCATGGAGAGAAATGAGAAATTATGGTGAGTTCTTGATGTATTCTTGCATCTTTTTGGAAAGTATCCATTGTCTTCCAAGGTACCTGTCCCAAAACGGCATGTCAATAGACTCTTGAACATGATTTAATGACAAATTCTCAAGACAAGCTTCAAGCCTTCCGAGATATTCAAAAAATTTTCTCATGGGATGATGTCATATTTTGCTACATCCATAATACCCTCATACTTTATCATGGTAGGATGTTTTTGTTAAGAGGATGTCGGAGATCAACCCAAAGACTTCTGCTAGGGTACCAATTTTTTCGTAGGTTTCAACTCACGCTACCCAATCGACCTGGAATCTTCGCAGGAGGTAGAAAATATCCGTGAAAATGGTGCTCTGGTCCAATTTATACGCGAATACACCACCCCGAGTCAAAAATCGTGAGAAAAGGCGGATGTTAAAAGAGATTAGGTGGCTATTATATTCAAATTTCGAGGTTCGCAATAGTTGAATCATAACAATTGGACCTGAGCACCATTTTGACCGATTCTACACATCGAATGAATCATCCCCGCACGTAATCGATGCTGAAATCAAAAAGTTACTTGTAACCTACGATTTCGGCACCAAATCTGCAAATTTGGAAACAAACAGCTTGCAGACTCGAAATCGCGTGAGGTAGATTGAGGTGGATCTCCATCCAGTAGCTGGCGCTTCTGTATATAGTTCCGACTTTTGTATTCTTATAACCCGTCGTCTGCCGCGGGCATGTCTGCTGACGACGTGATCTATTGCAATGTCATGTTTGTTCACGTAAGTCTGCATTATGGGGTAAACTATGATGCTTTTTTTTGCAAAGGCCTGATAACACCAACTTGCACAGTCTTGGCAGCTTTTTTCGTGACAGTGCGTGTCTTTTGGGGTCAACCATCGAGTGCACGAGGTGGGCCACGACCCTAAATCTGTTTTCTACAAGAATATCCGTTGCAAGCCCCAGTTTATCATTCGCCCCCCGGTGTTGTGTGTTCATGATCCGGATGTGTCAGTGGGTGCAGTATTTCATCAGGAACCTGCCACATCTTTGCCAAGGCGTATCATCTCACGGGACGCCAATCATGTGCGCCTGGAAAGCGTCTGCTCGGGCGAGCACAATTCAATGTTTTTCATCGTAAGTAATTTTGGGAATTTTCAATTTTACTCGATAAGATTTGGTCCTAGCATCCGCGCCAGACCTTTTTCTACAATATGAATGCCTTAGAAGAACTGGGAAGTCCATACTCACCGCGTAGAGGACGTTGCAACATGGTACTGTTCACCATATATTAGCACGGAGCTACTAGTCACAAAGTTCATTTTTTCATCAGTCTCATCAAATTGGGGCTGAATGGTTAACTAATTGGACTTGAACGATTATAAGAAATCTGATCTTCCTCATGAACTAATTTTCAAGTTGGTAGCTCATCAATTTGGGAAAATTTCATGATTGCAGGTATTGCGGTTTTATAAGAACGGTGACTTGGTTGGACTACGAACTTGGTAATGGGGTTTATTGACAAAATCCCACCATCTCTTTTGATTTGATCTATCTTTTACAACTACATAAAGTCTTTCAATGCCTATTTATAGTCCTATTTGACTTAAAATTAGCCAGGCATGTGATCAAAACAACTACCAAGGCTGACTGGAATTTCAAATTATGAGAGGGCCTCTTTCGGATTTTGGTTTCGATGGGTTAATTGTCTGATCTGGAATGATTCTAATTGTGTTTGTATGTTTTTTAGGTGTGTCGAACCACATGAGAAGCACTGATTAGGCATGTTCATCTGCTGAAGACCACCTCTAGGGATGTATCAGCAAGATCCGTCATGGGGCCAATCAACAAAAACACAGGTAAGACCTTTTTCCTACTACTGTAAATGACTTGGGATTGATAATGATTGGAAATAATAGAGAAACCTCCTTTTTTAGGGTGTAATAACTCAACCTTCTGTATTCTACAGGTTGCGCTTTTTGCCATTTCCATGGCAGAGACTGCAAAAAATAGGATTCTAATACTTTTGATTCCACAGCGCTTGAGCAACTTTTGGCCAAGGGACTCATGATCAACTGAATGCAAAAAACTGGAGAATTGAGATGATCAAAAGAAAATCAAACCGAAATGATGCAGTATCCTCCAGCCATGTATAAACCTGGATTTTTTCAACAACTGGCAGTCATCGTTGGAAATCATCCTATTCTAAAATAAGTGAGTTTTTCATTCCACACAGTCAAGGTATATGGCCAACTCATTATTTCTACTGATGTGCATGGCTTAATGATTTATTCATCACCTCAATCATGAACTGATACAATCTATCTCTTCCAGACAATGGACATCAAAAAATAAAACAAATTCTATGAAACAGAATTGATCAAATACACAGCTTGAGAGGAATAATACTGTGGATTGTCAGTATCAAATTTTTCATCATTTTCTAATGGTAAAACAATTTTTCGAGATAGAATTTTGTTCAGAAAAACAGCAATTCTCGGACCAGGTACGAACAAGAGCACTATTCCGCGACGCGTTGTTGAGCAAATATGGCGGCGATGTGCGCAAAAGCAACATGGCGTTGTAATGCGAGAGCATTATGATTCCGTGGACGGTTCCACTTTTTCAAGGTAAGATGAGCTGAGATCATTTTAATCATCTTCTGTTGCGGAACTACAAGTTGATTGTGTTCAAGGGAGAATATTGGAAAATTCTCGTTTTTGAGATGACTACAGGTGAAGGAACTCCATGAAATTGAGATCATTTCAGTGGGAGTCAGAGGAATCAGCTGGAGTAGAAGGAGCAGGATGAGACTTTGAGCACGTAAAAGGTTTGACACATACATACATGTCAAACTTTCTGCTTGAAAAAAATTTTGCCAGGTGATTGGCAGTAAATTTTTCAGACACGCTGAGACAGTTGTAAGCTTTTCTTATTGAAGAGAGCTTACAGATATGTTATTTGCAGTCAAGAGCCCAATATCTTGGCTACGCGGTGCTGTATTTTTGAATAACAGACTGCTAGTCATTGTCTCCTACGCAGTAGGTTATACGTACTTCTTGTTGGAAAACACAAACATGGGGAGGTTTTGTAACCTAGGCAGTCTCAATTTACACAAATATTCTTGTTGAAAAATCTATTCCACGTTACTGAACGTGTGTTGTCCTCATTGAAGTAGACAAACATTGGGGTATTTCCTAACTCAGCAGCGTAAGAACATTCTTGTTGAAAAATTCATGACACATTAATGACCGTGTGTTGTTCTTACTGAAGAACACGGACATTGGAATGTTTACTGACCCAAGAAGTGTAAGTACATTCCCTTGGAATAATTCATCATCGTTACTGAACGAGTGCTATTCTCATTGAAGATTACAATCATCTAGATATTCCCTAATCCAGACAGTGTGGATTTACAAAAAATTCTTGCTAAAGGATTCGTTCCACATTACTGAACGTGTTCTTCTTATTGAAGAACACAAACATTAGGGTATTCCCAAACCTGGGAAGTGTGAATACATTCTTGTTGAAGAATTCATTACACGTCACTAAATGTGTGCTATTCTTATTGGAGAATACAATCATCTGGAAATTCCCTGATCTAGGCAATGTGGATTCACAAGAAATTCTTGTTGAAGAACTTTTCCACACGTGTACTGTTCTTCCTGAAGAACACAAACATTGGGGTATTTCCTAACCTTGATACTGTAAATACATTCTTGTTGAAGAATTCATGGCACGTTACTGAACATATCTTGTTCTTATTGAAGTACACAGACAATGGAGTATCTCCCAATCTATGCAACGTAAATGCATTGTTGTTGAAGAATTCATTACAACGTGTGTGAGCAATAGTCTCATTATAATCGTCTGCCGAGTCAACTCATCCAGCTTCACCCTTGGCGCCCTATATTGTTGTTGATTCAGCTATATAGCTATATTGGTTACAGATTCGAGAATGTACAAGTAGTCCCGCCACTCGTACATTTCCTCCATGCATGGAACTCGGTCGAGTAGCGCCACCACTCGTATATTTCCGAACCTGTAACCTCAGCATGGAACTCGGTCGGTAACACGTGGGACTCCGATATCCTCTTAAGGAGTGGGTGGTAGGATGTTGAAAAAGGGTGTCTACTGATCCGGAAACCATGGGAAACTGGAGTACATCAGGGAACGAAATATGATGAGAAAATTTGGAATATGAAGGGAATCCAACGTCAAAGCTTTGGAATCCGTGATTGTTTGAACTTTTCCAAGTTAAAAGTGGAGTGGGGCCATGGCAAATCCAAGTTGTGTGTGCATCTATTTTTTGAGAATCTCCCTGTAGTTTTTCAAGTTTCGAGGAGTTGAACCCAATTTCCTCTAGGAAGGATAAGCTTATATTATCAATTTTCAAATATTCTGAAATAGTGAGTGTGCTGCCGTCATTCGCTTTTGAGCTTTGCATGACTCTTACCGATATTATTTTCCTATACAATTGAAACTTAAATTGGTGATCAACCAACCCAATACGAGAGTGCACCCTTCGAATGCTCAGAGGCCAAAATACTCTAATACAAGGATTTGACATACTAGCTTTGTGGTGTAAATCTTGGTTTTCATGATCCAGTAATTTTGATTTTGCTACCCTGATGATAATAATATTGAGATGAGAGCTGTTAGCCTTTGTTTATCCCTCTGAAGCATCCTGGAACTTCTTCGTACCCAGAGGAACCTAGATGGTTCCAAGAAGCTTCCCCCTCCACAAAAATACTTAATGGAGCCAGCTGTTGCTCATTACATTGTGCCCTTGCCCGAGGGAAAAATACATCAGAATAAGGCCCCAGGGGCAGATTTTTCCTAGGAAGTACGAGTTTCAACGAAGAGAATGTGCCCAAATACGTCGAAAAGGAATGAATCCAGTCGAAACAACAATTTTTCAAAGATAGGCTGAAGAAGGGTCAAAAATGTACCTTGTATAGACCCTGAGCCCGCGGGGTGGGGAAGGGGGAAGCTAAAAAATTGGAGAGAGACTATTTTCACTATTCTTGATGAAGAAAATTCTCTGAAATTTTTCCAGACTCCTCTAGTCACCGCTCTGGCAGGAATGCTCCGAAATGACTCATATCCTCTTCGAATGCTCAAAGGCCAAAATGAGCAATACCACGAATTTGATCGTTGCTTCGGAGTGGAAGTTTGGATTCTCATGGTGCTGTCATTCCGATCTTTTCACCCTAATGATATACTTTTGGAACGAGGATTGCTAGCCATCATTCTCATCTGTGAGGTGATCTGTTCCTCTTCTGTATCCGGAATATCCTACACAGTTCTAGAATGCATCTTTTCCTCCGCACGAATCCTTCATGGGACCAGGCATCACCATTTCAGTGTATTTTCGAGATAATTTGACATCTTATATGAGTCTTTTAGAAGAATTTAGAAGAATCAAACAAAGTTTGGGGTACGAAACTGCAAATACCAAACGCACACAGGCTCAGAAAACAAATCATCTAATGTCAAATGTTCCAATGTTGACTTTGGAGCTTCTATAGTTGCCACATGTCCATGTGTTTCAAGATCCAAAATAAAAGGAATAAGGAATAGAAAGTCCCAGTTGCTGCTCCATTCTTCTAAGAAACTGTAACATCCAGGAATACACGCTAAAATTCATTTGGAAGGATTATAGTTGGCCGAGCCATCTTCCATTCAGAAAATTTTGTTTCAACTTTTCCAGAAAACAATCATCGACTCACGATTGAATATCTCAGCATCTCCTCTGGAATTGATATGATCCTTTTCGAGCTTTTTGTATTTCTGTGTAGTCTCCTTCGAATGGGAGTCTTTCTTCACGGATTTTCGAGTCAATGTTTCGTCACCTCTTGGACCCGATGAGAAATCTTTTCAACGGGCTTGCCCGAAACACCAAGCCTTGATCAAGCTCCTTGGCGATGTCTTGATCAAGGTTGTAATGGCGCCTTAATCAAGCCTTGGTCAAGATAGTTCATTTGCATTGTCTATTTCAAGCTGCTAGTCTGCCCTTAATCAATCCTTCATCACGTCCGCACCAAAACATAGCGAGCGCTTGAACGACTGCTCTGCGACATGTCGGCGCAGTAGATTTTGCGGGGATCCTAACCTATTGTAATATTGTGTCTTTTTATTGCAGAATTAGCATGAGTTTAAACTCTCTCGGAGCTGGTTTTCACTATCACTACCGAATAATGTATGAACAAATCATTGCGGGGCTTGCATTCAATCCTTGGATTCTAATTTCACTCTGTTCACATGTGTGATCAGAATTCGATCACAAGGCCGGGCATAAACATCACATTTGTCGTAGTCGACTCGAGGGGAGAGGCATGATCAACGTATGATAGCGCGCCAACCAAGGAGCTTGAGGATCATTGTTTCCAAACCACGTGAACTAGAGGAGCTTGATCAGGGCTTGGGAAAGGCGCCATTACATACCTTGATCAAGGCTTCAACACGCTATTCAAGTACTTGATCAACCCTTGGTTGCAGCTTTAAGATCTTTCCTGATCGGGGAGCCGGTGTGTATTTGGAAACTAAATTTGTATCGTTTGGAGGCTGATGAATCCTTCCTGGCTAATGCAGTAGACACTCCGAGTAGGATCCTGGATTGTTAGCTATCTATTCGGGCTATTGATATGTTGCTTATCTCATCATTACAGATATAAGATGTCCTCGAAATTGTATGCTTATAACACCACATATTTTTTTGGCGAGGAAAAAATGAAAAAAGAGAAGGTGGATGCTTCTGAGCGGAACGACATCATTCCCCCTTCCAGACTAATTGAAAGCGACAGTGGAAATGAAGAGAATCAGAAATTGAAGCCTAAACGGATGTCAACAGGTTCATCAACAAAAAAGGTATTGGTGTATGACCTCCATCACTGATATGAGCATTCACGATTAGAATTGTTGAGGGCATGTGGTAGCCGTGCAAGCTGCATTTTGTTCCCGGACCACGCGAATTCTCTCTGTATCTAAGCTAAGAGACGAATTCACCATAATGTATCTATTGGCTCAAATTCCTAGTCTAGAATGCATCACAATTTCCTGATCACTACTATCGTGTGGCTTGCGACTATGAATATCACAGAAACGAAGCTCAACCATACCCATTGGTGATATTCTCTACCGCAGACATTGACCTCGAGGGATTATCTGACGTTAGCCAGTCTGCCAGTGACACTGACAAGCAGGTCAGTGACGGAAAGATTAGCGACAAGATCAGTAACAACAAAGACAAGAACCCATCATTATAATCCTGCAAATCTCACAACCAAGTGCTTCTCATTCTTAGAATCACATAATTTTGACATTTTTCCATGATGATCCGTGTGATAAGAGTTGATACCATCATAAATATCCCACACTCAGCTAGGATTTCAGAGCTGCAGTAATGACCTGACAACAATATCCAAGAGTTCCACGAACTATCCGAATTCTTCCAGACTTCATGGATCGATCACAAAATTTTATGAATGATACCTTCGCGGTGGACCCTACCATCAACGTACGAGTTACTCCTGCACCTTGGAATCACCGATACTGATCAAGTCAGACCTAGAGGTACCGTCAGTCTTGGAGAGATACATACTGGTTAAGAAATGATTCGGTGAGCTTTGATCGCATCTCTCTGGAATTTTGAATACACTTCCGATTTTTTTTGTTAAAATAACTTTACATGCCATGAGCTAGGAATGAATAACTACAATACAATACCCTCAGCCAATTCGACGGGTCTGATTTCCTTCTCAGATTGCATATCCTACTCAATCATGTTCAGTCTCCTTTTATTGTATCGTCTATCTAATATCTGAATACATGTAGAAAAATATGGTTGCCAGCCATACAGAACATCAGACTTGGATGGCTTGCTTCTGCCACCTACGAAAGCTCCATCCTCGAGGTATGTATGATTCATCTGCTGGTTAATACAATCCCCTCAAAAACGTCCAAGTGGTATACTATAGTATCTTGGCGTTAACTCTTTTCGTTCTTCGTGCTGCGTCGAGCAGTCGAAACCTTCTGCTTGACTGCACCCGGCGACGCACACAGGCTTACGAAACACCTCTAGGCCCAGAATTAATCTTACACTGGAGACGAGCGATATCGGAAAGTTGCGAGAACGGGAATTGTAGCTTTTTGATAGTAGAATCCGAATCCTTTTCCCTCGAGGAGCCTCCTGGATCCATACGCCCATGGTGGACTGAATAGCGCGAGAATGAGGAAAAAACGCAGTATTAGGCTTCTTAACTCGGAGGGAAAGCGATTCATGCAAATTTTCTTGGGAAACAAGGATGTTGCATTTTTCAAAACAAATTTGATGTTTTAGGTGATTTTTTAAAAATTGCAATTGTTCGGCGTTTTTTGCAATTTTGAGGGTGTTTCCACCAATATATTGGGATTTGAACCACGGCATTCGAAAGAACGGAGTATTTTACGTTGAAATATGTATTTTGAAAATTTTTTTGCGACTCATTTTGAGAGTTAGGGCCTATTTGGGGATGGGTGAACATGGAAAAACTGCATATCGGTCAAAAATCATGAATTCTCGGGGAGTAAACGCAAATGTGCCACATTGAAAGTACCTGGACTACCTTTCTACATCATTCACCTATCATTTGCCGTGACCCAGAAGTGCGTGGATACACCTGCGGGACTTTGAGAGTGTCTAGAACGAGCTTTGAGGCAAAAGGCCACACGAATCACTGCGAATCGGTACAAGATCATGAATCCTTGGGGTGTAAACGTAAATGTGCCACATTGAAAATATCTGGAATACCTCTCTACATCATCCACCTATCATTTGCTGTGTCCCAGGAGTGCGTGGATACACCTGCGGGACTTTGAGAGCGTCTAGAACGAGCTTTGAGGCAAAAGGCCACACGGATCACTGCGAATTGGTACAAGACCATGAATTCTTGGGGTGTAAACGTAAATGTGCCACATTGAAAATATCTGGAATACCTTTCTACATCATCCACCTATCATTTGCTGTGTCCCAGGAGTGCGTGGATACACCTGCGGGACTTTGAGAGCGTCTCGAACGAGCTTTGAGGCGAAAGGCCACACGAATCACTGCGAATCGGTGCAAAATCATGAATTTTTCAGGTTATTTGTACGAATCCAGATCCGATGGTTGCCTCATCTCTCCCAAGAGAATCACTCTCATGGGCCTTTGTCTTTTTCCATGGAATCTCCGCCGATATTCGTAAATTAGAAGTGCGAAAATCGAAAAATAAAGAAATCCTACTCTAAACTACGTATTGTTGAAATGTTCCACAAATCTGAGTTGTGAGCTGCAGTTGGTGTACCATCTTCGAGTGTGAGTGAAAGATATGATGACGTCTACAATCTTCGCAAAGTGCCTCATGATTCCGGAATCAAAACGAAGTATCTCCCCAGTTTTTATGAAATTTAGAGAATACCCATCCCGCAAATCAACACGCGCAAAATCTGTTCACAGTTCAGTCATCCATCCATATATTAATTCCAATTATGATTCCAATCAAGAATAAATCATCGAAATACGAAAATTTTATTTACTATTATTATCACGGTAGTTCAACTGAACGTATATTTCGTGAGTCTCATTTGGATTCGGATCCCAGCCGTGTTTCGCCGGACCCAACTGAGATGCACTTTATTTGGTTATGCGAATCTGTGAGTCGAAATTCTTGACAAATGTTCCCTTCGACTCCATGATGATGATATTGCAAATGTTCAGACAATTACAGAGATAGGAACCCAAAATCACATAATCTTTTCCAAACTCAAATTTTAGGAGGATTGAGATCTAAAAAGGTTGATTCAATCACAAAATAAATATATCACTTCGAATGTTTATCCATGGGATGGTAATGGTGGTTCGATGCAGAAAAAGGACGTTAGATTCATAGTGAATCCAAGATCTATTTATTGAGCTGATTATAATAAGCTCGAGGTGGTGGTGTATGCTATGCCCGCGTCGTGCGCGATCCACGGGGAGACTGACTGGAACGGAGAGAGCCGTCGGCGGAATGCCTTGTGACGGCGTGTATATTACTCGTTCAACCAACGTCGAGCGCGTAAGCGCGTATGTGTGTATGTGTGTGTAGTGATCGCGTACACTTGATCGGTGTATACATAAACATCCTCCCACCTCAGCAGAAATGAGAGCTTAATTCTAATTGATAAATTTGAGAAAAAATAAGATCATTTTTGCTATGAAATTCAGGTTCAAATATTGAACAAAAAATCAAAAAGAGCATGATTCAATTGCAAAACTTAATAAAGTCTTAGTATTAAACTTGGAGAACACACGATTGTCTCTGTATAATTGTCTTTCAAAACGCGCAATATTCATGCACTGTACACTGCACTATGCACTGCACCAGACTGCGAGGTGTCTATATACCGTCCTTGGGTATAGTGAGTCTTACCAATTTCACTATTGGTCGATCGAGAGTAGTCTTTGAGGTACGGATTTGCACTACTCGAACGTTCCCATCCTTGCCCGGGAAAACTTTGATGACTGGACCAAGTGGCCATCTAGCTGGTGGAGTGGTCTCGTTTCGTATCAGAACGAGATCACCCTCGTTGAAGTTTGGCTGCGGCTTGGTCCATTTGACTCGTTTTCGTAGAGTTTGTAGATACTGGTTCGACCATCGCTCCCACAGTTGCTGTACCATTTGAGTGGTGCGTTTCCAGCGGCGTAACGGCGGTACTTTGTCGTCAGCTATCCTATTTTCCAGTAGCAAAAAAGACTGTTCCCCAATTAAAAAATGAGCAGGAGTAAACACGGACAAATCTGATGGATCGTCATTCAAGGGCATGAGAGGTCTTGGATTTAGGCAAGCTTCCACTTGACATAGCAACGTGGAAAATTCCTCATACGTGAGAATAGTTTCTCCCACTACCCTTTTGAGGTGATGTTTCACTGCCTTGACCCCAGCCTCCCATATTCCTCCAAAATGCGGAGCATTGGGCGGAATCCAACGCCACGAAGTACCCGAGTTGCTAAGAGACTGGGAAATGGATCTGCAGTATTCGGAACCCTTTGTGTACATCTTACGGAGTTTGGAATCAGCTCAAACGAAATTTGTGCCATGATCGCTCATTAGAAGCTCACAAATACCTCTTCGTGCTACAAATCGTTTGAGAGCTGCTAGAAATGCTTCAGTGCTATAATCAGAAACGACTTCTAAGTGTACCGCTTTGGTACTCAAGCAAACAAAAATAGCGAAATATCCCTTGTATGATTTTTGACCGCGAAAACGCGATGCAAGTAGTTGAAAAGGGCCCGCGTAATCCACACCGGTTCGTGAGAAGGGACGTGAGGGTGTCACGCGTTCTATAGGTAGCTCAGACATCAACTGATAAGGACGAGAAGGTCTATATCTTTGACAGCCTATACATCGATTTATATAAGTTTTTACCCCCCTTCGCCCCTGAATAATCCAAAACATTTGTCTTATGGCAGACAAGGTTAATTGTATACCCCCATGCAGCGTTAGCTGATGAAAATGACGGATCAATAATGAAGTGAATTGTGATTTAGCAGGCAAGATGATAGGGTACTTTTCATCTTCACTGATATTTGCCTGCTCCAGTCTACCATTGACGCTTATGAGGCCATGACGTAGAACTGGATTGAGTCTTGCAATAGGGCTCGACTTTTCGACAATCTTATTTTTCAGTAAACTTTTGAATTCATTTGGGAAATAAGCTAATTGCGTCAAATAACTCCAAATGAGTTTGGCATGGTGAATCTCTTCTGGTTCGATCAATCCTTCAGAAGCGATTGGAAACTTAGAGATCACAAGCAGAACGCGTGTTTTGGTATCAACCAGTCGAGATTTTTGCAACAATCTTGAAATGAAGCGCATCACGTACACTGTGATTCGTAAGAGTTTCGATAGAGAGGAATAGTTTTCAATCAAAGGCCAAATTTTCACCTCTTAACTATAAAAAATCACTGTATTTACATTCATAGTTTTTGCTTCGGTTGAATCTGGATTTCTGATGGGATTGTTGGGATTCAAATCGACGTAATTGATCTTGATCCAATCATTATTATTGTCACGCAAATTTGACGGACCTTTCCACCACAATTTTTCAGAAACCAGTTCATCCCCTAAGCGCCCCCTTGAAGCCATGTCCGCAGGATTTTGACTACCTTCAATATGATGCCACATAGCTTTCGGAATCATAGTAATGATTTTTGCACACCTATTGGCGACAAAGGTTGGCCAATTCGATGATGGTTTGTTAATCCAATGCAGGACATCTTGTGAGTCACAATGCACATGGATACAAAAAGATTCTAGTTTTAGCGCCAAAGCAAAACGTCTGAGCAATTTTGCTGCCATTACAGCCGCACACAACTCAAGCTTGGGAGTTGATCGAACATTTAATGGAGCTAACTTTAATTTCGCGCCCAATAACGTGACTTTAGTGCAATCATCTGAAATCCTGAGATATACGACCGCGGCACATGCTGTGTAAGATGCATCGGAGTAGCCGTGAAGCTCATATTTTTGCGGAGTATTTTTGATACCTAAATATCAAGGAATTCTCAACTCAGATATATGAGATAATGAGTTGTACCATATATTGAAGGTTTCTTGAAGTTCAACGGGTAATACCTCATCCCAAGATTTTTTCTTGATCCACAGTGATTGCACGAATTTCTTTCCTGCGACTACCGTAGGTGTAATCCAGCCTAACGGGTCAAAGATTCTCGCGAGTTTAGAAAGAACTAATCGTTTTGTAAGAGGACCAGAGACTGGGTCAAGAGACAAGTTGAATTTGAAACAATCATCAGATGGTGACCAACTGATTCCTAGCACTGAAAATTGGTTATCTTCTTGCAAAGGATTCTCTGCAGCTAAAGAATTTCTTGGTAAGCTTCCGATGAGTTCAGGCGTATTTGACAGCCATTTTCTCAACTCGAAGCCACCCTTTTTGAGCAGTTGTATTGTTTGAGACTGTTTGGTTACAGCTTCTTGGATAGTGAAGCCACCAGACACAACATCATCCATATAACTCTCTTCGTCAATGACTTCACAAGCTAAAGGAAAATTTCCACCTTCATCTTGAACCAATTGTTTAAGAGTCATAATAGCAAGAAATGGCGAGCTCGTGTAACCAAAGGTCAAAACTGTCATAAAAAGCGTCATAAGAAGATCTAGGACATCTTCTCGCCAGAGAACAGCTTGAAGATGCTGATCATCTACATGTACGCCAATTTGTAAAAACAATTGTTTGATGTCAGCGACGAATGCATAAGGATAGCGACGCCAACGTGAACATAAATCCATGAGATCTGGAAGCGAATTGGGTCCAGAGTACAAATAGTCATTCAAAGAACAGCCATGATCTGTCAGTATAGACGCGTTGAAAACTGTCCTGATTGGTGTAGTGGAACTACTTTCTTCGGATACCCCATGATGAGGCAAGAAAAAGCATTTACTACGAGGTATCGAGTTAGAGAAGATCGGACGCATGAAACCTTGAGCTTGATAATCACGCATTGATTTGATATATGCATCTCTGAATTCAGGATTTCTCGAAAATTTCTTTTCTAAGCTGTAAAAAATCTGTCGAGCTTTGGAGTAAGAATCGCCAAGTTCCCCTGATTCTGGAAAATTCGGTTTTTTGGTTAGTCGAACAACGTATCTACCCGATTCAGTACGAGAGACAGTATTTTTGAAAAACTCCACACATTCTTCCTCTTCGTGTGACCAAACTTTCGTGTCTGAGATCTCCTCGCACCCAAGAAACAATTGGAGAGCTTCATGAAGATCAAGATCAGAACTGTTCATGATCAAATTTATACTCGGCCGCGTCGCGCTAATTGACGACGTTGGGCTAGAAACTATCCAACCTAGATGTGTTCTCATAGCGATAGGAGCACCCTCTCCTTCACCCTTACGGAGTCCCTCTTGCATTATTTGTGCCTGGACTTTGGCACTGAGCAACATATTTATATTGCCCGGCTTATTGAAAAGAGGATCAGCTAGTTGTAAGACTTTCAAATGCTTCCAATTTGCATTAAAATCGGAATTGGGCTTATATTTCGTAACTTTAGGCAGTACGTATGCCAGCACAGTGAACTTCTTATTTGAGGGGAAGTGTGGTTTGATAATAACTTCAACCATACTTTTGCACATGGGGCCACTCTTCCCTCCGACTGTAGTGGTAGGTACCCTGGCAGTCTTCTTTGAAAGTTTTAATAATTGACACAAACTCTCAGAGATAAAAGATGATTGTGCGCATTGATCCACGATCCCGCGAACTTTATGATCCGAATCATACGACCACTCAGCGAGGACCCATGCAGTCGAGATCAGTATCTCACCCTCGAAATCCCCCCTATTTACCAGATTTTTCACGATTTTTGGTTCAATCAACTGCACATTCGTTGAATTTGATTGAGAAGATGATTGAGGATTTGACACAGGTTTAGGCGTTTGACTAGACGAATGACTTGAATTTGTTTTCGTCTCATCGTGAATTGTTGTATGATGTTTCCCATTGCACACTGCGCAGCGTTTGTCAGTTTCACAATCTGGGAGTAAATGCTCTTCAGACAGGCAATTGTAACATCTTCTGATCGAAGCGATATATTTTTCCGCTCAGGGACAGTTTTGGTTTTATAGGAATCACAAAAGGTGAAAAAATGTAAGCCTGCACAGATTGTGCAAGTTGATTTGGGTTTTTTCTTGCCTTTTTGATTCACAAGTACAGCTTTAGCATCTTTGGAAGATTTCTCAGATTCTTTTGATTTCGGACCTTGATTTTTATTCTGATTTTTTGAATCAGATGAGGAAGTAGAATGAGATGCGCTCTCTGTCTGCTCAGCAGCATGTTTGGCACTTTCAAACTGAACATGAGCTAATCTCTGTGTTTCAAGAAATGAGTCCAATGTTTCGAAAGCAGGACATTTTTTCGGGTCATCAGATTGGGCGACATGAGATTCCCAGTCTTTTTGAAGTGTAAGAGTGAGCCGCATCACCATAAGAAAAACAATGAATGGATCCCACTCTTCAACTTTACACTCAAGCGTTCTAAGAGCTTTCAAAATATTATTCATGCCGTTTCGGATACGACTGATTTCTGATGCGGAATCAGATTCCATTTTGTTCATCGACATTAATTTCGAGAGTAACTTAGAAACCAGCAAACGATTGTTGCTGTAATAATTTTTGACACTCTCCCAAGCCGATTCAAAATTAGCACCAGCCAAAGAGCCTCCTTCAAGAATTTCGGCAGCTTCGCCTTTGAGAGCAGAATGTAGATAATTAAGTTTGTATACGTTTGCAAGATTTTTCTTTTTCACTACCATTTCGTTAAAGGTGTCATGAAAATTCGACCAATCTTGTATATCATCCGAAAATGTAGGGAGTTCGATTGGAGGAAGCTTTGCTTGGTGCGCATCCGATGATTAAGATGCAGCATCACGTGAATTGACCGGAGCCTCCGATTCAAGATTCAGTAAAAAATCGTGAAATGAACCGAGGCGATCCAGATATTGTTCTTCTGTCGACTCAAAGACCATATTTTTGAAATAATTATCATCCGCAAGATCGTCATCTGCTTCAAGTTCGTCGTGATTTTCTTGGAATTTGCTCCAATTTTTTTGTAACGCCTCCATACGTGAAATACAGCCACCTTTCGTTCTCTTATCGTGCGTTTGTTTGATGAGATTGGAATACGCGTTTGCGATGCGTGTTTGCAATTTCAACTGCTTCTCAATTGTAGCCATTTTGAAACTCGTATTTGAGAATAAATCGTATCGAAATATTCAACCTCGAAACCACGATAATCTACGTCGGGAATTCAGTGAGGATTAGAGTATTCGAATAGTTTGATTTCTACAAAATATTTACTGAACGACAGCTGTGTCGAATCATTTATATACGAGTTCTTACAGCAGTCCCCGCCCAGACTGAGAAATCAGAAATTCAATGTTATTGAACACGTAAAAGATCAAAAGATATGTACAAAGAACACATGAGATCAGTCCTTATAATCATATCTCAGGTCCAACAGTAATAATAGAATTTACTCTGATCAGGAATTCGCCCGTAGATTTGAGCATTAACGCTCGAAGCGTAATAAGGAGGTGAAATACTGTGCGGCGCGCGTATCAAGCTCGACAAGACTCGCATGAAACTATCACGCGATTCTGCAGGGACGAGGGGAGGGAGCTCGGCAAGGCAGTGAAACAATCCCCAAAAGCACAGGAAGGAATGAAACTTGCTCACCGATGTCGCACTTTGCCCTTGCCCTGATGACACGAACGCTTCGTGATTGCTTGTGGTCTGCTGCGCCGCTGGATTCCCCCGCCTACGTGACGCCGCACCGCCGTCGTTGAATCGCTCGCTGCTCATACACGACGGGTGCTGCAACTGTGTGAGAGAGACGCCGGCCGGTTTCCAAGATGGCCGCTGCACGCTCGCACCTCGGCTCGCGTGGCGTCGATTGCCGTTTCGAGCACGAAATGATGGCTGCCACGTGGCTGCAGCGAAATATCCTGATGATGCCTTTCGCTTTCCCACGACGTGTGGATCGCGTTAGTGACGCACAAAAAACTGTAGTGCACTGCTTTGCACGACGCGGATGCACACTGAATCAATCCCGGACATGCGATGGAATCTTCGCAATAAGTGTCCACCACGTGTTGAACGCGACGCACTGTTCACGCGAGCACCAACACTATAGAACTAATCTGCACCATTGTTCAGCTCGAAGGACCAAATGTTTATCCATGGGATGGTAATGGTGGTTCGATGCAGAAAAAGGACGGTAGATTCATAGTAAATCCAAGATCTATTTATTGAGCTAATTATAATAAGCTCGAGAAGGTGGTGTGTGCTATGCCCGCGTCGTGCGCGATCCACGGGGAGACTGATTGGAACGGAGAGAGCCGTCGGCGGAATGCCTTGTGACGGCGTGTATATTACTCGTTCAACCAACATCGAGCGCGTAAGCGCGTATGTGTGTATGTGTGTAGTGATCGCGTACACTTGATCGGTGTATACATAAACATCGAATACATACAGAATTGATGCATTTCCGCCCATTAATGAAAAATCACAGAATCCTCCCAGTCGCACTATCATGGAGTCGATAATAGAAAAATTGATATAACATATCCCCCTGCCCATAGACTAGATCGCCCTGGACGAAATTCAAGGGAACACTATATATAACTGGTGTGACGATTATGACTCCTCGTAGTCTGGTAATCATCAACATAGTCGTCTGTAAACTAAGAATATTTCAAAAAACGTCTCAATCGCACCTCTGATATAGGCGTGAGTTCATTGTAAGATATTGAAATGGTAACAGATCAAAATTGCTAATATTAATACACGTCCCGATCGACTAGTTGGAGAAGATAGGCATACATTGACTAGATAATCATAATCTATGCATCATCCTCACTTTCGACAACGATCAGTTCTCTCAATTCAGGCGATGGGAGTTTTACTTTCTCGTCCCTGATCTTGCAAGTCTGGGAGGAAGCAGGGTCTGACAACAACAGCAATCGATTAAAGAGGTCCTCATTCGTAGCTTCCTTGGAGAAAAATTCAAGGTTTCATTACCGTTTCGGTATAGTACATCACTTATTATTTCTCTGGTGAGTGGAATAATTTCTTGATCATCATCTTCAGCTAAGCCTTTTCTCATTAAGCTAGCATTTTTCGATTTGAGTGATTGATCTGCGAACCGTTACGTGTCTTTGATCGTGGTTAACAGTGTCATTGTCAGAAGTTTTGAAAAGTAACAATCATCACAAAAAGTGAATGGGCCTGATATAGTGAATTTGTTGTTAATTCAGATTCTTTACTGAGAGGGTACATGGAGATGCCATTTCATCCGGATTTAAGATTCAACATTGATCGATTCATCATCCGAAAGGATATCCATTCCGACATGGTGAATCGTATTCCTTATAGTTTGGTCATTCACATGATCGCGTGAAAACTCGAACAAGATTCTGATTCCATGAATGTGCAATAGAATCCCGAAAATACGAATGTAATATATAATATATTACACCCCAAAAATTCATGACTTTGCACCGATTCGCAGTGATTCGAGTGGCCTTTCGCCTCAAAGCTCGTTCTAGATGCTCTCAAAGTCCCGCAGGTGTATCCACGCACTTCTGAGTCACGGCGAATGATAGGTGGATGATGTAGAAAGGTAGTGCAGGTACTTTCAATGTGACACATTTGCGTTTACTCCCCGAGAATTCATGATTTTTGACCGATATGCAAATTTTCCACGTTTTCTTATCCCCAAATAGGCCCCAACCCTCAAAATGAGTCGCAAAAAAAATTTTCAAAATACATATTTCGACGTAAAATACTCTGTTCTTTCGAATGCCGTGGTTCAAATTCCAATATATTGGTGGAAACACCCTCAAAATTGCAAAAAACTCCGAACAATTGCAATTTTTAAAAAATCGCCTAAATCATCAAATTTGTTTTGAAAAATGCAACATTCTTGTTTCCCATGAAAATTTGCATGAATCGCTTTCTCTCTGGGTTAAACGCCTAATACTGCGTTTTTTCCTCATTTTTGCGCTATCCAGCCCGCCATGGGCTTATGGGTCCAGGAGGCTCCTCGAGGGAAAAGGATTTGGATTCTACTATCAAAAAGCTACAATTTCCCTTCTTGCGATTCTACGATATCGCTCGTTTTCAGTGTAAGATTAATTCTGGGCCTAGAGGTGTTTCGTAAGCCTGTGTGCGACGTTATAGTAGACGGATTTCTGCTCACCTCATGACACGCCACGCAAAACCACGTGTTATTCGATGTTTTTGAACATTTTGCGTGGGCGAACCGTTTGCAGATGCCGCAATGTTTGCTGTCATGACGCAGGATGGCGTTGCATATGTGGCAGATCGTGTCGCCCATTGTGTGACAGCGTACAGCAGCAGTATAGTAGCGAGCAGCAGACGACCGCCGGGCATGCGCAGGATGGTTGATTTCGGCGCCAAGAACTGCCGACTAGATGTTATTGTCGGATTGCAGAATTTGGAATAATTCCTCTCAGGCTCGGGTTGAAGCCATGCAGTGATGCTCCGAAAATATGAGCCTGCGAGAGGAAATCCATTCTGCAATGAATTCTCACTCAGGACAAAGTTTTGTTGGTGAGAAACGACATTCAATACGGAGCGATGTAGAGAGCGTGTGGTTGTACTCACCGGAGGAGAGAGCTGGATGTGCCAGAGAGACAGAGAAAAACAAGAGAGAGAGCGTGCTAGCGACGTGCGAGGGAAGAGGAGAAACCATGAAATCGAGCTCACCTTGGTATACGCAAGAAGAGATGAATCCGTTTCCTTCATCAAGATCTTCGTGTGCAGATAAATATTAGCTACGAAAGGTGGTTATGCATAATGAATTTCAGATAAATTCTAGCAAGATACTATTACGAGTGAATCATGTTTCATTTATTTCCTCTCAAATCTCATCTTTCAAATATTCAGTTGTTAACATTTTTTTTCTAGGTGGAATGGACTGGTCTGTGGAAGCAAGGCTATCACTGAACTCCCGAAGAGACTGTGGGAAGCATCTTATTCATTCATGAATCGATAAAAGGAGAGTGAATCCCAAAGGATACATGTAGATAAGAATACATTTCGACTGAGAATTATGTAAGTCATTTCATTTTCTAGATATTGACTTGAAACTCTATGATTCATCTGCTAGTATAGTACTGGTTAACACAATCCCCTCAAGGACGTCCAAGTGGCATACTATAGTATCTTGGCGCTAACTTTTCCTCTCATTAAAGGCATTCTGTGCTACAATTCACCACAACTCAATCTTCATTCCACCTGGAGAGTAGCAATTAAGGTAGTTGTACACTAAAATGCAAAATATACCAGAATGTCACCAAATTTGGTGAGAATTTAGTTGGAGTGTTGATGAACACCTGTGCAAAATTTCAAAATGATTGGCTGTTTTGTTTCAGAGTGGTAATCATCAAAATTCGTCACTTTTAGCATTGCGCTCATGCGGGGTCGTCGACTCCCATATAAACGCAATGTTCAAAGTGGCGGATTTTTGATGGCTACCACTTCGAAACAAAACGGTCAATCGATCTGAAATTTTGCACAGGTGTTCATTAATACTTGAACTAAATCCTCCCCAACTTTGGTGATCATCTGGTATACAATGGAATCTCCCTCAACGGATAACCCCGATAAGCGGAAACCTCTCAATAACGAACAATTTTTTGCGACCAGCAGAAGTATAATCACAGAAATGAACCTCTGATTAGCCGACACCTCCGGATAGCGGACAGTTTTGATGCGACTAGAGGTGTCCGTGCGACCAGAGATTTTACGGTATTTTCAGCTTCAGTGTACAACTACCTCAAAAACCTAGGCTTATCAAGTCTAAGCCTTTGATTGCTACTTCAGAATATATTTGAAATAAGTTATTAAGTTATTAAGGTTGAAGCATACTAATGATTACACATACCATGCCTTAGTCACCTGGTTGAGAACTGATAGGCTCATGTTGATGTCTTTTCCTCTTCTGTGTTGTTTATAGGAAGAGATGAGAGGACTTGTCTCTGGGGACGAAGATTGGCTCGACGACTAAACACACCTCTATCCAATCAACTATATCATGCCATGGCTGACATAATGAAGTGTCCACCCACATTTCTTGACCTCCCGGTGAGTCATCAGCCGGATATCTAGCAAAGTGTCGAAAGAATTGTTCATATTGGAGGGTCATCAGCTCTCTTTATAATACTATACTTCATATGATTCATCTCTGATGTATACTTGTAAGTCCCATGTGGACTGTGACGATGATAATTGATGATAGATATTGTCATAATAGATGATATGCTGATATACTTTGTGAGGATTCGAATGAAGTCATTTCATTCTCAATTATGACTGTCTGATTCATTGGAGGAATCCGTGAAGTGAGTATAACACTTTCTGAGTGTGAATTCTCAATTTCTTTATGGATTTGCGGCTGGCAAAGAGACTTACTGGCCGAGTTCATATGAGATTTCTCATATACGATTGGATATATGTTCTCACATGGGATTCTTCAGGCGACAGCATATACGATCTCATATGAGAGCGTAAGTATTCTGTTGCATAGAAAGTCGCGCGTAACATTGCGACTGGACATGGGGTTTAGCAAAAAGATTGCATGTAAGATCTCGTGTACAATTCTACATGAGATTCCATATGCCATTTTATATGCGATTGCATATGCGATCGTGTATGAGATCGCATACACGATCACGTATAAGATCGGATCTGAGATCAAACAGACGACCGATGATGCCATTACGTACGCTCTGCACGCCTGATGGCAAGTGGAAGCCACCCACGAGCAAGAATGAGTTATATCTCCGTGGACACGATCGTGTACTTGATCTCATATACGCTCTCATATGAGATCTCATACTCGATCTTATACTCGACCGCACGTGCAATCTCATGATCAATCGTAAGTTCGCTCGGGTTCCTTGATTTCATCATCGATCGTATGTTATATCGTCGGTGTATTCGTATATGTAATCGTATATGAGATTCCATATACGCTCTCATATACGGTCGTAGGTCACATTTTTCAGTAGGGGAGATGTGTGCGATTGTCATCGAGTAACATGGCGAATCCATCTGAAATCTCTCAAATCGTCAAATTCGCAAGCGCACAAATTAGAGTGCGATTCATATATAAGGACGCTCCGATGCGACTAACATCAGCGTCGGGCAGAGCTCGATGGTGTGCGTGTACTCTGCCCTTGAAGAGTCATCCAAACACCGCACTATCGGGAGATGAAACGCTAACCGCGTTTCAAATCACTTTTTCAAACTTTGTAAAATTTCTATCTGTGTTACTCCACCATCTCAAATTTTTCCATCAAAACCCTTCCACGCAACTTCGTATAAACGAAGCTTGAAGGCACACATGCTCAAAGAATATAATAAATTTGATACGGTATGTCCAAAAATCAGTACATGAATTGGTAATTCAAAGGCATTGCTCTGTACAGCCGAATATCTTACATTCATACTGCAATTCAAATCTGCCGCCAGAGCGCATATATGTATATCTCCCTATATTATATAGTTCTAGTGTTATTTGCCACACCCTCGCGCACCCCCACCGCACCCAATCCGCACCTCACCCGCACCACGCTGCACCCTCATCCACACCCACTGCGCACCTCTTCCGCAACCATGCGCACTACGCGCCCCTCCCCGCACCATCCGCACCCCACCCGTACCCCTTTCCCTTGAAATATTCTATATATAATCCGCACCCCACCCGCACCCCTCCGCACCTCTCCGCACCTCTCCGCACCTATCCGCACCTATCCGCAACCACGCCGCACCTTCCCCGCACCCCAAGCCACACCTCCCCCGCACCCCAGCCGCACCTACGCCACACCCCAAGCCGCACCTCCCCCGCACCCCAAGCCGCACCTCCCCCGCACCCCAGCCACACCTCAGCCGCACCCCAGCCGCACCCCAAACAACACCCCGCCGCACCCCAAGCGGCACCTTCCCCGCACCCCAAGCCGCACCCCAGTCGCACCCTAAGCCGCACCACTCCACACCCTCGTCCGCACCCCAGCCGCACCCCAAGCCGCACCCCGCCGCACCCCAAGCCGCACATCCCCCGCACTCCAAGCCGCACCCGGGCAGCACCTCAGCCGCACCCTAAGCCGCACCCCTCCACACCCTCGGACACACCCTAGCCGCACCCCAGCAGCACCTCAGCCGCACCCCAAGCCGCACCCCAGCCGCACCCTAAGCCGCACCCCTCCACACCCTCGGCCGCACCTCAGCCGCACCCTAAGCAGCACCCTTCCGCACCCTCGGCCTTGATTGATTGATTGTAATTTCATTGAGGACGGGGGGTACAACCCCATTCGCCCAATTAGAGATAATTACAGCTGGATGCTTCAGTAATCACGTGAATCTACAAGCATCTGACAGCGCATTAGGATTTTGGAGTGTAGATAAATAAATAAATAACACACGGCGGGTCGGAAACCGGAATAGGTGAGAGTTGCATGAACCTGGAAAATGCTTGTAGGATATGTTTTGGGATATTTTGAACATCATTTTTCAATAAGAACCAAAAAATTCCGCCGAAGGAAATTGAAATAAAGTTAATTCTTGCATTTTTCCACCTAATTTTTCGGGGAAATCAATCTTCTCCATTTTTTCTCTTGTCTCACAGCTCTGCATCGGCTCTGGAAGGCCATCCTAACTCGCTGACTTGTTGTGGAAAAGTTTGGTCCTTCGAAATCTTGAATGAAAATCCAGAGCAGATACAGTTTTCGGGATTTTTTCAATCACACCCGAGTATATTGTCTTGATTGGCGATGGAAACATACAAAAATGGAGGATTCAGTTCCATCATCGACAAGTCAGGCTCACGAAACCTTCATCAGTTTTGCCATGCTATAGACTATTCGTCACGCAAGAAAAAAAGAAGATTAGTCATATTCGCAATGACGAGGATCTTACCCCCTTGCACAAAGTTGAGTTGGGGTCCCCAGGTTATTGGGACGAGTTACCTCGGCTTTGTGCGTACGAGGAGCTTGAGAAGTGCAAAGAGGGTCTTCTGTACCAGTTGGCCGTAGTAATTTTCCCAATGCATCAGTAAAAATTAGTAACTTCCCTGCCCGAAGAAAATTATGCAAATAACAACAGATCGAATGAAAAGGAATTCAATGATCCAACCAACTCGATAGGCGTTGGATATCCCAACAAATTTTGATTGGTTACGACAACCAATCTTTTTTCCCGTGAGATTCATGCGATACTGGCTATCATTTGTCCATCGCATAGATCGTAACCAACACTATGTCATGGCGAAACTGCTAGATGAAAATGTGAGCCAATCTTGTCGATGATAGGACGGGAATCTTCCATTTTTGTATGTTTGTATCGCCAATCAAGACAATGTACTCGGGTCGGATGGAAAAAAATCCCGAAAACTGAATCTGGTCTGGATTTTTATTCAAGATTCCGGAGGACCGAACTTTATCACATCAAGTCAGCGTGTTGCGATGATCTTTCAGAGCCGATGCAGATCTGTGAGACAAGAGAAAAAATGGAAAAATTGATTTCCCCGAAGAAATTGGATGGAAAAATGCAGAAATTAACTTCATTCTGAAATCCCCCGGCGGATTTTTTTGGTTCTTGTTGGAAAATGATGTTTAAAATATCCCGAAACATATCCCACAAGCATTTCCCAGGTTCACGCAACTTTCACCCATTCGGGTTTCCGACTCGCCGTGAACACTTTTGAAACATAGTAGGATTTTGTATGAACAATATTCCTCCTTGCGGGGAGAGCTCTCACTTCAGGTGTCATGTGCTGTTCATATTATGAGGGTTCTTGAATAATATTAGCTAGAGATGATGGAATACCGATTAGACCTTCTCGTGATGCGCGCTTCAACCAATCGTCGCGGTCAGAGTCTAGTAAGTGCCTTGACAATAACTGTTTGAGATTTTCCAGAGTCACATTCAGATTTGTGTCCGGGAGTTTGTTAAGTAGGGATGAAGCGCGGATTATGAACGACTGGTTCAAAGCTTCAGTACGTGGAGCACGATATGTGAAAGAGGGTTTGTTGTGACGACTCGATTAACGCAGGGTAGGATTCTCAACTGCAAGGGAAAATTTCGATCTCAAGAAGATCGGTAGATCATACTTGATGATTGCGAGTGCGAGTGACCCTAGAGGATAATCTCTACGCTTCTTCACGGAGAGTCATCCAAGGCTCATGCGATGTGGCATGACATGAGTCTGACGTGGAAAGTTTCCACAAATGAATCTGATGCATGCATTGTGCAGTCTTTGAAGCTTGAGGTTCTGTTCTTCGCTCAAGCCAGTCAGCAAAGCTGACCCATAATGAAAATATGTCAATACTAGACTGCTTGCGAGTTGCTGTCTGAGTGGACGAGCAAAACTATGAGCAGCAATTCTTTGGGAATATAGCGACCTATGACTTCGTTGGCTAATTTGGCTAATCTGCGTACCCCAGTCAAGGGAGGGAGTAATTAGCATACCCAGGCTCTTTACTCAGTTCGAATAAGGAATTGCCTCACCTATGACTTGCACGCGCGGTATTTGATTGAAGTTCACCTCGCAAAGCTAGAGTTTACTCCCAAGGATAAACAACAAAATTCGATATAAAAAAAATATATATATATATATATATACTAGGGTGAAGCCCTCTTGCTCGCTCCGCTCGTCAACCCCGTATTTTAATTCGATCTCATCTGATAAAAATGAATAAAACTCGCTTTAGAACTCTAAAACCATCTAACACTCTACTTCCATCTATTACCATCATTTTACTGTCAATTCGTGTGCTCACGTCTCGAACTCTTATGACTCTGATACATATATCTCAAACAATGTATTCATCACTAACTTCATACATACTTCGACGCAACATAACACTAGTCATACAATTTTTCACTCAACACATTCACAGAACTGAAATGAGACGTTCATATATTCATACTATACCCAACATCTTATCTTTCTCCTCCCACGATAACTTCCCCCACCCATGTCTACGTTCAATTCATACTTCTTCCCCCTGACGCTTTACACTTATCGGAACCAATGAATTCCCTATCATTTTCCATACTTTTGCTTCATCTGAATCTCACTATTCAAGCTCATTAATGGCCAGCGGCTTTCCGCGCCTGCGCACCACACTCTCATTGCTTCCCATCCATTCCCATTCAACAACGTGTAGAGAACCAAAACTCTCATGAATTCATAATCTACGCCCCTTCGCGTCACACTACCATTCTTTGCCATTCGAAACTGTCAACAGAATTGGAACTCTCAAAGATTCATACTCTTCCCAACCCATTATCTTACCCCCTCTACACGAAATTCCATTCCCCTCTCTCAGCCGAACCAATGGACCTTTTATTATTTTTCATCCTATCAAGTCATCACCTTTTCACAACTTCATTCCCAGTGATGGGCACCTTCTGTCCGCGCATGAGCACAACACTCTCATTTCTTCCCATTATCTCCTCCCGATCTCATAGGACTTCTTACACTCGCGGAAGCTCTTTTCCGAGCCCTCTATCCATTACAAATCCTCCCTACATTTTCATTTTGTAATAAAATGATACCCATACTTTTTTCTATTCCATTTCCTCATTCCCTAATTCTCACAATTTCTCTAAACCCCACAGGTAGCGCTAAATTTATACCCTATGTATAACCCTAACCAATATTTATACCCTATGTATCCCGCCAGACCGCTCTTATTTCATTGATCCACCCATTCGTCATCTACAATTCACTTTATCGATTCGCCGTTACCATGCCCACCATCTAGCTTGTTAGTTTGAAGAGACAAATTGTCTTGTTTCCCCCGTCCGTTTATTCTGGCAACACGTTTTTTATAGGATTTTTACATTTTATTCCTCAAAATTAACTCTTGAATCAAGTTTTTGGCTCACGCTCCAGCCAATCCATCATCTGCACTGAGTTTACGTCTCATCGGCGATCCACCTGCTGAGAAATAAAGGTAACTAAAATAGTCAACATGTCACAGAATTCTCCTAACCCCCAACAAAAAAATATTTCATCAATATGCATACACCATCTCACATTCTTCCCCTCATCCGTCCTAAGAATATACATACGACCTGAATATCTTACGATTCTAATTATATTCTTAATCAACTGACACTAAATTCTCTATTCATGTCTTGTCTGTCTGCCCTCACCTCGCCACTATTCTCTAACTTATTCCAATATAATCATTTTTTTAATCTCTCAACATATAACTCACTATTATCTCATCCTCCAATCTGTCTACATAATTCTTCTTATTCGAAAACTACCATAACAACGTAATAATCAGAATATCAAATCCTCTTCTCCTCCATTTCACCTGTTTTGAAAATCCTTTCACCTAATATAATTCTACAATATAATGGATTATATTCCAGGCATCCTTCACGTTCCTAAACTGTATTGACTCTCTCATCTTCGAGCTGATTTTTCCGTCACATAAACATTCAGATTTTGTCTGGCTACGCCTGTCCTTCAAGTTGACAAGAACAGATTTTTGGACGTTCCTCATCTACACTCAGTTGATCTCGTCTACGACTCAACTGCTTTCTGAAATATTGTGCTCCTACACATCTTGTTCTACTTGACATAGGACACAGTTTCGACATAAATTTTGATTGTTGTCTGCCATTTACAACTTTTCAAGATCAGTATTGAAAATCTCTCTGAATACCCAATCATCCTAAGGTTAGTTCGTATATATTCAATTTTTATCACATTCATATTATATTCCATATCAATTCATCCTCTAATTACAAATTCATATTCAATCAATATCATTATTCCAGAAAATCTCCATACCACTTCGCCCAGGGAACTCAACAATTCCGAACAATCTCCAACCCTCAGTGCATTTCATATTCGATCATTTACATTTTTGGGATAATATAACGACATCAATTCAGAAGATCAGTAACGCAGAGGTCAGTCTTAATATTTCAACATCATTTGAATATCTCATCCTCTAATCCCAATCCTTGTAACCTAATCTCCCGTTATGACAAAGAATCAGACGAACATCGACCCACATCCTCTGATTTATCCTCCCACCCATATTGAAATCCAAAATTATATCCTTCCCTAATGTAGTTCATCATGATTCCTACTCTGATTATTACTAACATCTATTCAAACTCGACTAATACCAATCAATACTTGAAATTCTCTTACAAGATTGATCACGATTGCATCATTTTCTCATTCCAACTTTTGTGACGCCTTCCCACATATGGAACTCAGTGATATTCCGATGTTTTTCCATAGTATCACATGAAAATTTCTTTTTATATTTGTTATTCACGTAGTGAACATGAACTTTCTCGAAACTCACTTTTGAGGTGTCTAGTCGATTATAGAGCCCAGTCTATTTTTTTCTTCGTTAATGTTACAATCTAAGGATCCCCACTCAAGGAGACACCATCCTCTTGTCTCAATTTGTTGGCAGCATTGCTACTCGTGCGGCTGCTAACACATGTCAAGGATTCTTTGAAGGGGGCGATGCTTTCGAACACGGGGATGTCTCCTGTTGGATGAGTTCTGTTACCGCTTTAGGTTGGCTCAAACAAGACCCCTCAACATGAAAACAATTTGTATCAAATCGATTGTCCAAAATCAATACTTTGCTGCCCAAAGCTCAGTGGAGGTTACTCCCTCCTGAGACAAACCCTGCGCATCACGTAGCCTTTGGTCTTTCTGCGACCGATCTGGTCAACACTCAAATGTGGTGGAATGGCCCACAATGGCTCTATGCACCAGAAGAAAATTCGAATTGTGATACCACCATACCCGAAGTTGACGAAGAAAAACGAAGAGTGAGTTGCACGCATCATCCACAGCCCATGGAAGAGTGGGAGTTACTCACGTTAACGGACTCTTGGGCTCGTCTACTTTGAATAACCTCACTTGTGATGAAATTCGTCCAAGCATTGAAAATGAGGAGACCTCAACGACCTCGGAAGAATCTACCTTATAAGTATTCTCCCCTAACAGCTGATGACATTCGGAAAGCCAGCGACTTTTGGATCAAGTATGTCCAAATTCGGACGTTTCGTTCAGGAATTGAGACTTTGAGTCAGAAATCAGATCTTCCTCGATCATCAAAGATCATCGAAACTTATCAAACTCACCCCTTTATCGATCAAGATGGCATTCTCCGAGTTGGAGGCCGATTGAAGCACTCTAGGCTCCCCTTTCCTAAAGAATATCCTGCGATCTTTCCCCCTCATCGTGTTACCGAACTGATCATTACTCAGTTGCACCTAAATTTGTTGCACCCGGCACGAATCCGGCTTGAAGGACCAATGTTCAGGAGCTGAGGTGCTTCCCTCGGAGTTGAAATACGAGGATGAGGAGTCTGGAGCCGGGTTGGTGATCCTAGCCAGTGATTTGTGAATTTCGTGTAACTTCACAGAAAATTACATTTATTCACTAGAGCTTACGATCTAAATCCACAGTTTGTCACTCGCGTTCAGTGTACTAAATCAGTCGTGCGAGGATGCTCTTTTCTTACATTCCGCGGGCACGTACAAAAGGTACTCTGGTCGATATGATCAGCCGATAGTCGATATATATATATACACGTTGTTTGCGGTGACTTGCAAGAGAATGATCAATTTCCTGAAATCAGATGAAAGTGGAATGAATCGTTTCGAAATTGATTTTATTGAGTGGTCCTTACAGGTTCAACGTACATGTGGAAGTGGAGGCTGTAGATGAAATGAAATTGTTAGGTGGTGAAAAGATGAGAATTGAGAAATTGATTTCAGAAAATGAAGTTGATGTTGTGGAAGAGTGTCCCGTCACCAATAATTTTGATTATTGATTTTTGATTCTCAGATATACTGTAAAATTTTTCTGATTCATACTTTCTTGGAAGGAGTATACATCTTCTCCGTAACGCAAGCTCACTTTGAATGTTTTAATGATTTAATAATCCGATGAAAAATAATGATGATGGGGAGGAGGTAATTTCTGGGGAGCTGCAAAGAAAAATTGAGGAGACTGAGGGATCTGTAGGGGCTCAGAAAAATTTAGGGGCCCTCAGGGGCCCTCGGAGGCCCTCGGAGGCTCTCAGGGGCCCTCGCAGGCCCTCAGGGGATCTTAGGGGAATCTCTCAGCCCCTAAGGTAAACATGGAACGTAATTAAGGTTAATTGGTCAGAGGCACTCGGGGCCCTCAGGGGCCCTCGGGGGCCCTCAAGGGACCTCGAAGGACCTCAGAGGCCCTCAGGGGCCCTTCTGGGCATTCAAGGCAGTCGAGGAAATTCAGGGGAGTTCAAGGGAATTAAGGGGAATTCAGGGGAATTCAGAGGAATCTCATTCTTACTACTATATATTAGGGGGAGATATATATATATATATATATATATATATATATACATACATACCGACTTCTGACGACAATCGAGGAACCAGGTAATTTATGTATATGTAGGGTCGTTTCGCATGTCAGATACCTTATATAGAAGAAATTTCTATGTGAAATGTAACCATCACAATAAATGTTCGTTTCAATTATTCATGCAGACGAACACACTTGTGATGACAATGTCATCACAAAGATGATAGGAATTATGATGACACTTCTTTACGTAGGAACCGATTTATGATGCCTCAGACGTTTAGGATTATGACGACTCCTCTTACGTAGAAGACGATTCATGACGCCACAAGGTGAATCGACAGAATGATGATGACGCGTTTGGGATAATGACGACACTTCTCACGTGGAAGACGACTTAAGACAACACAAGGGCGGATATACGGAATAATGATGATGCTTGGGATTTGATTTCCATTCCCTGCCAGAACTTCAATCTGATCAATCCATATTCGTTAAAATACGGTTTCCTGTACAATTTATATGAGATATGCGCACTTCGTACATGAGTACACCGAAGCACACTTAGGATGACTCAGCTGTCACAAATACGACATTCACAAAGATGTTGGGAATTATGATGACACTACTTCACGTAGAAACCCGGCTTATGACGCCACAAACGTTTAGAATTATGACGACTCCTCTTACGTAGAAGACTATTCATGACGCCACAAGGAGAATCGACAGGATGATGATGAGGCGTTTGGAATTATGACGACACCTCTCACGTGGAAGACGACTTAAGACGACACAAGGGCGGATATGAGGAATAATGATGATGGTTGGGATTGTGATGATGATGACTTGCATCCTCTGCCAGAACTCCAACCTAATCAATCCTTAGTCGCTATAATACGGTTACCCGGAACCATTTATATGAGATATGCGCACTCCATGCATGTGTACACCTAAGCACACTCAGGATGACTGAGCTGTCACAGATACGTTTGGAATTATGAGGGCTTCTCTTACGTGGAAGATCAATCATGACGCCACGAGGGAAGATGTACAGAATAATGGAGATGCTTCGGACTCAACTCCCTTCTACCGCGAGAACTTCAACCTGAACAATCTTAAATCGTTGCTCAGACACAACGACCAATCTGAGGTCTTCGGAAGTGTGTTTCGTAACAAAGTATAGGCTCTCCTCATATTTATGAGGAATATACGTACTTCGTGCATGAGTACACCGAAGCACACTTAGGATGACTAAGCTGTCTCAGATACGACCTTCACAAAGATGTTGGGAATTATGATGACACTACTTCACGTAAAAACCGATTCATGATGCCACAAGCGTTCAGAATTATGACGACTCCTCTTACGTGGGAGACTTTTGATGACACTACAAGGAGAATCGACAGAATGATGATGAGGCGTTTGGAATAATGACGACATCTCTCACGTGGAAGAAGACTCGAGACGACACAAGGGCGGATATACGGAATAATGATGATGCTGGGGATTTGACTTTCATCCTTTGCCAGGACTCCAACCGAATCAATCCATTATCGTTAAAAATACGGTTCCCTCTACCATTTATATGAGATATGCGCACTTCGTGCATGAGTACACCGAAGCACACTTAGGATAACTCACCTGTCACAGATACGACATTCATAAAGATGTTGGGTATTATGATGACACTTCTTTACGTAAAAACCGATTCATCATACCACAATCGTTCAGGATTATGACGACTCCTCTTACGTAGAAGACTATTCATGACGCCACAAGGAGAATCGACAGAATGATGATGAGGCGTTTGGAATTATGACGACACCTCTCACGTGGAAGACGACCTAAGACGACACAAGGGCGGATATGAGGAATAATGATGATGCTTGGGATTGTGATGATGATGACTTGCATCCTCTGCCAGAACTCCAACCTAATCAATCCTTAGTCGCTATAATACGGTCCCCTGTACCATTTATATGAGATATGCGCACTCCATGCATGTGTACACCTAAGCACACTCAGGATGACTGAGCTGTCACAGATACGTTTGGAATTATGAGGGCTTCTCTTACGTGGAAGATCAATCATGACGCCACGAGGGAAGATGTACAGAATAATGGAGATGCTTCGGACTCAACTTCCTTCTACCGCGAGAACTTCAACCTGAACAATCTTAAATCGTTGCTCAGACACAACGACCAATCTGAGGTCTTCGGAAGTGTGTTTCGTAACAAAGTATAGGCTCTCCTCATATTTATGAGGAATATACGTACTTCGTGCATGAGTACACCGAAGCACACTTAGGATGACTAAGCTGTCTCAGATACGACCTTCACAAAGATGTTGGGAATTATGATGACACTACTTCGCGTAGAAACCGATTCATGATGCCACAAGCGTTCAGAATTATGACGACTCCTCTTACGTAGGAGACTTTTGATGACACTACAAGGAGAATCGACAGAATGATGATGAGGCGTTTGGAATAATGACGACATCTCTCACGTGGAAGAAGACTCGGGACGACACAAGGGCGGATATACGGAATAATGATGATGCTGGGGATTTGACTTTCATCCTTTGCCAGGACTCCAACCGAATCAATCCATTATCGTTAAAAATACGGTTCCCTCTACCATTTATATGAGATATGCGCACTTCGTGCATGAGTACACCGAAGCACACTTAGGATAACTCACCTGTCACAGATACGACATTCATAAAGATGTTGGGTATTATGATGACACTTCTTTACGTAAAAACCGATTCATCATACCACAATCGTTCAGGATTATGACGACTCCTCTTACGCAGGAGACGATTCATGACGCCACAAGGAGAATCGACAGAATGATGATGATGCGTTTGGAATTATGACGACACTTCTCACGTGGGAGACGACTTGAGACGACACGAGGGCAGATATACGAAATAATGATGATGCTTGGGATTTGACTCTCATCCTCTGCCAGAACTCCAATCTTATCAATCCATAGACGTTAAAATACGGTTCCCTCTACCATTTATATGAGATATGCGCACTTGGTGCATGAGTACTTCGAAGCTGACGACCCCTTTTACGTAGAAGACGATTTATGACGCCACAAGGAGAGTCGACAGAATGATAATGACGCGTTTGGAATCATGACGATACTTCTCACGTGGAAGACGACTTGAGACGACACCAGGGCGAATATACGGAATAATGATGATGCTTGGGATTTGACTCTCATCCTCTGCCGGAACTTCAATCTAATCAATCCTTAGTCGCTATAATACGGTTCCCTGTACCATGCATCTGAGATATGCGCACTTCATGCATGTGTACACCTAAGCACACTCAGGATGACTGAGCTGTCACATATACGTTTAGAATTATGAGGGCTTTTTTTACGTGGAAGATCAATCATGACGCCACGAGGGGAGATGTACAGAATGATGGAGATGCTTCGGACTCAACTTCCTTCTACCGCGAGAACTTCAACCTGATCAATCTGAAATCGTTGCTCAGACACAACGACCAATCTGAGGTCTTCGGAAGTGTGTTTCGTATTAAAGTATAGGCTCTCCTCATATTTATGGGGAATATACGTACTTCGTGCATGAGTACACCGAAGCACACTTAGGATGACTAAGCTGTCTCAGATACGACCTTCACAAAGATGTTGGGAATTATGATGACACTACTTCACGTAGAAACCCGGCTTATGACGCCACAAACGTTTAGAATTATGACGACTCCTCTTACGTAGAAGACTATTCATGACGCCACAAGGAGAATCGACAGAATGATGATGAGGCGTTTGGAATTATGACGACACCTCTCACGTGGAAGACGACTTAAGACGACACAAGGGTGGATATACGGAATGATGATGATGCTTGGGATTTGACTTTCATCTTCTGCCAGAATTCCAAGCTAATCAATCCTCAATCGTTAAGAATACGGTTCCCTCTACCATTCATATGGGATATGCCCACTTCGTGCATGAGTACACCGAAGCTGACGACCCCTCTTACGTAGAAGACGATTCATGATGGCACAAGGAGAATCGACAGAATGATGTTGACGCGTTTGGAATCATGACCATACTTCTCACGTGGAAGACGACTTGAGACGACACCAGGGCGGATATACGGAATGATGATGATGCTTGGGATTTGACTCTCACCCTCTGCCGGCACTTCAACCTAATCAATCCTTAGTCGCTATAATACGGTTCCCTGTACCATTCATATGAGATATGCGCGATTCATGCATGTGTACACCTAAGCACACTCAGGATGACTCAGCTGTCATAGATACGTCTGGAATCATGAGGGGTTTCCTTACGTGGAAGATCAATCATGACGCCACGAGGGAAGATGTCCAGAATAATGGAGATGCTCCGGACTCAACTTCCTTCTACCGCGAGAACTTGAACCTGATCAATCTAAAATAGTTGCTTAGGCACATCGACCAATCTGAGGTCCTCGGAAGTGTGTTTCGTAACAAAGTATAGGCTCTCCTCATATTTATGGGAAATATACGTACTTCGTGCACGAGTACACCGAAGCACACTTAGGATGACTCAGCTGTCACTGATACGACATTCACAAAGTTGTTGGGAATTATGATGACACTCCTTCACGTAGAAACCGATTTATGATGCCACTCCTTCACGTAGAAACTGATTGATGATGCCACAAACGTTTAGAATCATGTCGACTCCTCTTACGTAGGAGACGATCCATGACGCCACAAGGAGAATCGTCAGAATGATGATGAGGCGTTTGGAATTATGACGACACCTCTCACGTGGCAGAAGACTTGAGACGACACAAGGGTGGATATACGGAATAATGATGATGCTGGGGATTTGACTTTCAAACTCTGCCAGAACTCCAACCGAATCAATCCATAATTGGTAAAAATACGGTTTCCTCTACCATTTATATGAGATATGTACACTTCGTGCATGAGTACACCGAATCACATTTAGGATGACTCAGCTGTCACAGATACGACATTCACGAAGATGTTAGAAATAATGATGACATTCCTTCACGTAGAAACTGTTTCATGATGCCACAAACGTTTAGAATGATGACGACTCCTCTCACGTAGAAGACTATTTATGACGCCACGAGAAGAATCGACAGAATGATGATGAGGCGTTCGGAATTATGACGACACCCCTCACGTGAAAGAAGACTTGAGACGACACAAGGGCAGATATACGAAATAATGATGATGCTCATTTATTAATATATACGGGCAGTACTGCCCTCATTTCAGTATTACACAAATTAGTACAATATAGAAAATATCTTTATATCTAAAATATTTATATATATACGATTATTATAATTAGGGTGCAAGGATAATCCGAATAATCAATTTTGGTGAATTATTCTAACTCACGTGTTAGAATATCATGAAGATTAGAAGATTTAAGTGACAAGAGCAGAGAGGACTTGAATGATTCTAGTGCTTCTTGATTCCTTATCTCCAAGGGAAGACGATTCCAATAACGCCTTAGTCTATTAGTAGTAGAACTATGAACCCAACTAGAATTGTTGAAGACTTGTTTCACCGTTCTAATGGAGCGCAACTCATACTCAACAACTCTTCCAGTGAATAAAGCATTTGCTTGTACGCTAGAGAACAGTTCGTTTTTCATTTCGAATGCAGTAACACAATCAAGAAAGCAATGACGTATTGCTAGTTCAGATAAATTGAATTTTTCTCGAACAGGAGAATACTCATGATCTCTGAAATGCATTGGATTTTTATCCTTATAACTCAAGTAGCGAAGCATTCTGTTTTGAATCCTTTCTAATTTAATTTGGGTCTGTTTCGTATTAGGTGCCCAAATGTTCGACCCATAAGTCAATATAGGAATAACAAGGGCTTTATACAAATAAGCAATAGATTGAGGATTTGTAAAATCAGATGTCGATCGCCTCAAGAACCCAATAACTTTTAAAGACTTCTTTGAAATTGTGTCAATGTGTTCATCAAATTTAAGACTCGAATCAAATATGATTCCAAGATCGGAGATGCAATCAACACGCGCAATTTCTACATCATCAAGTTGGTACTGGTAATTCATAGTTTGTTTGGATCTTGAGAAAGATATTATAGCACATTTTTTCTTATTTATACCCAAACCATTACTATTGGCCCAATCATTCAGCAAAGAAAGAGCTTTCTGTAGATGACTAGCATCAAGTGAGGACTTGACAGTGGAGAATATTTTTACATCATCAGCGTAAATGAGAATCTGAATTCGTGGCATCTTCTCTACTATGTCATTTATAAATATTATGAACAAGATTGGGCCTAGATGTGACCCTTGTGGTACACCTGATAGAGATTCAAAGGATTTCGAAACGAAGTTTGATACTCTTACAGCTAATTTTCTCTCAGATAGATATGGTGCAAACCACTCAAGTAACTTCCAATTTATTCCAAAATTTCTGAGTTTACTTAATAAACGAGAGTGATTCACTGAATCAAACGCCTTAGAAAAATCAATGTAAATAGAATCAACTTGCTCGTAGTTACTTAAGCTTTTCGTTCAGAAGTCTTGGTAAAGGATGAGGTTAGTTATCGTTGATTTCCCTTTTCGAAATCCATGCTCACTTTGAACTATCTTGCCCATAAGAAAAACAGACAATTGATTTGCTACACATGCATCGAATAATTTTGCTAGACAGCTAAGAATAGAAATGGGCCTGTAATTCTCTATATTATGCTCATCTCCATTTTTGAATACAGGTTGGACAAATGCTAACTTCCAGGTACATGGAAAAGTTCCTTTCTCTAATAATTTGTTGAAGATTTTAAGGATGGTTTCTCTGATACTAGACCAACAGTTTTTTACAAAGAAAGCAGGGATCCCATCAGGGCCTGGTTTTGTATTATCATCTAGATTCTTAACAAGACAGTCAAGTTCATCTTGTAGAATGGTAATGGAATGGAGCTTTTCTTCACATTCTGATTCTGCTAATGGATCTAACGAGCTACTTTTATAGAACGAACTAAAGTGTTCAGAGAAGAGACTAGCGATACTCGAGCCAGTTCTAGCAGACTTTTTTTGGAAATACATATCATTAGGAAGACTATTCGTTTTCTTTAAATTTTTCGTATATGCCCAAAACTGTCTCAAATTACCTTCCAAATTGCTTTCAACTGATTTCAAATATTCAGCATATTTCTTCCGTGGAATTCTGATGCATTGGGCACGTGTTTCTTTTAATGCAATGTGATCATCTAAGGAATCACTCTCCTTCCAAATTTTATGGAGTTTCTTTTTCTCAAATATCAAAGATTTCAATTCGTGGTCATACCATTTCGGAAAATTGGAGTGGATGACTTTCTTAACCGGGACGTTATCCTTGATAACTGTATTCAAAGTTTCATTCAATGCTTCCACACAGACATTCACACACTCATGACCCGTTACCAAATTCCAATCAACTTCTTCCAGTACATTACAGATTTTAGCAAAGTCCGCAGACCTATGATCGAACTGAACACTGCTTTCACTGAGAAAAGAACTCGCTTCAGGAACCACAATCTCACCTACAAGGGCCTTATGGTGAGAATCACAGAATGGGACAAGAAGGTCCTGGTCATCTCTGATCTTGAATATTCCTGAGTTGCACAGTAGAAGATCCAGTGAATATCCTTTATCAGGGTGGGGTGGGAACAGTTGCTCCACACCAGCACTGCCGAAAAGTTGGATGATACATTCTGCTTTCTGTTGTCTTTCTTCATTTCTTGATCCGATAGGGACATCCCTTAGTGGACCATTTTCCCATGTAATGTAAGGCAGGTTAAAGTCACCACTTATGATGAGGCTGTGGTTAGGGAACTTGGACAAAGCATCATCTATACAGTTAGATACTGCTTGGTAAACTGCCAAAGTTGACGAAGGTGGTATGTACACGGCACCGATTATAAACTTGGAATTTTGACAGGAAATGTTGAGGATTATCACATCGGCTCCTTGTACATCACCTCCAAAAATTAACTCACTTTTCAGTTTTCGATTTCTAGCTATGGCAACAAGTACACCACCGCCACGTTTTGCCATTCTATCTGCTCTATGTATAATATATTCATCAAGTCCAAGTTCACTGTTCATAATAGAAGGTTTCAGCCATGTCTCAGTTAAAACTATGATGTCCATAGGTGATGAGAAAAGATGTATGCTTGTCTTGATTCTGCTTAGCTTATTCACCATGGAATGCACATTTTGGTAATAATAAGTGATCTTATCCTTGCACGCACTCAGTTTTCCTTACTTGCATTTAGGTTTTTTGTACAAGAATTTGATTTGGATTTCATAGACGTTGGAGCACCATTACCAGTTGTTTTGGGTGCATGTGCAGGGGCTTCTGTATAGTCAATGATTGTAGGTACACCACGAACATATTTTATGGTTTTGCATTTTGATCCGTTCATACTATTAATACGCTCTACTTCAGCCCGCACAGAATTCAGTTTGTCACGCTGAATCTGGGTTCTATCCGTATTTACTGAAATATTTTTCGGGAGAAGCTTCTTGTTACTAAGAATTTTCATAACATCAGCTCTCGAGTTCAAGACTGTAAGGGTACAAATATGGGCTCTGGATCTAGGGAGAGAGCCGGAGCATAATGATTGTAGAGGGATGCCTCGATAGAGGTGTGTGTATATTCATGCAATAATAATGGGCTTCTAGGAAGATCAATTTGTTTTATTTCTCCATCAAATTTTACCCATCCTCGGGTACTTAGCCCTTGGACGAAATGAAATATGATGAGAGAAATTTTATGACTTTATAAGGTGAATGGAGTGGGTACTTAGGGCCACTCGCATATCATCCTTAGAAAGTCACCCGATTTGGAAATCGCAGATATACACAGATGGGGGTGGTGGGTACTTAGGGGCACCGACCCACCAATCCTAGATATCTGCGTAGAGGTTGGATGAGACGTCTGATTTTTTGTGAGGACGGGTACTTAGGGCCGTTCCTCCACCCAAATCGCGTCTCTGAGCTGCATCGAGAATCTACAAATTTTGAATACACATTGAAACTCCAGATATATGGAAATCAAATAACATTTATTCGAAATCTCATATACATGAGCACAGCTATAGCCAAGAGACCAAGCTCGATACAGCTCTGATTTCCAACTGAGCATAAGCCGGCCTAAATGGCCTGACGAGCCTGTATTTATACCTGGTCTTTTGACTGTACAATATATCTATATCGTATGGTAGATGAACGAATAAATTATCGATCATTCGAAGAATTACTATTTCGTTGAAAAAATAATACAAATGGAGAAATCTTGCAAAATCTGAATACAAAATTCGATTCTTCATCTCTCACGGATATGAACTAAACACAAAATTCAAATTGACTCATTTTTTATTTATTGCCAGAAACAAAAAGATAAATTCCTAGAACTTTCCAGAAGCACGTGGCTTTCCATCTATCTTGAAAATTTAATGAAAATCAAAAGGAAAATTGGATTCTTTTCATATCGGGCTATTCTAGTCATCAATGATTCCATTTGGAAAAAAGCTATTTTACTCACAAATACATTTTGCAATGAATATTTACAATATTTACAACAAATCTGATTTTGAGTCTATTCCCCTTTAAATGAAGAATTTCGTGATAGATTACACTTTTTCAGAGTATAAATGAAATGATACATCAAGAAAGTAGAAATGAAAAATCGTTGTTGTTATTTAACAAGAATATTTAGTTTGCAAAATAAAATAAACAAGCAAAATCAACTTGTTATAAAAAGTGTCTATATACATCTTGTAGCTCAGATAATGAGCTTTATCATAACAAAAGAAAGATTACGATTTCATGAAGTTTCATATAAGAAATTCCTCATAGAAATTCATAGAATATTCTTGAGTTCCTATGTATGAGTATATACATATTTACGGCTTAGTGTGTGTCTATTCACCACGCGTGACACTAAAAGAAAAGCAAACATCTGCCTTATCGGCTCTCATGCGCGCGAGAATTTGAATTCTATATACAGACTTATTAGTACGTGTTTTTTAGAGATTATCAACTGAAAAATTAAAAGTTTGGGGTTATGGCACTCACAAGACGATTAGTATTGGACGAGGTTTGTCGTTCCCCGCTCCTGATCCAATTCTGCGTATTCTGATATTTCCCAACTGCACATCTTTCACTTATTTTAACACATTTTCGACCGCCTGTAGATCCACCAACGGGTCATTAGCAGGGTTTTCCGGGATACCATATACAAGTAAATTATTCAATCTAAAATTCCGGTCTTGTATCTCAGATGCTATTGCATCGATTGAGGCGACGTGTGATGGATGATTACTTGACTTCTCCAAGTTATCTAGACGATTATTCACAGCTAGTATGTCATTCGCCGTAGAATCTTTCAGTTCCTGAATATCTTCTTCCAAATCAGCTATTTTGGCTGTTTCAGTTTCTACTTCTTGAAGACGGGAACGCAGAGCTTCAACATCTGTTGATACTTTTTTTATATCAGAGACAGCTCCAGACAGGTCTTCAATAGACTTTTGAAGAATTGTGATGCATTCTGCAATTCCTGGATGCACATTATCATCTTCTTTACAGCTGAGACATCGGTAAATGAGCAAAGGAGTCATTCTTTTAAATTCCAGCACCTTGATCTCCGATGCAGATACCCCTGCGCATTCGATAGTCGCGTGGTGTAGACCAGTGCAGGAATTGCACGCCGCGATAAGTTGGCTTCAGAGAAGCCATCACCACACGTATTACACACCGACATGGCTAACGGATGTAGAGAAGTATATATTATATATCAGCTGAGTACACTTGTATACACTATGTATACTATGTAACAGCGAGGTGTATTATGACGACACCTCTCACAGGGAAGACGACTTAAGACGACACAAGGGTGGATATACGGAAAAATGATGATGCTTGGGATTTGACTTTCATCCTCTGACAGAACTTCAACGTAATCAATCCATAATCGTTAAGAATACGGTTTCCTCTACCATTTATATGAGATATGCGCACTTCGTGCATGAGTACACCGAAGCAGACTTAGGATGACTCAGCTGTCACAGATACGACCTTCACAAAGATGTTGGGAATCATGATGACACTTCTTCACGTAGGAACCGATTTGTGATGCCACAAACGTTTAGAATTATGACGACTCCTCTTACGTAGAAGACGATTTATTACGCCACAAGGAGAATTGACCGGATGATGATGACGCGTTTGGAATTATGACGACAATTCCCACGTGGAAAACGACTTAAGACGACCCAAGGGCGGATATACGGAATGATGATGATGCTTGGGATTTGACTTTCATCTTCTGCCAGAACTCCAAGCTAATCAATCCATAATCGTCAAGAATACGGTTCCCTCTACCATTTATATGGGATACGCCCACTTCGTGCATGAGTACGCCGAAGCTGACGACCCCTCTTACGTAGAAGACGATTTATGACGCCACCAGGAGAATCGACAGAATGATGTTGACGCGTTTGGAATCATGACCATACTTCTCACGTGGAAGACGACTTGAGACGACACCAGGGCGAATATACGGAATAATGATGATGCTTGGGATTTGACACTCATCCTCTGCCGGAACTTCAACCTGATCAATCCTTAGTCGCTATAATACGGTTCCCTGTACCGTTGTCCCTGTACCGTTGTCATATGAGATATGCGCGATTCATGCATGTGTACACCTAAGCACACTCAGGATGACTGAGCTGTCATGGATACGTCTGGAATTATGAGACTTCCCTTACGTGGAAGATCAATCATGACGCCACGAGGGAAGATGTCCAGAATAATGGAGATGCTTCGGACTCAACATTCTTCTACCGCGAGAACTTCAACCTTATCAATCTAGAATAGTTGCTCAGGCACATCGACCAATCTGAGGTCCTCGGAAGTGTGTTTCGTAACAAATTATAGGCTCTCCTCATATTCATGGGAAATATACGTACTTCGTGCACGAGTACACCGAAGCCCACTTAGGATGACTCAGCTGTCACTGATACGACATTCACAAAGATGTTGGGATTTATGATGACACTCCTTTACGTAGAAACCGATTTATGATGCCACTCCTTCACGTAGAAACTGATTGATGATGCCACAAACGTTTGAAATCATGACGACTCCTCTTACGTAGGAGACGATTCATGACGCCACAAGGAGAATCGTCAGGATGATGATGAGGCGTTTGGAATTATGACGACACCTCTCACGTGGAAGGAGAATAAAGATGACACAAGGGCGGATATACGGAATAATGATGATGCTGGGGATTTGACTTTCATCCCCTGCCAGAACTCCAACCTCATCAATCCAGAATCTTCAAAAATAGACAGTGGCTATCCGCAGCGCTATTTCACGGGTTCCCGTGTAGAGTGGACGGGAATTGGGGTAGAATACTCGCATTCCCGTGTGCTACCCGTGCGACTTTTCGACGTCTGCAAGCTCGATCGAAGGGGACCCGTGGATCTCCAGTGCAGCTGCAAGCTCAGTACCCGTGCATTCCCGCGCGGACCGAATGGATGTAGTTTTGAGTAATTCCCCGCGTCCACCCGTGCGACCCAATATGGCCCAGTCTGGCGTGGGGCTTTTTATCCGCGTTGTCCCGTGTACCCGTGTCTACCCGTGTGACCCAATTTTTCCCAGTTTCGCGTGAGGCGGTTTCCCCGCGTTGTCCCGTGTATCCGTGTCTACCCGTGCGACTCAATATGGCACAATCTGGCGTGGGACTTTCTACCCGCGTTGTCCCGTGCACCCATGTCTCCCCGTGTGACTCAATATGGCCCAGTCTGGCGTGGAGCTTATTACCCGCGTTGTCCCGTGTACCCGTGTCTATCCGTGCGACCCAATTTGGCCAAGTCTCGCGTGAGGCGATTCACCCGCGTGGTTCCGTGTACCCGTGCGACTCAATATGGCCCAGTCTGGCGTGGGGCTACTTACCCGCGTTGTCTCGTGTACCCGTGTCTACCCGTGCGACCCAATTTGGCCAAGACTGGCGTGAGGCGATTCACCCGGGTTGTCCCGTGTACCCGTGCGACTCAATATGGCCCAGTCTAGCGTGCGGCTTTTTACCCGCGTTGTCCCGTGTACCCGTGTCTACCCGTGTGACCCAATTTGTCCAAGACTGGCGTGAGGCGATTCACCCGGGTTGTCCCGTGTACCCGTGCGACTCAATATGGCCCAGTCTGGCGGGGGGCTTTTTACCCGCGTTGTCCCGTGTACCCGTGTCTACCCGTGCGACCCAATTCGGCCAAGTCTGGCGTGAGGCGATTCACCCGCGTTGTCCCGTGTACCCGTGTCTACCCGTGCGACCCAATTTGGCCAAGACTGGCGTGAGGCGATTCACCCGGGTTGTCCCGTGTACCCGTGCGACTCAATATGGCCCAGTCTGGCGTGGGGCTTTTTACCCGCGTTATCCCTTGTACCCGTGTCTACCCGTGCGACCCAATTTGGCCAAGACTGGCGTGGGGCGATCCACCCGGGTTGTCCCGTGTACCCGTGCGACTCAATATGGCCCAGTCTGGCGTGTGGCTTTTTACCCGCGTTGTCCCGTGTACCCGTGTCTACCCGTGCGACCCAATTTGTCCAAGTCTGTCGTGAGGCAATTCACCCGCGTTGTCCCGTGTACCCGTGCGACTCAATATGACCCAGTCTGGCGTGGGGCTTTTCACCCACGTTGTCCCGTGTACCCGTGTTTACCCGTGCGATCCAATTTGTCCAAGTCTGGCGTGGGGCGATTCACCCGCGTTGTCCCGTGTACCCGTGTTTACCCGTGCGACTCGATATGGCCCAGTCTGGCGTGGGGCGATTCACCCGCGTTGTCCCGTGTACCCGTGTTTACCCGTGCGACTCGATATGGCCCAGTCTGGCGTGGGGCTTTTTACCCGCGTTGTTCCGTGTACCCGTGCGACTCAATATGGCCCAGTCTGGCGTGGGGCTTTTACCCGCGTTGTCCCGTGTACCCGTGTCTACCCGTGCGACCCAATTTGTCCGAGTCTGGCGTGGGGCGATTCACCCGCGTTGTCCCGTGTACCCGTGTTTACCCGTCCACCTCGATATGGCCCAGTCTGGCAAGGGGCATTATACCCGCGTTGTCCCGTGTACCCGTGCGACTCAATATGGCCCAGTCTGGCGTGGGGCTTTTTATCCGCGTTGTCCCGTGTACCCGTGTCTACCCGTGCGACCAAATTTGGCCAAGTCTGGCGTGAGGCGATTCACCCGCGTTGTCCCGTGTATCCGTGCGACTCAATATGGCCCAGTCTGGCGTGGGGCTTCCTACCCGCAGTGTCCCGTGTACTCGTGTCTACCCGTGCGTCCCAATTCGGCCAAGACTGGCGTGAGGTGATTCACTCGGGTTGTCCCGTGTACCCGTGCGTCTCAATATGGCCCAGTCTGGCGTGGGGCTTTTTACCCGCGTTGTCCCGTGTACCCGTGTCTACCCGTGCGACCCAATTTGGCCAAGTCTGGCGTGGGGCGATTCACCCGCGTTGACCCGTGTACCCGTGCGACTCAATATGGCCCAGTCTGGCGTGGGGCTTTTTACCCGCGTTGTCCCGTGTACCCGTGTCTACCAGTGCGACCCAATTTGGCCAAGTCTGGCGACAGGCGATTCACCCGCGTTGTCCCGTGTAGCCGTCCGTCTCAATATGGCCCAGTCCTGCGTGGGGCTTTTTACCCGCGTTGTCCCGTGTACCCGTGTCTACCCGTGCAACCCAATTTGGCCAAGACTGGCGTGAGGTGATTCACCCGGCTTGTCCCGTGTACCCGTGCGACTCAATATGGCCCAGTCTGGCGTGGGGCTTTTACCCGCGTTGTCCCGTGTACCCGTGTCTACCCGTGAGACCCAATTTGTCCAAGTCTGGCGTGGGCGATTCACCCGCGTTGTCCCGTGTACCCGTGTTTACCCGTGCGACTCAATATGGCCCAGTCTGGCGTGGGGCTTTTTACCCGCGTTGTCCCGTGTACCCGTGTCTACCCGTGCGATCCATTTTGGCCAAGTCTGGCGTGAGGCGATTCACCCACGTTGTCCCGTGTATCCGTGCGACTCAATATGGCCCAGTCTGGCGTGGGGCTTTCTACCCGCGTTGTCCCGTGTACTCGTGTCTACCCGTGCGACCCAATTCGGCCAAGACTGGCGTGAGGTGATTCACTCGGGTTGTCCCGTGTACCCGTGCGACTCAATATGGCCCAGTCTGGCGTGTGGCTTTTTACCCGCGTTGTTCCGTGTACCCGTGTCTACCCGTGCGACTCAATTCGGCCAAGTCTGGCGTGAGGCGATTCACCCGCGCTGTCCCGTGTACCCGTGCGACTCAATATCGCCCAGTCTGGCGTGGGCCTTCTTACCCGCGTTGTCCGGTGTACCCGTGTCTACCCGTGCGACTCAATTTGGCAAAGTCTGGCGTCAGGCGATTCACCCGGGTTGTCCCGTGTACCCGAGCGACTCAATATGGCCCAGTCTGGCGTGGGGCTTTTACCCGCGTTGTCCCGTGTACCCGTGTCTACCCGTGCGACCCAATTTGTCCAAGTCTGACTTGAGGCGATTCACCCGGGTTGTCCCGTGTACCCGTGCGACTCAATATGGCCCAGTCTGGCGTGGGGCTTTTTACCCGCGTTGTCCCGTGTACCCGTGCGACTCAATATGGCCCAGTCTGGCGTGGGGCTTTTACCCGCGTTTTCCCGTGTACCCGTGTCTACCCGTGCGACCCAATTTGTCCAAGTCTGGCGTGAGGCGATTCACCCGCATTGTCCCGTGTACCCGTGTTTACCCGTGCGACTCAATATGGCCCAGTCTGGCGTGGGGCTTTTCACCCGCGTTGTCCCGTGTACCCGTGCGACTCAATATGGCCCAGTCTGGCGTGGGGCTTTTACCCGCGTTGTCCCGTGTACCCGTGTCTACCCGTGCGACCCATCTTGTCCAAGTCTGGCGTGAGGCGATTCACCCGCGTTGTCCCGTGTACCCGTGTTTACCCGTGCGACTCGATATGGCCCAGTCTGGCGTGGGGCGATTCACCCGCGTTGTCCCGTGTACCCGTGTTTACCCGTGCGACTCGATATGGCCCAGTCTGGCGTGGGGCTTTCTACCCGCGTTGTTCCGTGTACCCGTGCGACTCAATATGGCCCAGTCTGGCGTGGGGCTTTTACCCGCGTTGTCCCGTGTACCCGTGTCTACCCGTGCGACCCAATTTGTCCGAGTCTGGCGTGGGGCGATTCACCCGCGTTGTCCCGTGTACCCGTGTTTACCTGTGCGACTCGATATGGCCCAGTCTGGCGTAGGGCATTATACCCGCGTTGTCCCGTGTACCCGTGCGACTCAATATGGCCCAGTCTGGCGTGGGGCTTTTTATCCGCGTTGTCCCGTGTACCCGTGTCTACCCGTGCGACCAAATTTGGCCAAGTCTGGCGTGAGGCGATTCACCCGCGTTGTCCCGTGTATCCGTGCGACTCAATATGGCCCAGTCTGGCGTGGGGCTTCCTACCCGCAGTGTCCCGTGTACTCGTGTCTACCCGTGCGTCCCAATTCGGCCAAGACTGGCGTGAGGTGATTCACTCGGGTTGTCCCGTGTACCCGTGCGTCTCAATATGGCCCAGTCTGGCGTGGGTTTTTTACCCGCGTTGTCCCGTGTACCCGTGTCTACCCGTGCGACCCAATTTGGCCAAGTCTGGCGTGGGGCGATTCACCCGCGTTGACCCGTGTACCCGTGCGACTCAATATGGCCCAGTCTGGCGTGGGGCTTTTTACCCGCGTTGTCCCGTGTACCCGTGTCTACCCGTGCGACCCAATTTGGCCAAGTCTGGCGACAGGCGATTCACCCGCGTTATCCCGTGTAGCCGTCCGTCTCAATATGGCCCAGTCCTGCGTGGGGCTTTTTACCCGCGTTGTCCCGTGTACCCGTGTCTACCCGTGCGACCCAATTTGGCCAAGACTGGCGTGAGGTGATTCACCCGGCTTGTCCCGTGTACCCGTGCGACTCAATATGGCCCAGTCTGGCGTGGGGCTTTTACCCGCGTTGTCCCGTGTACCCGTGTCTACCCGTGAGTACCAATTTGTCCAAGTCTGGCGTGGGCGATTCACCCGCGTTGTCCCGTGTACCCGTGTTTACCCGTGCGACTCAATATGGCCCAGTCTGGCGTGGGGCTTTCTACCCGCGTTGTCCCGTGTACTCGTGTCTACCCGTGCGACCCAATTCGGCCAAGACTGGCGTGAGGTGATTCACTCGGGTTGTTCCGTGTACCCGTGCGACTCAATACGGCCCAGTCTGGCGTGTGGCTTTTTACCCGCGTTGTCCCGTGTACCCGTGTCTACCCGTGCGACTCAATTCGGCCAAGTCTGGCGTGAGGCGATTCACCCGCGTTGTCCCGTGTACCCGTGCGACTCAATATCGCCCAGTCTGGCGTGGGGCTTCTTACCCGCGTTGTCCGGTGTACCCGTGTCTACCCGTGCGACTCAATTTGGCCAAGTCTGGCGTCAGGCGATTCACCCGGGTTGTCCCGTGTACCCGAGCGACTCAATATGGCCCAGTCTGGCGTGGGGCTTTTACCCGCGTTGTCCCGTGTACCCGTGTCTACCCGTGCGACCCAATTTGTCTAAGTCTGACTTGAGGCGATTCACCCGGGTTGTCCCGTGTACCCGTGCGACTCAATAAGGCCCAGTCTGGCGTGGGGCTTTTTACCCGCGTTGTCCCGTGTACCCGTGCGACTCAATATGGCCCAGTCTGGCGTGGGGCTTTTACCCGCGTTGTCCCGTGTACCCGTGTCTACCCGTGCGACCCAATTTGTCCAAGTCTGGCGTGAGGCGATTCACCCGCATTGTCCCGTGTACCCGTGTTTACCCGTGCGACTCAATATGGCCCAGTCTGGCGTGGGGCTTTTCACCCGCGTTGTCCCGTGTACCCGTGCGACTCAATATGGCCCAGTCTGGCGTGGGGCTTTTACCCGCGTTGTCCCGTGTACCCGTGTCTACCCGTGCGACCCATCTTGTCCAAGTCTGGCGTGAGGCGATTCACCCGCGTTGTCCCGTGTACCCGTGTTTACCCGTACGACTCAATATGGCCCAGTCTGGTGTGGGGCTTATACCCGCGTTGTCCCGTGTACCCGTGTCTACCCGTGCGACCCAATTTGTCCAAGTCTGACTTGAGGCGATTCACCCGGGTTGTCCCGTGTACCCGTGAAACTCAATATGGCTCAGTCTGGCGTGGGGCTTTTTACCCGCGTAGTCCCGTGTACCCGCGTCCACCCGTGCGACCCAATATGGCCCAGTCTGGCGTGGGGCTTTTTATCCGCGTTGTCCCGTGTACCCGTGTCTACCCGTGTGACCCAATTTTTCCCAGTTTCGCGTGAGGCGGTTTCCCCGCGTTGTCCCGTGTATCCGTGTCTACCCGTGCGACTCAATATGGCACAATCTGGCGTGGGGCTTTTTACCCGCGTTGTCCCGTGCACCCATGTCTCCCCGTGTGACTCAATATGGCCCAGTCTAGGTTGGGGCTTCCCACCCGCGTTGTCCCGTATACCCGTGTCTACCCGTGCGACCCAATTGGTCCAAGTCTGGCGTGAGGCGATTCACCCGCGTTGTCCCGTGTGCCTGTGTTTACCCGTGCGACTCAATATGGCCCAGTCTGGCGTGGAGCTTATTACCCGCGTTGTCCCGTGTACCCGTGTCTATCCGTGCGACCCAATTTGGCCAAGTCTCGCGTGAGGCGATTCACCCGCGTGGTCCCGTGTACCCGTGCGACTCAATATGGCCCAGTCTGGCGTGGGGCTACTTACCCGCGTTGTCTCTTGTACCCGTGTCTACCCGTGCGACCCAATTTGGCCAAGACTGGCGTGAGGCGATTCACCCGGGTTGTCCCGTGTACCCGTGCGACTCAATATGGCCCAGTCTAGCGTGCGGCTTTTTACCCGCGTTGTCCCGTGTACCCGTGTCTACCCGTGCGACCCAATTTGTCCAAGACTGGCGTGAGGCGATTCACCCGGGTTGTCCCGTGTACCCGTGCGACTCAATATGGCCCAGTCTGGCGGGGGGCTTTTTACCCGCGTTGTCCCGTGTACCCGTGTCTACCCGTGCGACCCAATTCGGCCAAGTCTGGCGTGAGGCGATTCACCCGCGTTGTCCCGTGTACCCGTGCGACTCAATATGACCCAGTCTGGCGTGGGGCTTTTCACCCACGTTGTCCCGTGTACCTGTGTTTACCCGTGCGATCCAATTTGTCCAAGTCTGGCGTGGGGCGATTCACCCGCGTTGTCCCGTGAACCCGTGTTTACCCGTGCGACTCGATATGGCCCAGTCTGGCGTGGGGCGATTCACCCGCGTTGTCCCGTGAACCCGTGTTTACCCGTGCGACTCGATATGGCCCAGTCTGGCGTGGGGCTTTTCACCCGCGTTGTTCCGTGTACCCGTGCGACTCAATATGGCCCAGTCTGGCGTGGGGCTTTCACCCGCGTTGTCCCGTGTACCCGTGTCTACCCGTGCGACCCAATTTGTCCGAGTCTGGCGTGGGGCGATTCACCCGCGTTGTCCAGTGTACCCGTGTTTACCCGTGCGACTCGATATGGCCCAGTCTGGCGTGGGGCATTATACCCGCGTTGTCCCGTGTACCCGTGCGACTCAATATGGCCCAGTCTGGCGTGTGGCTTTTGATCCGCGTTGTCCCGTGTACCCGTGTCTACCCGTGCGACCAAATTTGGCCAAGTCTGGCGTGAGGCGATTCACCCGCGTTGTCCCGTGTATCCGTGCGACTCAATATGGCCCAGTCTGGCGTGGGGCTTCCTACCCGCAGTGTCCCGTGTACTCGTGTCTACCCGTGCGACCCAATTCGGCCAAGACTGGCGTGAGGTGATTCACTCGGGTTGTCCCGTGTACCCGTGCGTCTCAATATGGCCCAGTCTGGCGTGGGGCTTTTTACCCGCGTTGTCCCGTGTACCCGTGTCTACCCGTGCGACCCAATTTGGCCAAGTCTGGCGTGGGGCGATTCACCCGCGTTGACCCGTGTACCCGTGCGACTCAATATGGCCCAGTCTGGCGTGGGGCTTTTTACCCGCGTTGTCCCGTGTACCCGTGTCTACCCGTGCGACCCAATTTGGCCAAGTCTGGCGACAGGCGATTCACCCGCGTTGTCCCGTGTAGCCGTCCGTCTCAATATGGCCCAGTCCTGCGTGGGGCTTTTTACCCGCGTTGTCCCGTGTACCCGTGTCTACCCGTGCGACCCAATTTGGCCAAGACTGGCGTGAGGTGATTCACCCGGCTTGTCCCGTGTACCCGTGCGACTCAATATGGCCCAGTCTGGCGTGGGGCTTTCACCCGCGTTGTCCCGTGTACCCGTGTCTACCCGTGAGACCCAATTTGTCCAAGTCTGGCGTGGGCGATTCACCCGCGTTGTCCCGTGTACCCGTGTTTACCCGTGCGACTCAATATGGCCCAGTCTGGCGTGGGGCTTTTTACCCGCGTTGTCCCGTGTACCCGTGTCTACCCGTGCGACCCATTTTGGCCAAGTCTGGCGTGAGGCGATTCACCCACGTTGTCCCGTGTATCCGTGCGACTCAATATGGCCCAGTCTGGCGTGGGGCTTTCTACCCGCGTTGTCCCGTGTACTCGTGTCTACCCGTGCGACCCAATTCGGCCAAGACTGGCGTGAGGTGATTCACTCGGGTTGTCCCGTGTACCCGTGCGACTCAATATGGCCCAGTCTGGCGTGGGGCTTTTCACCCGCGTTGTCCCGTGTACCCGTGTCTACCCGTGCGACTCAATTCGGCCAAGTCTGGCGTGAGGCGATTCACCCGCGTTGTCCCGTGTACCCGTGCGACTCAATATCGCCCAGTCTGGCGTGGGGCTTCTTACCCGCGTTGTCCGGTGTACCCGTGTCTACCCGTGCGACTCAATTTGGCCAAGTCTGGCGTCAGGCGATTCACCCGGGTTGTCCCGTGTACCCGAGCGACTCAATATGGCCCAGTCTGGCGTGGGGCTTTTACCCGCGTTGTCCCGTGTACCCGTGTCTACCCGTGCGACTCAATATGGCCCAGTCTGGCGTGGGGCTTTTTACCCGCGTTGTCCCGTGTACCCGTGTCTACCCGTGCGACCCATTTTGGCCAAGTCTGGCGTGAGGCGATTCACCCACGTTGTCCCGTGTATCCGTGCGACTCAATATGGCCCAGTCTGGCGTGGGGCTTCTTACCCGCGTTGTCCGGTGTACCCGTGTCTACCCGTGCGACTCAATTTGGCCAAGTCTGGCGTCAGGCGATTCACCCGGGTTGTCCCGTGTACCCGAGCGACTCAATATGGCCCAGTCTGGCGTGGGGCTTTTACCCGCGTTGTCCCGTGTACCCGTGTCTACCCGTGCGACCCAATTTGTCCAAGTCTGACTTGAGGCGATTCACCCGGGTTGTCCCGTGTACCCGTGCGACTCAATATGGCCCAGTCTGGCGTGGGGCTTTTTACCCGCGTTGTCCCGTGTACCCGTGCGACTCAATATGGCCCAGTCTGGCGTGGGGCTTTTACCCGCGTTGTCCCGTGTACCCGTGTCTATCCGTGCGACCCAATTTGTCCAAGTCTGGCGTGAGGCGATTCACCCGCATTGTCCCGTGTACCCGTGTTTACCCGTGCGACTCAATATGGCCCAGTCTGGCGTGGGGCTTTTCACCCGCGTTGTCCCGTGTACCCGTGCGACTCAATATGGCCCAGTCTGGCGTGGGGCTTCTACCCGCGTTGTCCCGTGTACCCGTGTCTACCCGTGCGACCCATCTTGTCCAAGTCTGGCGTGAGGCGATTCACCCGCGTTGTCCCGTGTACCCGTGTTTACCCGTACGACTCAATATGGCCCAGTCTGGTGTGGGGCTTATACCCGCGTTGTCCCGTGTACCCGTGTCTACCCGTGCGACCCAATTTGTCCAAGTCTGACTTGAGGCGATTCACCCGGGTTGTCCCGTGTACCCGTGAAACTCAATATGGCTCAGTCTGGCGTGGGGCTTTTTACCCGCGTAGTCCCGTGTACCCGTGTCTACCCGTGCGACTCAATATGGCCCAGTCTGGTGTGGGGCTTATACCCGCGTTGTCCCGCGCACCCGTGTCTACCCGTGCGACCCAACTTGGCCAGGACTGGCGTGAGGCGATTCACCCGGGTTGTCCCGTGTACCCGTGAAACTCAATATGGCTCAGTCTGGCGTGGGGCTTTTTACCCGCGTAGTCCCGTGTACCCGTGTCTACCCGTGCGACCCAATTTGTCCAAGTCTGGCGTGAGGCGATTCACCCGCGTTGTCCCGTGTACCCGTGCGACTCAATATGGCCCATGCTCGCGTGGGGCTTTTTACCCGCGTTGTCCCGTGTACCCGTATCACTCAATAGGGCCCAGTCTGGCGTGGGGCTTCTTACCCGCGTTGTCCCGTGTACCCTTGTCTACCCGTGCGACCCAATTTAGCCAAGACTGGCTCGAGGCGATTCACCCAGGTTGTCCCGCGTACCCGTGCAACTCGAGATGGCCCAGTCTGGCGTGGGGCTTTTACCCGCGTTGTTCCGTGTACCCGTGTCTACCCGTGAGACCCAATTTGTTCAAGTCTGGCGTGAGGCGATTCACCCGCGTTGTCCCGTGTACCCGTGTTCACCCGTGCGACTCAATATGGCCCAGTCTAGCGTAGGACTTTTTACCCGCGTTGTCTCGTGTACCCGTGTCTCCCCGTGCGACCCAATTTGGCCAAGACTGGCGTCAGGCGATTCACCCGGGTTGTCCCGTGTACCCGTGCGACTCAATATGGCCCAGTCTGGCGTGGGGTTTTTTACCCGCGTTGTCCCGTGTACCCGTGCCACTCAATATGGCCCAGTCTGGCGTGGGGCTTTTTACCCGCGTTGTCCCGTGTACTCGTATCTACCCGTGCGACCTAATTTGGCCAAGTCTGGCGTCAGGCGATTCACCCGGGTTGTCCCGTGTACCCGAGCGACTCAATATGGCCCAGTCTGGCGTGGGGCTTTTACCCGCGTTGTCCCGTGTACCCGTGTCTACCCGTGCGACCCAATTTGTCCAAGTCTGACTTGAGGCGATTCACCCGGGTTGTCCCGTGTACCCGTGCGACTCAATATGGCCCAGTCTGGCGTGGGGCTTTTTACCCGCGTTGTCCCGTGTACCCGTGCGACTCAATATGGCCCAGTCTGGCGTTGGGCTTTTACCCGCGTTGTCCCGTGTACCCGTGTCTACCCGTGCGACCCAATTTGTCCAAGTCTGGCGTGAGGCGATTCACCCGCATTGTCCCGTGTACCCGTGTTTACCCGTGCGACTCAATATGGCCCAGTCTGGCGTGGGGCTTTTCACCCGCGTTGTCCCGTGTACCCGTGCGACTCAATATGGCCCAGTCTGGCGTGGGGCTCTTACCCGCGTTGTCCCGTGTACCCGTGTCTACCCGTGCGACCCATCTTGTCCAAGTCTGGCGTGAGGCGATTCACCCGCGTTGTCCCGTGTACCCGTGTTTACCCGTACGACTCAATATGGCCCAGTCTGGTGTGGGGCTTATACGCGCGTTGTCCCGTGTACCCGTGTCTACCCGTGCGACCCAATTTGTCCAAGTCTGACTTGAGGCGATTCACCCGGGTTGTCCCGTGTACCCGTGCGACTCAATATGGCCCAGTCTGGCGTGGGGCTTTTTACCCGCGTTGTCCCGTGTACCCGTGTTTACCCGTACGACTGAATATGGCCCAGTCTGGTGTGGGGCTTATACCCGCGTTGTCCCGCGCACCCATGTCTACCCGTGCGACCCAAATTGGCCAGGACTGGCGTGAGGCGATTCACCCGGGTTGTCCCGTGTACCCGTGAAACTCAATATGGCTCAGTCTGGCGTGGGGCTTTTTACCCGCGTAGTCCCGTGTACCCGTGTCTACCCGTGCGACCCAATTTGTCCACGTCTGGCGTGAGGCGATTCTCCCGCGTTGTCCCGTGTACCCGTGCGACTCAATATGGCCCATGCTCGCGTGGGGCTTTTTACCCGCGTTGTCCCGTGCACCCGTATCACTCAAAAGGGCCCAGTCTGGCGTGGGGCTTCTTACCCGCGTTGTCCCGTGTACCCTTGTCTACCCGTGCGACCCAATTTAGCCAAGACTGGCTCGAGGCGATTCACCCAGGTTGTCCCGCGTACCCGTGCAACTCGAGATGGCCCAGTCTGGCGTGGGGCTTTTACCCGCGTTGTTCCGTGTACCCGTGTCTACCCGTGCGACCCAATTTGTTCAAGTCTGGCGTGAGGCGATTCACCCGCGTTGTCCCGTGTACCCGTGTTCACCCGTGCGACTCAATATGGCCCAGTCTAGCGTAGGACTTTTTACCCGCGTTGTCTCGTGTACCCGTGTCTCCCCGTGCGACCCAATTTGGCCAAGACTGGCGTCAGGCGATTCACCCGGGTTGTCCCGTGTACCCGTGCGACTCAATATGGCCCAGTCTGGCGTGGGGTTTTTTACCCGCGTTGTCCCGTGTACCCGTGCCACTCAATATGGCCCAGTCTGGCGTGGGGCTTTTTACCCGCGTTGTCCCGTGTACTCGTATCTACCCGTGCGACCTAATTTGGCCAAGACCGGCGTGAGGCGATTCACCCGGGTTGTCCCGCGTACCCGTGCGACTCATTATCCCCCAGTCTGGCGTGGGACTTTTACCCGCGTTGTCCCGTGTACCCGTGCGACTCAATATCGCCCAGTCTGGCGTGGGGCTTCTTACCCGCGTTGTCCGGTGTACCCGTGTCTACCCGTGCGACTCAATTTGGCCAAGTCTGGCGTCAGGCGATTCACCCGGGTTGTCCCGTGTACCCGAGCGACTCAATATGGCCCAGTCTGGCGTGGGGCTTTTACCCGCGTTGTCCCGTGTACCCGTGTCTACCCGTGCGACCCAATTTGTCCAAGTCTGACTTGAGGCGATTCACCCGGGTTGTCCCGTGTACCCGTGCGACTCAATATGGCCCAGTCTGGCGTGGGGCTTTTTACCCGCGTTGTCCCGTGTACCCGTGCGACTCAATATGGCCCAGTCTGGCGTGGGGCTTTTACCCGCGTTGTCCCGTGTACCCGTGTCTATCCGTGCGACCCAATTTGTCCAAGTCTGGCGTGAGGCGATTCACCCGCATTGTCCCGTGTACCCGTGTTTACCCGTGCGACTCAATATGGCCCAGTCTGGCGTGGGGCTTTTCACCCGCGTTGTCCCGTGTACCCGTGCGACTCAATATGGCCCAGTCTGGCGTGGGGCTTTTACCCGCGTTGTCCCGTGTACCCGTGTCTACCCGTGCGACCCATCTTGTCCAAGTCTGGCGTGAGGCGATTCAGCCGCGTTGTCCCCTGTACCCGTGTTTACCCGTACGACTCAATATGGCCCAGTCTGGTGTGGGGCTTATACCCGCGTTGTCCCGTGTACCCGTGTCTACCCGTGCGACCCAATTTGTCCAAGTCTGACTTGAGGCGATTCACCCGGGTTGTCCCGTGTACCCGTGCGACTCAATATGGCCCAGTCTGGCGTGGGGCTTTTTACCCGCGTTGTCCCGTGTACCCGTGCGACTCAATATGGCCCAGTCTGGCGTGGGGCTTTTACCCGCGTTGTCCCGTGTACCCGTGTCTATCCGTGCGACCCAATTTGTCCAAGTCTGGCGTGAGGCGATTCACCCGCATTGTCCCGTGTACCCGTGTTTACCCGTGCGACTCAATATGGCCCAGTCTGGCGTGGGGCTTTTCACCCGCGTTGTCCCGTGTACCCGTGCGACTCAATATGGCCCAGTCTGGCGTGGGGCTTCTACCCGCGTTGTCCCGTGTACCCGTGTCTACCCGTGCGACCCATCTTGTCCAAGTCTGGCGTGAGGCGATTCACCCGCGTTGTCCCGTGTACCCGTGTTTACCCGTACGACTCAATATGGCCCAGTCTGGTGTGGGGCTTATACCCGCGTTGTCCCGTGTACCCGTGTCTACCCGTGCGACCCAATTTGTCCAAGTCTGACTTGAGGCGATTCACCCGGGTTGTCCCGTGTACCCGTGAAACTCAATATGGCTCAGTCTGGCGTGGGGCTTTTTACCCGCGTAGTCCCGTGTACCCGTGTCTACCCGTGCGACTCAATATGGCCCAGTCTGGTGTGGGGCTTATACCCGCGTTGTCCCGCGCACCCGTGTCTACCCGTGCGACCCAACTTGGCCAGGACTGGCGTGAGGCGATTCACCCGGGTTGTCCCGTGTACCCGTGAAACTCAATATGGCTCAGTCTGGCGTGGGGCTTTTTACCCGCGTAGTCCCGTGTACCCGTGTCTACCCGTGCGACCCAATTTGTCCAAGTCTGGCGTGAGGCGATTCACCCGCGTTGTCCCGTGTACCCGTGCGACTCAATATGGCCCATGCTCGCGTGGGGCTTTTTACCCGCGTTGTCCCGTGTACCCGTATCACTCAATAGGGCCCAGTCTGGCGTGGGGCTTCTTACCCGCGTTGTCCCGTGTACCCTTGTCTACCCGTGCGACCCAATTTAGCCAAGACTGGCTCGAGGCGATTCACCCAGGTTGTCCCGCGTACCCGTGCAACTCGAGATGGCCCAGTCTGGCGTGGGGCTTTTACCCGCGTTGTTCCGTGTACCCGTGTCTACCCGTGAGACCCAATTTGTTCAAGTCTGGCGTGAGGCGATTCACCCGCGTTGTCCCGTGTACCCGTGTTCACCCGTGCGACTCAATATGGCCCAGTCTAGCGTAGGACTTTTTACCCGCGTTGTCTCGTGTACCCGTGTCTCCCCGTGCGACCCAATTTGGCCAAGACTGGCGTCAGGCGATTCACCCGGGTTGTCCCGTGTACCCGTGCGACTCAATATGGCCCAGTCTGGCGTGGGGTTTTTTACCCGCGTTGTCCCGTGTACCCGTGCCACTCAATATGGCCCAGTCTGGCGTGGGGCTTTTTACCCGCGTTGTCCCGTGTACTCGTATCTACCCGTGCGACCTAATTTGGCCAAGTCTGGCGTCAGGCGATTCACCCGGGTTGTCCCGTGTACCCGAGCGACTCAATATGGCCCAGTCTGGCGTGGGGCTTTTACCCGCGTTGTCCCGTGTACCCGTGTCTACCCGTGCGACCCAATTTGTCCAAGTCTGACTTAAGGCGATTCACCCGGGTTGTCCCGTGTACCCGTGCGACTCAATATGGCCCAGTCTGGCGTGGGGCTTTTTACCCGCGTTGTCCCGTGTACCCGTGCGACTCAATATGGCCCAGTCTGGCGTTGGGCTTTTACCCGCGTTGTCCCGTGTACCCGTGTCTACCCGTGCGACCCAATTTGTCCAAGTCTGGCGTGAGGCGATTCACCCGCATTGTCCCGTGTACCCGTGTTTACCCGTGCGACTCAATATGGCCCAGTCTGGCGTGGGGCTTTTCACCCGCGTTGTCCCGTGTACCCGTGCGACTCAATATGGCCCAGTCTGGCGTGGGGCTCTTACCCGCGTTGTCCCGTGTACCCGTGTCTACCCGTGCGACCCATCTTGTCCAAGTCTGGCGTGAGGCGATTCACCCGCGTTGTCCCGTGTACCCGTGTTTACCCGTACGACTCAATATGGCCCAGTCTGGTGTGGGGCTTATACGCGCGTTGTCCCGTGTACCCGTGTCTACCCGTGCGACCCAATTTGTCCAAGTCTGACTTGAGGCGATTCACCCGGGTTGTCCCGTGTACCCGTGCGACTCAATATGGCCCAGTCTGGCGTGGGGCTTTTTACCCGCGTTGTCCCGTGTACCCGTGTTTACCCGTACGACTGAATATGGCCCAGTCTGGTGTGGGGCTTATACCCGCGTTGTCCCGCGCACCCATGTCTACCCGTGCGACCCAAATTGGCCAGGACTGGCGTGAGGCGATTCACCCGGGTTGTCCCGTGTACCCGTGAAACTCAATATGGCTCAGTCTGGCGTGGGGCTTTTTACCCGCGTAGTCCCGTGTACCCGTGTCTACCCGTGCGACCCAATTTGTCCACGTCTGGCGTGAGGCGATTCTCCCGCGTTGTCCCGTGTACCCGTGCGACTCAATATGGCCCATGCTCGCGTGGGGCTTTTTACCCGCGTTGTCCCGTGCACCCGTATCACTCAAAAGGGCCCAGTCTGGCGTGGGGCTTCTTACCCGCGTTGTCCCGTGTACCCTTGTCTACCCGTGCGACCCAATTTAGCCAAGACTGGCTCGAGGCGATTCACCCAGGTTGTCCCGCGTACCCGTGCAACTCGAGATGGCCCAGTCTGGCGTGGGGCTTTTACCCGCGTTGTTCCGTGTACCCGTGTCTACCCGTGCGACCCAATTTGTTCAAGTCTGGCGTGAGGCGATTCACCCGCGTTGTCCCGTGTACCCGTGTTCACCCGTGCGACTCAATATGGCCCAGTCTAGCGTAGGACTTTTTACCCGCGTTGTCTCGTGTACCCGTGTCTCCCCGTGCGACCCAATTTGGCCAAGACTGGCGTCAGGCGATTCACCCGGGTTGTCCCGTGTACCCGTGCGACTCAATATGGCCCAGTCTGGCGTGGGGTTTTTTACCCGCGTTGTCCCGTGTACCCGTGCCACTCAATATGGCCCAGTCTGGCGTGGGGCTTTTTACCCGCGTTGTCCCGTGTACTCGTATCTACCCGTGCGACCTAATTTGGCCAAGACCGGCGTGAGGCGATTCACCCGGGTTGTCCCGCGTACCCGTGCGACTCATTATCCCCCAGTCTGGCGTGGGACTTTTACCCGCGTTGTCCCGTGTACCCGTGCGACTCAATATCGCCCAGTCTGGCGTGGGGCTTCTTACCCGCGTTGTCCGGTGTACCCGTGTCTACCCGTGCGACTCAATTTGGCCAAGTCTGGCGTCAGGCGATTCACCCGGGTTGTCCCGTGTACCCGAGCGACTCAATATGGCCCAGTCTGGCGTGGGGCTTTTACCCGCGTTGTCCCGTGTACCCGTGTCTACCCGTGCGACCCAATTTGTCCAAGTCTGACTTGAGGCGATTCACCCGGGTTGTCCCGTGTACCCGTGCGACTCAATATGGCCCAGTCTGGCGTGGGGCTTTTTACCCGCGTTGTCCCGTGTACCCGTGCGACTCAATATGGCCCAGTCTGGCGTGGGGCTTTTACCCGCGTTGTCCCGTGTACCCGTGTCTATCCGTGCGACCCAATTTGTCCAAGTCTGGCGTGAGGCGATTCACCCGCATTGTCCCGTGTACCCGTGTTTACCCGTGCGACTCAATATGGCCCAGTCTGGCGTGGGGCTTTTCACCCGCGTTGTCCCGTGTACCCGTGCGACTCAATATGGCCCAGTCTGGCGTGGGGCTTTTACCCGCGTTGTCCCGTGTACCCGTGTCTACCCGTGCGACCCATCTTGTCCAAGTCTGGCGTGAGGCGATTCAGCCGCGTTGTCCCCTGTACCCGTGTTTACCCGTACGACTCAATATGGCCCAGTCTGGTGTGGGGCTTATACCCGCGTTGTCCCGTGTACCCGTGTCTACCCGTGCGACCCAATTTGTCCAAGTCTGACTTGAGGCGATTCACCCGGGTTGTCCCGTGTACCCGTGAAACTCAATATGGCTCAGTCTGGCGTGGGGCTTTTTACCCGCGTAGTCCCGTGTACCCGTGTCTACCCGTGCGACTCAATATGGCCCAGTCTGGTGTGGGGCTTATACCCGCGTTGTCCCGCGCACCCGTGTCTACCCGTGCGACCCAAATTGGCCAGGACTGGCGTGAGGCGATTCACCCGGGTTGTCCCGTGTACCCGTGAAACTCAATATGGCTCAGTCTGGCGTGGGGCTTTTTACCCGCGTAGTCCCGTGTACCCGTGTCTACCCGTGCGACCCAATTTGTCCAAGTCTGGCGTGAGGCGATTCACCCGCGTTGTCCCGTGTACCCGTGCGACTCAATATGGCCCATGCTCGCGTGGGGCTTTTTACCCGCGTTGTCCCGTGTACCCGTATCACTCAATAGGGCCCAGTCTGGCGTGGGGCTTCTTACCCGCGTTGTCCCGTGTACCCTTGTCTACCCGTGCGACCCAATTTAGCCAAGACTGGCTCGAGGCAATTCACCCAGGTTGTCCCGCGTACCCGTGCAACTCGAGATGGCCCAGTCTGGCGTGGGGCTTTTACCCGCGTTGTTCCGTGTACCCGTGTCTACCCGTGAGACCCAATTTGTTCAAGTCTGGCGTGAGGCGATTCACCCGCGTTGTCCCGTGTACCCGTGTTCACCCGTGCGACTTAATATGGCCCAGTCTAGCGTAGGACTTTTTACCCGCGTTGTCTCGTGTACCCGTGTCTCCCCGTGCGACCCAATTTGGCCAAGACTGGCGTCAGGCGATTCACCCGGGTTGTCCCGTGTACCCGTGCGACTCAATATGGCCCAGTCTGGCGTGGGGTTTTTTACCCGCGTTGTCCCGTGTACCCGTGCCACTCAATATGGCCCAGTCTGGCGTGGGGCTTTTTACCCGCGTTGTCCCGTGTACTCGTATCTACCCGTGCGACCTAATTTGGCCAAGTCTGGCGTCAGGCGATTCACCCGGGTTGTCCCGTGTACCCGAGCGACTCAATATGGCCCAGTCTGGCGTGGGGCTTTTACCCGCGTTGTCCCGTGTACCCGTGTCTACCCGTGCGACCCAATTTGTCCAAGTCTGACTTGAGGCGATTCACCCGGGTTGTCCCGTGTACCCGTGCGACTCAATATGGCCCAGTCTGGCGTGGGGCTTTTTACCCGCGTTGTCCCGTGTACCCGTGCGACTCAATATGGCCCAGTCTGGCGTGGGGCTTTTACCCGCGTTGTCCCGTGTACCCGTGTCTACCCGTGCGACCCAATTTGTCCAAGTCTGGCGTGAGGCGATTCACCCGCATTGTCCCGTGTACCCGTGTTTACCCGTGCGACTCAATATGGCCCAGTCTGGCGTGGGGCTTTTCACCCGCGTTGTCCCGTGTACCCGTGCGACTCAATATGGCCCAGTCTGGCGTGGGGCTCTTACCCGCGTTGTCCCGTGTACCCGTGTCTACCCGTGCGACCCATCTTGTCCAAGTCTGGCGTGAGGCGATTCACCCGCGTTGTCCCGTGTACCCGTGTTTACCCGTACGACTCAATATGGCCCAGTCTGGTGTGGGGCTTATACGCGCGTTGTCCCGTGTACCCGTGTCTACCCGTGCGACCCAATTTGTCCAAGTCTGACTTGAGGCGATTCACCCGGGTTGTCCCGTGTACCCGTGCGACTCAATATGGCCCAGTCTGGCGTGGGGCTTTTTACCCGCGTTGTCCCGTGTACCCGTGTTTACCCGTGCGACTCAATATGGCCCAGTCTGGCGTGGGGCTTTTACCCGCGTTGTCCCGTGTACCCGTGTCTATCCGTGCGACCCAATTTGTCCAAGTCTGGCGTGAGGCGATTCACCCGCATTGTCCCGTGTACCCGTGTTTACCCGTGCGACTCAATATGGCCCAGTCTGGCGTGGGGCTTTTCACCCGCGTTGTCCCGTGTACCCGTGCGACTCAATATGGCCCAGTCTGGCGTGGGGCTTTTACCCGCGTTGTCCCGTGTACCCGTGTCTACCCGTGCGACCCATCTTGTCCAAGTCTGGCGTGAGGCGATTCAGCCGCGTTGTCCCCTGTACCCGTGTTTACCCGTACGACTCAATATGGCCCAGTCTGGTGTGGGGCTTATACCCGCGTTGTCCCGTGTACCCGTGTCTACCCGTGCGACCCAATTTGTCCAAGTCTGACTTGAGGCGATTCACCCGGGTTGTCCCGTGTACCCGTGAAACTCAATATGGCTCAGTCTGGCGTGGGGCTTTTTACCCGCGTAGTCCCGTGTACCCGTGTCTACCCGTGCGACTCAATATGGCCCAGTCTGGTGTGGGGCTTATACCCGCGTTGTCCCGCGCACCCGTGTCTACCCGTGCGACCCAAATTGGCCAGGACTGGCGTGAGGCGATTCACCCGGGTTGTCCCGTGTACCCGTGAAACTCAATATGGCTCAGTCTGGCGTGGGGCTTTTTACCCGCGTAGTCCCGTGTACCCGTGTCTACCCGTGCGACCCAATTTGTCCAAGTCTGGCGTGAGGCGATTCACCCGCGTTGTCCCGTGTACCCGTGCGACTCAATATGGCCCATGCTCGCGTGGGGCTTTTTACCCGCGTTGTCCCGTGTACCCGTATCACTCAATAGGGCCCAGTCTGGCCCGGGGCTTCTTACCCGCGTTGTCCCGTGTACCCTTGTCTACCCGTGCGACCCAATTTAGCCAAGACTGGCTCGAGGCGATTCACCCAGGTTGTCCCGCGTACCCGTGCAACTCGAGATGGCCCAGTCTGGCGTGGGGCTTTTACCCGCGTTGTTCCGTGTACCCGTGTCTACCCGTGAGACCCAATTTGTTCAAGTCTGGCGTGAGGCGATTCACCCGCGTTGTCCCGTGTACCCGTGTTCACCCGTGCGACTTAATATGGCCCAGTCTAGCGTAGGACTTTTTACCCGCGTTGTCTCGTGTACCCGTGTCTCCCCGTGCGACCCAATTTGGCCAAGACTGGCGTCAGGCGATTCACCCGGGTTGTCCCGTGTACCCGTGCGACTCAATATGGCCCAGTCTGGCGTGGGGTTTTTTACCCGCGTTGTCCCGTGTACCCGTGCCACTCAATATGGCCCAGTCTGGCGTGGGGCTTTTTACCCGCGTTGTCCCGTGTACTCGTATCTACCCGTGCGACCTAATTTGGCCAAGTCTGGCGTCAGGCGATTCACCCGGGTTGTCCCGTGTACCCGAGCGACTCAATATGGCCCAGTCTGGCGTGGGGCTTTTACCCGCGTTGTCCCGTGTACCCGTGTCTACCCGTGCGACCCAATTTGTCCAAGTCTGACTTGAGGCGATTCACCCGGGTTGTCCCGTGTACCCGTGCGACTCAATATGGCCCAGTCTGGCGTGGGGCTTTTTACCCGCGTTGTCCCGTGTACCCGTGCGACTCAATATGGCCCAGTCTGGCGTGGGGCTTTTACCCGCGTTGTCCCGTGTACCCGTGTCTACCCGTGCGACCCAATTTGTCCAAGTCTGGCGTGAGGCGATTCACCCGCATTGTCCCGTGTACCCGTGTTTACCCGTGCGACTCAATATGGCCCAGTCTGGCGTGGGGCTTTTCACCCGCGTTGTCCCGTGTACCCGTGCGACTCAATATGGCCCAGTCTGGCGTGGGGCTCTTACCCGCGTTGTCCCGTGTACCCGTGTCTACCCGTGCGACCCATCTTGTCCAAGTCTGGCGTGAGGCGATTCACCCGCGTTGTCCCGTGTACCCGTGTTTACCCGTACGACTCAATATGGCCCAGTCTGGTGTGGGGCTTATACGCGCGTTGTCCCGTGTACCCGTGTCTACCCGTGCGACCCAATTTGTCCAAGTCTGACTTGAGGCGATTCACCCGGGTTGTCCCGTGTACCCGTGCGACTCAATATGGCCCAGTCTGGCGTGGGGCTTTTTACCCGCGTTGTCCCGTGTACCCGTGTTTACCCGTACGACTCAATATGGCCCAGTCTGGTGTGGGGCTTATACCCGCGTTGTCCCGCGCACCCATGTCTACCCGTGTGACCCAAATTGGCCAGGACTGGCGTGAGGCGATTCACCCGGGTTGTCCCGTGTACCCGTGAAACTCAATATGGCTCAGTCTGGCGTGGGGCTTTTTTCCCGCGTAGTCCCGTGTACCCGTGTCTACCCGTGCGACCCAATTTGTCCAAGTCTGGCGTGAGGCGATTCTCCCGCGTTGTCCCGTGTACCCGTGCGACTCAATATGGCCCATGCTCGCGTGGGGCTTTTTACCCGCGTTGTCCCGTGCAGCCGTATCACTCAATAGGGCCCAGTCTGGCGTGGGGCTTCTTACCCGCGTTGTCCCGTGTACCCTTGTCTACCCGTGCGACCCAATTTAGCCAAGACTGGCTCGAGGCGATTCACCCAGGTTGTCCCGCGTACCCGTGCAACTCGAGATGGCCCAGTCTGGCGTGGGGCTTTTACCCGCGTTGTTCCGTGTACCCGTGTCTACCCGTGCGACCCAATTTGTTCAAGTCTGGCGTGAGGCGATTCACCCGCGTTGTCCCGTGTACCCGTGTTCACCCGTGCGACTCAATATGGCCCAGTCTAGCGTAGGACTTTTTACCCGCGTTGTCTCGTGTACCCGTGTCTCCCCGTGCGACCCAATTTGGCCAAGACTGGCGTCAGGCGATTCACCCGGGTTGTCCCGTGTACCCGTGCGACTCAATATGGCCCAGTCTGGCGTGGGGTTTTTTACCCGCGTTGTCCCGTGTACCCGTGCCACTCAATATGGCCCAGTCTGGCGTGGGGCTTTTTACCCGCGTTGTCCCGTGTACTCGTATCTACCCGTGCGACCTAATTTGGCCAAGACCGGCGTGAGGCGATTCACCCGGGTTGTCCCGCGTACCCGTGCGACTCATTATCCCCCAGTCTGGCGTGGGACTTTTACCCGCGTTGTCCCGTGTACCCGTGTCTACCCGTGCGACCCTATTTGTCCAAGTCTGGCGTGAGGCGATTCACCCGCGTTGTCCCGTGTACCCGTGCGACTCAATATGGCCCATGCTCGCGTGGGGCTTTTTACCCGCGTTGTCCCGTGTACCCGTGCGACTCAATGTGGCCCAGTCTCGCGTGGGGCTTTTCACCCGCGTTGTCCCGTGTACCCGCGTCTACCCGTGCGACCTAATTTGGCCAAGTCTGGCGTCAGGCGATTCACCCGGGTTGTCCCGTGTACCCGAGCGACTCAATATGGCCCAGTCTGGCGTGGGGCTCTTACCCGCGTTGTCCCGTGTACCCGTGTCTACCCGTGCGACCCAATTTGTCCAAGTCTGACTTGAGGCGATTCACCCGGGTTGTCCCGTGTACCCGTGCGACTCAATATGGCCCAGTCTGGCGTGGGGCTTTTTACCCGCGTTGTCCCGCGCACCCGTGTCTACCCGTGCGACCCAATTTGGCCAGGACATGCGTGAGGCGATTCACCCGGGTTGTCCCGTGTACCCGTGCACATCAATATGGCCCAGTCTGGCGTGGGGCTTTCCACCCGGGTTGTCCCGTGTACCCGTGTCTACCCGTGCGACCCAATTTGTTCAAGTCTGGCGTGAGGCGATCAACCCGCGTTGTCCCGTGTACCCGTGTTTACCCGTGCGACTCAATATGGCCCAGTCTGGCGTGGGGCTTTTTACCCGCGTTGTCCCGCGCACCCGTGTCTACCCGTGCGACCCAATTTGGCCAGGACATGCGTGAGGCGATTCACCCGGGTTGTCCCGTGTACCCGTGCACGTCAATATGACCCAGTCTGGCTTGGGGCTTTTCACCCGCGTTGTCCCGTGTACCCGTGCGACTCAATATGGCCCAGTCTAGCGTGGGGCTCTTTACCCGCGTTGTCCCGTGCACCCGTGTCTACCCGTGCGACCCAATTTGGCCAGGACATGCGTGAGGCGATTCACCCGGGTTGTCCCGTGTACCCGTGCACATCAATATGGCCCAGTCTGGCGTGGGGCTTTCCACCCGGGTTGTCCCGTGTACCCGTGTCTACCCGTGCGACCCAATTTGTTCAAGTCTGGCGTGAGGCGATCAACCCGCGTTGTCCCGTGTACCCGTGTTTACCCGTGCGACTCAATATGGCCCAGTCTGGCGTGGGGCTTTTTACCCGCGTTGTCCCGTGTACCCGTGTCTACCCGTGCGACCCAATTTGGCCAAGTCTGGCGTGAGGCGATTCACCCGCGTTGTCCCGTGTACCCGTGCGAGTTAATATGGCCCATTCTGGCGTGGGGCTTCTCACCCGCGTTGTCCCGTGTACCCGTGTCTGCCCGTGCGACCCAATTTGGCCAAGACTGGCGTGAGGTGATTCACCCGGGTTTTCCCGTGTACCCGTGCGACCCAATATGGCCCAGTTTGGCGTGGGGCTCCTCACCCGCGTTGTCCCGTGTACCCGTGTCTACCCGTGCGACCCAATTTGGCCAAGTCTGGCGTGAGGCGATTCACCCGCATTGTTCCGTACACCCGTGCGACTCAATATGGCCAAGACTGGCGTGAGGTGATTCACCCGGGTTGTCCCGTGTACCCGTGCGACTCAATATGGCCCAGTCTGGCGTGGGGCTTTGTACCCGCGTTGTCCCGTGTACCCGTGCGACTCAATATGGCCCCATCTGGCGTGGGGCTTTTTACCCCCGTTGTCCCGAGTACCCGTGTCTACCCGTGCGACCCAATTTGGCCAAGTCTGAAGTGGGGCGATTCACCCGCGTTGTCCCGTGTACCCGTGCACATTAATAAGGCCCAGTTTGGCTTGGGGCTTTTTACCCGCGTTGTCCCGTATACCCGTGTTTACCCGTGCGACCCGATTTGGCCAAGACTGGCGTGAGATGATTCACCCGGGTTGTCCCGTGTACCCGTCAGACTCAATATGGCCCAGTCTGGCGTGGGGCTTTTTACCCGCGTTGTTCCGTGTACCTGTGCCACTCAAAATGGCCAAGACTGGCGTGAGGTCATTAACCCGCGTTGTCCCGTGTACCCGTGCGACTCAATATGGCCCCGTCTGGCGTGGGGCTTTTTACCCGCGTTGTCCCGTGTACCCGTGTCTACCCGTGCGACCCAATTTGGCCAAGTCTGGCGTGAGGCGATTCACCCGCGTTGTTCCGTGTACCCGTGCACATCAATATGGCCCAGTCTGGCGTGGGGCTTTTTACTCGGGTTGTCCCGTGTACCCGTGTCTACCCGTGCGACCCAATTTGGCCAAGACTGGCGTGAGATGATTCACCCGGGTTGTACCGTGTACCCGTGCGACTCACTATGGCCCTGTCTGGCGTGGGGTTTTTTACCCGCGTTGTCCCGTGTACCCGTGTCTACCCGTGCGACCCAATTTAGCCAAGACTGGCTCGAGGCGATTCACCCAGGTTGTCCCGCGTACCCGTGCAACTCGAGATGGCCCAGTCTGGCGTGGGGCTTTTACCCGCGTTGTTCCGTGTACCCGTGTCTACCCGTGCGACCCAATTTGTTCAAGTCTGGCGTGAGGCGATTCACCCGCGTTGTCCCGTGTACCCGTGTTCACCCGTGCGACTCAATATGGCCCAGTCTAGCGTAGGACTTTTTACCCGCGTTGTCTCGTGTACCCGTGTCTCCCCGTGCGACCCAATTTGGCCAAGACTGGCGTCAGGCGATTCACCCGGGTTGTCCCGTGTACCCGTGCGACTCAATATGGCCCAGTCTGGAGTGGGGTTTTTTACCCGCGTTGTCCCGTGTACCCGTGCCACTCAATATGGCCCAGTCTGGCGTGGGGCTTTTTACCCGCGTTGTCCCGTGTACACGTATCTACCCGTGCGACCTAATTTGGCCAAGACCGGCGTGAGGCGATTGACCCGGGTTGTCCCGCGTACCCGTGCGACTCATTATCCCCCAGTCTGGCGTGGGACTTTTACCCGCGTTGTCCCGTGTACCCGTGTCTACCCGTGCGACCCTATTTGTCCAAGTCTGGCGTGAGGCGATTCACCCGCGTTGTCCCGTGTACCCGTGCGACTCAATATGGCCCATGCTCGCGTGGGGCTTTTTACCCGCGTTGTCCCGTGTACCCGTGCGACTCAATGTGGCCCAGTCTGGCGTGGGGCTTTTCACCCGCGTTGTCCCGTGTACCCGCGTCTACCCGTGCGACCCAATTTGGCCAAGACTGGCGTGAGGCGATTCACCCGGGTTGTCCCGTGTACCCGTGCGACTCAATATGTCCCAGTCTGGCGTGGGGCTTTTACCCGCGTTGTCCCGTGTACCTGTGTCTACCCGTGCGACCCAATTTGTCCAAGTCTGGCGTGAGGCGATTTACCCGGGTTGTCCCGTGTACCCGTGTGACTCAATATGGCCCGGTCTGGCTTGGGGCTTTTCACCCGGGTTGTCCCGTGTACCCGTGCGACTCAATATGGCCCAGTCTAGCGTGGGGCTTTTCACCCGCGTTATCCCGCGCACCCGTATCTACCCGTGCGACCCAATTTGGCCAGGAAATGCGTGAGGCGATTCACCCGGGTTGTCCCGTGTACCCGTGCACATCAATATGGCCCAGTCTGGCGTGGGGCTTTCCACCCGGGTTGTCCCGTGTACCCGTGTCTACCCGTGCGACCCAATTTGTTCAAGTCTGGCGTGAGGCGATCAACCCGCGTTGTCCCGTGTACCCGTGCGAGTTAATATGGCCCATTCTGGCGTGGGGCTTCTCACCCGCGTTGTCCCGTGTACCCGTGTCTGCCCGTGCGACCCAATTTGGCCAAGACAGGCGTGAGGTGATTCTACCGGGTTTTCCCGTGTACCCGTGCGACCCAATATGGCCCAGTCTGGCGTGGGGCTCCTCACCCGCGTTGTCCCGTGTACCCGTGTCTACCCGTGCGACCCAATTTGGCCAAGTCTGGCGTGAGGCGATTCACCCGCATTGTTCCGTACACCCGTGCGACTCAATATGGCCAAGACTGGCGTGAGGTGATTCACCCGGGTTGTACCGTGTACCCGTGCGACTCAATATGGCCCAGTCTGGCGTGGTGCTTCTTACCCGCGTTGTCCCGTGTACCTGTGCCACTCAATATGGCCCAGTCTGGCGTGTGGTTTTTTACCTGCGTTGTCAGGTGTACCCGTGTTTACCCGTGCGACTCAATATGGCCCAGTCTGGCGTGGGGCTTTTTACCCGCGTTGTCCCGTGTACCCGTGTCTACGCGTGCGACCCAATTTGGCCAAGTCTGGCGTGAGGCGATTCACCCGCGTTGTCCCGTGTACCCGTGCGAGTTAATATGGCCCATTCTGGCGTGGGGCTTCTCACCCGCGTTGTCCCGTGTACCCGTGTCTGCCCGTGCGACCTCATTTGGCCAAGACTGGCGTGAGGTGATTCTACCGGGTTTTCCCGTGTACCCGTGCGACCCAATATGGCCCAGTCTGGCGTGGGGCTCCTCACCCGCGTTGTCCCGTGTACCCGTGTCTACCCGTGCGACCCAATTTGGAAAAGTCTGGCGTGAGGCGATTCCCCGCATTGAGCCGTACACCCGTGCGACTGAATATGGCCAAGACTGGCGTGAGGTGATTCACCCGGGTTGTACCGTGTACCCGTGCGACTCAATATGGCCCAGTCTGGCATGGGGCTTCTTACCCGCGTTGTCCCGTGTACCCGTGCGACTCAATATGGCCCCGTCTGGCGTGGGCCTTTTTACCCGCGTTGTCCCGTGTACCCGTGTCTACCCGTGCGACCCAATTTGTCCAAGTCTGGCGTGAGGCGATTTACCCGGGTTGTCCCGTGTACCCGTGCGACTCAATATGGCCCGTCTGGCTTGGGGCTTTTCACCCGCGTTGTCCCGTGTACCCGTGCGACTCAATATGGCCCAGTCTAGCGTGGGGCTCTTCACCCGCGTTGTCCCGCGCACCCGTGTCTACCCGTGCGACCCAATTTGGCCAAGTCTGAAGTGGGGCGATTCACCCGCGTTGTCCCGTGTACCCGTGCACATTAATAAGGCCCAGTTTGGCTTGGGGCTTTTTACCCGCGTTGTCCCGTATACCCGTGTTTACCCGTGCGACCCGATTTGGCCAAGACTGGCGTGAGATGATTCACCCGGGTTGTCCCGTGTACCCGTCAGACTCAATATGGCCCAGTCTGGCGTGGGGCTTTTTACCCGCGTTGTTCCGTGTACCTGTGCCACTCAAAATGGCCAAGACTGGCGTGAGGTCATTCACCCGCGTTGTCCCGTGTACCCGTGCGACTCAATATGGCCCCGTCTGGCGTGGGGCTTTCTACCCGCGTTGTCCCGTGTACCCGTGTCTACCCGTGCGACCCAATTTGGCCAAGTCTGGCGTGAGGCGATTCACCCGCGTTGTTCCGTGTACCCGTGCACATCAATATGGCCCAGTCTGGCGTGGGGCTTTTTACCCGGGTTGTCCCGTGTACCCGTGTCTACCCGTGCGACCCAATTTGGCCAAGACTGGCGTGAGATGATTCACCCGGGTTGTACCGTGTACCCGTGCGACTCACTATGGCCCTGTCTGGCGTGGGGCTTTTTACCCGCGTTGTCCCGTGTACCCGTGTCTACCCGTGCGACCCAATTTAGCCAAGACTGGCTCGAGGCGATTCACCCAGGTTGTCCCGCGTACCCGTGCAACTCGGGATGGCCCAGTCTGGCGTGGGGCTTTTACCCGCGTTGTTCCGTGTACCCGTGTCTACCCGTGCGACCCAATTTGTTCAAGTCTGGCGTGAGGCGATCAACCCGCGTTGTCCCGTGTACCCGTGTTTACCCGTGCGACTCAATATGGCCCAGTCTGGCGTGGGGCTTTTTACCCGCGTTGTCCCGTGTACCCGTGTCTACCCGAGCGACCCAATTTGGCCAAGTCTGGCGTGAGGCGATTCACCCGCGTTGTCCCGTGTACCCGTGCGAGTTAATATGGCCCATTCTGGCGTGGGGCTTCTCACCCGCGTTGTCCCGTGTACCCGTGTCTGCCCGTGCGACCCAATTTGGCCAAGACTGGCGTGAGGTGATTCACCCGGGTTTTCCCGTGTACCCGTGCGACCCAATATGGCCCAGTTTGGCGTGGGGCTCCTCACCCGCGTTGTCCCGTGTACCCGTGTCTACCCGTGCGACCCAATTTGGCCAAGTCTGGCGTGAGGCGATTCACCCGCATTGTTCCGTACACCCGTGCGACTCAATATGGCCAAGACTGGCGTGAGGTGATTCACCCGGGTTGTCCCGTGTACCCGTGCGACTCAATATGGCCCAGTCTGGCGTGGGGCTTTGTACCCGCGTTGTCCCGTGTACCCGTGCGACTCAATATGGCCCCATCTGGCGTGGGGCTTTTTACCCCCGTTGTCCCGAGTACCCGTGTCTACCCGTGCGACCCAATTTGGCCAAGTCTGAAGTGGGGCGATTCACCCGCGTTGTCCCGTGTACCCGTGCACATTAATAAGGCCCAGTTTGGCTTGGGGCTTTTTACCCGCGTTGTCCCGTATACCCGTGTTTACCCGTGCGACCCGATTTGGCCAAGACTGGCGTGAGATGATTCACCCGGGTTGTCCCGTGTACCCGTCAGACTCAATATGGCCCAGTCTGGCGTGGGGCTTTTTACCCGCGTTGTTCCGTGTACCTGTGCCACTCAAAATGGCCAAGACTGGCGTGAGGTCATTCACCCGCGTTGTCCCGTGTACCCGTGCGACTCAATATGGCCCCGTCTGGCGTGGGGCTTTTTACCCGCGTTGTCCCGTGTACCCGTGTCTACCCGTGCGACCCAATTTGGCCAAGTCTGGCGTGAGGCGATTCACCCGCGTTGTTCCGTGTACCCGTGCACATCAATATGGCCCAGTCTGGCGTGGGGCTTTTTACTCGGGTTGTCCCGTGTACCCGTGTCTACCCGTGCGACCCAATTTGGCCAAGACTGGCGTGAGATGATTCACCCGGGTTGTACCGTGTACCCGTGCGACTCACTATGGCCCTGTCTGGCGTGGGGTTTTTTACCCGCGTTGTCCCGTGTACCCGTGTCTACCCGTGCGACCCAATTTAGCCAAGACTGGCTCGAGGCGATTCACCCAGGTTGTCCCGCGTACCCGTGCAACTCGAGATGGCCCAGTCTGGCGTGGGGCTTTTACCCGCGTTGTTCCGTGTACCCGTGTCTACCCGTGCGACCCAATTTGTTCAAGTCTGGCGTGAGGCGATTCACCCGCGTTGTCCCGTGTACCCGTGTTCACCCGTGCGACTCAATATGGCCCAGTCTAGCGTAGGACTTTTTACCCGCGTTGTCTCGTGTACCCGTGTCTCCCCGTGCGACCCAATTTGGCCAAGACTGGCGTCAGGCGATTCACCCGGGTTGTCCCGTGTACCCGTGCGACTCAATATGGCCCAGTCTGGCGTGGGGTTTTTTACCCGCGTTGTCCCGTGTACCCGTGCCACTCAATATGGCCCAGTCTGGCGTGGGGCTTTTTACCCGCGTTGTCCCGTGTACACGTATCTACCCGTGCGACCTAATTTGGCCAAGACCGGCGTGAGGCGATTGACCCGGGTTGTCCCGCGTACCCGTGCGACTCATTATCCCCCAGTCTGGCGTGGGACTTTTACCCGCGTTGTCCCGTGTACCCGTGTCTACCCGTGCGACCCTATTTGTCCAAGTCTGGCGTGAGGCGATTCACCCGCGTTGTCCCGTGTACCCGTGCGACTCAATATGGCCCATGCTCGCGTGGGGCTTTTTACCCGCGTTGTCCCGTGTACCCGTGCGACTCAATGTGGCCCAGTCTGGCGTGGGGCTTTTCACCCGCGTTGTCCCGTGTACCCGCGTCTACCCGTGCGACCCAATTTGGCCAAGACTGGCGTGAGGCGATTCACCCGGGTTGTCCCGTGTACCCGTGCGACTCAATATGTCCCAGTCTGGCGTGGGGCTTTTACCCGCGTTGTCCCGTGTACCTGTGTCTACCCGTGCGACCCAATTTGTCCAAGTCTGGCGTGAGGCGATTTACCCGGGTTGTCCCGTGTACCCGTGTGACTCAATATGGCCCGGTCTGGCTTGGGGCTTTTCACCCGGGTTGTCCCGTGTACCCGTGCGACTCAATATGGCCCAGTCTAGCGTGGGGCTTTTCACCCGCGTTATCCCGCGCACCCGTATCTACCCGTGCGACCCAATTTGGCCAGGAAATGCGTGAGGCGATTCACCCGGGTTGTCCCGTGTACCCGTGCACATCAATATGGCCCAGTCTGGCGTGGGGCTTTCCACCCGGGTTGTCCCGTGTACCCGTGTCTACCCGTGCGACCCAATTTGTTCAAGTCTGGCGTGAGGCGATCAACCCGCGTTGTCCCGTGTACCCGTGCGAGTTAATATGGCCCATTCTGGCGTGGGGCTTCTCACCCGCGTTGTCCCGTGTACCCGTGTCTGCCCGTGCGACCCAATTTGGCCAAGACAGGCGTGAGGTGATTCTACCGGGTTTTCCCGTGTACCCGTGCGACCCAATATGGCCCAGTCTGGCGTGGGGCTCCTCACCCGCGTTGTCCCGTGTACCCGTGTCTACCCGTGCGACCCAATTTGGCCAAGTCTGGCGTGAGGCGATTCACCCGCATTGTTCCGTACACCCGTGCGACTCAATATGGCCAAGACTGGCGTGAGGTGATTCACCCGGGTTGTACCGTGTACCCGTGCGACTCAATATGGCCCAGTCTGGCGTGGTGCTTCTTACCCGCGTTGTCCCGTGTACCTGTGCCACTCAATATGGCCCAGTCTGGCGTGTGGTTTTTTACCTGCGTTGTCAGGTGTACCCGTGTTTACCCGTGCGACTCAATATGGCCCAGTCTGGCGTGGGGCTTTTTACCCGCGTTGTCCCGTGTACCCGTGTCTACGCGTGCGACCCAATTTGGCCAAGTCTGGCGTGAGGCGATTCACCCGCGTTGTCCCGTGTACCCGTGCGAGTTAATATGGCCCATTCTGGCGTGGGGCTTCTCACCCGCGTTGTCCCGTGTACCCGTGTCTGCCCGTGCGACCTCATTTGGCCAAGACTGGCGTGAGGTGATTCTACCGGGTTTTCCCGTGTACCCGTGCGACCCAATATGGCCCAGTCTGGCGTGGGGCTCCTCACCCGCGTTGTCCCGTGTACCCGTGTCTACCCGTGCGACCCAATTTGGAAAAGTCTGGCGTGAGGCGATTCCCCGCATTGAGCCGTACACCCGTGCGACTGAATATGGCCAAGACTGGCGTGAGGTGATTCACCCGGGTTGTACCGTGTACCCGTGCGACTCAATATGGCCCAGTCTGGCATGGGGCTTCTTACCCGCGTTGTCCCGTGTACCCGTGCGACTCAATATGGCCCCGTCTGGCGTGGGCCTTTTTACCCGCGTTGTCCCGTGTACCCGTGTCTACCCGTGCGACCCAATTTGTCCAAGTCTGGCGTGAGGCGATTTACCCGGGTTGTCCCGTGTACCCGTGCGACTCAATATGGCCCGTCTGGCTTGGGGCTTTTCACCCGCGTTGTCCCGTGTACCCGTGCGACTCAATATGGCCCAGTCTAGCGTGGGGCTCTTCACCCGCGTTGTCCCGCGCACCCGTGTCTACCCGTGCGACCCAATTTGGCCAAGTCTGAAGTGGGGCGATTCACCCGCGTTGTCCCGTGTACCCGTGCACATTAATAAGGCCCAGTTTGGCTTGGGGCTTTTTACCCGCGTTGTCCCGTATACCCGTGTTTACCCGTGCGACCCGATTTGGCCAAGACTGGCGTGAGATGATTCACCCGGGTTGTCCCGTGTACCCGTCAGACTCAATATGGCCCAGTCTGGCGTGGGGCTTTTTACCCGCGTTGTTCCGTGTACCTGTGCCACTCAAAATGGCCAAGACTGGCGTGAGGTCATTCACCCGCGTTGTCCCGTGTACCCGTGCGACTCAATATGGCCCCGTCTGGCGTGGGGCTTTCTACCCGCGTTGTCCCGTGTACCCGTGTCTACCCGTGCGACCCAATTTGGCCAAGTCTGGCGTGAGGCGATTCACCCGCGTTGTTCCGTGTACCCGTGCACATCAATATGGCCCAGTCTGGCGTGGGGCTTTTTACCCGGGTTGTCCCGTGTACCCGTGTCTACCCGTGCGACCCAATTTGGCCAAGACTGGCGTGAGATGATTCACCCGGGTTGTACCGTGTACCCGTGCGACTCACTATGGCCCTGTCTGGCGTGGGGCTTTTTACCCGCGTTGTCCCGTGTACCCGTGTCTACCCGTGCGACCCAATTTAGCCAAGACTGGCTCGAGGCGATTCACCCAGGTTGTCCCGCGTACCCGTGCAACTCGGGATGGCCCAGTCTGGCGTGGGGCTTTTACCCGCGTTGTTCCGTGTACCCGTGTCTACCCGTGCGACCCAATTTGTTCAAGTCTGGCGTGAGGCGATCAACCCGCGTTGTCCCGTGTACCCGTGTTTACCCGTGCGACTCAATATGGCCCAGTCTGGCGTGGGGCTTTTTACCCGCGTTGTCCCGTGTACCCGTGTCTACCCGAGCGACCCAATTTGGCCAAGTCTGGCGTGAGGCGATTCACCCGCGTTGTCCCGTGTACCCGTGCGAGTTAATATGGCCCATTCTGGCGTGGGGCTTCTCACCCGCGTTGTCCCGTGTACCCGTGTCTGCCCGTGCGACCCAATTTGGCCAAGACTGGCGTGAGGTGATTCACCCGGGTTTTCCCGTGTACCCGTGCGACCCAATATGGCCCAGTCTGGCGTGGGGCTCCTCACCCGCGTTGTCCCGTGTACCCGTGTCTACCCGTGCGACCCAATTTGGCCAAGTCTGGCGTGAGGCGATTCACCCGCATTGTTCCGTACACCCGTGCGACTCAATATGGCCAAGACTGGCGTGAGGTGATTCACCCGGGTTGTCCCGTGTACCCGTGCGACTCAATATGGCCCAGTCTGGCGTGGGGCTTTGTACCCGCGTTGTCCCGTGTACCCGTGCGACTCAATATGGCCCCATCTGGCGTGGGGCTTTTCACCCCCGTTGTCCCGAGTACCCGTGTCTACCCGTGCGATCCAATTTGCCCAAGTCTGGCGTGGGGCGATTCACCCGCGTTGTCCCGTGTACCCTCGCACATGAATATGGCCCAGTTTGGCTTGGGGCTCTTTACCCGCGTTGTCCCGTATACCCGTGTTTACCCGTGCGACCCGATTTGGCCAAGACTGGCGTGAGATGATTCACCCGGGTTGTCCTGTGTACCCGTCAGACTCAATATGGCCCAGTCTGGCGTGGGGCTTTTTACCCGCGTTGTTCCGTGTACCTGTGCCACTCAACATGGCCAAGACTGGCGTGAGGTCATTCACCCGCGTTGTCCAGTGTACCCGTGCGACTCAATATGGCCCCGTCTGGCGTGGGGCTCTTTACCCGCGTTGTCCCGTGTACCCGTGTCTACCCGTGCGACCCAATTTGGCCAAGTCTGGCGTGAGGCGATTCACCCGCGTTGTTCCGTGTACCCGTGCGACTCAATATGGCCCAGTCTGGCGTGGGGCTTTTTACCCGGGTTGTCCCGTGTACCCGTGTCTACCCGTGCGACCCAATTTGGCCAAGACTGGCGTGAGATGATTCACCCGGGTTGTACCGTGTACCCGTGCGACTCAATATGGCCCCGTCTGGCGTGGGGCTTTTTACCCGGGTTGTCCCGTGTACCCGTGTCTACCCGTGCGACCCAATTTGGCCAAGACTGGCGTGAGATGATTCACCCGGGTTGTACCGTGTACCCGTGCGACTCAATATGGCCCCGTCTGGCGTGGGGCTTTTTACCCGCGTTGTCCCGTGTACCCGTGTTCACCCGTGCGACTCAATATGGCCCAGTCTAGCGTAGGACTTTTTACCCGCGTTTTCTCGTGTACCCGTGTCTCCCCGTGCGACCCAATTCAGCCAAGACTGGCGTCAGGCGATTCACCCGGGTTGTCCCGTGTACCCGTGCGACTCAATATGGCCCCGTCTGGCGTGGGGCTTTTTACCCGCGTTGTCCCGTGTACCCGTGTCTACCCGTGCGACCCAATTTGGCCAAGTCTGGCGTGAGGCGATTCACCCGCGTTGTTCCGTGTACCCGTGCACATCAATATGGCCCAGTCTGGCGTTGGGCTTTTTACCCGGGTTGTCCCGTGTACCCGTGTCTACCCGTGCGACCCAATTTGGCCAAGACTGGCGTGAGATGATTCACCCGGGTTGTACCGTGTACCCGTGCGACTCAATATGGCCCCGTAGGGCGTGGGGCTTTTTACCCGCGTTGTCCCGTGTACCCGTGTCTACCCGTGCGACCCAATTCAGCCAAGACTGGCTCGAGGCGATTCACCCAGGTTGTCCCGCGTACCCGTGCAACTCGAGATGGCCCAGTCTGGCGTGGGGCTTTCACCCGCGTTGTTCCGTGTACCCGTGTCTACCCGTGCGACCCAATTTGTTCAAGTCTGGCGTGAGGCGATTCACCCGCGTTGTCCCGTGTACCCGTGTTCACCCGTGCGACTCAATATGGCCCAGTCTAGCGTAGGACGTTTTACCCGCGTTGTCTCGTGTACCCGTGTCTCCCCGTGCGACCCAATTTGGCCTAGACTGGCGTCAGGCGATTCACCCGGGTTGTCCCGTGTACCCGTGCGACTCAATATGGCCCAGTCTGGCGTGGGGTTTTTTACCCGCGTTGTCCCGTGTACCCGTGCCACTCAATATGGCCCAGTCTGGCGTGGGGCTTTTTACCCGCGTTGTCCCGTGTACTCGTATCTACCCGTGCGACCTAATTTGGCCAAGAGCGGCGTGAGGCGATTCACCCGGGTTGTCCCGCGTACCCGCGCGACTCATTATCCCCCAGTCTGGCGTGGGACTTTTACCCGCGTTGTCCCGTGTACCCGTGTCTACCCGTGCGACCCTATTTGTCCAAGTCTGGCGTGAGGCGATTCACCCGCGTTGTCCCGTGTACCCGTGCGACTCAATATGGCCCATGCTCCCGTGGGGCTTTTTACCCGCGTTGTCCCGTGTACCCGTGCGACTCAATGTGGCCCAGTCTGGCGTGGGGCTTTTCACCCGCGTTGTCCCGTGTACCCGCGTCTACCCGTGCGACCCAATTTGGCCAAGACTGGCGTGAGGCGATTCAACCGGGTTGTCCCGTGTACCCGTGCGACTCAATATGTCCCAGTCTGGCGTGGGGCTTTTACCCGCGTTGTCCCGTGTAGTCGTGTCTACCCGTGCGACCCAATTTGTCCAAGTCTGGCGTGAGGCGATTTACCCGGGTTGTCCCGTGTACCCGTGCGACTCAATATGGCCCGGTCTGGCTTGGGGCTTTTCACCCGCGTTGTCCCGTGTACCCGTGCGACTCAATATGGCCCAGTCTAGCGTGGGGCTTTTCACCCGCGTTGTCCCGCGCACCCGTGTCTACCCGTGCGACCCAATTTGGCCAGGACATGCGTGAGGCGATTCACCCGGGTTGTCCCGTGTACCCGTGCACATTAATATGGCCCAGTCTGGCGTGGGGCTTTCTACCCGGGTTGTCCCTTGTACCCGTGTCTACCCGTGCGACCCAATTTGTTCAAGTCTGGCGTGAGGCGATCAACCCGCGTTGTCCCGTGTACCCGTGTTTACCCGTGCGACTCAATATGGCCCAGTCTGGCGTGGGGCTTTTTACCCGCGTTGTCCCGTGTACCCGTGTCTACCCGTGCGACCCAATTTGGCCAAGTCTGGCGTGAGGCGATTCACCCGCGTTGTCCCGTGTACCCGTGCGAGTTAATATGGCCCATTCTGGCGTGGGGCTTCTCACCCGCGTTGTCCCGTGTACCCGTGTCTGCCCGTGCGACCCAATTTGGCCAAGACTGGCGTGAGGTGATTCACCCGGGTTTTCCCGTGTACCCGTGCGACCCAATATGGCCCAGTCTGGCGTGGGGCTCCTCACCCGCGTTGTCCCGTGTACCCGTGTCTACCCGTGCGACCCAATTTGGCCAAGTCTGGCGTGAGGCGATTCACCCGCATTGTTCCGTACACCCGTGCGACTCAATAAGGCCGAGATTGGCGTGAGGCGATTCACCCGGGTTGTCCCGTGTACCCGTGCGACTCAATATGGCTCAGTCTGGGGTGGGGCTTTTTACCCGCGTTGTCCCGTGTACCCGTGCGACTCAATATGGCCCCGTCTGGCGTGGGCCTTTTTACCCGCGTTGTCCCGTGTACCCGTGTCTACCCGTGCGACCCAATTTGGCCAAGTCTGGCGTGAGGCGATTCACCCGCGTTGTCCCGTGTACCCGTGCACATCAATATGGCCCAGTCTGGGGTGGGGCTTTTTACCCGGGTTGTCCCGTGTACCCGTGTCTACCCGTGCGACCCAATTTGGCCAAGACTGGCGTGAGATGATTCACCCGCGTTGTCCCGTGTACCCGTGCGACTCAATATGGCCCCGTCTGGCGTGGGGCTTTTTACCCGCGTTGTCCCGTGTACCCGTGTCTACCCGTGCGACCCAATTTGGCCAAGTCTGGCGTGAGGCGATTCACCGGCGTTGTCCCGTGTACCCGTGCACATCAATATGGCCCAGTCTGGCGTGGGGCTTTTTACCCGGGTTGTCCTATGTACGCGTGTCTACCCGTGCGACCCAATAAGGCCGAGACTGGCGTGAGGCGATTCACCCGGGTTGTCCCGTGTACCCGTGCGACTCAATATAGCCCAGTCTGGCGGGGGGCTTTTTACCCGCGTTGTCCTATGTACGCGTGTCTACCCGTGCGACCCAATAAGGCCGAGACTGGCGTGAGGCGATTCACCCGGGTTGTCCCGTGTACCCGTGCGACTCAATATGGCCCAGTCTGGCGTGGGGCTTTTTACCCGGGTTGTCCCGTGTACCCGTGTCTACCCGTGCGACCCAATTTGGCCAAGACTGGCGTGAGATGATTCACCCGCGTTGTCCCGTGTACCCGTGCGACTCAATATGGCCCCGTCTGGCGTGGGGCTTTTTACCCGCGTTGACCCGTGTACCCGTGTCTACCCGTGCGACCCAATTTGGCCAAGTCTGGCGTGGGGCGATTCACCCGCGTTGTCCCATGTACCCGTGCACATGAATATGGCCCAGTTTGGCTTGGGGCTTTTTACCCGCGTTGTCCCGTATACCCGTGTTTACCCGTGCGACCCGATTTGGCCAAGACTGGCGTGAGATGATTCACTCGGGTTGTCCCGTGTACCCGTCAGACTCAATATGGCCCAGTCTGGCGTGGGGCTTTTTACCCGCGTTGTTCCGTGTACCTGTGCCACTCAACATGGCCAAGACTGGCGTGAGGTCATTCACCCGCGTTGTCCCGTCTACCCGTGCGACCCAATTTGGCCAAGTCTGGCGTGAGGCGATTCACCCGCGTTGTTCCGTGTACCCGTGCACATCAATATGGCCCAGTCTGGCGTGGGGCTTTTTACCCGGGTTGTCCCGTGTACCCGTGTCTACCCGTGCGACCCAATTTGGCCAAGACTGGCGTGAGATGATTCACCCGGGTTGTACCGTCTACCCGTGCGACTCAATATGGCCCAGTCTGGCGTGGGGCTTCTTACCCGCGTTGTCCCGTGTACCTGTGCCACTCAATATGGCCCAGTCTGGCGTGTGGTTTTTTACCTGCGTTGTCAGGTGTACCCGTGTTTACCCGTGCGACCCAATTTGGCCAAGTCTGGCGTGAGGCGATTCACCCGCGTTGTCCCGTGTACCCGTGCGACTCAATATGGCCCAGTCTGGCGTGGGGCTTTTTACCCGCGTTGTCCTATGTACGCGTGTCTACCCGTGCGACCCAATAAGGCCGAGACTGGCGTGAGGCGATTCAGCCGGGTTGTCCCGTGTACCCGTGCGACTCAATATGGCCCAGTCTGGCGTGGGGCTTTTTACCCGCGTTGTCCCGTGTACCCGTGCGACTCAATATGGCCCCGTCTGGCGTGGGCCTTTCTACCCGCGTTGTCCCGTGTACCCGTGTCTACCCGTGCGACCCAATTTGGCCAAGTCTGGCGTGAGGCGATTCACCCGCGTTGTCCCGTGTACCCGTGCACATCAATATGGCCCAGTCTGGCGTGGGCTTTTTACCCGGGTTGTCCCGTGTACCCGTGTCTACCCGTGCGACCCAATTTGGCCAAGACTGGCGTGAGATGATTCACCCGCGTTGTCCCGTGTACCCGTGCGACTCAATATGGCCCAGTCTGGCGTGGGGCTTTTTACCCGCGTTGTCCCATGTACGCGTGTCTACCCGTGCGACCCAATAAGGCCAAGACTGGCGTGAGGCGATTCACCCGGGTTGTCCCGTGTACCCGTGCGACTCAATATGGCCCCGTCTGGCGTGGGCCTTTTTACCCGCGTTGTCCCGTGTACCCGTGTCTACCCGTGCGACCCAATTTGGCCAAGTCTGGCGTGAGGCGATTCACCCGCGTTGTCCCGTGTACCCCTGCACATCAATATGGCCCAGTCTGGGGTGGGGCTTTTTACCCGGGGTGTCCCGTGTACCCGTGTCTACCCGTGCGACCCTATTTGGCCAAGACTGGCGTGAGATGATTCACCCGCGTTGTCCCGTGTACCCGTGCGACTCAATATGGCCCCGTCTGGCGTGGGGCTTTTTACCCGCGTTGTCCCGTGTACCCGTGTCTACCCGTGCGACCCAATTTGGCCAAGTCTGGCGTGAGGCGATTCACCGGCGTTGTCCCGTGTACCCGTGCACATCAATATGGCCCAGTCTGGCGTGGGGCTTTTTACCCGGGTTGTCCCGTGTACCCGTGTCTACCCGTGCGACCCGATTAGGCCAAGACTGGCGTGAGATGATTCACCCGGGTTGTACCGTGTACCCGTGCGACTCAATATGGCCCAGTCTGGCGTGGGGCTTCTTACCCGCGTTGTCCCGTGTACCTGTGCCACTCAATATGGCCCAGTCTAGCGTGTGGTTTTTTACCTGCGTTGTCAGGTGTACCCGTGTTTACCCGTGCGACCCAATTTGGCCAAGTCTGGCGTGAGGCGATTCACCCGCGTTGTCCCGTGTACCCGTGCGACTCAATATGGCCCAGTCTGGCGTGGGGCTTTTTACCCGCGTTGTCCTATGTACGCATGTCTACCCGTGCGACCCAATAAGGCCGAGACTGGCGTGAGGCGATTCACCCGGGTTGTCCCGTGTACCCGTGCGACTCAATATGGCCCAGTCTGGCGTGGGGCTTTTTACCCGCGTTGTCCCGTGTACCCGTGCGACTCAATATGGCCCCGTCTGGCGTGGGCCTTTTTACCCGCGTTGTCCCGTGTACCCGTGTCGACCCGTGCGACCCAATTTGGCCAAGTCTGGCGTGAGGCGATTCACCCGCGTTGTCCCGTGTACCCGTGTCTACCCGTGCGACCCAATTTGGCCAAGACTGGCGTGAGATGATTCACCCGCGTTGTCCCGTGTACCCGTGCGACTCAATATGGCCCAGTCTGGCGTGGGGCTTTTTACCCGCGTTGTCCCATGTACGCGTGTCTACCCGTGCGACCCAATAAGGCCAAGACTGGCGTGAGGCGATTCACCCGGGTTGTCCCGTGTACCCGTGCGACTCAATATGGCCCCGTCTGGCGTGGGCCTTTTTACCCGCGTTGTCCCGTGTACCCGTGTCTACCCGTGCGACCCAATTTGGCCAAGTCTGGCGTGAGGCGATTCACCCGCGTTGTCCCGTGTACCCCTGCACATCAATATGGCCCAGTCTGGGGTGAGGCTTTTTACCCGGGGTGTCCCGTGTACCCGTGTCTACCCGTGCGACCCTATTTGGCCAAGACTGGCGTGAGATGATTCACCCGCGTTGTCCCGTGTACCCGTGCGACTCAATATGGCCCCGTCTGGCGTGGGGCTTTTTACCCGCGTTGTCCCGTGTACCCGTGTCTACCCGTGCGACCCAATTTGGCCAAGTCTGGCGTGAGGCGATTCACCGGCGTTGTCCCGTGTACCCGTGCACATCAATATGGCCCAGTCTGGCGTGGGGCTTTTTACCCGGGTTGTCCCGTGTACCCGTGTCTACCCGTGCGACCCGATTTGGCCAAGACTGGCGTGAGATGATTCACCCGGGTTGTACCGTGTACCCGTGCGACTCAATATGGCCCAGTCTGGCGTGGGGCTTCTTACCCGCGTTGTCCCGTGTACCTGTGCCACTCAATATGGCCCAGTCTAGCGTGTGGTTTTTTACCTGCGTTGTCAGGTGTAACCGTGTTTACCCGTGCGACCCAATTTGGCCAAGTCTGGCGTGAGGCGATTCACCCGCGTTGTCCCGTGTACCCGTGCGACTCAATATGGCCCAGTCTGGCGTGGGGCTTTTTACCCGCGTTGTCCTATGTACGCATGTCTACCCGTGCGACCCAATAAGGCCGAGACTGGCGTGAGGCGATTCACCCGGGTTGTCCCGTGTACCCGTGCGACTCAATATGGCCCAGTCTGGCGTGGGGCTTTTTACCCGCGTTGTCCCGTGTACCCGTGCGACTCAATATGGCCCCGTCTGGCGTGGGCCTTTTTACCCGCGTTGTCCCGTGTACCCGTGTCTACCCGTGCGACCCAATTTGGCCAAGTCTGGCGTGAGGCGATTCACCCGCGTTGTCCCGTGTACCCGTGCACATCAATATGGCCCAGTCTGGCGTGGGCTTTTTACCCGGGTTGTCCCGTGTACCCGTGTCTACCCGTGCGACCCAATTTGGCCAAGACTGGCGTGAGATGATTCACCCGCGTTGTCCCGTGTACCCGTGCGACTCAATATGGCCCAGTCTGGCGTGGGGCTTTTTACCCGCGTTGTCCCATGTACGCGTGTCTACCCGTGCGACCCAATAAGGCCAAGACTGGCGTGAGGCGATTCACCCGGGTTGTCCCGTGTACCCGTGCGACTCAATATGGCCCCGTCTGGCGTGGGCCTTTTTACCCGCGTTGTCCCGTGTACCCGTGTCTACCCGTGCGACCCAATTTGGCCAAGTCTGGCGTGAGGCGATTCACCCGCGTTGTCCCGTGTACCCCTGCACATCAATATGGCCCAGTCTGGGGTGGGGCTTTTTACCCGGGGTGTCCCGTGTACCCGTGTCTACCCGTGCGACCCTATTTGGCCAAGACTGGCGTGAGATGATTCACCCGCGTTGTCCCGTGTACCCGTGCGACTCAATATGGCCCCGTCTGGCGTGGGGCTTTTTACCCGCGTTGTCCCGTGTACCCGTGTCTACCCGTGCGACTCAATTTGGCCAAGTCTGGCGTGAGGCGATTCACCGGCGTTGTCCCGTGTACCCGTGCACATCAATATGGCCCAGTCTGGCGTGGGGCTTTTTATCCGGGTTGTCCCGTGTACCCGTGTCTACCCGTGCGACCCGATTTGGCCAAGACTGGCGTGAGATGATTCACCCGGGTTGTACCGTGTACCCGTGCGACTCAATATGGCCCAGTCTGGCGTGGGGCTTCTTACCCGCGTTGTCCCGTGTACCCGTGCGACTCAATATGGCCCAGTCTAGCGTGGGGCTTTTTACCCGCGTTGTCCCGTGTACCCGTGTCTACCCGTGCGACGCAATTTGTCCAAGACTGGCGTGAGGCGATTCACCCGGGTTGTCCCGTGTACCCGTGTGACTCAATATGGCCCAGTCTGGCGGGGGGCTTTTTACCCGCGTTGTCCCGTGTACCCGTGTCTACCCGTGCGACCCAATTCGGCCAAGTCTGGCGTGAGGCGATTCACCCGGGTAGTCCCGTGTACCCGTGCGACTCAATATGGCCCAGTCTGGCATGGGGCTTTTTACCCGCATTGTCCCGTGTACCCGTGCGACTCAATATGGCCCCGTCTGGCGTGGGCCTTTTTACCCGCGTTGTCCCGTGTACCCGTGTCTACCCGTGCGACCCAATTCGGCCAAGTCTGGCGTGGGGCGATTCACCCGCGTTGTCCCGTGTACCCGTGTTTACCCGTGCGACTCGATATGGCCCAGTCTGGCGTGGGGCATTATACCCGCGTTGTCCCGTGTACCCGTGCGACTCAATATGGCCCAGTCTGGCGTGGGGCTTTTTACCCGCGTTGTCCCGTGTACCCGTGTCTACCCGTGCGACCAAATTCGGCCAAGTCTGGCGTGAGGCGATTCACCCGCGTTGTCCCGTGTACCCGTGCGACTCAATACGGCCCAGTCTGGCGTGGGGCTTTTTACCCGCGTTATCCCATGTACCCGTGTCTACCCGTGCGACCCAATTTGGGCAAGACTAACGTGAGGCGATCCACCCTGGTTGTCCCGCGTACCCGTGCGACTCAATATGGCCAAGTCTGGCGTGGGGCTTTTACCCGCGTTGTCCCGTGTACCCGTGTCTACCCGTGAGACCCAATTTGTCCAAGTCTGGCGTGAGGTGATTCACCCGCGTTGTCCCGTGTACCCATGTTTACCCGTGCGACTCAATATGGCCCAGTCCAGCGTGGGGCTTTTTACCCGCGTTGTCCCGTGTCCCCGTGTCTACCCGTGCGACCCATTTTGGCCAAGTCTGGCGTGAGGCGATTCACCCGCGTTGTCCCGTGTATCCGTGCGACTCAATATGGCCCAGTCTGGCGTGGGGCTTCCTACCCGCAGTGTCCCGTGTACTCGTGTCTACCCGTGCGACCCAATTCGGCCAAGACTGGCGCGAGGTGATTCCCTCGGGTTGTCCCGTGTACCCGTGCGACTCAATATGGCCCAGTCTGGCGTGGGGCTTTTTACCCGCGTTGTCCCGTGTACCCGTGTCTACCCGTGCGACCCAATTTGGCCAAGTCTGGCGTGGGGCGATTCGACCGCGTTGTCCCGTGTACCCGTGGCTACCCGTGCGACCCAATTTGTCCAAGTCTGGCGTGGGGCGATTCACCCGCGTTGTCCCGTGTACCCGTGTTTACCCGTGCGACTCGATATGGCCAAGTCTGGCGTGGGGCATTATACCCGCGTTGTCCCGTGTACCCGTGCGACTCAATATGGCCCAGTCTGGCGTGGGGCTTTTTACCCGCGTTGTCCCGTGTACCCGTGTCTACCCGTGCGACCAAATTCGGCCAAGTCTGGCGTGAGGCGATTCACCCGCGTTGTCCCGTGTACCCGTGCGACTCAATACGGCCCAGTCTGGCGTGGGGCTTTTTACCCGCGTTATCCCATGTACCCGTGTCTACCCGTGCGACCCAATTTGGGCAAGACTAACGTGAGGCGATCCACCCTGGTTGTCCCGCGTACCCGTGCGACTCAATATGGCCAAGTCTGGCGTGGGGCTTTTACCCGCGTTGTCCCGTGTACCCGTGTCTACCCGTGAGACCCAATTTGTCCAAGTCTGGCGTGAGGTGATTCACCCGCGTTGTCCCGTGTACCCATGTTTACCCGTGCGACTCAATATGGCCCAGTCCAGCGTGGGGCTTTTTACCCGCGTTGTCCGGTGTCCCCGTGTCTACCCGTGCGACCCATTTTGGCCAAGTCTGGCGTGAGGCGATTCACCCGCGTTGTCCCGTGTATCCGTGCGACTCAATATGGCCCAGTCTGGCGTGGGGCTTCCTACCCGCAGTGTGCCGTGTACTCGTGTCTACCCGTGCGACCCAATTCGGCCAAGACTGGCGTGAGGTGATTCACTCGGGTTGTCCCGTGTACCCGTGCGACTCAATATGGCCCAGTCTGGCGTGGGGCTTTTTACCCGCGTTGTCCCGTGTACCCGTGTCTACCCGTGCGACCCAATTTGGCCAAGTCTGGCGTGGGGCGATTCGACCGCGTTGTCCCGTGTACCCGTGTCTACCCGTGCGACCCAATTTGTCCAAGTCTGGCGTGGGGCGATTCACCCGCGTTGTCCCGTGTACCCGTGTTTACCCGTGCGACTCGATATGGCCCAGTCTGGCGTGGGGCTTTTTACCCGCGTTGTCCCGTGTACCCGTGCGACTCAATATGGCCCAGTCTGGCATGGGGCTTTTTACCCGCGTTGTCCCGTGTACCCGTGCGACTCAATATGGCCCAGTCTGGCGTGGGGCTTTTACCCGCGTTGTCTCGTGTACCCGTGTCTACCCGTGCGACCCAATTTGTCCGAGTCTGGCGTGGGGCGATTCACCCGCGTTGTCCCGTGTACCCGTGTTTACCCGTGCGACTCAATATGGCCCAGTCTGGCGTGGGGCTTCTTACCCCCGTTGTCCCGTGTACCCGTGTCTACCCGTGCGACCAAATTTGGCCAAGTCTGGCGTGAGGCGGATCACCCGCGTTGTCCCGTGTACCCGTGCGACTCAATACGGCCCAGTCTGGCGTGGGGCTTTTCACCCGCTTTATCCCATATACCCGTGTCTACCCGTGCGACCCAATTCGGTCAAGACTAACGTGAGGCGATCCACCCTGGTTGTCCCGCGTACCCGTGCGACTCAATATGGCCCAGTCTGGCGTGGGGCTTTTACCCGCGTTGTCCCGTGTACCCGTGTCTACCCGTGCGACTCAATATGGCCCAGTCTGGCGTGGGGCTTTTTACCCGCGTTGTCCCATGTACCCATGTCTACTCGTGCGACCCAATTTGGCCAAGTCTGGCGTGAGGCGATTCACCCGCGTTGTCCCGTGTAGCCGTCCGTCTCAATATGGCCCAGTCTGGGGTGGGGCTTTTTACCCGGGGTGTCCCGTGTACCCGTGTCTACCCGTGCGACCCAATTTGGCCAAGACTGGCGTGAGATGATTCACCCGCGTTGTCCCGTGTACCCGTGTCACTCAATATGGCCCCGTCTGGCGTGGGGCTTTTTACCCGCGTTGTCCCGTGTACCCGTGTCTACCCGTGCGACCCAATTTGGCCAAGTCTGGCTTGAGGCGATTCACCGGCGTTGTCCCGTGTACCCGTGCACATCAATATGGCCCAGTCTGGCGTGGGGCTTTTTACCCGGGTTGTCCCGTGTACCCGTGTCTACACGTGCGACCCGATTTGGCCAAGACTGGCGTGAGATGATTCACCCGGGTTGTACCGTGTACCCGTGCGACTCAATATGGCCCAGTCTGGCGTGGGGCTCCTTACCCGCGTCGTCCCGTGTACCCGTGCGACTCAATATGGCCCAGTCTAGCGTGGGGCTTTTTACCCGCGTTGTCCCGTGTACCCGTGTCTACCCGTGCGACGCAATTTGTCCAAGACTGGCGTGAGGCGATTCACACGGGTTGTCCCGTGTACCCGTGCGACTCAATATGGCCCAGTCTGGCGGGGGGCTTTTTACCCGCGTTGTCCCGTGTACCCGTGTCTACCCGTGCGACCCAATTCGGCCAAGTCTGGCGTGAGGCGATTCACCCGCGTTGTCCCGTGTACCCGTGCGACTCAATATGGCCCAGTCTGGCGTGGGGCTTTTTACCCGCGTTGTCCCGTGTACCCGTGTCTACCCGTGCGACCCAATTTGGCCAAGACTGGCGTGAGGCGATTCAACCGGGTTGTCCCGTGTACCCGTGCGACTCAATATGGCCCAGTCTGGCGTGGGGCTTTTTACCCGCGTTGTCCCGTGTACCCGTGTCTACCCGTGCGACCCAATTTGTCCAAGTCTGGCGTGAGGCGATTCACCCGCGTTGTCCCGTGTACCCGTGCGACTCAATATGGCCCAGTCTGGCGTGGGGCTTTTCACCCACGTTGTCCCGTGTACCCGTGCGACTCAATATGGCCCAGTCTGGCATGGGGCTTTTTACCCGCGTTGTCCCGTGTACCCGTGCGACTCAATATGGCCCAGTCTGGCGTGGGGCTTTTACCCGCGTTGTCCCGTTTACCCGTGTCTACCCGTGCGACCCAATTTGTCCGAGTCTGGCGTGGGGCGATTCACCCGCGTTGTCCCGTGTACCCGTGTTTACCCGTGCGACTCGATATGGCCCAGTCTGGCGTGGGGCATTATACCCGCGTTGTCCCGTGTACCCGTGCGACTCAATATGGCCCAGTCTGGCGTGGGGCTTTTTACCCGCGTTGTCCCGTGTACCCGTGTCTACCCGTGCGACCAAATTCGGCCAAGTCTGGCGTGAGGCGATTCACCCGCGTTGTCCCGTGTACCCGTGCGACTCAATACGGCCCAGTCTGGCGTGGGGCTTTTTACCAGCGTTATCCCATGTACCCGTGTCTACCCGTGCGACCCAATTTGGCCAAGACTAACGTGAGGCGATCCACCCTGGTTGTCCCGCGTACCCGTGCGACTCAATATGGCCCAGTCTGGCGTGGGGCTTTCACCCGCGTTGTCCCGTGTCCCCGTGTCTACCCGTGCGACCCATTTTGGCCAAGTCTGGCGTGAGGCGATTCACCCGCGTTGTCCAGTGTACCCGTGCGACTCAATATGGCCCAGTCTGGCGTGTGGCTATTTACCCGCGTTGTCCCGTGTACCCGTGTCTACCCGTGCGACCCAATTTGTCCAAGTCTGGCGTGAGGCGATTCACCCGCGTTGTCCCGTGTACCCGTGCGACTCAATATGGCCCAGTCTGGCGTGGGGCTTTTCACCCACGTTGTCCCGTGTACCCGTGCGACTCAATATGGCCCAGTCTGGCATGGGGCTTTTTACCCGCGTTGTCCCGTGTACCCGTGCGACTCAATATGGCCCAGTCTGGCGTGTGGCTATTTACCCGCGTTGTCCCGTGTACCCGTGTCTACCCGTGCAACCCAATTTGTCCGAGTCTGGCGTGGGGCGATTCACCCGCGTTGTCCCGTGTACCCGTGTTTACCCGTGCGACTCGATATGGCCCAGTCTGGCGTGGGGCATTATACCCGCGTTGTCCCGTGTACCCGTGCGACTCAATATGGCCCAGTCTGGCGTGGGGCTTTTTACCCGCGTTGTCCCGTGTACCCGTGTCTACCCGTGCGACCAAATTCGGCCAAGTCTGGCGTGAGGCGATTCACCCGCGTTGTCCCGTGTACCCGTGCGACTCAATACGGCCCAGTCTGGCGTGGGGCTTTTTACCCGCGTTATCCCATGTACCCGTGTCTACCCGTGCGACCCAATTTGGCCAAGACTAACGTGAGGCGATCCACCCTGGTTGTCCCGCGTACCCGTGCGACTCAATATGGCCCAGTCTGGCGTGGGGCTTTCACCCGCGTTGTCCCGTGTCCCCGTGTCTACCCGTGCGACCCATTTTGGCCAAGTCTGGCGTGAGGCGATTCACCCGCGTTGTCCCGTGTACCCGTGTCTACCCGTGCGACCCAATTTGGCCAAGTCTGGCGTGAGGCGATTCACCGGCGTTGTCCCGTGTACCCGTGCACATCAATATGGCCCAGTCTGGCGTGGGGCTTTTTACCCGCGTTGTCCCGTGTACCCGTGTCTACCCGTGCGACCCAATTTAGCCAAGACTGGCTCGAGGCGATTCACCCAGGTTGTCCCGCATACCCGTGCAACTCGAGATGGCCCAGTCTGGCGTGGGGCTTTTACCCGCGTTGTTCCTTGTACCCGTGTCTACCCGTGCGACCCAATTTGTTCAAGTCTGGCGTGAGGCGATTCACCCGCGTTGTCCCGTGTACCCGTGTTCACCCGTGCGACTCAATATGGCCCAGTCTAGCGTGGGACTTTTTACCCGCGTTGTCTCGTGTACCCGTGTCTCCCCGTGCGACCCAATTTGGCCAAGACTGGCGTCAGGCGATTCACCCGGGTTGTCCCGTGTACCCGTGCGACTCAATATGGCCCAGTCTGGCGTGGGGTTTTTTACCCGCGTTGTCCCGTGTACCCGTGCCACTCAATATGGCCCAGTCTGGCGTGGGGCTTTTTACCCGCGTTGTCCCGTGTACTAGTATCTACCCGTGCGACCTAATTTGGCCAAGACCGGCGTGAGGCGATTCACCCGCGTTGTCCCGTGTACCCCTGCACATCAATATGGCCCAGTCTGGGGTGAGGCTTTTTACCCGGGGTGTCCCGTGTACCCGTGTCTACCCGTGCGACCCTATTTGGCCAAGACTGGCGTGAGATGATTCACCCGCGTTGTGCCGTGTACCCGTGCGACTCAATATGGCCCATGATCGCGTGGGGCTTTTTACCCGCGTTGTCCCGTGTACCCGTGCGACTCAATGTGGCCCAGTCTGGCGTGGGGCTTTTCACCCGCGTTGTCCCGTGTACCCGCGTCTACCCGTGCGACCCAATTTGGCCAAGACTGGCGTGAGGCGATTCACCCGGGTTGTCCCGTGTACCCGTGCGACTCAATATGTCCCAGTCTGGCGTGGGGCTTTTACCCGCGTTGTCCCGTGTACCCGTGTCTACCCGTGCGACCCAATTTGTCCAAGTCTGGCGTGAGGCGATTTACCCGGGTTGTCCCGTGTACCCGTGCGACTCAATATGGCCCAGTCTGGCGTGGGGCTTTTTACCCGCGTTGTCCCGTGTACCCGTGCGACTCAATATGGCCCAGTCTAGCGTGGGGCTTTTCACCCGCGTTGTCCCGCGCACCCGTGTCTACCCGTGCGACCCAATTTGGCCAGGACTGGCGTGAGGCGATTCACCCGGGTTGTCCCGTGTACCCGTGCACATCAATATGGCCCAGTCTGGCGTGGGGCTTTCCACCCGGGTTGTCCCGTGTACCCGTGTCTACCCGTGCGACCCAATTTGTTCAAGTCTGGCGTGAGGCGATCCACCCGCGTTGTCCCGTGTACCCGTGTTTACCCGTGCGACTCAATATGGCCCAGTCTGGCGTGGGGCTTTTTACCCGCGTTGTCCCGTGTACCCGTGTCTACCCGTGCGACCCAATTTGGCCAAGTCTGGCGTGAGGCGATTCACCCGCGTTGTCCCGTGTACCCGTGCCAGTTAATATGGCCCATTCTGGCGTGGGGCTTCTCACCCGCGTTGTCCCGTGTACCCGTGTCTGCCCGTGCGACCCAATTTGGCCAAGACTGGCGTGAGGTGATTCATCCGGGTTTTCCCGTGTACCCGTGCGACCCAATATGGCCCAGTCTGGCGTGGTGCTTCTCACCCGCGTTGTCCCGTGTACCCGTGTCTACCCGTGCGACCCAATTTGGCCAAGTCTGGCGTGAGGCGATTCACCCGCATTGTTCCGTACACCCGTGCGACTCAATATGGCCAAGACTGGCGTGAGGTGATTCACCCGGGTTGTCCCGTGTACCCGTGCGACTTAATATGGCCCAGTCTGGCGTGGGGCTTTGTACCCGCGTTGTCCCGTGTACCCGTGCGACTCAATATGGCCCCGTCTGGCGTGGGGCTTTTTACCCCCGTTGTCCCGAGTACCCGTGTCTACCCGTGCGACCCAATTTGGCCAAGTCTGGCGTGGGGCAATTCACCCGCGTTGTCCCGTGTACCCGTGCACATGAATATGGCCCAGTTTGGCTTGGGGCTTTTTACCCGCGTTGTCCCGTATACCCGTGTTTACCCGTGCGACCCGATTTGGCCAAGACTGGCGTGAGATGATTCACCCGGGTTGTCCCGTGTACCCGTCAGACTCAATATGGCCCAGTCTGGCGTGGGGCTTTTTACCCGCGTTGTCCCGTGTACCTGTGCCACTCAATATGGCCAAGACTGGCGTGAGGTCATTCACCCGCGTTGTCCCGTGTACCCGTGCGACTCAATATGGCCCCGTCTGGCGTGGGGCTTTTCACTCGCGTTGTCCCGTGTACCCGTGTCTACCCGTGCGACCCAATTTGGCCAAGTCTGGCGTGAGGTGATTCACCCGCGTTGTCCCGTGTACCCGTGTCTACCCGTGCGACCCAATTTGGCCAAGTCTGGCGTGAGGCGATTCACCCGCGTTGTCCCGTGTACCCGTGCGACTCAATATGGCCCAGTCTGGCGTGGGGCTTCTCACCCGCGATGTCCCGTGTACCCGTGTTTACCCGTGCGACCATATTTGACCAAGACTGGCGTGAGGCGATTCACCCGCGTTGTCCCGTGTACCCGTCCGACTCAATATGGCCCAGTCTAGCGTTGGGCTTTTTACCCGTGTTGTTCCGTGTACCCGTCTCTACCCGTGCGACCCAATTTGGCCAAGACTGGCGTGAGGCGATTCACCCGGGTTGTCCCGTGTACCCGTGCGACTCAATATGGCCCAGTCTGGCGTTGGGCTTTTTACCCGCGTTGTCCCGGGTACCCGTGCGACTCAATATGACCCAGTCTGGCGTGGGGCTTCTTACCCGCTTTGTCACGTGTACCCGTGCGACTCAATATGGCCCAGTCTGGCTCGGGGCTTTTCACCCGCTTTGTCCGGTGTACCCGTGTCTACCCGTGCGACCCAATTTGGCCAAGACTGGCGTGAGGCGATTCACCCGGGTTGTCCCGTGTACCCGTGCGCCTCCATATGGCCCAGTCTGGCGTGGGGCTTTTTACCCGCGTTGTCCCGTGTACCCGTGTCTACCCGTGCGACCCAGTTTGTCCAAGTCTGGCGTGAGGTGATTCACCCGCGTTGTCCCGTGTACCCATGTTTACCCGTGCGACTCAATATGGCCCAGTCCAGCGTGGGGCTTTTTACCCGCGTTGTCCCGTGTCCCCGTGTCTACCCGTGCGACCCATTTTGGCCAAGTCTGGCGTGAGGCGATTCACCCGCGTTGTCCCGTGTATCCGTGCGACTCAATATGGCCCAGTCTGGCGTGGGGCTTCCTACCCGCAGTGTCCCGTGTACTCGTGTCTACCCGTGCGACCCAATTCGGCCAAGACTGGCGTGAGGTGATTCACTCGGGTTGTCCCGTGTACCCGTGCGACTCAATATGGCCCAGTCTGGCGTGGGGCTTTTTACCCGCGTTGTCCCGTGTACCCGTGTCTACCCGTGCGACCCAATTTGGCCAAGTCTGGCGTGGGGCGATTCGACCGCGTTGTCCCGTGTACCCGTGTCTACCCGTGCGACCCAATTTGTCCAAGTCTGGCGTGGGGCGATTCACCCGCGTTGTCCCGTGTACCCGTGTTTACCCGTGCGACTCGATATGGCCCAGTCTGGCGTGGGGCTTTTTACCCGCGTTGTCCCGTGTACCCGTGCGACTCAATATGGCCCAGTCTGGCATGGGGCTTTTTACCCGCGTTGTCCCGTGTACCCGTGCGACTCAATATGGCCCAGTCTGGCGTGGGGCTTTTACCCGCGTTGTCTCGTGTACCCGTGTCTACCCGTGCGACCCAATTTGTCCGAGTCTGGCGTGGGGCTTTTTACCCGGGTTGTCCCGTGTACCCGTGTCTACCCGTGCGACCCGATTTGGCCAAGACTGGCGTGAGATGATTCACCCGGGTTGTACCGTGTACCCGTGCGACTCAATATGGCCCAGTCTGGCGTGGGGCTTCTTACCCGCGTTGTCCCGTGTACCTGTGCCACTCAATATGGCCCAGTCTAGCGTGTGGTTTTTTACCTGCGTTGTCAGGTGTACCCGTGTTTACCCGTGCGACCCAATTTGGCCAAGTCTGGCGTGAGGCGATTCACCCGCGTCGTCCCGTGTACCCGTGCGACTCAATATGGCCCAGTCTGGCGTGGGGCTTTTTACCCGCGTTGTCCTATGTACGCATGTCTACCCGTGCGACCCAATAAGGCCGAGACTGGCGTGAGGCGATTCACCCGGGTTGTCCCGTGTACCCGTGCGACTCAATATGGCCCAGTCTGGCGTGGGGCTTTTTACCCGCGTTGTCCCGTGTACCCGTGCGACTCAATATGGCCCCGTCTGGCGTGGGCCTTTTTACCCGCGTTGTCCCGTGTACCCGTGTCTACCCGTGCGACCCAATTTGGCCAAGTCTGGCGTGAGGCGATTCACCCGCGTTGTCCCGTGTACCCGTGTCTACCCGTGCGACCCAATTTGGCCAAGACTGGCGTGAGATGATTCACCCGCGTTGTCCCGTGTACCCGTGCGACTCAATATGGCCCAGTCTGGCGTGGGGCTTTTTACCCGCGTTGTCCCATGTACGCGTGTCTACCCGTGCGACCCAATAAGGCCAAGACTGGCGTGAGGCGATTCACCCGGGTTGTCCCGTGTACCCGTGCGACTCAATATGGCCCCGTCTGGCGTGGGCCTTTTTACCCGCGTTGTCCCGTGTACCCGTGTCTACCCGTGCGACCCAATTTGGCCAAGTCTGGCGTGAGGCGATTCACCCGCGTTGTCCCGTGTACCCCTGCACATCAATATGGCCCAGTCTGGGGTGAGGCTTTTTACCCGGGGTGTCCCGTGTACCCGTGTCTACCCGTGCGACCCTATTTGGCCAAGACTGGCGTGAGATGATTCACCCGCGTTGTGCCGTGTACCCGTGCGACTCAATATGGCCCCGTCTGGCGTGGGGCTTTTTACCCGCGTTGTCCCGTGTACCCGTGTCTACCCGTGCGACCCAATTTGGCCAAGTCTGGCGTGAGGCGATTCACCGGCGTTGTCCCGTGTACCCGTGCACATCAATATGGCCCAGTCTGGCGTGGGGCTTTTTACCCGGGTTGTCCCGTGTACCCGTGTCTACCCGTGCGACCCGATTTGGCCAAGACTGGCGTGAGATGATTCACCCGGGTTGTACCGTGTACCCGTGCGACTCAATATGGCCCAGTCTGGCGTGGGGCTTCTTACCCGCGTTGTCCCGTGTACCTGTGCCACTCAATATGGCCCAGTCTAGCGTGTGGTTTTTTACCTGCGTTGTCAGGTGTACCCGTGTTTACCCGTGCGACCCAATTTGGCCAAGTCTGGCGTGAGGCGATTCACCCGCGTTGTCCCGTGTACCCGTGCGACTCAATATGGCCCAGTCTGGCGTGGGGCTTTTTACCCGCGTTGTCCTATGTACGCATGTCTACCCGTGCGACCCAATAAGGCCGAGACTGGCGTGAGGCGATTCACCCGGGTTGTCCCGTGTACCCGTGCGACTCAATATGGCCCAGTCTGGCGTGGGGCTTTTTACCCGCGTTGTCCCGTGTACCCGTGCGACTCAATATGGCCCCGTCTGGCGTGGGCCTTTTTACCCGCGTTGTCCCGTGTACCCGTGTCTACCCGTGCGACCCAATTTGGCCAAGTCTGGCGTGAGGCGATTCACCCGCGTTGTCCCGTGTACCCGTGCACATCAATATGGCCCAGTCTGGCGTGGGCTTTTTACCCGGGTTGTCCCGTGTACCCGTGTCTACCCGTGCGACCCAATTTGGCCAAGACTGGCGTGAGATGATTCACCCGCGTTGTCCCGTGTACCCGTGCGACTCAATATGGCCCAGTCTGGCGTGGGGCTTTTTACCCGCGTTGTCCCATGTACGCGTGTCTACCCGTGCGACCCAATAAGGCCAAGACTGGCGTGAGGCGATTCACCCGGGTTGTCCCGTGTACCCGTGCGACTCAATATGGCCCCGTCTGGCGTGGGCCTTTTTACCCGCGTTGTCCCGTGTACCCGTGTCTACCCGTGCGACCCAATTTGGCCAAGTCTGGCGTGAGGCGATTCACCCGCGTTGTCCCGTGTACCCCTGCACATCAATATGGCCCAGTCTGGGGTGGGGCTTTTTACCCGGGGTGTCCCGTGTACCCGTGTCTACCCGTGCGACCCTATTTGGCCAAGACTGGCGTGAGATGATTCACCCGCGTTGTCCCGTGTACCCGTGCGACTCAATATGGCCCCGTCTGGCGTGGGGCTTTTTACCCGCGTTGTCCCGTGTACCCGTGTCTACCCGTGCGACCCAATTTGGCCAAGTCTGGCGTGAGGCGATTCACCGGCGTTGTCCCGTGTACCCGTGCACATCAATATGGCCCAGTCTGGCGTGGGGCTTTTTACCCGGGTTGTCCCGTGTACCCGTGTCTACCCGTGCGACCCGATTTGGCCAAGACTGGCGTGAGATGATTCACCCGGGTTGTACCGTGTACCCGTGCGACTCAATATGGCCCAGTCTGGCGTGGGGCTTCTTACCCGCGTTGTCCCGTGTACCCGTGCGACTCAATATGGCCCAGTCTAGCGTGGGGCTTTTTACCCGCGTTGTCCCGTGTACCCGTGTCTACCCGTGCGACGCAATTTGTCCAAGACTGGCGTGAGGCGATTCACCCGGGTTGTCCCGTGTACCCGTGCGACTCAATATGGCCCAGTCTGGCGGGGGGCTTTTTACCCGCGTTGTCCCGTGTACCCGTGTCTACCCGTGCGACCCAATTCGGCCAAGTCTGGCGTGAGGCGATTCACCCGGGTTGTCCCGTGTACCCGTGCGACTCAATATGGCCCAGTCTGGCATGGGGCTTTTTACCCGCATTGTCCCGTGTACCCGTGCGACTCAATATGGCCCCGTCTGGCGTGGGCCTTTTTACCCGCGTTGTCCCGTGTACCCGTGTCTACCCGTGCGACCCAATTCGGCCAAGTCTGGCGTGGGGCGATTCACCCGCGTTGTCCCGTGTACCCGTGTTTACCCGTGCGACTCGATATGGCCCAGTCTGGCGTGGGGCATTATACCCGCGTTGTCCCGTGTACCCGTGCGACTCAATATGGCCCAGTCTGGCGTGGGGCTTTTTACCCGCGTTGTCCCGTGTACCCGTGTCTACCCGTGCGACCAAATTCGGCCAAGTCTGGCGTGAGGCGATTCACCCGCGTTGTCCCGTGTACCCGTGCGACTCAATACGGCCCAGTCTGGCGTGGGGCTTTTTACCCGCGTTATCCCATGTACCCGTGTCTACCCGTGCGACCCAATTTGGGCAAGACTAACGTGAGGCGATCCACCCTGGTTGTCCCGCGTACCCGTGCGACTCAATATGGCCAAGTCTGGCGTGGGGCTTTTACCCGCGTTGTCCCGTGTACCCGTGTCTACCCGTGAGACCCAATTTGTCCAAGTCTGGCGTGAGGTGATTCACCCGCGTTGTCCCGTGTACCCATGTTTACCCGTGCGACTCAATATGGCCCAGTCCAGCGTGGGGCTTTTTACCCGCGTTGTCCCGTGTCCCCGTGTCTACCCGTGCGACCCATTTTGGCCAAGTCTGGCGTGAGGCGATTCACCCGCGTTGTCCCGTGTATCCGTGCGACTCAATATGGCCCAGTCTGGCCTGGGGCTTTCTATTCGCAGTGTCCCGTGTACTCGTGTCTACCCGTGCGACCCAATTCGGCCAAGACTGGCGTGAGGTGATTCACTCGGGTTGTCCCGTGTACCCGTGCGACTCAATATGGCCCAGTCTGGCGTGGGGCTTTTTACCCGCGTTGTCCCGTGTACCCGTGTCTACCCGTGCGACCCAATTTGGCCAAGTCTGGCGTGGGGCGATTCGACCGCGTTGTCCCGTGTACCCGTGTCTACCCGTGCGACCCAATTTGTCCAAGTCTGGCGTGGGGCGATTCACCCGCGTTGTCCCGTGTACCCGTGTTTACCCGTGCGACTCGATATGGCCCAGTCTGGCGTGGGGCATTATACCCGCGTTGTCCCGTGTACCCGTGCGACTCAATATGGCCCAGTCTGGCGTGGGGCTTTTTACCCGCGTTGTCCCGTGTACCCGTGTCTACCCGTGCGACCAAATTCGGCCAAGTCTGGCGTGAGGCGATTCACCCGCGTTGTCCCGTGTACCCGTGCGACTCAATACGGCCCAGTCTGGCGTGGGGCTTTTTACCCGCGTTATCCCATGTACCCGTGTCTACCCGTGCGACCCAATTTGGGCAAGACTAACGTGAGGCGATCCACCCTGGTTGTCCCGCGTACCCGTGCGACTCAATATGGCCAAGTCTGGCGTGGGGCTTTTACCCGCGTTGTCCCGTGTACCCGTGTCTACCCGTGAGACCCAATTTGTCCAAGTCTGGCGTGAGGTGATTCACCCGCGTTGTCCCGTGTACCCATGTTTACCCGTGCGACTCAATATGGCCCAGTCCAGCGTGGGGCTTTTTACCCGCGTTGTCCCGTGTCCCCGTGTCTACCCGTGCGACCCATTTTGGCCAAGTCTGGCGTGAGGCGATTCACCCGCGTTGTCCCGTGTATCCGTGCGACTCAATATGGCCCAGTCTGGCGTGGGGCTTCCTACCCGCAGTGTCCCGTGTACTCGTGTCTACCCGTGCGACCCAATTCGGCCAAGACTGGCGTGAGGTGATTCACTCGGGTTGTCCCGTGTACCCGTGCGACTCAATATGGCCCAGTCTGGCGTGGGGCTTTTTACCCGCGTTGTCCCGTGTACCCGTGTCTACCCGTGCGACCCAATTTGGCCAAGTCTGGCGTGGGGCGATTCGACCGCGTTGTCCCGTGTACCCGTGTCTACCAGTGCGACCCAATTTGTCCAAGTCTGGCGTGGGGCGATTCACCCGCGTTGTCCCGTGTACCCGTGTTTACCCGTGCGACTCGATATGGCCCAGTCTGGCGTGGGGCTTTTTACCCGCGTTGTCCCGTGTACCCGTGCGACTCAATATGGCCCAGTCTGGCATGGGGCTTTTTACCCGCGTTGTCCCGTGTACCCGTGCGACTCAATATGGCCCAGTCTGGCGTGGGGCTTTTACCCGCGTTGTCTCGTGTACCCGTGTCTACCCGTGCGACCCAATTTGTCCGAGTCTGGCGTGGGGCGATTCACCCGCGTTGTCCCGTGTACCCGTGTTTACCCGTGCGACTCAATATGGCCCAGTCTGGCGTGGGGCTTTTTACCCCCGTTGTCCCGTGTACCCGTGTCTACCCGTGCGACCAAATTTGGCCAAGTCTGGCGTGAGGCGGATCACCCGCGTTGTCCCGTGTACCCGTGCGACTCAATACGGCCCAGTCTGGCGTGGGGCTTTTCACCCGCTTTATACCATATACCCGTGTCTACCCGTGCGACCCAATTCGGTCAAGACTAACGTGAGGCGATCCACCCTGGTTGTCCCGCGTACCCGTGCGACTCAATATGGCCCAGTCTGGCGTGGGGCTTTTACCCGCGTTGTCCCGTGTACCCGTGTCTACCCGTGCGACTCAATATGGCCCAGTCTGGCGTGGGGCTTTTTACCCGCGTTGTCCCATGTACCCATGTCTACTCGTGCGACCCAATTTGGCCAAGTCTGGCGTGAGGCGATTCACCCGCGTTGTCCCGTGTAGCCGTCCGTCTCAATATGGCCCAGTCTGGGGTGGGGCTTTTTACCCGGGGTGTCCCGTGTACCCGTGTCTACCCGTGCGACCCAATTTGGCCAAGACTGGCGTGAGATGATTCACCCGCGTTGTCCCGTGTACCCGTGTCACTCAATATGGCCCCGTCTGGCGTGGGGCTTTTTACCCGCGTTGTCCCGTGTACCCGTGTCTACCCGTGCGACCCAATTTGGCCAAGTCTGGCTTGAGGCGATTCACCGGCGTTGTCCCGTGTACCCGTGCACATCAATATGGCCCAGTCTGGCGTGGGGCTTTTTACCCGGGTTGTCCCGTGTACCCGTGTCTACACGTGCGACCCGATTTGGCCAAGACTGGCGTGAGATGATTCACCCGGGTTGTACCGTGTACCCGTGCGACTCAATATGGCCCAGTCTGGCGTGGGGCTCCTTACCCGCGTTGTCCCGTGTACCCGTGCGACTCAATATGGCCCAGTCTAGCGTGGGGCTTTTTACCCGCGTTGTCCCGTGTACCCGTGTCTACCCGTGCGACGCAATTTGTCCAAGACTGGCGTGAGGCGATTCACACGGGTTGTCCCGTGTACCCGTGCGACTCAATATGGCCCAGTCTGGCGGGGGGCTTTTTACCCGCGTTGTCCCGTGTACCCGTGTCTACCCGTGCGACCCAATTCGGCCAAGTCTGGCGTGAGGCGATTCACCCGCGTTGTCCCGTGTACCCGTGCGACTCAATATGGCCCAGTCTGGCGTGGGGCTTTTTACCCGCGTTGTCCCGTGTACCCGTGTCTACCCGTGCGACCCAATTTGGCCAAGACTGGCGTGAGGCGATTCAACCGGGTTGTCCCGTGTACCCGTGCGACTCAATATGGCCCAGTCTGGCGTGGGGCTTTTTACCCGCGTTGTCCCGTGTACCCGTGTCTACCCGTGCGACCCAATTTGTCCAAGTCTGGCGTGAGGCGATTCACCCGCGTTGTCCCGTGTACCCGTGCGACTCAATATGGCCCAGTCTGGCGTGGGGCTTTTCACCCACGTTGTCCCGTGTACCCGTGCGACTCAATATGGCCCAGTCTGGCATGGGGCTTTTTACCCGCGTTGTCCCGTGTACCCGTGCGACTCAATATGGCCCAGTCTGGCGTGGGGCTTTTACCCGCGTTGTCCCGTTTACCCGTGTCTACCCGTGCGACCCAATTTGTCCGAGTCTGGCGTGGGGCGATTCACCCGCGTTGTCCCGTGTACCCGTGTTTACCCGTGCGACTCGATATGGCCCAGTCTGGCGTGGGGCATTATACCCGCGTTGTCCCGTGTACCCGTGCGACTCAATATGGCCCAGTCTGGCGTGGGGCTTTTTACCCGCGTTGTCCCGTGTACCCGTGTCTACCCGTGCGACCAAATTCGGCCAAGTCTGGCGTGAGGCGATTCACCCGCGTTGTCCCGTGTACCCGTGCGACTCAATACGGCCCAGTCTGGCGTGGGGCTTTTTACCAGCGTTATCCCATGTACCCGTGTCTACCCGTGCGACCCAATTTGGCCAAGACTAACGTGAGGCGATCCACCCTGGTTGTCCCGCGTACCCGTGCGACTCAATATGGCCCAGTCTGGCGTGGGGCTTTCACCCGCGTTGTCCCGTGTCCCCGTGTCTACCCGTGCGACCCATTTTGGCCAAGTCTGGCGTGAGGCGATTCACCCGCGTTGTCCCGTGTACCCGTGCGACTCAATATGGCCCAGTCTGGCGTGTGGCTATTTACCCGCGTTGTCCCGTGTACCCGTGTCTACCCGTGCGACCCAATTTGTCCAAGTCTGGCGTGAGGCGATTCACCCGCGTTGTCCCGTGTACCCGTGCGACTCAATATGGCCCAGTCTGGCGTGGGGCTTTTCACCCACGTTGTCCCGTGTACCCGTGCGACTCAATATGGCCCAGTCTGGCATGGGGCTTTTTACCCGCGTTGTCCCGTGTACCCGTGCGACTCAATATGGCCCAGTCTGGCGTGGGGCTTTTTACCCGCGTTGTCCCGTGTACCCGTGTCTACCCGTGGGACCAAATTCGGCCAAGTCTGGCGTGAGGCGATTCACCCGCGTTGTCCCGTGTACCCGTGCGACCCAATACGGCCCAGTCTGGCGTGGGGCTTTTTACCCGCGTTATCCCATGTACCCGTGTCTACCCGTGCGACCCAATTTGGCCAAGACTAACGTGAGGCGATCCTTCCTGGTTGTCCCGCGTACCCGTGCGACTCAATATGGCCCAGTCTGGCGTGGGGCTTTCACCCGCGTTGTCCCGTGTCCCCGTGTCTACCCGTGCGACCCATTTTGGCCAAGTCTGGCGTGAGGCGATTCACCCGCGTTGTCCCGTGTACCCGTATCACTCAATATGGCCCAGTCTGGCGTGGGGCTTCTTACCCGCGTTGTCCCGTGTACCCGTGTCTACCCGTGCGACCCAATTTAGCCAAGACTGGCTCGAGGCGATTCACCCAGGTTGTCCCGCATACCCGTGCAACTCGAGATGGCCCAGTCTGGCGTGGGGCTTTTACCCGCGTTGTTCCTTGTACCCGTGTCTACCCGTGCGACCCAATTTGTTCAAGTCTGGCGTGAGGCGATTCACCCGCGTTGTCCCGTGTACCCGTGTTCACCCGTGCGACTCAATATGGCCCAGTCTAGCGTGGGACTTTTTACCCGCGTTGTCTCGTGTACCCGTGTCTCCCCGTGCGACCCAATTTGGCCAAGACTGGCGTCAGGCGATTCACCCGGGTTGTCCCGTGTACCCGTGCGACTCAATATGGCCCAGTCTGGCGTGGGGTTTTTTACCCGCGTTGTCCCGTGTACCCGTGCCACTCAATATGGCCCAGTCTGGCGTGGGGCTTTTTACCCGCGTTGTCCCGTGTACTAGTAACTACCCGTGCGACCTAATTTGGCCAAGACCGGCGTGAGGCGATTCACCCGGGTTGTCCCGCGTACCCGTGCGACTCATTATCCCCCAGTCTGGCGTGGGACTTTTACCCGCGTTGTCCCGTGTACCCGTGTCTACCCGTGCGACCCTATTTGTCCAAGTCTGGCGTGAGGCGATTCACCCGCGTTGTCCCGTGTACCCGTGCGACTCAATATGGCCCATGATCGCGTGGGGCTTTTTACCCGCGTTGTCCCGTGTACCCGTGCGACTCAATGTGGCCCAGTCTGGCGTGGGGCTTTTCACCCGCGTTGTCCCGTGTACCCGCGTCTACCCGTGCGACCCAATTTGGCCAAGACTGGCGTGAGGCGATTCACCCGGGTTGTCCCGTGTACCCGTGCGACTCAATATGTCCCAGTCTGGCGTGGGGCTTTTACCCGCGTTGTCCCGTGTACCCGTGTCTACCCGTGCGACCCAATTCGTCCAAGTCTGGCGTGAGGCGATTTACCCGGGTTGTCCCGTGTACCCGTGCGACTCAATATGGCCCAGTCTGGCGTGGGGCTTTTTACCCGCGTTGTCCCGTGTACCCGTGCGACTCAATATGGCCCAGTCTAGCGTGGGGCTTTTCACCCGCGTTGTCCCGCGCACCCGTGTCTACCCGTGCGACCCAATTTGGCCAGGACTGGCGTGAGGCGATTCACCCGGGTTGTCCCGTGTACCCGTGCACATCAATATGGCCCAGTCTGGCGTGGGGCTTTCCACCCGGGTTGTCCCGTGTACCCGTGTCTACCCGTGCGACCCAATTTGTTCAAGTCTGGCGTGAGGCGATCCACCCGCGTTGTCCCGTGTACCCGTGTTTACCCGTGCGACTCAATATGGCCCAGTCTGGCGTGGGGCTTTTTACCCGCGTTGTCCCGTGTACCCGTGTCTACCCGTGCGACCCAATTTGGCCAAGTCTGGCGTGAGGCGATTCACCCGCGTTGTCCCGTGTACCCGTGCCAGTTAATATGGCCCATTCTGGCGTGGGGCTTCTCACCCGCGTTGTCCCGTGTACCCGTGTCTGCCCGTGCGACCCAATTTGGCCAAGACTGGCGTGAGGTGATTCATCCGGGTTTTCCCGTGTACCCGTGCGACCCAATATGGCCCAGTCTGGCGTGGGGCTTCTCACCCGCGTTGTCCCGTGTACCCGTGTCTACCCGTGCGACCCAATTTGGCCAAGTCTGGCGTGAGGCGATTCACCCGCATTGTTCCGTACACCCGTGCGACTCAATATGGCCAAGACTGGCGTGAGGTGATTCACCCGGGTTGTCCCGTGTACCCGTGCGACTTAATATGGCCCAGTCTGGCGTGGGGCTTTGTACCCGCGTTGTCCCGTGTACCCGTGCGACTCAATATGGCCCCGTCTGGCGTGGGGCTTTTTACCCCCGTTGTCCCGAGTACCCGTGTCTACCCGTGCGACCCAATTTGGCCAAGTCTGGCGTGGGGCAATTCACCCGCGTTGTCCCGTGTACCCGTGCACATGAATATGGCCCAGTTTGGCTTGGGGCTTTTTACCCGCGTTGTCCCGTATACCCGTGTTTACCCGTGCGACCCGATTTGGCCAAGACTGGCGTGAGATGATTCACCCGGGTTGTCCCGTGTACCCGTCAGACTCAATATGGCCCAGTCTGGCGTGGGGCTTTTTACCCGCGTTGTCCCGTGTACCTGTGCCACTCAATATGGCCAAGACTGGCGTGAGGTCATTCACCCGCGTTGTCCCGTGTACCCGTGCGACTCAATATGGCCCCATCTGGCGTGGGGCTTTTCACTCGCGTTGTCCCGTGTACCCGTGTCTACCCGTGCGACCCAATTTGGCCAAGTCTGGCGTGAGGTGATTCACCCGCGTTGTCCCGTGTACCCGTGTCTACCCGTGCGACCCAATTTGGCCAAGTCTGGCGTGAGGCGATTCACCCGCGTTGTCCCGTGTACCCGTGCGACTCAATATGGCCCAGTCTGGCGTGGGGCTTCTCACCCGCGATGTCCCGTGTACCCGTGTTTACCCGTGCGACCATATTTGACCAAGACTGGCGTGAGGCGATTCACCCGCGTTGTCCCGTGTACCCGTCCGACTCAATATGGCCCAGTCTAGCGTTGGGCTTTTTACCCGTGTTGTTCCGTGTACCCGTCTCTACCCGTGCGACCCAATTTGGCCAAGACTGGCGTGAGGCGATTCACCCGGGTTGTCCCGTGTACCCGTGCGACTCAATATGGCCCAGTCTGGCGTTGGGCTTTTTACCCGCGTTGTCCCGGGTACCCGTGCGACTCAATATGACCCAGTCTGGCGTGGGGCTTCTTACCCGCTTTGTCGTGTGTACCCGTGCGACTCAATATGGCCCAGTCTGGCTCGGGGCTTTTCACCCGCTTTGTCCGGTGTACCCGTGTCTACCCGTGCGACCCAATTTGGCCAAGACTGGCGTGAGGCGATTCACCCGGGTTGTCCCGTGTACCCGTGCGCCTCCATATGGCCCAGTCTGGCGTGGGGCTTTTTACCCGCGTTGTCCCGTGTACCCGTGTCTACCCGTGCGACCCAGTTTGTCCAAGTCTGGCGTGAGGCGATTCACCCGCGTTGTCCCGTGTACCCGTGCGACTCAATATGGCCCATGCTCGCGTGGGGCTTTTTACCCGCGTTGTCCCGTGTACCCGTATCACTCAATATGGCCCAGTCTGGCGTGGGGCTTCTTACCCGCGTTGTCCCGTGTACCCGTGTCTACCCGTGCGACCCAATTTTGCCAAGACTGGCTCGAGGCGATTCACCCAGGTTGTCCCGCGTACCCGTGCAACTCGAGATGGCCCAGTCTGGCGTGGGGCTTCTACCCATCTTGTTCCTTGTACCCGTGTCTACCCGTGCGACCCAATTTGTTCAAGTCTGGCGTGAGGCGATTCACCCGTGTTGTCCCGTGTACCCGTAATCACCCGTGCGACTCAATATGGCCCAGTCTAGCGTGGGGCTTTTTACCCGCGTTGTCCCGTGTACCTGTGCCACTCAATATGGCCAAGACTGACGTGAGGTCATTCACCCGCGTTGTCCCGTGTACCCGTGCGACTCAATATGGCCCCGTCTGGCGTGGGGCTTTTCACCCGCGTTGTCCCGTTTACCCGTGTCTACCCGTGCGACCCAATTTGGCCAAGTCTGGCGTGAGGCGATTCACCCCCGTTGACCCGTGTACCCGTGCGACTCAATATGGCCCAGTCTGGCGTGGGGTTTTTTACCCGCGTTGTCCCGTGTACCCGTGCCACTCAATATGGCCCAGTCTGGCGTGGGGCTTTTCACCCGCGTTGTCCCGTGTACTCGTATCTACCCGTGCGACCTGATTTGGCCAAGACCGGCGTGAGGCGATTCACCCGGGTTGTCCCGCGTACCCGTGCGACTCATTATCCACCAGTCTGGCGTGGGGCTTCTACCCGGATTGTTCCAATATACCCGTGTCTACCCGTGCGACCCAATTTGTTCAAGTCTGGCGTGAGGCGATTCACCCGCGTTGTCCCGTGTACCCGTAATCACCCGTGCGACTCAATATGGCCCAGTCTAGCGTGGGGCTTTTTACCCGCGTTGTCCCGTGTACCTGTGCCACTCAATATGGCCAAGACTGACGTGAGGTCATTCACCCGCGTTGTCCCGTGTACCCGTGCGACTCAATATGGCCCCGTCTGGCGTGGGGCTTTTCACCCGCGTTGTCCCGTGTACTCGTATCTACCCGTGCGACCTAATTTGGCCAAGACCGGCGTGAGGCGATTCACCCGGGTTGTCCCGCGTACCCGTGCGACTCATTATCCCCCAGTCTGGGGTGGGACTTTTACCCGCGTTGTCCCGTGTACCCGTGTCTACCCGTGCGACCCTATTTGTCCAAGTCTGGCGTGAGGCGATTCACCCGCGTTGTCCCGTGTACCCGTGCGACTCAATATGGCCCATGATCGCGTGGGGCTTTTTACCCGCGTTGTCCCGTGTACCCGTGCGACTCAATGTGGCCCAGTCTGGCGTGGGGCTTTTCACCCGCGTTGTCCCGTGTACCCGCGTCTACCCGTGCGACCCAATTTGGCCAAGACTGGCGTGAGGCTTTTTACCCCCGTTGTCCCGTGTACCCGTGTCTACCCGTGCGACCAAATTTGGCCAAGTCTGGCGTGAGGCGATTCACCCGCGTTGTCCCGTGTACCCGTGCGACTCAATACGGCCCAGTCTGGCGTGGGGCTTTTTACCAGCTTTATCCCATATACCCGTGTCTACCCGTGCGACCCAATATGGCCAAGACTAACGTGAGGCGAACCACCCTGGTTGTCCCGCGTACCCGTGCGACTCAATATGGCCCAGTCTGGCGTGGGGCTTCTACCCGCGTTGTCCCGTGTACCCGTGTCTACCCGTGAGACCCAATTTGTCCAAGTCTGGCGTGAGGCGATTCACCCGCGTTGTCCCGTGTACCCATGTTTACCCGTGCGACTCGATATGGCCCAGTCCAGCGTGGGGCTTTTCACCCGCGTTGTCCCGTGTACCCGTGTCTACCCGTGCGACCCATTTTGGCCAAGTCTGGCGTGAGGCGATTCACCCGCGTTGTCCCGTGTATCCGTGCGACTCAATATGGCCCAGTCTGGCGTGGGGCTTCCTACCCGCAGTGTCCCGTGTACCCGTGCGACTCAATACGGCCCAGTCTGGCGTGGGGCTTTTTACCCGCTTTATCCCATATACCCGTGTCTACCCGTGCGACCCAATTCGGCCAAGACTGGCGTGAGGTGATTCACTCGGGTTGTCCCGTGTACCCGTGCGACTCAATATGGCCCAGTCTGGCGTGGGGCTTTTTACCCGCGTTGTCCCGTGTACCCGTGTCTACCCGTGCGACCCAATTTGGCCAAGTCTGGCGTGAGGCGATTCACCCGCGTTGACCCGTGTACCCGTGCGACTCAATATGGCCCAGTCTGGCGTGGGGCTTTTCACCCGCGTTGTCCCGTTTACCCGTGTCTACCCGTGTGACCCAATTTGGCCAAGTCTGGCGTGAGGCGATTCACCCGCGTTGACCCGTGTACCCGTGCGACTCAATATGGCCCAGTCTGGCGTGGGGCTTTTCACCCGCGTTGTCCCGTGTACCCGTGTCTACCCGTGCGACCCAATTTGGCCAAGACTGGCGTGAGGTGATTCACCCGGCTTGTCCCGTGTACCCGTGCGACTCAATATGGCCCAGTCTGGCGTGGGGCTTCTACCCGCGTTGTCCCGTGTACCCGTGTCTACCCGTGCGACCCTATTTGTCCAAGTCTGGCGTGAGGCGATTCACCCGCGTTGTCCCGTGTACCCGTGCGACTCAATATGGCCCATGATCGCGTGGGGCTTTTTACCCGCGTTGTCCCGTGTACCCGTGCGACTCAATGTGGCCCAGTCTGGCGTGGGGCTTTTCACCCGCGTTGTCCCGTGTACCCGCGTCTACCCGTGCGACCCAATTTGGCCAAGACTGGCGTGAGGCTTTTTACCCCCGTTGTCCCGTGTACCCGTGTCTACCCGTGCGACCAAATTTGGCCAAGTCTGGCGTGAGGCGATTCACCCGCGTTGTCCCGTGTACCCGTGCGACTCAATACGGCCCAGTCTGGCGTGGGGCTTTTTACCAGCTTTATCCCATATACCCGTGTCTACCCGTGCGACCCAATATGGCCAAGACTAACGTGAGGCGAACCACCCTGGTTGTCCCGCGTACCCGTGCGACTCAATATGGCCCAGTCTGGCGTGGGGCTTCTACCCGCGTTGTCCCGTGTACCCGTGTCTACCCGTGAGACCCAATTTGTCCAAGTCTGGCGTGAGGCGATTCACCCGCGTTGTCCCGTGTACCCATGTTTACCCGTGCGACTCGATATGGCCCAGTCCAGCGTGGGGCTTTTCACCCGCGTTGTCCCGTGTACCCGTGTCTACCCGTGCGACCCATTTTGGCCAAGTCTGGCGTGAGGCGATTCACCCGCGTTGTCCCGTGTATCCGTGCGACTCAATATGGCCCAGTCTGGCGTGGGGCTTCCTACCCGCAGTGTCCCGTGTACCCGTGCGACTCAATACGGCCCAGTCTGGCGTGGGGCTTTTTACCCGCTTTATCCCATATACCCGTGTCTACCCGTGCGACCCAATTCGGCCAAGACTGGCGTGAGGTGATTCACTCGGGTTGTCCCGTGTACCCGTGCGACTCAATATGGCCCAGTCTGGCGTGGGGCTTTTTACCCGCGTTGTCCCGTGTACCCGTGTCTACCCGTGCGACCCAATTTGGCCAAGTCTGGCGTGAGGCGATTCACCCGCGTTGACCCGTGTACCCGTGCGACTCAATATGGCCCAGTCTGGCGTGGGGCTTTTCACCCGCGTTGTCCCGTTTACCCGTGTCTACCCGTGTGACCCAATTTGGCCAAGTCTGGCGTGAGGCGATTCACCCGCGTTGACCCGTGTACCCGTGCGACTCAATATGGCCCAGTCTGGCGTGGGGCTTTTCACCCGCGTTGTCCCGTGTACCCGTGTCTACCCGTGCGACCCAATTTGGCCAAGACTGGCGTGAGGTGATTCACCCGGCTTGTCCCGTGTACCCGTGCGACTCAATATGGCCCAGTCTGGCGTGGGGCTTCTACCCGCGTTGTCCCGTGTACCCGTGTCTACCCGTGAGACCCAATTTGTCCAAGTCTGACTTGAGGCGATTCACCCGGGTTGTCCCGTGTACCCGTGCGACTCAATATGGCCCAGTCTGGCGTGGGGCTTTTTACCCGCGTTGTCCCGTGTACCCGTGCGACTCAATATGGCCCAGTCTGGCGTGGGGCTTTTACCCGCGTTGTCCCGTGTACACGTGTCTACCCGTGCGACCCATTTTGTCCAAGTCCGGCGTGAGGCGATTCACCCGCGTTGTCCCGTGTACCCGTGTTTACCCGTACGACTCAATATGGCCCAGTCTGGTGTGGGGCTTATACCCGCGTTGTCCCGTGTACCCGTGTCTACCCGTGCGACCCAATTTGGCCAGGACTGGCGTGAGGCGATTCACCCGGGTTGTCCCGTGTACCCGTGCGACTCAATATGACCCAGTCTGGCGTGGGGCTTTTTACCCGCGTTGTCCCGTGTACCCGTGTTTACCCGTACGACTCAATATGGCCCAGTCTGGTGTGGGGCTTATACCCGCGTTGTCCCGCGCACCCGTGTCTACCCGTGCGACCCAAATTGGCCAGGACTGGCGTGAGGCGATTCACCCGGGTTGTCCCGTGTACCCGTGAAACTCAATATGGCCCAGTCTGGCGTGGGGCTTTTTACCCGCGTAGTCCCGTGTACCCGTGTCTACCCGTGCGACCCAATTTGTCCAAGTCTGGCGTGAGGCGATTCACCCGCGTTGTCCCGTGTACCCGTGCGACTCAATATGGCCCATGCTCGCGTGGGGCTTCTCACCCGCGTTGTCCCGTGTACCCGTGTCTGCCCGTGCGACCCAATTTGGCCAAGACTGGCGTGAGGTGATTCACCCGGGTTTTCCCGTGTACCCGTGCGACCCAATATGGCCCAGTCTGGCGTGGGGCTTCTCACCCGCGTTGTCCCGTGTACCCGTGTCTACCCGTGCGACCCAATTTGGCCAAGTCTGGCGTGAGGCGATTCACCCGCATTGTTCCGTACACCCGTGCGACTCAATATGGCCCAGTCTGGCGTGGGGCTTTTACCCGCGTTGTTCCTTGTACCCGTGTCTACCCGTGCGACCCAATTTGTTCAAGTCTGGCGTGAGGCGATTCACCCCCGTTGTCCCGTGTACCCGTGTTCACCCGTGCGACTCAATATGGCCCAGTCTAGCGTGGGACTTTTTACCCGCGTTGTCCCGTGTACCCGTGTCTACCCGTGCGACCCTATTTGTCCAAGTCTGGCGTGAGGGGATTCACCCGCGTTGTCCCGTGTACCCGTGCGACTCAATGTGGCCCAGTCTGGCGTGGGGCTTTTCACCCGCGTTGTCCCGTGTACCCGCGTCTACCCGTGCGACCCAATTTGGCCAAGACTGGCGTGAGGCTTTTTACCCCCGTTGTCCCGTGTACCCGTGTCTACCCGTGCGACCAAATTTGGCCAAGTCTGGCGTGAGGCGATTCACCCGCGTTGTCCCGTGTACCCGTGCGACTCAATACGGCCCAGTCTGGCGTGGGGCTTCTTACCCGCTTTATCCCATATACCCGTGTCTACCCGTGCGACCCAATTTGGCCAAGACTAACGTGAGGCGATCCACCCTGGTTGTCCCGCGTACCCGTGCGACTCAATATGGCCCAGTCTGGCGTGGGGCTTTTACCCGCGTTGTCCCGTGTACCCGTGTCTACCCGTGAGACCCAATTTGTCCAAGTCTGGCGTGAGGCGATTCACCCGCGTTGTACCGTGTACCCATGTTTACCCGTGCGACTCAATATGGCCCAGTCCAGCGTGGGGCTTTTTACCCGCGTTGTCCCGTGTACCCGTTTCTACCCGTGCGACCCATTTTGGCCAAGTCTGGCGTGAGGCGATTCACCCGCGTTGTCCCGTGTATCCGTGCGACTCAATATGGCCCAGTCTGGCGTGGGGCTTCCTACCCGCAGTGTCCCGTGTACTCGTGTCTACCCGTGCGACCCAATTCGGCCAAGACTGGCGTGAGGTGATTCACTCGGGTTGTCCCGTGTACCCGTGCGACTCAATATGGCCCAGTCTGGCGTGGGGCTTTTTACCCGCGTTGTCCCGTGTACCCGTGTCTACCCGTTCGACCCAATTTGGCCAAGTCTGGCGTGAGGCGATTCACCCGCGTTGACCCGTGTACCCGTGCGACTCAATATGGCCCAGTCTGGCGTGGGGCTTTTCACCCGCGTTGTCCCGTTTACCCGTGTCTACCCGTGCGACCCAATTTGGCCAAGTCTGGCGTGAGGCGATTCACCCGCGTTGACCCGTGTACCCGTGCGACTCAATATGGCCCAGTCTGGCGTGGGGCTTTTCACCCGCGTTGTCCCGTTTACCCGTGTCTACCCGTGCGACCCAATTTGGCCAAGTCTGGCGTGAGGCGATTCACCCGCGTTGACCCGTGTACCCGTGCGACTCAATATGGCCCAGTCTGGCGTGGGGCTTTTCACCCGCGTTGTCCCGTTTACCCGTGTCTACCCGTGCGACCCAATTTGTCCAAGTCTGGCGTGAGTCGATTTACCCGCGTTGTCCCGTGTACCCGTGTTTACCCGTGCGACTCAATATGGCCCAGTCTGGCGTGGGGCTTTTTACCCGCGTTGTCCCATGTACCCATGTCTACTCGTGCGACCCAATTTGGCCAAGACTGGCGTGAGGTGATTCACTCGGGTTGTCCCGTGTACCCGTGCGACTCAATATGGCCCAGTCTGGCGTGGGGCTTTTTACCCGCGTTGTCCCGTGTACCCGTGTCTACCCGTGCGACCCAATTTGGCCAAGTCTGGCGTGAGGCGATTCACCCGCGTTGACCCGTGTACCCGTGCGACTCAATATGGCCCAGTCTGGCGTGGGGCTTTTCACCCGCGTTGTCCCGTTTACCCGTGTCTACCCGTGTGACCCAATTTGGCCAAGTCTGGCGTGAGGCGATTCACCCGCGTTGACCCGTGTACCCGTGCGACTCAATATGGCCCAGTCTGGCGTGGGGCTTTTCACCCGCGTTGTCCCGTGTACCCGTGTCTACCCGTGAGACCCAATTTGTCCAAGTCTGACTTGAGGCGATTCACCCGGGTTGTCCCGTGTACCCGTGCGACTCAATATGGCCCAGTCTGGCGTGGGGCTTTTTACCCGCGTTGTCCCGTGTACCCGTGCGACTCAATATGGCCCAGTCTGGCGTGGGGCTTTTACCCGCGTTGTCCCGTGTACACGTGTCTACCCGTGCGACCCATTTTGTCCAAGTCCGGCGTGAGGCGATTCACCCGCGTTGTCCCGTGTACCCGTGTTTACCCGTACGACTCAATATGGCCCAGTCTGGTGTGGGGCTTATACCCGCGTTGTCCCGTGTACCCGTGTCTACCCGTGCGACCCAATTTGTCCAAGTCTGACTTGAGGCGATTCACCCGGGTTGTCCCGTGTACCCGTGCGACTCAATATGACCCAGTCTGGCGTGGGGCTTTTTACCCGCGTTGTCCCGTGTACCCGTGTTTACCCGTACGACTCAATATGGCCCAGTCTGGTGTGGGGCTTATACCCGCGTTGTCCCGCGCACCCGTGTCTACCCGTGCGACCCAAATTGGCCAGGACTGGCGTGAGGCGATTCACCCGGGTTGTCCCGTGTACCCGTGAAACTCAATATGGCCCAGTCTGGCGTGGGGCTTTTTACCCGCGTAGTCCCGTGTACCCGTGTCTACCCGTGCGACCCAATTTGTCCAAGTCTGGCGTGAGGCGATTCACCCGCGTTGTCCCGTGTACCCGTGCGACTCAATATGGCCCATGCTCGCGTGGGGCTTCTCACCCGCGTTGTCCCGTGTACCCGTGTCTGCCCGTGCGACCCAATTTGGCCAAGACTGGCGTGAGGTGATTCACCCGGGTTTTCCCGTGTACCCGTGCGACCCAATATGGCCCAGTCTGGCGTGGGGCTTCTCACCCGCGTTGTCCCGTGTACCCGTGTCTACCCGTGCGACCCAATTTGGCCAAGTCTGGCGTGAGGCGATTCACCCGCATTGTTCCGTACACCCGTGCGACTCAATATGGCCCAGTCTGGCGTGGGGCTTTTACCCGCGTTGTTCCTTGTACCCGTGTCTACCCGTGCGACCCAATTTGTTCAAGTCTGGCGTGAGGCGATTCACCCCCGTTGTCCCGTGTACCCGTGTTCACCCGTGCGACTCAATATGGCCCAGTCTAGCGTGGGACTTTTTACCCGCGTTGTCCCGTGTACCCGTGTCTACCCGTGCGACCCTATTTGTCCAAGTCTGGCGTGAGGCGATTCACCCGCGTTGTCCCGTGTACCCGTGCGACTCAATGTGGCCCAGTCTGGCGTGGGGCTTTTCACCCGCGTTGTCCCGTGTACCCGCGTCTACCCGTGCGACCCAATTTGGCCAAGACTGGCGTGAGGCTTTTTACCCCCGTTGTCCCGTGTACCCGTGTCTACCCGTGCGACCAAATTTGGCCAAGTCTGGCGTGAGGCGATTCACCCGCGTTGTCCCGTGTACCCGTGCGACTCAATACGGCCCAGTCTGGCGTGGGGCTTCTTACCCGCTTTATCCCATATACCCGTGTCTACCCGTGCGACCCAATTTGGCCAAGACTAACGTGAGGCGATCCACCCTGGTTGTCCCGCGTACCCGTGCGACTCAATATGGCCCAGTCTGGCGTGGGGCTTTTACCCGCGTTGTCCCGTGTACCCGTGTCTACCCGTGAGACCCAATTTGTCCAAGTCTGGCGTGAGGCGATTCACCCGCGTTGTACCGTGTACCCATGTTTACCCGTGCGACTCAATATGGCCCAGTCCAGCGTGGGGCTTTTTACCCGCGTTGTCCCGTGTACCCGTTTCTACCCGTGCGACCCATTTTGGCCAAGTCTGGCGTGAGGCGATTCACCCGCGTTGTCCCGTGTATCCGTGCGACTCAATATGGCCCAGTCTGGCGTGGGGCTTCCTACCCGCAGTGTCCCGTGTACTCGTGTCTACCCGTGCGACCCAATTTGGCCAAGACTGGCGTGAGGTGATTCACTCGGGTTGTCCCGTGTACCCGTGCGACTCAATATGGCCCAGTCTGGCGTGGGGCTTTTCACCCGCGTTGTCCCGTTTACCCGTGTCTACCCGTGCGACCCAATTTGGCCAAGTCTGGCGTGAGGCGATTCACCCGCGTTGACCCGTGTACCCGTGCGACTCAATATGGCCCAGTCTGGCGTGGGGCTTTTCACCCGCGTTGTCCCGTTTACCCGTGTCTACCCGTGCGACCCAATTTGGACAAGTCTGGCGTGAGGCGATTCACCCGCGTTGACCCGTGTACCCGTGCGACTCAATATGGCCCAGTCTGGCGTGGGGCTTTTCACCCGCGTTGTCCCGTTTACCCGTGTCTACCCGTGCGACCCAATTTGTCCAAGTCTGGCGTGAGTCGATTTACCCGCGTTGTCCCGTGTACCCGTGTTTACCCGTGCGACTCAATATGGCCCAGTCTGGCGTGGGGCTTTTTACCCGCGTTGTCCCATGTACCCATGTCTACTCGTGCGACCCAATTTGGCCAAGTCTGGCGTGAGGCGATTCACCCGCGTTGTCCCGTGTAGCCGTCCGTCTCAATATGGCCCAGTCCTGCGTGGGCCTTTTTACCCGCGTTGTCCCGTGTACCCGTGTCTACCCGTGCGACCCAATTTGGCCAAGACTGGCTCGAGGCGATTCACCCAGGTTGTCCCGCGTACCCGTGCAACTCGAGATGGCCCAGTCTGGCGTGGGGCTTCTACCCGCGTTGTTCCTTGTACCCGTGTCTACCCGTGCGACCCAATTTGTTCAAGTCTGGCGTGAGGCGATTCACCCGCGTTGTCCCGTGTACCCGTAATCACCCGTGCGACTCAATATGGCCCAGTCTAGCGTGGGGCTTTTTACCCGCGTTGTCCCGTGTACCTGTGCCACTCAATATGGCCAAGACTGACGTGAGGTCATTCACCCGCGTTGTCCCGTGTACCCGTGCGACTCAATATGGCCCCGTCTGGCGTGGGGCTTTTCACCCGCGTTGTCCCGTTTACCCGTGTCTTCCCGTGCGACCCAATTTGGCCAAGTCTGGCGTGAGGCGATTCACCCGCGTTGACCCGTGTACCCGTGCGACTCAATATGGCCCAGTCTGGCGTGGGGTTTTTTACCCGCGTTGTCCCGTGTACCCGTGCCACTCAATATGGCCCAGTCTGGCGTGGGGCTTTTCACCCGCGTTGTCCCGTGTACTCGTATCTACCCGTGCGACCTAATTTGGCCAAGACCGGCGTGAGGCGATTCACCCGGGTTGTCCCGCGTACCCGTGCGACTCATTATCCCCCAGTCTGGCGTGGGGCTTCTACCCGCGTTGTTCCTTGTACCCGTGTCTACCCGTGCGACCCAATTTGTTCAAGTCTGGCGTGAGGCGATTCACCCGCGTTGTCCCGTGTACCCGTAATCACCCGTGCGACTCAATATGGCCCAGTCTAGCGTGGGGCTTTTTACCCGCGTTGTCCCGTGTACCTGTGCCACTCAATATGGCCAAGACTGACGTGAGGTCATTCACCCGCGTTGTCCCGTGTACCCGTGCGACTCAATATGGCCCCGTCTGGCGTGGGGCTTTTCACCCGCGTTGTCCCGTGTACTCGTATCTACCCGTGCGACCTAATTTGGCCAAGACCGGCGTGAGGCGATTCACCCGGGTTGTCCCGCGTACCCGTGCGACTCATTATCCCCCAGTCTGGCGTGGGACTTTTACCCGCGTTGTCCCGTGTACCCGTATCTACCCGTGCGACTCAATATGGCCCCGTCTGGCGTGGGGCTTTTCACCCGCGTTGTCCCGTGTACTCGTATCTACCCGTGCGACCTAATTTGGCCAAGACCGGCGTGAGGCGATTCACCCGCGTTGTCCCGTGTACCCGTGCGACTCAATATGGCCCATGATCGCGTGGGGCTTTTTACCCGCGTTGTCCCGTGTACCCGTGCGACTCAATGTGGCCCAGTCTGGCGTGGGGCTTTTCACCCGCGTTGTCCCGTGTACCCGCGTCTACCCGTGCGACCCAATTTGGCCAAGACTGGCGTGAGGCTTTTTACCCCCGTTGTCCCGTGTACCCGTGTCTACCCGTGCGACCAAATTTGGCCAAGTCTGGCGTGAGGCGATTCACCCGCGTTGTCCCGTGTACCCGTGCGACTCAATACGGCCCAGTCTGGCGTGTGGCTTTTTACCCGCTTTATCCCATATACCCGTGTCTACCCGTGCGACCCAATATGGCCAAGACTAACGTGAGGCGAACCACCCTGGTTGTCCCGCGTACCCGTGCGACTCAATATGGCCCAGTCTGGCGTGGGGCTTCTACCCGCGTTGTCCCGTGTACCCGTGTCTACCCGTGAGACCCAATTTGTCCAAGTCTGGCGTGAGGCGATTCACCCGCGTTGTCCCGTGTACCCATGTTTACCCGTGCGACTCGATATGGCCCAGTCCAGCGTGGGGCTTTTCACCCGCGTTGTCCCGTGTACCCGTGTCTACCCGTGCGACCCATTTTGGCCAAGTCTGGCGTGAGGCGATTCACCCGCGTTGTCCCGTGTATCCGTGCGACTCAATATGGCCCAGTCTGGCGTGGGGCTTCCTACCCGCAGTGTCCCGTGTACCCGTGCGACTCAATACGGCCCAGTCTGGCGTGGGGCTTTTTACCCGCTTTATCCCATATACCCGTGTCTACCCGTGCGACCCAATTCGGCCAAGACTGGCGTGAGGTGATTCACTCGGGTTGTCCCGTGTACCCGTGCGACTCAATATGGCCCAGTCTGGCGTGGGGCTTTTTACCCGCGTTGTCCCGTGTACCCGTGTCTACCCGTGCGACCCAATTTGGCCAAGTCTGGCGTGAGGCGATTCACCCGCGTTGACCCGTGTACCCGTGCGACTCAATATGGCCCAGTCTGGCGTGGGGCTTTTCACCCGCGTTGTCCCGTTTACCCGTGTCTACCCGTGTGACCCAATTTGGCCAAGTCTGGCGTGAGGCGATTCACCCGCGTTGACCCGTGTACCCGTGCGACTCAATATGGCCCAGTCTGGCGTGGGGCTTTTCACCCGCGTTGTCCCGTGTACCCGTGTCTACCCGTGCGACCCAATTTGGCCAAGACTGGCGTGAGGTGATTCACCCGGCTTGTCCCGTGTACCCGTGCGACTCAATATGGCCCAGTCTGGCGTGGGGCTTTTACCCGCGTTGTCCCGTGTACCCGTGTCTACCCGTGAGACCCAATTTGTCCAAGTCTGGCGTGGGCGATTCACCCGCGTTGTCCCGTGTACCCGTGTTTACCCGTGCGACTCAATATGGCCCAGTCTGGCGTGGGGCTTTTTACCCGCGTTGTCCCGTGTACCCGTGTCTACCCGTGCGACTCAATTTGGCCAAGTCTGGCGTGAGGCGATTCACCCGCGTTGTCCCGTGTACCCGTGCGACTCGATATCGCCCAGTCTGGCGTGGGGCTTTTGACCCGCGTTGTCCCGTGTACCCGTGTCTACCCGTGCGACTCAATCTGGCCAAGTCTGGCGTCAAGCGATTCACCCGGGTTGTCCCGTGTACCCGAGCGACTCAATATGGCCCAGTCTGGCGTGGGGCTTTTACCCGCGTTGTCCCGTGTACCCGTGTCTACCCGTGCGACCCAATTTGTCCAAGTCTGACTTGAGGCGATTCACCCGGGTTGTCCCGTGTACCCGTGCGACTCAATATGGCCCAGTCTGGCGTGGGGCTTTTTACCCGCGTTGTCCCGTGTACCCGTGCGACTCAATATGGCCCAGTCTGGCGTGGGGCTTTTACCCGCGTTGTCCCGTGTACACGTGTCTACCCGTGCGACCCATTTTGTCCAAGTCCGGCGTGAGGCGATTCACCCGCGTTGTCCCGTGTACCCGTGTTTACCCGTACGACTCAATATGGCCCAGTCTGATGTGGGGCTTATACCCGCGTTGTCCCGTGTACCCGTGTCTACCCGTGCGACCCAATTTGTCCAAGTCTGACTTGAGGCGATTCACCCGGGTTGTCCCGTGTACCCGTGCGACTCAATATGACCCAGTCTGGCGTGGGGCTTTTTACCCGCGTTGTCCCGTGTACCCGTGTTTACCCGTACGACTCAATATGGCCCAGTCTGGTGTGGGGCTTATACCCGCGTTGTCCCGCGCACCCGTGTCTGCCCGTGCGACCCAATTTGGCCAAGACTGGCGTGAGGTGATTCACCCGGGTTTTCCCGTGTACCCGTGCGACCCAATATGGCCCAGTCTGGCGTGGGGCTTCTCACCCGCGTTGTCCCGTGTACCCGTGTCTACCCGTGCGACCCAATTTGGCCAAGTCTGGCGTGAGGCGATTCACCCGCATTGTTCCGTACACCCGTGCGACTCAATATGGCCCAGTCTGGCGTGGGGCTTTTACCCGCGTTGTTCCTTGTACCCGTGTCTACCCGTGCGACCCAATTTGTTCAAGTCTGGCGTGAGGCGATTCACCCCCGTTGTCCCGTGTACCCGTGTTCACCCGTGCGACTCAATATGGCCCAGTCTAGCGTGGGACTTTTTACCCGCGTTGTCTCGTGTACCCGTGTCTCCCCGTGCGACCCAATTTGGCCAAGACTGGCGTCAGGCGATTCATCCGGGTTGTCCCGTGTACCCGTGCCACTCAATATGGCCCAGTCTGGCGTGAGACTTTTACCCGCGTTGTCCCGTGTACCCGTGTCTACCCGTGCGACCCTATTTGTCCAAGTCTGGCGTGAGGCGATTCACCCGCGTTGTCCCGTGTACCCGTGCGACTCAATGTGGCCCAGTCTGGCGTGGGGCTTTTCACCCGCGTTGTCCCGTGTACCCGCGTCTACCCGTGCGACCCAATTTGGCCAAGACTGGCGTGAGGCTTTTTACCCCCGTTGTCCCGTGTACCCGTGTCTACCCGTGCGACCAAATTTGGCCAAGTCTGGCGTGAGGCGATTCACCCGCGTTGTCCCGTGTACCCGTGCGACTCAATACGGCCCAGTCTGGCGTGGGGCTTCTTACCCGCTTTATCCCATATACCCGTGTCTACCCGTGCGACCCAATTTGGCCAAGACTAACGTGAGGCGATCCACCCTGGTTGTCCCGCGTACCCGTGCGACTCAATATGGCCCAGTCTGGCGTGGGGCTTTTACCCGCGTTGTCCCGTGTACCCGTGTCTACCCGTGAGACCCAATTTGTCCAAGTCTGGCGTGAGGCGATTCACCCGCGTTGTACCGTGTACCCATGTTTACCCGTGCGACTCAATATGGCCCAGTCCAGCGTGGGGCTTTTTACCCGCGTTGTCCCGTGTACCCGTTTCTACCCGTGCGACCCATTTTGGCCAAGTCTGGCGTGAGGCGATTCACCCGCGTTGTCCCGTGTATCCGTGCGACTCAATATGGCCCAGTCTGGCGTGGGGCTTCCTACCCGCAGTGTCCCGTGTACTCGTGTCTACCCGTGCGACCCAATTCGGCCAAGACTGGCGTGAGGTGATTCACTCGGGTTGTCCCGTGTACCCGTGCGACTCAATATGGCCCAGTCTGGCGTGGGGCTTTTTACCCGCGTTGTCCCGTGTACCCGTGTCTACCCGTTCGACCCAATTTGGCCAAGTCTGGCGTGAGGCGATTCACCCGCGTTGACCCGTGTACCCGTGCGACTCAATATGGCCCAGTCTGGCGTGGGGCTTTTCACCCGCGTTGTCCCGTTTACCCGTGTCTACCCGTGCGACCCAATTTGGCCAAGTCTGGCGTGAGGCGATTCACCCGCGTTGACCCGTGTACCCGTGCGACTCAATATGGCCCAGTCTGGCGTGGGGCATTTCACCCGCGTTGTCCCGTTTACCCGTGTCTACCCGTGCGACCCAATTTGGCCAAGTCTGGCGTGAGGCGATTCACCCGCGTTGACCCGTGTACCCGTGCGACTCAATATGGCCCAGTCTGGCGTGGGGCTTTTCACCCGCGTTGTCCCGTTTACCCGTGTCTACCCGTGCGACCCAATTTGTCCAAGTCTGGCGTGAGTCGATTTACCCGCGTTGTCCCGTGTACCCGTGTTTACCCGTGCGACTCAATATGGCCCAGTCTGGCGTGGAGCTTTTTACCCGCGTTGTCCCATGTACCCATGTCTACTCGTGCGACCCAATTTGGCCAAGTCTGGCGTGAGGCGATTCACCCGCGTTGTCCCTTGTAGCCGTCCGTCTCAATATGGCCCAGTCCTGCGTGGGCCTTTTTACCCGCGTTGTCCCGTGTACCCGTGTCTACCCGTGAGACCCAATTTGTCCAAGTCTGGTGTGGGCGATTCACCCGCGTTGTCCCGTGTACCCGTGTTTACCCGTGCGACTCAATATGGCCCAGTCTGGCGTGGGGCTTTTTACCCGCGTTGTCCCGTGTACCCGTGTCTACCCGTGCGACTCAATTTGGCCAAGTTTGGCGTGAGGCGATTCACCCGCGATGTCCCGTGTACCCGTGCGACTCAATATCGCCCAGTCTGGCGTGGGGCTTTTTACCCGCGTTGTCCCGTGTACCCGTGTCTACCCGTGCGACTCAATTTGGCCAAGTCTGGCGTCAAGCGATTAACCCGGGTTGTCCCGTGTACCCGAGCGACTCAATATGGCCCAGTCTGGCGTGGGGCTTTTACCCGCGTTGTCCCGTGTACCCGTGTCTACCCGTGCGACCCAATTTGTCCAAGTCTGACTTGAGGCGATTCACCCGGGTATTCCCGTGTACCCGTGCGACTCAATATGGCCCAGTCTGGCGTGGGGCTTTTTACCCGCGTTGTCCCGTGTACCCGTGCGACTCAATATGGCCCAATCTGGCGTGGGGCTTTTACCCGCGTTGTCCCGTGTACCCGTGTCTACCCGTGCGACCCAATTTGTCCTTGTCTGGCGTGAGGCGATTCACCCGCGTTGTCCCGTGTACCCGTGTTTACCCGTGCGACTCAATATGGCCCAGTCTGGCGTGGGGATTTTCACCCGCGTTGTCCCGTGTACCCGTGCGACTCAATATGGCCCAGTCAGGCGTGGGGCTTTTACCCGCGTTGTCCCGTGTACCCGTGTCTACCCGTGCGACCCAATTTGTCCAAGTCTGACTTGAGGCGATTCACCCGGGTTGTCCCGTGTACCCGTGCGACTCAATATGGCCCAGTCTGGCGTGGGGCTTTTTACCCGCGTTGTCCCATTTACGCGTGTCTACCCGTGCGACCCAATAAGGCCGAGACTGGCGTGAGGCGATTCACCCGGGTTGTCCCGTGTACCCGTGCGACTCAATATGGCCCAGTCTGGCGTGGGGCTTTTTACCCGCGTTGTCCCGTGTACCCGTGCGACTCAATATGGCCCCGTCTGGCGTGGGCCTTTTCACCCGCGTTGTCCCGTGTACCCGTGTCTACCCGTGCGACCCAATTTGGCCAAGTCTGGCGTGAGGCGATTCACCCGCGTTGTCCCGTCTACCCGTGCACATCAATATGGCTCAGTCTGGCGTGGGGCTTTTTACCCGGGTTGTCCCGTGTACCCGTGTCTACCCCTGCGACCCAATTTGGCCAAGACTGGCGTGAGATGATTCACCCGCGTTGTCCCGTGTACCCGTGCGACTCAATATGGCCCAGTCTGGCGTGGGGCTTTTTACCCGCGTTGTCCCGTGTACCCGTGCGACTCAATATGGCCCCGTCTGGCGTGGGGCTTTTCACCCGCGTTGTCCCGTGTACCCGTGTCTACCCATGCGACCCAATTTGGCCAAGTCTGGCGTGAGGCGATTCACCCGCGTTGTCCCGTGTACCCCCGCACATCAATATGGCCCAGTCTGGCGTGGGGCTTTTCACCCGCGTTGTCCCGTGTACCCCTGTCTACCCGTGCGACCCAATTTGGCCAAGTCTGGCGTGAGGCGATTCACCCGCGTTGTCCCGTGTACCCGTGCGACTCAATATGGCCCAGTCTGGCGTGGGGCTTCTCACCCGCTATGTCCCGTGTACCCGTGTCTACCCGTGCGACCATATTTGACCAAGACTGGCGTGAGGCGATTCACCCGCGTTGTCCCGTGTACCCGTCCGACTCAATATGGCCCAGTCGAGCGTTGGGCTTTTTACCCGTGTTGTTCCGTGTACCCGTCTCTACCAGTGCGACCCAATTTGGCCAAGACTGGCGTGAGGCGAATCACCCGGGTTGTCCCGTGTACCCGTGCGACTCAATATGGCCCCGTCTGGCGTGGGCCTTTTTACCCGCGTTGTCCCGTGTACCCGTGTCTACCCGTGCGACCCAATTTGGCCAAGTCTGGCGTGAGGCGATTCACCCGCGTTGTCCCGTGTACCCGTGCACATCAATATGGCCCAGTCTGGCGTGGGGCTTTTTACCCGGGTTGTCCCGTGTACCCGTGTCTACCCCTGCGACCCAATTTGGCCAAGACTGGCGTGAGATGATTCACCCGCGTTGTCCCGTGTACCCGTGCGACTCAATATGGCCCAGTCTGGCGTGGGGCTTTTTACCCGCGTTGTCCCATGTACGCGTGTCTACCCGTGCGACCCAATGAGGCCAAGACTGGCGTGAGGCGATTCACCCGGGTTGTCCCGTGTACCCGTGCACATCAATATGGCCCAGTCTGGCGTGGGGCTTTTTACCCGGGTTGTCCCGTGTACCCGTGTCTACCCGTGCGACCCAATTTGGCCAAGACTGGCGTGAAATGATTCACCCGGGTTGTACCGTGTACCCGTGCGACTCAATATGGCCCAGTCTGGCGTGAGGCTTCTCACCCGCGTTGTCCCGTGTACCTGTGCCACTCAATATGGCCCAGTCTGGCGTGTGGTTTTTTACCTGCGTTGTCAGGTGTACCCGTGTTTACCCGTGCGACCCAATTTGGCCAAGTCTGGCGTGAGGCGATTCACCCGCGTTGTCCCGTGTACCCGTGCGACTCAATATGGCCCAGTCTGGCGTGGGGCTTTTTACCCGCGTTGTCCCATGTACGCGTGTCTACCCGTGCGACCCAATAAGGCCGAGACTGGCGTGAGGCGATTCACCCGGGTTGTCCCGTGTACCCGTGCGACTCAATATGGCCCAGTCTGGCGTGGGGCTTTTGACCCGCGTTGTCCCGTGTACCCGTGCGACTCAATATGGCCCCGTCTGGCGTGGGCCTTTTTACCCGCGTTGTCCCGTGTACCCGTGTCTACCCGTGCGACCCAATTTGGCCAAGTCTGGCGTGAGGCGATTCACCCGCGTTGTTCCGTGTACCCGTGCACATCAATATGGCCCAGTCTGGCGTGGGGCTTTTTACCTGGGTTGTCCCGTGTACCCGTGTCTACCCGTGCGACCCAATTTGGCCAAGACTGGCGTGAGATGATTCACCCGCGTTGTCCCGTGTACCCGTGCGACTCGATATGGCCCAGTCTGGCGTGGGGCTTTTTACCCGCGTTGTCCCATTTACGCGTGTCTACCCGTGCGACCCAATAAGGCCAAGACTGGCGTGAGGCGATTCACCCGGGTTGTCCCGTGTACCCGTGCGACTCAATATGGCCCAGTCTGGCATGGGGCTTTTTACCCGCGTTGTCCCGTGTACCCGTGCGACTCAATATGGCCCCGTCTGGCGTGGGGCTTTTTACCCGCGTTGTCCCATGTACGCGTGTCTACCCGTGCGACCCAATGAGGCCAAGACTGGCGTGAGGCGATTCACCCGGGTTGTCCCGTGTACCCGTGCGACTCAATATGGCTCAGTCTGGCGTGGGGCTTTTTACCCGCGTTGTCCCGTGTACCCGTGCGACTCAATATGGCCCCGTCTGGCGTGGGCCTTTCTACCCGCGTTGTCCCGTGTACCTGTGCCACTCAATATGGCCCAGTCTGGCGTGTGGTTTTTTACCCGCGTTGTCCCGTGTACCCGTGTCTACCCGTGCGACCCAATTTGGCCAAGACTGGCGTGAGATGATTCACCCGCGTTGTCCCGTGTACCCGTGCGACTCAATATGGCCCAGTCTGGCGTGGGGCTTTTTACCCGCGTTGTCCCATGTACGCGTGTCTACCCGTGCGACCCAATGAGGCCAAGACTGGCGTGAGGCGATTCACCCGGGTTGTCCCGTGTACCCGTGCACATCAATATGGCCCAGTCTGGCGTGGGGCTTTTTACCCGGGTTGTCCCGTGTACCCGTGTCTACCCGTGCGACCCAATTTGGCCAAGACTGGCGTGAAATGATTCACCCGGGTTGTACCGTGTACCCGTGCGACTCAATATGGCCCAGTCTAGCGTGAGGCTTCTCACCCGCGTTGTCCCGTGTACCTGTGCCACTCAATATGGCCCAGTCTGGCGTGTGGTTTTTTACCTGCGTTGTCAGGTGTACCCGTGTTTACCCGTGCGACCCAATTTGGCCAAGTCTGGCGTGAGGCGATTCACCCGCGTTGTCCCGTGTACCCGTGCGACTCAATATGGCCCAGTCTGGCGTGGGGCTTTTTACCCGCGTTGTCCCATGTACGCGTGTCTACCCGTGCGACCCAATAAGGCCGAGACTGGCGTGAGGCGATTCACCCGGGTTGTCCCGTGTACCCGTGCGACTCAATATGGCCCAGTCTGGCGTGGGGCTTTTGACCCGCGTTGTCCCGTGTACCCGTGCGACTCAATATGGCCCCGTCTGGCGTGGGCCTTTTTACCCGCGTTGTCCCGTGTACCCGTGTCTACCCGTGCGACCCAATTTGGCCAAGTCTGGCGTGAGGCGATTCACCCGCGTTGTTCCGTGTACCCGTGCACATCAATATGGCCCAGTCTGGCGTGGGGCTTTTTACCTGGGTTGTCCCGTGTACCCGTGTCTACCCGTGCGACCCAATTTGGCCAAGACTGGCGTGAGATGATTCACCCGCGTTGTCCCGTGTACCCGTGCGACTCGATATGGCCCAGTCTGGCGTGGGGCTTTTTACCCGCGTTGTCCCATTTACGCGTGTCTACCCGTGCGACCCAATAAGGCCAAGACTGGCGTGAGGCGATTCACCCGGGTTGTCCCGTGTACCCGTGCGACTCAATATGGCCCAGTCTGGCATGGGGCTTTTTACCCGCGTTGTCCCGTGTACCCGTGCGACTCAATATGGCCCCGTCTGGCGTGGGGCTTTTTACCCGCGTTGTCCCATGTACGCGTGTCTACCCGTGCGACCCAATGAGGCCAAGACTGGCGTGAGGCGATTCACCCGGGTTGTCCCGTGTACCCGTGCGACTCAATATGGCCCAGTCTGGCGTGGGGCTTTTTACCCGCGTTGTCCCGTGTACCCGTGCGACTCAATATGGCCCCGTCTGGCGTGGGCCTTTCTACCCGCGTTGTCCCGTGTACCTGTGCCACTCAATATGGCCCAGTCTGGCGTGTGGTTTTTTACCCGCGTTGTCCCGTGTACCCGTGTCTACCCGTGCGACCCAATTTGGCCAAGTCTGGCGTGAGGCGATTCACCCGCGTTGTCCCGTGTACCCGTGCGACTCAATATGGCCCAGTCTGGCGTGGGGCTTTTTACCCGGGTTGTCCCATGTACCCGTGTCTACCCGAGCGACCCAATTTGGCCAAGACTGGCGTGAGGCGATTCACCCGGGTTGTCCCGTGTACCCGTGCGACTCAATATGGCCCAGTCTGGCGTGGGGCTTTTTACCCGCGTTGTCCCATGTACCCGTGTCTACCCGTGCGACCCAATTTGGCCAAGACTGGCGTGAGGCGATTCACCCGGGTTGTCCCGTGTACCCGTGCGACTCAATATGGCCCAGTCTGGCGTGGGGCTTTCTACCCGCGTTGTCCCGTGTACCCGTGCGACTCAATATGGCCCCGTCTGGCGTGGGCCTTTTTACCCGCGTTGTCCCGTGTACCTGTGCCACTCAATATGGCCCAGTCTGGCGTGTGGTTCTTTACCCGCGTTGTCCCGTGTACCCGTGTCTCCCCGTGCGACCCAATTTGGCCAAGTCTGGCGTGAGGCGATTCACCCGCGTTGTCCCGTGTACCCGTGCGACTCAATAAGGCCCAGTCTGGCGTGGGGCTTTTTACCCGCGTTGTCCCGTGTACCCGTGCGACTCAATATGGCCTCGTCTGGCGTGGGCCTTTTTACCCGCGTTGTCCCGTGTACCCGTGTCTACCCGTGCGACCCAATTTGGCCAAGTCTGGCGTGAGGCGATTCACCCGCGTTGTTCCGTGTACCCGTGCACATCAATATGGCCCAGTCTGGCGTGGGGCTTTTTACCTGGGTTGTCCCGTGTACCCGTGTCTACCCGTGCGACCCAATTTGGCCAAGTCTGGCGTGAGGCGATTCACCCGCGTTGTTCCGTGTACCCGTGCACATCAATATGGCCCAGTCTGGCGTGGGGCTTTTTACCTGGGTTGTCCCGTGTACCCGTGTCTACCCGTGCGACCCAATTTGGCCAAGACTGGCGTGAGGCGATTCACCCGGGTTGTCCCGTGTACCCGTGCGACTCAATATGGCCCAGTCTGGCATGGGGCTTTTTACCCGCGTTGTCCCGTGTACCCGTGCGACTCAATATGGCCCCGTCTGGCGTGGGCCTTTTTACTCGCGTTGTCCCGTGTACCCGTGTCTACCCGTGCGACCCAATTTGGCCAAATCTGGCGTGAGGCGATTCACCCGCGTTGTCCCGTGTACCCGTGCGACTCAATATGGCCCAGTATGGCGTGGGGCTTTTTACCTGGATTGTCCCGTGTACCCGTGTCTACCCGTGCGACCCAATTTGGCCAAGACTGGCGTGAGGCGATTCACCCGGGTTGTCCCGTGTACCCGTGCGACTCAATATGGCCCAGTCTGGCGTGGGGCTTTTCACCCGCGTTGTCCCGTGTACCCGTGCGACTCAATATGGCCCCGTCTGGCGTGGGCCTTTTTACCCGCGTTGTCCCGTGTACCTGTGCTACTCAATATGGCCCAGTCTGGCGTGTGGTTTTTTACCCGCGTTGTCCCGTCTACCCGTGTCTACCCGTGCGACCCAATTTGGCCAAGTCTGGCGTGAGGCGATTCAACCGCGTTGTCCCGTGTACCCGTGCGACTCAATATGGCCCAGTCTGGCGTGGGGCTTTTTACCCGCGTTGTCCCATGTACCCGTGTCTACCCGTGCGACCCAATTTGGCCAAGACTGGCGTGAGGCGATTCACCCGGGTTGTCCCGTGTACCCGTGCGACTCAATATGGCCCAGTCTGGCGTGGGGCTTTTTACCCGCGTTGTCCCGTGTACCCGTGCGACTCAATATGGCCCCGTCTGGCGTGGGCCTTTTAACCCGCGTTGTCCCGTGTACCTGTGCCACTCAATATGGCCCAGTCTGGCGTGTGGTTCTTTACCCGCGTTGTCCCGTGTACCCGTGTCTACCCGTGCGACCCAATTTGGCCAAGTCTGGCGTGAGGCGATTCACCCGCGTTGTCCCGTGTACCCGTGCGACTCAATATGGCCCAGTCTGGCGTGGGGCTTTCTACCCGCGTTGTCCCGTGTACCCGTGCGACTCAATATGGCCCCGTCTGGCGTGGGCCTTTTTACCCGCGTTGTCCCGTGTACCTGTGCCACTCAATATGGCCCAGTCTGGCGTGTGGTTCTTTACCCGCGTTGTCCCGTGTACCCGTGTCTCCCCGTGCGACCCAATTTGGCCAAGTCTGGCGTGAGGCGATTCACCCGCGTTGTCCCGTGTACCCGTGCGACTCAATAAGGCCCAGTCTGGCGTGGGGCTTTTTACCCGCGTTGTCCCGTGTACCCGTGCGACTCAATATGGCCCAGTCTGGCGTGGGGCTTTTTACCTGGGTTGTCCCGTGTACCCGTGTCTACCCGTGCGACCCAATTTGGCCAAGTCTGGCGTGAGGCGATTCACCCGCGTTGTTCCGTGTACCCGTGCACATCGATATGGCCCAGTCTGGCGTGGGGCTTTTTACCTGGGTTGTCCCGTGTACCCGTGTCTACCCGTGCGACCCAATTTGGCCAAGACTGGCGTGAGGCGATTCACCCGGGTTGTCCCGTGTACCCGTGCGACTCAATATGGCCCAGTCTGGCATGGGGCTTTTTACCCGCGTTGTCCCGTGTACCCGTGCGACTCAATATGGCCCCGTCTGGCGTGGGCCTTTTTACTCGCGTTGTCCCGTGTACCCGTGTCTACCCGTGCGACCCAATTTGGCCAAATCTGGCGTGAGGCGATTCACCCGCGTTGTCCCGTGTACCCGTGCGACTCAATATGGCCCAGTCTGGCGTGGGGCTTTTTACCTGGGTTGTCCCGTGTACCCGTGTCTACCCGTGCGACCCAATTTGGCCAAGACTGGCGTGAGGCGATTCACCCGGGTTGTCCCGTGTACCCGTGCGACTCAATATGGCCCAGTCTGGCGTGGGGCTTTTCACCCGCGTTGTCCCGTGTACCCGTGCGACTCAATATGGCCCCGTCTGGCGTGGGCCTTTTTACCCGCGTTGTCCCGTGTACCTGTGCTACTCAATATGGCCCAGTCTGGCGTGTGGTTTTTTACCCGCGTTGTCCCGTCTACCCGTGTCTACCCGTGCGACCCAATTTGGCCAAGTCTGGCGTGAGGCGATTCAACCGCGTTGTCCCGTGTACCCGTGCGACTCAATATGGCCCAGTCTGGCGTGGGGCTTTTTACCCGCGTTGTCCCATGTACCCGTGTCTACCCGTGCGACCCAATTTGGCCAAGACTGGCGTGAGGCGATTCACCCGGGTTGTCCCGTGTACCCGTGCGACTCAATATGGCCCAGTCTGGCGTGGGGCTTTTTACCCGCGTTGTCCCGTGTACCCGTGCGACTCAATATGGCCCCGTCTGGCGTGGGCCTTTTTACCCGCGTTGTCCCGTGTACCTGTGCCACTCAATATGGCCCAGTCTGGCGTGTGGTTCTTTACCCGCGTTGTCCCGTGTACCCGTGTCTACCCGTGCGACCCAATTTGGCCAAGTCTGGCGTGAGGCGATTCACCCGCGTTGTCCCGTGTACCCGTGCGACTCAATAAGGCCCAGTCTGGCGTGCGGCTTTTTACCCGCGTTGTCCCATGTACCCGTGTCTACCCGTGCGACCCAATTTGGCCAAGACTGGCGTGAGGCGATTCACCCGGGTTGTCCCGTGTACCCGTGCGACTCAATATGGCCCAGTCTGGCGTGGGGCTTTCTACCCGCGTTGTCCCGTGTACCCGTGTCTACCCGTGCGACCCAATTTGTCCAAGTCTGGCGTGAGGCGATTCGACCGCGTTGTCCTGTGTACCCGTGCGACTCAATATGGCCCAGTCTGGCGTGGGGCTTTTTACCCGCGTTGTCCCGTGTACCCGTGCGACTCAATATAGCCCAGTCTGGCGTGGGGCTTTTCACCCGCTTTGTCCCGTGTACCCGTGTCTACCCGTGCGACCCAATTTGGCCAAGACTGGCGTGAGGCGATTCACCCGGGTTGTCCCGCGTACCCGTGCGTTTCAATATGGCCGAGTCTGGCGTGGGGCTTATACCCGCGTTGTCCCGTGTACCCGTGTCTACCCGTGCGAACCAATTTGTCCAAGTCTGGCGTGAGGCGATTCCTCCGCGTTGTCCCGTGTACCCGTGTTCACCCGTGCGACTCAATATGGCCCAGTCTGGCGTGGGGCTTTTTACCCGCGTTGTCCCGTGTACCCGTGTCTACCCGTGCGACCCAATTTGGCCAAGTCTGGCGTGAGGCGATTCACCCGCGTTGTCCCGTGTACCCGTGCGACTCAATATGGCCCAGTCTGGCGTGGGGCTTCTCACCCGCGATGTCCCGTGTACCCGTGTCTACCCGTGCGACCATATTTGGCCAAGACTGGCGTGAGGCGATTCACCCGCGTTGTCCCGTGTACCCGTCCGACTCAATATGGCCCAGTCTGGCGTGGGGCTTTTTACCCGCGTTGTCCCGTGTACCCGTGGCTACCCGTGCGACCCAGTTTGTCCAAGTCTGGCGTGAGGCGATTCACCCGCGTTGTCCTGTGTACCCGTGCGACTCAATGTGGCCCAGTCTGGCGTGGGGCTTTTTACCCGCGTTGTCCCGTGTACCCGTGCGACTCAATATGGCCCAGTCTGGCGTGGGGCTTTTTATCCGCGTTGTCCCGTGTACCTGTGCCACTCAATATGGCCTAGTCTGGCGTGTGGTTTACTACCCGCGTTGTCCCGTGTACCCGTCCCACCCGTGCGACCCAATTTGGCCAAGACTGGCGTGAGATGATTCACCCGCGTTGTCCCGTGTACCCGTGCGACTCAATATGGCCCAGTCTGGCGTGGGGCTTTTTACCCGCGTTGTCCCATTTACGCGTGTCTACCCGTGCGACCCAATGAGGCCAAGACTGGCGTGAGGCGATTCACCCGGGTTGTCCCGTGTACCCGTGCGACTCAATATGGCCCAGTCTGGCATGGGGCTTTTTACCCGGGTTGTCCCGTGTACCCGTGTCTACCCCTGCGACCCAATTTGGCCAAGACTGGCGTGAGATGATTCACGCGCGTTGTCCCGTGTACCCGTGCACATCAATATTGCCCAGTCTAGCGTGGGGCTTTTTACCCGGGTTGTCCCGTGTACCCGTGTCTACCCGTGCGACCCAATCAGGCCAAGACTGGCGTGAGGCGATTCAACCGCGTTGTCCCGTGTACCCGTGCACATCAATATGGCCCAGTCTGGCGTGGGGCTTTTTACCCGGGTTGTCCCGTGTACCCGTGTCTACCCGTGCGACCCAATTTGGCCAAGACTGGCGTGAGATGATTCACCCGGGTTGTACCGTGTACCCGTGCGACTCAATATGGCCCAGTCTGGCGTGAGGCTTCTTACCCGCAATGTCCCGTGTACCTGTGCCACTCAAAATGGCCCAGTCTGGCGTGTGGTTTTTTACCTGCGTTGTCAGGTGTACCCGTGTTTACCCGTGCGACCCAATTTGGCCAAGTCTGGCGTGAGGCGATTCACCCGCGTTGTCCCGTGTACCCGTGCGACTCAATATGGCCCAGTCTGGCGTGGGGCTTTTTACCCGCGTTGTCCCATGTACGCGTGTCTACCCGTGCGACCCAATAAGGCCGAGACTGGCGTGAGGCGATTCACCCGGGTTGTCCCGTGTACCCGTGCGACTCAATATGGCCCAGTCTGGCGTGGGGCTTTTCACCCGCGTTGTCCCGTGTACCCGTGCGACTCAATATGGCCCCGTCTGGCGTGGGCCTTTTTACCCGCGTTGTCCCGTGTACCTGTGCTACTCAATATGGCCCAGTCTGGCGTGTGGTTTTTCACCCGCGTTGTCCCGTCTACCCGTGTCTACCCGTGCGACCCAATTTGGCCAAGTCTGGCGTGAGGCGATTCAACCGCGTTGTCCCGTGTACCCGTGCGACTCAATATGGCCCAGTCTGGCGTGGGGCTTTTTACCCGCGTTGTCCCATGTACCCGTGTCTACCCGTGCGACCCAATTTGGCCAAGACTGGCGTGAGGCGATTCACCCGGGTTGTCCCGTGTACCCGTGCGACTCAATATGGCCCAGTCTGGCGTGGGGCTTTTTACCCGCGTTGTCCCGTGTACCCGTGCGACTCAATATGGCCCCGTCTGGCGTGGGCCTTTTTACCCGCGTTGTCCCGTGTACCTGTGCCACTCAATATGGCCCAGTCTGGCGTGTGGTTCTTTACCCGCGTTGTCCCGTGTACCCGTGTCTACCCGTGCGACCCAATTTGGCCAAGTCTGGCGTGAGGCGATTCACCCGCGTTGGTCCGTGTACCCGTGCGACTCAATAAGGCCCAGTCTGGCGTGGGGCTTTTTACCCGCGTTGTCCCATGTACCCGTGTCTACCCGTGCGACCCAATTTGGCCAAGACTGGCGTGAGGCGATTCACCCGGGTTGTCCCGTGTACCCGTGCGACTCAATATGGCCCAGTCTGGCGTGGGGCTTTCTACCCGCGTTGTCCCGTGTACCCGTGTCTACCCGTGCGACCCAATTTGTCCAAGTCTGGCGTGAGGCGATTCGACCGCGTTGTCCTGTGTACCCGTGCGACTCAATATGGCCCAGTCTGGCGTGGGGCTTTTTACCCGCGTTGTCCCGTGTACCCGTGCGACTCAATATAGCCCAGTCTGGCGTGGGGCTTCTCACCCGCTTTGTCCCGTGTACCCGTGTCTACCCGTGCGACCCAATTTGGCCAAGACTGGCGTGAGGCGATTCACCCGGGTTGTCCCGCGTACCCGTGCGTTTCAATATGGCCGAGTCTGGCGTGGGGCTTATACCCGCGTTGTCCCGTGTACCCGTGTCTACCCGTGCGAACCAATTTGTCCAAGTCTGGCGTGAGGCGATTCCTCCGCGTTGTCCCGTGTACCCGTGTTCACCCGTGCGACTCAATATGGCCCAGTCTGGCGTGGGGCTTTTTACCCGCGTTGTCCCGTGTACCCGTGTCTACCCGTGCGACCCAATTTGGCCAAGTCTGGCGTGAGGCGATTCACCCGCGTTGTCCCGTGTACCCGTGCGACTCAATATGGCCCAGTCTGGCGTGGGGCTTCTCACCCGCGATGTCCCGTGTACCCGTGTCTACCCGTGCGACCATATTTGGCCAAGACTGGCGTGAGGCGATTCACCCGCGTTGTCCCGTGTACCCGTCCGACTCAATATGGCCCAGTCTGGCGTGGGGCTTTTTACCCGCGTTGTCCCGTGTACCCGTGGATATCCGTGCGACCCAGTTTGTCCAAGTCTGGCGTGAGGCGATTCACCCGCGTTGTCCTGTGTACCCGTGCGACTCAATGTGGCCCAGTCTGGCGTGGGGCTTTTTACCCGCGTTGTCCCGTGTACCCGTGCGACTCAATATGGCCCAGTCTGGCGTGGGGCTTTTTATCCGCGTTGTCCCGTGTACCTGTGCCACTCAATATGGCCCAGTCTGGCGTGTGGTTTACTACCCGCGTTGTCCCGTGTACCCGTCCCACCCGTGCGACCCAATTTGGCCAAGACTGGCGTGAGATGATTCACCCGCGTTGTCCCGTGTACCCGTGCGACTCAATATGGCCCAGTCTGGCGTGGGGCTTTTTACCCGCGTTGTCCCATTTACGCGTGTCTACCCGTGCGACCCAATCAGGCCAAGACTGGCGTGAGGCGATTCACCCGGGTTGTCCCGTGTACCCGTGCGACTCAATATGGCCCAGTCTGGCATGGGGCTTTTTACCCGCGTTGTCCCGTGTACCCGTGCGACTCAATATGGCCCCGTCTGGCGTGGGCCTTTTTACCCGCGTTGTCCCGTGTACCCGTGCGACTCAATATGGCCCAGTCTGGCGTGGGGCTTTTTACCCGCGTTGTCCCATGTACGCGTGTCTACCCGTGCGACCCAATAAGGCCGAGACTGGCGTGAGGCGATTCACCCGGGTAGTCCCGTGTACCCGTGCGACTCAATATGGCCCAGTCTGGCGTGGGGCTTTTTACCCGCGTTGTCCCGTGTACCCGTGCGACTCAATATGGCCCCGTCTGGCGTGGGCCTTTTTACCCGCGTTGTCCCGTGTACCCGTGTCTACCCGTGCGACCCAATTTGGCCAAGTCTGGCGTGAGGCGATTCACCCGCGTTGTTCCGTGTACCCGTGCACATCAATATGGCCCAGTCTGGCGTGGGGCTTTTTACCTGGGTTGTCCCGTGTACCCGTGTCTACCCGTGCGACCCAATTTGGCCAAGACTGGCGTGAGATGATTCACCCGCGTTGTCCCGTGTACCCGTGCGACTCAATATGGCCCAGTCTGGCGTGGGGCTTTTTACCCGCGTTGTCCCATTTACGCGTGTCTACCCGTGCGACCCAATAAGGCCAAGACTGGCGTGAGGCGATTCACCCGGGTTGTCCCGTGTACCCGTGCGACTCAATATGGCCCAGTCTGGCATGGGGCTTTTTACCCGCGTTGTCCCGTGTACCCGTGCGACTCAATATGGCCCCGTCTGGCGTGGGCCTTTTTACTCGCGTTGTCCCGTGTACCCGTGTCTACCCGTGCGACCCAATTTGGCCAAGTCTGGCGTGAGGCGATTCACCCGCGTTGTCCCGTGTACCCGTGCACATCAATATGGCCCAGTCTGGCGTGGGGCTTTTTACCCGGGTTGTCCCGTGTACCCGCGTCTACCCCTGCGACCCAATTTGGCCAAGACTGGCGTGAGATGATTCACGCGCGTTGTCCCGTGTACCCGTGCACATCAATATGGCCCAGTCTAGCGTGGGGCTTTTTACCCGGGTTGTCCCGTGTACCCGTGTCTACCCGTGCGACCCAATTTGGCCAAGACTGGCGTGAGATGATTCACCCGGGTTGTACCGTGTACCCGTGCGACTCAATATGGCCCAGTCTGGCGTGAGGCTTCTTACCCGCAATGTCCCGTGTACCTGTGCCACTCAATATGGCCCAGTCTGGCGTGTGGTTTTTTACCTGCGTTGTCAGGTGTACCCGTGTCTACCCGTGCGACCCAATTTGGCCAAGTCTGGCGTGAGGCGATTCACCCGCGTTGTCCCGTGTACCCGTGCACATCAATATGGCCCAGTCTGGCGTGGGGCTTTTTACCCGGGTTGTCCCGTGTACCCGCGTCTACCCCTGCGACCCAATTTGGCCAAGACTGGCGTGAGATGATTCACGCGCGTTGTCCCGTGTACCCGTGCACATCAATATGGCCCAGTCTAGCGTGGGGCTTTTTACCCGGGTTGTCCCGTGTACCCGTGTCTACCCGTGCGACCCAATTTGGCCAAGACTGGCGTGAGGCGATTCACCCGGGTTGTCCCGTGTACCCGTGCGACTCAATATGGCCCAGTCTGGCATGGGGCTTTTTACCCGCGTTGTCCCGTGTACCCGTGCGACTCAATATGGCCCCGTCTGGCGTGGGCCTTTTTACCCGCGTTGTCCCGTGTACCCGTGTCTACCCGTGCGACCCAATTTGGCCAAGTCTGGCGTGAGGCGATTCACCCGCGTTGTCCCGTGTACCCGTGCACATCAATATGGCCCAGTCTGGCGTGGGGCTTTTTACCCGGGTTGTCCCGTGTACCCGCGTCTACCCCTGCGACCCAATTTGGCCAAGACTGGCGTGAGATGATTCACGCGCGTTGTCCCGTGTACCCGTGCACATCAATATGGCCCAGTCTAGCGTGGGGCTTTTTACCCGGGTTGTCCCGTGTACCCGTGTCTACCCGTGCGACCCAATTTGGCCAAGACTGGCGTGAGATGATTCACCCGGGTTGTACCGTGTACCCGTGCGACTCAATATGGCCCAGTCTGGCGTGAGGCTTCTTACCCGCAATGTCCCGTGTACCTGTGCCACTCAATATGGCCCAGTCTGGCGTGTGGTTTTTTACCTGCGTTGTCAGGTGTACCCGTGTTTACCCAAGCGACCCAATTTGGCCAAGTCTGGCGTGAGGCGATTCACCCGCGTTGTCCCGTGTACCCGTGCGACTCAATATGGCCCAGTCTGGCGTGGGGCTTTTTACCCGCGTTGTCCCATGTACGCGTGTCTACCCGTGCGACCCAATAAGGCCGAGACTGGCGTGAGGCGATTCACCCGGGTAGTCCCGTGTACCCGTGCGACTCAATATGGCCCAGTCTGGCGTGGGGCTTTTTACCCGCGTTGTCCCGTGTACCCGTGCGACTCAATATGGCCCCGTCTGGCGTGGGCCTTTTTACCCGCGTTGTCCCGTGTACCCGTGTCTACCCGTGCGACCCAATTTGGCCAAGTCTGGCGTGAGGCGATTCACCCGCGTTGTTCCGTGTACCCGTGCACATCAATATGGCCCAGTCTGGCGTGGGGCTTTTTACCTGGGTTGTCCCGTGTACCCGTGTCTACCCGTGCGAACCAATTTGGCCAAGACTGGCGTGAGATGATTCACCCGCGTTGTCCCGTGTACCCGTGCGACTCAATATGGCCCAGTCTGGCGTGGGGCTTTTTACCCGCGTTGTCCCATTTACGCGTGTCTACCCGTGCGACCCAATAAGGCCAAGACTGGCGTGAGGCGATTCACCCGGGTTGTCCCGTGTACCCGTGCGACTCAATATGGCCCAGTCCGGCATGGGGCTTTTTACCCGCGTTGTCCCGTGTACCCGTGCGACTCAATATGGCCCCGTCTGGCGTGGGCCTCTTTACTCGCGTTGTCCCGTGTACCCGTGTCTACCCGTGCGACCCAATTTGGCCAAGTCTGGCGTGAGGCGATTCACCCGCGTTGTCCCGTGTACCCGTGCACATCAATATGGCCCAGTCTGGCGTGGGGCTTTTTACCGGGGTTGTCCCGTGTACCCGTGTCTACCCCTGCGACCCAATTTGGCCAAGACTGGCGTGAGATGATTCACCCGCGTTGTCCCGTGTACCCGTGCGACTCAATATGGCCCAGTCTGGCGTGGGGCTTTTTACCCGCGTTGTCCCATGTACGCGTGTCTACCCGTGCGACCCAATGAGGCCAAGACTGGCGTGAGGCGATTCACCCGGGTTGTCCCGTGTACCCGTGCGACTCAATATGGCCCAGTCTGGCGTGGGGCTTTTTACCCGCGTTGTCCCGTGTACCCGTGCGACTCAATATGGCCCCGTCTGGCGTGGGCCTTTTCACCCGCGTTGTCCCGTGTACCTGTGCCACTCAATATGGCCCAGTCTGGCGTGTGGTTTTTTACCCGCGTTGTCCCGTGTACCCGTGTCTACCCGTGCGACCCAATTTGGCCAAGTCTGGCGTGAGGCGATTCACCCGCGTTGTCCCGTGTACCCGTGCGACTCAATATGGCCCAGTCTGGCGTGGGCCTTTTTACCCGCGTTGTCCCATGTACCCGTGTCTACCCGTGCGACCCAATTTGGCCAAGACTGGCGTGAGGCGATTCACCCGGGTTGTCCCGTGTACCCGTGCGACTCAATATGGCCCAGTCTGGCGTGGGGCTTTTTACCCGCGTTGTCCCGTGTACTCGTGCGACTCAATATGGCCCCGTCTGGCGTGGGCGTTTTTACCCGCGTTGTCCCGTGTACCTGTGCCACTCAATATGGCCCAGTCTGGCGTGGGGCTCTTTACCCGGGTTGTCCCGTGTACCCGTGTCTACCCGTGCGACCCAATTTGGCCAAGACTGGCGTGAGATGATTCACCCGCAATGTCCCGTGTACCCGTGCGACTCAATATGGCCCAGTCTGGCGTGGGGCTTTTTACCCGCGTTGTCCCATGTACGCGTGTCTACCCGTGCGACCCAATAAGGCCAAGACTGGCGTGAGGCGATTCACCCGGGTTGTCCCGTGTACCCGTGCGACTCAATATGGCCCAGTCTGGCATGGGGCTTTTTACCCGCGTTGTCCCGTGTACCCGTGCGACTCAATATGGCCCCGTCTGGCGTGGGCCTTTCTACCCGCGTTGTCCCGTGTACCCGTGTCTACCCGTGCGACCCAATTTGGCCAAGTCTGGCGTGAGGCGATTCACCCGCGTTGTTCCGTGTACCCGTGCACATCAATATGGCCCAGTCTGGCGTGGGGCTTTTTACCTGGGTTGTCCCGTGTACCCGTGTCTACCCGTGCGACCCAATTTGGCCAAGACTGGCGTGAGATGATTCACCCGCGTTGTCCCGTGTACCCGTGCGACTCAATATGGCCCAGTCTGGCGTGGGGCTTTTTACCCGCGTTGTCCCATGTACGCGTGTCTACCCGTGCGACCCAATGAGGCCAAGACTGGCGTGAGGCGATTCACCCGGGTTGTCCCGTGTACCCGTGCGACTCAATATGGCCCAGTCTGGCGTGGGGCTTTTTACCCGCGTTGTCCCGTGTACCCGTGCGACTCAATATGGCCCCGTCTGGCGTGGGGCTTTTTACCCGCGTTGTCCCGTGTACCTGTGCCACTCAATATGGCCAAGACTGGCGTGAGGTCATTCACCCGCGTTGTCCCGTGTACCCGTGCGACTCAATATGGCCCAGTCTGGCGTGGGGCTTTTTACCCGCGTTGTCCCATGTACGCGTGTCTACCCGTGCGACCCAATAAGGCCAAGACTGGCGTGAGGCGATTCACCCGGGTTGTCCCGTGTACCCGTGCGACTCAATATGGCCCAGTCTGGCGTGGGGCTTTTTACCCGCGTTGTCCCGTGTACCCGTGCGACTCAATATGGCCCCGTCTGGCGTGGGCCTTTTTACCCGCGTTGTCCCGTGTACCTGTGCTACTCAATATGGCCCAGTCTGGCGTGTGGTTTTTTACCCGCGTTGTCCCGTCTACCCGTGTCTACCCGTGCGACCCAATTTGGCCAAGTCTGGCGTGAGGCGATTCAACCGCGTTGTCCCGTGTACCCGTGCGACTCAATATGGCCCAGTCTGGCGTGGGGCTTTTTACCCGCGTTGTCCCATGTACCCGTGTCTACCCGTGCGACCCAATTTGGCCAAGACTGGCGTGAGGCGATTCACCCGGGTTGTCCCGTGTACCCGTGCGACTCAATATGGCCCAGTCTGGCGTGGGGCTTTTTACCCGCGTTGTCCCGTGTACCCGTGCGACTCGATATGGCCCCGTCTGGCGTGGGCCTTTTTACCCGCGTTGTCCCGTGTACCTGTGCCACTCAATATGGCCCAGTCTGGCGTGTGGTTCTTTACCCGCGTTGTCCCGTGTACCCGTGTCTACCCGTGCGACCCAATTTGGCCAAGTCTGGCGTGAGGCGATTCACCCGCGTTGTCCCGTGTACCCGTGCGACTCAATAAGGCCCAGTCTGGCGTGGAGCTTTTTACCCGCGTTGTCCCATGTACCCGTGTCTACCCGTGCGACCCAATTTGGCCAAGACTGGCGTGAGGCGATTCACCCGGGTTGTCCCGTGTACCCGTGCGACTCAATATGGCCCAGTCTGGCGTGGGGCTTTTTACCCGCGTTTTCCCGTGTACCCGTGTCTACCCGTGCGACCCAATTTGTCCAAGTCTGGCGTGAGGCGATTCGACCGCGTTGTCCTGTGTACCCGTGCGACTCAATAAGGCCCAGTCTGGCGTGGGGCTTTTTACCCGCGTTGTCCCATGTACCCGTGTCTACCCGTGCGACCCAATTTGGCCAAGACTGGCGTGAGGCGATTCACCCGGGTTGTCCCGTGTACCCGTGCGACTCAATATGGCCCCGTCTGGCGCGGGCCTTTTTACCCGCGTTGTCCCGTGAACCCGTGTCTACCCGTGCGACCCAATTCGGCCAAGTCTGGCGTAAGGCGATTCACCCGCGTTGTCCCGTGTACCCGTGCACATCAATATGGCCCAGTCTGGCGTGGGGCTTTTTACCCGGGTTGTCCCGTGTACCCGTGTCTACCCCTGCAACCCAATTTGGCCAAGACTGGCGTGAGATGATTCACGCGCGTTGTCCCGTGTACCCGTGCACATCAATATGGCCCAGTCTAGCGTGGGGCTTTTTACCCGGGTTGTCCCGTGTACCCGTGTCTACCCGTGCGACCCAATTTGGCCAAGACTGGCGTGAGATGATTCACCCGGGTTGTACCGTGTACCCGTGCGACTCAATATGGCCCAGTCTGGCGTGAGGCTTCTTACCCGCAATGTCCCGTGTACCTGTGCCACTCAATATGGCCCAGTCTGGCGTGTGGTTTTTTACCTGCGTTGTCAGGTGTACCCGTGTTTACCCGTGCGACCCAATTTGGCCAAGTCTGGCGTGAGGCGATTCACCCGCGTTGTCCCGTGTACCCGTGCGACTCAATATGGCCCAGTCTGGCGTGGGGCTTTTTACCCGCGTTGTCCCATGTACGCGTGTCTACCCGTGCGACCCAATAAGGCCGAGACTGGCGTGAGGCGATTCACCCGGGTTGTCCCGTGTACCCGTGCGACTCAATATGGCCCAGTCTGGCGTGGGGCTTTTCACCCGCGTTGTCCCGTGTACCCGTGCGACTCAATATGGCCCCGTCTGGCGTGGGCCTTTCTACCCGCGTTGTCCCGTGTACCCGTGTCTACCCGTGCGACCCAATTTGGCCAAGTCTGGCGTGAGGCGATTCACCCGCGTTGTTCCGTGTACCCGTGCACATAAATATGGCCCAGTCTGGCGTGGGGCTTTTTACCTGGGTTGTCCCGTGTACCCGTGTCTACCCGTGCGACCCAATTTGGCCAAGACTGGCGTGAGATGATTCACCCGCGTTGTCCCGTGTACCCGTGCGACTCAATATGGCCCAGTCTGGCGTGGGGCTTTTTACCCGCGTTGTCCCATTTACGCGTGTCTACCCGTGCGACCCAATAAGGCCAAGACTGGCGTGAGGCGATTCACCCGGGTTGTCCCGTGTACCCGTGCGACTCAATATGGCCCCGTCTGGCGTGGGCCTTTTTACCCGCGTTGTCCCGTGTACCTGTGCCACTCAATATGGCCCAGTCTGGCGTGTGGTTCTTTACCCGCGTTGTCCCGTGTACCCGTGTCTACCCGTGCGACCCAATTTGGCCAAGTCTGGCGTGAGGCGATTCACCCGCGTTGTCCCGTGTACCCGTGCGACTCAATAAGGCCCAGTCTGGCGTGGGGCTTTTTACCCGCGTTGTCCCATGTACCCGTGTCTACCCGTGCGACCCAATTTGGCCAAGACTGGCGTGAGGCGATTCACCCGGGTTGTCCCGTGTACCCGTGCGACTCAATATGGCCCAGTCTGGCGTGGGGCTTTTTACCCGCGTTTTCCCGTGTACCCGTGTCTACCCGTGCGACCCAATTTGTCCAAGTCTGGCGTGAGGCGATTCGACCGCGTTGTCCTGTGTACCCGTGCGACTCAATAAGGCCCAGTCTGGCGTGGGGCTTTTTACCCGCGTTGTCCCATGTACCCGTGTCTACCCGTGCGACCCAATTTGGCCAAGACTGGCGTGAGGCGATTCACCCGGGTTGTCCCGTGTACCCGTGCGACTCAATATGGCCCCGTCTGGCGTGGGCCTTTTTACCCGCGTTGTCCCGTGAACCCGTGTCTACCCGTGCGACCCAATTCGGCCAAGTCTGGCGTGAGGCGATTCACCCGCGTTGTCCCGTGTACCCGTGCACATCAATATGGCCCAGTCTGGCGTGGGGCTTTTTACCCGGGTTGTCCCGTGTACCCGTGTCTACCCCTGCAACCCAATTTGGCCAAGACTGGCGTGAGATGATTCACGCGCGTTGTCCCGTGTACCCGTGCACATCAATATGGCCCAGTCTAGCGTGGGGCTTTTTACCCGGGTTGTCCCGTGTACCCGTGTCTACCCGTGCGACCCAATTTGGCCAAGACTGGCGTGAGATGATTCACCCGGGTTGTACCGTGTACCCGTGCGACTCAATATGGCCCAGTCTGGCGTGAGGCTTCTTTCCCGCAATGTCCCGTGTACCTGTGCCACTCAATATGGCCCAGTCTGGCGTGTGGTTTTTTACCTGCGTTGTCCCATGTACCCGTGTCTACCCGTGCGACCCAATTTGGCCAAGACTGGCGTGAGGCGATTCACCCGGGTTGTCCCGTGTACCCGTGCGACTCAATATGGCCCAGTCTGGCGTGGGGCTTTTTACCCGCGTTTTCCCGTGTACCCGTGTCTACCCGTGCGACCCAATTTGTCCAAGTCTGGCGTGAGGCGATTCGACCGCGTTGTCCTGTGTACCCGTGCGACTCAATAAGGCCCAGTCTGGCGTGGGGCTTTTTACCCGCGTTGTCCCATGTACCCGTGTCTACCCGTGCGACCCAATTTGGCCAAGACTGGCGTGAGGCGATTCACCCGGGTTGTCCCGTGTACCCGTGCGACTCAATATGGCCCCGTCTGGCGTGGGCCTTTTTACCCGCGTTGTCCCGTGAACCCGTGTCTACCCGTGCGACCCAATTCGGCCAAGTCTGGCGTGAGGCGATTCACCCGCGTTGTCCCGTGTACCCGTGCACATCAATATGGCCCAGTCTGGCGTGGGGCTTTTTACCCGGGTTGTCCCGTGTACCCGTGTCTACCCCTGCAACCCAATTTGGCCAAGACTGGCGTGAGATGATTCACGCGCGTTGTCCCGTGTACCCGTGCACATCAATATGGCCCAGTCTAGCGTGGGGCTTTTTACCCGGGTTGTCCCGTGTACCCGTGTCTACCCGTGCGACCCAATTTGGCCAAGACTGGCGTGAGATGATTCACCCGGGTTGTACCGTGTACCCGTGCGACTCAATATGGCCCAGTCTGGCGTGAGGCTTCTTACCCGCAATGTCCCGTGTACCTGTGCCACTCAATATGGCCCAGTCTGGCGTGTGGTTTTTTACCTGCGTTGTCAGGTGTACCCGTGTTTACCCGTGCGACCCAATTTGGCCAAGTCTGGCGTGAGGCGATTCACCCGCGTTGTCCCGTGTACCCGTGCGACTCAATATGGCCCAGTCTGGCGTGGGGCTTTTTACCCGCGTTGTCCCATGTACGCGTGTCTACCCGTGCGACCCAATAAGGCCGAGACTGGCGTGAGGCGATTCACCCGGGTTGTCCCGTGTACCCGTGCGACTCAATATGGCCCAGTCTGGCGTGGGGCTTTTTACCCGCGTTGTCCCGTGTACCCGTGCGACTCAATATGGCCCCGTCTGGCGTGGGCCTTTCTACCCGCGTTGTCCCGTGTACCCGTGTCTACCCGTGCGACCCAATTTGGCCAAGTCTGGCGTGAGGCGATTCACCCGCGTTGTTCCGTGTACCCGTGCACATAAATATGGCCCAGTCTGGCGTGGGGCTTTTTACCTGGGTTGTCCCGTGTACCCGTGTCTACCCGTGCGACCCAATTTGGCCAAGACTGGCGTGAGATGATTCACCCGCGTTGTCCCGTGTACCCGTGCGACTCAATATGGCCCAGTCTGGCGTGGGGCTTTTTACCCGCGTTGTCCCATTTACGCGTGTCTACCCGTGCGACCCAATAAGGCCAAGACTGGCGTGAGGCGATTCACCCGGGTTGTCCCGTGTACCCGTGCGACTCAATATGGCCCAATCTGGCATGGGGCTTTTTACCCGAGTTGTCCCGTGTACCCGTGCGACTCAATATGGCCCCGTCTGGCGTGGGGCTTTTTACTCGCGTTGTCCCGTGTACCCGTGTCTACCCGTGCGACCCAATTTGGCCAAGTCTGGCGTGAGGCGATTCACCCGCGTTGTCCCGTGTACCCGTGCACATCAATATGGCCCAGTCTGGCGTGGGGCTTTTTACCCGGGTTGTCCCGTGTACCCGTGTCTACCCCTGCGACCCAATTTGGCCAAGACTGGCGTGAGATGATTCACCCGCGTTGTCCCGTGTACCCGTGCGACTCAATATGGCCCAGTCTGGCGTGGGGCTTTTTACCCGCGTTGTCCCATGTACGCGTGTCTACCCGTGCGACCCAATGAGGCAAAGACTGGCGTGAGGCGATTCACCCGGGTTGTCCCGTGTACCCGTGCGACTCAATATGGCCCAGTCTGGCGTGGGGCTTTTCACCCGCGTTGTCCCGTGTACCCGTGCGACTCAATATGGCCCCGTCTGGCGTGGGCCTTTTTACCCGCGTTGTCCCGTGTACCTGTGCCACTCAATATGGCCCAGTCTGGCGTGTGGTTTTTTACCCGCGTTGTCCCGTGTACCCGTGTCTACCCGTGCGACCCAATTTGGCCAAGTCTGGCGTGAGGCGATTCACCCGCGTTGTCCCGTGTACCCGTGCGACTCAATATGGCCCAGTCTGGCAAGGGGCTTTTTACCCGCGTTGCCCATGTACCCGTGTCTACCCGTGCGACCCAATTTGGCCAAGACTGGCGTGAGGCGATTCACCCGGGTTGTCCCGTGTACCCGTGCGACTCAATATGGCCCAGTCTGGCGTGGGGCTTTTTACCCGCGTTGTCCCGTGTACTCGTGCGACTCAATATGGCCCCGTCTGGCGTGGGCCTTTTTACCCGCGTTGTCCCGTGTACCTGTGCCACTCAATATGGCCCAGTCTGGCGTGGGGCTCTTTACCCGGGTTGTCCCGTGTACCCGTGAGACTCAATATGGCCCAGTCTGGCGTGGGGCTTTTTACCCGCGTTGTCCCGTGTACCCGTGCGACTCAATATGGCCCCGTCTGGCGTGGGCCTTTTTACCCGCGTTGTCCCGTGTACCCGTGTCTACCCGTGCGACCCAATTTGGCCAAGTCTGGCGTGAGGCGATTCACCCGCGTTGTTCCGTGTACCCGTGCACATCAATATGGCCCAGTCTGGCGTGGGGCTTTTTACCCGCGTTGTCCCGTGTACCCGTGTCTACCCGTGCGACCCAATTTGGCCAAGTCTGGCGTGAGGCGATTCACCCGCGTTGTCCCGTGTACCCGTGCACATCAATATGGCCCAGTCTGGCGTGGGGCTTTTTACCCGGGTTGTCCCGTGTACCCGTGTCTACCCGTGCGACCCAATTTGGCCAAGACTGGCGTGAGATGATTCACCCGGGTTGTCCCGTGTACCGGTGCGACTCAATATGGCCCAGTCTCGCGTGGGGCTTTTTACCCGCGTTGTCCCATGTACGCGTGTCTACCCGTGCGACCCAATAAGGCCAAGACTGGCGTGAGGCGATTCACCCGGGTTGTCCCGTGTACCCGTGCGACTCAATATGGCCCAGTCTGGCGTGGGGCTTTTTACCCGCGTTGTCCCGTGTACCCGTGCGACTCAATATGGCCCCGTCTGGCGTGGGCCTTTTTACCCGCGTTGTCCCGTGTACCTGTGCTACTCGATATGGCCCAGTCTAGCGTGTGGTTTTTTACCCGCGTTGTCCCGTCTACCCGTGTCTACCCGTGCGACCCAATTTGGCCAAGTCTGGCGTGAGGCGATTCAACCGCGTTGTCCCGTGTACCCGTGCGACTCAATATGGCCCAGTCTGGCGTGGGGCTTTTTACCCGCGTTGTCCCATGTACCCGTGTCTACCCGTGCGACCCAATTTGGCCAAGACTGGCGTGAGGCGATTCACCCGGGTTGTCCCGTGTACCCGTGCGACTCAATATGGCCCAGTCTGGCGTGGGGCTTTTTACCCGCGTTGTCCCGTGTACCCGTGCGACTCAATATGGCCCCGTCTGGCGTGGGCCTTTTCACCCGCGTTGTCCCGTGTACCTGTGCCACTCAATATGGCCCAGTCTGGCGTGTGGTTCTTTACCCGCGTTGTCCCGTCTACCCGTGTCTACCCGTGCGACCCAATTTGGCCAAGTCTGGCGTGAGGCGATTCAACCGCGTTGTCCTGTGTACCCGTGCGACTCAATATGGCCCAGTCTGGCGTGGGGCTTTTTACCCGCGTTGTCCCATGTACCCGTGTCTACCCGTGCGACCCAATTTGGCCAAGACTGGCGTGAGGCGATTCACCCGGGTTGTCCCGTGTACCCGTGCGACTCAATATGGCCCAGTCTGGCGTGGGGCTTTTTACCCGCGTTGTCCCGTGTACCCGTGCGACTCAATATGGCCCCGTCTGGCGTGGGCCTTTTCACCCGCGTTGTCCCGTGTACCTGTGCTACTCGATATGGCCCAGTCTGGCGTGTGGTTTTTTACCCGCGTTGTCCCGTCTACCCGTGTCTACCCGTGCGACCCAATTTGGCCAAGTCTGGCGTGAGGCGATTCAACCGCGTTGTCCTGTGTACCCGTGCGACTCAATAAGGCCCAGTCTGGCGTGGGGCTTTTTACCCGCGTTGTCCCATGTACCCGTGTCTACCCGTGCGACCCAATTTGGCCAAGACTGGCGTGAGGCGATTCACCCGGGTTGTCCCGTGTACCCGTGCGACTCGATATGGCCCAGTCTGGCGTTAGGGCTTTTCACCCGCTTTGTCCCGTGTACCCGTGTCTACCCGTGCGACCCAATTTGGCCAAGACTGGCGTGAGGCGATTCACCCGGGTTGTCCCGCGTACCCGTGCGTTTCAATATGGCCGAGTCTGGCGTGGGGCTTATACCCGCGTTGTCCCGTGTACCCGTGTCTACCCGTGCGACCCAATTTGGCCAAGTCTGGCGTGAGGCGATTCACCCGCGTTGTCCCGTGTACCCGTGCGACTCAATAAGGCCCAGTCTGGCGTGGGGCTTTTTACCCGCGTTGTCCCATGTACCCGTGTCTACCCCTGCGACCCAATTTGGCCAAGACTGGCGTGAGATGATTCACCCGCGTTGTCCCGTGTACCCGTGCGACTCAATATGGCCCAGTCTGGCGTGGGGCTTTTTACCCGCGTTGTCCCATGTACGCGTGTCTACCCGTGCGACCCAATGAGGCAAAGACTGGCGTGAGGCGATTCACCCGGGTTGTCCCGTGTACCCGTGCGACTCAATATGGCCCAGTCTGGCGTGGGGCTTCTTACCCGCGTTGTCCCGTGTACCCGTGCGACTCAATATGGCCCAGTCTGGCGTGGGGCTTTTTACCCGCGTTTTCCCGTGTACCCTTGTCTACCCGTGCGACCCAATTTGTCCAAGTCTGGCGTGAGGCGATTCGACCGCGTTGTCCTGTGTACCCGTGCGACTCAATAAGGCCCAGTCTGGCGTGGGGCTTTTTACCCGCGTTGTCCCATGTACCCGTGTCTACCCGTGCGACCCAATTTGGCCAAGACTGGCGTGAGATTATTCACCCGCGTTGTCCCGTGTACCCGTGCGACTCAATATGGCCCAGTCTGGCGTGGGGCTTTTTACCCGCGTTGTCCCATTTACGCGTGTCTACCCGTGCGACCCAATAAGGCCAAGACTGGCGTGAGGCGATTCACCCGGGTTGTCCCGTGTACCCGTGCGACTCAATATGGCCCAATCTGGCATGGGGCTTTTTACCCGAGTTGTCCCGTGTACCCGTGCGACTCAATATGGCCCCGTCTGGCGTGGGCCTTTTTACTCGCGTTGTCCCGTGTACCCGTGTCTACCCGTGCGACCCAATTTGGCCAAGTCTGGCGTGAGGCGATTCACCCGCGTTGTCCCGTGTACCCGTGCACATCAATATGGCCCAGTCTGGCGTGGGGCTTTTTACCCGGGTTGTCCCGTGTACCCGTGTCTACCCCTGCGACCCAATTTGGCCAAGACTGGCGTGAGATGATTCACCCGCGTTGTCCCGTGTACCCGTGCGACTCAATATGGCCCAGTCTGGCGTGGGGCTTTTTACCCGCGTTGTCCCATGTACGCGTGTCTACCCGTGCGACCCAATGAGGCAAAGACTGGCGTGAGGCGATTCACCCGGGTTGTCCCGTGTACCCGTGCGACTCAATATGGCCCAGTCTGGCGTGGGGCTTTTCACCCGCGTTGTCCCGTGTACCCGTGCGACTCAATATGGCCCCGTCTGGCGTGGGCCTTTTTACCCGCGTTGTCCCGTGTACCTGTGCCACTCAATATGGCCCAGTCTGGCGTGTGGTTTTTTACCCGCGTTGTCCCGTGTACCCGTGTCTACCCGTGCGACCCAATTTGGCCAAGTCTGGCGTGAGGCGATTCACCCGCGTTGTCCCGTGTACCCGTGCGACTCAATATGGCCCAGTCTGGCAAGGGGCTTTTTACCCGCGTTGCCCATGTACCCGTGTCTACCCGTGCGACCCAATTTGGCCAAGACTGGCGTGAGGCGATTCACCCGGGTTGTCCCGTGTACCCGTGCGACTCAATATGGCCCAGTCTGGCGTGGGGCTTTTTACCCGCGTTGTCCCGTGTACTCGTGCGACTCAATATGGCCCCGTCTGGCGTGGGCCTTTTTACCCGCGTTGTCCCGTGTACCTGTGCCACTCAATATGGCCCAGTCTGGCGTGGGGCTCTTTACCCGGGTTGTCCCGTGTACCCGTGAGACTCAATATGGCCCAGTCTGGCGTGGGGCTTTTTACCCGCGTTGTCCCGTGTACCCGTGCGACTCAATATGGCCCCGTCTGGCGTGGGCCTTTTTACCCGCGTTGTCCCGTGTACCCGTGTCTACCCGTGCGACCCAATTTGGCCAAGTCTGGCGTGAGGCGATTCACCCGCGTTGTTCCGTGTACCCGTGCACATCAATATGGCCCAGTCTGGCGTGGGGCTTTTTACCCGCGTTGTCCCGTGTACCCGTGTCTACCCGTGCGACCCAATTTGGCCAAGTCTGGCGTGAGGCGATTCACCCGCGTTGTCCCGTGTACCCGTGCACATCAATATGGCCCAGTCTGGCGTGGGGCTTTTTACCCGGGTTGTCCCGTGTACCCGTGTCTACCCGTGCGACCCAATTTGGCCAAGACTGGCGTGAGATGATTCACCCGGGTTGTCCCGTGTACCGGTGCGACTCAATATGGCCCAGTCTCGCGTGGGGCTTTTTACCCGCGTTGTCCCATGTACGCGTGTCTACCCGTGCGACCCAATAAGGCCAAGACTGGCGTGAGGCGATTCACCCGGGTTGTCCCGTGTACCCGTGCGACTCAATATGGCCCAGTCTGGCGTGGGGCTTTTTACCCGCGTTGTCCCGTGTCCCCGTGCGACTCAATATGGCCCCGTCTGGCGTGGGCCTTTTTACCCGCGTTGTCCCGTGTACCTGTGCTACTCGATATGGCCCAGTCTGGCGTGTGGTTTTTTACCCGCGTTGTCCCGTCTACCCGTGTCTACCCGTGCGACCCAATTTGGCCAAGTCTGGCGTGAGGCGATTCACCCGGGTTGTCCCGTGTACCCGTGCGACTCAATATGGCCCAGTCTGGCGTGGGGCTTTTTACCCGCGTTGTCCCGTGTACCCGTGCGACTCAATATGGCCCCGTCTGGCGTGGGCCTTTTCACCCGCGTTGTCCCGTGTACCTGTGCCACTCAATATGGCCCAGTCTGGCGTGTGGTTCTTTACCCGCGTTGTCCCGTGTACCCGTGTCTACCCGTGCGACCCAATTTGGCCAAGTCTGGAGTGAGGCGATTCACCCGCGTTGTCCCGTGTACCCGTGCGACTCAATAAGGCCCAGTCTGGCGTGGGGCTTTTTACCCGCGTTGTCCCATGTACCCGTGTCTACCCGTGCGACCCAATTTGGCCAAGACTGGCGTGAGGCGATTCACCCGGGTTGTCCCGTGTACCCGTGCGACTCAATATGGCCCAGTCTGGCGTGGGGCTTTTTACCCGCGTTTTCCCGTGTACCCTTGTCTACCCGTGCGACCCAATTTGTCCAAGTCTGGCGTGAGGCGATTCGACCGCGTTGTCCTGTGTACCCGTGCGACTCAATAAGGCCCAGTCTGGCGTGGGGCTTTTTACCCGCGTTGTCCCATGTACCCGTGTCTACCCGTGCGACCCAATTTGGCCAAGACTGGCGTGAGGCGATTCACCCGGGTTGTCCCGTGTACCCGTGCGACTCGATATGGCCCAGTCTGGCGTTAGGGCTTTTCACCCGCTTCGTCCCGTGTACCCGTGTCTACCCGTGCGACCCAATTTGGCCAAGACTGGCGTGAGGCGATTCACCCGGGTTGTCCCGCGTACCCGTGCGTTTCAATATGGCCGAGTCTGGCGTGGGGCTTATACCCGCGTTGTCCCGTGTACCCGTGTCTACCCGTGCGACCCAATTTGGCCAAGTCTGGCGTGAGGCGATTCACCCGCGTTGTCCCGTGTACCCGTGCGACTCAATAAGGCCCAGTCTGGCGTGGGGCTTTTTACCCGCGTTGTCCCATGTACCCGTGTCTACCCCTGCGACCCAATTTGGCCAAGACTGGCGTGAGATGATTCACCCGCGTTGTCCCGTGTACCCGTGCGACTCAATATGGCCCAGTCTGGCGTGGGGCTTTTTACCCGCGTTGTCCCATGTACGCGTGTCTACCCGTGCGACCCAATGAGGCAAAGACTGGCGTGAGGCGATTCACCCGGGTTGTCCCGTGTACCCGTGCGACTCAATATGGCCCAGTCTGGCGTGGGGCTTTTTACCCGCGTTGTACCGTGTACCCGTGCGACTCAATATGGCCCAGTCTGGCGTGGGGCTTTTTACCCGCGTTTTCCCGTGTACCCTTGTCTACCCGTGCGACCCAATTTGTCCAAGTCTGGCGTGAGGCGATTCGACCGCGTTGTCCTGTGTACCCGTGCGACTCAATCAGGCCCAGTCTGGCGTGGGGCTTATACCCGCGTTGTCCCGTGTACCCGTGTCTACCCGTGCGACCCAATTTGGCCAAGTCTGGCGTGAGGCGATTCACCCGCGTTGTCCCGTGTACCCGTGCGACTCAATAAGGCCCAGCCTGGCGTGGGGCTTTTTACCCGCGTTGTCCCATGTACCCGTGTCTACCCGTGCGACCCAATTAGGCCAAGTCTGGCGTGAGGCGATTCACCCGCGTTGTCCCGTGTACCCGTGCACATCAATATGGCCCAGTCTGGCGTGGGGCTTTTTACCCGGGTTGTCCCGTGTACCCGTGTCTACCCCTGCGACCCAATTTGGCCAAGACTGGCGTGAGATGATTCACCCGCGTTGTCCCGTGTACCCGTGCGACTCAATATGGCCCAGTCTGGCGTGGGGCTTTTTACCCGCGTTGTCCCATGTACGCGTGTCTACCCGTGCGACCCAATGAGGCAAAGACTGGCGTGAGGCGATTCACCCGGGTTGTCCCGTGTACCCGTGCGACTCAATATGGCCCAGTCTGGCGTGGGGCTTTTTACCCGCGTTGTCCCGTGTACCCGTGCGACTCAATATGGCCCCGTCTGGCGTGGGCCTTTTTACCCGCGTTGTCCCGTGTACCTGTGCCACTCAATATGGCCCAGTCTGGCGTGTGGTTTTTTACCCGCGTTGTCCCGTGTACCCGTGTCTACCCGTGCGACCCAATTTGGCCAAGTCTGGCGTGAGGCGATTCACCCGCGTTGTCTCGTGTACCCGTGCGACTCAATATGGCCCAGTCTGGCAAGGGGCTTTTTACCCGCGTTGCCCATGTACCCGTGTCTACCCGCGCGACCCAATTTGGCCAAGACTGGCGTGAGGCGATTCACCCGGGTTGTCCCGTGTACCCGTGCGACTCAATATGGCCCAGTCTGGCGTGGGGCTTTTTACCCGCGTTGTCCCGTGTACTCGTGCGACTCAATATGGCCCCGTCTGGCGTGGACCTTTTTACCCGCGTTGTCCCGTGTACCTGTGCCACTCAATATGGCCCAGTCTGGCGTGGGGCTCTTTACCCGGGTTGTCCCGTGTACCCGTGAGACTCAATATGGCCCAGTCTGGCGTGGGGCTTTTTACCCGCGTTGTCCCGTGTACCCGTGCGACTCAATATGGCCCCGTCTGGCGTGGGCCTTTTTACCCGCGTTGTCCCGTGTACCCGTGTCTACCCGTGCGACCCAATTTGGCCAAGTCTGGCGTGAGGCGATTCACCCGCGTTGTTCCGTGTACCCGTGCACATCAATATGGCCCAGTCTGGCGTGGGGCTTTTTACCCGCGTTGTCCCGTGTACCCGTGTCTACCCGTGCGACCCAATTTGGCCAAGTCTGGCGTGAGGCGATTCACCCGCGTTGTCCCGTGTACCCGTGCACATCAATATGGCCCAGTCTGGCGTGGGGCTTTTTACCCGGGTTGTCCCGTGTACCCGTGTCTACCCGTGCGACCCAATTTGGCCAAGACTGGCGTGAGATGATTCGACCGGGTTGTCCCGTGTACCGGTGCGACTCAATATGGCCCAGTCTGGCGTGGGGCTTTTTACCCGCGTTGTCCCATGTACGCGTGTCTACCCGTGCGACCCAATAAGGCCAAGACTGGCGTGGGGCGATTCACCCGGGTTGTCCCGTGTACCCGTGCGACTCAATATGGCCCAGTCTGGCGTGGGGCTTTTTACCCGCGTTGTCCCGTGTACCCGTGCGACTCAATATGGCCCCGTCTGGCGTGGGCCTTTTTACCCGCGTTGTCCCGTGTACCTGTGCTACTCGATATGGCCCAGTCTGGCGTGTGGTTTTTTACCCGCGTTGTCCCGTCTACCCGTGTCTACCCGTGCGACCCAATTTGGCCAAGTCTGGCGTGAGGCGATTCAACCGCGTTGTCCCGTGTACCCGTGCGACTCAATATGGCCCAGTCTGGCGTGGGGCTTTTTACCCGCGTTTCCCCATGTACCCGTGTCTACCCGTGCGACCCAATTTGGCCAAGACTGGCGTGAGGCGATTCACCCGGGTTGTCCCGTGTACCCGTGCGACTCAATATGGCCCAGTCTGGCGTGGGGCTTTTTACCCGCGTTGTCCCGTGTACCCGTGCGACTCAATATGGCCCCGTCTGGCGTGGGCCTTTTTACCCGCGTTGTCCCGTGTACCTGTGCCACTCAATATGGCCCAGTCCGGCGTGTGGTTCTTTACCCGCGTTGTCCCGTGTACCCGTGTCTACCCGTGCGACCCAATTTGGCCAAGTCTGGCGTGAGGCGATTCACCCGCGTTGTCCCGTGTACCCGTGCGACTCAATAAGGCCCAGTCTGGCGTGGGGCTTTTTACCCGCGTTGTCCCATGTACCCGTGTCTACCCGTGCGACCCAATTTGGCCAAGACTGGCGTGAGGCGATTCATCCGGGTTGTCCCGTGTACCCGTGCGACTCAATATGGCCCAGTCTGGCGTGGGGCTTTTTACCCGCGTTTTCCCGTGTACCCTTGTCTACCCGTGCGACCCAATTTGTCCAAGTCTGGCGTGAGGCGATTCGACCGCGTTGTCCTGTGTACCCGTGCGACTCAATAAGGCCCAGTCTGGCGTGGGGCTTTTTACCCGCGTTGTCCCATGTACCCGTGTCTACCCGTGCGACCCAATTTGGCAAAGACTGGCGTGAGGCGATTCACCCGGGTTGTCCCGTGTACCCGTGCGACTCGATATGGCCCAGTCTGGCGTTAGGGCTTTTCACCCGCTTTGTCCCGTGTACCCGTGTCTACCCGTGCGACCCAATTTGGCCAAGACTGGCGTGAGGCGATTCACCCGGGTTGTCCCGCGTACCCGTGCGTTTCAATATGGCCGAGTCTGGCGTGGGGCTTATACCCGCGTTGTCCCGTGTACCCGTGTCTACCCGTGCGACCCAATTTGGCCAAGTCTGGCGTGAGGCAATTCACCCGCGTTGTCCCGTGTACCCGTGCGACTCAATAAGGCCCAGTCTGGCGTGGGGCTTTTTACCCGCGTTGTCCCATGTACCCGTGTCTACCCGTGCGACCCAATTTGGCCAAGACTGGCGTGAGGCGATTCACCCGGGTTGTCCCGTGTACCCGTGCGACTCAATATGGCCCAGTCTGGCGTGGGGCTTTTTACCCGCGTTTTCCCGTGTACCCTTGTCTACCCGTGCGACCCAATTTGTCCAAGTCTGGCGTGAGGCGATTCGACCGCGTTGTCCTGTGTACCCAAGCGACTCAATAAGGCCCAGTCTGGCGTGGGGCTTTTTACCCGCGTTGTCCCATGTACCCGTGTCTACCCGTGCGACCCAATTTGGCCAAGACTGGCGTGAGGCGATTCACCCGGGTTGTCCCGTGTACCCGTGCGACTCGATATGGCCCAGTCTGGCGTTAGGGCTTTTCACCCGCTTTGTCCCGTGTACCCGTGTCTACCCGTGCGACCCAATTTGGCCAAGACTGGCGTGAGGCGATTCACCCGGGTTGTCCCGCGTACCCGTGCGTTTCAATATGGCCGAGTCTGGCGTGGGGCTTATACCCGCGTTGTCCCGTGTACCCGTGTCTACCCGTGCAACCCAATTTGTCCAAGTCTGGCGTGAGGCGATTCCTCCGCGTTGTCCCGTGTACCCGTGTTTACCCGTGCGACTCAATATGGCCCAGTCTGGCGTGGGGCTTTTTACCCGCGTTGTCCCGTGTACCCGTGTCTACCCGTGCGACCCAATTTGGCCAAGTCTGTCGTGAGGCGATTCACCCGCGTTGTCCCGTGTACCCGTGCGACTCAATATGGCCCAGTCTGGCGTGGGGCTTCTCACCCGCGATGTCCCGTGTACCCGTGTCTACCCGTGCGACCATATTTGGCCAAGACTGGCGTGAGGCTATTCACCCGCGTTGTCCAGTGTACCCGTCCGACTCAATATGGCCCAGTCTAGCGTGGGGCTTTTTACCCGTGTTGTTCCGTGTACCCGTCTCTACCCGTGCGACCCAATTTGGCCAAGACTGGCGTGAGGCGATTCACCCGGGTTGTCCCGTGTACCCGTGCGACTCAATATGGCCCAGTCTGGCGTTGGGCTTTTCACCCGCGTTGTCCCGTGTACCCGTGTCTACCCGTGCGACCCAATTTGGCCAAGTCTGGCGTGAGGCGATTCACCCGCGTTGTCCCGTGTACCCGTGCACATCAATATGGCCCAGTCTGGCGTGGGGCTTTTTACCCGGGTTGTCCCGTGTACCCGTGTCTACCCCTGCGACCCAATTTGGCCAAGACTGGCGTGAGATGATTCACCCGCGTTGTCCCGTGTACCCGTGCGACTCAATATGGCCCAGTCTGGCGTGGGGCTTTTTACCCGCGTTGTCCCATGTACGCGTGTCTACCCGTGCGACCCAATGAGGCCAAGACTGGCGTGAGGCGATTCACCCGGGTTGTCCCGTGTACCCGTGCGACTCAATATGGCCCAGTCTGGCGTGGGGCTTTTTACCCGCGTTGTCCCGTGTACCCGTGCGACTCAATATGGCCCCGTCTGGCGTGGGCCTTTTTACCCGCGTTGTCCCGTGTACCTGTGCCACTCAATATGGCCCAGTCTGGCGTGTGGTTTTTTACCCGCGTTGTCCCGTGTACCCGTGTCTACCCGTGCGACCCAATTTGGCCAAGTCTGGCGTGAGGCGATTCACCCGCGTTGTCCCGTGTACCCGTGCGACTCAATATGGCCCAGTCTGGCAAGGGGCTTTTTACCCGCGTTGTCCCATGTACCCGTGTCTACCCGTGCGACCCAATTTGGCCAAGACTGGCGTGAGGCGATTCACCCGGGTTGTCCCGTGTACCCGTGCGACTCAATATGGCCCAGTCTGGCGAGGGGCTTTTTACCCGCGTTGTCCCGTGTACTCGTGCGACTCAATATGGCCCCGTCTGGCGTGGGCCTTTTTACCCGCGTTGTCCCGTGTACCTGTGCCACTCAATATGGCCCAGTCTGGCGTGGGGCTCTTTACCCGGGTTGTCCCGTGTACTCGTGAGACTCAATATGGCCCAGTCTGGCGTGGGGCTTTTTACCCGCGTTGTCCCGTGTACCCGTGCGACTCAATATGGCCCCGTCTGGCGTGGGCCTTTTTACCCGCGTTGTCCCGTGTACCCGTGTCTACCCGTGCGACCCAATTTGGCCAAGTCTGGCGTGAGGCGATTCACCCGCGTTGTTCCGTGTACCCGTGCACATCAATATGGCCCAGTCTGGCGTGGGGCTTTTTACCCGCGTTGTCCCGTGTACCCGTGTCTACCCGTGCGACCCAATTTGGCCAAGTCTGGCGTGAGGCGATTCACCCGCGTTGTCCCGTGTACCCGTGCACATCAATATGGCCCAGTCTGGCGTGGGGCTTTTTACCCGGGTTGTCCCGTGTACCCGTGTCTACCCTCGCGACCCAATTTGGCCAAGACTGGCGTGAGATGATTCACCCGGGTTGTCCCGTGTACCGGTGCGACTCAATATGGCCCAGTCTGGCGTGGGGCTTTTTACCCGCGTTGTCCCATGTACGCGTGTCTACCCGTGCGACCCAATAAGGCCAAGACTCGCGTGAGGCGATTCACCCGGGTTGTCCCGTGTACCCGTGCGACTCAATATGGCCCAGTCTGGCGTGGGGCTTTTTACCCGCGTTGTCCCGTGTACCCGTGCGACTCAATATGGCCCCGTCTGGCGTGGGCCTTTTTACCCGCGTTGTCCCGTGTACCTGTGCTACTCAATATGGCCCAGTCTGGCGTGTGGTTTTTTACCCGCGTTGTCCCGTCTACCCGTGTCTACCCGTGCGACCCAATTTGGCCAAGTCTGGCGTGAGGCGATTCAACCGCGTTGTCCCGTGTACCCGTGCGACTCAATATGGCCCAGTCTGGCGTGGGGCTTTTTACCCGCGTTGTCCCATGTACCCGTGTCTACCCGTGCGACCCAATTTGGCCAAGACTGGCGTGAGGCGATTCACCCGGGTTGTCCCGTGTACCCGTGCGACTCAATATGGCCCAGTCTGGCGTGGGGCTTTTTACCCGCGTTGTCCCGTGTACCCGTGCGACTCAATATGGCCCCGTCTGGCGTGGGCCTTTTTACCCGCGTTGTCCCGTGTACCTGTGCCACTCAATATGGCCCAGTCTGGCGTGTGGTTCTTTACCCGCGTTGTCCCGTGTACCCGTGTCTACCCGTGCGACCCAATTTGGCCAAGTCTGGCGTGAGGCGATTCACCCGCGTTGTCCCGTGTACCCGTGCGACTCAATAAGGCCCAGTCTGGCGTGGGGCTTTTTACCCGCGTTGTCCCATGTACCCGTGTCTACCCGTGCGACCCAATTTGGCCAAGACTGGCGTGAGGCGATTCACCCGGGTTGTCCCGTGTACCCGTGCGACTCAATATGGCCCAGTCTGGCGTGGGGCTTTTTACCCGCGTTTTCCCGTGTACCCTTGTCTACCCGTGCGACCCAATTTGTCCAAGTCTGGCGTGAGGCGATTCGACCGCGTTGTCCTGTGTACCCGTGCGACTCAATAAGGCCCAGTCTGGCGTGGGGCTTTTTACCCGCGTTGTCCCATGTACCCGTGTCTACCCGTGCGACCCACTTTGGCCAAGACTGGCGTGAGGCGATTCACCCGGGTTGTCCCGTGTACCCGTGCGACTCGATATGGCCCAGTCTGGCGTGAGGGCTTTTCACCCGCTTTGTCCCGTGTACCCGTGTCTACCCGTGCGACCCAATTTGGCCAAGACTGGCGTGAGGCAATTCACCCGGGTTGTCCCGCGTACCCGTGCGTTTCAATATGGCCGAGTCTGGCGTGGGGCTTATACCCGCGTTGTCCCGTGTACCCGTGTCTACCCGTGCAACCCAATTTGTCCAAGTCTGGCGTGAGGCGATTCCTCCGCGTTGTCCCGTGTACCCGTGTTTACCCGTGCGACTCAATATGGCCCAGTCTGGCGTGGGGCTTTTTACCCGCGTTGTCCCGTGTACCCGTGTCTACCCGTGCGACCCAATTTGGCCAAGTCTGGCGTGAGGCGATTCACCCGCGTTGTCCCGTGTACCCGTGCGACTCAATATGGCCCAGTCTGGCGTGGGGCTTCTCACCCGCGATGTCCCGTGTACCCGTGTCTACCCGTGCGACCATATTTGGCCAAGACTGGCGTGAGGCGATTCACCCGCGTTGTCCCGTGTACCCGTCCGACTCAATATGGCCCAGTCTAGCGTGGGGCTTTTTACCCGTGTTGTTCCGTGTACCCGTCTCTACCCGTGCGACCCAATTTGGCCAAGACTGGCGTGAGGCGATTCACCCGGGTTGTCCCGTGTACCCGTGCGACTCAATATGGCCCAGTCTGGCGTTGGGCTTTTCACCCGCGTTGTCCCGGGTACCCGTGCGACTGAATATGGCCCAGTCTGGCGTGGGGCTTTTTACCCGCGTTGTCCCGTGTACCCGTGTCTACCCGTGCGACCCAGTTTGTCCAAGTCTGGTGTGAGGCGATTCACCCGCGTTGTCCTGTGTACCCGTGCGACTCAATGTGGCCCAGTCTGGCGTGGGGCTTTTTACCCGCGTTGTCCCGTGTACCCGTGTGACTCAATATGGCCCAGTCTGGCGTGGGGCTTTTTATCCGCGTTGTCCCGTGTACCTGTGCCACTCAATATGGCCCAGTCTGGCGTGTGGTTTACTACCCGCGTTGTCCCGTGTACCCGTCCCACCCGTGCGACTCAATATCACCCAGTCTGGCGTGAGGTGGTTCACCCGTGAGGTCCCTTGTACCCGTGTCTACCCGTGCGACCCCATTTGGGCAAGTCTGGCGTGAGGCGATTCACCCGCGTTGTCCCGTGTACCCGTGCCACTCAATATGGCCCAGTCTGGCGTGGGGCTTTTTACCCGCGTTGTCCCATGTACCCGTGTCTACCCGTGCGACCCAATTTGGCCAAGACTGGCGTGAGGCGATTCACCCGGGTTGTCCCGTGTACCCGTGCGACTCAATATGGCCCAGTCTGGCGTGGGGCTTTCTACCCGCGTTGTCCCGTGTATCCGTGCGACTCAATATGGCCCCGTCTGGCGTGGGCCTTTTTACCCGCGTTGTCCCGTGTACCTGTGCCACTCAATATGGCCCAGTCTGGCGTGTGGTTCTTTACCCGCGTTGTCCCGTGTACCCGTGTCTACCCGTGCGACCCAATTTGGCCAAGTCTGGCGTGAGGCGATTCACCCGCGTTGTCCCGTGTACCCGTGCGACTCAATAAGGCCCAGTCTGGCGTGGGGCTTTTTACCCGCGTTGTCCCATGTACCCGTGTCTACCCGTGCGACCCAATTTGGCCAAGACTGGCGTGAGGCGATTCACCCGGGTTGTCCCGTGTACCCGTGCGACTCAATATGGCCCAGTCTGGCGTGGGGCTTTTTACCCGCGTTGTCCCGTGTACCCGTGTCTCCCCGTGCGACCCAATTTGTCCAAGTCTGGCGTGAGGCGATTCGACCGCGTTGTCCTGTGTACCCGTGCGACTCAATATGGCCCAGTCTGGCGTGGGGCTTTTCACCCGCTTTGTCCCGTGTACCCGTGTCTACCCGTGCGACCCAATTTGGCCAAGACTGGCGTGAGGCGATTCACCCGGGTTGTCCCGCGTACCCGTGCGTTTCAATATGGCCGAGTCTGGCGTGGGGCTTATACCCGCGTTGTCCCGTGTACCCGTGTCTACCCGTGCGACCCAATTTGTCCAAGTCTGGCGTGAGGCGATTCCTCCGCGTTGTCCCGTGTACCCGTGTTTACCCGTGCGACTCAATATGGCCCAGTCTGGCGTGGGGCTTTTCACCCGCGTTGTCCCATGTACGCGTGTCTACCCGTGCGACCCAATAAGGCCGAGACTGGCGTGAGGCGATTCACCCGGGTTGTCCCGTGTACCCGTGCGACTCAATATGGCCCAGTCTGACGTGGGGCTTTTTACCCGCGTGGTCCCGTGTACCCGTGCGACTCAATATGGCCCCGTCTGGCGTGGGCCTTTTCACCCGCGTTGTCCCGTGTACCCGTGTCTACCCGTGCGACCCAACTTGGCCAAGTCTGGCGTGAGGCGATTCACCCGCGTTGTTCCGTGTACCCGTGCACATCAATATGGCCCAGTCTGGCGTGGGGCTTTTTACCTGGGTTGTCCCGTGTACCCGTGTCTACCCGTGCGACCCAATTTGGCCAAGACTGGCGTGAGATGATTCACCCGCGTTGTCCCGTGTACCCGTGCGACTCAATATGGCCCAGTCTGGCGTGGGGCTTTTTACCCGCGTTGTCCCATTTACGCGTGTCTACCCGTGCGACCCAATAAGGCCAAGACTGGCGTGAGGCGATTCACCCGGGTTGTCCCGTGTACCCGTGCGACTCAATATGGCCCAGTCTGGCGTGAGGCTTCTTACCCGCGTTGTCCCGTGTACCTGTGCCACTCAATATGGCCCAGTCTGGCGTGTGGTTTTTTACCTGCGTTGTCAGGTGTACCCGTGTTTACCCGTGCGACCCAATTTGGCCAAGTCTGGCGTGAGGCGATTCACCCGCGTTGTCCCGTGTACCCGTGCGACTCAATATGGCCCAGTCTGGCGTGGGGCTTTTTACCCGCGTTGTCCCATGTACGCGTGTCTACCCGTGCGACCCAATAAGGCCGAGACTGGCGTGAGGCGATTCACCCGGGTTGTCCCGTGTACCCGTGCGACTCAATATGGCCCAGTCTGGCGCGGGGCTTTTTACCCGCGTTGTCCCGTGTACCCGTGCGACTCAATATGGCCCCGTCTGGCGTGGGCCTTTTTACCCGCGTTGTCCCGTGTACCCGTGTCTACCCGTGCGACCCAATTTGGCCAAGTCTGGCGTGAGGCGATTCACCCGCGTTGTTCCGTGTACCCGTGCACATCAATATGGCCCAGTCTGGCGTGGGGCTTTTTACCTGGGTTGTCCCGTGTACCCGTGTCTACCCGTGCGACCCAATTTGGCCAAGACTGGCGTGAGATGATTCACCCGCGTTGTTCCGTGTACCCGTGCACATCAATATGGCCCAGTCTGGCGTGGGGCTTTTTACCCGCGTTGTCCCGTGTACCCGTGTCTACCCGTGCGACCCAATTTGGCCAAGTCTGGCGTGAGGCGATTCACCCGCGTTGTCCCGTGTACCCGTGCACATCAATATGGCCCAGTCTGGCGTGGGGCTTTTTACCCGGGTTGTCCCGTGTACCCGTGTCTACCCCTGCGACCCAATTTGGCCAAGACTGGCGTGAGGCGATTCACCCGGGTTGTCCCGTGTACCCGTGCGACTCAATATGGCCCAGTCTGGCGTGGGGCTTTTTACCCGCGTTGTCCCGTGTACCTGTGCCACTCAATATGGCCCAGTCTGGCGTGTGGTTTTTTACCTGCGTTGTCAGGTGTACCCGTGTTTACCCGTGCGACCCAATTTGGCCAAGTCTGGCGTGAGGCGATTCACCCGCGTTGTCCCGTGTACCCGTGCGACTCAATATGGCCCAGTCTGGCGTGGGGCTTTTTACCCGCGTTGTCCCATGTACGCGTGTCTACCCGTGCGACCCAATAAGGCCGAGACTGGCGTGAGGCGATTCACCCGGGTTGTCCCGTGTACCCGTGCGACTCAATATGGCCCAGTCTGGCGCGGGGCTTTTTACCCGCGTTGTCCCGTGTACCCGTGCGACTCAATATGGCCCCGTCTGGCGTGGGCCTTTTTACCCGCGTTGTCCCGTGTACCCGTGTCTACCCGTGCGACCCAATTTGGCCAAGTCTGGCGTGAGGCGATTCACCCGCGTTGTTCCGTGTACCCGTGCACATCAATATGGCCCAGTCTGGCGTGGGGCTTTTTACCTGGGTTGTCCCGTGTACCCGTGTCTACCCGTGCGACCCAATTTGGCCAAGACTGGCGTGAGATGATTCACCCGCGTTGTTCCGTGTACCCGTGCACATCAATATGGCCCAGTCTGGCGTGGGGCTTTTTACCCGCGTTGTCCCGTGTACCCGTGTCTACCCGTGCGACCCAATTTGGCCAAGTCTGGCGTGAGGCGATTCACCCGCGTTGTCCCGTGTACCCGTGCACATCAATATGGCCCAGTCTGGCGTGGGGCTTTTTACCCGGGTTGTCCCGTGTACCCGTGTCTACCCCTGCGACCCAATTTGGCCAAGACTGGCGTGAGGCGATTCACCCGGGTTGTCCCGTGTACCCGTGCGACTCAATATGGCCCAGTCTGGCGTGGGGCTTTTTACCCGCGTTGTCCCGTGTACCCGTGCGACTCAATATGGCCCCGTCTGGCGTGGGCCTTTTTACCCGCGTTGTCCCGTGTACCTGTGCCACTCAATATGGCCCAGTCTGGCGTGTGGTTTTTTACCCGCGTTGTCCCGTGTACCCGTGTCTACCCGTGCGACCCAATTTGGCTAAGTCTGGCGTGAGGCGATTCACCCGCGTTGTCCCGTGTACCCGTGCGACTCAATATGGCCCAGTCTGGCGTGGGGCATTTTACCCGCGTTGTCCCATGTACCCGTGTCTACCCGTGCGACCCAATTTGGCCAAGACTGGCGTGAGGCGATTCACCCGGGTTGTCCCGTGTACCCGTGAGACTCAATATGGCCCAGTCTGGCGTGGGGCTTTTTACCCGCGTTGTCCCGTGTACTCGTGCGACTCAATATGGCCCCGTCTGGCGTGGGCCTTTTTACCCGCGTTGTCCCGTGTACCTGTGCCACTCAATATGGCCCAGTGTGGCGTGGGGCTCTTCACCCGGGTTGTCCCGTGTACCCGTGTCTACCCGTGCGACCCAATTTGGCCAAGACTGGCGTGAGATGATTCACCCGCGTTGTCCCGTGTACCCGTGTGACTCAATATGGCCCAGTCTGGCGTGGGGCTTTTTACCCGCGTTGTCCCATGTACGCGTGTCTACCCGTGCGACCCAATAAGGCCAAGACTGGCGTGAGGCGATTCACCCGGGTTGTCCCGTGTACCCGTGCGACTCAATATGGCCCAGTCTGGCATGGGGCTTTTTACCCGCGTTGTCCCGTGTACCCGTGCGACTCAATATGGCCCCGTCTGGCGTGGGCCTTTTTACCCGCGTTGTCCCGTGTACCCGTGTCTACCCGTGCGACCCAATTTGGCCAAGTCTGGCGTGAGGCGATTCATCCGCGTTGTCCCGTGTACCCGTGCACATCAATAAGGCCCAGTCTGGCGTGGGGCTTTTTACCCGGGTTGTCCCGTGTACCCGTGTCTACCCGTGCGACCCAATTTGGCCAAGACTGGCGTGAGATGATTCACCCGGGTTGTCCCGTGTACCGGTGCGACTCAATATGGCCCAGTCTGGCGTGGGGCTTTTTACCCGCGTTGTCCCATGTACGCGTGTCTACCCGTGCGACCCAATAAGGCCAAGACTGGCGTGAGGCGATTCACCCGGGTTGTCCCGTGTACCCGTGCGACTCAATATGGCCCAGTCTGGCTTGGGGCTTTTTACCCGCGTTGTCCCGTGTACCCGTGCGACTCAATATGGCCCCGTCTGACGTGGGCCTTTTTACCCGCGTTGTCCCGTGTACCTGTGCTACTCAATTTGGCCCAGTCTGGCGTGTGGTTTTTTACCCGCGTTGTCCCGTCTACCCGTGTCTACCCGTGCGACCCAATGAGGCCGAGACTGGCGTGAGGCGATTCACCCGGGTTGTCCCGTGTACCCGTGCGACTCAATATGAACCAGTCTGACGTGGGGCTTTTTACCCGCGTGGTCCCGTGTACCCGTGCGACTCAATATGGCCCCGTCTGGCGTGGGCCTTTTCACCCGCGTTGTCCCGTGTACCCGTGTCTACCCGTGCGACCCAACTTGGCCAAGTCTGGCGTGAGGCGATTCACCCGCGTTGTTCCGTGTACCCGTGCACATCAATATGGCCCAGTCTGGCGTGGGGCTTTTTACCTGGGTTGTCCCGTGTACCCGTGTCTACCCGTGCGACCCAATTTGGCCAAGACTGGCGTGAGATGATTCACCCGCGTTGTCCCGTGTACCCGTGCGACTCAATATGGCCCAGTCTGGCGTGGGGCTTTTTACCCGCGTTGTCCCATTTACGCGTGTCTACCCGTGCGACCCAATAAGGCCAAGACTGGCGTGAGGCGATTCACCCGGGTTGTCCCGTGTACCCGTGCGACTCAATATGGCCCAGTCTGGCGTGAGGCTTCTTACCCGCGTTGTCCCGTGTACCTGTGCCACTCAATATGGCCCAGTCTGGCGTGTGGTTTTTTACCTGGGTTGTCAGGTGTACCCGTGTTTACCCGTGCGACCCAATTTGGCCAAGTCTGGCGTGAGGCGATTCACCCGCGTTGTCCCGTGTACCCGTGCGACTCAATATGGCCCAGTCTGGCGTGGGGCTTTTTACCCGCGTTGTCCCATGTACGCGTGTCTACCCGTGCGACCCAATAAGGCCGAGACTGGCGTGAGGCGATTCACCCGGGTTGTCCCGTGTACCCGTGCGACTCAATATGGCCCAGTCTGGCGCGGGGCTTTTTACCCGCGTTGTCCCGTGTACCCGTGCGACTCAATATGGCCCCGTCTGGCGTGGGCCTTTTTACCCGCGTTGTCCCGTGTACCCGTGTCTACCCGTGCGACCCAATTTGGCCAAGTCTGGCGTGAGGCGATTCACCCGCGTTGTTCCGTGTACCCGTGCACATCAATATGGCCCAGTCTGGCGTGGGGCTTTTTACCTGGGTTGTCCCGTGTACCCGTGTCTACCCGTGCGACCCAATTTGGCCAAGACTGGCGTGAGATGATTCACCCGCGTTGTTCCGTGTACCCGTGCACATCAATATGGCCCAGTCTGGCGTGGGGCTTTTTACCCGCGTTGTCCCGTGTACCCGTGTCTACCCGTGCGACCCAATTTGGCCAAGTCTGGCGTGAGGCGATTCACCCGCGTTGTCCCGTGTACCCGTGCACATCAATATGGCCCAGTCTGGCGTGGGGCTTTTTACCCGGGTTGTCCCGTGTACCCGTGTCTACCCCTGCGACCCAATTTGGCCAAGACTGGCGTGAGGCGATTCACCCGGGTTGTCCCGTGTACCCGTGCGACTCAATATGGCCCAGTCTGGCGTGGGGCTTTTTACCCGCGTTGTCCCGTGTACCCGTGCGACTCAATATGGCCCCGTCTGGCGTGGGCCTTTTTACCCGCGTTGTCCCGTGTACCTGTGCCACTCAATATGGCCCAGTCTGGCGTGTGGTTTTTTACCCGCGTTGTCCCGTGTACCCGTGTCTACCCGTGCGACCCAATTTGGCTAAGTCTGGCGTGAGGCGATTCACCCGCGTTGTCCCGTGTACCCGTGCGACTCAATATGGCCCAGTCTGGCGTGGGGCTTTTTACCCGCGTTGTCCCATGTACCCGTGTCTACCCGTGCGACCCAATTTGGCCAAGACTGGCGTGAGGCGATTCACCCGGGTTGTCCCGTGTACCCGTGAGACTCAATATGGCCCAGTCTGGCGTGGGGCTTTTTACCCGCGTTGTCCCGTGTACTCGTGCGACTCAATATGGCCCCGTCTGGCGTGGGCCTTTTTACCCGCGTTGTCCCGTGTACCTGTGCCACTCAATATGGCCCAGTGTGGCGTGGGGCTCTTCACCCGGGTTGTCCCGTGTACCCGTGTCTACCCGTGCGACCCAATTTGGCCAAGACTGGCGTGAGATGATTCACCCGCGTTGTCCCGTGTACCCGTGTGACTCAATATGGCCCAGTCTGGCGTGGGGCTTTTTACCCGCGTTGTCCCATGTACGCGTGTCTACCCGTGCGACCCAATAAGGCCAAGACTGGCGTGAGGCGATTCACCCGGGTTGTCCCGTGTACCCGTGCGACTCAATATGGCCCAGTCTGGCATGGGGCTTTTTACCCGCGTTGTCCCGTGTACCCGTGCGACTCAATATGGCCCCGTCTGGCGTGGGCCTTTTTACCCGCGTTGTCCCGTGTACCCGTGTCTACCCGTGCGACCCAATTTGGCCAAGTCTGGCGTGAGGCGATTCATCCGCGTTGTCCCGTGTACCCGTGCACATCAATAAGGCCCAGTCTGGCGTGGGGCTTTTTACCCGGGTTGTCCCGTGTACCCGTGTCTACCCGTGCGACCCAATTTGGCCAAGACTGGCGTGAGATGATTCACCCGGGTTGTCCCGTGTACCGGTGCGACTCAATATGGCCCAGTCTGGCGTGGGGCTTTTTACCCGCGTTGTCCCATGTACGCGTGTCTACCCGTGCGACCCAATAAGGCCAAGACTGGCGTGAGGCGATTCACCCGGGTTGTCCCGTGTACCCGTGCGACTCAATATGGCCCAGTCTGGCTTGGGGCTTTTTACCCGCGTTGTCCCGTGTACCCGTGCGACTCAATATGGCCCCGTCTGACGTGGGCCTTTTTACCCGCGTTGTCCCGTGTACCTGTGCTACTCAATTTGGCCCAGTCTGGCGTGTGGTTTTTTACCCGCGTTGTCCCGTCTACCCGTGTCTACCCGTGCGACCCAATTTGGCCAAGTCTGGCGTGAGGCGATTCAACCGCGTTGTCCCGTGTACCCGTGTGACTCAATATGGCCCAGTCTGGCGTGGGGCTTTTTACCCGCGTTGTCCCATGTACCCGTAACTACCCGTGCGACCCAATTTGGCCAAGACTGGCGTGAGGCGATTCACCCGGGTTGTCCCGTGTACCCGTGCGACTCAATATGGCCCAGTCTGGCGTGGGGCTTTTTACCCGCGTTGTCCCGTGTACCCGTGCGACTCAATATGGCCCCGTCTGGCGTGGGCCTTTTTACCCGCGTTGTCCCGTGTACCTGTGCCACTCAATATGGCCCAGTCTGGCGTGTGGTTCTTTACCCGCGTTGTCCCGTGTACCCGTGTCTACCCGTGCGACCCAATTTGGCCAAGTCTGGCGTGAGGCGATTCACCCGCGTTGTCCCGTGTACCCGTGCGACTCAATAAGGCCCAGTCTGGCGTGGGGCTTTTTACCCGCGTTGTCCCATGTACCCGTGTCTACCCGTGCGACCCAATTTGGCCAAGACTGGCGTGAGGCGATTGACCCGGGTTGTCCCGTCTACCCGTGCGACTCAATATGGCCCAGTCTGGCGTGGGGCTTTTTACCAGCGTTGTCCCATGTACCCGTGTCTACCCGTGCGACCCAATTTGGCCAAGACTGGCGTGAGGCGATTGACCCGGGTTGTCCCGTGTACCCGTCCGACTCAATATGGCCCAGTCTAGCGTGGGGCTTTTTACCCGTGTTGTTCCGTGTACCCGTCTCTACCCGTGCGACCCAATTTGGCCAAGACTGGCGTGAGGCGATTCACCCGGGTTGTCCCCTGTACCCGTGCGACTCAATATGGCCCAGTCTGGCGTTGGGCTTTTCACCCGCGTTGTCCCGGGTACCCGTGCGACTCAATATGGCCCATCCTGGCGTGGGGCTTTTTACCCGCGTTGTCCCGTGTCTACCCGTGCGACCCAGTTTGTCCAAGTCCCGCGTGAGGCGATTCACCCGCGTTGTCCTGTGTACCCGTGCGACTCAATGTGGCCCAGGCTGGCGTGGGGCTTTTTACCCGCGTTGTCCCGTGTACCCGTGCGACTCAATATGGCCCAGTCTGGCGTGGGGCTTTTTATCCGCGTTGTCCCGTGTACCTGTGCCACTCAATATGGCCCAGTCTGGCGTGTGGTTTACTACCCGCGTTGTCCCGTGTACCCGTCCCACCCGTGCGACTCAATATCACCCAGTCTGGCGTGAGGTGGTTCACCCGTGAGGTCCCTTGTACCCGTGTCTACCCGTGCGACCCCATTTGGCCAAGTCTGGCGTAAGGCGATTCACCCGCGTTGTCCCGTGTACCCGTGCGACTCAATATGGCCCAGTCTGGCGTGGGGCTTTTTACCCGCGTTGTCCCATGTACGCGTGTCTACCCGTGCGACCCAATGAGGCCAAGACTGGCGTGAGGCGATTCACCCGGGTTGTCCCGTGTACCCGTGCGACTCAATATGGCCCAGTCTAGCGGCGGGCTTTCTACCCGCGTTGTCCCGTGTACCCGTGCGACTCAATATGGCCCCGTCTGGCGTGGGCCTTTTTACCCGCGTTGTCCCGTGTACCTGTGCCACTCAATATGGCCCAGAGTGGCGTGTGGTTCTTTACCCGCGTTGTCCCGTGTACCCGTGTCTACCCGTGCGACCCAATTTGGCCAAGTCTGGCGTGAGGCGATTCACCCGCGTTGTCCCGTGTACCCGTGCGACTCAATAAGGCCCAGTCTGGCGTGGGGTTTTTTACCCGCGTTGTCCCATGTACCCGTGTCTACCCGTGCGACCCAATTTGGCCAAGACTGGGTTGAGGCGATTCACCCGGGTTGTCCCGTGTACCCGTGCGACTCAATATGGCCCAGTCTGGCGTGGGGCTTTTTACCCGCGTTGTCCCGTGTACCCGTGTCTCCCCGTGCGACCCAATTTGTCCAAGTCTGGCGTGAGGCGATTCGACCGCGTTGTCCTGTGTACCCGTGCGACTCAATATGGCCCAGTCTGGCGTGGGGCTTTTTACCCGCGTTGTCCCGTGTACCCGTGCGACTCAATATGGCCCAGTCTGGCGTGGGGCTTTTCACCCGCTTTGTCCCGTGTACCCGTGTCTACCCGTGCGACCCAATTTGGCCAAGACTGGCGTGAGGCGATTCACCCGGGTTGTCCCGCGTACCCGTGTCTACCCGTGCGACCCAATTTGGCCAAGACTGGCGTGAGGCGATTCACCCGGGTTGTCCCGCGTACCCGTGTCTACCCGTGCGACCCAATTTGTCCAAGTCTGGCGTGAGGCGATTCCTCCGCGTTGTTCCGTGTACCCATGTTTACCCGTGCGACTCAATATGGCCCAGTCTGGCGTGGGGCTTTTTACCCGCGTTGTCCCGTGTACCCGTGTCTACCCGTGCGACCCAATTTGGCCAAGTCTGGCGTGAGGCGATTCACCCGCGTTGTCCCGTGTACCCGTGTCTACCCGTGCGACCATATTTGGCCAAGACTGGCGTGAGGCGATTCACCCGCGTTGTCCCGTGTAGCCGTCCGACTCAATATGGCCCAGTCTAGCGTGGGGCTTTTTACCCGTGTTGTTCCGTGTACCCGTCTCTACCCGTGCGACCCAATTTGGCCAAGACTGGCGTGAGGCGATTCACCCGGGTTGTCCCGTGTACCTGTGCGACTCAATATGGCCCAGTCTGGCGTTGGGCTTTTCGACCGCGTTGTCCCGGGTACCCGTGCGACTCAATATGGCCCAGTCTGGCGTGGGGCTTTTTACCCGCGTTGTCCCGTGTACCCGTGTCTACCCGTAAGACCCAGTTCGTCCAAGTCTGGCGTGAGGCGATTCACCCGCGTTGTCCTGTGTACCCGTGCGACTCAATGTGGCCCAGTCTGGCGTGGGGCTTTTCACCCGCGTTGTCCCGTGTACCCGTGCGACTCAATATGGCCCAGTCTGGCGTGGGGCTTTTGACCCGCGTTGTCCCGTGTACCTGTGCCACTCAATATGGCCCAGTCTGGCGTGTGGTTTACTACCCGCGTTGTCCCGTGTACCCGTCCCACCCGTGCGACTCAATATCACCCAGTCTGGCGTGAGGTGGTTCACCCGTGAGGTCCCTTGTACCCGTGTCTACCCGTGCGACCCCATTTGGCCAAGTCTGGCGTAAGGCGATTCACCCGCGTTGTCCCGTGTACCCGTGCCACTCAATATGGCCCAGTCTGGCGTGGGGCTTTTTACCCGCGTTGTCCCGTGTACCCGTGTCTACCCGTGCGGCCGAATTTGGCCGAGACTGGCGTGAGGCGATTCACCCGGGTTGTCCCGTGTACCCGTGCGACTCAATATGGCCCAGTCTGGCGTAGGGCTTTTTACCCGCGTTGTCCCGTGTACCCGTGCGACTCATCATGGCCCAGTCTGCCGTGGGGCTTTTCACCCGCGTTGTCCCGTGTACCCGTGTTTACCCGTGCGACCCAATTTGGCCAAGACTGGCGTGAGGCGATTCACCCGGGTTGTCCCGTGTATCCGTGCGACTCAATATGGCCCAGTCTGGCGTGGGTTTTTTTACCCGCGTTGTCCCGTGTACCCGTGTCTACCCGTGCGACCCAATTTGTCCAAGTCTGGCGTGAGGCGATTCGACCGCGTTGTCCTGTGTACCCTCGTGACTCAATATGGCCCAGTCTGGCGTGGGGCTTTTTACCCGCGTTGTCCCGTGTACCCGTGCGACTCAATACGGCCCAGTCTGGCGTGGGGCTTCTCACCCGCTTTGTCCCGTGTACCCGTGTCTACCCGTGCAACCATATTTAGCCAAGACTGGCGTGATGCGATTCACCCGCGTTGTCCCGTGTACCCGTGTGACTCAATATGGCCCAACCTGGCGTTGGGCTTTTACCCGCGTTGTCCTGGGTACCCGTGCGACTCAATATGGCCCAGTCTGGCGTGGAGCTTTTTACCCGCTTTGTCACGTGTACCCGTGCGAGTCAATATGGCCCAGTCTGGCTCGGGGCTTTTTACCCGCTTTGTCCCGTGTACCCGTGTCTACCCGTGCGACCCAATTTGGCCAAGACTGGCGTGAGGCGATTCACCCGGGTTGTCCCGTGTACCCGTGCGCCTCCATATGGCCCAGTCTGGCGTGGGGCTTTTTACCCGCGTTGTCCCGTGTACCCGTGTCTACCCATGCGACCCAGTTTTTCCAAGTCTGGCGTGAGGCGATTCACCCGCGTTGTCCTGTGTACCCGTGCGACTCAATATGGCCCAGTCTGGCGTGGGGCTTTTTACCCGCGTTGTCCCGTGTACCCGTGCGACTCAATATGGCCCAGTCTGGCGTGGGGCTTTTAACCCGCTCTGTCCCGTGTACCCGTGTCGACCCGTGCGACCCAATTTGGCCAAGACTGGCGTGAGGCGATTCGACCGGGTTGTCCCGCGTACCCGTGCGTTTCAATATGGCCTAGTCTGGCGTGGGGCTTTGACCCGCGTTGTCCCGTGTACCCTTGTCTACCCGTGCGACCCAATTTGTCCAAGTCTGGCGTGAGGCGATTCCTCCGCGTTGTCCCGTAGACCCGTGTTTACCCGTGCGACTTAATAATGCCCAGTCTGGGGTGGGGCTTTTACCCGCGTTTCCCCATGTACCCGTGTCTACCCGTGTGACCCAATTGGTCCAAGTCTGGCGTGAGGCGATTCCTCCGCGTTGTCCCGTGTACCCGTGTTTACCCGTGCGACTTAATATGGCCCAGTCTGGCGTGGGGCTTTTACCCGCGTTGTCCCGTGTACCCGTGTCTACCCGTGCGACCCAATTTGTCCAAGTCTGGCGTGAGGCGATTCCTTCGCGTTGTCCCGTGTACCCGTGTTCACCCGTGCGACTCAATATGGCCCAGTCTGGCGTGGGGCTTTTCACCCGCGTTGTCCCGTGTACCCGTGTCTACCCGTGCGACCCAATTTGGCCAAGTCTGGCGTGAGGCGATTCACCCGCGTTATCCCGTGTACCCGTGCGACTCAATATGGCCTAGTCTGGCGTGGGGCTTTTTACCCGCGTTGTCCCGTGTACCCGTGTCTACCCGTGCGGCCGAATTTGGCCGAGACTGGCGTGAGGCGATTCACCCGGGTTGTCCCGTGTACCCGTGTCTACCCGTGCGACCCAATTTGTCCAAGTCTGGCGTGAGGCGATTCCTTCGCGTTGTCCCGTGTACCCGTCCCACCCGTGCGACTCAATATCACCCAGTCTGGCGTGAGGTGGTTCACCCGTGAGGCCCCTTGTACCCGTGTCTACCCGTGCGACCCCATTTGGCCAAGTCTGGCGTAAGGCGATTCACCCGCGTTGTCCCGTGTACCCGTGCCACTCAATATGGCCCAGTCTGGCGTGGGGCTTTTTACCCGCGTTGTCCCGTGTACCCGTGTCTACCCGTGCGGCCGAATCTGGCCGAGACTGGCGTGAGGCGATTCACCCGGGTTGTCCCGTGTACCCGTGCGACTCAATATGGCCCAGTCTGGCGTAGGGCTTTTTACCCGCGTTGTCCCGTGTACCCGTGCGACTCATCATGGCCCAGTCTGGCGTGGGGCTTTTCACCCGCGTTGTCCCGTGTACCCGTGTTTACCCGTGCGACCCAATTTGGCCAAGACTGGCGTGAGGCGATTCACCCGGGTTGTCCCGTGTATCCGTGCGACTCAATATGGCCCAGTCTGGCGTGGGGCTTTTTACCCGCGTTGTCCCGTGTACCCGTGTCTACCCGTGCGACCCAATTTGTCCAAGTCTGGCGTGAGGCGATTCGACCGCGTTGTCCTGTGTACCCTCGTGACTCAATATGGCCCAGTCTGGCGTGGGGCTTTTTACCCGCGTTGTCCCGTGTACCCGTGCGACTCAATACGGCCCAGTCTGGCGTGGGGCTTCTCACCCGCTTTGTCCCGTGTACCCGTGTCTACCCGTGCGACCCAATTTGGCCGAGACTGGCGTGAGGCGATTCACCCGGGTTGTCCCGCGTACCCGTGCGTTTCAATATGGCCCAGTCTGGCGTGGGGCTTTTACCCGCGTTGTCCCGTGTACCCGTGTCTACCCGTGCGACCCAATTTGTCCAAGTCTGGCGTGAGGCGATTCCTCCGCGTTGTCCCGTGTACCCGTGTTTACCCGTGCGACTCAATATGGCCCAGTCTGGCGTGGGGCTTTTTACCCGCGTTGTCCCGTGTACCCGTGTCTACCCGTGCGACCCAATTTGGCCAAGTCTGGCGTGAGGCGATTCACCCGCGTTGTCCCGTGTACCCGTGCGACTCAATATGGCCCAGTCAGGCGTGGGGCTTCTCACCCGCGTTGTCCCGTGTACCCGTGTCTACCCGTGCGACCATATTTAGCCAAGACTGGCGTGATGCGATTCACCCGCGTTGTCCCGTGTACCCGTGTGACTCAATATGGCCCAACCTGGCGTTGGGCTTTTACCCGCGTTGTCCTGGGTACCCGTGCGACTCAATATGGCCCAGTCTGGCGTGGAGCTTTTTACCCGCTTTGTCACGTGTACCCGTGCGAGTCAATATGGCCCAGTCTGGCTCGGGGCTTTTTACCCGCTTTGTCCCGTGTACCCGTGTCTACCCGTGCGACCCAATTTGGCCAAGACTGGCGTGAGGCGATTCGACCGGGTTGTCCCGCGTACCCGTGCGTTTCAATATGGCCTAGTCTGGCGTGGGGCTTTTACCCGCGTTGTCCCGTGTACCCGTGTCTACCCGTGCGACCCAATTTGTCCAAGTCTGGCGTGAGGCGATTCCTCCGCGTTGTCCCGTAGACCCGTGTTTACCCGTGCGACTTAATAAGGCCCAGTCTGGCGTGGGGCTTTTACCCGCGTTTCCCCATGTTCCCGTGTCTACCCGTGTGACCCAATTGGTCCAAGTCTGGCGTGAGGCGATTCCTCCGCGTTGTCCCGTGTACCCGTGTCTACCCGTGCGACCCAATTTGTCCAAGTCTGGCGTGAGGCGATTCCTTCGCGTTGTCCCGTGTACCCGTGTTCACCCGTGCGACTCAATATGGCCCAGTCTGGCGTGGGGCTTTTCACCCGCGTTGTCCCGTGTACCCGTGTCTACCCGTGCGACCCAATTTGGCCAAGTCTGGCGTGAGGCGATTCACCCACGTTATCCCGTGTACCCGTGCGACTCAATATGGCCTAGTCTGGCGTGGGGCTTTTTACCCGCGTTGTCCCGTGTACCCGTGCGACTCAATATGGCCCAGTTTGGCGTGGGGCTTTTTACTCGCGTTGTCCCGTGTACCCGTGTCTACCCGTGCGACCCAATTTGGCCAAGACTGGCGTGGGGCGATTCACCCGGGTTGTCCCGTGTACCCGTGCGACTCAATATGGCCCAGTCTGGCGTAGGGCTTTCTACCCGCGTTGTCCCGTGTACCCGTGCGACTCAATATGGCCCAGTCTGGCGTGGGGCTCTCTACCCGCGTTGTCCCGTGTACCCGTGTCTACCCGTGTGACCTAATTTGGCCCTGTCTCGCGTGAGGCTGCTCACCCGCGTTGTCCCGTGAACCCATCCCACCCGTGCGACTCAATATCACCCAGTCTGGGGTGAGGTGGTTCACCCGTGGGGTCCCTTGTACCCGTGTCTACCCGTGCGACCCAATTTGGCCAAGTCTGGCGTGAGGCGATTCACCCGCGTTGTTCCGTGTACCCGTGCTACTCAATATGGCCCAGTCTGGCGTGGGGCTTCTCACCCGCGATGTCCCGTGTACCCGTGTCTACCCGTGCGACCATATTTGGCCAAGACTGGCGTGAGGCGATTCACCCGCGTTGTCCCGTGTGCCCGTCCGACTCAATATGGCCCAGTCTAGCGTGGGGCTTTTTACCCGCGTTGTCCCGTGTACCCGTGCGACTCATCATGGCCCAGTCTGGCGTGGGGCTTTCCACCCGCGTTGTCCCGTGTACCCGTGTCTACCCGTGCGACCCAGTTTGTCCAAGTCTGGCGTGAGGCAATTCACCCGCGTTGTCCTGTGTACCCGTGCGACTCAATGTGGCCCAGTCTGGCGTGGGGCTTTTTACCCGCGTTGTATAGTGTACCCGTGCGACTCAATATGGCCCAGTCTGGCGTGGGGCTTTTTACCCGCGTTGTCCCGTGTACCTGTGCCACTCAATATGGCCCAGTCTGGCGTGTGGTTTACTACCCGCGTTGTCCCGTGTACCCGTCCCACCCGTGCGACTCAATATCACCCAGTCTGGCGTGAGGTGGTTCACCCGTGAGGTCCCTTGTACCCGTGTCTACCCGTGCGACCCCATTTGGCCAAGTCTGGCGTAAGGCGATTCACCCGCGTTGTCCCGTGTACCCGTGCCACTCAATATGGCCCAGTCTGGCGTGGGGCTTTTTACCGGCGTTGTCCGGTGTACCCGTGTCTACCCGTGCGGCCCAATTTGGCCGAGACTGGCGTGAGGCGATTCACCCGGGTTGTCCCGTGTACCCGTGCGACTCAATATGGCCCAGTCTGGCGTAGGGCTTTTTACCCGCGTTGTCCCGTGTACCCGTGCGACTCATCATGGCCCAGTCTGGCGTGGGGCTTTCCACCCGCGTTGTCCCGTGTACCCGTGTTTACCCGTGCGACCCAATTTGGCCAAGACTGGCGTGAGGCGATTCACCCGGGCTGTCCCGTGTATCCGTGCGACTCAATATGGCCCAGTCTGGCGTGGGGCATTTACCCGCGTTGTCCCGTGTACCCGTGTCTACCCGTGCGACCCAATCTGTCCAAGTCTGGCGTGAGGCGATTCGACCGCGTTGTCCTGTGTACCCTCGTGACTCAATATGGCCCAGTCTGGCGTGGGGCTTTTTACCCGCGTTGTCCCGTGTTCCCGTGCGACTCAATACGGCCCAGTCGGGCGTGGGGCTGCTCACCCGCTTTGTCCCGTGTACCCGTGTCTACCCGTGCGACCCAATTTGGCCGAGACTGGCGTGAGGCGATTCACCCGGGTTGTCCCGCGTACCCGTGCGTTTCAATATGGCCCAGTCTGGCGTGGGGCTTTTACCCGCGTTGTCCCGTGTACCCGTGTCTACCCGTGCGACCCAATTTGTCCAAGTCTGGCGTGAGGCGATTCCTCCGCGTTGTCCCGTGTACCCGTGTTTACCCGTGCGACTCAATATGGCCCAGTCTGGCGTGGGGCTTTTTACCCGCGTTGTCCCGTGTACCCGTGTCTACCCGTGCAACCATATTTAGCCAAGTCTGGCGTGAGGCGATTCACCCGCGTTGTCCCGTGTACCCGTGCGACTCAATATGGCCCAGTCTGGCGTGGGGCTTCTCACTCGCGTTGTCCCGTGTACCCGTGTCTACCCGTGCAACCATATTTAGCCAAGACTGGCGTGATGCGATTCACCCGCGTTGTCCCGTGTACCCGTGTGACTCAATATGGCCCAACCTGGCGTTGGGCTTTTTACCCGCGTTGTCCCGGGTACCCGTGCGACTCAATATGGCCCAGTCTGGCGTGGAGCTTCTTACCCGCTTTGTCTCGTGTACCCGTGCGAGTCAATATGGCCCAGTCTGGCTCGGGGCTTTTTACCCGCTTTGTCCCGTGTACCCGTGTCTACCCGTGCGACCCAATTTGGCCAAGACTGGCGTGAGGCGATTCACCCGGGTTGTCCCGTGTACCCGTGCGCCTCCATATGGCCCAGTCTGGCGTGGGGCTTTTTACCCGCGTTGTCCCGTGTACCCGTGTCTACCCATGCGACCCAGTTTTTCCAAGTCTGGCGTGAGGCGATTCACCCGCGTTGTCCTGTGTACCCGTGCGACTCAATATGGCCCAGTCTGGCGTGGGGCTTTTTACCCGCGTTGTCCCGTGTACCCGTGCGACTCAATATGGCCCAGTCTGGCGTGGGGCTTTTAACCCGCTCTGTCCCGTGTACCCGTGTCGACCCGTGCGACCCAATTTGGCCAAGACTGGCGTGAGGCGATTCACCCGGGTTGTCCCGCGTACCCGTGCGTTTCAATATGGCCTAGTCTGGCGTGGGGCTTTTACCCGCGTTGTCCCGTAGACCCGTGTCTACCCGTGCGACCCAATTTGTCCAAGTCTGGCGTGAGGCGGTTCCTCCGCGTTGTCCCGTAGACCCGTGTTTACCCGTGCGACTTAATAAGGCCCAGTCTGGCGTGGGGCTTTTACCCGCGTTTCCCCATGTACCCGTGTCTACCCGTGTGACCCAATTGGTCCAAGTCTGGCGTGAGGCGATTCCTCCGCGTTGTCCCGTGTACCCGTGTTTACCCGTGCGACTTAATATGGCCCAGTCTGGCGTGGGGCTTTTACCCGCGTTGTCCCGTGTACCCGTGTCTACCCGTGCGACCCAATTTGTCCAAGTCTGGCGTGAGGCGATTCCTTCGCGTTGTCCCGTGTACCCGTGTTCACCCGTGCGACTCAATATGGCCCAGTCTGGCGTGGGGCTTTTCACCCGCGTTGTCCCGTGTACCCGTGTCTACCCGTGCGACCCAATTTGGCCAAGTCTGGCGTGAGGCGATTCACCCGCGTTATCCCGTGTACCCGTGCGACTCAATATGGCCTAGTCTGGCGTGGGGCTTTTTACCCGCGTTGTCCCGTGTACCCGTGCGACTCAATATGGCCCAGTCTGGCGTGGGGCTTTTTACTCGCGTTGTCCCGTGTACCCGTGTCTACCCGTGCGACCCAATTTGGCCAAGACTGGCGTGGGGCGATTCACCCGGGTTGTCCCGTGTACCCGTGCGACTCAATATGGCCCAGTCTGGCGTAGGGCTTTCTACCCGCGTTGTCCCGTGTACCCGTGCGACTCAATATGGCCCAGTCTGGCGTGGGGCTCTCTACCCGCGTTGTCCCGTGTACCCGTGTCTACCCGTGTGACCCAATTTGGCCCTGTCTCGCGTGAGGCTGTTCACCCGCGTTGTCCCGTGTACCCATCCCACCCGTGCGATTCAATATCACCCAGTCTGGGGGGAGGTGGTTCACCCGTGGGGTCCCTTGTACCCGTGTCTACCCGTGCGACCCAATTTGGCCAAGTCTGGCGTGAGGCGATTCACCCGCGTTGTCCCGTGTACCCGTGCGACTCAATATGGCCCAGTCTGGCGTGGGGCTTCTCACCCGCGATGTCCCGTGTACCCGTGTCTACCCGTGCGACCATATTTGGCCAAGACTGGCGTGAGGCGATTCACCCGCGTTGTCCCGTGTGCCCGTCCGACTCAATATGGCCCAGTCTAGCGTGGGGCTTTTTACCCGTGTTGTTCCGTGTACCCGTCTCTACCCGTGCGACCCAATTTGGCCAAGACTGGCGTGAGGCGATTCACCCGGGTTGTCCCGTGTACCCGTGCGACTCAATATGGCCCAGTCTGGCGTTGGGCTTTTTACCCGCGTTGTCCCGGGGACCCGTGCGAATCAATATGGCCCAGTCTGGCGTAGGGCTCTTTACCCGCTTTGTCACGTGTACCCGTGCGACTCAATATGGCCCAGTCTTGCTCGGGGCTTTTCACCCGCTTTGTCCCGTGTACCCGTGTCTACCCGTGCGACCCAATTTGGCCAAGACTGGCGTGAGGCGATTCACCCGGGTTGTCCCGTGTACCCGTGCGCCTCCATATGGCCCAGTCTGGCGTGGGGCTTTTTACCCGCGTTGTCACGTGTACCCGTGCGACTCAATATGGCCCAGTCTGGCGTGGGGCTTTTTACCCGCGTTGTCCCGTGTACCTGTGCCACTCAATATGGCCCAGTCTGGCGTGGGATTTTCACCCGCGTTGTCCCGTGTACCCGTGTTTACCCGTGCGACCCAATTTGGCCAAGACTGGCGTGAGGCGATTCACCCGGGTTGTCCCGTGTACCCGTGCGACTCAATATGGCCCAGTCTGGCGCGGGGCTTTCTACCCGCGTTCTCCCGTGAACCCGTGTCCTCCCGTGCGACTCAATATGGCCCAGTCTCGCGTGGGGCTGTTCACCCGCGTTGTCCCGTGTACCCGTCCCACCCGTGCGACTCAATATCACCCAGTCTGGCGTGAGGCGGTTGACCCGTGGGGTCCCTTGTACCCGTGTCTACCCGTGCGACCCAATTTGGCCAAGACTGGCGTGAGGCGATCCACGCGGGTTGTCCCGTGTACCCGTGCGACTCAATATGGCCCAGTCTGGCGTAGGGCTTTTTACCCGCGTTGTCCCGTGTACCCGTGCGACTCAATATGGCCCAGTCTGGCGTGGGATTTTCACCCGCGTTGTCCCGTGTACCCGTGTTTACCCGTGCGACCCAATTTGGCCAAGACTGGCGTGAGGCGATTCACCCGGGTTGTCCCGTGTACCCGTGCGACTCAATATGGCCCAGTCTGGCGCGGGGCTTTCTACCCGCGTTCTCCCGTGAACCCGTGTCCTCCCGTGCGACTCAATATGGCCCAGTCTCGCGTGGGGCTGTTCACCCGCGTTGTCCCGTGTACCCGTCCCACCCGTGCGACTCAATATCACCCAGTCTGGCGTGAGGCGGTTGACCCGTGGGGTCCCTTGTACCCGTGTCTACCCGTGCGACCCAATTTGGCCAAGTCTGGCGTGGGGCTTTTCACCCGCGTTGTCCCGTGTACCCGTGTCTACCCATGCGACCCAGTTCGTCCAAGTCTGGCGTGAGGCGATTCACCCGCGTTGTCCTGTGTACCCGTGCGACTCAATATGGCCCAGTCTGGCGTGGGGCTTTTTACCCGCGTTGTCCCGTGTACCCGTGCGACTCAATATGGCCCAGTCTGGCGTGGGGCTTTTAACCCGCTCTGTCCCGTGTACCCGTGTCGACCCGTGCGACCAAATTCGGCCAAGACTGGCGTGAGGCGATTCACCCGGGTTGTCCCGCGTACCCGTGCGTTTCAATATGGCCCAGTCTGGCGTGGGGCTTTTTACCCGCGTTGTCCCGTGTACCCGTGCGACTCAATATGGCCCAGTCTGGCGTGGGGCTTTGAACCCGCTCTGTCCCGTGTACCCGTGTCGACCCGTGCGACCAAATTCGGCCAAGACTGGCGTGAGGCGATTCACCCGGGTTGTCCCGCGTACCCGTGCGTTTCAATATGGCCCAGTCTGGCGTGGGGCTTCTACCCGCGTTTCCCCATGTACCCGTGTCTACCCGTGTGACCCAATTTGTCCAAGTCTGGCGTGAGGCGATTCCTCTGCGTTGTCCCGTGTACCCGTGTTTACCCGTGCGACTCAATATGGCCCAGTCTGGCGTGGGGCTTTTACCCGCGTTGTCCCGTGTACCCGTGCGACTCAATATGGCCCAGTCTGGCGTGGGGCTTTTAACCCGCTCTGTCCCGTGTACCCGTGTCGACCCGTGCGACCCAATTTGGGCAAGACTGGCGTGAGGCGATTCACCCGGGTTGTCCCGCGTACCCGTGCGTTTCAATATGGCCTAGTCTGGCGTGGGTCTTTTACCCGGATTGTCCCGTGTACCCGTGTCTACCCGTGCGACCCAATTTGTCCAAGTCTGGCGTGAGGCGATTCCTCCGCGTTGTCCCGTAGACCCGTGTTCACCCGTGCGACTTAATAAGGCCCAGTCTGGCGTGGGGCTTTTACCCGCGTTTCCCCATGTACCCGTGTCTACCCGTGTGACCCAATTTGTCCAAGTCTGGCGTGAGGCGATTCCTCCGCGTTGTCCCGTGTACCCGTGTTTACCCGTGCGACTCAATATGGCCCAGTCTGGCGTGGGGCTTTTACCCGCGTTGTCCCGTGTACCCGTGTCTACCCTCGCGACCCACTTTGTCCAAGTCTGGCGTGAGGCGATTCCTTCGCGTTGTCCCGTGTACCCGTGTTTACCCGTGCGACTCAATATGGCCCAGTCTGGCGTGGGGCTTTTCACCCGCGTTGTCCCGTGTACCCGTGTCTACCCGTGCGACCCATTTTGGCCAAGTCTGGCGTGAGGCGATTCACCCGCGTTATCCCGTGTACCCGTGCGACTCAATATGGCCTAGTCTTGCGTGGGGCTTTTTACCCGCGTTGTCCCGTGTACTCCTGCAACTCAATATGGCCCAGTCTGGCGTGGGGCTATTTACTCGCGTTGTCCCGTGGACCCGTGTCTACCCGTGCGACCCAATTTGGCCAAGACTGGCGTGGGGCGATTCACCCGGGTTGTCCCGTGTACCCGTGCGACTCAATATGGCCCAGTCTGGCGTAGGGCTTTCTACCCGCGTTGTCCCGTGTACCCGTGCGACTCAATATGGCCCAGTCTGGCGTGGGGCTCTCTACCCGCGTTGTCCCGTGTACCCGTTTCTACCCGTGTGGCCCAATTTGGCCCAGTCTCGCGTGAGGCTGTTCACCCGCGTTGTCCCGTGTACCCGTCCCACCCGTGCGACTCAATATCACCCAGTCTGGCGTGAGGTGGTTCACCCGTGGGGTCCCTTGTACCCGTGTCTACCCGTGCGACCCCATTTGGCCAAGTCTGGCGTGAGGCGATTCACCCGCATTGTCCCGTGTACCCTCGCGACTCAATATGGCCCAGTCTGGCGTAGGGCTTTTTACCCGCGTTGTCCCGTGTACCCGTGCGACTCAATATGGCCCAGTCTGGCGTGGGGCTTTTCACCCGCGTTGTCCCGTGTACCCGTGTTTACCCGTGCGATCCAATTTGGCCAAGACTGGCGTGAGGCGATTCACCCGGGTTGTCCCGTGTACCCGTGCGACTCAATATGGCCCAGTCTGGCGTAGGGCTTTTTACCCGCGTTGTCCCGTGTACCCGTGCGACTCGATATGGCCCAGTCTGGCGTGGGGCTTTTTACCCGCGTTGTCCCGTGTACCCGTGTCTACCCGTGCGACCCAATTTGGCCAAGACTGGCGTGAGGCGATTCACCCGGGTTGTCCCGTGTACCCCTGCGACTCAATATGGCCCAGTCTGGCGTGGGGCTCCCTACCCGCGTTGTCCCGTGTACCCGTATCTACCCGTGCGACTCAATATGCCCCAGTCTGGCGTGGGGCTTTTTTCTGCGTTGTCCCGTGTACCCGTGTCTACCCGTGTGACCCAATTTGGCCCAGTCTCGCGTGGGGCTGTTCACCCGCGTTGTCCCGTGTACCCGTGCGACTCAATATGGCCCAGTCTGGCGTGGGGCTTTTCACCCGCGTTGTCCCGTGTACCCGTGTTTACCCGTGCGACCCAATTTGGCCAAGACTGGCGTGAGGCGATTCACCCGGGTTGTCCCGTGTACCCGTGCGACTCAATATGGCCCAGTCTGGCGTAGGGCTTTTTACCCGCGTTGTCCCGTGTACCCGTGCGACTTGATATGGCCCAGTCTGGCGCGGGGCTTTCTACCCGCGTTGTCCCGTGTACCCGTGTCCTCCCGTGCGACTCAATATGGCCCATTCTGGCGTGGGGCTTTTCACCCGCGTTGTGCCGTGTACCCATGCGACTCAATTTGGCACAGTCTGGCGTGGAGCTTTACACCCGCGTTGTCCCGTGTACCCGTCCCACCCGTGCGACTCAATATCACCCAGTCTGGCGTGAGGTGGTTCACCCGTGGGGTCCCTTGTACCCGTGTCTACCCGTGCGACCCTATTTGGCCAAGTCTGGCGTGAGGCGATTCACCCGCGTTGTCCCGTGTGCCCGTGCGACTCAATATGGCCCAGTCTGGCGTGGGGCTTTTTACCCGCGTTGTCCCGTGTACCCGTGTCTACCCGTGCGACCCAATTTGGCCGAGACTGGCGTGAGGCGATCCACGCGGGTTGTCCCGTGTACCCGTGCGACTCAATATGGCCCAGTCTGGCGTAGGGCTTTTTACCCGCGTTGTCCCGTGTACCCGTGCGACTCAATATGGCCCAGTCTGGCGTGGGATTTTCACCCGCGTTGTCCCGTGTACCCGTGTTTACCCGTGCGACCCAATTTGGCCAAGACTGGCGTGAGGCGATTCACCCGGGTTGTCCCGTGTACCCGTGCGACTCAATATGGCCCAGTCTGGCGCGGGGCTTTCTACCCGCGTTGTCCCGTGAACCCGTGTCCTCCCGTGCGACTCAATATGGCCCATTCTGGCGTGGGGCTTTTCACCCGCGTTGTGCCGTGTACCCATGCGACTCCATTTGGCCCAGTCTGGCGTGGAGCTTTTTACCCGCGTTGTCCCGTGTACCCGTGTTTACCCGTGCGACCCAATTTGGCCAAGACTGGCGTGAGGCGATTCACCCGGGTTGTCCCGTGTACCCGTGCGACCCAATTTGGCCGAGACTGGCGTGAGGCGATCCACGCGGGTTGTCCCGTGTACCCGTGCGACTCAATATGGCCCAGTCTGGCGTAGGGCTTTTTACCCGCGTTGTCCCGTGTACCCGTGCGACTCAATATGGCCCAGTCTGGCGTGGGATTTTCACCCGCGTTGTCCCGTGTACCCGTGTTTACCCGTGCGACCCAATTTGGCCAAGACTGGCGTGAGGCGATTCACCCGGGTTGTCCCGTGTACCCGTGCGACTCAATATGGCCCAGTCTGGCGCGGGGCTTTCTACCCGCGTTGTCCCGTGAACCCGTGTCCTCCCGTGCGACTCAATATGGCCCAGTCTCGCGTGGGGCTGTTCACCCGCGTTGTCCCGTGTACCCGTCCCACCCGTGCGACTCAATATCACCCAGTCTGGCGTGAGGCGGTTGACCCGTGGGGTCCCTTGTACCCGTGTCTACCCGTGCGACTCAATATGGCCCAGTCTGGCGTAGGGCTTTCTACCCGCGTTGTCCCGTGTACCCGTGCGACTCAATATGGCCCAGTCTGGCGTGGGGCTCTCTACCCGCGTTGTCCCGTGTACCCGTGTCTACCCGTGTGACCCAATTTGGCCCTGTCTCGCGTGAGGCTGTTCACCCGCGTTGTCCCGTGTACCCATCCCACCCGTGCGATTCAATATCACCCAGTCTGGGGGGAGGTGGTTCACCCGTGGGGTCCCTTGTACCCGTGTCTACCCGTGCGACCCAATTTGGCCAAGTCTGGCGTGAGGCGATTCACCCGCGTTGTCCCGTGTACCCGTGCGACTCAATATGGCCCAGTCTGGCGTGGGGCTTCTCACCCGCGATGTCCCGTGTACCCGTGTCTACCCGTGCGACCATATTTGGCCAAGACTGGCGTGAGGCGATTCACCCGCGTTGTCCCGTGTGCCCGTCCGACTCAATATGGCCCAGTCTAGCGTGGGGCTTTTTACCCGTGTTGTTCCGTGTACCCGTCTCTACCCGTGCGACCCAATTTGGCCAAGACTGGCGTGAGGCGATTCACCCGGGTTGTCCCGTGTACCCGTGCGACTCAATATGGCCCAGTCTGGCGTTGGGCTTTTTACCCGCGTTGTCCCGGGGACCCGTGCGAATCAATATGGCCCAGTCTGGCGTGGGGCTTTTTACCCGCTTTGTCACGTGTACCCGTGCGACTCAATATGGCCCAGTCTTGCTCGGGGCTTTTCACCCGCTTTGTCCCGTGTACCCGTGTCTACCCGTGCGACCCAATTTGGCCAAGACTGGCGTGAGGCGATTCACCCGGGTTGTCCCGTGTACCCGTGCGCCTCCATATGGCCCAGTCTGGCGTGGGGCTTTTTACCCGCGTTGTCACGTGTACCCGTGCGACTCAATATGGCCCAGTCTGGCGTGGGGCTTTTTACCCGCGTTGTCCCGTGTACCTGTGCCACTCAATATGGCCCAGTCTGGCGTGTGGTTTTCTACCCGCGTTGTCCCGTGTACCCGTCCCACCCGTGCGACTCAATATCACCCAGTCTGGCGTGAGGTGGTTCACCCGTGAGGTCCCTTGTACCCGTGTCTACCCGTGCGACCCCATTTGGCCAAGTCTGGCGTGAGGCGATTCACCCGCGTTGTCCCGTGTACCCGTGCGACTCAATATGGCCCAGTCTGGCGTGGGGCTTTTTACCCGCGTTGTCCCGTGTACCCGTGTCTACCCGTGTGACCCAATTTGGCCGAGACTGGCGTGAGGCGATCCACCCGGGTTGTCCCGTGTACCCCTGCGACTCAATATGGCCCAGTCTGGCGTGGGGCTCCCTACCCGCGTTGTCCCGTGTACCCGTATCTACCCGTGCGACTCAATATGCCCCAGTCTGGCGTGGGGCTTTTTTCTGCGTTGTCCCGTGTACCCGTGTCTACCCGTGTGACCCAATTTGGCCCAGTCTCGCGTGGGGCTGTTCACCCGCGTTGTCCCGTGTACCCGTGCGACTCAATATGGCCCAGTCTGGCGTGGGGCTTTTCACCCGCGTTGTCCCGTGTACCCGTGTTTACCCGTGCGACCCAATTTGGCCAAGACTGGCGTGAGGCGATTCACCCGGGTTGTCCCGTGTACCCGTGCGACTCAATATGGCCCAGTCTGGCGTAGGGCTTTTTACCCGCGTTGTCCCGTGTACCCGTGCGACTTGATATGGCCCAGTCTGGCGCGGGGCTTTCTACCCGCGTTGTCCCGTGTACCCGTGTCCTCCCGTGCGACTCAATATGGCCCATTCTGGCGTGGGGCTTTTCACCCGCGTTGTGCCGTGTACCCATGCGACTCAATTTGGCACAGTCTGGCGTGGAGCTTTACACCCGCGTTGTCCCGTGTACCCGTCCCACCCGTGCGACTCAATATCACCCAGTCTGGCGTGAGGTGGTTCACCCGTGGGGTCCCTTGTACCCGTGTCTACCCGTGCGACCCTATTTGGCCAAGTCTGGCGTGAGGCGATTCACCCGCGTTGTCCCGTGTGCCCGTGCGACTCAATATGGCCCAGTCTGGCGTGGGGCTTTTTACCCGCGTTGTCCCGTGTACCCGTGTCTACCCGTGCGACCCAATTTGGCCGAGACTGGCGTGAGGCGATCCACGCGGGTTGTCCCGTGTACCCGTGCGACTCAATATGGCCCAGTCTGGCGTAGGGCTTTTTACCCGCGTTGTCCCGTGTACCCGTGCGACTCAATATGGCCCAGTCTGGCGTGGGATTTTCACCCGCGTTGTCCCGTGTACCCGTGTTCACCCGTGCGACCCAATTTGGCCAAGACTGGCGTGAGGCGATTCACCCGGGTTGTCCCGTGTACCCGTGCGACTCAATATGGCCCAGTCTGGCGCGGGGCTTTCTACCCGCGTTGTCCCGTGAACCCGTGTCCTCCCGTGCGACTCAATATGGCCCATTCTGGCGTGGGGCTTTTCACCCGCGTTGTGCCGTGTACCCATGCGACTCCATTTGGCCCAGTCTGGCGTGGAGCTTTCTACCCGCGTTGTCCCGTGTACCCGTGTTTACCCGTGCGACCCAATTTGGCCAAGACTGGCGTGAGGCGATTCACCCGGGTTGTCCCGTGTACCCGTGCGACCCAATTTGGCCGAGACTGGCGTGAGGCGATCCACGCGGGTTGTCCCGTGTACCCGTGCGACTCAATATGGCCCAGTCTGGCGTAGGGCTTTTTACCCGCGTTGTCCCGTGTACCCGTGCGACTCAATATGGCCCAGTCTGGCGTGGGATTTTCACCCGCGTTGTCCCGTGTACCCGTGTTTACCCGTGCGACCCAATTTGGCCAAGACTGGCGTGAGGCGATTCACCCGGGTTGTCCCGTGTACCCGTGCGACTCAATATGGCCCAGTCTGGCGCGGGGCTTTCTACCCGCGTTGTCCCGTGAACCCGTGTCCTCCCGTGCGACTCAATATGGCCCAGTCTCGCGTGGGGCTGTTCACCCGCGTTGTCCCGTGTACCCGTCCCACCCGTGCGACTCAATATCACCCAGTCTGGCGTGAGGCGGTTGACCCGTGGGGTCCCTTGTACCCGTGTCTACCCGTGCGACCCAATTTGGCCAAGTCTGGCGTGGGGCTTTTCACCCGCGTTGTCCCGTGTACCCGTGTCTACCCATGCGACCCAGTTCGTCCAAGTCTGGCGTGAGGCGATTCACCCGCGTTGTCCTGTGTACCCGTGCGACTCAATATGGCCCAGTCTGGCGTGGGGCTTTTTACCCGCTTTGTCCCGTGTACCCGTGCGACTCAATATGGCCCAGTCTGGCGTGGGGCTTTTAACCCGCTCTGTCCCGTGTACCCGTGTCGACCCGTGCGACCAAATTCGGCCAAGACTGGCGTGAGGCGATTCACCCGGGTTGTCCCGCGTACCCGTGCGTTTGAATATGGCCCAGTCTGGCGTGGGGCTTTTTACCCGCGTTGTCCCGTGTACCCGTGCGACTCAATATGGCCCAGTCTGGCGTGGGGCTTTCAACCCGCTCTGTCCCGTGTACCCGTGTCGACCCGTGCGACCAAATTCGGCCAAGACTGGCGTGAGGCGATTCACCCGCGTTGTCCTGTGTACCCGTGCGACTCAATATGGCCCAGTCTGGCGTGGGGCTTGTTACCCGCGTTGTCCCGTGTACCCGTGCGACTCAATATGGCCCAGTCTGGCGTGGGGCTTTGAACCCGCTCTGTCCCGTGTACCCGTGTCGACCCGTGCGACCAAATTCGGCCAAGACTGGCGTGAGGCGATTCACCCGGGTTGTCCCGCGTACCCGTGCGTTTCAATATGGCCCAGTCTGGCGTGGGGCTTCTACCCGCGTTTCCCCATGTACCCGTGTCTACCCGTGTGACCCAATTTGTCCAAGTCTGGCGTGAGGCGATTCCTCTGCGTTGTCCCGTGTACCCGTGTTTACCCGTGCGACTCAATATGGCCCAGTCTGGCGTGGGGCTTTTACCCGCGTTGTCCCGTGTACCCGTGCGACTCAATATGGCCCAGTCTGGCGTGGGGCTTTTAACCCGCTCTGTCCCGTGTACCCGTGTCGACCCGTGCGACCCAATTTGGCCAAGACTGGCGTGAGGCGATTCACCCGGGTTGTCCCGCGTACCCGTGCGTTTCAATATGGCCTAGTCTGGCGTGGGTCTTTTACCCGGATTGTCCCGTGTACCCGTGTCTACCCGTGCGACCCAATTTGTCCAAGTCTGGCGTGAGGCGATTCCTCCGCGTTGTCCCGTAGACCCGTGTTCACCCGTGCGACTTAATAAGGCCCAGTCTGGCGTGGGGCTTTTACCCGCGTTTCCCCATGTACCCGTGTCTACCCGTGTGACCCAATTTGTCCAAGTCTGGCGTGAGGCGATTCCTCCGCGTTGTCCCGTGTACCCGTGTTTACCCGTGCGACTCAATATGGCCCAGTCTGGCGTGGGGCTTTTACCCGCGTTGTCCCGTGTACCCGTGTCTACCCTCGCGACCCACTTTGTCCAAGTCTGGCGTGAGGCGATTCCTTCGCGTTGTCCCGTGTACCCGTGTTTACCCGTGCGACTCAATATGGCCCAGTCTGGCGTGGGGCTTTTCACCCGCGTTGTCCCGTGTACCCGTGTCTACCCGTGCGACCCATTTTGGCCAAGTCTGGCGTGAGGCGATTCACCCGCGTTATCCCGTGTACCCGTGCGACTCAATATGGCCTAGTCTTGCGTGGGGCTTTTTACCCGCGTTGTCCCGTGTACTCCTGCAACTCAATATGGCCCAGTCTGGCGTGGGGCTATTTACTCGCGTTGTCCCGTGGACCCGTGTCTACCCGTGCGACCCAATTTGGCCAAGACTGGCGTGGGGCGATTCACCCGGGTTGTCCCGTGTACCCGTGCGACTCAATATGGCCCAGTCTGGCGTAGGGCTTTCTACCCGCGTTGTCCCGTGTACCCGTGCGACTCAATATGGCCCAGTCTGGCGTGGGGCTCTCTACCCGCGTTGTCCCGTGTACCCGTTTCTACCCGTGTGGCCCAATTTGGCCCAGTCTCGCGTGAGGCTGTTCACCCGCGTTGTCCCGTGTACCCGTCCCACCCGTGCGACTCAATATCACCCAGTCTGGCGTGAGGTGGTTCACCCGTGGGGTCCCTTGTACCCGTGTCTACCCGTGCGACCCCATTTGGCCAAGTCTGGCGTGAGGCGATTCACCCGCATTGTCCCGTGTACCCTCGCGACTCAATATGGCCCAGTCTGGCGTAGGGCTTTTTACCCGCGTTGTCCCGTGTACCCGTGCGACTCAATATGGCCCAGTCTGGCGTGGGGCTTTTCACCCGCGTTGTCCCGTGTACCCGTGTTTACCCGTGCGATCCAATTTGGCCAAGACTGGCGTGAGGCGATTCACCCGGGTTGTCCCGTGTACCCGTGCGACTCAATATGGCCCAGTCTGGCGTAGGGCTTTTTACCCGCGTTGTCCCGTGTACCCGTGCGACTCGATATGGCCCAGTCTGGCGTGGGGCTTTTTACCCGCGTTGTCCCGTGTACCCGTGTCTACCCGTGCGACCCAATTTGGCCAAGACTAGCGTGAGGCGATTCACCCGGGTTGTCCCGTGTACCCGTGCGACTCAATATGGCCCAGTCTGGCGTGGGGCTTTTCACCCGCGTTGTCCCGTGTACCCGTGTCTACCCGTGCGACCCAATTTGGCCAAGACTGGCGTGAGGCGATTCACCCGGGTTGTCCCGTGTACCCCTGCGACTCAATATGGCCCAGTCTGGCGTGGGGCTCCCTACCCGCGTTGTCCCGTGTACCCGTATCTACCCGTGCGACTCAATATGCCCCAGTCTGGCGTGGGTCTTTTTTCTGCGTTGTCCCGTGTACCCGTGTCTACCCGTGTGACCCAATTTGGCCCAGTCTCGCGTGGGGCTGTTCACCCGCGTTGTCCCGTGTACCCGTGCGACTCAATATGGCCCAGTCTGGCGTGGGGCTTTTCACCCGCGTTGTCCCGTGTACCCGTGTTTACCCGTGCGACCCAATTTGGCCAAGACTGGCGTGAGGCGATTCACCCGGGTTGTCCCGTGTACCCGTGCGACTCAATATGGCCCAGTCTGGCGTAGGGCTTTTTACCCGCGTTGTCCCGTGTACCCGTGCGACTTGATATGGCCCAGTCTGGCGCGGGGCTTTCTACCCGCGTTGTCCCGTGTACCCGTGTCCTCCCGTGCGACTCAATATGGCCCATTCTGGCGTGGGGCTTTTCACCCGCGTTGTGCCGTGTACCCATGCGACTCAATTTGGCACAGTCTGGCGTGGAGCTTTACACCCGCGTTGTCCCGTGTACCCGTCCCACCCGTGCGACTCAATATCACCCAGTCTGGCGTGAGGTGGTTCACCCGTGGGGTCCCTTGTACCCGTGTCTACCCGTGCGACCCTATTTGGCCAAGTCTGGCGTGAGGCGATTCACCCGCGTTGTCCCGTGTGCCCGTGCGACTCAATATGGCCCAGTCTGGCGTGGGGCTTTTTACCCGCGTTGTCCCGTGTACCCGTGTCTACCCGTGCGACCCAATTTGGCCGAGACTGGCGTGAGGCGATCCACGCGGGTTGTCCCGTGTACCCGTGCGACTCAATATGGCCCAGTCTGGCGTAGGGCTTTTTACCCGCGTTGTCCCGTGTACCCGTGCGACTCAATATGGCCCAGTCTGGCGTGGGATTTTCACCCGCGTTGTCCCGTGTACCCGTGTTTACCCGTGCGACCCAATTTGGCCAAGACTGGCGTGAGGCGATTCACCCGGGTTGTCCCGTGTACCCGTGCGACTCAATATGGCCCAGTCTGGCGCGGGGCTTTCTACCCGCGTTGTCCCGTGAACCCGTGTCCTCCCGTGCGACTCAATATGGCCCATTCTGGCGTGGGGCTTTTCACCCGCGTTGTGCCGTGTACCCATGCGACTCCATTTGGCCCAGTCTGGCGTGGAGCTTTTTACCCGCGTTGTCCCGTGTACCCGTGTTTACCCGTGCGACCCAATTTGGCCAAGACTGGCGTGAGGCGATTCACCCGGGTTGTCCCGTGTACCCGTGCGACCCAATTTGGCCGAGACTGGCGTGAGGCGATCCACGCGGGTTGTCCCGTGTACCCGTGCGACTCAATATGGCCCAGTCTGGCGTAGGGCTTTTTACCCGCGTTGTCCCGTGTACCCGTGCGACTCAATATGGCCCAGTCTGGCGTGGGATTTTCACCCGCGTTGTCCCGTGTACCCGTGTTTACCCGTGCGACCCAATTTGGCCAAGACTGGCGTGAGGCGATTCACCCGGGTTGTCCCGTGTACCCGTGCGACTCAATATGGACCAGTCTGGCGCGGGGCTTTCTACCCGCGTTGTCCCGTGAACCCGTGTCCTCCCGTGCGACTCAATATGGCCCAGTCTCGCGTGGGGCTGTTCACCCGCGTTGTCCCGTGTACCCGTCCCACCCGTGCGACTCAATATCACCCAGTCTGGCGTGAGGCGGTTGACCCGTGGGGTCCCTTGTACCCGTGTCTACCCGTGCGACCCAATTTGGCCAAGTCTGGCGTGGGGCTTTTCACCCGCGTTGTCCCGTGTACCCGTGTCTACCCATGCGACCCAGTTCGTCCAAGTCTGGCGTGAGGCGATTCACCCGCGTTGTCCTGTGTACCCGTGCGACTCAATATGGCCCAGTCTGGCGTGGGGCTTTTTACCCGCGTTGTCCCGTGTACCCGTGCGACTCAATATGGCCCAGTCTGGCGTGGGGCTTTTAACCCGCTCTGTCCCGTGTACCCGTGTCGACCCGTGCGACCAAATTCGGCCAAGACTGGCGTGAGGCGATTCACCCGGGTTGTCCCGCGTACCCGTGCGTTTCAATATGGCCCAGTCTGGCGTGGGGCTTTTTACCCGCGTTGTCCCGTGTACCCGTGCGACTCAATATGGCCCAGTCTGGCGTGGGGCTTTTAACCCGCTCTGTCCCGTGTACCCGTGTCGACCCGTGCGACCAAATTCGGCCAAGACTGGCGTGAGGCGATTCACCCGCGTTGTCCTGTGTACCCGTGCGACTCAATATGGCCCAGTCTGGCGTGGGGCTTTTTACCCGCGTTGTCCCGTGTACCCGTGCGACTCAATATGGCCCAGTCTGGCGTGGGGCTTTGAACCCGCTCTGTCCCGTGTACCCGTGTCGACCCGTGCGACCAAATTCGGCCAAGACTGGCGTGAGGCGATTCACCCGGGTTGTCCCGCGTACCCGTGCGTTTCAATATGGCCCAGTCTGGCGTGGGGCTTCTACCCGCGTTTCCCCATGTACCCGTGTCTACCCGTGTGACCCAATTTGTCCAAGTCTGGCGTGAGGCGATTCCTCTGCGTTGTCCCGTGTACCCGTGTTTACCCGTGCGACTCAATATGGCCCAGTCTGGCGTGGGGCTTTTACCCGCGTTGTCCCGTGTACCCGTGCGACTCAATATGGCCCAGTCTGGCGTGGGGCTTTGAACCCGCTCTGTCCCGTGTACCCGTGTCGACCCGTGCGACCCAATTTGGCCAAGACTGGCGTGAGGCGATTCACCCGGGTTGTCCCGCGTACCCGTGCGTTTCAATAAGGCCCAGTCTGGCGTGGGGCTTTTACCCGCGTTTCCCCATGTACCCGTGTCTACCCGTGTGACCCAATTTGTCCAAGTCTGGCGTGAGGCGATTCCTCCGCGTTGTCCCGTGTACCCGTGTTTACCCGTGCGACTCAATATGGCCCAGTCTGGCGTGGGGCTTTTACCCGCGTTGTCCCGTGTACCCGTGTCTACCCTCGCGACCCACATTGTCCAAGTCTGGCGTGAGGCGATTCCTTCGCGTTGTCCCGTGTACCCGTGTTTACCCGTGCGACTCAATATGGCCCAGTCTGGCGTGGGGCTTTTCACCCGCGTTGTCCCGTGTACCCGTGTCTACCCGTGCGACCCATTTTGGCCAAGTCTGGCGTGAGGCGATTCACCCGCGTTATCCCGTGTACCCGTGCGACTCAATATGGCCTAGTCTTGCGTGGGGCTTTTTACCCGCGTTGTCCCGTGTACTCCTGCAACTCAATATGGCCCAGTCTGGCGTGGGGCTATTTACTCGCGTTGTCCCGTGGACCCGTGTCTACCCGTGCGACCCAATTTGGCCAAGACTGGCGTGGGGCGATTCACCCGGGTTGTCCCGTGTACCCGTGAGACTCAATATGGCCCAGTCTGGCGTAGTGCTTTCTACCCGCGTTGTCCCGTGTACCCGTGCGACTCAATATGGCCCAGTCTGGCGTGGGGCTCTCTACCCGCGTTGTCCCGTGTACCCGTTTCTACCCGTGTGGCCCAATTTGGCCCAGTCTCGCGTGAGGCTGTTCACCCGCGTTGTCCCGTGTACCCGTCCCACCCGTGCGACTCAATATCACCCAGTCTGGCGTGAGGTGGTTCACCCGTGGGGTCCCTTGTACCCGTGTCTACCCGTGCGACCCCATTTGGCCAAGTCTGGCGTGAGGCGATTCACCCGCATTGTCCCGTGTACCCTCGCGACTCAATATGGCCCAGTCTGGCGTAGGGCTTTTTACCCGCGTTGTCCCGTGTACCCGTGCGACTCAATATGGCCCAGTCTGGCGTGGGGCTTTTCACCCGCGTTGTCCCGTGTACCCGTGTTTACCCGTGCGATCCAATTTGGCCAAGACTGGCGTGAGGCGATTCACCCGGGTTGTCCCGTGTACCCGTGCGACTCAATATGGCCCAGTCTGGCGTAGGGCTTTTTACCCGCGTTGTCCCGTGTACCCGTGCGACTCGATATGGCCCAGTCTGGCGTGGGGCTTTTTACCCGCGTTGTCCCGTGTACCCGTGTCTACCCGTGCGACCCAATTTGGCCAAGACTGGCGTGAGGCGATTCACCCGGGTTGTCCCGTATACCCGTGCGACTCAATATGGCCCAGTCTGGCGTGGGGCTTTTCACCCGCGTTGTCCCGTGTACCCGTGTTTACCCGTGCGACCCAATTGGGCCAAGACTGGCGTGAGGCGATTCACCCGGGTTGTCCCGTGTACCCTTGCGACTCAATATGGCCCATTCTGGCGTGGGGCTTTTCACCCGCGTCGTGCCGTGTACCCATGCGACTCAATTTGGCCCAGTCTGGCGTGGAGCTTTTTACCCGCGTTGTCCCGTGTACCCGTCCCACCCGTGCGACTCAATATCACCCAGTCTGGCGTGAGGTGGTTCACCCGTGGGGTCCCTTGTACCCGTGTCTACCCGTGCGACCCCATTTGGCCAAGTCTGGCGTGAGGCGATTCACCCGCGTTGTCCCGTGTACCCGTGTGACTCAATATGGCCCAGTCTGGCGTGGGGCTTTTTACCCGCGTTGTCCCGTGTACCCGTGTCTACCCCTTGCGACCCAATTTGGCCAAGACTGGCGTGAGGCGATTCGACCGGGTTGTCCCGTGTACCCGTGCGACTCAATATGGCCCAGTCTGGCGTAGGGCTTTTTACCCGCGTTGTCCCGTGTACCCGTGCGACTCAATATGGCCCAGTCTGGCGTGGGGCTTTTCACCCGCGTTGTCCCGTAGACCCGTGTTCACCCGTGCGACTTAATAAGGCCCAGTCTGGCGTGGGGCTTTTACCCGCGTTTCCCCATGTACCCGTGTCTACCCGTGTGACCCAATTTGTCCAAGTCTGGCGTGAGGCGATTCCTCTGCGTTGTCCCGTGTACCCGTGTTTACACGTGCGACTCAATATGGCCCAGTCTGGCGTGGGGCTTTTACCCGCGTTGTCCCGTGTACCCGTGCGACTCAATATGGCCCAGTCTGGCGTGGGGCTTTTCACCCGCGTTGTCCCGTGTACCCGTGTTTACCCGTGCGATCCAATTTGGCCAAGACTGGCGTGAGGCGATTCACCCGGGTTGTCCCGTGTACCCGTGCGACTCAATATGGCCCAGTCTGGCGTAGGGCTTTTTACCCGCGTTGTCCCGTGTACCCGTGCGACTCGATATGGCCCAGTCTGGCGTGGGGCTTTTTACCCGCGTTGTCCCGTGTACCCGTGTTTACCCGTGCGATCCAATTTGGCCAAGACTGGCGTGAGGCGATTCACCCGGGTTGTCCCGTGTACCCGTGCGACTCAATATGGCCCAGTCTGGCGTAGGGCTTTTTACCCGCGTTGTCCCGTGTACCCGTGCGACTCGATATGGCCCAGTCTGGCGTGGGGCTTTTTACCCGCGTTGTCCCGTGTACCCGTGTCTACCCGTGCGACCCAATTTGGCCAAGACTGGCGTGAGGCGATTCACCCGGGTTGTCCCGTGTACCCGTGCGACTCAATATGGCCCAGTCTGGCGTGGGGCTTTTCACCCGCGTTGTCCCGTGTACCCGTGTTTACCCGTGCGACCCAATTGGGCCAAGACTGGCGTGAGGCGATTCACCCGGGTTGTCCCGTGTACCCTTGCGACTCAATATGGCCCATTCTGGCGTGGGGCTTTTCACCCGCGTCGTGCCGTGTACCCATGCGACTCAATTTGGCCCAGTCTGGCGTGGAGCTTTTTACCCGCGTTGTCCCGTGTACCCGTCCCACCCGTGCGACTCAATATCACCCAGTCTGGCGTGAGGTGGTTCACCCGTGGGGTCCCTTGTACCCGTGTCTACCCGTGCGACCCCATTTGGCCAAGTCTGGCGTGAGGCGATCCACCCGCGTTGTCCCGTGTACCCGTGTGACTCAATATGGCCCAGTCTGGCGTGGGGCTCTTTACCCGCGTTGTCCCGTGTACCCGTGTCTACCCCTTGCGACCCAATTTGGCCAAGACTGGCGTGAGGCGATTCGACCGGGTTGTCCCGTGTACCCGTGCGACTCAATATGGCCCAGTCTGGCGTAGGGCTTTTTACCCGCGTTGTCCCGTGTACCCGTGCGACTCAATATGGCCCAGTCTGGCGTGGGGCTTTTCACCCGCGTTGTCCCGTAGACCCGTGTTCACCCGTGCGACTTAATAAGGCCCAGTCTGGCGTGGGGCTTTTACCCGCGTTTCCCCATGTACCCGTGTCTACCCGTGTGACCCAATTTGTCCAAGTCTGGCGTGAGGCGATTCCTCTGCGTTGTCCCGTGTACCCGTGTTTACACGTGCGACTCAATATGGCCCAGTCTGGCGTGGGGCTTTTACCCGCGTTGTCCCGTGTACCCGTGCGACTCAATATGGCCCAGTCTGGCGTGGGGCTTTTAACCCGCTCTGTCCCGTGTACCCGTGTCGACCCGTGCGACCCAATTTGGCCAAGACTGGCGTGAGGCGATTCACCCGGGTTGTCCCGCGTACCCGTGCGTTTCAATATGGCCTAGTCTGGCGTGGGTCTTTTACCCGGATTGTCCCGTGTACCCGTGTCTACCCGTGCGACCCAATTGGTCCAAGTCTGGCGTGAGGCGATTCCTCCGCGTTGTCCCGTAGACCCGTGTTCACCCGTGCCACTTAATAAGGCCCAGTCTGGCGTGTGGCTTTTACCCGCGTTTCCCTATGTACCCGTGTCTACCCGTGTGACCCAAGTTGTCCAAGTCTGGCGTGAGGCGATTCCTCCGCGTTGTCCCGTGTACCCGTGTTTACCCGTGCGACTCAATATGGCCCAGTCTGGCGTGGGGCTTTTACCCGCGTTGTCCCGTGTACCCGTGTCTACCCTCGCGACCCAATTTGTCCAAGTCTGGCGTGAGGCGATTCCTCCGCGTTGTCCCGTGTACCCGTGTTTACCCGTGCGACTCAATATGGCCCAGTCTGGCGTGGGGCTTTTCACCCGCGTTGTCCCGTGTACCCGTGTCTACCCGTGCGACCCATTTTGGCCAAGTCTGGCGTGAGGCGATTCACCCGCGTTATCCCGTGTACCCGTGCGACTCAATATGGCCTAGTCTGGCGTGGGGCTTTTTACCCGCGTTGTCCCGTGTACCCCTGCGACTCAATATGGCCCAGTCTGGCGTGGGGCTATTTACTCGCGTTGTCCCGTGTACCCGTGTCTACCCGTGCGACCCAATTTGGCCAAGACTGGCGTGGGGCGATTCACCCGGGTTGTCCCGTGTACCCGTGCGACTCAATATGGCCCAGTCTGGCGTAGGGCTTTCTACCCGCGTTGTCCCGTGTACCCGTGCGACTCGATATGGCCCAGTCTGGCGTGGGGCTTTTTACCCGCGTTGTCCCGTGTACCCGTGTCTACCCGTGCGACCCAATTTGGCCAAGACTGGCGTGAGGCGATTCACCCGGGTTGTCCCGTGTACCCGTGCGACTCAATATGGCCCAGTCTGGCGTGTGGCTTTTACCCGCGTTTCCCTATGTACCCGTGTCTACCCGTGTGACCCAAGTTGTCCAAGTCTGGCGTGAGGCGATTCCTCCGCGTTGTCCCGTGTACCCGTGTTTACCCGTGCGACTCAATATGGCCCAGTCTGGCGTGGGGCTCTCTACCCGCGTTGTCCCGTGTACCCGTGTCTACCCGTGTGACCCAATTTGGCCCAGTCTCGCGTGAGGCTGTTCACCCGCGTTGTCCCGTGTACCCGTCCCACCCGTGCGACTCAATATCACCCAGTCTGGCGTGAGGTGTTTCACCCGTGGGGTCCCTTGTACCCGTGTCTACCCGTGCGACCCCATTTGGCCAAGTCTGGCGTGAGGCGATTCACCCGCATTGTCCCGTGTACCCTCGCGACTCAATATGGCCCAGTCTGGCGTAGGGCTTTTTACCCGCGTTGTCCCGTGTACCCGTGCGACTCAATATGGCCCAGTCTGGCGTGGGGCTTTTCACCCGCGTTGTCCCGTGTACCCGTGTTTACCCGTGCGACCCAATTTGGCCAAGACTGGCGTGAGGCGATTCACCCGGGTTGTCCCGTGTACCCGTGCGACTCAATATGGCCCAGTCTGGCGTAGGGCTTTTTACCCGCGTTGTCCCGTGTACCCGTGCGACTCGATATGGCCAAGTCTGGCGTGGGGCTTTTTATCCGCGTTGTCCCGTGTACCCGTGTCTACCCGTGCGACCCAATTTGGCCAAGACTGGCGTGAGGCGATTCACCCGGGTTGTCCCGTGTACCCGTGCGACTCAATATGGCCCAGTCTGGCGTGGGGCTTTTCACCCGCGTTGTCCCGTGTACCCGTGTTTACCCGTGCGACCCAATTGGGCCAAGACTGGCGTGAGGCGATTCACCCGGGTTGTCCCGTGTACCCTTGCGACTCAATATGGCCCATTCTGGCGTGGGGCTTTTCACCCGCGTTGTGCCGTGTACCCATGCGACTCAATTTGGCCCAGTCTGGCGTGGAGCTTTTCACCCGCGTTGTCCCGTGTACCCGTCCCACCCGTGCGACTCAATATCACCCAGTCTGGCGTGAGGTGGTTCACCCGTGGGGTCCCTTGTACCCGTGTCTACCCGTGCGACCCCATTTGGCCAAGTCTGGCGTGAGGCGATTCACCCGCGTTGTCCCGTGTACCCGTGCGACTCAATATGGCCCAGTCTGGCGTGAGGCTTTTTACCCGCGTTGTCCCGTGTACCCGTGTCTACCCGTGCGACCCAATTTGGACGAGACTGGCGTGAGGCGATTCACCCGGGTTGTCCCGTGTACCCGTGCGATTCAATATGGCCCAGTCTGGCGTAGGGCTTTTTACCCGCGTTGTCCCGTGTACCCGTGCGACTCAATATGGCCCAGTCTGGCGTGGGGCTTTTCACCCGCGTTGTCCCGTGTACCCGTATTTACCCGTGCGACCCAATTTGGCCAAGACTGGCGTGAGGCGATTCACCCGGGTTGTCCCGTGTACCCGTGCGACTCAATATGGCCCAGTCTGGCGTAGGGCTTTTTACCCGCGTTGTCCCGTGTACCCGTGCGACTCAATATGGCCCAGTCTGGCGCGGGGCTTTCTACCCGCGTTGTCCCGTGAACCCGTGTCCTCCCGTGCGACTCAATATGGCCCATTCTGGCGTGGGTCTTTTCACCCGCGTTGTGCCGTGTACCCATGCGACTCAATTTGGCCCAGTCTGGCGTGGAGCTCTTTACCCGCGTTGTCCCGTGTACCCGTGTCTACCCGTGCGACTCAATCTGCCCCAGTCTGGCGTGGGGCTCCCTACCCGCGTTGTCCCGTGTACCCGTATCTACCCGTGCGACTTAATATGCCCCAGTCTGGCGTGGGGCTTTTTTCTGCGTTGTCCCGTGTACCCGTGTCTACCCGTGTGACCCAATTTGGCCCAGTCTCGCGTGGCGCTGTTCACCCGCGTTGTCCCGTGTACCCGTGCCTCTCAATATGGCCCAGTCTGGCGTGGGGCTTTTCACCCGCGTTGTCCCGTGTACCCGTGTTTACCCGTGCGACCCAATTTGGCCAAGACTGGCGTGAGGCGATTCACCCGGGTTGTCCCGTGTACCCGTGCGACTCAATATGGCCCAGTCTGGCGTAGGGCTTTTTACCCGCGTTGTCCCGTGTACCCGTGCGACTCGATATGGCCCAGTCTGGCGCGGGGCTCTCTACCCGCGTTGTCCCGTGTACCCGTGTCCTCCCGTGCGACTCAATATGGCCCATTCTGGCGTGGGGCTTTTCACCCGCGTTGTGCCGTGTACCCTTGCGACTCAATATGGCCCAGTCTGGCGTGGAGCTTTTTACCCGCGTTGTCCCGTGTACCCGTCCCACCCGTGCGACTCAATATCACCCAGTCTGGCGTGAGGTGGTTCACCCGTGGGGTCCCTTGTACCCGTGTCTACCCGTGCGACTCAATATGGCCCAGTCTGGCGTGGGGCTTTTTACCCGCGTTGTCCCGTGTACCCGTGTCTACCCGTGCGACCCAATTTGGCCGAGACTGGCGTGAGGCGATTCACCCGGGTTGTCCCGTGTACCCGTGCGACTCAATATGGCCCAGTCTGGCGTAGGGCTTTTTACCCGCGTTGTCCCGTGTACCCGTGCGACTCAATATGGCCCAGTCTGTTGTGGGTCTTTTCACCCGCGTTGTTCCGTGTACCCGTGTTTACCCGTGCGACCCAATTTGGCCAAGTCTGGCGTGAGGCGATTCATCCGGGTTGTCCCGTGTACCCGTGCGACTCAATATGGCCCAGTCTGGCGTAGGGCTTTTTACCCGCGTTGTCCCTGTACCCGTGTGACTCAATATGGCCCAGTCTGGCGTGGGGCTTTTCACCCACGTTGTCCCGTGTACCCGTGTTTACCCGTGCGACCCAATTTGGCCAAGACTGGCATGAGGCGATTCACCCGGGTTGTCCCGTGTACCCGTGCGACTCAATATGGCCCAGTCTGGCGCGGGGCTTTCTACCCGCGTTGTCCCGTGAACCCGTGTCCTCCCGTGCGACTCAATATGGCCCATTCTGGCGTGGAGCTTTTCACCCGCGTTGTCCCGTGTACCCGTGTCTACCCGTGCAACTCAATCTGCCCCAGTCTGGCGTGGGGCTCCCTACCCGCGTTGTCCCGTGTACCCGTATCTACCCGTGCGACTCGATATGCCCCAGTCTGGCGTGGGGCTTTTTTCTGCGTTGTCCCGTGTACCCTTGTCTACCCGTGTGACCCAATTTGGCCCAGTCTCGCGTGGGGCTGTTCACCCGCGTTGTCCCGTGTACCCGTGCGACTCAATATGGCCCAGTCTGGCGTGGGGCTTTTCACCCGCGTTGTCCCGTGTACCCGTGTTTACCCGTGCGACCCAATTTGGCCAAGACTGGCGTGAGGCGATTCACCCGGGTTGTCCCGTGTACCCGTGCGACTCAATATGGCCCAGTCTGGCGTAGGGCTTTTTACCCGCGTTGTCCCGTGTACCCGTGCGACTCGATATGGCCCAGTCTGGCGCGGGGCTCTCTACCCGCGTTGTCCCGTGTACCCGTGTCCTCCCGTGCGACTCAATATGGCCCATTCTGGCGTGGGGCTTTTCACCCGCGTTGTGCCGTGTACCCTTGCGACTCAATATGGCCCAGTCTGGCGTGGAGCTTTTTACCCGCGTTGTCCCGTGTACCCGTCCCACCCGTGCGACTCAATATCACCCAGTCTGGCGTGAGGTGGTTCACCCGTGGGGTCCCTTGTACCCGTGTCTACCCGTGCGACTCAATATGGCCCAGTCTGGCGTGGGGCTTTTTACCCGCGTTGTCCCGTGTACCCGTGTCTACCCGTGCGACCCAATTTGGCCGAGACTGGCGTGAGGCGATTCACCCGGGTTGTCCCGTGTACCCGTGCGACTCAATATGGCCCAGTCTGGCGTAGGGCTTTTTACCCGCGTTGTCCCGTGTACCCGTGCGACTCAATATGGCCCAGTCTGGCGTGGGTCTTTTCACCCGCGTTGTTCCGTGTACCCGTGTTTACCCGTGCGACCCGATTTGGCCAAGACTGGCATGAGGCGATTCACCCGGGTTGTCCCGTGTACCCGTGCGACTCAATATGGCCCAGTCTGGCGCGGGGCTTTCTACCCGCGTTGTCCCGTGAACCCGTGTCCTCCCGTGCGACTCAATATGGCCCATTCTGGCGTGGAGCTTTTCACCCGCGTTGTGCCGTGTACCCATGCGACTCAATTTGGCCCAGTCTGGCGTGGAGCTTTTTACCCGCGTTGTCCCGTGTACCCGTGTCTACCCGTGCAACTCAATCTGCCCCAGTCTGGCGTGGGGCTCCCTACCCGCGTTGTCCCGTGTACCCGTATCTACCCGTGCGACTCGATATGCCCCAGTCTGGCGTGGGGCTTTTTTCTGCGTTGTCCCGTGTACCCTTGTCTACCCGTGTGACCCAATTTGGCCCAGTCTCGCGTGGGGCTGTTCACCCGCGTTGTCCCGTGTACCCGTGCGACTCAATATGGCCCAGTCTGGCGTGGGGCTTTTCACCCGCGTTGTCCCGTGTACCCGTGTTTACCCGTGCGACCCAATTTGGCCAAGACTGGCGTGAGGCGATTCACCCGTGTTGTCCCATGTACCCGTGCGACTCAATATGGCCCAGTCTGGCGTAGGGCTTTTTACCCGCGTTGTCCCGTGTACCCGTGCGACTCGATATGGCCCAGTCTGGCGCGGGGCTTTCTACCCGCGTTGTCCCGTGTACCCGTGTCCTCCCGTGCGACTCAATATGGCCCATTCTTGCGTGGGGCTTTTCACCCGCGTTGTGCCGTGTACCCATGCGACTCAATTTGGCCCAGTCTGGCGTGGAGCTTTTTACCCGCGTTGTCCCGTGTACCCGTGTCCTCCCGTGCGACTCAATATGGCCCATTCTTGCGTGGGGCTTTTCACCCGCGTTGTGCCGTGTACCCATGCGACTCAATTTGGCCCAGTCTGGCGTGGAGCTTTTTACCCGCATTGTCCCGTGTACCCGTCCCACCCGTGCGACTCAATATCACCCAGTCTGGCGTGAGGTGGTTCACCCGTGGGGTCCCTTGTACCCGTGTCTACCCGTGCGACCCCATTTGGCCAAGTCTGGCGTGAGGCGATTCACCCGCGTTGTCCCGTGTACCCGTGCGACTCAATATGGCCCAGTCTGGCGTGGGGCTTTTTACCCGCCTTGTCCCGTGTACCCGTGTCTACCCGTGCGACCCAATTTGGCCGAGACTGGCGTGAGGCGATCCACCCGGGTTGTCCCGTGTACCCGTGCGACTCAATATGGCACAGTCTGGCGTAGGGCTTTTTACCCGCGTTGTCCCGTGTACCCGTGCGACTCAATATGGCCCAGTCTGGCGTGGGGCTTTTCCCCCGCGTTGTCCCGTGTACCCGTGTTTACCCGTGCGACCCAATTTGGCCAAGACTAGCGTGAGGCGATTCACCCGGGTTGTCCCGTGTACCCGTGCGACTCAATATGGCCCAGTCTGGCACGGGGCTTTCTACCCGCGTTGTCCCGTGAACCCGTGTCCTCCAGTGCGACTCAATATGGCCCATTCTGGCGTGGGGCTTTTAACCCGCGTTGTGCCGTGTACCCATGCGACTCCATTTGGCCCAGTCTGGCGTGGAGCTTTTTACCCGCGTTGTCCCGTGTACCCGTGTCTACCCGTGCAACTCAATCTGCCCCAGTCTGGCGTGGGGCTCCCTACCCGCGTTGTCCCGTGTACCCGTATCTACCCGTGCAACTCAATATGCCCCAGTCCGGCGTGGGGCTTTTTTCTGCGTTGTCCCGTGTACCCGTGTCTACCCGTGTGACCCAATTTGGCCCAGTCTCGCGTGGGGCTGTTCACCCGCGTTGTCCCGTGTACCCGTCCCACCCGTGCGACTCAATATCACCCAGTCTGGCGTGAGGCGGTTGACCCGTGGGGTCCCTTGTACCCGTGTCTACCCGTGCGACCCAATTTGGCCAAGTCTGGCGTGGGGCTTTTCACCCGCGTTGTCCCGTGTACCCGTGTCTATCCGTGCGACCCAATTTGGTCAAGACTGGCGTGAGGCGATTCACCCGGGTTGTCCCGTGTACCCGTGCGACTCAATATGGCCCAGTCTGGCGTGGGGCTTTCTACCCGCGTTGTCCCGTGTACCCGTGTCCTCCCGTGCGACTCAATATGGCCCATTCTGGCGTGGGGCTTTTCACCCGCGTTGTGCCGTGTACCCTTGCGACTCAATATGGCCCAGTCTGGCGTGGAGCTTTTTACCCGCGTTGTCCCGTGTACCCGTCCCACCCGTGCGACTCAATATCACCCAGTCTGGCGTGAGGTGGTTCACCCGTGGGGTCCCTTGTACCCGTGTCTACCCGTGCGACTCAATATGGCCCAGTCTGGCGTGGGGCTTTTTACCCGCGTTGTCCCGTGTACCCGTGTCTACCCGTGCGACCCAATTTGGCCGAGACTGGCGTGAGGCGATTCACCCGGGTTGTCCCGTGTACCCGTGCGACTCAATATGGCCCAGTCTGGCGTAGGGCTTTTTACCCGCGTTGTCCCGTGTACCCGTGCGACTCAATATGGCCCAGTCTGGCGTGGGGCTTTTCACCCGCGTTGTCCCGTGTACCCGTGTTTACCCGTGCGACCCAATTTGGCCAAGACTGGCGTGAGGCGATTCATCCGAGTTGTCCCGTGTACCCGTGCGACTCAATATGGCCCAGTCTGGCGTAGGGCTTTTTACCCGCGTTGTCCCTGTACCCGTGTGACTCAATATGGCACAGTCTGGCGTGGGGCTTTTCACCCGCGTTGTCCCGTGTACCCGTGTTTACCCGTGCGACCCAATTTGGCCAAGACTGGCATGAGGCGATTCACCCGGGTTGTCCCGTGTACCCGTGCGACTCAATATGGCCCAGTCTGGCGCGGGGCTTTCTACCCGCGTTGTCCCGTGAACCCGTGTCCTCCCGTGAGACTCAATATGGCCCATTCTGGCGTGGGGCTTTTCACCCGCGTTGTGCCGTGTACCCATGCGACTCAATTTGGCCCAGTCTGGCGTGGAGCTTTTCACCCGCGTTGTCCCGTGTACCCATGTCTACCCGTGCGACTCAATCTGCCCCAGTCTGGCGTGGGGCTCCCTACCCGCGTTGTCCCGTGTACCCGTATCTACCCGTGCGACTCAATATGCCCCAGTCTGGCGTGGGGCTTTTTTCTGCGTTGTCCCGTGTACCCGTGTCTACCCGTGTGACCCAATTCGCCCAGTCTCGCGTGGGGCTGTTCACCCGCGTTGTCCCGTGTACCCGTGCGACTCAATATGGCCCAGTCTGGCGTGGGGCTTTTCACCCGCGTTGTCCCGTGTACCCGTGTTTACCCGTGCGACCCAATTTGGCCAAGACTGGCGTGAGGCGATTCACCCGGGTTGTCCCGTGTACCCGTGCGACTCAATATGGCCCAGTCTGGCGTAGGGCTTTTTACCCGCGTTGTCCCGTGTACCCGTGCGACTCGATATGGCCCAGTCTGGCGCGGGGCTTTCTACCCGCGTTGTCCCGTGTACCCGTGTCCTCCCGTGCGACTCAATATGGCCCATTCTGGCGTGGGGCTTTTCACCCGCGTTGTGCCGTGTACCCATGCGACTCAATTTGGCCCAGTCTGTCGTGGAGCTTTTTACCCGCGTTGTCCCGTGTACCCGTCCCACCCGTGCGACTCAATATCACCCAGCCTGGCGTGAGGTGGTTCACCCGTGGGGTCCCTTGTACCCGTGTCTACCCGTGCGACCCCATTTGGCCAAGTCTGGCGTGAGGCGATTCACCCGCGTTGTCCCGTGTACCCGTGCGACTCAATATGGCCCATTCTGGCGTGGGGCTTTTTACCCGCGTTGTCCCGTGTACCCGTGTCTACCCGTGCGACCCAATTTGGCCGAGACTGGCGTGAGGCGATCCACCCGGGTTGTCCCGTGTACCCGTGCGACTCAATATGGCCCAGTCTGGCGTAGGGCTTTTTACCCGCGTTGTCCCGTGTACCCGTGCGACCCAATATGGCCCAGTCTGGCGTGGGGCTTTTCACCCGCGTTGTCCCGTGTACCCGTGTTTACCCGTGCGACCCAATTTGGCCAAGACTGGCGTGAGGCGATTCACCCGGGTTGTCCCGTGTACCCGTGCGACTCAATATGGCCCAGTCTGGCACGGGGCTTTCTACCCGCGTTGTCCCGTGAACCCGTGTCCTCCAGTGCGACTCAATATGGCCCATTCTGGCGTGGGGCTTTTCACCCGCGTTGTGCCGTGTACTCATGCGACTCCATTTGGCCCAGTCTGGCGTGGAGCTTTTTACCCGCGTTGTCCCGTGTACCCGTGTCTACCCGTGCAACTCAATCTGCCCCAGTCTGGCGTGGGGCTCCCTACCCGCGTTGTCCCGTGTACCCGTATCTACCCGTGCAACTCAATATGCCCCAGTCTGGCGTGGGGCTTTTTTCTGCGTTGTCCCGTGTACCCGTGTCTACCCGTGTGACCCAATTTGGCCCAGTCTCGCGTGGGGCTGTTCACCCGCGTTGTCCCGTGTACCCGTCCCACCCGTGCGACTCAATATCACCCAGTCTGGCGTGAGGCGGTTGACCCGTGGGGTCCCTTGTACCCGTGTCTACCCGTGCGACCCAATTTGGCCAAGTCTGGCGTGGGGCTTTTCACCCGCGTTGTCCCGTGTACCCGTGTCTATCCGTGCGACCCAATTTGGTCAAGACTGGCGTGAGGCGATTCACCCGGGTTGTCCCGTGTACCCGTGCGACTCAATATGGCCCAGTCTGGCGTGGGGCTTTCTACCCGCGTTGTCCCGTGTACCCGTGTCCTCCCGTGCGACTCAATATGGCCCATTCTGGCGTGGGGCTTTTCACCCGCGTTGTGCCGTGTACCCTTGCGACTCAATATGGCCCAGTCTGGCGTGGAGCTTTTTACCCGCGTTGTCCCGTGTACCCGTCCCACCCGTGCGACTCAATATCACCCAGTCTGGCGTGAGGTGGTTCACCCGTGGGGTCCCTTGTACCCGTGTCTACCCGTGCGACTCAATATGGCCCAGTCTGGCGTGGGGCTTTTTACCCGCGTTGTCCCGTGTACCCGTGTCTACCCGTGCGACCCAATTTGGCCGAGACTGGCGTGAGGCGATTCACCCGGGTTGTCCCGTGTACCCGTGCGACTCAATATGGCCCAGTCTGGCGTAGGGCTTTTTACCCGCGTTGTCCCGTGTACCCGTGCGACTCAATATGGCCCAGTCTGGCGTGGGGCTTTTCACCCGCGTTGTCCCGTGTACCCGTGTTTACCCGTGCGACCCAATTTGGCCAAGACTGGCGTGAGGCGATTCATCCGAGTTGTCCCGTGTACCCGTGCGACTCAATATGGCCCAGTCTGGCGTAGGGCTTTTTACCCGCGTTGTCCCTGTACCCGTGTGACTCAATATGGCACAGTCTGGCGTGGGGCTTTTCACCCGCGTTGTCCCGTGTACCCGTGTTTACCCGTGCGACCCAATTTGGCCAAGACTGGCATGAGGCGATTCACCCGGGTTGTCCCGTGTACCCGTGCGACTCAATATGGCCCAGTCTGGCGCGGGGCTTTCTACCCGCGTTGTCCCGTGAACCCGTGTCCTCCCGTGAGACTCAATATGGCCCATTCTGGCGTGGGGCTTTTCACCCGCGTTGTGCCGTGTACCCATGCGACTCAATTTGGCCCAGTCTGGCGTGGAGCTTTTCACCCGCGTTGTCCCGTGTACCCATGTCTACCCGTGCGACTCAATCTGCCCCAGTCTGGCGTGGGGCTCCCTACCCGCGTTGTCCCGTGTACCCGTATCTACCCGTGCGACTCAATATGCCCCAGTCTGGCGTGGGGCTTTTTTCTGCGTTGTCCCGTGTACCCGTGTCTACCCGTGTGACCCAATTCGCCCAGTCTCGCGTGGGGCTGTTCACCCGCGTTGTCCCGTGTACCCGTGCGACTCAATATGGCCCAGTCTGGCGTGGGGCTTTTCACCCGCGTTGTCCCGTGTACCCGTGTTTACCCGTGCGACCCAATTTGGCCAAGACTGGCGTGAGGCGATTCACCCGGGTTGTCCCGTGTACCCGTGCGACTCAATATGGCCCAGTCTGGCGTAGGGCTTTTTACCCGCGTTGTCCCGTGTACCCGTGCGACTCGATATGGCCCAGTCTGGCGCGGGGCTTTCTACCCGCGTTGTCCCGTGTACCCGTGTCCTCCCGTGCGACTCAATATGGCCCATTCTGGCGTGGGGCTTTTCACCCGCGTTGTGCCGTGTACCCATGCGACTCAATTTGGCCCAGTCTGTCGTGGAGCTTTTTACCCGCGTTGTCCCGTGTACCCGTCCCACCCGTGCGACTCAATATCACCCAGCCTGGCGTGAGGTGGTTCACCCGTGGGGTCCCTTGTACCCGTGTCTACCCGTGCGACCCCATTTGGCCAAGTCTGGCGTGAGGCGATTCACCCGCGTTGTCCCGTGTACCCGTGCGACTCAATATGGCCCATTCTGGCGTGGGGCTTTTTACCCGCGTTGTCCCGTGTACCCGTGTCTACCCGTGCGACCCAATTTGGCCGAGACTGGCGTGAGGCGATCCACCCGGGTTGTCCCGTGTACCCGTGCGACTCAATATGGCCCAGTCTGGCGTAGGGCTTTTTACCCGCGTTGTCCCGTGTACCCGTGCGACCCAATATGGCCCAGTCTGGCGTGGGGCTTTTCACCCGCGTTGTCCCGTGTACCCGTGTTTACCCGTGCGACCCAATTTGGCCAAGACTGGCGTGAGGCGATTCACCCGGGTTGTCCCGTGTACCCGTGCGACTCAATATGGCCCAGTCTGGCACGGGGCTTTCTACCCGCGTTGTCCCGTGAACCCGTGTCCTCCAGTGCGACTCAATATGGCCCATTCTGGCGTGGGGCTTTTCACCCGCGTTGTGCCGTGTACTCATGCGACTCCATTTGGCCCAGTCTGGCGTGGAGCTTTTTACCCGCGTTGTCCCGTGTACCCGTGTCTACCCGTGCAACTCAATCTGCCCCAGTCTGGCATGGGGCTCCCTACCCGCGTTGTCCCGTGTACCCGTATCTACCCGTGCGACTCAATATGCCCCAGTCTGGCGTGGGGCTTTTTTCTGCGTTGTCCCGTGTACCCGTGTCTACTCGTGTGACCCAATTTGGCCCAGTCTCGCGTGGGGCTGTTCACCCGCGTTGTCCCGTGTACCCGTCCCACCCGTGCGACTCAATATCACCCAGTCTGGCGTGAGGCGGTTGACCCGTTGGGTCCCTTGTACCCGTGTCTACCCGTGCGACCCAATTTGGCCAAGTCTGGCGTGGGGCTTTTCACCCGCGTTGTCCCGTGTACCCGTGTCTATCCGTGCGACCCAATTTGGTCAAGACTGGCGTGAGGCGATTCACCCGGGTTGTCCCGTGTACCCGTGCGACTCAATATGGCCCAGTCTGGTGTGGGGCTCTTTACCCGCGTTGTCCCGTGTACCCGTGTCTATCCGTGCGACCCAATTTGGCCAAGACTGGCGTGAGGCGATTCACCCGGGTTGTCCCGTGTACCCGTGCGACTCAATATGGCCCAGTCTGGCGTGGGGCGTTTTACCCGCGTTGTCCCGTGTAACCGTGTTTACCCGTGCGACCCAATTTGGCCAAGACTGGCGTGAGGCGATTCACCCGGGTTGTCCCGTGTACCCGTGCGACTCAATATGGCCCAGTCTGGCGTGGGGCTTTCTACCCGCGTTGTCCCGTGTACCCGTGTCCTCCCGTGCGACTCAATATGGCCCATTCTGGCGTGGGGCTCTTCACCCGCGTTGTGCTGTGTACCCATGCGACTCAATTTGGCCCAGTCTGGCGTGGGGCTTTCTACCCGCCTTGTCCCGTGTACCCGTGTCTACCCGTGCGACTCAATCTGCCCCAGTCTGGCGTGGGGCTCTCTACCCGCGTTGTCCCGTGTACCCGTATCTACCCGTGCGACTCAATATGCCCCAGTCTTTGTGAGGGAGTTCACCCGAGGGGTCCCTTGTACCCGTGTCTACCCGTGCGACCCAATTCGGCCAAGTCTGGCGTGGGGCTTTTTACCCGCGTTGTCCCGTGTACCCGTGTCTATCCGTGCGACCCAATTTGGTCAAGACTGGCGTGAGGCGAATCACCCGGGTTGTCCCGTGTACCCTCGTGACTCAATATGGCCCAGTCTGGCGCGGGGCTTTCTACCCGCGTTGTCCCGTGTACCCGTGTCCTCCCGTGCGACTCAATATGGCCCATTCTGGCGTGGGGCTTTTCACCCGCGTTGTGCCGTGTACCCATGCGACTCAATTTGGCCCAGTCTGGCGTGGAGCTTTTTACCCGCGTTGTCCCGTGTACCCGTTACTACCCGTGCGACTCAATCTGCCCCAGTCTGGCGTTGGGCTCCCTACCCGCGTTGTCCCGTGTACCCGTATCTACCCGTGCGACTCAATATGCCCCAGTCTGGCGTGGGGCTTTTTTCTGCGTTGTCCCGTGTACCCGTCTCTACCCGTGTGACCCAATTTGGCCCAGTCTCGCGTGGGGCTGTTCACCCGCGTTGTCCCGTGTACCCGTCCCACCCGTGCGACTCAATATCACCCAGTCTGGCGTGAGGCGGTTCACCCGTGGGGTCCCTTGTACCCGTGTCTACCCGTGCGACCCAATTCGGCCAAGTCTGGCGTGGGGCTTTCTACCCGCGTTGTCCCGTGTACCCGTGTCTATCCGTGCGACCCAATTCGGCCAAGACTGGCGTGAGGCGATTCACCCGGGTTGTCCCGTGTACCCGTGCGACTCAATATGGCCCAGTCTGGCGTGGGGCTTTTTACCCGCGTTGTCCCGTGTAGCCGTGTTTACCCGTGCGACCCAATTTGGCCAAGACTGGCGTGAGGCGATTCACCCGGGTTGTCCCGTGTACCCGTGCGACTCAATATGGCCCAGTCTGGCTTGGGGCTTTCTACCCGCGTTGTCTCGTGTACCCGTGTCCTCCCGTGCGACTCAATATGGCCCATTCTGGCGTGGGGCTTTTCACCCGCGTTGTGCCGTGTACCCATGCGACTCAATCTGCCCCAGTCTGGCGTGGGGCTCTCTACCCGCGTTGTCCCGTGTACCCGTATCTACCCGTGCGACTCAATATGCCCCAGTCTGGCGTGAGGGAGTTCACCCGAGGGGTCCCTTGTACCCGTGTCTACCCGTGCGACCCAATTTGGACCAGTCTGGCGTGAGGCGGTTTACCCGTGTTGTTCCGTGTACCTCAGTCCCCCCGTGCGATTCAACTCCAAGATAACACATCCACTCTCCTCAATTGATTGTCGCAAGCTCCAGATTATGATCGAGTTTTTGTGAAGTCCCATGGGCCAATGGCTTGTGATCGGCCATCCTATCAGCATTACTCGGACGATTACATTCATAACTTGATTCCATTCCAGTTTGATTCGCAAACAACAAACACGTAGAATTCCCTTTGCTCCCGACAACATGGTTCCATTGTACACTCTCTGGTAACCGCTGTTTCGAGGGTAAGAATTCATCTTTCCAGCATAATTATGAATGCACAGCCTTCTTTCCTAACTGTTGCCCATCCAAACTTCTCAAATCTGTGTCAAGCAACCAAGAAGGAAAGCTCGTGTTGATGTGGTTGCCACGATTTTTTACAGAAATTACCCCATTTTCAATTGCTCGGGTATTACTTCGGACTTCGATTCTGATCGTTCTGGGAGGCTCGTGACCGTTACCACTGTTACGTCTTAATACGTAACTTTTCAAGGATTGGTTCCGGTTATTGGTTCCGGTACCGAAATTGATTGAGGGTTGGATATAATTCTTGTTATACTTCATATATAAGATTTTTCCTTTCTAAACCGGAACTAACAATTGGTTCCGGTAACGAAATTGATTGATGGTTATGTTATGACCCGAGCGGAGGGCTCGGGGTAACAAATAAATTATTTGAGTTCGTGTGAACAGCTTACGGGCGGACTGCCCAGTTGCACTTACCTATTCTCTGTTATTGCGTTGAGGCTTCCGACTGAATGTGTATATATATATATATTGCTGGTCTCTGGTTGCGTATGAATATTCCAGATTGGGAGATATTTGTTCATCAAAATTGGATCAAATGAATTGTAGTTTTAAAGAAATGATTGAAGTGATTTTAGGAATTTGGAATGTAGATTTCAGAAGTAATAGTTGATTGAATTTGGATTTTTAGAAATGATCAATTTGACTTTAATAGTTCCAATATGGATGAAATATTCGATTGTAAAATCTTCAGAAAATAATAGCGTATAATTAGCAATTGAGTTCTGGATTTATTTAAACCAAATTATAATGTCTTGAACAAAAATATAGAACCTTAATATCTAAATACAATTTGCGTGACTTAAAATTAGACGAACTTACAGAATTACTCGAGAGATGATATTCCTCGAGGCAGGAACGTATAAGCAGGGCGAATTCGTAGCTGGCCCTTGTGCAGCTGAGGCGGGTATCGTCGGCCTACTTTTCGACGAAGAGCGAATTCGGAGCTGGCCCTTGAACAGCTGAGACGGGTATCGTCGGTCTACTTTTCGACGGAATTAATCTGACTTATTGGTCCGCACTTTTTCGAACTTTGCTTTGTCGTGTGTTTTCTAGGCACACTTGGGCAAAACGGTACGTGTCTCAAAGACTCACAAAGCTTTACTAACTGAATCGAGTCAGTGACTAATCGAAGAATGAATGTTGTTGTTCCAATTTATACGTGCGGACACAAGTTAATTTTGATGATTCGACTGAAAAAATGATTTTGAAAGTGTTCTACTTTCGATTGTAACACATGTAACACATGTGTTACAATCGAATGCTGGCAGAGCTCTTTGTTGAATTTCTCATGGTCTGTTACTGGCTAATGCTTTGATTCTGCTGATTTACTGACCTGCTTATTCGTTCTCTGCTGATCAAGTCGAAATAATATTTCTCCACGTTGAGAAATATCATTTCAACTGTTGCGTCGTCTGGGACGCCACACCTCCCCTGTCAGTCCATTCTCGTCCCGAGAATGTCACCGGGGCGGCAGAAATTAAAAAAAAATATACAAATTTCCAATGATGTTAACTTATAATTATTACATAATAATACTTCATTCGTGTGTGTGTGTGTGCGTTTATGGGTTTTCTGGATTCTTCGTACATCTTATGCATGCGAATCGCCTGATTCCAAATTTTTTCAAACATCCATATTCGGCTCTGAACTGACCGCAGGCGCCCATACACGCTAACCACCTGCTTGGAGGTCTGTTGTGGTGGTGTTTGCATAAGTAGCACCAGTTATCAGTAATCTCCCCGGCTCTCCTCCTTTCTCTACACTGTTGAGTCCTCCGCCTTTGATTTTCTCTTCTCCTGTGAATCTGTTCTTGTTTGCGATTATCACCTGATAGTTGGTGTTCTATGTCTCCCGGTTCGCTGATGTCACTGTACCGAAGATTCGTCACTCGATTGGTGTTGATATCGAGAGGTTGGTAGCGTGGCTATTGGTTCTCCTTGCATTAGGATGTCTGGAATATTCGTCGCAGATTTATTCACACCGTGACCAGGGTCGATCATAACCATCTCGATTTGCTGCGAATTCTCTATTGAAGGAGGCCCGCGGATGATGTGTTGCTCCTTTTTTCAGAAGAATATTGCTGATTAATGTGATCGGAGCCGTACGGTGCAGTTGAGAATTTCCCGCTTCTGATTCCGTAATTCGCATGCCGCTATTGTAAGAGAGGAGAGGGGAATTGAAATTATTCCCACATAGTGCAATACGGCCTGTGGGGATTCCGTGAGCATTGCATCGCTCAACTTTTCTATACTGCACAGCGAGTAGCTGGAAAGGCGGTGCTGAGTGGGGTTAGCAGGGGGGAACTGGCGTATGACTTTCTGTTACATGCAGATCGCTTTGGTGGTGAGGAGAGGGGGTCCCCACAGGAATCATCGGTAAAATACCGCGTGATGCGCTGTCTGCTGCGTTGGCTGCAAGCAAAGGCTCAACGGCGTGTAACAAGCTGCTGTGTGTTACTTCCGACGTGTGTGGCGGAGTTGATGGCGAGCATTGAGGAGAGGGGGCCGATGTAACTGGCGCCCCACCTGTACGTATTGTAACTCCATGTGACACACATCCAGGGTTTGGATGTTTTCCATTGAGTGTGTTACATGTTCACTCGACCTTATACCATGTGTATGAGGCTCCTCAGCTGTACAGTAAATCATGTTACACATGGAGACACTCACATTCCGCTTTTCACGGGTAGTTTGCGTCATCACATCATTGCAAAAAGTCTTCAGTTTGGCATGCCCCTGATCCTGAGGGCAGTAATAGGTCCACTACACGTTCGTCACTGGCGATCTTGAGAAGTTCTAAAAAATTTTCGTATAGTATATGTAGGATGGTGTTATTGTGTGAGAGTGTGTAATTATCTTGACAATTTATTGTAAGCAATGTTCTGCAAATATGGTAGTTTCCGAAATAGGGTGTTTACGAGGAAAAATCGATTGATGATTTCGCATTATTAATTGAATTTCGGAATCTATTAATGATCTATTGCAAAAAAGTTTGCAATCCTGTGTTTTGTTGTCTTTATAAAAATTTGTGTATACATTCATTTTTCTTGTGAAAATCGCATCATTTTTATTCGCTTTTATTGAACTCGACCGCGGCCGGATGGAATCTTGTCACCAAAATCTATGTGTGAGCGCGTCAATGATTACGGTTCGCGTGCATTTGTGTTAGTTTCGGGCTCTGCGCATTTCAACATTGTGTCAACGCAAAATGGGTTACTGCGCAGCGTCGGACCTCTCTCTCTTTCTCATTGCATCGCGCGCGATCAGCAAGAGCCTCGCTTTAGAATATCACAACAGTCGACGCAACTCGTCAAACTCGTCGATTCTTCGCAAACCCTAAAAATTTTACTCTTTCTAGTTTTGATTAATCAAAACATAATGATCTGTGTCTAATGAATGATTGAACAAATCGAAATGTTGAAAACTGCCTGTGGGATCCATAACCTCCTCGGAATGCTGCCACTGCCAAGCGATGCTGTCCTGTCAAGCCTAAACTGCTGCTGGCTGTGTTGCTGCTTTTAGTGCTGTTATTGTGATGATTTGATGTTTCTCAGTTTTCAGCAGTTTTCAGAGTACGGTTGATCTTGCCTAAATATTGGATTCTTACAAGTTTTCTGCATGCGGCCTCGCTATATACCATGGCCTTATGAAAAGTTTCTCTCCACCACGTGTGACCAATAAGTTTGTGATGAGTGTTAGCAGATAAAAAATAATAGGTGCCTATGAGAGTTCAATGGTTTTATATTTTTGCAAGCTCAGAGAGGAAGTTGAGGCCTCAGTGTGCAATCAAGTTTCGTGGTGAATGTACAGTAAGCGCACTGAGCTAAAGTCCTGGTCTTCAAATCATGAAGCACAATCAAGGTGATGAGTGATATTTCATGAGACACTGTGTGCTTCTTCATTTGTCAATGAAATAAGACTTTCTCCTCACTGTTACTATTGTCTGCTTCAAGAAACTTCAGATGAATGACGGAATGGACTACATCCAAAAGTAAAATAGTCACAGTGGCTCTACGCGTTATGAATTTGTTTATTTGAACCATTGAGGGTGCTTCCTGTCATTTTTTGATGCATCACAGAGATTCAACAGGCTCTTTTGGTTGAATTTTCATGGGCCCAGCCGTTAAAGTGTAGCATACCATGTTATATTGGACTCAAGACTCATTCCATTCCTAATAAATTTCACTGTACTGATTTAGGAATATGATCATCCATGTTCGAGCTTTGGCATGTGATGTATCATATGATCTTAACGAATGGAGATGTCTTGATGACAAATTAATATATCATTGGATGTCTTTATATTCTAGTAATAAGGGTAACACAGCCTCTTAATGTGATTTGATTGTAGCTTGTGAATCAATTCAGAATTATCGGTATGCTCAACATGAGATGAGAATTTATTTCTGATCAGCCATAGCTGACTGATTTATTCCACTTTTCATCAACTTGCACTCTGAAGCGCTTGAGCAAAGATGAATACCCAAGGAATCTCAAGAATAATATCTCAACATTCTGGCTGATATTAATATCCTTCATTCGTGTTCTATATTCCAAGCGATTAGGATAAAACTAAAATTGAGAAAATAAAATAATTAAAAAAAACATTTTAAAAATTCGCTTTTATGTGAACTGTTAAGCATAATAGCATGTCAAAATCTGAAGAAAATGAAAACTGTTATCTACGTTTCTGTCATAAACAAAGAGTAAGTCAGTTGACGTCCAGCTTCATGAATTCAATGATTTCGAGATATCAAAATGGTAAAAGCGTGGGTTGTAAACTTGACACATCAAGAGTATTTTTCACCAATCAACCCACGCTTTTACCATTTTGATATCTCGAAATCATGGAATTCGTGAAGCTGGACGTCAACTGACTTACTCTTTGTTTATGACAGAAACGTAGATAACAGTTTTCATTTTCTTCAGATTTTGACATGCTATTATGCTTAACAGTTCACATAAAAGCGAATTTTTAAAATGTTTTTTTTAATTATTAGAAAGTTAACAAGGAGTTGATGCTCGCTATAATTTGGAAATGATTATTGAGATTTTCCGAAATGTGGTGTGGACGTTCATCCACACGATTCCTTAATGGATGATTATTACAATTATTTTCTATATCTGATCACATATCTCTAGATCTATGTAGAAATAAATTGAGTAAATTTATTGATAATCGTTATTATCAACTTTTGTTTCGGATTGCAAATTCTTATATCTATGCGGGACTGAATTCGACATAATTATATGTGTTTTCATAGAGAATCTCCCGAATTTCTAGTCACAAGGTCAGTTCCGATCAATGAATAAGATTTGACAGGCCCTTGATTTTGAGATTATATTCGCATGATTTCATTGATGCCTGAGCTCAGAAGTCAAAACTGGAGGTGCCATCAGATTATTGCAATGTGTATAAAATAAAGAATTTCGGTGTCAGCAACTTCAACGCAGTTCTCCCAAGTCAACGTGGTGTCAAGTGCAGGTTCAATAGTGTCTTTAAGTCATAGTCTCAGTACAGTTTCGGGATTTCAAATCGTTGGACGTGGATATTTGTGCGATTGCACTTGTATAGATTATTACGATTTTTCCTTGAAATCATGGAAATTGAAAATATGTTCCGGTTCCCGGTAGTCACCTGAATCCGTTAGGTTCATGTGAGTTGGATTTTCCTGATCTTAAAGTTGTGTTACAAGTGATTTTTTTTTAGCGTGCATTTTTCTTTGTGTCATCCATGTAGTTCGATGATTGGATCTCAAAGCGGTTCTTACGCCGGAGGAACATGCGAATCAATGAAGAGCGTGCCGAGGGTGTTTTTTTTTAGTGATTTGGATGTGTACTGTATAGGAGGGTTGAAGATTTGCCGGAATCAATGCATGATTTTGACGTATGGGGATTATACGCATTATTCTTCTACAAAAAGATAGTGTGCTATGTCGAGGACACCGAATAGGAAATTGAAGTTTTCAAGACTTTGATTAGATTCCGAAGGGGTCCATCACTCTCGATTGATTTGTTCTCAATTCCTTTGGATGTCGGTCAGGTGAATAGGGCCGAGCGAATCCGTCTCTTGAATTTGTAAAATTGACTATGTGTTAATTGAAGTTTCCTTTTTTCACAAAATCATGTTTTGTTGATATTGAAACTTTAATATACGGGGAAAAACTAAATTTGTCACGATGAATTTCATGGAGGCATATCAACAATAAAATATTTGAAGTAGGAAATTTCGACGGATTTTATTCAAAAGACGTAATTCCCATTGATTTAAAAATATTCAAGAGATAAGGTCGTGTCCAGAAGTCAGACCTATGAATGAACTAACAATGGTCAACGTATCTTTCTAGTACTCCCATTTTCTTGATTTTCCGGTTTTTCAATTTTTCATCATTCTTCTCGGAAGTATGTAGTAGAAATTATTTGAACTGGATATATGGAGGGGGGGGGGCGCCTGCATGAATGTAATATTTTTAAACCATCATAGGCCATATGATGTCAACAGAGAGTCTAATTTGAACACCGTGTTACCTGCAACAACCTGTTACCCATGTAACACCATGTTACAGGTCACAGTCTGTTACTTATGTAACACCATGTTACAGCATGTTACATGGGTCGATAATGCTTTTTTTCCTTCTTTTTCAGGATCCTTGTGAGGTACACTACCGAGAGTTTGAAAGGTTGTGAATCTTAAATAAGATGAAGGGTTGATGTTCGTTAGTTATTCTATGAATACTCCAAGATCAATATGGTTTGATTGTGTCGATTTCTACTATCGACAGATCTAGAGAGAGTCGATGAATGTGAAATGGGCTTTCTACAAAAAAAGATTTGGAAGTCAAACGGGGAATTCCTTGGAATTACATTTCGGTAGAATATTTGTCTGTCAGCAGATATTCTGAATGGTTCCGATTTTCCAGTTCTGAGGGTCAAGTATCTTGATTTAAACAGCCAAAAGCTAATGAGTAACAGAATGTGGCCAAAGTGATTTGAATTCCAAATGTAACAAAATCGTGTAACCGGGTCATTCATGTAACCGGGTGTTACAATGTAACCGGGAGTTACACATGCAACTGGATGTTACACATGTACGATACGTGGTCGTCAGAGTGTGCTTGTCGGATTTTCTCCGGAACTCGTCGTGTGGAATTTTAACACCAATAATACTCCATCCTTGGGAATGCGAAATTTATTTTGTCGTCTATTTGATCATTGATTTGAAGATTTGAGATTTGAGTTCTTTTGAAGGATATGGGATAGAATTATGTTGAATTGATTAATCTCCATCGAGCATATGGAGTCCAGGAACATACTTTAAAAGTTGCAAAAACTCAATACGTCATCATTAGGGATTGAATTTTGATCTTTCAATGGGCACTACGAAATCGGAGGAGTCTACTTTCGCATAATTTTGATGGCGGCTTGGATTTCCTGGATTCTGAACACAGAAAAGGGAGGGATTGTGGCGGAATTCCTTCGCCAGGGGTTCGAGGTATTAGTTGTACTTGAATGGTGCTTATATTTTGAAATAATTCCTTTCCATGGATTGAACTTCTAAATGGTTCAGAGTAACCTGTTCTGAGTGACACGTACTTTGAAAGAGTGTTTCCCAATGAGCATTTTGAAATGGAATAAGGTTGGAACCCTCTTTGTATTTTTGATTTGAAGGAACTTTTGAGATTTTCATCAAATGATCGTTTAATCAATCTTGAGGTAACTGTGTTGGAACGTTTTGCACCTGTGTGAGAGAGGGGTGTCACAGAGTCTCGTAGTGTGGTTGAGACATGGAGGAGTATGTCATTTTCAATATTGCTTGGGTTTTCAACGGAGATGGGCGTCTTACCGTCAGGGTCGGTTGGCAGATGTATCTGCTCGGGACTCTGGTTGAGTGAGATGTTATCACACGTGGTATCCGTTGGTTCACTTCTATTATCGTCGCGATAAGGTATGATGTCAGAAGACATTGGCACTTGTTCATGGTTTATAAGGTCAGGCTGTGAAGTGGTGCAAATTTCGTTTGTGGTGTTAACGAGAGTTGGAGTTGATTGGGGATCTTGTCGAATATTACTGACTTGAGGCTCTTTGGGCTCGGAAACGTCAGTTTTTGTTATTGACTCGTGGTGAGAATGGGATAAATTTTCATATGTTTTCAAAAAATGTGATAGCTCAGTTTTGGTTATGAAGAATTGTGTTGGATTCGAAACTAATAAATGCATTTTGTATAGAGTGGATGGCTTCCTGGCGATCGAATTTGAGTTTAAGACAAGGACAATTTGGAGTTGTGAATCAGGGGGAAGTTTGCTAAAGTAAAAACTTTTGGCAATTTCATCGAGATTTTTATAAAGTTGGTAGTATACTGGGTCAGATGAAAAATGAGTACTTGTAAGAATGTAGTAAGCATCTTCAAGGATTGAGAATAGCCTTTCGTAGTTTGCATCACGATCATGACTGAGCTTTAGACCACAATCTAGTAATTTTTGGCAATATTTTTCGAAAAATGGGGTATATAAGAAACACTTTACTATGTGTTCCACAATGTCGTTTACTGTGGAGATTCGGAAGTTTTTGAATGCATGATATGCTGGTCCAAAAAAATTGCTAAGAATAAAGTCTACTAATAAATTTTCTTCGCAAGTAGTGATAGATTTTGCTTCTGTGATTTTTTGTATGAAAAAATGTGGGTTAATATTATAGCCTTCAAATATTGGCAGGTCTAGATCAAAAAATTGGGAATTCATTCTTGTGAGATGTGGTATCATTGCATCTTTAGAAAAAATTTGTTCAGAGCCATGACTGGCAGTGTCGAATTGGATGTGAGAAAGTGCGGGATCAGCACATCGTTAGTAACAGTCGGTGTAGTTGACCGGCGTGTCTGTCAGGTGTGTCACAATCAGGAGATATGTCTGAGTCAGTAATTGAGGTCGATAGTTCCAGTGTGTCGAACTTGGGAGTGAGAATAGTTATGTGCAACTAAAACTGTTCCCCACAAGGGATGCCAAAATGTTAGGACCCGAGCGGAGGGCTCGGGGTAACAAATAAATTATTTGAGTTCGTGCGAACAGCTTACGGGCGGACTGCCCAGTTGCACTTACCTATTCTCTGTTATCGCGTTGATGTATATATATATTTTGCTGGTCTCTGGTTGCGTATGAATATTCCAGATTGAGAGATATTTGTTCATCAAAATTGGATCAAATGAATTGTAGTTTTAAAGAAATGATTGAAGTGATTTTAGGAATTTGGAATGTAGATTTTAGAAGTAATAGTTGATTGAATTTGGATTTTTAGAAATGATCAATTTGACTTTAATAGTTCCAATATGGATGAAATATTCGATTGTAAAATCTTCAGAAAATAATAGCGTATAATTAGCAATTGAGTTCTGGATTTATTTAAACCAAATTATAATGTCTTGAACAAAAATATAGAACCTTAATATCTAAATACAATTTGCGTGACTTAAAATTAGACGAACTTACAGAATTACTCGAGAGATGATATTCCTCGAGGCAGGAACGTATAAGCAGGGCGAATTCGTAGCTGGCCCTTGTGCAGCTGAGGCGGGTATCGTCGGCCTACTTTTCGACGAAGAGCGAATTCGGAGCTGGCCCTTGAACAGCTGAGACGGGTATCGTCGGTCTACTTTTCGACGGAATTAATCTGACTTATTGGTCCGCACTTTTTCGAACTTTGCTTTGTCGTGTGTTTTCTAGGCACACTTGGGCAAAACGGTACGTGTCTCAAAGACTCACAAGGCTTTACTAACTGAATCGAGTCAGTGACTAATCGAAGAATGAATGTTGTTGTTCCAATTTATACGTGCGGACACAAGTTAATTTTGATGATTCGACTGAAAAAATGATTTTGAAAGTGTTCTACATTCGATTGTAACACATGTAACACATGTGTTACAATCGAATGCTGGCAGAGCTCTTTGTTGAATTTCTCATGGTCTGTTACTGGCTAATGCTTTGATTCTGCTGATTTACTGACCTGCTTATTCGTTCTCTGCTGATCAAGTCGAAATAATATTTCTCCACGTTGAGAAATATTATTTCAACTGTTGCGTCGTCTGGGACGCCACAGTTAGATATAGTTCTTGATTATTTGTGTATTAGGATATTTTTTATCCAGAATCAATTTATATTCTTATAAAATTGATATACCGGAACCAACAATTGGTTCCGGTACCGGAATTGATTGAGATTTAGATTTTCTTGATTATTTACATATTATCGCACAATTTGATAATTGATATTCCTATACTATTGAAAAATCTGATATACTTTATTATTTGCATATTCTGGATATTTCCGGAAATCAACAGTTGATAACTGTGCTGAAATCGATCATTAATCGGATAGTGTTTCAGAAATAATATTCCAAGATATTGAATGAGGATCTATATTTTTTTTGTGAAACTTATACATTACATACCTGGTGTTTGAGCTGAATGTCATAACATATTCGAATCTCAATATTGAAACAGCACAACTCTATTGAATATCGGAATATTTTTCAAAGTGATCATAACGCATTTCATACGAACTTCTGTAGACTTTTGATTCCTATAGCAATCTTCTAGACGGAAAATCTGTGAGTTATTTGACACACATTCTTGCATATTCATCTCTCAAGTTTCAAATCGTGCTGACCGCAGCTATCATGAGGATATTGTATTCTAAGATGTCGTGACCTCATTTCAACTTTAATCATCAAAAACTGCATATGTTGCAGACGATTTGCAAGTAACCTCTCGCTTATTTCAAAAACAGTTACAAAAGTTGGTGTCAATCGAACCGGGACAAGCTAACCCAACGAACATTCTTACCATGCCTATCACTATCAAGGACAGAGAAATCCTTTTTACTCCTATTTTGATCAATTTTATGAGAAATAAGCATCTATTGCATTCAACAAGAGCTATTTGAGACGCTAGTTCTCAATATAACCCATCTATTGGGAGAAACTATAGAAAAAAATGGCGAATGATGATAGGTTGAAGATTCCTCTTTTGATGATGACAAGTTTGGTACCTGAATTTGATGGTAAGAATATTCCAGTATACGAATATTTCAAGGGATTAAGAGACGTCAAGCGACTCGTTGCCGAAGAAGATGAACCTCTTTTAACACGAATATTGCAAATTAAACTCAGAGGATTAGCTCATGATCTCATAGCATTTGATGAAATTAATAATATCCATGAGCTCATGAAACGTATTCGAGATTGGTTTCGAAGCTCTGAGGATATCTATGATTTGTATGCAAAATTAATGCATTCATATCAGCAGCCTAATGAGTCAGTCATTGATTACACAGTCAGATTGAAAGATCTCATAGACCGTATCAAAGATTTGAATGAATTCGAGCAGCCGCAAAGGTGTTTGACTAAGGAACAATTCGAGCGACAAGTTGATGAGAATGGGCTAAAACAGTTCATTAGGGGATTGAAATTTCGAATTAAGATTTTTATGGGACAACATATCTCTTTCGATACTGCTATTGCACAAGCTATTCAATTAGAATGTCAAGTAGATCGATGTCCGATTCCACATCCATTCGATCTTCCTCAATTGCTATCATTTGCATCAAATATTCCGCGGAACGAGACTATACATGAATTTGAATTCAAGGAGGCTTCAAACATGACTCATTCTTCGTTTGATTCTCATCGTACTGCTCTGTCGAATTCAGATTGCCCGGATCTCCGATTAACTGACCATGATCAGTGCATAGTTGAGACAGAAGAACAAATCATTATTCTTGAAGAACCAGTGCTTCCTGGAGAAATTGTGATCTTTGATATTCCGAAATCGAGTTCATCAATGAAAAATTATCTACCTTTGGAAAAAAGCGATTATCCAAGCGGTATTACGAGTTCAATTGAGCAACAAGCATTTGCTGACAATTTAATTGTGTCTCCGAGCTTTGAAAATGCTTCGTCAGCTACAGAAACTTTGCATTACGCGAGTACAAAAGAAATTTCAGAGATCGCCTGTGTATTATGTAATGGAATAGCTACTATACTATCAGTTGATCCAGATCACGCTCAAAAGTGTTCTTCAGAAGATATGGCGGTCTGCGAATCTTATAGGATTCAACCAGTTCCTCCAGTCACGAGTTGTAATGAAATCACAACCCGAATAATTGGAAAAATCCCAAAGTCTGTTCAACCGATATCGTGTAAAAACTCATGTACCATTATTGATATATTGTTCCCAGAATCAGAAATACTGAAAAACCAGAGCGGGAAAGTTCTATCAAAGAAAGAGAGATTCTACGATATTATCAAATTATATCTCTTGAATGGACTGTCAAGAATCTATTTAAAATTACAGAAGAATACTGTAGAAATGCCAATTAAATTTCAAAAATCATCTATTTTATTCGGAAAACTCATAGAAAATATTGCTTTGTCAGACAAATCAAGAAGAATGAAATTTTTTAAGAATTTGCATAGCTATAAATCCTTCCGTTTTTTAAACGTAGATCAAAGTGTTAGTATCATGTCAAAATTATGGTTTATAGACAAGATAACATGGTCCAAGAATTATGAGAATGGAATATCGTGCGCTATTGGCTACTCGAGCTTATTGTCTCATGTTGCCAGAACTTGAATCGAGAAACATGAATCAATAATGACATACGTGTCCGAATCATTGATGGGAATCTTTTTCATGATGATTACACTTTTCTCGACAAGAAATGTATATTATACCATGACAAAATATATTCATAGCAATAATTCTCAATTTTTCTATTATTTAAAGGAGTACTCAGACTACAATATATTCTGTGCTTCATTGTAGAATTAGACTAATATGTTTTGTTCTGTTTAGATTCGGAAAGGGAGCGAGGAGAGTATTTGTCCAGGACAAAAATGACATTTTTGAATAAATAACCATAAACTTAACACTATCCACAGTGAAAATCTACCAAAGGACTCAAGAAGCTACTTATCTCACCTCACAACTTTCTGTGTCATGGAAGTCATGATGAAATTAATACAAGCATCTCAACACAAATCGAGCAAGATCATTCAATGGAAAATGAAAATTCAAAGGACGATATACCAATGAGGAGTGTTTAGTCACCTGATACCAACAGAGAATGGACATCAAGAGTATTCATCCGATATAAGTCACGGAAAATGCAGAACTATACAATAGATTGATATATTCAAACATGACCATGGTCACACCATAGCAAATCTCAAGGTGAATTCATCATCAGCAACCGTAGTCGAGACTGCTGAAGCGCAGCGGAAAAGTCTTGTTCTGGCCCTTCGTATGCAGACGGATATGGTACTTATAATAAGGTATTTGTGCAAGGAATGATTCGCATTACTTTAATGGAATTCAATGCTCAAATCAATTTGAATAATGATATACTTGGATGAACTTCGGGTACAGTTTGTAAATTTTCGGATGAACATTGTATCGATATGGAAGGTGGTTATACTTTTTGGGACACTTTGCCAAAATATGAATGTTTCCAGTCATCATACGACATTTAATATAGAGGCCCCGCGATAAAATTGTCTAGTGATAAAAGTCATGGAATTATTTATTCTCTTAACTCAAGTGAAATCACATTTGCTTTAACCGCGAAGAATCAATCAATCCAATGCAAACGAGAGATGTGACGTGGCAAATGATTTTACCTATCACACTTATTTATTTAATCAGGACTCTCGGCCTACAATCGCAGATCTCGCGCAATAATCGGCGAACGCAACTTTGAAATCGCTCTGGAACACAGCTTTTCTCCAAGTCTCGTCCACTTACCGTATATTCACCTAAAATTCGGAAGAGAAAGGGGGGGGGACGCTCACACTCGAAATAATAATCGCAATTCATAATAAAATAATCTCGGCAATATATTCGGTACACGCTGCTTCTACGCGGTCGGTACAAGAATCTACATATCAAATGCGTCGCGACAATGTACTCGCAGAATGACTCTAACATTCGCTAAAAGATTCATAATTATGAAATATCGAATTGTTTTCAAAATGTCTCTCAAAATTTCCTGAAAATACATGAAAATTCACTTCACTAATTCGGCACACTGTCTCGGCAAGCTCTGGCAAAACTTGGACTCCGAAATTGAGAGAGAGCACGCTGCTCCGAAACTCACTCACAATGGCTGCTCCTCGGCAATTTCCACGCCACGCTCGCGACGCCAGGCAAAATGTCTAATTGCCCTCGCGCGAATTTCCCACACCTAAATTGGGTGATCACGACACGCCCGCGACTGCTGGGGTGTGCTGGAGTCTCGGCAGATTGTCAGGGTGCACTCCAGCACCGTCAGCCTCCCCAGGAGTCCGGTCTGGCAAAGCCCGACGATGGCATACGCGCGCACAAGGCTCTCGAGGTACGCGCGAGGGAATTCACTCAATTATTAAAAAGATCAAAACCACTCACCGTTGATATTCGACATCCTTAGATATTTCCACAATTGTTCTTCCAAATTATCCCGGGCAATGGTAATTCCCAGGTCTCTGCCCTCCGGGCAAAGAGGCCCTGGCCGCGTGGCCACTGCCACGGCTTGCGGCCGCTCGCACAAGCACGTGCGTCTATATCAAAGACTATCCAACAAGTGTCACAATGGCCGGCTTCCTGCCGGCAAAAGCTCTTCTTCTTCCTCAATAAATGAGACTCTCTGATTGGTCGACGGCAATAATTTTGATTGGCTCTCAAAATCTGCGAAAAGCCAACGTCGCCCTCTGGTGGCCGTGGCGCGGCAAATTATGAAATATGCGCTCGAGCGTAAGGCCGCAAATCGGCAGCAAGATACAAAAGTCACGGCAGAAATCTACTTGATTGTGGGTACGGCACTGTTTTCTTGCCTCCACCAATTGCATCTTCTATCTCACTCGCACTCACGGCAAACATACGTAAACGTGGAGGCTCTGCGCAACTCGCTATTGCCACCACTCTTCGTAATTTTACTGCATACAATCAGGTACGCGAGTATATATACCTATATATACTCGTCACGGCAATGCTGTACCTATATATGTGTACTCATCACGGCAGCGCTGTACCTATATATAATATGGCATGCTCACGGCATGCAAATATCCCCTCATACACTGCCTAGGCAATCTCTCATATACACACACTCATAATGACCTGCGTGTGGCGTCTGCATGCTGAATTTCCCACCCAGCAGTCGATGTCCGGGTATCATCAGGGTCCCGGGTCGGCAAAGTGTGGTATAACCTACCCTGAGGTAGTTATACCGGTCGGCAGCGCCCTCGCGCCGGCAGCAACAACATGGCAGTGTGTCGTCTGCGCGAACCCGCATACACATCGTCATCATCGTCGTCGTCGTTCTCGGGGTCACCCGGGTGTCTAGGTGTCATCGCGTGTGCTTGCCCGGGTGTGGGTAACATCCCTAGGTGCGTGCGCGATCGCGTGGGTGTCGGCAGCGGGCTGGTGCATCTAGTGTGCATGCAACAGGTGTTGCATGCACCAATAACCTCACGCCAGCTGATTACGCGAACATAATGGGCTATTTGCGTATGGGGCAGCTGCCCGGATGGCAAATAGTCCTGTGGTGACTCCCCCAGGTGTACGGCATCTTTGGCAAGGCTCCTGCATCGTCCCGTCGTCGTCATCTCCGCGGCATTGCCCTGGCACCCCCGGATCTGCAGTAGTGTTGTGGCTCTGTGTGGCCTTCGGGTGTAAAGTGCACAAACGTGATAAGTGCGCTTATCATTGATGCACGGCTGTTGGGGGTGGGATATGGATGCAGCACGGTACTTGCGGGCACCGGCTGTTGCCACTTTCCATCCCAAATACCGTATTTTAGTGCACGAGTGCCAAATTCGGTGTACTAATTACATCTGCCCTCGCTCACCCGGGAGCGAGGGCCTCGACAAATATTCCACGTTGGTTGTGAGCTTGGCGCGGGCCCCGGGCCCCTCTGGTGGTGCCGCGGGTGGTGGGCCCTCCAAGGGCATAGCAGCAACGGTGTACCCGGGCATCGCGCCCGGGTCATCATATGTTGAATCCTCCGTCGGCGTCGTCGTCGTGGTGCCCAGCAGCCACTTAGGCTGCTTGGAAATACGGCTAACATTGGTGTAGACCGGGTTGCCTGACCCCAGGCATACCCGCAACAACTCTTTTCCACGGCAGCGTCGTCGTCTCGAGCAGCACCTCAACAAAAAGACGTATTTTGGTGTAAATACGCGTTCTCGAGGCTGCTGGCTCGAGACGCGACGAGAGAGAATTTCCACCCGAAAAAAACGGCTGTGACGGTTTTTTCACCGTCACATTACCCCCGGTTTAGGGGGGGGGGGTCCTCCGGAAGGGAGTGGCCTTGATCGGAACTTAGGTGGCGCATTGTCGCCTGAAAGTGAACTCTCTCGCCGCTGCCTCGACCCGGCAGGTCGTAAATCAAAATAGTAATCAATTATAATATGGTTATAGATTCATCATAGGGAGAATCACCCACTCACTCTCTCACACAACCACACTGAAGGGATATCATTCTACGGGGTCCTACATCTCAAGGATCTAAATAAAACGTTTACTGGGAAGGGAGAAAGGCCCCACCTGGGCCCTAATGACATGGACAAAAGTCTGCATTCGTTCACTAAGGAAGAAAAAAATGAAATCCATAGCATCTTACTTCTCGGCAGAGCGTGGTCCCGCTTATGGTCACGGCAAAATTGTTGGACTTCGGCACTCTCGTTTGTCACCCTGAGAAGGGCGCCCTGGCATGGCATCGCGGCTGATGAACCGATCCTAGGGTGGTCGGCTCGTGCCTTGATATGCAGCCCTCGGTATACGCGTCTCGTTCTTGGGCGGAGGTGCTGTATAACGAGAATCGAGACCCTTGTTCCTTTCGAACCTTCGACCGTAGTGTTGGACATCCTCCAACGTACTGACTCTCTTCATTTCCAGGTACTCACGCAATTCCGGCAGCAAGTTTCGTCGTACGATCTCGGACACCTCTCGGTCACGCGGTGGTCTCTTGAAATGACCCAGGATTATTTTGATACACGTCAGATACTTGGCAACTTTCTCCCCCTTTGCTTGGGTACGGTGAAGAAGCTCATCTATCACGTCTTGACGATCTAGATACCTGATGTATTGATCCCTAAATGCATGCTTGAATTCGGGCCACGTCTCAAACTCATCTTGGTGGGTTCGATACCAACTACGCGCATCTCGGCTCAATGCTGCGGGCATTGCCGACAACATCTCGGCATCTGACACGGGTAGCATGCGCCTACAATCCTTCAAGTTCGCCAGAAAATCCTCCGGGACTTCTCGACCATCGCCTCCAAAGTTAATCTTCATGCTTTGCAGCATCTTGATAACTTGGAATGTCCGATTCGGATCTCGATCTGGACGACTCCGATTTGACTCCCCATCTGAAGTATCGCACTCAGATTCATCGCTGCTGTATCGCCTACAATGTCTCCGGTCATTTCGTCTGGAACTACACGAATCGCGTGATCTCTGACGCCCACTCTGGCGTCTCGGCCGATTTGAATTTGAATCCAACCTCCACCTACGGAGTGAGTTTCGCGGCAGGGGACTACTGGAAGAGGTATCTCGGTTAAGACGACTGTCGCGCCATCTATCGGCATCCCTCTCTCTGTCCCGGTGGTCACGGCTATACCTCAAGTGACGATGAATTGTATGATTTTCCGGAGTCCAGTTCCGTCTGGGCCGATTGTCACGTGATGCATCTTCCTCGCCTAGATTCTCGTGAGAACGCTCTCTATGAGAGCGGAAGGTTGGAATTTCGGCACGGCTACGACAATTCGCTTCAGAGAAATCATGTCTGCGCGTGTCGTTATTTGGCATGTCTCGCTGACTGTGAGGCTCTTCAGAGTGTCGCTGGACTACTCGAGCGTGCTCCAGTTCACTACGACTGCGATGGCTATCGACCGACTGCTCACGATACCATTGTCTTTCACGACTCACCGGCCTCCGGCAATTGGTATAATCCGACTGTTTGAAAGGTGGTTGATGGTCAAGCAGACGATCACGGTTGTCACGTTTGTACTCCGATTCACGGCAGCGACCACGATCCATAGGCATCTTCCGTGGGTTCCGCGAGTATCTCACGTCCACATGGCGGACCTCGTCAATACCCGGCACTGGATCACGTCTCGGCAGATCTCCATCAGATTCTCGAAGTTTCGAAGTCATCTTCTCATCAGTCAATCGCCATTTGTACGCGGTGTGATATTCAGCTCATCTCTTTCCTAGAGCGTCGTTTTTCGCTATCCGATAAGCTCGGTCTAAGATATCGGCCTGCACACCCTCGGCAGCTTGACGATTATACTCTCTGGCTCCTTGGCCTAATTCTTCAAGGAAACTCCCTCTCGCTGTATTTTCACGAACATACATCACATCATAGTCCAATTCCTTGACCATCTTCATCACAATCATGTGAGATTCTTGATCAATCCCCAAATTCGCTCTAAACTGACTGACGGCTAGAGTCACACTCTTCCCAACGGCATGTTCAAGGTAACTGGTCTGTATATAGATCCTCGTCTCGTTGATTTCCGGGGCTGTGGAACCTACCCCAGACATTCGAGCTCCTGGATCACACAAGGCGGCAAAAGATCTACCACTCAGAACTACTTCGATGTAGTTTCTCGGCACAAGCTTCAGCTCCGGCCCAGCATCCAGTCCATCACAGGGCCACGGCATGGTATCGGCAAGTATACGATCTTCCGGAACCGCATGTTCGTCACCTTCTGTCCTTGAGTGCCGCGTCCGTACTGCACCTGTCGTTGGATCGAACTTCATTACATCCACCCTCCGTCTTGTGGGGATTCTTCTACTCACTGGGCCTCTCACGAGGTCTTTAGCTCTCACAGTCCACGGCTTCTCATTATCCAGCCCCGTCATACCTTCCCAAAGGCACTCAGGTTTCTCGACCCATGACGTCACCGGCTGTTCTTCCACCATAGCTCCACCAAGGCGCTCAGTTCCCCTAACCCATGGTGTATACGGTCGTTCCTCTTCTACCTTGACACCTACAAGGTCCTCGGATTCCTCAATCCGTAAATTCAGACGACACTCATCACTTACAAGATCTGCCTTGAGATCCGCAGGCTCCTCATCCTCACTCTCTTGGCGAGGAAACTCCTTCTCGCTGCGCTCCCTCGAGCACTCACTGTGAGGAAACTCCTTCTCACTTGATTCTCTCAAACGCTCTCGGCGAGGAAACTCCTTCTCTCTGCGCTCCCTCGAGCACTCACTGTGAGGAAACTCCTTCTCACTTGATTCTCTCAAACGCTCTCGGCGAGGAAACTCCTTCTCGCAATGCTCACCCGAGCACTCACTGTGAGGAAACTCCTTCTCACTTGATTCTCTCAAACGCTCTCGGCGAGGAAACTCCTTCTCGCAATGCTCACCCGAGCACTCACTGTGAGGAAACTCCTGCTCACATGAATGTTCCGTTCTACCTTTGAACCGTAGCGCAGCCTCGTCTGTACTGAGACGTAATTCAGTATGGTGGCTGGCTACACGTAAGGATGACCTTGCTGAGACGAATCCCAGACCCAACTGACCTTTCACGAGGTCCTTGGATCTCACAGCCCATGGTTCCACAGATGGTTGGTGTGTCATACCTTCACAAAGGCGCTCAGGTTCCTCAACCCATGACACCCTCAGTCGTTTGATCGCCATACCTACACAAAGGCGCTCAGGTTCCTTGACCCATGGCTCGTCTGACTGTTCTCCATCTGTTTCTCCTTCAACAAAGCTGCTGGATTCATCACTTGCTGATCTCTCACTGTTTGTGCACCTAACCAGAGATCTGAAACTACGCTCACTTAGACATCGGGCTCTCCCGAACCCGTTGCTTTGCCGGCTAGTTATTGGTTTATTTTCCACGGGGAGATTGTCACAACCTTCGACCCGTTCCTCCCCAAGCTCTCTATCACCTTCGGGGAGATCCTTCCGACCTTCGACCCAGTTCCACTTCACTTCAGCATTTGATGAGCGACGCGCACGCCTACGCACCCTCTTGCATCTCTCTCCACGATGACTGCGCTTACTCTCATACGCCTCGTCATTCCACTCTGAATACACACTCGAATAATCTAACTCGACCTGGCTACTCAGCGCATGACGCCCGCTCTCCAATGATTGAGGTCGCGTCGGCTTGGTATCACTTGAGCTAAATTCTCCCTCATTAGATCCTAGATCAGATGAGCTGGTCTTGGAGTATGTGGCATCTCCTGCATCGCTAGCCCGGTCCATCCTCTCCTTTAGGGAGGATTTGACATGGAACGGTCTAGCCTCGGCATGAATTTCCCTGTCTCCAAAGTCGGCATCAGAAATCCATGAGTTCACGACCCTACGACGACGCCTACCTCTTTTTCTCACTCTTCGGCAACTTGAGCCACTGCTGGCACGGCAATCATTCTGTCCATCAGATACTCTACTGGAGTCACTACTCCGATTTTGACTCTCCTTGGTCACTACTGGTTCATCGTTTGATCCAAATGTGCAATCTTCCAACGAGTCAGAGCTCTCATTTGCAGCACTTGCACGGTGTGCCTGAACTGATTTTAAATGAAATTTTCAGCTTCGGTCCTGGAAGTTTTGGGTTTCGTTTCTACGTAATTTAGACATTACATTCCTTGAAAAAGGAAAATCTTTCGCCGGGCCGATTCTGAGGAATGTCAATTGGAATATTTTTGGAACTTTTTTGGAACTTTTGCTTTTTAAATCTCTGAAAAATCAGTCTTGGCTGTGGATTTAGTGATCCAAACATCAATAGTCATTCCTGGATCATATTTTCTCATCAGAATAAGCTTTTTAGTTTTCCTGGAAATCTCCAAGCAGTGACTAAAATCCTCATCCCAGTGAATTCCACGTAAAGAACCACCATGATTTGTATCGTGAGATGGGTTTCATCAAAGATTATATTAGGAATATGGTAAATTGATAAACATCGTTATTTTGAGGATATACATGGTGGCCCGGGGGACCCATTGAAATCGAAAAATAACTCTTAAGAATTCAAGAATGGCTTGTTTATTCAAATCATACATTCGTTCTCAACGTGATCGTCAAATCTTTCAGAGAAATTATATCGGTAAGTCTTAAGTATGCGGGTCATCGAATCTCATACATGAAGGCTATTGTAAGCGCACACCGCTCGAAGAAGTTTCTTTTCGTAGTTTTCGTTTGACTTCGCAACTTTATGATTCTCCCAGAAAATATTGAAATCATGGTGTACTGATTCAACTGCTTGCTCACTGTAGAATCCTAGTCCCCTCTCCTTCATGTCACAGAATTGCTCAATGTGGAAGAAAACTGCATGAATTTTTGGGGTGACGCTAAGCTTCAAATCCATGTAACTTTGGCGAAACTTCGCAATGTATTCTTTGTAGATCGGATTGAGATTCTGTCCAAAACATGAACTCACAACATTCTTGAAATCCGAGAATGCTCGAACGTATTTCACCAATCCAAGGTTTGATTGAGATCGCAACAAGTCAACATTATCCAAAAGAATCTTACAGGAATTTCCCTTGAATGCTGGGCTGCCATGTGTCACCTCTCGCTCAACATTGCACTTTTTGATCCACACTGTAGATTCGTATTCAAACTCACGGTGCATATGAGTGAATATAGTATTCACAACGCCCAGCATGATATGCAATTGAGGTGGTGGTATGAGTTCCAGGAATGTTCTGTTAGGCTGACTTGGAAACAGCGGTTTGTTGACGCAATTCATATAATTTTTTGCATCACTCTTGACAGATCCAGCTGCAACCCATTTCATGTAGTGACTCAAATTCCCCTGGACAGTCCTTAGTTCACAACATTTGTGGAGCTCGCCTTTCTTCGCATAACACCAAATACATGGATAAGTACAGCTTTGTGGCATTATCCCACTGATGATACTGGCCAATTTCAAATCGGTGGCAACCGTCCCTCCGAGTTCGTCAAGGTCTAATGCATCTAACAGTAATGAAACATTGTGATAGTTTTCTTGAACATTGGGTGCTATTGCCAACAACAGTATCTTTTTGACAGCGGAGTCCTTGAAAGACTTTGCTACCACACCATCACTAAATTTCAGCCGTTTCGATTCGGTCACATCTGTTGAGCATGAATTTGACTGAATTGAGAGGCAAATCTTGAAGGATCCACCTCCGCCATCTAATCCCTTTTTTATGTGACAATTTTTGGAACCTCTATGAGCTTCTACAAAGTTTACGAATTCTTTCGTATCGGTGCAGTGAACTACCACTCTGGACACAGTCGAGATAGCTTTCCCATTGATATCAATGAATTCGAACTGACCATGGCCAAAGAAGTCGTCTAGTTTGTGCGATTTTTCTATGAGCTTAGTCTTCAAACCGGGTTCGATCAATTTTCTATTCTGAGTAGCGGTCCTCAGGAAAGATGCCATTCCATGAGTCTGGCGAGTAGTCAGATTCAAACGTGTTTGCATATTTGCCAGATCATCCACAGATAACGAGCGATTGCTCATTTTACCAGGGTGTGATTTTCCCTTCGATTCCTTGATGAAATTCAACGGTTTCCCACGGCATTGTGGTAGGATCAGTTGAGATTTAGACTGCATTTTATGTTTTATAAGATTGGATGCAACTTGTTCCTTTGCTCTTTGTGAAATACTCTCCAAGTAAGATGATACATTCTTGATGAGAGACTCTATAGTACAGATATGGGATATTCCTCGAGAAAGTGGAGAGAAACAATCAAAGCAGCGATTTCCAAGTGTCTGTGAACTTGAATCATCTGTAAAGAAAACATATCAAATATTGGTAGGGATTCAAAAAATTTGTGCCGAACGTGTAGACCTTAACTTTAGAATTCCATCCGAAAACCCCGAACTTAACGCTCCACCATATCTCACGATCACTGAACTCGTGTGGGAAACGCTTCACATTTCTACGGGATAGGCCCGCATTCGCGTAGAAATATTCAGAAAGAAGAGCTTGTAGAATGTCGAGCAGCTGGCACGTTATCAGAGCAAAGCACTGTGGGAAACCGCTATACACACATTCCTCACTAATACAGCTTTCTGATCCCCACTCTACTCGTTGTTACTATGCCATCACAAACAGTGAATGCCGCGATATAAAACTTGTAAGCATAATTGCCAGGAAAGGCTGACATTATTGTTGCTTTATTCAGAAACAAAGATACGATGATGCAGACTACGACGAGGTCATGGTTTATCAATCGCAAGCATACAAACAAAAATATCCATGGCATAGCCCTCGTACAATTTTTAGAATTAGTACAGGAGTCCAGAAATTACCTGATAATCTGGCCTTAGCATGCGATGATGAATTGAATGGAGTTGTCCTCGCTATATCACAGATTTTGCAGTAGCATTGAACATTTTCTTCTCGTTCCGTAGGCGAAGAACTATCTAGAAACTCAGCAGTGTCAGGAAATTGGATTCGATTCCCTTTGCCAGATTTCCAAAGGTACACTTTCACTTTACATCCACCACATAAAGCACCTGGTAGAGTTTTGATATCCACGTAACGATCAAACACAGACTCAAGATGCAATTTTAGTTGCTTCTGAATGGCATACATGTTTTTCTTCTTTCGAAAGCACAAGAGACAAACTTTGAGCCTATTTTCATCATGACTATATGCGTGATCCTTTGGCGACATTATTCTTCAAAAAACGATGATAGAGTCGGTGAACCGTGACATCGAATGAGCTGGATGATTATAACAAATATGATTCGCGATTATGAACAAATAGAGCTCAAATGCGGACATCAACTGCTTGCAAACTTTCGAAGCACTATACTAGTTTGACAGAGGCAAGATAGGCTTGACTTGAAGTGATGTTTGTTTTGAATTTGTACGGCCGGTACTTGCAAGTATTCGAGTATGCGAACGGTTTGCCAATAATACCAAATGTATATAGTATAGTGAATGATCGCACAACAGTGTGTCGACTTACCGACATCATCTGTGCAAAGCGACTATACATTACATTGAACACTAATCATGACGAAATCCCTCCTCTAGAAACTGATATTCTCGATCATAATATTCACCCGCACAACTGTATACTAATCTCACTCATCCTCACGCCAAGAAATGGTATTTGACGAGGTAGCACAAATACAGAATTAGACACATATCATCAGTATTTTGATTGCAAATTTTGAGAGAATTTAAATGATTTCACGTGAGATTTATGATCGAGGGCCTCGTCGAGGACTGCAATAGCATTTTTGGCTACTCTTTTGAGGGTCCAAGTGGGGCTAGAGACTTGCTTTCATGAGAAAATATGCTCTAGGTATGACGATTCATGTTTGGATCACTGAATCCACAGCCAAGACTGATTTTTCAGAGATTTAAAAAGCAAAAGTTCCAAAAAAGTTCCAAAAATGTTCCAATTGACATTCCTCAGAATCGGCCCGGCGAAAGATTTTCCTTTTTCAAGGAATTTGATGTCTAAATTACGCAGAAACGAAACCCAAAACTTCCAGGACCGAAGCTGAAAATTTCATTTAAAATCAATTCAGGCACACCGTGACAAGGATACACCCTTCACGCTATCTATGGGTTTTCCATACATCTACTGGGAGCAATCTTCAGCTCAGTCACGTTTCTCCTGATCAATTTGGGAAGAGAAAAACATCAGAGGAAAAAGAATCAAAACAACAAGGGTTTTGATTTACAAAAGGTCAGAATTCATAGGACTTCCAGCCATCAATCACCAGTACCAACGACGCCGATTACAATCACGAGGTCGACCACCCAGCAAAGGTTACCACCACCTCTACCTTCGAGACCACCAATCCCATCACTTCCAGAAAAAAATATTATCTCCTCGAAATCTCTTCCCATCCGAAATTCTTCTTCTCGTACAATTTTTTCATCAGATATTGAGTGAAATAACTGATTTTCTATGCTCTTGGATGAGTTTTCACATGCCGGAGCGTCGTTTAGAATAAGTCATAGATTTCTTCTACTCACAAATTAAGGTATTTGCAATACGTACTATCAAACTTTTGCAAACAGATCCGTCAGTTTCGTGCAAAATCAGACCCTGTGGACAAATTTCAGCGAGGAGGCGAGTGAATAATCACTGATCATTCACCTTTTGATAAATTTCAACTATCCGTGCATCTAATAGAAGATTCAGAATTGTATACGATTGATTTTTCTTCTTCCCGTTGGATATTAGGATAATCCCTATTTTTTCTTTGTAATCCAGGTTTGGACCTGCTAGTATTTTGTTTGTAATATGAGATACCTACATTTATGAATTGAATTCAAATAGATAACTGAGTTATTGTAGCAGTGCATACATGAGGTTAGACGCGCACTCTACCTTCAACGACCAATGCAAAAGAGGCCAGACACGGAAAAGCATGTACGTGTCTGGATACTTTAACATACGTTCTTGGCTCAATGCAAAAGATGCCAGACACGGAGAAGCATTTACGTGTCTGGATATTTTATAATGCGCTTGACCATCAATGCATAAGGCAAGACAGGTACGTGGAGTCAAGTCACTCGGGCAAAGTGCTGACCATAGCAAAATTTGGAAATATGCACAGTCGGTTATAGATAAAAGCTTGCCTGAGATTTTATGATGTGTATGTTCGACGCAAAGCCAGAGTGGTAGAGATAATTGAGTGGAGATTCCGTGAATATCCATGATTAATGAAAATCGGAGAAGAAGGGAAAAAGCAAAAATATCAATCAACAAATATTTCTGTATAGATTTAGTCTCATTTGAGAGTGATTTTTTCGGGACTTCTCAATAATCGAACAAATCGGAGTTTGTTCATACGTTACATATCGTACCGATATGCAACGTCTAGCCGGGGAGGTGTTACGTCTTAATACGTAACTTTTCAAGGAATCCATAATCAAAAAGTGTATATTTAGTGTAAGCATATTTTGTAAGTCGGACAGCACACCGAGCCATCAGAATAAAAGAATGACATTGAGTCACAGAGCGTGTTTCACGTTGTGGCGCGATCCACTTTTTGGAAATTCTGCATCAGCAGAAAAGTTCAATAAATGTCCCGCGTCTGGACACAAGAGTTAGTTGTTAGCACGAACCAGGCATCGTCGCGACTCCGTGAGCCACAGCTTTCGACAATTATATTTCATTCACGTGCGATCGCTCCGGCCCGCGCAATTCAATTGTTGTAATTATAAATCTAAGTATATTTCAGATTCACACATATTTAAAATCTCAACTCTCAAGAATTTAGCAAGGAAAAGATACAATTTTATTTGATTCATATAATTGACGCATACGTGTATCAAGATAATATAATCATCAACTGATTGAGAAATACTATTTTTGGAAGTCCATAGAAGACTTATCGAACCTATCATTTGTGGATAATTCGAAGTTTGAAAGTGTCAATAAATACGGTGATCTACTGCCTGGTCAACAGCAGAACAAGTGTAAGTTATCCCATTCATTTAATCTACCTTCCACAAAGAATCAAGAAATATCCTTCTCTCAATCAAAAGTAGATTTTGTGAGCTCGCCACTAGGCTCATACGCGTCATCCCGACGTAACACCACATCCTCTCGCTTGTGATAATCTCGAGAAGATCCGTTTTTGCCCGGGAGACTCGATTTTCTACGAGTAAACATGCAGACTACCTAACTTTTCGAAGCAGAAAGCTCAATACGAGTGCACGAATGCACGTCGAATACACGCGCGTGTCATGCACGTGCAGTTGATTCCAACAACTCTGTCTTGAGGGATCCAGTATCCCGTCCGTTTGTGTGTGTGGGAGTACATTGCCGGATTCCCTGCTTCCCCTGTCTCGCCCCTCTCCGCGCTGCGCGCGACGCTGAGTAGTCTTCCTGCGTCTTCCAGAGATCACGGCACGTGGCCGAATAATCATCATGAGTACCCGTATATCTCCTACTGTTATTACTCACAAACCTACACCCGGACCTTCTCCTGGAGCATAACTCCTACAGCCTGTGAATGTGTTTCGTCTCCTCCCCGACACGCTTTTTCATCTATGATTCACCTGATCCACACTGTTTTCCCTGGGGCAATGGAGCATTACTCAAAGATTTTGCAAATGATTTGGCAGTTCTTCCCATGCAGTCGAATTTGCTTCAGAGGTGTTTCGAGGTAAAATTGCTAGAATTGTGTACCGTCGTGGCAAAACATCTTCCCCTTTGTGGTCTTACGGCTTTTCGGGTCTCTTAGACTATGGTTCTTGTGGCGAAACCTATCGATTGGCTGATGCCGATGTTTTATTTAATCTTCGTAGACCTCAAATTTATGAAAAAATCAAAACTCCCATCAAAAACTCCAATTCGATCATATTAAAAAGCTCAGTCAGATGCCCTTAATCTCTCGAAACTCTGATGCTTCCGTAGAAGGACGACTCAAAAGATATGGAAATATCCCTTTCATCATTCAAGTTCTTCTCATATCTCCCCGGCAGCCAATTCATCTAAATTTCAATGAACTGACTCAAAGCTCTTTTGACATTCCAAGTATATTGGCTGATGCCAAATGGTACCAAGATCCGGTTGAACATGATTGAAAGTGGAACTTTCCTTGAATAATCAAAGTTGATACCAAAATAGTACATTTAGATCATATTCCCCCCTAGAGTATTGGAATTCCATCACAACCAGAAGAATTCTTTATCTCAAAAACCCTCAGTGTAGGTCATTTGTCCCCCCTCCCCCAAAGGGGTTGCCCGAGATATAACTCAAATCATGAGGACAAAATTTCTTCTAAAGGACCCCGCACAAAGTCAATGGGAGGTAGGTTAAGGCCAATTTTGATGAAACTTGGTAGTGTAATAGATCATTTTATGCTGATCAACTTTGTCAATGGGCTCGAAGAGCGCCTATGACTCATTTTGGAGATATTGTGATGGAAAGTACGCAATTAATTGAGGTCACGTGAGCTTTGTTGTTACTTTTCATTGATTTTTTTTCATAGAAGGCTATTCACACTCTTTGGACGGATTTGAGCCCTCATATTAGGTAGCCAGTAGAGTTCAATCAAGGCAGAGAATTCGACGAATTACTTGGTTTTTATATCGAAATCATGAAGAGTTGATCCTAATAGAATCAATTAGAATATCGTCGTCTTCTCTTAGAAATTGTCCGTTTTTTAATTGCATTGCATGACCCAGTGTTGGGAACATCTCGATGATATACGAGGCAGATGTAAATTGTTAGTAGCTTGTGTAATTGCTTACAATATAACTGATTATAAGCCTTGTGATGAGTAATATATCTCGAAAGCGTGGGTGGAAGAGGCTGGGGAGGGCTCATCGTAAAAAATCTGTTCCGTGAAGCATAGTGCTGGGCATCCCCCAACTCGGGGGTGTTTGGAGTCACTGAGCTCGAATAAGTTATTGTCCAGGCTCTATCTCCTGCGGGGGGGCTGGTGGGCGGACCATGCAGGGGAGGGGGGGGGGGGCGCGGTGGACAATCGATATCGCTATCAATCCCAGAAAATCCTCTCAGGCAGACAAGACGATCGTTTTCTCGTAATCGACCGGTTGACGATCTCGGGTGCAGCATATCGAATTTCCATCGCAGCCTGCCCCCCCCTTCCCTGCATGGTCCACCCACGCAGCCTCCGCATCACGAGATAGAGGACTGGACGATAACGTATTCGAGCTCTGTGACCCCAAAAAAACTCCGGATTGGGGGACGCTCAGCACTATACTTCACGGAACAGATTCTTCACGACGAAGCCCTCCCCAGCTTCCTCCACCCACGCTTTCGAGATACATGTATCACTCATCACAAGGCTCATACTCAGTTATGTTGTACGCAATTACAAAAGCTACTAACTATTTACATATGGCTCGTATCTCATCGAGATGTCGACAACACTGGGTCATACTACGCAATTAAGGAACGAATCATTATTCTAAAAAGAGATGACAATATTCGGATTGATTCTATAGAATCAATTCGTCATGATTTCGATATGAACCAAGTAATTCGTCGGATTCTCTGCCCTGACTGAATTTTAATGGCTGAAAAAATCAACATTTAGTGACAACAAAGCTCAAGTAACCTCAATTAATTGCTTACTTTCCATTAAAATATCTCAAAAATGAGTCATAGGCGCTCTTCAAGCCCATTGACAAAAATGATCAGCATAAAATGATCTACTACACTACCGAATTTCATCAAAATTGGCCTCAAGCCACTTCTTATAGATTTTGTGCGGGGTCCTTTGATTTATTCCGAGATCCGCCCCCCCCTCTGATTGACTATTTCAAAAGTATATAACTAGGCGAGTATGCAATTTTCAAACAAGATCAAAAGTGTTCACACACGACATGGTTCAAACTTAGTTTCCACTTGAAAAGAATAAAATCCAGAAAACAATGTCGAGTATTGACTGGGCATGATTGATATTCATTCCATCATACAGAACTGGAACTATTCTTTCCTGACTAGATACATTTATAACACATCTCAATGGTTTATTTCACTCATCCCCCATCATTCCATCAATCGTTCGGATTAGAGAGATGGAGGAAGATTACTGCAATAGAGGGAATATAGTCGATAAAAATCGCAGATAATTCACAATGACTTCATGAATTTCGACCTCAAAACGATTCAAATTAGCCACCACGTTTATTATTACAAACAAGTTCAGTTATCTCGAAACGATAATCAGATATACTTATCACAGTCATTTGAGGTCTGCTATTTTCAGATTGATGGTCATCCATCAGCAAATATTTCAAAATTCATTAAAGAAAACCATTTTGAAAATTAGCTTTTATGTGAACTGTTAAGCAAAATAGCATGTCAAAATCTGAAGAAGATAAAAACTGTTATCTACGTTTCTGTCATAAACAAAGAGTAAGTGAGTTGACGTCCAGCTTCACGAATTCCATGATTTCGAGATATCAAAATGGTAAAAGCGTGGGTTGATTGGTGAAAACTACTCTTGATGTGTCAAGTTTATAACCCACGCTCTTACCATTTTGATATCTCGAAATCATGGAATTCGTGAAGCTGGACGTCAACTGACTTACTCTTTGTTTATCACAAAAACGTAGAAAACAGTTTTCATCTTCCTCAGATTTTGACATGCTATTATGCTCAACAGTTCACATAAGAGCGAATTTTCAAAATGTTTTCATTAATTATTTTATTTTCTCAATTTTAGTTGTATCCTGATCACTTGGAATATAAGACATGAATGAAGGATATTAATATCAGCTAGAATGTTGAGATATTATTCTTAAGATTCCTTGGGTATACATCTTTGCCCAAGCACTTCAGAGTGCAGATTGATAAAAAGTGGAATAAATCAGTCAGCTATGGCTGATCAGAAATAATTCCTCATCTCATGTTGAGCATACCGATAATTCTGAATTGATTCACAAGCTACAGTCAAATCACATTCAAGAGGCCGTGTTACCCTTATTACTAGGATATGAAGACATCCAATGATATATTAATCTATCATCAGGACATCTCCATCCGTTAAGATGATATGATACATCACATGCTAAAGCTCGAACATAGATGATCATATTCCTAAATCAGTAGAGTGAAATTTATTAGAAATGGAATGAGTCTTTAGCCCAATATAACATGGTATGCTACACTTTAATGGCTGGACCCATGATAATTCAACCAAAAGAGACTATTGAATCTCTGTTATGCACCAAGAAGTGACAGGAAGCATCCTCAATGGTTCAAATAAACAAGTTCATAACGCACAGAGCCACTGTGACTATTTTACTTTTGAATGTAGTCCATTCCGTCATTCATCTGAAGTTTCTTGAAAGCATACAATACTGAGAGTGAGGAGAGTGTCTGAGTTCAATGACAAACCAAGAAGTACAAAGTGTCTCATGAAATATCATTCATCATCTTGATTGTGCTTCATGATTCGAAGACCAGGACTTTGGCTCAGCGCGCTTACTGTACATACACCACAAAACTTGATTGCACACTGAGGCCTCAACTTCCTCTCTGAGCTTGCAAAAAGATGAAACCATTCAACTGTTAGAGGTCTATTATTTTTTATCTGCTAACACTAATCACAAACTTATTGGTCACACGTGGTGGAGAGGAACTTTTGATAAGACCATGGTATAGCGAGGTCGCATGCAGAAAACTAGTAAGAATCCAATAGTTAGGCGAGATCGACCGCACTCTGAAAACTGCTGAAAACTGAGAAACATCAAATCATCACAATAACAGCACTAAAGCAGCAACACAGCCAGCAGCAACACTTAGGCTTGACAGGACAGCATCGCGTGGCAGTGACAGCACTTCGAGCAGGTTATGGGTCCTACAGGCAGCTGTTATACTTGTTATAGGATAGGCATCTCATTTTTATTTGTTGATCATCATTATGTTTTGATTAATCAAAACTAGAAAGAGTGGAATTTTTAGGGTTTGCGAAGAATCGACGAGTTGCGTCGGCTGCTGTGATATTCTAAATCGAGGCCAAGCGAGGCTCTTGCTCTTGCTGATCGCGCGGATAAACCTCGATGATAAATATGCAATGAGAAAGAGAGAGAGGTCCGACGCTGCGCACAAACCTATTTGCATTTACACAAATATTGAATCGCGCAGAGCTCGGAAACCCACACGAATACACGCGATACCACGCAATTCCACGTCAGTGACACACTCACACGAAGAATTTGGTGGCGCGGCCGCGGCCGAGTTCAATAAAAGCGAATAAAAATACCGTGTATTCCGAAGCCTCATCGAATAAAGTATTATCACCATGGGTATCTAATAATTAATTGGGGGCGCGCGGTGAGGCGGAGCGGGATCCAGGGGGCGACGCCCCGGCGGGGGTTGTGGGGGGCGGAGCCCCCCACTCGAAGACAAATTTCTCATGTAAGTGCATCACATCTGCTGAGTACTTAAACCGAATTTTGGGGAGAATTTTGTTTTGACAGAGATTTCTCTAAATAGGACGCGATACATTAGCAATCTTGATAATCTCCAATATCTCGACCAATCACTCAGAAGCGAGCTACAATCTCATAAATTAGGTGCGAAATATACTCTGCCGTACAAATCGAAAAAGACGTAGGTGTACCGAATCTGAACCCGAGAAAAACAGCTTCAAAGTTCGGTGAGGCCTATCTCACGCGGACATTTACCAAAATAAAAATTCGAATTCAAAACATACTACATTTTCCTTAATTTTTCTCATTAAGATATTCAGACACATAATGTCACTCATTGCACGATAGTATCAATGAATCATTTTTGATAAATATGTCACGTACGTCTTTTTCGATTCGTATGGCAGTACTCAGGTGAGTATAGTATACTCAACTTCCAACCATTGAGCCATTTTTTGAACAACCCTGGTTCACTTCACTACTCCAGCCCATCTCAATATAATTCAACCTATTTCAACTCACTTTGTAGACTTTGACACAAGCTTCAAAATGAGCTAATCTGTACATCAAAAAATCTTGAGATGGGCCAGAGAAGTGGAGTAAACCACGGTTGTTGAGATAATGGCTCGATGGGGGTAATTTGGGTAAACTTACGTTATTATATTTTAACTGGAAATTTTGACTGCATTCCACTAACGGAGAAGATATGCATTTACGAAAGAATTATATTGGAAATGGACTTTCTGGCGGTTGCATAAGATACAATATTGCACCTAAGGTCTTTTCAAGGTTTATTCAATCACAGTGAGGTCATCAGCAAGTTTTAACTTCAATTTGTATAATTCTGTCGTGGGATTCGGAAAGAATGGATCAGGGTCGGCGAGAAAGTCTCCCTGTGCGTCACCATACTGAGGTACAGCACTTGGCTCATTGTTACGATAGAACTTTTATTTTCTTCACCGGTGTCCAATTTCAACATGATAAACTTTGAATTTGCCGAAGCTGCACAAACCCCCATGAATTTAGAAGCTCGTGCGGAAAGCAAAGTACATCGTGCGTAAAGCAAAATCCAGCGTGTGTAAAGCACCACAACCGTGCGTAAAGCAATGAAATCAGTATATTATGATACAAGGGCCCAAATGATGGTTTTCGCACTTCGACTGACTTTTTTAGGCCCGAGCCGTAGGCGAGGGTCTAAAGGGTCAAGAGAAAGCGAAAACCGTTGCGCCCGAGTATCATACTATGTTTTTCGATCTTCTGTGAGCAAATGAAAAGCGACAAACAGTGTGCAAATGACTCACTCGCGCACAGGCGATCAAGAAAGCAATTGCTTCACACACGCTATGCGTAAAGCACTGCTCTACACATTTTTTGGTGCTTTACGCACTAACTTTACGCTCAAGTATTATGAAATAGTACATTCCGATACAAGGGCGTAAAACGTTTTATTCGCGTCCGAGTGATGGGTTTCGCCTGCGGCTCGGGCCGGAATCATCACGAGGATGCGAATGATAGGTTTTACGCCCGTGTATCGAACTATACTTTTCGATAAACTGTGAGTAAAAGAAGACAAAATGTGCGCAAAGTGCACTTTTACGCACAGTGTATCGAAATAGTATATTACGCAACAAGTGCGAGAAGGTCAATTTCCGCACAAGTTGCCAAACGAGTGCGAGAAGTTAATATTCACGCACACTTTGGAACTTCTCGCATAGCCAGAAGAACACATTTACGCACGCTCGCGAAGCGGTGCGGGTCGCTCTGGGTGTGCGAGAAGTTTCGAAGTGTGCGTGAATGTTACTTCTCGCGCGAGTTGGCAACGTGTGCGGAAACTTCTCGCACGTGTTGCGTATACTATTTTTTGCAACTGTGCGCGAAGTTGTAATTAAATGCACCACTGTCCGAGCAAGATCATCTTGAGAACGAAGTTTTCAAGAAAGGCCAAATTCAGAGGGATGACGTGACATTATGTTTTGGAACTGTGCGTGAATGAAAATGCATTAGAGCGAGAAGTTACATTCACGCACACTTCACCAGTGCGTAGATGTAAAACTGTGCGAGAAGTCATTCACGCATTACTTCTCGCACTGTGAATAATGAAGAGAAGTCTCATTTTTTCACAACTTCGCGCACACAGTTGCAAAAAAGAAAAATTCGATACAAAGTGATCAAAAAACGAGTTGGATCGATGTCGTAAGGGAGTACTTCAGGTAGAACATCTACCGATCACATTTTGATGAAACTTGGCAGAGAGGTTTATTTGTATGTGAAGCACAGTGGAAATTTCAGGAGCCTCGGTCACTCCCGAGTCAAACCATCACCATCAAGATTTATCATATGGGGCATCAACGTTGACTATTGAACTATGAAGAACTGACCGATCAATTTCTGGCCTTAACACGCTCGCTTGTAGGTAATCACACAAAGAAGGTGCTTGAACTCTTTTTCGAGCTCTAGTTGAACGAGATAGAAGTTCTCATCAATTTTCAACGATAAGTCACGAATCAGTCACCAATAAGACGAATTTGCCGATAATTAGGAATCGGTATTTCATAATTCATGCGGTCGATGCTCATGCGAATTCATGTGTGAGTCTATTGGGATCTGATTAACATACGAGACAAACTTGAGGGCCCATTTGCTAGTTTTAAAAAATCGATAATTCTTACTCGGACTGTATACCGAAATTACTCCCTTAAATAATGAGTACTTGGAGATTTAGAACAAACCGTGTTGCGTATAAATTCTGTTGCGTAAGTGTGAAGCTGGGATCGAATTCGGTTTTTACGTGAAGAAATTCGCAAGTTAATCACTATACGATCAATTGACTATTCTCTATACAAAATATTGTCGCCGTCATGCGAGGAGCCAGTTTCTATAATTACCAGTGTTTTATCGGGTATGCGAATCGGACTCGATACATTCTTCTACATCTCATAATATCGCAGCTCATTAGTCTTTTTGGAGATGAAAAGACTCCGGAGCTGATTCGAAGATCGTAAGTCAGGTCCCACAAAGATCGATAGGAATCGTGTATTTTGATTCTAAATGTACGACTTTTTATCGCTTTCGGATATTTTCAGAGCAGGGATGCACTTTTGCGCGCTTTTGCAATATGGGATGGAATCAGAATTCTGTTTTGGTAGCAAACGTGTCAAGGTGAAACATACTCAGGTTGCAAATCCAAGTGCCTAGAAAGAGGTCGACGATATATTCTCCTTTATACCCACGCGTGTATTTCAACTTTTCCATAATAACGACTTCACCCAGAGGCCGTTTCACAGGAGATTGAGGCAATTATTGATAGCAACCAAAGTTCGATGCTAAACTAACCCGCTTATGTGCAGGAAGTTGACAATCGACTGATGAAAATCAGAAAGTATTATTCATCGACAATTCTTCACAGTTCAAATGTTGCCTGTGGACTTGGAGCTTCTAACTATATTTCCATCATATGCCGACTCGAATCACCTATGAATGAATCGGTGGAGTAGCATGACATGGAAGCGGAATTCCACGCTCCAAATGGTTTTTTCTGATCTCACGAATTTGATACATGACACTTGTATTTTCTCTCAACAACTGTAGTTTTGGCTCCACTGAAACAAATCAACTCCAGCGGAATTTTTATAGCAGGCCTGGTTCTTATGAAGGGGATCAACTCAACTATCACTTAAAGATAATCGAAAAGGCGTAGACGATTGTGCATGCGTAGGTGATGGTACTTGAACTACTTTAATAACAGAGTATTTTGCTTGTAACGAATCCGGAATATATGTGCTCGGCTCCATCCAAATTGAACTCGCCTTAGCTTATTTTGAAGGTTTTATGCAAACATTTATAGTGACCTAAGCCACGCCTATCAATTTTGAAAATTTTTAAATATCTGTCTCGCCATGATTCTTGCTTCCAAAATAACGATTCACGCTTTGGAGTATGTATCACGCACAAAAGTACTAAGAATTTATTTGCAAAGTAAAATGATCGAGCAGTCAAGATGAAACAAGTTACCGGGTTGAATATAAGAGTTTAATGATGTAAAAACGTATCTCTTGAGCTCTTTTTCGATTTTCTTTAACATTGAAGTTCTATAAGGCAGTAGAAGAAAGGTTTTTTTCTTTATTGATTAGGAGAAAGGTGATGGCCGATTTCATTGAGGTACTCATAACCTACGAAAGGGAAGTACAATGAGAAAAATCGAAATATGGGTAGAGAAATGTGAAAGCTGACCGTCATTTTTGGCTTCATCACTTTCTGCATTTTAGAAAAACCAGTTAGAAGACTTCAACTAGCACTCAGTTGAATGACGATCTTGCAGTCACTTCAGAAGCTTCTTGGCCAATTAAAATTGGTTATCACAATCTCACCTTTTTGAAAATTTCTGAACAAATGAAGCTAGAACAGTCTACGAACTGTATTTTTCCATCAACTCAATATGGTAGCCCTTTCTTGAACATAAAATCACTGCCAAGAGTGCTATATTTTTCAAAGAAGCTGTTAGAGGAACACCGTTTGAATTTGAAGTGGACGTACTCGGCTGATTTGTGGCGCGCTGAGCAATTGTTTTCCCGACCTCTGATGGCAAATCAAGTGTCTTTGCAACCTTACTGAGAAGTTTCCATTACAATGCCAGGGTGAAGGACAGCAGTACATCTCAATATGAAGCGACCAGTATCCAATTTTGGACTTTCAATTTTCAAACAGCTGTAAAACTTTTCAGATGAATCTTCTAATCATACTATTCAATTTGCATCAAGTAAACTCAATCGAACAATGAATTCACTTCCACCAATTTCATCGTGTTCGGGGAAATTCTCGTTAAAATTCCTGAAAAGTTAGTCGTAGCTCTAGAGTTTCAGTGTCGAGTATTTCTATGATTGAGACGATCACAAACGTAGCCCTCGTTGGTGAATAGTTCATTAGTGCACACAAATGCTTAGCAATCTTGACCGAAGCCATTTATTTCTTGAGTAATACAACTCCGCTCATCCGTTGTTGTGGACATATTCAATCTTACGGTCGATGTATTCGTCAAAACGTTTCGTGGTTCTACAATTTTTTTTACGCACCAAGCAGCAACTTATGGGTTCCACATAAAAACGATATTCAAAGAATGGCGGATACCAGCCCGTCAGTGGCCTGATTTTCTATGAGTATCTATTCAACGAGAAACCAGACGACAGCACGAAGATAAGTTTCTCGTTGTTTTTCAAGAATATGTACAGGTTTTTATTCCATTCCCAATTTGCCCTGCTCTTCCTTCGTTCCATGACTCGTAAAGTTCACTCGTAAAAATGAAGCATTGTGCACTTGTCATTTCGCCACCAATTACTCGTTTTCCCATCGCACTCCAGATCTGTAACAAACAAATTTACGATTACTATCACTAACAAGTGCTTACACTTGATGGTGAAAGGATTAACCGAATTAGGTCGTATTCGTCCATGCTGAAAGTGAGTATACCCGAATGATATACTCTGTTAGGTCTACCTTTGAATCGGAAACGGAAACGAGAGCATGTGTTACAGTGTCTGGGGATTGATGATTAAAACAGATTCATCCTGAATTGAAAGAGTTTGAAAGTAATCTACATATAATTTGACGAGAAGAAGCATTGTGCCATTCACATTACAATGACTTGCATTAGAGGAGCGAACTGAGGTCCAGCACGAATGAATACGATATCAGCATTAGTGATCAGCATCACATCGAGAAGAGTGCGCTAGCCAGCAAACGTTATGACACAAGAAAATTACTTACGAATTGTATCGGTTTTTATTATCATTATTTTTTTTTTAGTCATCGATTTCTTTTTTGTTCCTTTTTCCATCGCCACTTTGGTTGCCTTTTCTGCCTTTAGATTCGGTGCAGCTTTAGCTTTAGTATGCGTATTCAGCGCCCCTCTAGGCCTTCCTTTCACCTTTGGACTAGGTGGGAGTTGTAGTTGTTCAAGATTCACAAATTGTGCGGGCTCATCTGTTTTAAGAGGAGTTAGTGTCCTGTTGAGGCATACCTGCGGGTATTTATTACAACTCCACAAATGATGTATTTTTTCAAAAACCCCCACTTTTTCGGCAAAGCTGTTGATGGACTCATTTTCAAAGTCACTCAACTTATGCAGTAAGGTCTCAACTTCTTTTCTCCTTTTTTGGCAACTGCTCTTCCCGCCTTCTTTGATTTTAATGTTCAACATCTTCATTTTGCGTGTCAGATCAGCCGTCTGCGGTTGTACATCGCTTTCATCGATATCGATGCTGGTGTTATCTGCCCAAGCTGCCATCACTTCATTTATTAATATAAATCTGGTTTTATATTCTAAGCCACACGAGCGACTGATGATATCGGAAAAATCGGGAATTATTTCCTTGATTTTGGTTTGATTGTATTGGCTGATATCGAGTCTTTTTCCACTTATGGCTATGGGTATTATAGCAGGGGCCTGATCATCTTGGAAATAAACTCTATGGTTCTGTTTGCAATGGGCTTTAGTCCATCTAGGTAGGCACAAAGTGTCATCGTATAGAGGCAACTTGAGTATCTGTCTCGCAACAAATATGTGGCAACAAGGCGGATGATAAGCCATATAGAATCTACAGTTGCACCTGGTGCTTGTTGTTTCTCGACCTGCAAGAGTAATCCCAAGAGTGCTACCTACGATATCGAACGTCACATAGTCTTTTGATCTGAACTCGTCCTGTAATTTAGCAAAGGGGGCGCTCATTAACAGATCTCGGTATAACGACTCTACTTCAGATATATTAGCCATTGGCTTCGATCTGAAATTCGCTTTGATTTTTTGGTCGTTCTCGCCCTCATGGAATTCTCTCCAGACGTCCAAAGACTTCACTCCTACTGGTAATGCACTCAATTTCGGTAGCACTTGTTCAATTTTTGCATTTATTGATTCGTTGCGGTTATTTGTTCGAGTGTCAAAGGTTTCCTCCAAAATGTCGAAACACGACCATTCGTGGTGAACATCATCCCAATTTTTGAAGAAGTAATCTACTACAACTGATGGATGATTTTTCTTGGAATGGTACAACATAGTTTGATAGTTGTTCTCATTCTTCGCATTTGCCATTGATCGCATGTCAAGTATCGCCTTTTCTTTTTGTGTAGCGGTTATCGGCATCTTGGGGACCTCGCGATCAAAAATTTGGAAAACATGGAGAATGCATATCAAAATAGTAATCCAGGGGAACATTAGTCTGAGAACAGCTCTCTGGGTCGGGTCTTTATCGGCTACAATATACTTCAGCCCTTGTATCGCGTTTCCATGGTGCTTCTTGAAACAGTCCCCAAGCCACTCGTGGGTAGGTTTATCTTCCCGACTCACGATGGCCGTGGCAACTACCTCCGTCAGAAGATTGCAGTCCACTACAGTGTATGGCATCAACTTCAGTCCGATAGGAAAACATTTGTAAGTCAAATCTTGTCCAAGCAAGCTGCCGTACGCTTTAAATGAGACTAAATCTTTCTTGTAGGTCCAGAATATCCCCTCAAGGGAATTCTTATCTATCAGCACGTCGACCCTGGCACCTGGGAAATGACATATTTTGAAAAAGTACGTTCAATTGAGGAATCATATTTTGAAACATATTCGACAAAGACTCTCCGTTTATTATATACCGCAATTTCAAACGATAGCCTTGAACTCAATAACCCTCTGAACTATCACGAGACGCAGTTCATCACGATATACTACTATCGGTTTAAAAATGATTGACACCTAGAGAATTTCTGCTATCCTGGCTCCAAAAAAAATCGTTAATTTTTTTAACTGGGATAACGTCGAAGCACATCTAGTCGCGGCCATGATAAAATTCTTTTGAAATCGATCGGATGACAACTGCGGCTGTAGCTGTTATCAGAATGTAAAAAAACGCGGGTATACGGCCAATTTCAGAGGTAGCTCGACTTTAGGATGCTACAGCTCTGCCAAAAAAAATTCCGGGGCGCTGCAAAAAATGTAGGTGATAGATATTTGGTTCCCCAATAGCGTCCAACAACAATCAGCCGAAAAAATTAATAACTTTTGGAGATAATCCAGTCATTGTTATCTCGGGATCTATTGAGGTTGAAGACTTGATTCAAAAACAGAAAAATCATAAAAAAAATATGGATGTCAAATACAAAAATGCAACATGAGATTTTAAATAAACAAACGCCAGGCAAGGTCGCAAAGTTGAAAAAAATTAAAGTTTGCGCCTTTTGTGAGGCTTTTATTGTCCTTTACAGCCGGGGCCCGTAAAATCGTCGATGGGCGAGACTACCTGACCGCGGACCATAAAAGTCGTAAAGTTGCGGTCTCGGAGTCAATTAGGGTACCATCAGTCTGCTTCGGCTGCAATAACGAAGCTGAATTTTCAACAAAGAGAGCAATAAAATTATTTCGAACGCGATTTGGGCCTTGCGTTACTATTACAAATATCGCCGATTCATCGATGAAGCATTGTCAATGATGAGTCGAACAGTATATCAATGACGCGTGTGTGCAGGTGTCTTTCTCTCTCTCTCAGAGTTTCGCGATATCTGTATGTAAGTATTCTTTGGTGAATCCTTTACATGATTGATAATATACAATCAATACTTCACATGATTCCGATGGTGAAAGAGTTGGATATCATCCGTATTGATAAGATGACAACCAACAGTTGAATGATTTTACCATCATCTTGTTCGACCGATCATTTATAGCATCATAGAAATGAATGTATGTCGTGTTATAGCGCGTTTCGCACAATCAATAATTATCTGTGAACGATCGAACAAGATAATAGTAAAATCATTCAACTGTTGATTGTCATCTTATCAATACGGATGATATCCAACTGTTTCACCATCGGCATCATGTGGATGAAGTATTGATTGTATATTATCAATCATTCAAAGGATCCGCCAAAGAATACTTGCATGCAGATATCGCGAAACTCTGAGAGAGAGAAAGACACCTGCACACACGCGTCATTGATATACTGTTCGACTCATCATTGACAATGCTTCATCGATGAATCGGCGATATTTGTAATAGTAACGCAAGGCCCAAATCGCGTTCGAAATAATTTTATTGCTCTCTTTGTTGAAAATTCAGCTTCATTATTGCAGCCGAAGCAGACTGATGGTACCCTAATTGACTCCGAGACCGCAACTTTACGACTTTTATGGTCCGCGGTCAGGTAGTCTCGCCCATCGACGATTTTACGGGCCCCGGCTGTAAAGGACAATAAAAGCCTCACAAAAGGCGCAAACTTTAATTTTTTTTCAACTTTGCGACCTTGCCACGCGTTTGTTTATTTAAAATCTCATGTTGCATTTTTGTATTTGACATCCAGAATTTTTTTATGATTTTTCTGTTTTTGAATCAAGTCTTCAACCTCAATAGATCCCGAGATAACAATGACTGGATTATCTCCAAAAGTTATTAATTTTTTTGGCTGATTGTTGTTGGACGCTATTGGGGAACCAAATATCTATCACCTACATTTTTTGCAGCGCCCCAGAATTTTTTTTGGCAGAGCTGTAGCATCCCAAAGTCGAGCTACCTCTGAAATTGGCCTTATACCCGCGTTTTTTTACATTCTGATAACAGCTACAGCCGCAGTTGTCATCCGATCGACTTCAAAAAAATTTTATCATGGCCGCGACTAGATGTGCTTCGACGTTATCCCAGTTAAAAAAATTAACGATTTTTTTTGGAGCCAGGATAGCAGAAATTCTCTAGGTGTCAATCATTTTTAAACCGATAGTATGTTCATAAAAAGCTCATGGAGAACCCGCGAGCCGATTTGTATAGATTTGTTGTCTAGATCAATATACTACGTCAACCGGAAGACAGACCGAAACTCGTCATGGCGAAACATTTTGAACTATTGTCATCAGTGTTACATGCACGAACACTTGATATCTGCCCTTAAGGCATACAGGAAAGCGCTATCTCGTCACAAGAAATTTGCGACTCCGTGACCGATCTGAATGATTGCGATAAAGTTCATTGTCAAAAATCGTTATGCCAGTGCCATGCCCTTTGCGGTTATTATGAAATGAGTATTATGAAATGAGTTATCGCGTTAAAGCCTTTGAATGAAATCGACAAACTGCAGCATCGCTAAATTATACGAATAATTGATTGAGAATCACCTGCGTCTATTTATGTTCCAATTCCCCACAACCTCGCCGGATCGCACATTCAAGGCAAATTACATGGAATACAAGTATCAACCAAAATCTCACGGGTTTCATTCCAATTCGGTGAGCTATAATATCTCAAATAGTATATCATGTATCGAGATCCGAAAATGCGTTTATTCAACAAGAAGAGAGCTGTTACGCGGTAACAGCACGAGAAGGATCTTTGCTGCTAACTAATAATCATTCATGGGTATGAATTTGAATACCTTTGCGTTGCAGATATTCTAAAGTTTCTGCTATAACGTTAGATGATTTTCTCATTCGTTTTTCAATATTCTTCAGATCCTTTGCGCTCAATTGGATTTTATAAATTTCTTTGACGAACTGGATTATATGAGGTCTGGCAGCTCGAACTTTGATGAATTGCTCTACTTCTCTTTGTTGGTTTTCACTCACTCTTCTGACTTCCGCTACAGGCTCGATCTGTAACATGAAATTCGATGTCCACATCTTCATTCGGAACAATCACCGGAGTGTCATGGAAGTTGACAATGTTCGTTGAAAATACTTTTCTCTCAATACAAGTAACGAGTATCACTGAGTACACGTTTGTAGACAATCACAAGATTTCAAAACACTGCCAATAGACAAAGGAACTTTGGATGTGAGAGGAACGAAGAATTGTTTGTCCTACGAGTGGATGTTTGAATTTCAAACTTGATTCTATTCTTGAAGAGGGAAGCAACCTTGTTTTTGGGATAGCTGCAAAGTGCGCCAAGACCCGGAACGCAATCTGGAACATTCCGTTTGAAGGGGATGTCGGAGTCCTATCAATATTGCACAATTACCGACATGGTCGAGATCTCGGATTTCTCGATGAATTTTTGAGATATTGAAAATCTAACAAGTAACGCCGATTTATGAGCCGTACAGAATCGACGTTACTTAGTGGAATCCTGATAGCTTGAAAATTCATCGAGAAATCCGAGAACTCGACAATGTCGGTATCCGACATCCACTTAATACGTTTCACGTTCAGATTTTGACAAATATTCACTTGACATGTACTCCCTGATCTCATGATTCTTAAGGGGCGAAATTCATACGTTTGATATCAGATGAGTTTATAGGGCAAGAGGATATGCTCATACTCGCCAAGCTAGACTTTTAGAAAGAGTGAAGTAGGTTAGAAAAAGTGAAGTGAAGATTCCAATCCTTGGCTATGGTAATGATTGGAAAATCTGAAATTGAAAAATGAGCTGTGAATGGTAGCATGTAGAAAACTGCAAAAAACTTGTACATATCTCATTTGTAAAAATCGTAGTTGATGGAATTTTACTTGAGTTGATGGAAATATTCCCAACTTCGCTTGTAATAGCAGAAAGTTTCCAGTTGATGAGAAACTTTTGAATAGCGAAAACTCCCCACACTACTTGGTTCATCCGCTGTTCGAAAAGAGAGGATGCTAACTATCAAAGTATTCAATTCCTGAATGATCAATAAATTTCTAAATAAATGGATCGCACAGTTATGGCAACACGTATGGTTTCCAATGTCATTTGAAAACCAAAAACTAAAACACATTTCAACTTGGACATTGGTAAATCGTGAAACCAAAAACAAGAATGCGCAAATCCTCAAAATACTTTCTTAAGTCCATGTCCAACGGCTTATTGAAGATCTGTGTATGAAACCAGATCATATTGGGAATAAATTTTGCAACCTTTCACATGGCGAGTTCACAAACTGTAAAAGTAATCATCAGCGCAAGTCAACATAATTTTTCAGAATTAATCATGTGCTTTTAGTACTTATATTGCAGAACATTTCCAGTAATTTTCGGGTTTTCAAATAATGAGAGAATAATTTCTTCGTGACACTGACGCACACATACTAACGACAGATCAGCACCATATGCCTAAATTTTACCATGTTCATTTGAACGTAGCTTCATCTACACCAAAAATGGCACAAGAAACAGTGTGAAACCATCATTTCGGGTATTTTGATAGCTTATACTTTCTCACATGCGGAACGCGAAGAAAGACCAAAAAATATTTACACAGCATTCCACCCTCTCTGTTGGATGCTTTTTGCAGAATTGTATTTTTTTTGCAACAAAACTGCGAGTGTATCATTAAAAGTAGGAAAATTCGAAATTCTCAATCTTTTCACCAACGTCTAGGACCTTCAAAGATAACTCATATGAATCATACTAACACTACAAAGTTAGTACTCTTTCTGATGTTTGAAATGTTTTTTCTCAGAATTTCTGTCGGCGCGTAGAACTCGACTCATTGTCGTATCTCGGTGTGTTTCAACGTGTACTGCCCTATACTTTACGAGCGGTATAGTGTGTCTTAAAATGTGCGAAGGCTATGTGAGAAGATTGAAAGATTTTGCGAGTATCTTGTAAGGGTACAAATATGGCTCTGGATCTAGGGAGAGAGCCGGAGCATAATGATTGTAGGGGGATACCTCGATGGAGGTGTGCGTATACTCATGTAATAATAATGGGCTTCTAGGATGATCAATTTGTTTTATTCCTCCATCAAATTTTATCCATCCTCGGGTACTTAGGCCCTTGGACAAAATGAAATATGATGAGAGAAATCTTATGACTTTAGAAGGTGAATGGAGTGGGTACTTAGGGCCACTCGCATATCATCCTGAGAAAGTCACCCGACTTGGCCATCGCAGATTTACACGGATGGGGGTGGTGGGTACTTAGGGCCACCGACCCACCAATCCAGGATATCTGCGTAGAGATTGGATGAGACTTCTGATTTTTTGTGAGGACGGGTACTTAGGGCCGTTCCTCCACCCAAATCGCGTCTCTGAGCTGCATCGAGATTCTACAAATTTTGAATACACATTGAAACTCAAGATATATGGAAATCAAATAGCCTTTATTCAAAATCTCATATACATGAGCACAGCAATAGCCAAGAGACCAACCTCGATACAGCTCTGATTTCCAACTGAGCATAAGCCGGCCTAAATGGCCTGACGAGCCTGTATTTATACCTGGTCTTTTGGCTGTACAATATATCTATATTGTATGGTAGATAAACGAATAGATTATCGATCATTCGAAGAATTACTATTTCATTGGAAAAATAATACAATGGAGAAATATTGCAAAATCTGAATACAAAATTCGATTCTTCATCTCTAAAGGATATGCACTCAACACTAAATTCAATTTGACTCATTTTTTATTTATTGCCAGAAACAAAAAGATAAATTCCTAGAACTTCCCAGAAGCACGTGGCTTTTCATCTATCTTGAAAATTTAATGAAAATCAAAAGAAAAATTGAATTCTTTTCATATCGGGCTATTCTAGTCATCAATGATTCCATTTGGAAAAAAGCTATTTTACTCACAAATACATTTTGCAATGAATATTTACAGTATTTACAACAAATCTGATTTTGAGTCTATTTTCCTTTAAATGAAGAATTTTGTGATAGATTACACTTTTTCAGAGTATAAATGAAATGATACATCAAGAAAGGAAAAATAAAAAATCGTTGTTTTTTAACAAGAACATTTAGTTTGCAAAATAAAATGAATAAGCAAAATCAACTTGTTCTAGAAAGTGTCTATATACATCTTGTAGGTCAGAAAATGAGCTTCATCATAACAAAAGAAAGATGACGATTTCATGAAGTTTCATATAAAAAATTCCTCATAGAAATCCATAGAATATTCCAGAGCTTCTAAGTATTAGTACATACATATCTACGTCTTAGTGTGTCTCTATTCATCACGCGTGACACTAAAAGGAAAACAAACATCTGCCTTATCGGCTCTAATACGCGCGAAGATTTGAATACTATATACAGCCTTAATAGCACGTGTATTTTAGAGATTGATAAATGAAAAATTAAAATTTTGGGGTTATGGCACTCACAATCTCAATCACATCTCTAAACTGTACTGCGTTGGATTTGATATATCATCATTCGCACTTACATCAGTATCCAAATGGCCTTTGTGTTCCAAATATACCTGTGATATCACCAATTGGTCTCCTTTTCGTGTAGCGTTAATTCTTATCCGAGCTTGGCAGCCAATTTTGTTTGATCTGTAGACATAGTAAAAGTATTAATTCACATCGGACACATGTGTTACTGTGCAAACGAATAATTCTACCAAATCTGAAACAAGAACTGCCCGTAAGATTCTTTCACGAGTCACGGAAGCCTCCCACACAGCATAGAAATATTTCAAAGAACGATTCAGGGAAATATTTCATTGCAATCTCCCGGGAATCTTGCAGGGATATTGCAGGAGATATTTCAAAATGTTCCGTGGCAATATTTCAGAGGAAGCTTCCCTGAAGCTCCCGTAAATATTTCAAAGAATCTTACACTCAATCTTTCAGTAACCTTGCACTGAAATATTTCTGAAAGATTAACGGAAGCTTTTTGAAAGATTCCTTGAAACAATTCACTGAAATATTTCTGGAAGATTATCGAAAGCTTTCTGGGAGATGTAAGTGCAATATTCTGGGGAAAAGTTTTGGAAGAGTTACGAAAGCCTCGTGAGGTTTCACTGCTATAGGGAAAATCTCCTGGGAATGTTTCACCGATATTGAGTATAATATTTCATCAGGACGAGGCCCCAAAATTTTCTGGAGGTTTTGCTAGCTTCTACGGATGGCTACATTTTGAGACCCGTTTCAAATAACATCGTGCTTGCAGTTCTTTCAGGCTGGGAAATCTTCATAAATTCTATGATGGATTTTCAAAACTCACCGCATTCTGATACTCTATATGGAGCATTTTATGGCTGTGAGTTATCCTTCTAACTCACGATATGAAACGTACCACTTTGAATTGAGCTTGGAAAATCAATTTGATTCTGGTCTTCATTGTATCAATAGATTCCGGGAACATTTCAAGGAATTCCTCTGTAAGTAACCTCTCTGCCACTCAATTGCACCTCATGAAATTGAAAAATTTCTGAATATCTTCTAAAAGATTCCAAAAATATTTCTAGGAATTATTCCACCGGTAATCTTTCAGAAACGTTGCACTGAAATATTGTTGAAATCTTTACCAAAGCTTTCTGGAAGATTTCAATGCAATATTCTTCGGAAGAATTTCCGCGAAATTTTTGTACGATATTGAGATCAATAAAATATTTCATTGCAATCTCCCAGGAATCTTGCAGGGATATTGCAGGTGATATTTCAAAATGTTTTGTGACATTATTCCAGAGAAAGCTTTCCGGAAGCTCCCGTAAATATTTCCAAGAATCTTACACGCAATCTTTCGGAAACCTTGCACTGAAATATTTCTGAAAGATTCACGAAAGCTCTCTGAAAGATTTCTTGGAACAATTCACTGAAATATTTCTGGAAGATTTACAAGCCTCCGCTGTGATATAGGCTCATTGGATTCCTAACTTCTTTAAATCTCTTTTGAATTTAGGCTAATCACGAGTCGTCGCATATAAATAAAGCCATCATAATAATAGGTTTGTGGAAGCTCTCTGACTGATTCCGTACATATTTCTTGGGAACATTCTACAGGTAATCTCCCAGGAATCTTGCACTGAGATATTGTTGATAGATTCTCGCAAGCTCCCTAAAATCTTTCAGAGCAAAACTATGTGACGGAGTACTGCATATTAATACCGAAAACCGTTACAACCGAGGTAAGAACATATGTTAAAGTATTACGAGGAGTAATTCTTAACGCCTTGAATCTGTGGGATATGACACATAAATATTGCGGTGGAACATTCTGGGAATCTTTCAGTAACATTGCAGTGAAAGATTGTGAGAATCTTTCAGAAACATTGCAGTGGAAGGTTGTAGGAATCTTCCAGGAACATTGCAGTGAAAGACTGTAGGAATCTTCCAGGAATATTTCATTGGAAGATTCTGTTCTCGATAGATGTCGCATAAGACACTTTAGTTCTCAAATTTCGTTCTCATAAATTATATGGTTTTTGGGAAACTATCTATCAGGAAATTTGAAGGTAGTATCAAATGATCTGTCATGTGTGATAACATAACCAGGACCAGCTATGCATAATGGTCTGTAAATGATACGTGAGGATTATTTGAAGATGCGTAAAGGCTTTCTCGCAAGCGTTCACAATAGACGCTGGTTAGTATATAAGACAGAAGGACGGCTTATCGGTTAGGTGTCGCGTACATCGAAGAATTCATAAAACCTGGATGAATCTAACGTCAAGTTTTGGGTTCAACGTCACAATGGAGTTGAAGTACAAGTCAGAATGATGAAGTCATGCATTAGAATGATTAAGAAACTTATTAAGCAAAATATGGATTCCACAGACAGAACATTAACGCATATATTTTTGTGAGATTCCATGAAATTTTGCAGGAATATTTCACTAAAATATTTCAATGAAATGTTTCTGAAAGCTTCCCGAAATATTCCCGGCAATATTTCATGAAATCTTGCAGAAAGGTGTCTGAAGTGGGACATATCTTTATTGCGGGAAGCTTTCAGTGAAATCTTTCTGAAAGATTCCCGGGTTTCCCTGAAAGCTTGCAGGAAGGTCTCTGAAAGATTCTCATGCTGTGTGGGCTAGAACTACACTTGAAGCGATCTACATCGGCACGGATAAGATGACCGGAGGGATACCATATCTGAGTGCAGGAATAGTATATTACGCAACAAGTGCGAGAGGGTCAATTTCCGCACAAGTTTCCAAACGAATGCGGAAACTTCTCGCATGTGTTGCGTATACTATTTTTTGCAACTGTGCGCGAAGTTGTAATTAAATGCACCACTGTCCGAGCAAGATTATCTCGAAAACGAAGTTTTGAAGAAAGACCGAATTCAGAGGGATGGCGCGACATCATATTTTGGAACGAAATTCTTTTGGAACTGTGCGTGAATGAAAATGCTTTAGAGCGAGAAGTTACATTCACGCACTCTCCACTAGTGGGTGACTGTAAAACTGTGAAGTCATTTCCGCATTCCTTCTCGCACTGTAAATAATGAAGAGAGGTCTCATTTTTTTACAACTTTGCGCACACAGGTGCAAAAAAGATTCTCAGGATGAGCTCTGATGAATACTATGCAATCGAGTGCGACCGGATGATTCAATTCACTAAAGTGTCAAGTGCATTGCAGTTGAGCATCGACCAACAGGATAGCTTAACACATTCGCCATTATTCATTTTTAATTTTGACCATCCCCCAGTGATTCGAGTGATTTTCCCCGCAAGGACCATTCAAGGTGATTCAATTCTCTCAGGGCATGAACAACGAGCCAAAGAAGTGTTAATTCCTATCCAGTCATATCTGCTAGGATGCGGGAGCTCATGTCATGACCAAAAAAATACAAACAACCAGGCTAGCAGTGAACGCATTAAAATAAGAAATTTCTTAAAATAATTAAAGGGCGATCAATAAACTCACAGTTCATTTGATGAACATGGATTAACTCGAATTTCAACACACTACTCCACAGGAAGGAGCATCTTGCTTGAGACACCGCGTCAGAATTCTCTTACACGAAGTGAAGGCCACGTTGATTTATAATCAATCTCAAGTCAAGTAACACCAATGGTTAAGCTTTTAATTCAAACAGTTGACGAAAATGGAATTAATGTTTTGGAAAAGTTAACACAACGATCTCATTTCTCATAATTTGTGTGTGAGAGGAAGTAATTCTCGTTTGAATACAGAATGATCACTGCCATAATTGATAGCAAGAAATTGTGAACGTTTTCATGATCGAAATGCCGATTCTTAATCTGATTTGTCATTCAGCTTTTCGAAAAGCATCCTTATCACAGCGCCCCCATCTGCAAAAATAATTCCTCCCCGCCAACATTTATGACTAGCAAGAAAATGACCGAATTTGTGTCATTCTCATTCCAATGCTGCGATCGGTAACAAGAATCAAAAGAATGACGCGTGCGTTAATCATGCGTCACGTACACATGCAATAATGGGTCAACTGGTATCCCCGTAGTAACTGGCTATGGGCACAGGTTATGGTACCTCGTATTCCTAACTTGCTGCTCGCTCGGGTGTTGCTGCAAGCCATGTATGCAAACGAAAGTTTTCGTTTTGAATTTTATGCCTGGTTTCAACTTATTCTTCCTCTTGCGCTTCGACTCCTCTGTCTCCGAACTCTGAGTGACGAAGCATTGCTTCGATCGTAGTTTGTACGCCTTCATGAATTTATCAAATTCATCCGAACTGTTAAATCGAAGGCCTTTGCAGGGCTCCATTCTCTGAAAAATTGAGCAATCAATTATATAAGAATCGCCAATATGATAGATTATGATAGACGAAAATATATTAGTCTGCAAGAAGCCAAGAATGAGACTGCATCCATTCCCTGATAACATACACAAATGAGCGATTTGATAATGAAAATTTATAATTGGAACATGACTACTCCATTTTGAACTTGGACACTCACATCTATGTATTGGTGTTCAACTTTTATCAACAGGGTCAACCATCATAAGTGTGACGGAGGAAAAGTTACAAACAAGAGGGTTTCATTGATTCCGATTTAGGATTATCCAAACCAACACTCGGAAGCATAACCTCGACTAGAGCACTTCATCACGATCAATTCTCGATAACAATAAATCGATCGATGAGATTTGTATAATTTCTCTTTACACATTTCCTTTCAAAAATATCTGCCGAGACTCTATATTGTTCACAGAGCCACTTATACATCCGAGCTGAAAATTTCTATCCCAGCCAACATGACTTTTATCTCAAGCCAATCATCCCGCACTACTCAAGCTTCATCCAAGATAGAGCCTTATACCAGGCAACACAAAGAAACTGTTGAAGTGCAGCAGCCACCAAAAATGTTGGAACACCGATACTCGCACCAAAACATCGGCTGCTTAAAAGCCATTGGTCGTACGGCAAATTTTAAGAAAGCATCTTAAAGATCGGAGGAATGCAAACTTTTCATGTACCTCTAAAATTATTTGCTCGAATTATTCATGTCCAGTTCCAGTATTTACTATCAAAAAGTGAAAATTTTCAAGTCGCGCCAATCACCTGTAATTTTCACGGGCATAGACGGATCGAAAAAAACTCAACTGAATCTTGTAGGGCTTTCTAAGGCCTTCAATTTCCTCTTTTGAAAAGTTCTCTAATCGCTTTCGGACGAAAACGATGAAATATGCGTGCTACCTGTATAGTTCCAGGGGCGTTCCGCCTTATCTTGATTCGATCTCGTTTGTGGACATGGAATGTGACTTTGAAAAAATGTCAAAGTACGCTTTGTCGACATAATTATGTCTGAACATTCAGAGAATGTGGTTGAAATTGACCTCCTTATCACAAACGCGGCACTACTTATTGCAATAAGTAGTAAACTACTTATTCACGAGTAGCATCAGTTACGAAAATGCTTCTAAGTTTCACATCTACTATTTCGGATGTAGTATACTACTTATTCATAAGTGGGTTCCGAAACTACTTATTGAATAAGTGGAAAAACTACTCATTCAGATTTACAGTGTGTACTTTAAATTGTGAGTCGAGTCTTTCCACTTATTCGTCAAAGGAATATTTGATAGTCATGAAAGAGAGTATCTCACTTTATACACAGGAATACAGCACATTTATGCACCATCCTATATTACAGTATTTGAAACACTCAGCACAAAATGTAGTTAATCCTTGTGAATTCTGGTATTCAAAAGTTTGTAAATCATGGAAGGATTTCATGCGAGAAGATTTTGTGTGACTGGAGTAGCAATATAGTTGCAGGGATGTAATACTCGTGCCAACAATTAGTCTGATGATCATTCACATGTCAGTAACCAATAAGAGGGAATGCTAGTAATATTTCCACCCGAGTGATGAATTCTTTCAGGAAGACTGAATCTCATAACTCTGATAGTATCAAACTTATCTGTCTAAGTAATTACAATTTCTGTAAATTTTTCTAAAGCTATATAAATCATGATGGGAATTTATGCAAACAATTTTGGTGGACAGAAAGATTCAACATAGTTTTATTGAATCATTATTGGATTTTATGAAACTGTGAGGTACGTGGGATACTTGTGATTGTTCCACCCGGGTGATGGAATCTTGAACTGTTCCTGGAAAATATATTTTTGTGAATTCTGAGATCTATGCATTGTTAGGGGATGTTATATGTGTTTAATTGCTGTTGAGGAAAATAGAGTTTGAGCTCTATATCATATAGCAGCCAGTACGATAAATCACACCCAAAAGATATGAGATGTTTCACTTGTAGTTCCCACATAGATAATGAAATCTCACGATAATCTTGTACAGAGTGCTGTATTTGATCCCATGAAAGTCATGCGATTCAGTCTTCATGATAGAATTCATCACCCTTGGGAAATATTACAAGCATTTCCTCTTATTGGTTACTGACATGTGAATAATCATCAGACTAATTGTTGACACAGAGTATGACATTTCTGCAACTATATCACTACTCTTACACACAAAATCTTCTCGCATGAATTCCAGTCATGATTCACTAACTTTTAAATCTTGAGATTCACAAAGATTGACTCTTCTTTGTGCTGAGGGTTCCAAATACTATTATGTAAGATGATACGTATTTCTGCTGTATTCCTTGGTATACAGTGAGATACTCTCCAGTACTTCTTTCGACTATCAAATATTCCATGGGCGAGTAAGTGGAAGGTCTCAACTCCCTGCTCATATTACACGGTCAGAGACTAACTAATGTTTCTTTTAATGAGAAAAATATGTTGGGTGAGTTTCTTGTTGGTCAGAATCTTTGAGTTCAAAAGCTGCTTCCAAGAGACCTGAGAAAAGTTTTGACTTGATAATACTACTGAGCGAAATTTCATCCTCTTGCAAGAGTAACCTGCCCAGTTATCGGGCCCCTATATGAGAGAATTGCCAAATTCTCCACGATGGCTCATTACGTACACCCAAACTCAACTAGTGTGACAGAAACATATTTTGAAAAGTTGAAAATTCACTTCTGTTGAGTCAACAAAACATAACCTCTAGCAACCTGTCGCAGTGAATGACTACGTTGTCGAGATTTTGAGTCGTTTTTTGAGAGGATCTATTATGGCAGACTGCATTTCTCACATAAGTACGCACGCCGGCCGGCGTTGAATTGTTGTTTTTGTTGGTAGTTTGGGATCCTACAAATCTCACTTGGTTAGATCCACTCGATAGTTGGTAAATCCAACAAATACCAAACTAACCAACATATGGAGTTTGTTAGCCTACCCAACTATTTTTTTTCGTCACACAGAAGATAGAAAATAGTATTTTGCAAGTGAAAAGATACCTTCACGTGATTCCAATATTTCATTTTTTTTGTTAGGAGGATAAATTTTTTTCGAAAACTATATCTCGTACAACAAGTGTCTGGGCTCACACTTTGGCTCTGATCATTCCTGATAAGAAATGAATTTTGAAGCAATCTTGTTTGGGTACAAGCAAACATTGGAAAAGTTTGAAAATGTTTTCGGACAGAACAAGATTTGTGGATATTTTTTGTGGTAAACTTGTTGCCGTATCATTTTAGTTGTGTAGTGGCAATAATTGATGAAGTTAGAGATGAATATGAATTGATCTTTAGTGTAAGCACTGAGATGAGAGTGAATTCCACACTATTGCTACATAAAGTAAGTATGACTGATGTGCATAGACTTCAATGGAGATTCTATGAAAAGTATTATTTTCAGAGGTCTATTTTGATTGAGAGTTAATTTATCAGCAATTGTATACGACCGTTATTGCAGGAACTAGGTATGTACCTTAGGTTGGAAGTTGCGAGATTCAATAAATTTTAGAGAAGCTGTTGATGTACTTTTGTTCCTTAAAAATTGCCAGTCACACCTTGAAAAAATCATTTCATAAATATCAATAAAATACACCCAGTAGAAAAGTCGTGTGCACAAATTATATTCTGCAGGCAAGATGAAAAGAGATTATGCATAAACCAATCTTGTGACAGACTCTATCATTTTTCTTGTAAGTTGTATTTAATTATGACAAGGCATTGAAATAAGCCAGAAGAGGCGAATAAATGTGCCTACCAAAACATGAGCAAGTTGCTCAAAAATTATACGTTTACTGTGCGCATGGTCTTAAACCAATATGCTAGGGACTGCTGCACATCTGTACGACTTGTTCGAAGAACATGGACAGATCCATCCTTATTCAAGTTCATTCAATGTCAAAATTGAGAAGAATGAATCAACTAAAATCTGTCAATGTAACATGAGAGTTCTTTTCAAAGTTGGTACATGATCCCAAACATTTTAGATTTCTTGGATTACTGATTTTCATGCGAGAACTTACATATGGAATGAAACTGATCACAGTCTCATGTATGACATATTTCCAGAGCCAACGGGAACCTAGTTGAGTAAAGTAACTCGTATTGTTCCTTTCAATATTTCTATAAGCAAAGGACACATACCTGGAGTTCGATCGACACAATGAAGCTGTACAGAATACTTGGTTCAACCAATTGAGGTGGTGATACTCTGATAGATAGCTTTACAAATTCTCTCACTGTTCAAACTGAAGCGAGCCTATTATGATGATAATCAAGATTACTGCAGACTCTACAAAACACAAATCAGGTCAATAAAAAATTCAGAATTGGGCCACAGTTCATATTAATGACGATCCTTACTCATTTCATCGATTATCTTTATTTTGGACCAATCTTATAGGAGATACTGTTGGAAATATACTTATACAACTAAATAGAACCATACGAATATATTCAAATGAGCGCGCGTCTTTTGTTGAACAACGGAACGGTTTGGTTGCTACGCCGCCCCACGACTGTCATCACTTCGTTGTGAGCCCTGTTCAAGTGCAGTCACGCCGCCAGTTAACCTCAACGAATTTTTCCGCTGTGTATATCGTGCTTATTGTATATATTGATTATTGTGCCTATTGAATCTACGAGTCTACGAATCAACGAGTCCTGAATAAACGAGTCATCAGTTTATATAAATTGTGTGTGTCTCCTGCTCCAAAAGCCCTGCCGTGCTCGCAGGTTATGGGCCCAGGGCACGCTTCCACTGCGTAAACAGTGCAAATCTTCAACAGATCCAGAGCCTCATCGCCGAGCAGAGTTTCGGAGCAGCATAATTTCATACACTATAAAGATTCGAGGTAAGTGAAAGTGTGTGATCGCGAATAGAGTCAAAATTGCGTTGTCTCAATGGTGAGCTTATTTAGCCCGAGTTCAAGTACGATTCTAAGATTCAATGAATGGTCCGCCGGCATAGCATAAATGAATACGACAGTGCGGTGAGTCGTATGAGTGTAGAGTTTGATAGATTTCCAAGTTACGTGAGGGATTGCCATTGTAGTGGGTTATCGACATCTCGGAGGAGTATCATCATCAAGGTTGCAGTTCATGTTGCATCGCGAATCATACAGCGTGTTCGTGGCGCGCACGTGTATATTCTCGCGCTATAAGCCAACCGGTAACGACGTGTTTTCGCGCTATCTCGCTCTCGCGCGCGCGCGCGTCCTCTCTCTCTCTCTCTCGTTTACGTGTGTTAGGGTTAGGTTTATATCGCGACTCGATTCGATTCGGTAAACAGACTCAAAGGGGATTCTTTGTGATTCGTCGGTTGACATTGAATACGATTTATCGAGCAAGCGGCTTGCTGCAATAACCTTGTTTCTTGATGCTCACGTACGCGCGTAGGATGCATGTTTTGCTTGATCTGAAGACATGTAGATGTTCGCGGTTTTCTAACCAGGGCACTCGGATGTGTATTCCCGTTGCGTGGGGATGTTGCTGCTTACATTGGCGATCGCTGCGATTTCTTGTGAAATTTCTAGGCAAATGTTCTGCATTCATGTTCATGTTAATACATATATGATGCATTGATGTTCGTGTTATCATATAACCGGTTCAATGAGTCAAGAGTCTACGATTCAAGAATCTATGAATTGACAGAATTTGACAAATATCCGAGTATTTTATTGAATTTTGGGAGATTTTATTATGGTCGGAATTTGGAATGAAATTTCCTAGGTTCAATCAAAATTTGGATTCCGGGGATCAGTTACAAATTGAAACTTGATGTTCGGTGAATTTTTGTAGTTGATTTAGAAGTTTGTGATGAAGTTGCTTACAGTGCTCATATGTGTGTGCGCAACCCAAATCTGGATTTTATCACAGCAGTGCTTGGTAATATCCTAGAGAGGTGCACATATGAGTACATATGCGGCAAATGAGTCCAAAACTTCTGCTTCTTAGTTTTTCTGAAAATCGCAGTGCATTTTCTATTAACTTGGAAGTATGAAACATTATTGAAAGTTATATCTGGTATAAGAATCAAATTGAAAGAATCTAGAAAACATACGAATCTCGGACGAATATTTACGAATCATTTCAATTCTGTTTCATATCCCGGTTAAGATGGCTGATAAAGAAATTCAACAAAATGACGAGATCTTGAGTGGATCGGAACAATCCTCTAACATTTTAGATGTTATCGTGGATCCAAATGAAGTTCGTCAAATTGAAACGATGGAAGTAGACGAATCTCGAAATGATCAAGAGAAAAGTAAGATTCATATTTAAAATTTTCTTTAAAACTTTCCTTTTATTTCATCTAAATGTTGATGTGTTCATGAAAATGAGTTCTTAGATCAAGCCATCTGATAAATTTTGTAAGCTGTGAAAAGTTCAAGAATTTCTAAGTTTCTTGAAATGATTATGAATAAACTTATGGAGAAGAATCTAAGAATCAAAGTAGTCAGGCCTGACACGAATCAAAAATCCAGATAATGATTCACGAATATTTTTACAGCAAATAATAAGGACCCTAAGATTCAAAAAGAAGATTTTACGACTCCACCTGAATTGAACTCGAGACCTATGAGTATCTCAACGCCAAATACAAGTATGAATACTGGTTCTACGTCAAGAGATAGACAGACCACGTATGTTCCGGGTACGATCAACATTTCTACGGATTTTGTACTTACATTCAGAGATGCAGCGAGGGATTTCAGTTCTGCTCTTACTACTCATAAAAAATTGGTCGAAAAATCCAGCGAAGTTGTTGACAAGTTAAATGGAAGTCTGCAGTTGAGTGCTGATATTGAAAGAATGCGTTTGAGACGAGCTGAAATTGAGAAGGAAACTGAAGAATTGAAAAGACTCAACATAGGTCAACAAAGTTCTCAAATAAATCGCCCGTCTCAAGATTCCACAACGATTCAACCAAGTACGAGAGCAACTCAAGATTCTTCGATTCGCACTGATCAAAGACCTAGCACACGTGCAACTCAAGATTCTACAACGATTCGCACTCATCAACCAAGTACGAGTGCAACCAACGATTCATCAACGATTCAAATGAATCAAACTACTCCAACTGAACAGGTAAATAACCTACAAAATTTAACCACGACTCATGATTCTTTGAATCTAGAAGAGACTCTGAAATCAATTCTCGTAGGAAAATTAGCGAACGATTCACTTACATAAAAAATTCATATTGACAGAAAATACAAACTGTCTGAAAAAATGAATTTCGATTTATGGTTGGACTATTTCAAGTCTGAATAACGAAGTTATGATTTGATAGATATTATTGATGATAGTTCTCCTAATCCTAGAGAATTTACTGAGACTCAAAGGATTCGAAGAAAGAATCAAGTCAGAGATATAATCATGAATAGAATTGATGGAGAGTATCATAGTAGAATCACTAACATTCAAGATCCAAAAGAATATCTGAGCAAACTTCAAGAACTCAGAAGGAAAGAGTTGAATTTAGATCCAGTAACTATCAAGGGAAAGTTATATGAAATTCCAATGAAATGAAACGAGAAGGTATTTGATTTTTGCGAACGATTCGACTCTCTAGTGAGAGAGTATAATTTATCTAACGAATCAAAACCTTTGGATGATGAAGAATTGAGTTCATTATTCTTTCATGCAGTCTCTGGAGCGAATGAAGATTTGAAACAAACGAATCTCATAAAGAAAAACGATAACGAGATCGGAATGAATATAGATCAAATGAAATCATTCATGTTTCAGTCCGAATCTGATCGCAATCAACACAACGATTCAAGAGTCAATAGAGTCAGCTACAACGAGAACGATTCAAATCCTTGTCATAGGTGTGGTCAGAGAGGTCACAGAGCTGGTGTTGATTGTCCTCTCTACAACACTGACAAGTGGCTACATTATCGCTGCCAGACAGTACACAAAAAGGGTGGACTTTGTCCAAATCCTAGACGAGGTAAGAGTCCTTTTATATCTAGAATAAATGACAAAGACTCAGATTCCAACAATCAAAGTAAGAATCTACTAAAAAGAAAATCTGGAAAGAAAAATCGAGGCAAAATTAGTAAGAAAGAAAATTTGAAAAAGAGTAAGGAGAATTTTAAACGAGCTGCTCGAATGGTTGTAGATTCAAGCGAAAATGAGGATGAAGAAAGCGAAAGTGAGAGTGAAGGTAAAAAATTATTCTCAAAATCATATCGAGCACGAAAATTTTATCGCAGATTCTGGTGCAACTGATCATATAGTGAATCAGTCTATGGTTCTTTCTAATTATAAAAGACTCGAAAATGGGATCATTAAGAGTGCGAATAAGAACGAATTTGCAAATTTAGTTATAGATGGGAAAGGTGAACTCAGTTTAGCAAATGAGACATCTGATAAAAAATTGATTCGATTGACTGATGTTATTGCTACAAAAGATTTATCTGAAAACTTGCTTTCTTTGAGAAAATTAGCTGACTCAGGGTTTTCAATTTATTTAGATGATAAAATCTTCAAAGTTTACGATAAATTCACAGATAAAATTCTTTTCCAAGGTACTTATAAGAAACCAAATTGGATTATGCGATTTGAAGTTAAAAATAATGAGTCTTATGATTCTAAAGAATCCACTTTGAAAAATTATTCATGTGATGCTCGAGTAGTATCACATCTTGAATCACCAGAAGAGTCGAACACGATTCATAACGATGAAGAGTTGTTAGCTTCGGAGGGAGCTACTAACGAATCTATGAATACTGATTCTTCGATTGGGAGGGAGAAAGATGTAGTTCTAGTAGAGAAAACTTTCAACAATCAGCAGAATCCAGTAGAGTCTACCACGAATCTTTCCAGTAATAGCTCACTCAAGAATTTTATTATAAGCTCTGATGAATTGATATCGTTGATGAATTCAAATGATTCAATTGATAAGAATTTAGATGAACAAACGAGTGAAAATTCTAAAAGTTTGAATCTAGGACAACTATGGCATACTAGGTTAGGACATGCATCTTTGGGTTATCTTCGAACACTTCAGAAGAAAACGAATTTGTTAGAAAATGTAAAATTTGACGATTCTATTCTAGACTGTGAAGTATGCATAATGTCAAAAATGGAAAGATTACCATTCAAAGAAGTACGAGCAAGAGCTCAAAGACCTCTTGAAGTCATTCATACGGATATTATGGGAAAAATTAGTCCTGTGTCGTATCCCGGACAAAATGTATTCATTATAGTGTTTGTAGACGATTATTCTAGATTCTCAATGGTCTATTGTTTGAAGAGTAAAGACCAAGCTGGTCAAGCGTTAGAATCATTCTTGATATCAGCTCGAAATTTGATAGGTGAAAATGTGAAAGTTTGCTATATCAAATCAGATCAAGCTCTTGAATATATGGGTGGACATTTTGCAGAAGTATTAGAAAGGGAGAATATAGAATCAAAATCATCTCCTCCATATACTCCTGAACATGATGGCACAGCTGAACGATTCAACAAAACGATTCAAAGAAAAATCTTAGCTCTATTAATTGATTCTGGTTTACCTAACTCAATGTGGGAATCAGCTGCAGAAGTTGCTGTAAGTTGTTATAACAAGACTCCTCACAAAGCTATTGGATATGATATTCCAATCAACAAATTCGCACCAAATGCAAGTTATCATTTGGAACAAATTAGACGATTCGGATGTGTGAGTTATGTCAAACTCAACAAATCAAAATCTAAGTTCGAAGCAAAGGCTATCAAAGTCTATTTGGTAGGATACAAAGAAACAAGTTACATATTTTGGCATCCCTCTTCACGGAAATTTTTAGAATCAAAAAATGTTAGATTCAATGGAAAATTAGTTTATGGAGATATTTACAAAAAGGAACCACTTACAAATGAAGATACGATTGAATTGTCAAAACAAGTTGTTGATTCTATCAACGATTCAATTCACTTTGATGGTGTCAACGATGAAAGTAGTATTCCAGAAAAACAACTTGTAAACGATTCATCTAAAAATAGAAAAAGAGGCAGACCTCGGAAAAATGAAAGAATTCACACGACTCATCAAGGCGATAAGACGATTCAAATATCTCAAGGTCCTTTGACTCGCAGTAGAGCCAAAAGAAAGATTGATCATTCTGAGAATACTAAAATTACCTCAACTCAGAAACCAATACAAGATTCTAGTTTTGCTAACTATAGTGAGGTTCATAATGATTCTGATAAACGATGTCAAGATGATATTTTAGCTCATATTCTCATTGCATCAGTGTACAAAGACCCAACGTCTTATGAAGAAGCAATGGCTTCTCCTGAAAGAAAATTTTGGATCAAAGCAATTAACGAAGAATTAGAGTCTATGCGTGAGAATCGAGTGTGGTCTTTAGTTGATCGACCTAAGAGTCAGAATGATGGTACACGAGCAAATATTATAGATTCAAAATGGGTTTTCAAGAGAAAGATAGAATCAAATGATAACTTCAGATATAAAGCTAGATTAGTTATTAGAGGATTCAAAGATAAAAATATTTATGATCTAAAGGAAACTTACGCGCCAGTAGCAAGGTTATCTCTAGTTAGAGCAACTCTTGCTATCATAAATAAATATCAACTTCAAGCTTGTCAACTCGATGTTAAGACAGCTTTCTTGAATGGAGATTTGGATGAAGAAGTATACATGGAGATCCCAAAAGGTCTTGAGGTTGATAAAAATATTCTATCGACTCAAGTATGTAAACTCGAAAGATCATTGTATGGTTTGAGAGTTAGTCCTAAAAATGGAACAAACGATTCAAAAAGGAAATGAAAGCACTAGGTTTAGAGAATGATTTACATGAACCTTGTCTTTTCACATGGAGGAAAAATGGAATAATGATACTTGTTCTCTTATATGTAGATGATATGATAGTTGCAAGTAACGATTCAAACAAATTATTGTATGTGAAATCACATCTGAGTAAAGTTTTTGAAATGAAAGATCTTGGCGAACCCAAACTATTCCTAGGTATGAATATTGAAAGAAATATTGAAAAAGGAACGATTCTATTACACCAAGCTCAGTACACTCAAACGATTCTAGGAAAATTTAATATGCAAGATTCCAATCCTTAAAATACGCCTATGATAACGAGACAAGTGAGTAACAAGAATAAGAAAAGTAAAATCGAATCAAACGAATCGCAAATTACGATTACGAATCAAGAATCAAAAAGAGTACCATACAGAGAAGCTATTGGATGTTTGATGTACTTATCAGTAGCTACTCGACCTGACATTGCTTTTGCTGTAAATTTTCTAGCTAGAAAACAGAGTAATCCAACTGAAACTGATTGGAAAAATGTTGAGAGAGTCTTTAGGTATCTCAAAGGAACAAAGAATCTAGGAATCGTTTTTACATCTTTAGGTGAAAATTTAGAGGCATTAACTGATGCTAGTTTCCGAGATTGTGATGATTCAACTTCAACTGGAGGTTATGTTATTAAATTGTTTGGGGATGTAATCGCTTGGAAAAGTTACAAACAAAAATATGTAACTCTTTCAACTTGTGAAGCAGAATATCTGGCAATGAGTGAAGCTTGTCGAGAACTCATCTCAATAGATAAATCGATTCGATATACATTAGGGAAGACTTCATATCCTGTCACAATTTGGTGTGATAATCAATCTGTCGGTAATTGCACTCAAATGGATGGTAGTCATAAGCTGAAAACTTTCGACGAATCAATTGATGAAATTACTAAGAAATTGAATCAAAGAGAAAAATCTGGGAATAGAGTCCATATGGCTGAAACACATGGTGATTTCATAAAACAATGTGTTGAACAAGGAAAGATTATAGTCAAATGGGTTGCAACAAAAGAAAATGTTGCCGATATTATGACTAAACCATTGCCGTATGAATCACATGAATATCTTACTCGTAAGATTACAAAGAATCCAAGGAATCGATAGAAATGAATCTGGAATCTTCATGAATCATGAATCAAAATAATTGAATCTTAATATGTGTTGTTTGTTTTCTTATATGTTCACAGGTGACGAACAACAATAAGAAGATATTTTCCAAGTGTTTAGAAATTTGAGTTCGTTCTTCTGACAATTATCATAATGAGTATTGATATGCTTATTAGAATTCAAGGCTATGTAAACGATTCTCCATTTTACTTGACCACTTGTGTTCAAATATTTTTCTCATCAGTTAAACAGCATTGTGTTTACAACGATTCAATTATAAGATTTTTTTTAATGATTTTTCTTCAGATTCAGAGGCCTTTACATCCATATGGATTCAAAGATTTGTATAAGGGAGGGAGTGTTGGAAATATACTTATACAACTAAATAGAACCATACGAATATATTCAAATGAGCGCGCGTCTTTTGTTGAACAACGGAACGGTTTGGTTGCTACGCCGCCCCACGACTGTCATCACTTCGTTGTGAGCCCTGTTCAAGTGCAGTCACGCCACCAGTTAACCTCAACGAATTTTTCCGCTGTGTATATCGTGCTTATTGTATATATTGATTATTGTGCCTATTAAATCTACGAGTCTACGAATCAACGAGTCCTGAATAAACGAGTCATCAGTTTATATAAATTGTGTGTGTCTCCTGCTTCAAAAGCCCTGCCGTGCTCGCAGATACCTGCAACCTCGTGAGCTGGTACTGGATGCAATCTCACAGCTATACTCCATCAGTATAGTATCATGAGAGTAAGGTTTCACTTGAGTTTTTAGTTAACGCTCACATTGCTATCACATGTGGAAAAGAGAGGAAGATAGAGTGAGCTTCGCTGGAGACATAGTTTACCACTCGAATGATGGTAAGTCCTTTATATACATTGCCCTTTACTCGTTACTCCTTTTGGATAACTCCACTAGAAACCAAAAATTGTTTATCAATCAGCTAGTCGCAGGAGATGCTATTGAATAGAATGATGCAATTTGTAAGAAAAAGATTGAAGCAATTGAGGGGAGGCTGAATTCTGGATTTGATCAAAACATCACATACCTCAACCAGAGGGAGAACTGATTTGGCTCGATGATATTGGATATCTGCAAAGTGTATACCAATGTCGACAATCTCTTTTTCTCCTCACATGAAACGACCACCTCGACCTCGCTACGACGACGATGAAATTGGAACAAACCTGTTGATTCACCGCCACGTCGTAGTGCTGTAGTCACATAAGGTTTTTCGAGGCTGGTCTCGACTCGACACGGTCACAATCAGTCTCAATTGCCGTGAGAACACCCAAGAACACCAGTGAGCAAAGGTAAACAGAGCAAAGAGTATAGCTATAAAATAATAACAGCAAAATCATGCCAAACGTGGTGCCAGGGGGGTTGACAGGGGGCAGGGAGAATGGTGGGGCCGTATGGGTCAAAGTGCGTCGGCTGCTATTGTCTGAGATGATCCATAGGAGCGAGTATAAGAGTAGACAATTTCAGAGAAAGCTAGCTGACGCTATTATGCCACACATGCAACCAATGTATAATTATTCATTAAAGTTTCTTGCGCCCAAAATAATATTCGCACATCGCACCTGCAGGCTGTACGCGCGACTACTAAATACGATACATAGGGTTTCTTGAACTGTGGATGGATCGACTTCTAGTTCCTGTGCGCTGTTGTGGTCTCTGTCGCATTCCTGAGCTACTTTCGTAGATAGGCGAGAGAGTTGATATCGATCAATGTTATGATCGCAAATCTTCCTAGATTTAGAATTGCAAGCATTCCTGTTTAATTATTCTCATAAAATGACGCTGCCAGGTATACTGACCACTAGAATTTGGTGATTTGAATTGAGCGCGGATCTTATATATCGTGTTCGTCAGTAATCTACTTTATCCACGCGTTCCGAGGTCCTGTTCTGGACCAGTTCCAACCAGTTCCTGAAGCGATTGCGGTGAACGGATGCTACGGATTATCCGGATGAATTGTGCAGAACACGTTGCAGAGTCTAACTGCTGAATCAGTTATCCTGAACTGTTACTGATACCACGTTGAATTGACGTAACAAAATTATCTTGCATCAAGCTCTCTTCTTATCATTTTATTATCAGGTAAGATCCATTGGTGTGGAGTAGTGAGGGTCAAGTGATTTCAAATCAGATATACTGGCATCTACTCATCTCTAGTTAGAGAAGTAACTCAGTGCCATTAGTTCTGAATTATACGTCTTCTTCTCATATGTTTGCTTCATCAGCCACAGAGTCTTTCATGCAAAGAATATTGAACTCTGATTCTGTAGTCGTTTTATGATTTGATACAGCAAGGTCTTCGACGATAGCATTTTAATGTTCACTTTTCTGCTCCATGAGTATATACCTTAACTGGTATTGCTATAGAAATTTGACATCCATTTTATCAATCACCTTGATAATATATCAGTTGTCCACCAGGTTTCTATGAGAGTTTTTGTCGCATGAACAAACTAATGACATGTTCAGAATCGATGGTCATTATATTTGGTTGGTGAGAGGAACAGCTTGACAAAATACATGCACCTTTGATGATTCCATCATATATTTGTTCTTTGTCGTAAAACCATCTTTAGCGAAATTATGTAGTCGTGTGATCGATAATGGTCAGAGAGAGAACTACAGGTTCTCATAGTTTTGGTAGCAGATCCTCCTGTTCTACATCTCTGATAATTATTCAAGAAGCCATTGCCTTCCATTACAAAGATAATCCACGTAAGCCTAATCGTTGTGACAAAGAATTTTTGTCAAAGGCAAGCATGGATTTTGCAAGGTGTTATTATCTCATTTGACAGTCAAGTACACATCACCAACATTCCCTCTATTTCCAGTTGACAATATTTCTTGAACGATATAAGCCCACTTACTGAGATTTTCATTAAGAAAAATGAGGAGGCGATCAGTTGTCTATCCCAATGCAACTGAATAGGCTTGATGAGGAGCAAAAATACTTGTAGATACAGCTCTGCCAAAGGATTAGCCAGTAACGACAACCTCAACAACTCTGGTTTTGCGTGGAGATATCTGTCACTTTACCAGAATGATTTTTGCAATGTATAGTGCCTTATTGATGTATCACATGCAATCACTGTAACTTGTTTGCAATATGAAAAGCTATGCTCAGGATCACTGGTGCATGCACATGCTCTGTGTAGTCTTGGTTACAGAGTCCAACAATGAGTTGAAATGAGGGATAGAAGAAATCTTACTTCTCGCAAACAACAAGCGTATTGAATTTTGATCAAGTTATTTGACGGGTCCTATCAGATTTGCTTGGAGTTCACAATTATCTTTGAAAGATCATGATTATATTGTAAGTACAGCCTGTGAGTCGCGACCTTAGACTGATGCAACAAGTGCCATCCTTCGACACCTGATGAGTTCATCCTTGTTGATGCAAATATTCCCCTTCAACTGGGTGCTCTTGTTAAAAGTTGTACATTCTGGTTTTGACGGAAATTGTCAAAATCATATGGATTTTGCACTGCCTCGCTATGTGGAGATGTGTTCTCCTCTATGTACAAGGTATTGATGGTTGAAGACACGGGTCAAACTGTAGGGTCTTGCATGCATCATAAGAATGGATAGCAAAAATTTCTTTTTCACGGATCCAGACGAATGCCTTCTTCTTTTCTTAGGAAGTTGTCGACATTCCATAAATTCTCATGAACTATCTAAACCGCTTTGATTCCAGATTTATACGAGCAGAACAAGAGATAATGGGATCTTCCAATTCGGAATTTTCATTGATGAAGGAAGGTGACTTGTTCGAAAGTTATCAAGATTCCCGTATTCTCCTGGATAATTTGGAAGCAGCTTATGGGATTACCTACGCTACGGTGAAGTCCAAGTTGATTAAAAGCGACAGTAAGTGCAACAAGAAATGGTTCAATCCGGCTATCAAGTATAGCATGTTATGGCTGCAGTGTGACAGATCCGTCACTCGCAATGGGTAAGCTTATGAGACCTCGAACTTGTGTACTCACTTAGAGATGCTTGATATTTTTCCATGATGGTGTGAAGAAATCACTTTGATCTCAAAAGCGCTAGTGACAAGACAAGCTGGCGTGATTGGTTCCTTTGATTCAAATCAGCGCGAGCTCAGAACGATGAGTGGATCTATATTGTATAAAAAGGGGGGAGACCTTAAGAGATACATCACAGCGTCATATTTTCTTCCGATTTTATGGCCCGACCTAGTGTAGTGACTCTTGCTACTCCTGTATTTTGAAAAAATGCTTGTCCATTGGCCTACAGTGTACGAGAGGCTTATTGGAATAACTAAAAGTTGCAACAATTGGAAACGTATTTTTGCAAATGATAGGGTGTCAAATATGAAACTTTACCTGATCAACTGAGCCCAATGCCTAATCTCCACTTTTATGTAATTGATGACATCCAATTTGAGTAGTTCTGTGAACTTTGCTAATCGAGAATCTCTTCGTTTGCTCAGACATCTAGAAAGTCTATTCGAAGTTTTGCAGAAGTTCGAAATGGTTCAGTGATAGTTTACTGTTCTCATATAATGATATTACAACTGTCGCTCAAAACTCTCCAATGCTCTGAGGAATAATTTTTATTCAATGATGATTAACGAGGCAGGCCTCGATATTGAAAGAATAATGATATTAATTGAGAACTTTGACGTCATTCCAGGGTGGAAGAAGATTGTCCTTCCGCAATTAGGCTGTACTCTAAAAGTAATTCTCATCTTCGCCTTCAATTATTTGACATGGAACACGATCATAGTGTTGAATTGGTGAGTATTTAGAAAACAATCTTAGCCGCTCGAATCGAAACATTAGTAGATATTCGCAATGAATTCCCTTTCGAAGAATTAGCAAATATGCGTGAATTGGTGAAAGTCGTAATCCGAATGTGGTCGCGAACCGATTCTACTGAAGAATGTGTTGAGCTACTTCAATAAATTCCTGGTAGTGATAAATTTTGAGTCCTCGAGTTACCGCTAACTCAGATCGATAATGTAGCACTTGTTTTCAGTTCAATCTGTTTCATTTCATCGCAGGTATGCCAATTCTTTCCGACAACATTTGTATGAGATTTGGAACTGACGACGCAAACAAAAAAGACGAAAATGTTCGAGATGACGGAATCCTCGATCATCGTGGTAGTGTCCCATGACACCTCGTACCCGACTTTTGAGTGGAACGTTATACCAATAAGTTCGCTCAATTTTAAAGCACAATCTCTAAATCATCTTGCAGTTATATTATTCGTTTTTTGAGACATTGCTTGGACTAACTGACATTATAACTTCTACGACTTCTTTGAGCTGAGCTGTACCTAGATATTTTGAAACAACTCGACAGCATTTTTCAGACCTCATTGTGAGACTAAAATGTCAATAAAAAATCATTCGATGGAATAACCTCGGATTTGTTCTTGGTTACCCTACACACTTTACACCTCACGTCAATGTCTCGGAAATATTTTGTTACACAGAGTTGTATTTTGATAATAAGTTGAAAAGTGTTGAAGATGTAGAAATGTGATGGTCTGACAGTTATGAATCATTTGATTTTTCTAAAATGATGAAATATAGCCACTTTATCCTTGTCTTGATATGATTCTGGATCTGCCAACATTGTCCGGAATCGTACTACCAAACCAAAATTATCAGAACTATTGTCCAACAATACCACATAGCGATGAGAATGGTTGTAAAGACATGCACTTGACACTATACAACAAGATTTATCTGAATACCTTGACTGGCTACCAACTGGTTGCAAGTTGTGCTTTTCATGAGTCAAATTTTGGAAAAACCCTCGTTTCACCTGTAAACTCAGAAATCCCATAATTTTCGAGAGAATTGGTTCCAGGGAAATGAAATAATACGTGTCCCTTCACTTTGTCTCTATAATCATGTACTTTCTCGCCGAGACAATCGGAGATGGAGATAATTTTCACTGGTCGATCTTATATGAGTCATTCTGGAGCAAGCTGGACAAAACCGTCACCAGGGGGGTCTGGGAAAAATCTGCAAAAATTTTCTTCTATTAGTACTATGTTTAAATGGTACGAAAGATTTTTTTACAGATTTTTTCGCCCCCCCCCCTCCCTGTAGGCCCTAGGGCCCATAGAAGAGCCATTTTAGGCCCTTTGTAGTCTATTTAAAAAAATTCATAGTTCCAACAGGATCCAAAATTCTTTTCATTACTCTAACCTTAAAATGCCGCGTTTAAATAGGATTTTAGGGTTCTCGTAATGAAAAATATATCCGCACCTCGCTTGCAAGCCCATTTTGGGCACTGGAGGACATGTCTGTCTCGCTTCGCTCGACAGACAAACTGCCCTAGTGCCCAAAATGGGCTACCGCGCTCAGTACGGAAATATACTATTAACGTACTTCGATGCATTTTTCTCTTAAAAACTAATACTTCTCAGAAAAAAATTGTCCCAGACGAATAAGCCGGCCTAGCGACTTCTGCAAGCCATTTATTGAGAACAAATTTGAGCGATTTCTGCGTCATCTTGTGGGCGACCTAGATCCAACTAGAGAGGAGATAATTGACTCTCACTAGTGGTCATTTCAAAGGTCTTGGAAAGACCTACAATTTGCCTACTTGTAAAAGTCAATTATCACACTTTTTGTTGGAGCTACAGTCGGTACAAATTGAGCTATTTTCGAAAAAGTCGAAAATTCACGACATAATTCCAAAAATATATCTCAATTTTTTCCCACCAAACTTGTGCAAAAATGTTTTTTGAGACATCTACTTTCAGTGGAAATTATTTGGTGGAGGTTATTTTTTTTTTAATTTTTTTGCCGAGAGTTACAAAATACCGCATTTTGTCGTTTTAGCAAAAATGGCATCTTTGACCACGGTCACATATGAGTATTTCCACGCGAAACAGACCGACGAAAGAGGGTCATGTCTCGGGTATTTTTCTAAGTATTTTTAATCGATTCTATGGTCCAAAACGTGGACTTTCAACTTACTATGAGGTACACAAAAATTTTGTCGGGCCCATGGCAAGAATTTTTGAAAATGATGTAAAATCCTTGTTTTCCAAATTCCAGCAACTTTTTTTGACTCAAATGCGAATAAGTCGAGTTTGTTCGCAGATAAAGACACGTGGTTCAAGGCATTCGAAAGGTCTTCGAAAAATCTATCGAAATGCTTTCTCAGAACTTGATTTTGAGATTACGTACACTACTGTCGAGCAAAAAGTCGGAAAACACGAAAACATTGATTTTTCGAAAAGCCATTTTGCTTTCTCCAAAGAGAAAGCTTTGTTTTCAGCCCAGCAAAATTGTGATCAAATTCTCCACTAAAACCAATATTTTCTTCAACAAAATTCTCTTTCTCTCGCCAAAATCTATCAATTGTAGGTAACACTTTTCCTCCTAATGGCCTTCCAAATCCGTCAGAGACTCATCTTTGCACCCCTTTGTCCGTGTGTGTGTGTCTTGTTGTTTTCTATCGGACGCGCTTTCTCTTTTACTGGTCACTATATCAATTTTTGGCTTTCTACAAGTTGTACAGAATCCAATTTCTGAGAGCCCTGTGATTTGGCAGCTTCCAGCTCCCAGTCGAATTTGATCCTTGGGGTTTTTAGAGCAAAACAGCTCAGATTTTGACTCTTAAAACATAAATATTTTTTTTGCAACTGTGTGCGCGAAGTTGTAAAAAAATGAGACTTCTCTTCATTATTTACAGTGCGAGAAGTAATGCGTGAATGACTTCTCGCACAGTTTTACATTTACGCACTGGTGAAGTGTGCATAAATGTCACTTTTCGCTCTAATGCATTTTCATTCACGCACAGTTCCAAAATATGATGTCACGTCATCCCTCTGAATTTGGCCTTTCTTGGAAACTTTGTTCTCAAGATGATCTTGCTCGGACAGTGGTGCATTTAATTACAACTTCGCGCACAGTTGCAAAAAATAGTATACGCAACACGTGCGAGAAGTTTCCGCACACGTTGCCAACTCGCGCGAGAAGTAACATTCACGCACACTTCGAAACTTCTCGCACACCCAGAGCGACCCGCACCGCTTCGCGAGCGTGCGTAAATGTGTTCTTCTGGTTATGCGAGAAGTTCCAAAGTGTGCGTGAATATTAACTTCTCGCACTCGCTTGGCAACTTGTGCGGAAATTGACCTTCTCGCACTTGTTGCGTAATATACTATTTCTCACACGGTCTGACCACGAATTGAGTCACCTAAACTATGATTTTTTCTGCAAGATCTATCGATTGGTTAATACCGAAATTTTAAAAAATCTTCACAGATTTCAAATTTTCGGAAAAATCAAAATTTCCACCAAAAAGTTCATTTTGACACTTTTTAAACCCACTGCATCGAAATTCTGTCTGAACCTAACGATGGATATTGTCAAAAAATCCTCAGCCTAGATGGCCCAAATCTCTCTAAAAAGCTTCCTCTAAAGAATAACTCAAAAAATAATGGGGAATTTTTTTTAATATTCATTTTTTCCTCGTACCTTCTTTTATGACTCATTTATCTCAATTTCAATGACCTAAACTATGGTTTTTTCTGCATTATCTATCGATTGGTTAATATCGAAATTTTATCGAGTCTTCACAAATCTCAAATTTTCGAAAGAATCAAAATTTTCACCAAAAATTTCATTTTAACCATTTTCAAACCCACTGCATCGAAATTCCGTCTCAACCAATCGATGGATATTGGTAAAAAAACCTCAGTGTAGATGGCCTGAATCTCTCTAAGAGGCTTCCTCTAAAGGATAACTCAAAAGATAGTAGAACATTTGAATTAATATTCATTTTTCCTTCGTATTATCCTTCACGACTAACTTTTCGAGGACCCAAATTCAAGCGCGCATGCGCAGGAATTTGGGTCCTCGAAACCACTTGCATCAGAAAGACGAGAAAATTTACTTCAAAATGACCACTTGACAAAGTCAATTCTATCAATTGAGACCGAAGCTACAACGTGCAGAAGACCACTGAATGTCGGCAACGACCAAGAGGTAGTCGGGGACAGCAGTGACTGAGATCCGCGGACGACGGCCTTTGCCTATCGATGCACTCGGGCTGAAGCTTCATCTTTCATACATTGTAGCTCTGAGCCAAATCGATGGAATTGACTTTATCATGTGGTCATTTTGAAGAAAATTTTTTTGGCTTCCTAATGGAATTGGTTTCAAGAACCAAAATTTCTGCGCATGCGCAGAAAACAGACGATTTCCCATCGCTTGAAAAACTGATTTGCGAAAAATAGCAAAAATAGGCTTTGGGACTCAAAAAAAAGAGTCGGGACCATTTTTTCCAGAAAGAGCACAAGATTTTACATTGAATAACAAATCCCCCCCTTCCCACTTTACTTTTCCCAAAAGTGTAACTTGGCGAGTATGGCCATCCTTTTCCCCTATCACTACATCTGGGGTCAAAATATGAATTTCAACTCTTGAGGGTCATAAGATCAAGGAAAACAGGTCGAGTAATTATTTAGCAGAAACTGGACGTGAAACGAATAGAAAGAGATTGAAAAATATGAAAATATTAATTTCATTTCTTGAGAGCTATGAGATCAGGGAGAACATGTCGAGTAATTATTAAGCAGAAACTGTGCATGAAACGAATAGAAAGGAATTGAGAAATATTAATTTTAACTCTTGAGAGTTATGAGATCAGGGAATACATGTTGAGTAATGGTTTTGCAAAATCTGAGCGTGAAACTCATTGGATGTAAGGTACAGAATCTCGCTAAAAATTAAAAGTTTTGAAAATATAAGTTCAGTCGCTCTCCAGAGCTAATTCTCTCAAGCAGATCAACCATGTGAGTAGAATCAGCATGCAATAGTCTCTTGTAATTAGTATATTAATCACTAATTGGGTAAAATGGTAATGATGAAAAAGTGTATTAACTGATATGCTAAATAACATAGCTATAACACATATATATATATTTACATATTGCTTTGCGCCTCGCACCGATATATGTTTGATGAACTATATCTATTTTTCCATCTCTACCTCTATCGCTCACCTACGTATAATACATAAGCGCAAATACATACATCTCTATTCAAAGAATAAAAGTTGCGCGAACTAATAAGCAGCATGCATGAATTTCGCGTGTCTACGCAGCCGCTAAGATCGAGCCGCCAAATTTACGTAAAGTGGGGAATGACGAGAGCTGGATGTATCGTCAGCAACGGGGGCCGAGGTGCCAAGTACTTCTATCGGATACACTTATCCTATAGGTAGTCCAGGACCATAGCGCAGCCCCAGGAGTCAGTCTGAGACCCGGACGCACATCAAAATTTTCGCTTGGCCCGTCCCCGCTCGTCATTTCCCAAATAGAATTTATTTGAGAAATTGCGCTCTATTTTTCTTGACGAAAAGTAAGTTTAATATAAATTCCCTTTTTTTGCGTGATGATATATAAATATATTTTTTTTTGAAACTATCGCTATGCAATCCTGATCGACTGTAAGCGTGGTGGATCCCCCTTGCAGACCCTTAATTCTATGCAGCCTTATGCCAAAGGTTAGTAGGGTTAAGAACTTGCGAAGAAATCCTGTCGTGCATCCGCGAAGTAGGGAAAACTGTGAACCCCATACCTGAGCTGAACACGAGCCCGGAAATTTAGCACGTATATTCATATATCATATAGTTACTTGGTTATTTGGACTAAGAAAAATTATCTAACGTTTCTTTCATTAAACGTGCTGGATTTCCAGTCCGATTTTCTAAGATCGGACACTGACCAAGGCGAACGGCAGCATACCTCAGGGTGACACAGTCGTAAAATAAACGAACATTTTTTGGTTAGGTTTTTCTTTTCTTAAATTTCAAATACGCGAGCGAGCGAGGAAATTAGCTAAAATCATTCGTCTATTAGAGACGCACACACATCAAGAGTGTGAAAGTCATTTATCCCGCATACTTGCGATGTATGCCAATTAGGGTGACAATTTTATAAAAACAGCTCATAGATGGCTATTTTTCTTATATGTTCACAGATATATTCATTATATGATTTTTGAGAGGCAAAGTGCACCAATAGACTGGGTCAATAAATATCATACAGCAAAGCAGCAAGATTGAGCTCGAAACGAGCAGATTTTCTTTGTACGCGGCCTACAAGCCGTGGGATTGAGATGTATAGAATCAAATCAATATTTCTCTATCATTTAACTCAAGTATTATAATTACGATAAAAATATATAGTATTATTGTTTTACCCGAATTTTCATGAATTATTATTCAAAGAAAAAAAATCCCTTTCAATACCCACATTTCCAATATCAGATTTGACGATATTTCAAGTTGATAAAATTGAGGTATAAAATTTTAGAATCGTTGAAATAACAATTGTTTCGAGTAAGGTAACTCATTATCTTATGGAAAGCACTGAGAAACAAATTTTTATATCACACAGATCGTTACAAAAGTAAAACGATCCATTAACATTTTTATACTCAGAAAAGCCGACTTTATGATCATAAAATGATCATATAAAATCATTAGATCATATTATCATATTTTAAACCATCCAATCGAGTAACAGCGTTAATTATCTGTAAAATTAGCAAAGTAACGATTAAATTGGTTAAGAATTGATCGATTGGGGTCATGTTAACCTATTTAATCGATTAGAAAAGTCAAAATTGTAAGGTAGAATTTTGTATGTTTTTTTGACTGGATAAATTTGACAACAACGGCTTATTATTTCATTTTTTTATATGTGATATTATTTATAAATCATTCAAAACCGTACCATATCAATCAATCAAAGAAGAGAATCTTATCCCCGGTTATATTATTGAAGAGCAGTTGCAGAAGTTACGTGAGTACTTAATCATAAGCTACCCCAAGTAAGTAACTAAATGTGCAAATTGAGAGTCTGCACATCATCTGCGTATCTCTTTTATTTTTCTCAATAAAATCCGATACTTACAAATGGTACCCCTGGTGGGACGGTAACCTGACTCGAATTCACAAAGTGAAAAATTCTCAGTGCTGATTGTCAAAAGAAATTTCCAATCAAAGACGTTAAAATAAGATATTGGAAGATAAAGGTATAATTTGAATTTATAAAAGACCTCTGTAGAATCAATTACACGTTAAAATCAGAATAATATCTGTGAACATTATAGTATAAGATGTGTCTTTTCTCGAGTTCGAATAGCATGGCATCAAAATAGTATGCGCAGCTAAATCGAACAGTAGAATCACGTTGATACACGGACCAACGACGAAAGAGGCTTTTTCTTTCCTTATTTACATTGGTAAATACATCGGATGAGCGATGAGAAAGTAATGACATATGATCAACAAGGAAAGTTGTCGCATCTTTCGTCCATAAGGCCCGTGTATAAGAGTGAAGCAATAACAAAGCATTAGCTGTAAGATCAAATTTGATGTCAAATATAAGTTTTCGATCATTGGTTGATGTATTGACAGGTCGAATACAACCGGGTTAATACGACATCAAGTTTGAGCAAGCATTGAACTTGACAACATATATATGTGCGTGAAACATATAGGTATACTCGGGGTAATCGTTTCATATCTTTTGGTCTGGTCTTCCATATATATACATATAGAGCGATACACTACAGCGCGTCCACTGTGAGTAGGTAAATGCCCACGCATATATATAGTATACCAATCGGTCTCTCCTTTTGTTCGGACATTCGCGTGGCAGTATATATAGATATACAATGGCTATTGATCGAACACCGGCTCGTAAAGCAAGTAGTGCGAGTGGGACAGAAGACAGGACGAATAACCATGATTCTGACAATATACAGCGCGGACTAGAAAAGGATAGCGCGACCGAACCGGTGTTGACTAGTGGCACGGCACAATTATCCGAACCATCCAATAATGATGATGATAATTTTGTTCAACCAACTGTTCCTCCAACAGTAGATGGTGTTAGTGGTGCAATACCTAAGAGGGGAAGAAAACCGAAGAAAATTAAATATCCAGACGATACGCGATCGGGTACGCGATCAAGTACGCGGTCGAATTTAGGCGCGAGCACGGGTGGATTATCACGTGCAAGTTCAATTAATAGTCTAGCATCGCAATTGTGTGATGATAATGAACAAATCCCAGAATTTCGGTTAAACGACAATCTGAATGCGCAGAATAGTATACCATTACATCGGGAATCGCCTCAATTGAATAACTCGAGACAAGAATATCGTAATGATAGGACCACGGGTTATTACACTGACCATAGACAGCACATGCAGGCGCAATCTAATGAACAAAGACGGCTGATTGACAATGAGCTTACGCCAATAAATGATCGGTTAACTTCTTTAGTGTCACAAATTCAAGATTTGAATACAAATGTTCAAAGTCGTTTGGGTATCGTGGAAAATGATGCTATTATGGCGTCGCGTGCAATTGAACAATTACAAAAGGGACAAGGACAGACGAAAACTCAAATTAGACAATTAACTGAGGCTAATGAACATTTCTTAACAGCTAGTCAAAATTTGAGTACGCGACAGAATACTTTAGAACAACGAGTGGCTACCGAAACGGCTCGAATTGATGAAGATATTCGGAAAATTCGAAATAATGGTGGGTTACTTGTAAACAATTCACCACGTTCGGCGTTTTCGCCAAAGTTTAAATTTGAGTTACCACGTTTCAGCGCGGAACCCAATGAAAAACCTATGCAATTTTTGTCAGATTTTACTGCAAATATGACAGTAATTGATAACAATATTGAAAGTTTACGTTTTGCTTTACGACAATCGCTTCGTGGATCAGCTCGAGAATGGTGGCAATACATTGAGGCTACAATAAATACTTTTGAAGATTTTCGAAAAGCATTTTTAAAAAAATATTGGAACGATTGTAAACAAGATGAAGTTAGATGTTCACTCGAACATAATTATTATACTGCTGATAAAAATGAAAGTAGAAGTGAGTATGTGATAAGATTCTATAACAATTTACGGTTTTTGGATGATGCTCCATCGGAGCGAACTATAGTACGCAAACTTGCTAAACATTTTGATGAAAATATTCATCAAACTATTTTATTGAAAGAAATTAACAATATAAATGAATTAGTAACGTTGTTGGAAATATTGGACACTGCTGGGAACTTGAACTCAGTGAAGCCAAATACGAAATATGTAAATTTCAGAGATTCGAATAATGATAGACAAAGTAGATTTTCAAATTATCAGCAGAATTCTAAGAATACTCGAAGCAATGATCAAGAAAATCCACGTGAATCAAATTCGCGTACATATACACCTCGTGCAGCCACACCCGTGCAACCGCGGTTATACAACCCAAATACCAAATCTGACATTCGCACACCATCAGCCGAGCGAGGAAAGAACCAAATCACATCTCGACAATCACCGCGCACAGACCGGGAACAGAGACCCCACGATACAAGCGCAAATCGGAAACCCGCCGATCGTGAACGTGAATATTCGAATTCGCGGAACAACTCACGTAATTCGGATAGAAGATCTTCAGTAAATGAGATCAAGATTTCAGAAGTGGTGGATCAGGACAGCGAATCGTCGGAAAACGAGGAGTCGTTGCAGTGAATCCCATACTTTCCGAATTTGAAAATGACAATTTGACATTATCTCAGGTATTTTCTGATACAGAAATATCAACTGCAACGACGTCTAGTAAGCGTATGGGTAAAGGGAGGAATTTTAACAGGTGTAAATCAAAGAAATTGCTTATAGCAAAGAGAAAATTAGAAGAGATGAATAGGGTTTCCGGTCCCGCGGGTTCACTGGGAATATCCGACGAACTAGTAGAATCAATTTCTGATCTTAAATTAGAGAATGATGATGAGACTTGTTCAAATGAACACCAGAACATTGGGTCGAAAATCGATTCAATTGAGTTGGGCTGTACCAAAACCGGAAATCGAATGCATACGACTTTGGCTAATGTCAATAACGATGATTCAGAGATTATTATTACTGAGCTAGGTTTTGCTGCAGGAAAACCATTGGATAAGGGTAATAGTCAGAATTTGAGTTTTTGGCGTGATCTAGTTGTTTCATCTGATTGTATCGGGAGTCAGACAGGAGAAAATCATGATTCAACAGTTGAACGAGAGGGAATCGAGGATGCATTGACTAGTCAGATAAATTCAGTTTACTCGCGAGCCGAACTTTTAGATGAATCTCAATATACAAATGAACAATTGGAACAAATTAGTCGGGAATGTCCTGAAATTAAAGTGTTTATTGAAAAAATTGAAGTCCGTGTCTTACTAGATACAGGCAGTAAAGTTACCTGTGTTGCAGAAGATATTTATGAGAAAAATATCGATTTGTGGAAACAATGCCCAACTTTTCCAGTCACCGGTTTACAAGCCAGCGGTTTCACCGGCGAAAAGTCAATGAGAATCAAACGCCAATTCCGCGGTTTAGTAAATATCGGGGGAACTAGCATTGAAATTGACTTTATGGTAATTCCAAAGTTAGTCAACGAGTGTATATTTGGAATTGGAACCTTATTCTTGCTCGATGCAACCTTGAGATTGGGCAAAGAAGAAATAACTTTCAAAATTAATCATCAAATCATTACATTGAATTATGAATACCATCGTATGAAGTTAAGCGAATTCAATGAATTAAGAAAGATTTGCTCAGAAGCCTATGAGGAAATTTTGAATATTTCATATGAAGAACAACAATTTGACAGTTTTGTGAATCCAAATTTATTAGATGATTCTCCGACTGAAGAAGAAATTAATGCTAAGGTAGATCCCTTAAATATTCCACAGAAATATAAAATCAAGATGAAGTCCATTTTTAATAAGAATAGAAAGGCATTTAGTAAACGTCCTGGCAAATTCAAGAATTTCAAATATAAAATCAAAATGAAGGATCTTAGCCCATATAAGGCAAAGATATATCCAATTCCAATTGCACTCCGCGATAAAGTATTCGCAGAAGTGAAACGAATGGAAAGTTTAGGCGTAGTAAAGCGAGGTGAGACTCAATATATCAATCCTTTGGTTATCGTAGACAAAAAGAACGGTGAGGTTAGAATTTGCATGGATGCGCGAGAACCGAATTCACGATGCGAATCTGATTATGAATCATCAGAAGATATTGATGAGATTTTTAGAACTTGTCCACAAATAGGGGTCATGTCGTCTTTCGACTTAACAAGTAGTTTTTGGCAGTGTGAATTAGATGAAGAGTCACGCCCTCTGACGGGAATGGTCATAAACGGTATTACATACTATTGGTGCAGGGTGCCGTTTGGGTGGAAAATTAGTGGCGCCGCCCTTAAACGAGCATCATATCGGATTCACCAGAAGCTAAAAGCTTTTATGAAAGATTTTGTGGATGACTGGCTTATTATTTCTAAAGATTTAGACGAGCATATGGTACATTTAGAGCTTATGCTTGAGGCAGTAATCGAGGAAGGGATTACCATGAATTTCGATAAAGCTTCTTTATGCCAAGAAGAGACGAAATTTCTGGGTCATATTTTAACAAAGGAAGGCCTTAAGCCAGACCCGGAGAAACTAGAATGTATCCATAATTTCCCAGCCCCAAAGAATATAAAACAACTAAGAGGTTTTCTTGGATTGGTTCAGTTTTGTGCTAAATTTACAGAGAAGTTAGCTCAAGAAACAGCACCGTTGTCAGATTTAATTAAAACGGGAACGAAATGGAAATGGACCGATCAACATCAATATCATTTTGACCGAGTAAAAGCATTATTCACGCATGATATGTTTGTTATGCACCCTCGGAGGGATTTACCATATGTTTTGTATACGGATGCCTCCACCACTAGTTTGGGAGCCATATTGTTTCAACAGTACGGAAATGAATTACGCCCCGTAACAATGGCGAGTAAAAAACTTACACCCACACAATCCCGTTATACAACAACCGAGATTGAATTGATGAGTATAATTTGGAGTCTTGAAAAATGGAGGTCATATTTGCGTGGTGCGAAGGTACACATTATGACTGACCATAAGGCTTTGAGATATTTAATGACGTGTCGATTCTTGAACGCGCGACTTACACGCTGGTCGTTAGCAATCCAAGATTATGATTTGACTTTCGGATATATCAAAGGTTCTCACAACGTCGCAGCTGATGCACTTAGCCGGATGTGTGAATCAGATGATAGACCATCACACGAGTTAATTATCAATATAATTCTCGCACGAAAACCAACACCTGAACTCATGCGACGGATTAAAGACATTGCAAACGAACAACGACTTGACGAAAAACTGAACTCTATTATCCTTTCTTTGGAATCAAAAATACCTGTAAGAGATTTCAAGATTTATGATAACATTTTGGTTAAGGGCAATAATAAAATCATGTTAACTCGATCTCTAGCTCAAGACTTGATATTAGAGATTCATGAAGTTTACGCACATATTGGTGCCCTCAAATGCAGTAGAATGATATCTGAGGAATTTTATTTTCCTGATTTGAGACATTTTGCATCCCAATTGTTAAGAACTTGTGATTCCTGTCAAAGGAATAAGAATTATACAGTAAGCAATCACCCAGAGACTCGTCCCATCATAACTGAAGGTCCGGGGGAACTATTATCCATTGATTTTTTCGGTCCATTACCTACATCAACGGGTGGAGTCAAATATATTTTTGTCATACTGGACGTGTTTACCAAGTTTATAGTATTATATGCTATACGCAAGGAGGATACGAACACTATTACAAGAAAGTTATTTGATGATTACATCCCCAATTATGGGAAACCAAGGAAAATAATAATGGATCATGGTACCCAATTCACCTCAACGCGATGGTTAAAAAGATTGCAGGAAGAAAACATCCAGGGTATTTTTGTTTCTATAAGACATCCGAGGGCAAATCCAGTAGAACGCCAAATGAAAGAGTTAGGACGTTTTTTTCGATGTTTAGTTGGTGAAAAACATAAAGCTTGGGCTAAATATGTCCCATTGATCCAATCTTGCATAAATGAGGTTCATCATGGAACTACTGAATATACTCCATATGAATTGCAGTTTGGTAAGAAACCTACTCGCATTTGGTCGGACTATTTGGTCATGCCTCGAGAACAAATTGAACATGAACAATTACTCGTATTTGCATCAAATAACCTTAAAAGTAAAGGTAACTCAAGAGCAGAAAAATACAATAATGAGAAACCATTGACTCGTTTTGAATTAGGGCAAGAAGTTTTGGCCAAAGCTTATAATGTATCTTTTGCTGAAAAAGGCATAACAGCTAAATTTCTATCACTTTATGAAGGCCCATATATGATAACAAAAATCATTGAAACATCAACGTGCGAGTTAACTGACGAAAAATCCAATACCTTCCGTGGACAATTCCATTTTTCATCCTTGAGGCCGTATTTTCGAGTAAAAGAATAAGCCGGTATTTTACCGTTTATTTTATAGATGTCTTCTGAAGCCGAGATGAAAGCTTTCAAGGAGAAAGTAAATAGTCGAATCACCAATATTGAGTTGGCAGAAGAAGAGAGATGGGAATATCTCACGGAAATGGGAGTTGAATGGACGAATTATAAGGAATTTGTAAAGAAATCTATCAAGCAAATTGAATTTCGATCAAAGGTGGCATATAATTTGGCCAAAGAAGGCGTATTTGCCACCCACAGATATGAACATCGTGATTGGATTAGGTCGTCAGATATAAATTCATTATTTAAGACTATTGGGTATTTAAAATACCAAATTAAGGAATTACAACGTAAATTGAATATAGAATATAGAGATAGGTATTACCGTAATTATAATCCTCATAGAATTCATAGATCTCGTCCACATCATAAGCGTAACTAGAATTAGGATGATTGATATTTAAGACAATGAAATAAAGCTTACCCCAATTATAAAAGGATTCGTTTTTTTATTTTTTAATTTATAGATGCCAGTATCTAAGGCACGCCGCACACGACAAAGACTGAATCGAAAATTAAAAAGGTTGAATATTCAAATCAAAAAAATTCAAGGAACAATTGAAAAATTCCAGTCCGTGATGCATGATCTTAAATCAAATTCCTCATCTATAAGTCATCGAATACCAATTCAGACGGATCAAATTACTATAAAAAAAAAAAAAACCAAGGGATCAACCATGTTTACATATCGATGAGGATATTTTAGTAATTGAGAACGATGTTTCATGGGAGTGTTTTGAAAATCTGTCTTTAGAAGATGGCCCCTCCATCCAAAAAGGAGAGGAATGCATACAAGAACAAGCTCAATAAAGAACGGAAGAAGGAGAGGAAGAATCAAGAACGGATTGATAAGGAACTGAAGGAGTTGAAGGATGCATTGAAACAATCTGAGTTGTACGCGTCAAATCTTGAAGTTGAGAATGACAGAAACAAGTTGAAAATTCAAGCCCTAGAATCTTTAGTTGTCGAATTACGAAAAGAAAAGGATAATTGTTTTAGAATCTTTAATTATAAAAAATTAGTTGAATGGGAAGAAAATTTGAATAAATCTAAGAATATTAAATGAAAAATAAAGTCTGGTTAATTTTTGGTTAGAGACTTACTATCTATATCACAAATTCGTTGCATTTAATTGTGGGTTCAGAGTCCCACCAGGATTAAGAAGAGTTATTTTCAAATAATTACTTGTTTTTTTTCTATCATCAAGATCAAATTTTTAGTGAAGGATACCTTAGTATAATTACGAAGATTACTGGTTTTTTTTAATTTTAATTCCAACTGAAATCTTGTAGTCAAAGTTTGTAATGCTATTATTTTCGGATTAATTTTCACATGGTTCGATGATCTGCCGCGAAAGTCTTTCCCCTTTTTGAAAAAAAATTATTTTCATTAACATTCTAAAGAATTCCAAATTCCAATAATTTGGGGGAACTATGTAAGGTACAGAATCTCGCTAAAAATTAAAAGTTTTGAAAATATAAGTTCAGTCGCTCTCCAGAGCTAATTCTCTCAAGCAGATCAACCATGTGAGTAGAATCAGCATGCAATAGTCTCTTGTAATTAGTATATTAATCACTAATTGGGTAAAATGGTAATGATGAAAAAGTGTATTAACTGATATGCTAAATAACATAGCTATAACACATATATATATATTTACATATTGCTTTGCGCCTCGCACCGATATATGTTTGATGAACTATATCTATTTTTCCATCTCTACCTCTATCGCTCACCTACGTATAATACATAAGCGCAAATACATACATCTCTATTCAAAGAATAAAAGTTGCGCGAACTAATAAGCAGCATGCATGAATTTCGCGTGTCTACGCAGCCGCTAAGATCGAGCCGCCAAATTTACGTAAAGTGGGGAATGACGAGAGCTGGATGTATCGTCAGCAACGGGGGCCGAGGTGCCAAGTACTTCTGTCGGATACACTTATCCTATAGGTAGTCCAGGACCATAGCGCAGCCCCAGGAGTCAGTCTGAGACCCGGACGCACATCAAAATTTTCGCTTGGCCCGTCCCCGCTCGTCATTTCCCAAATAGAATTTATTTGAGAAATTGCGCTCTATTTTTCTTGACGAAAAGTAAGTTTAATATGAATTCCCTTTTTTTGCGTGATGATATATAAATATATTTTTTTTTGAAACTATCGCTATGCAATCCTGATCGATTGTAAGCGTGGTGGATCCCCCTTGCAGACCCTTAATTCTATGCAGCCTTATGCCAAAGGTTAGTAGGGTTAAGAACTTGCGAAGAAATCCTGTCGTGCATCCGCGAAGTAGGGAAAACTGTGAACCCCATACCTGAGCTGAACACGAGCCCGGAAATTTAGCACGTATATTCATATATCATATAGTTACTTGGTTATTTGGACTAAGAAAAATTATCTAACGTTTCTTTCATTAAACGTGCTGGATTTCCAGTCCGATTTTCTAAGATCGGACACTGACCAAGGCGAACGGCAGCATACCTCAGGGTGACACAGTCGTAAAATAAACGAACATTTTTTGGTTAGGTTTTTCTTTTCTTAAATTTCAAATACGCGAGCGAGCGAGGAAATTAGCTAAAATCATTCGTCTATTAGAGACGCACACACATCAAGAGTGTGAAAGTCATTTATCCCGCATACTTGCGATGTATGCCAATTAGGGTGACAATTTTATAAAAACAGCTCATAGATGGCTATTTTTCTTATATGTTCACAGATATATTCATTATATGATTTTTGAGAGGCAAAGTGCACCAATAGACTGGGTCAATAAATATCATACAGCAAAGCAGCAAGATTGAGCTCGAAACGAGCAGATTTTCTTTGTACGCGGCCTACAAGCCGTGGGATTGAGATGTATAGAATCAAATCAATATTTCTCTATCATTTAACTCAAGTATTAAAATTACGATAAAAATATATAGTATTATTGTTTTACCCGAATTTTCATGAATTATTATTCAAAGAAAAAAAATCCCTTTCAATACCCACATTTCCAATATCAGATTTGACGATATTTCAAGTTGATAAAATTGAGGTATAAAATTTTAGAATCGTTGAAATAACAATTGTTTCGAGTAAGGTAACTCATTATCTTATGGAAAGCACTGAGAAACAAATTTTTATATCACACAGATCGTTACAAAAGTAAAACGATCCATTAACATTTTTATACTCAGAAAAGCCGACTTTATGATCATAAAATGATCATATAAAATCATTAGATCATATTATCATATTTTAAACCATCCAATCGAGTAACAGCGTTAATTATCTGTAAAATTAGCAGAGTAACGATTAAATTGGTTAAGAATTGATCGATTGGGGTCATGTTAACCTATTTAATCGATTAGAAAAGTCAAAATTGTAAGGTAGAATTTTGTATGTTTTTTTGACTGGATAAATTTGACAACAACGGCTTATTATTTCATTTTTTTTATATGTGATATTATTTATAAATCATTCAAAACCGTACCATATCAATCAATCAAAGAAGAGAATCTTATCCCCGGTTATATTATTGAAGAGCAGTTGCAGAAGTTACGTGAGTACTTAATTATAAGCTACCCCAAGTAAGTAACTAAATGTGCAAATTGAGAGTCTGCACATCATCTGCGTATCTCTTTTATTTTTCTCAATAAAATCCGATACTTACATGGAATGGATTGATTTCATTACGATTTGATGACCTCTGCAATTTTGACTCAACTTGAGTTACTCACCATCTCTTTTGATTACGAGTAATTCCGTGCGAAAGCGGACCACGAATTGCAAACATGTTTCAGACTGTTTTTCCGACATTTTTAATTGATTCTGTGGTCCAAAAAATGAACTTTTCACCCTCTATGGGGTGAAAAAAAAAATTTTGTTTCCGTGGGGAATATCTTTGTGATAGTGTTTTTAGGAGGAAATACCAATCTTTTTTCAGTAAAATGGCTGTAGTTTCGACTTGAGGTAAGATACGACCACGCAAATAGTGGCATTCGAAAGGTCTTCCAAAAATCTATCGGAATATGTTTCGAAAAATTTTTTTTGAGGCTACGGACGCCCCCTATGAGCAAAAAGGTGAAAAACAGAAAAAATTCATTTCCTCAAAAACCTAATTTTTTAAAAACCTGGAAATCGATATTTCGATGTGAAATTGCGTGTTATTCCAGGAAAAAGTGGTCCCGACCTGTGTTTTTGGGTTCTACGCTGATTTTTCACGTTTTATCAATATTCTCAGCCTTTTCGGTTGAAAAATGAATTTTTCTGCGCATGCGCAGGAATTTGGACTGCTGAAACCAATTCCATTGAAAAGCTAAGGAAATTTCCTTCAAAATGACTACTTGGCGAAGTCAATTTCATCTACTTGGCCCAAAGTTACATCACATTAATGATGAAGCATCCTCAAGAGGGGTGTAAATGCAGATCTTGCACGAATTTCCCATTACTATCGTGACTCGAGTAGAAGTGTCATCATTTTTTAGACCTTCTAACTTTGGTCCCAGTACATCGAATCGAATTCACCAAGTATAGTCATTTTGAAGGAAATTTCCTTGGCTTCTCAATGGAATTGGTTTCAGCAGTCTAAATTCCTGCGCATGCGCAGAAAAATTCATTTTTCAACCGAGAAGGCTGAGGATATTGATAAAACGTAAAAAAAACAGCGTAGAACCCAAAAACACAGATCGGGACCACTTTTTTCTGGAAGAACATGCAATTTCACATCGGAATATGGATTTCCAGATTTTTAGAAAATTAGGTTTTTGAGGAAATGAATTTTTTCTGTTTTTCACCTTTTTGCTCATAGGGGGCGTCCGTAGCCTCAAAAGAAATTTTTCGAAACATATTTCGATAGATTCATGAAAGACCTTTCGAATGCCACTATTTGCGTGGTCGTATCTTACCTCAGGTCGGAACTACACCCACTTTACTGAAAAAAAATTGGTATTTCTTCCTAAAAACACTATTACAGAGATATTCCCCACGGAAACAAAATTTTTTTTTTCATCCCATAGAGGGTGAAAAGTTCATCCTTTGGACCATAGAATCGATTGAGGATAGTGGAAAAACAATCTGAGATATGTCTGCAATTCGTGGTCCGCTTTCGCGCGGAATTACTCTTACGAAATGTATTGAACATGATACTTTATCCAGACCAATGAAAAAAAAATCGGGAGCAATATGAAAATTCAATCCCGCATCAATTGTTCTTGTTTGAAAGTCAGTAGAGATGTTGAGTAACTCAAGTTGAGTCAAAATTGCAGAGGTCATCAAATCGTAATGAAATCAATTCATTCCAATGAGTTCCACGCTCAGATTTCGGAAAACCATTACTCAATATGTATTCCCTGATCTCATAGCTCTCAAGGATTGAAATTAATATTTTTCAATCTCTTCCTATTCGTTTCATGTCTAGTTTCCGCTAAATAATTAATCGACATGTTTTTCTTGATCTTATGACCTTCAAGAGTTGAAATTCATATTTTGACCCCAGATGTAGTGATAGGGGAAAAGGATGGCCATACTCGCGAAGTTACACTTTTGGAAAAAGTAAAGTGGGAAGGGGGGGAAGATTTCAACACTTGGCTGTGGTAATGATTGAAAATTCTCGAATTGACAAATATAAGCTGTGAATAGTGGCATGTAGGCAATCCCCAAAAATTCCTTTATACCTGATCCATGAGAACCATCTCTTAATATGCAGCAGTGTGATAAATTTCAAGATGAATTATTCCTAGCTATAAGCAAAGAATTCTGGAGTAGTACAATTTTGTGTTTTGAAAATCAAAATTTGGATTTAGTTCATGAAATTTGACTTGAATGCATGCAAATATTCCCAACTCCACCTGTAATGGTGCTGTCAAGATAAAGTTCTCAGGTGATGAGAAATATCTGAATTGTAAAAATTCCCCACACGAGTTGGTTCACTCGCTCCTTACGAAGAAATAATGCTAACTATCAAAGCGACTGAGTAATCTGTGACGAACAAATGAAACGTAGAATCATGGCAATACATCTGTTCTCCAACATTATCTGAAAACCAAAAACTAGAATTATGGACTTGGACATCGGTAACTTGTGATTTTTAAGAACTTGGAGTGAACTATCACGCGTGAACTCACTTTAAGAATGAAAATTCACTACCATTATGTGAGAAGTACTTGGATTCCGGATAAAATTATCCCCAAAGTACATTCAGATGAATGCATGGATCCACTTCCTACATTAAATGACTTTTCAACAGAGTTTTCCCAAGTTGCATTTTCAAATTTGCACCAAAAGCGTAAATGTGCTATGACACTTTGATGAAGCAGATGAATTATGTACAATAACTTTCTAGACCTATTTAGAAATGACCTATGCCAGCTACTTTCTAATCAAGTCTCTAGCGAGAGTTTGAGTGGCAGGTCAAGACAGTAAAGACCCATATGACCATGAATAAGAGTCTAACAGAGACTATTGGATAAGAGTGAAACACAATGGTAATGATATTACACAAAAATTACTGGAGCAGCACCAGAGATCACCGCACATCACAACAACTGTTTATGGGCAGTCGCTCATCAGCACTGACTAGTCTCACAACATCTAAATGTGAGAGACAATCCCTCTTGTGTTAAAGATGAATAAGTTTTTGGTGCTATACGGAATGCAGCTTGAAAGATACTTCTGTGGCTGCAATCTCATTCTTCAACTAGAGTAGATTATGAAGACTTCTTAGAGTTACACAATTTATAGCTCCAGAGTTGGGTCTGTCTCAAGTGGAAACTGAGAGTCAATATACGTTTATAATGTAGATTGATACTGGCACCCACACTTCCTTGAGATCAAATCCCAAATCTTCCAGATATAGATTGGAGAATATTCTTTTGACACTACTGCACAAAAGCGAGAATGCCACATATTTCTTAGCCTTTGCCCCATCATGTTTAAATCGCACTACAAACAAGATACCACACATCATGTGCCTCTTTTACTTGTGGACCAACAATCACGATTGGCATCGATTGGCATTCAAAATCTTCCCTGTTACATACTCATGCTGTACTCGTCAGTACTGGTACTCGTGCTGGAAGTGAACACTCTCGGTTCTCGGTTCTGAATAAAGTATAAATCGTCTGCTACAGCCTGCAAGTGTGAGATACTTATGGGTCGCTCGTTCACGCGCACAAGGCTGATTCGTATCTCACCGATGCATGTCGACTCCGAGATGAGTCGAATCTCGAAAGTGACGGGAGACGAAAATCCACGCCGAATTTCGTCGGGCAGGGTCCTAATTTTCGAGGTCGGAAAACAAAGCTGTTAGATGCTATTCCGGCAGAACAAGCTAGTATTTGGTTAGAAATATGACCAAGCTCGCGGTTATTGGGGTGCATCGTGGCTGGTACCCACTAAAATCCACAATAATCTATGATCGAGGGAGAGCGAGAGGTTGAAAAACCCCAACTTGGTGTATATAAGGCAAGGCAGCGCTGCGAGTTTTTTTTCTTATATACTCGCGAGCAAGGCGCTACCGCGCCTTTTGATTTTCAGAAATAAAAGAGAATGGTTTTTCGGGAAAGCAATGTTTTTGTGATTTCGGCTTTTTTCTCGACAATAGTGTTTGTCACCTCAAAATCAAATTCTAGGAAAGCATTTCGATGGATTTTTTGAAGACCTTTTGAATGCCGTGAACCACGTGTCTCTATCTGCAAACAAACTCGACTTATTCGCATTCTAGTGAGAAAAAGTTGCTGGAATTTGGAGAAAAAGGATTTTACATCATTTTCAAAAATTCTCGTCATGGGCCCAAAAGAATTTTTCTGGACCTCACAGTAAATTGGAAGTCCATGTTTTAGACCATAGAATCAATTAAAAATACTTGGAAAAAGACCCGAGACATGACCCTTTATCGTCGGTCTGTTTCGCGTGTGATTACTCATATGCTCCCATCTGGACTGATGTGCAATAATCTGTGTGAAAGTACTCCCCGAAATACCCCTAAGTACGTGTAAGAAGTTGTGGGGCCGAGCCTTGAGCCAGGAGCGACCTGTAAGTTCTATTTACTGTGTCAAAAACGTGCATTATTTCGGTTATTTGGGCGTACGCAACCGAGAGCATGGTTTGAATTGTTCTGGCTCACAAATGAGATAATGGGCTAGAACGAGGATCCAAGCATACTAATCCGACTCAAAATTACCATCTCAACACTATTCCGCAGTCAATTTTGACCTATAGAATCATCTCTCTGTCCCAAAAGAATTTAGACTCTGTTGACTGTTTCGGACACCGTTGAGGCATTAGACGACGTTCCAGAGCTGGACTGACCTCAGATTTGTATTCAGATAGCCATTTCGAGTCGGAAAAGTATGCTTGAATCCTCGCTCTAGCCCATTATCTCATTTGTGATCCAGAACAAGTCAAATCATGCTCTCGGTTGCGTACGCCCAAATAGCCAAAATAATGCCTATTTTTGACACGGTGAATAGAACCTACAGGTCGCTCCTGGTTCAAGGTTCGGCCCCACAACTTCTTACACGTACTTAAGGGTACTTTGGGGAGTACTTTCACACAGATTAATGCACATCAGTCCAGATGGGAGCATATGTGACCGTGGTCAAAGATGCCATCTTTGCTAAAACGACGGAATGCGGTATTGTGTAATGCTCGGCAAAAAAATTAAAAAAAAAAAACCTCCACCAAATTTTTTCCACTGAAAGTAGATGTCTCAAAGAACATTCTCGCACAAGTTTGGTGGAAAAAAATTGAGACATATATTTGGATTCAAGTCCTGAATTTTCGACTTTTTCGAAAATAGCTCAATTTGTACCGACGGAAGCTCCAACAAAAAGTGTGATAATTGACTTTTACAAGTAGGCAAATTGTAGGTCTTTCCAAGACCTTTGAAATGACCACTGATGAGAGTCAATTATTTCCTCTCTAGTTGGATCTAGGTCGCCCACAAGATGACGCAGAAATTGCTAAAATTTTGTTCTCAATGAATAGCTTGCAGAAGTCGCCAGGCCGACTTATTCGTCTGGGACAATTTTTTTCTGAGAAGTATTTTCTCTTAAAGAGAAAAATGCGTCCAAGTACGTTGAAGAATTTTTGATCCTGTTGGAACTATGAATTTTTTTAAATAGACTAAAGGAGGGCCTAAAATGGCTCTTTTATGGGCCCTAGGGCCTACGGGGGGCCGAAAAAATGTGGAAAAATTTTTTTCGTACTATTTGAACATAGTACTAATAGAAGAAAATTTTTGCAGATTTTTCCCAGACCCTCCCTGGTGATGGTTTTGTCCAGCTTGCTCCATAATGAGTCATATGGGTTCAGATAGGAATTTTTGCCTCACCAAAGGGGCATTCGAATGATAGTGGTTTGCTCTGCACCCATAACTCATTGCTATCGTTTCTCGATGAAATAGAGATGGAAGAACCATGACCTCGATTTACTCTTATAAAAATGTTAGAAATATTCTCCTCCATTCTTCATCCCGATTCTTGAATTATTCTCATTTTCTGAATTCTACGCATGTTCATACATTGGCGTCGGAAATCAGTGGATGGAAGACGCATTCTACCGGTGAAAGAGTAACTAAACGTGAATTCGTCCCTAAACGGCTTTGTTATCACAGATCTATAAGTGTCAAGGTATCGAAAACAACTCAATTCTTCTACTAGTTGCCCAAAATTTAGAAGTTGTACTCTTTCGGAGAACTTTGGTCGAGGATTTTCATGTCTACATGGAAATATTTCGATTTCTGTATTCTTCCACTCTGAGGAACCGAGTACCGTAAGCCAGGGTAACTTAAGAACATATTTTGACTTGGAAGTTGAATTTCACTACGATGCGAGGTTATTTTCAAACTTCGCAGTATATTTAACATGGTGTAGCTACTCTTTTCTAACCTTGAGTTATTTCGCAGGTCATCACAGAGTACGGGGTGCATATCCAATCTGGAACTGCTAGCCCACGCAGATCGCGCGATTATAGTTGCATCAGATAACTGTCCCAAATCAGAATTATTCATCTTATATTGAAAATTTGGACGTTACTCTCCCAAAGAACCCATATGCGGGACAGAACGGGTATGCTTCCAATCAAAATTTGGAGGTCATCGTTTTTTGTGCTGAAGACAACTCTCAATGGGGTTTGGAGTGAAATCAGGGCAACTCGATACCGAGTGAGTTGCGATCAGAAAAAGGAGTGAGATTTTTCACTCGGGGAATCAGACTAGGCCAAATTGTGTCATACGGGTAGCCACGGGTACACGAGACCCCACGGGTGAACAGCCCCACGGCAGACTGGGCCAAATTGGGTCGCACGGGTAGACACGGGTAAACGGAACAACGAGGGTAAACCGCCTCACGCCAGACTGGGCCGAATTGGGTCGCACGGGTAGACACGGGTACACGGGACAACGCAGGTAAACCGCCTCACGCGAGACTGGGCCAAATTGAGTCGCACGAGTAGACACGGGTACACGGGACAACGCGGGTAAATTGCCTCACGCGAAATTGGGCCAAATTGGGTCGCACGGGTAGACACGGGTACACGGTACAACGCGGGTAAACCGCCTCACCAGAAACTGGGCCAAATTGGGTAGCACGGATAGACACGGGTACACGGGATAACGCGGGTAAACCGCCTCACGCCAGACTGGGCCAAATTGGGTCGCACGGGTAGACACGGGTACACGGGACAACGCGGGTAAATCGCCTCACGCGAGACTCGGCAAAATTGGGTCGCACGGGTAGACACGGGTACACGGGACAACGCGGGTAAGAAGCCCCACGCCAGACTGGGCCATATTGAGTCACACGGGTAGACACGGGTACACGGGACCCCACGGAAGAACCGCCCCACGCCAGATTGAGCCATATTGAGTCGCACGGGTAGACACGGGTACACGGGAAAACCCGGGTAAACCGCCTCACGCGAAACTGGGCCAAATTGGGTCGCACGGGTAGACACGGGTACACGGGACAACGCGGGTAAGAAGCCCCACGCCAGACTGGGCCATATTAGGTCGCACGGGTAGACACGGGAAACTACTTAAACCTACATTCATTCGGTCCGCGCGGGAATGCACGGGTACAGAGCTTGCAGCTGCACGTGAGATCCACGGGTCCCCTCCGGTCGAGCTTGCGGACGTCAAAATGTCGAAGGGTAGCACACGGGAATGCGAGTATTCTACCCCGATTCCCGTGCACTCTACACGGGAACCCGTGAAAAAGAGCTGCGGATAGCCTTTTTCTTAAAAATACGGTTTCCTCTACCATTCATATGAGATATGTACACTTCGTGCATGAGTACACCGAATCACACTTAGGTTGACTCATCTGTCACAGATACGAGATTCACAATGATGTTGAGGATAATGACGACACTTCTTCACGTAGAAACCGATTCATGATGCCACAAACGTTGAGAATGATGACGACTCCTCTTACGTAGAAGACTATTCATGACGCCACAAGGAGAATCGACAGAATGATGATGAGGCGTTTGGATATATGACGACACGTCTCACGTGGAAGAAGACTTAAGAAGACACAAGGGCGGATATACGGAATAATGATGATGTTTGGGATTTGACTTACATCCTCTGCCGGAACTCCAACCTAATCAATCCATAGTCGTTGAAATACCGTTTCCTCTACCATTTATATGAGATATGCGCACTTCGTGAATGAGTACTTCGGAGCTGACGACTTCTCTTACGTAGAAGACGATTTATGACGCCACAAGGAGGATTGACAGAATGATGTTGACGCGATTGGAATCATGACGATACTTCTCACGTGGAAGACGACCTGAGACGACACCAGGGCGGATATACGAAATCATGATGATGTTTGGGATTTGACTTCCATCCTCTGCCGGAACTCCAACCTAATCGATCCATAATCGTTGAAACTACGGTTTCCTCTACCATTTATATGAGATATGCGCACTTTATGCATGAGTACACCGAATCACACTTAGGATGACTCAGCTGTCACAGATATGACATTTACAGAGATGTTGGGAATTATGATGACACTCCTTCACGTAGGAACCGATCTATGATGATACAAACGTTGGAATTATGATGACTCCCCTTACGTAGAAGATAATTTATGACGCGACAAGAAGAATTGACAGAATGATGATGATTGGTTTGGAATTATGACGACACATCTCACGTGGAAGACGACTTAACACGACACAAGGGCGGAAATACGGAATAATGATGATGCTTGGGATTTGATTTTCATCCTCTGCCAGAACTTCAACCTAATGAATCCATAGACGTTAAAATATGGTTTCCTCTACCATTTATATGAAATATGCGCACTCCGTGCATGAGTACTTCAAAGCTGACGACTCCTGTTACGTAGAAGACGATTCATGACGCCACAAGGAGAATCGACAGAATGATGTTGACGCGTTTGGAATCATGATGATACTTCTCACGTGGAAGAGGACTCGAGACGACACCAGGGTGGATATATGGAATGATGATGATGCTTGGGATTTGACTTCCATCCTCCGCCGGAACTCCAACCTAATCGATCCATAATCGTTGAAACTACGGTTTCCTCTACCATTTATATGAGATATGCGCACTTTATGCATGAGTACACCGAAGCACACTTGGGATGACTCAGCTGTCACAGATACGAGATTCACAATGATGTTGAGGATAATGATCACACTTCTTCACGTAGAAACCGATTCATGATGCCACAAACGTTGAGAATGATGACGACTCCTTTTACGTAGAAGACTATTCATGACGCCACAAGGAGAATCGACAGAATGATGATGAGGCGTTTGGATATATGACGACACGTCTCACGTGGAAGAAGACTTAAGACGACACAAGGGCGGATATACGGAATAATGATGATGCTTGGGATTTGACTTACATCCTCTGCCAGAACTCCAACCTAATCAATCCATAGTCGTTCAAATACCGTTTCCTCTACCATTGATATGAGATATGCGCACTTCGTGAATGAGTACTTCGGAGCTGACGACTTCTCTTACGTAGAAGAAGATTTATGACGCCACAAGGAGGATTGACAGAATGATGTTGACGCGATTGGAATCATGACGATACTTCTCACGTGGAAGACGACCTGAGACGACACCAGGGCGGATATACGAAATCATGATGATGTTGGGATTTGACTTCCATCCTCTGCCGGAACTACAACCTTATCAATCCTTAGTCGCTATAATACGGTTCCCTGTACCATTTATGTGAGATATGCTCACTTCGTGCATGAGTACACCGAAGCACACTTAGGATAACTTAGCTGTCACAGATACGATATTCACGAGAATGTTGGGAATCATGACGACACTTCTCCACGTAGAAATCGATTCATGATGCCACAAACGTTTAGAATCATGACGGATCCTCTTTCGTTGGAGACGATTCATGACGCCAGAAGGAGAATCTACAGAATGATGATGATGCGTTTGGAATCATAACGACACCTCTTACGTGGAAGAAGACTTGAGACCACACAAGGGCGGATATACGGGATAATGATGATGCTGGGGATTTGGCTTTCATCCCACACAGCATGGGAATATTTCAAGAAAATATTTCACTGGAATATTTCAATGGAATCTTTCAGAAATCTTCCAGGAATATTTCAGGAAATATTTCATAATATTCCGTTGGAATATTCCATAGCAATCCCCCAGGAAGCTCCCAGAAATATTCCATGAAATATTACGAACAATCTTTCAGAAACCTTACGGTGAAAGATTTCTGAAAGGTTTCTGAAAGATTTCAGTGCAACATTCCAAAAGTTTGACTTGGAAATATTTGACACTTTTCCAGCAACCTTGCACTGGAAGGTCTTCGGGAGGTCTTTGGGAGCTTCCTGGAAAATTTTTGAGAGGTTTCTGAGAGCTTCCTCGATAAGATTTCAGTGCAATATTTGCGAAACATCATCTTCAAACATTCTTGCAATATTCCTGACAATCTTTCAGCAATATTGATTCGGAGAAATCCTCAAGAGGTTTTCCAATATATAGTCCTTTGAAAAATTTTTGCAATATCCCAAAAGTATGGCTTTCATATATTTCATCAATTGACAATTTCTCAGCAATTGTGATGGAGAAAATTCTTGAAAGATTTCTAAAAGCTTTCTGAAAGATTCCAGTGCAATATTCTAGCGATATCACTTCAAAATATCCCTGCAATATTCTACAAACAACATTCCAGCAATCCTGGTCCGGAAGATTTTTGGAAGATTCCTGAAAGATTACTGAAAGATTCCAGTGTAATATTGCAAAAAAATGACTTTTGAATATTTCTGCAATATTGCACGACAACATCCAAGCAATCTTGCATCGGAAGATTTTCGATAAAGTTCCTGAAAGCTTTGTGGAACACTGTTGATCGGTACCTAAGTGCTTTTCCAAAGATCCCAGTGCAATACTCCAAAAACATCTTATTATGCCTGCGATGATCCACTGGCAGTCTGTCTTCAATTTCCTCCCAATAAAATATTCGGGCCAAGTTCGTGGAGGTTTGCTGAAAGATTCCAGTGGATCTTCCAAAAGTAGTATTCCGAAGTTGTTCTCAAAAATTTCATTGTAAATATTCCAGCAATCTTATTCCGAACGATTTTTGAATGCTTTCTGACAGATTTCAGTGGAATATAATGTTTCGTGAATCTCATCATCTCCATATATTCCTGCTGTACTGTGAGAATCTTTGGGAAGATACCAGAAAGGTTATCCAGTGCAATATGCAATTGATATTTCAGAAAGATTTCAGTGCAATATTCCATAAATATCTTTCTGAAATATTTGTGCAATATCTGGTTGAGTCCAGATCACATATGCCTCCACGATATGCTCAGGTTATCAAGTGATCTGGGTTCTCAGGCTCTTGAACAATAACCGAAATTATTAATAACCGTATGGAGGCTTAGAATGGGAGTCCTGAAAGGTCGATCCTCTTCAAGCTCAGAAGAGTATTTCTGAGACGAAAATGCATCGCTATAATTAGATTTCAAGGTGCTGAATTTATCCAACTATATACTGTGGCTCCGCGAGGGTTAGTTCATCATTCATAGCCAGACATCTTGAGTATTCCAAAATTCTTCTAATGAGCAAATTTGGCGTTATTGGGATCTTTTACTAATTCGATCCTCTGGTGAATAATTCTCGAGGATCTCGTCCTGGGAAGCCACTCGAAGCTGGTCAGGTCAGGTTAGCAAGTCAGTGCCAGTCATAGACATGTGCCAGTCAGTGCCGTGCAGCATCGTGCGGGACCAATCTCTGCACGCCGAGCTGAATATCATCAACTTGTGTTCTTCGTGGCGAGTCGTGTATAAAGGGAATTTCCATGTATTTCCCAACGTTTCCTTGTTACTCATCTCGTAGTGATGCATCAAGTATTGTCAACCTTATGGAAAACTTTACGAACTTGCGGTCTTACAGTTTTCAAGTGACCGGCATGAGCAACCATAACCTATGCCCTCGTTGTCGGAACTTTCTTAACCCATAGAGCTGATCTGTATTCGTTGCTGATACCTTGTAGATCAGATGAGTATTTCTGCCCAATAATCTTTTTGAGTGTTAGTGAGCAAAGAGCTAGACACTTTGTGTTCAGTCAAAGATATATTTGCAGGAAAATGGGTGAGAGCAAATGGACGAAATGCTATTTAAAGCAGGATCACTGATGACATCATCATTTGTACATGACAATGGTCATCAAGAATGGCGATTGCATAGACATTCTTAAGCGTTCGTTGACAGTATTTGTAATGAAACAAAGAGACATCTTTTGATCTTAAGCGTATGTTTGTGCAGCATCTGTATACCCAGGCTATGTTCAAGGTCCTTCCTTGATGGACGTATTGGATAACCAATCAATGGGATTCTGATATCAGTAACAGTATCAATTGAACACCCTATGAGAGCTTGGAGTATTTCAGCCATCAGATTAAGTAAAACATTAGGTAACCATACAATCCTTTGGATGGAAACGAAGTAGAGTTTTGGGGATCATAACTTTCAGATTTCAACTTAATATGACCATGAACAGACAACTTTTCTAAGAGAATATTCACAAGAATCGAATGGAAAAATTCCTCATCAAACAAAATTATATTGGAGACTTTGCTGTGAAACTTTGCATTGGTTTCTCGTCTCACTTTTAAACCCTCCATACAGTTATGAATCCTCCATCTATCCCACGTGGAATCCTGGTTTGTTTTGTTGAAGCTGATCTCACCAAATTCTTCATTGAGGATGAGATGAACGAATCCAAAGTAAGATTAGTTTTCAGAGAGAATGACTCTATTACCGTGCACTAATATTTCCATTTAATATAGAAAAGTTTTGTTTGAACCGAGGTTGTCAGTCCTACCAATTTGAACAATGAATTAGTTCTGAACTAATGAAAGCACACTGTGAATACACTTTACATTGTTCATTCTACTCAGATGACAACTGTTGAGTTGAGAACAAAATTAGGTGATACTCGCTGGCTCTTGTTTCAGATCAGACATGAGATGATACTTCTCACTCAGAGGTCTTTCTAGCCCGGTTCCTCAAGGAAACTACAATAAATTTACTACTAAGCTATTGGTAGGAGATTTCAGGAAACATAACTCTACTGTGAGGAATCCCATGAAATTTTTCAGGAACCCAGATGGAACATGATTGAATCTTCAGAGAAAAAGGAAACTTGTGAGACATTCGAACAATACGCTGATTTCTCACTTGTCTCCAATTTGGAGTAACCAAACGTCCCTTTTTTTCGAATGCTATTTTTTTGAGCCTCTGATGGTAAGTTTAGCGTGAGTTCTGGAAAGAGTACAGAATGATGATGATGCGTTTGGAATCATAACGACACCTCTTACGTGGAAGAAGACTTGAGACGACACAAGGGCGGATATACGGAAAATGATGATGCTTGGGATTTGACTTCCATCCTCTGCCGGAACTCCAACCTAATCGATCCATAAGCGTTGGGAATACGGTTTCCTCCACCATTCATATGAGATATGTACACTTCTTGCATGAATTCACCGAATCACACTTAGGATGACTCAGCTGTCACAGATATGACATTTACAGAGATGTCGGGAATTATGATGACACTCCTTCACGTAGAAACCGATCTATGATGATACAAACGTTTGGAATCATGACGACTCCCTTTACGTAGAAGATAATTTATGACGCCACAAGAAGAATTGACAGAATGATGATGATCCGTTTGGAATTATGACGACACTTCTCACGTGAAGGAAGACTTAAGATGACACAAGGGCGGATATACGTGATATTGATGATGCTTGGGATTTGACTTTCATCCCCTGCCAGAACCCCAACCTGAGCAATCCATAGTCGTTAAAAATACGGTTCCCTCTACCATCTATATGAGATATGCGAACTTCGTGCATAACTACACCGAAGCACACTCAGGATGACTGAGCTGTTACAGATACGAGATTCACAAAGATGTTGAGGATAATGATAACACTTTTTTACGTAGAAACCGATTCATGATGCCACAAACGTTGAGAATGATGACGACTCCTCTTACGTAGAAGACTATTCATGACGCCACAAGGAGAATCGACAGAATGATGATGAGGCGTTTGGATATATGACGACATGTCTCACGTGGAAGAAGACTTAAGACGACACAAGGGCGGATATACGGAATAATGATGATGCTTGGGATTTGACTTTCATCCTCTGCCAGAACTCCAACCCAATCAATCCATAGTCGTTGGAATACCGTTTCCTCTACCATTTATATGAGATATGCGCACTTCGTGAATGGGTACTTCGAAGCTGACGACTTCTCTCACGTAGAAGACGATTTATGACGCCACAAGGAGGATTGACAGAATGATGTTGACGCGATTGGAATCATGACGATACTTCTCACGTGGAAGACGACCTGAGACGACACCAGGGCGGATATACGAAATCATGATGATGTTTGGGATTTGACTTCCATCCTCTGCCGGAACTTCAACCTTATCAATCCTTAGTCGCATCAATACGGTTCCCTGTACCATTTATGTGAGATATGCTCACTTCGTGCATGAGTACACCGAAGCACTTTTAGGATAACTTAGCTGTCACAGATATGACATCCACGAGAATGTTGGGAATTCTGATGACACTTCTTTACGTTGAAACCGATTTATGATGCCACAAGCGTTCAGAATTATGACGACTTCTCTTACGTAGAAGACGATTTATGACGCCACAAGGAGGATTGACAGAATGATGTTGACGCGATTGGAACCATGACGATACTTCTCACGTGGAAGACGACCTAAGACGACACCAGGGAGGATATACGAAATCATGATGATGTTTGGGATTTGACTTCCATCCTCTGCCGGAACTTCAACCTTATCAATCCTTAGTCGCTATGATACGGTTCCCTGTACCATTTATGTGAGATATGCTTACTTCGTGCATGAGTACACCGAAGTACACTTAGGATAACTTAGCTGTCACAGATACGACATTCACAAGAATGTTGGGAATTCTGATGACACTTCTTTACGTAGAAACCGATTTATGATGCCACAAGCGTTCAGAATTATGACGACTCCCCTTACGTAGAAGACAATTGATGACGCCACAAGGAGGATTGACAGAATGATGTTGACGCGATTGGAATCATGACGATACTTCTCACGTGGAAGACGACCTGAGACGACACCAGGGCGGATATACGAAATCATGATGATGTTTGGGATTTGACTTCCATCTTCTGCCGGAACTTCAACCTTATCAATCCTTAGTCGCTATAATACGGTTCCCTGTACCATTTATGTGAGATATGCTCACTTCGTGCATGAGTACACCGAAGTACACTCAGGATAACTTAGCTGTCACAGATACGACATTCACGAGAATGTTGGGAATTCTGATGACACTTTTTTACGTAGAAACCGATTTATGATGCCACAAGCGTTCAGAATTATGACGACTCCCCTTACGTAGAAGACAATTGATGACGCCACGAGAAGAATTGACAGAATGATTATGACGCGTTTGGAATTATGACGACACTCCTCACGTGGAAGATGACTTAACACAACACAAGGGCGGAAATCCGGAATAATGATGATGCTTGGGATTTGACTTTCATCCTCTGCCAGAACTTCAACCCAATGAATCCATAGACGTTAAAATTTGGTTTCCTCTACCATTCATATGAAATATGCGCACTCCGTGCATGAGTACTTCGAAGCTGACGACTCCTGTTACGTAGAAGACGATTCATGACGCCACAAGGAGAATCGACATAATGATGTTGACGCGTTTGGAATCATGATGATACTTCTCACGTGGAAGAGGACTTGAGACGACACTAGGGTGGATATATGGAATAATGATGATGCTTGGGATTTGACTTCCATCCTCTGCCGGAACTCCAACCTAATCGACCCATAATCGTTGAAACTACGGTTTCCTCTACCACTTATATGAGATATGCGCACTTCATGCATTAGTACACCGAAGCACACTTGGGATGACTCAGCTGTCACAGGTACGACATTCACAAAGATGTTGGGAATTATAATGACACTTTTTTACGTAGAAACCGATTCATGATGCCACAAACGTTTAGAATTATGACGACTCCTCTTACGTAGAGGACGATTCATGACGCCACAAGGAGAATTGACAGAACGATGATGACGCGTTTGGAATTATGACGACACTTCTCACGTGAAGGAAGACTTAAGATGACACAAAGGCGGATATACGTGATATTGATGATGCTTGGGATTTGACTTTCATCCCCTGCCAGAACTCCAACCTGATCAATCCATAGTCGTTAAAAATACGGTTCCCTCTACCATGTATATGAGATATGCGCACTTCGTGAATGAGTACTTCGGAGCTGACGACTTCTCTTACGTAGAAGACGATTTATGACGCCACAAGGAGGATTGACAGAATGATGTTGAAGCGATTGGAATCATGACGATACTTCTCACGTGGAAGACGACCTGAGACGACACCAGGGCGGATATACGGAATCATGATGATGTTTGGGATTTGACTTCCATCCTCTGCCGGAACTTCAACCTTATCAATTCTTAGTCGCTATAATACGGTTCCCTGTACCATTTATGTAAAATATGCTCACTTCGTGCATGAGTACACCGAAGTACACTTAGGATAACTTAGCTGTCACAGATACGACATTCACGAGAATGTTGGGGATTCTGATGACACTTCTTTACGTAGAAACCGATTTATGATGCCACAAGCGTTCAGAATTATGACGACTCCCCTTACGTAGAAGACAATTGATGACGCCACAAGGAGGATTGACAGAATGATGTTGACGCGATTGGAATCATGACGATACTTCTCACGTGGAAGACGACCTGAGACGACACCAGGGCGGATATACGAAATCATGATGATGTTTGGGATTTGACTTCCATCCTCTGCCGGAACTTCAACCTTATCAATCCTTAGTCGCTATAATACGGTTCCCTGTACCATTCATGTGAGGTATGCTCACTTCGTGCATGAGTACACCGGAGCACACTTAGGATAACTTAGCTGTCACGGATATGACATTCACGAGAATGTTGGGAATTCTGATGACACTTCTTCACGTAGAAACCGATTTATGATGCCACAAGCGTTCAGAATTATGACGACTCCCCTTACGTAGAAGACAATTGATGACGCCACAAGAAGAATTGACAGAATGATTATGACGCGTTTGGAATTATGACGACACTTCTCACGTGGAAGATGACTTAACACAACACAAGAGCGGAAATACGGAATAATGATGATGCTTGGGATTTGACTTTCATCCTCTGCCAGAACTTCAACCCAATGAATCCATAGACGTTAAAATTTGGTTTCCTCTACCATTCATATGAAATATGAGCACTCCGTGCATGAGTACTTCGAAGCTGACGACTCCTGTCACGTAGAAGACGATTCATGACGCCACAAGGAGAATCGACATAATGATGTTGACGCGTTTGGAATCATGATGATACTTCTCACGTGGAAGAGGACTTGAGACGACACTAGGGTGGATATATGGAATAATGATGATGCTTGGGATTTGACTTCCATCCTCTGCCGGAACTCCAACCTAATCGACCCATAATCGTTGAAACTACGGTTTCCTCTACCACTCATATGAGATATGCGCACTTCATGCATTAGTACACCGAAGCACACTTGGGATGACTCAGCTGTCACAGGTACGACATTCACAAAGATGTTGGGAATTATAATGACACTTTTTTACGTAGAAACCGATTCATGATGCCACAAACGTTTAGAATTATGACGACTCCTCTTACGTAGAGGACGATTCATGACGCCACAAGGAGAATTGACAGAACGATCATGGCGCGTTTGGAATTATGACGACACTTCTCACGTGAAGGAATACTTAAGATGACACAAGGGCGGATATACGTGATATTGATGATGCTTGGGATTTGACTCCCATCCCCTGCCAGAACTCCAACCTGATCAATCCATAGTCGTTAAAAATACGGTTCCCTCTACCATGTATATGAGATATGCGCACTTCGTGAAAGAGTACTTCGGAGCTGACGACTTCTCTTACGTAGAAGACGATTTATGACGCCACAAGGAGGATTGACAGAATGATGTTGAAGCGATTGGAATCATGACGATACTTCTCACGTGGAAGATGACCTGAGACGACACCAGGGCGGATATACGGAATCATGATGATGTTTGGGATTTGACTTCCATCCTCTGCCGGAACTTCAACCTTATCAATTCTTAGTCGCTATAATACGGTTCCCTGTACCATTTATGTGAAATATGCTCACTTCGTGCATGAGTACACCGGAGTACACTTAGGATAAGTTAGCTGTCACAGATACGACATTCACGAGAATGTTGGGGATTCTGATGACACTTCTTTACGTAGAAACCGATTTATGATGCCACAAGCGTTCAGAATTATGACGACTCCCCTTACGTAGAAGACAATTGATGACGCCACAAGGAGGATTGACAGAATGATGTTGACGCGATTGGAATCATGACGATACTTCTCACGTGGAAGACGACCTGAGACGACACCAGGGCGGATATACGAAATCATGATGATGTTTGGGATTTGACTTCCATCCTCTGCCGGAACTTCAACATTATCAATCCTTAATCGCTATAATACGGTTCCCTGTACCATTCATGTGAGATATGCTCACTTCGTGCATGAGTACACCGGAGCACACTTAGGATAACTTAGCTGTCACAGATATGACATTCACGAGAATGTTGGGAATTCTGATGACACTTCTTCACGTAGAAACCGATTTATGATGCCACAAGCGTTCAGAATCATGACGACTCCCCTTACGTAGAAGACAATTGATGACGCCACAAGAAGAATTGACAGAATGATTATGACGCGTTTGGAATTATGACGGCACTTCTCACGTGGAAGATGACTTAACACAACACAAGGGCGGAAATACGGAATAATGATGATGCTTGAGATTTGACTTTCATCCTCTGCCAGAACTTCAACCCAATGAATCCATAGACGTTAAAATATGGTTTCCTCTACCATTCATATGGAATATGCGCACTCCGTGCATGAGTACTTCGAAGCTGACGACTCCTGTTACGTAGAAGTTGATTCATGACGCCACAAGGAGAATCGACAGAATGATGTTGACGCGTTTGGAATCATGATGATACTTCTCACGTGGAAGAGGACTTGAGACGACACCAGGGTGGATACATGGAATAATGATGATGCTTGGGATTTGACTTCCATCCTCTGCTGGAACTCCAACCTAATCGACCCATAATCGTTGAAACTACGGTTTCCTCTACCATTTATATGAGATATTCGCACTTCATGCATGAGTACACCGAAGCACATCTGGGATGACTCAGCTGTCACAGGTACGACATTCACAAAGATGTTGGGAATTATAATGACACTTTTTCACGTAGAAACCGATTCATGATGCCACAAACGTTTAGAATTATGACGACTCCTCTGTAACGTGGTGGGCATCAGCAGGGGGAAATTTCCTGAAAAGCTAAACCCACCCAACGCTACCTCATTTATTTGGGCCGGATCAGGTCAGGGCCAGGCACCCCGCGCCACGAAGGGCGGGACAGTGGGGCAAGTTGGGAGCACCTGAAAAACGCGAATGTATTCTGCGGACACTGGTAGAATTCGATCGACACAAATAATCACTCTCAACATTCAGAAAAATATAAACGGATTTATTGCTATTAGAAATCGCATTTCCCGACTCGCAGGTCGATAAACCTATTTACAACCCCATCTGTGGCGAAAACTGTCATCAAATCGTTCATTTGTCCAATAACTCACAGAAAATCACAATATCAAAAAGTCACTTTACAGCGGAAACACCCACGTACATTGACTCGAAATGATTCACTGCACTGTTTCGGCGGAATCACCCATATACATTGTGGGCGGAGCTAACGCGAGGGGTGGGAGCTATTTCCCCAGCCGGCGGGCCCGTCCCTCTCCAACTCTCCGCGCCTTCGTTTCCGGAAGTCAGAGTGATGACACAAAATGGCCGCTATAACGACCCGCGTGGCTCAGCATGGCCAAGACGTGCATGCGAAATTGGCACGGGGAGTTGGAGGAGCACGGTTGCGACGCGATGGGTCGGCGGACAAGAGGGACACACCGCGTCGCGAGCTGGGAAATAGGCCACCCGGTAGCCCTGGACACGACTCTCCACCCGGGGGGGGTCACGATGTGGGTGGATGCACCCGGGGGAAAACGCAATACCACTCACCGCGGTCGACGTCGTCTGGACGCACACTGATGATAGCGCTACTGCTGCGCTGTTGCTGCTCTGCTGCTGGGGCCACTTGACTGCACTGCTGCAGCTCTCTCTCCCTCTCTCGAGCCCAGTCCGGGTCACCCTCCAAAGCTGGGCACCCTGGGCGAGATGTGGTCGTGTGAGGGGCCACGTGCCAGCAGATGCTGGCACAAGTCTTGGCACTCACACCTTGTTCACACACGCACAAACTCCTGGTTCACCCGCGGCGCGATCACTGGACCCATACTGGGTCAAACTCCTGGAGCACGCGGCGAATTTAAGGGCACGATCTACAGGGAGGTCTATCTAGGCCGGCAGCCATCCCAAGATTGCCGGCCGGCGACGCGCAGCGCGGTTTCCTCTTGCCCGCGCGAGCGCCACGCCGTCCGACTCGGTGGGCTGGAAGGTGCTGCCACCACGCTGGTGGCGGGAGCCATCAGCCCGTTTGAAACGTCGTTGTCGTCTCCTTCTCGTCACCTCGGGCACCTCAACAAAAAAGTATAACACACGAAAATCAGACCTTGATTTACTTGGCCCGAGGTGACGACGAGAGTTTAACGAGAGGAGACGAAAAGCGTGCTGCAACGTCCACGTTGCATTACCCCCGGCTTCTCCCCCCACCCTCCTGGGTGAGAAGCAGAACCGAAGTGGCCTTGGTCTCCCCTGTGCCCACCCTCATCGTTACCTCGGCGGATTCTAATCATCATAATACATTGCTACAGAAATCAAAATTCAAATCATAACAAATAAATTCATCATTCGAAATTCAACAATAATCCACATTCAAAATTCCAATCAACTCATCAAAAAAAACGATCATTTTCAAAGAAATCCTCTGAACAATCAACTACTAGGGAAGGATTCCCAACTACAACGCTATCTAAAATTCAAAGCACCCAAGGAAGCGGACTCTGGGTTTCGGGGAAAAGGGTGGAGGAGAAGGAATATACTCTCATTAGGCGGACTATTTAGGGAAGTCTACTCGACCCCCGGCGGACGTTTGAGTGAATACTCGAGCCCTGGCGGAAATTCCTCGACTCCATAGAGTCCGATGCCATAAGCTTTTGAAAAGAACGACAAGAAGATTTGCAATCGAAACATATCCTGTCATCGGTAACGTGATCTACGCTTCGTCACGACAGTCTGTGATTCGGAACTCGCACTGTTACTCTTAGTCGCTACGATATACACAATCGACCATCTGGCGTCAACTCGGACGCCTCAATCAACTCAGTCAAGACATCGTTCATCTAGTCATGGTCACCGCTCGTGATTCCAACAACTTTCCCGACCAAAATCTAGGTCAACATTTCTACGAATTGTGCTTCAAACTCTTCGATCGACGCACATTTTTGCATCTTTCCATTCCTGCTCACGTTCGTCTTCGGTTTTGCACAGCCTCTCTGTGCAATTCTGTCGAATCATCTCTTCACGAGCGACTCTATCTCGGCGGACTGGCGGAAATCTCTTCGCGCTATGCGTTCCCTACGCAACGCAGAAACGTCTACGGTCATCAGCGTTCCCTGACTTCTCGATGACACTTCATTTTGCCGTCGTTCAATCGGATACTGATTTCGTTGATCACAGCTCTAACGTTCCAACGGACGCCGTTCTTGGCGTTCTACTCATGACATCTGCTTTTCATACAATCGTCATGGCTGTCTTCTTTTCTTATTTCTCTTCCCCATTCTCAGTCGTCTAAACTCGGATTTCTTTTTTTTTTCACCAGCAACTCTTCTTGCGTATGGATTCCGGATTCCTCTAACTCGACCAATCCTTCAGACTTTTCACTCGGGCGGATACTTATCTCGAAACGTGCCACTTGTATCACACTACTCCTGTTCGCGACTTCTTTCCTAATTTTCTGGCGTTACATCAACATACGTTGCCTGTATACCACACCTCAGACTCTCCACATCTGTCTTTATCGGCACTCGGCGGATAAGAGACAACTCATTCAACCCCATTGTTCGACTCCAAACACATAGGCGTACTCTCCCTGATTCACAATCCTAGGTCATTTTCGAAGGCGAATCTTCTCCTCTGTAGGTGTACTTGCTCGCATTTGTGATTCATTTCGGACTCAATTGTTGAAATTTCAACAAGTTCATCCAACTACAAATTACACAATTCACTCATACGACCTATCTAGAGTCAATCCTTCTTAGGCATACCCGACAAAAATCTACCAAACCAGCGATCTCGTCTTCAGTTTCTCTGCACGAACATGGAACAATCTCCGTTCTCGATTATCTCTCAATCCTTCCACTGTTGAGGAACTTCCTATATCTCTGACTAACTTTTCCGGCTATTCCGGCGTCAATTCAGAAGGCTAGTGTCCCTGGTGGCGGATTTATTCGTGGCGGATCCTTCAGATTTCCGTACTCATTCGCTCCCGTTCGCATTTATTCACTCTTCATCTCAGCATCCATTTCACTAACTCATCAATACTCAACAGAAATCCACAACAAATCTCTGTGGTCTCCTTCAACAACTTCGCTCACTTCTCTTTTTTTTTTCTTTTTTTTTTACAGCTGAGGTTAGATCCACTCGATCCTCAACCTCAAGTCTGCGATTTGAAATAAAATAGAAAGCAGATCGTCCGATCTATGCCTCCTCAGTTCACTTTTTCTGACACGGCGCGAGGCAGATCGGATGATCCTCGCCCCTGGTGCATCGTGTCAACGCTTCAAAAGGTAGATTTGACGATCTTAACCTTTCTTCGCGACTTGGGAAGCCATTCGGGTAGATCATCTGATCCTCACCCTCCTGACTTCTAATGTAATCCACAATAACGAGGTGAGGTCCGCACGACCATCAACCTCGGTTTCAGTTTTCCACGGTCGACGGAAGTCATCTCGCGAGCCCACTCGGCATCATTTAAGGCGTCCCTCATCATGACGGCGGAGTTCAGGCGTAGAAACCTCCGTTCCCTTTGGAAATGGAGGACGTGCGGTGGAGGCAGTGGCATGGATGAGATTCCGGGAGACAACTTCTGGCCCGGTTCTCATCGGCAACATTAGTGCTCTTAGGCCTGCGCAAGCCAAGGAGCATATCCTCTCGCGATCCTCCGGTTCGATTTCGCTATCTCTCTCACGACACTCTTCCCCAGGCTTGGGCTGGCCTCTCTAGGTGCCTCAGCTCCTGAGTCTCTACGACACAATCACTCGACAAAAATTTCGGTACTGGCACAAGGATTTGAGAGGAAGTGTGCACCATCTTCGCTCTCTCATCTCTCAGTCTTGGTCACCGCCATGTGACTCAGCTCCTGATTTTTCTGCTCAGCAACGAAACGTTCTGCTCACATGCTACTTGACACAAGACCGGGCAGCCTTCGGCCCCCTTAGCTTCTGGTCATTCGCTTCATCGGTTGAAACCAGAGCAGATCACATGATCCTCACTCTTTTCAAGTTTCAATCGCGACTAGAGAGCAGATCTCTTATAACTCATGAAGTTCGTTACTGGAGCAAGGACTCGAGTGAGGATGTCCACGATCCTCTTTCTCTCGTCTTTCAGTCTTGGTCAAGCCTCCGGGCGACTCAGCTCCTGATTGCTTGCTCCGTTACGAACACGTTCTGCTCAATTGTGGCTTGACACTGGCGTTGGCTAGCTCTCGGCTTCCAAGCCACCAGTCATGCATTTTTTTCTTCGCGTCAAATTGATCGGGAGTAGATCACATGATCCTCACTCCTTACCAGTTTCTATCGCGACTGAAAAGCAGATCGTTCAACGAACGGATTCACGAATTTCTCTCCTCTTTCGCATAACACAGGTCGAGGGCAGACCATCGGGATCCTCACCCCCACCTTGTCGGAATACAACCATAACGGGCAGAACCCACTCGACATCTGGGACTTGGTGTTCCCCTTTCTGGCAGCGAGTTGAAAGAGTAGATCACGCGATCCTCACTCTTTTTTTCTCCGACAGTCGGAGAAATCCATATGGCCATTAATCGATGGCTATTCTTTCCCGGAGGAAGTTTTTTTTTTCTTTTGAAGGGCAGATCTGCATGATCCTCGCCCTATGGTTTTGCTTGCAACAGCGTGGCGCGAGGGCAGACCCCTGCACTCGCTGCCCACCTTTGGGGCTTTGCATCGATGCAGGCCAGATCTGTCCTGTCAGCAACCCTGAGCAAACATTTTGTGGCGGATTGGAATGAGGGTAGGTCCCTACGACCCTCATTTGGCGGATAGACAAGACGAAACACCTTGATCAAATAATCTCAGACCACTTGGCGAATCATACAATCTTCGAATTCCAACGGCTACAAAACTGTCGGTTTCAAACACTCTTCGCTCGCATCAACAACTCTATGAATCTTCGCTATCTTCCCTCTCTTTCCTTTCAACGGCTAATCACACAGCATTTTCATCTCAAGACTTCTTAGCTAACCTCATCTGCAGCGTGGTCTAAGAGTAGATCCCGGGATCCTCACTCCTGACAGGTGCTCGATGAGTTAGCCGACATCAATTGCATTTGCTCCACTCACACAACTCATAAAATACACAGGTTTTCCCAACTTCGCTTCACTCAGCTGGCGGATTTCTGAGGGGAGGCATCTGTCCTCGACCCTCGTCGTTCTCTTTCGACTTCACATTAGGACTGATATCAATCTCTCGAGACTGGACACCTCTACCGTAGATACCACAGCTTGGGAGATACTGAAAGTCTCAACTGTCACAGGACCTATTACCGCAGTTGCCACCGTTGGCGTAGTTTGCATTACCGCGGTGATGGAAACTCGGATGGTTGGCGAGATGATCTCCGTTCTCTGGCGTGGCTCGTCCAAGAAAAATGGCTGGCTTTGTTTCATAGAGAACCAAGAGGAGCACTTTTGCAAGGGTCCATCCATCTTCGAATTCCACGGGACTTCTTCATTCGGATTCATCCACAATATATCCGCTCGAATCAGTCTGCTTCTCAATGTACTGATACTTCCCATAGTGTTGAGTTCACGGTGGCACAAGAGGCGTTTCACTTCGTTGAAGGGTAAGCGGCATACTCGCTGCGCCAACTCCAAATACCTATAATCCCTCGATACCAACTCAGTCATGGGTTGACTCAGTTTGAGGTTGTCGACTGATTCTCCATGTTCCATCTGTCTTTTCTCTGATGCGGGATGTGATGAGGCGTTCAGAGCAGGAAGGTGTGTATCTAACACCCTCGGCTTCGTCTCGTCACGGCTCGGCGATTCCGAGAGCCAATCACTCGCCTGATGCGACGAATGGTGCGACTGGCAGCGACTCTTGAGACGCGTGGGAACATCTACAGACCTCTCTGCATGCTGTTTCTGCAGCAGGATCGTTTGTGGTTGTCCTCGGCCATCATGATGAGTCTTCTCGGCATTACTTTGGCGGACTTCTATCTCAACAACTCCTCGTGCTGGGTTCAATGCACTAGCGTCTCCATTCTGGTTCTCATCTTCCCAGCTTCGGCTAACTGGCGTAACTCGTACTGCCGATCCAGTAAATTTAACAGACTCCGGACTATCACAAAAATTCAACAGTACCTTCTCATGGCTGTCCTGGTTTCCAATCTCGCAACTGACCAGTCGATCTCGCAACTGAGACCAAGTTTTTTCGAAACTCGAACCTCTTTCACCTATCCGTCTGGTAACATCAGTCTGAGATAAACCGATAACTGCATCGGCTGAGTTAGGCAACATGGTGTTGGCCCACCCGGCGAAAGTTGCATAGCGGCCTATCTGGTGGGAAGACTCAGCTGCGGTAGGCAAATGCGTACATCCAGGTGACAGAACGAGGCCTCGAGTTGCTATGGACCCATGCAAGCTCGTGATGGTCATCGTTGAGCACGTGTTGGCCACAGTACTCACAATTGCACTCTGTGTTACCCTGGTTGACGAGGTCACCACCGGCGGATCATCCACAACATACTCGTACTCGACTTCGGATCCATTTTCACTCCCGATCTCCACGCCCTCTATATCTGCCATTACCTGTAAAGCAGCTGGTGAGAGGGGTGGGTGTCCCTTCGGACGCTCGTCAATCTCTGAGTTCCATGGTACATCTTCCCTTGGGTTCATTGTCAAAAGATTGTGGCGGAGCAAACGTACGCGTAGAGCATTACGTGTGCCACCTAGACTGAGACCAGCCTCATTCAATCGAACCATAACCTCTTCATAATCGTGACTCGCAACCAGCTTGGCTGCCTCTACATATCGCGGATCCTTGCCGAGTATTTCGGCAACATCCGGCGTAATCGTCATTCTCTCATCTCGATCTCCCGATGGGATCGACGTTGTTGGTTTTCTACCGAACATCTTGATGCCTACGCGGCGACGTTCAACTTGCCACGGGATAGATAGGGTAGTTACTCTCTCGATGAGATAGGCGGATACCCAAACCCACTGGCGGACCCTGATGAGACGATTGTCTCGGCGGACTCCTTGTTGAGGTTTTGAATCCTCGACGGAAAATTTTAGGAAAATGGGCAAGGATAAGGATGTGCGAGTCCCCTTCCTCCCCTATTCACTCTACTATTACTACAATGGCATGCAATGTAATCAGATGGGGACGGAGAGTCGTGTATCCTTCGCAGATGTCCGCATTTGGTATGGGAACGTTCCAGCTCCTCGAGTTATCCCGCGCGAGTCGAACAGTGCCCCACGATTTCATGCATTGCTCGCACTTGCTTCGCGATGTGAGAGCATGTTCCGCTGATCTATCCGATGAGAGTTGTGCAGATTCTACAGGGAATAGTCCGAAAACCCGAAAGCTCCGAAGCATTTTGCCCCCAAAACGAAATCGGAATTTCGGAGACGCCCTCTACCGGTTTAATCGATGGAACAAATGGATCGCAACGCTTATCGCAACGAGCAAATTAGCAGAAATTGAATCGCGTGGTTCAGTCACGTAATCGGCGAAAAATCAGTGAGATTTCATTCGACGTCAAAACGGAAACGACTACCGATACAGGTGCTTCACGAGCTTCAGTTCGAGTACCCACATGGCGGGGTAAATATTAGTCGGATCCCCCGGAGGTCAATGGCGCCGAAGGGTGAAGCGGCAGTGCTGCCCCCTGTGGCGGACCGTGAAGTACTCCTCAAGAGCTATCCAACCAGTACCCACACGACGGGTGTTGTTCCAAAGAGAAACTCGCGCGCGTGGTGGCGCTAGTGTGCGCGACGATGGCGGAGCGCCCTCTAGCGGTACGGAGAGTACTCGCCGAGAGGTTTCCAACGAGTACCCACACGGAGGGTTTCGCGTCAATAGGGAGCTCGTGCGCCAGGTGGCGCTGGTGTGCGCGGCGATGGCGGAGCGCCCCCTAGCGGTCCGAATAGTACTCGCCGAGACGGGTTCAACGAGTACCCACACGGTGGGTTTCGCGTCAATAGGGAGCTCGCGTGCCAGGTGGCGCTGGTGTGCGCTACAATAGCGGAGCGCCCTCTCGTGTCACGAAGAGTACTCATCAAGAGCTTTCAATCGAATACCCACACGGCGGGGTATTTTGCAAACGGGTCACTGAGTGCGAACGGGGGCGAATGCGCGGCACTATGGGAGCGGGGGTCGATGTCATCCGTTGACACAGAGTGTTCGGGAGTAAGCGCGAAGGTTCGCACGCGAATAATTTTATATCATCGGCATACACCGAGGGCCCGACATTCACTCTAAATCCGCGCAGTATCACGTCGATGCTCTCACGCGCTCGCGCAGTGTCCGCAGCTACGTTCCGGACGCTCCCGGGCGTCAACCGTGATCCTGGCAGGATCGCCATGTAACGTGGTGGGCATCAGCAGGGGGAAATTTCCTGAAATGCTAAACCCACCCAACGCTACCTCATTTATTTGGGCCGGATCAGGTCAGGGCCAGGCACCCCGCGCCACGAAGGGCGGGACAGTGGGGCAAGTTGGGAGCACCTGAAAAACGCGAATGTATTCTGCGGACACTGGTAGAATTCGATCGACACAAATGATCACTCTCAACATTCAGAAAAATATAAACGGATTTATTGCTATTAGAAATCGCATTTCCCGACTCGCAGGTCGATAAACCTATTTACAACGCCATCTGTGGCGAAAACTGTCATCAAATCGTTCATTTGTCCAATAACTCACAGAAAATCACAATATCAAAAAGTCACTTTACAGCGGAAACACCCACGTACATTGACTCGAAATGATTCACTGCACTGTTTCGGCGGAATCACCCATATACATTGTGGGCGGAGCTAACGCGAGGGGTGGGAGCTATTTCACCAGCCGGCGGGCCCGTCCCTCTCCAACTCTCCGCGCCTTCGTCTCCGGAAGTCAGAGTGATGACACAAAATGGCCGCTATAACGACCCGCGTGGCTCAGCATGGCCAAGACGTGCATGCGAAATTGGCACGGGGAGTTGGAGGAGCACGGTTGCGACGCGATGAGTCGGCGGACAAGAGGGACACACCGCGTCGCGAGCTGGGAAATAGGCCACCCGGTAGCCCTGGACACGACTCTCCGCCCGGGGGGGTCACGATGTGGGTGGATGCACCCGGGGGAAAACGCAATACCACTCACCGCGGTCGACGTCGTCTGGACGCACACTGATGATAGCGCTACTGCTGCGCTGTTGCTGCTCTGCTGCTGGGGCCACTTGACTGCACTGCTGCAGCTCTCTCTCCCTCTCTCGAGCCCAAACCGGGTCACCCTCCAAAGCTGGGCACCCTGGGCGAGATGTGGTCGTGTGAGGGGCCACGTGCCAGCAGATGCTGGCACAAGTCTTGGCACTCACACCTTGTTCACACACGCACAAACTCCTGGTTCACCCGCGGCGCGATCACTGGACCCATACTGGGTCAAACTCCTGGAGCACGCGGCGAATTTAAGGGCACGATCTACAGGGAGGTCTATCTAGGCCGGCAGCCATCCCAAGATTGCCGGCCGGCGACGCGCAGCGCGGTTTCCTCTTGCCCGCGCGAGCGCCACGCCGTCCGACTCGGTGGGCTGGAAGGTGCTGCCACCACGCTGGTGGCGGGAGCCATCAGCCCGTTTGAAACGTCGTTGTCGTCTCCTTCTCGTCACCTCGGGCACCTCAACAAAAAAGTATAACACACGAAAATCAGACCTTGATTTACTTGGCCCGAGGTGACGACGAGAGTTTAACGAGAGGAGACGAAAAGCGTGCTGCAACGTCCACGTTGCACCTCTTACGTAGAGGACGATTCATGACGCCACAAGGAGAATTGACAGAACGATGATGACGCGTTTGGAATTATGACGACACTTCTCACGTGAAGGAAGACTTAAGATGACACAAGGGCGGATATACGTGATATTGATGATGCTTGGGATTTGACTTTCATCCCCTGCCAGAACTCCAACCTGATCAATCCATAGTCGTTAAAAATTATGAGATATGCGCACTTCGTGAATGAGTACTTCGGAGCTGACGACTTCTCTTACGTAGAAGACGATTCATGACGACACAAGGAGGATTGACAGAATGATGTTGACGCGATTGGAATCATGACGATACTTCTCACGTGGAAGACGACCTGAGACGACACCAGGGCGGATATACGGAATCATGATGATGTTTGGGATTTGACTTCCATCCTCTGCCGGAACTTCAACCTTATCAATCCTTAGTCGCTATAATACGGTTCCCTGTACCATTTATGTGAAATATGCTTACTTCGTGCATGAGTACACCGAAGTACACTTACGATAACTTAGCTGTCACAGATACGACATTGACGAGAATGTTGGGAATTCTGATGACACTTCTTTACGTAGAAACCGATTTATGATGCCACAAGCGTTAAGAATTATGACGACTCCCCTTACGTAGAAGACAATTGATGACGCCACAAGAAGAATTGACAGAATGATTATGACGCGTTTGGAATTATGACGACTTTTCTCACGTGGAAGATGACTTAACACAACACAAGGGCGGAAATACGGAATAATGATGATGCTTGGGATTTGACTTTCATCCTCTGCCAGAACTTCAACCCAATGAATCCATAGACGTTAAAATATGGTTTCCTCTACCATTCATATGAAATATGCGCACTCCGTGCATGAGTACTTCGAAGCTGACGACTCCTGTTACGTAGAAGACGATTCATGACGCCAAAAGGAGAATCGACAGAATGATGTTGACGCGTTTGGAATCATGATGATACTTCTCACGTGGAAGAGGACTTGAGACGACACCAGGGTGGATATATGGAATAATGATGATGCTTGGGATTTGACTTCCATCCTCTGCCGGAACTCCAACCTTATCGACCCATAATCGTTGAAACTACGGTTTCCTCTACCACTTATATGAGATATGCGCACTTCATGCATTAGTACACCGAAGCACACTTGGGATGACTCAGCTGTCACAGGTACGACATTCACAAAGATGTTGGGAATTATAATGACACTTTTTCACGTAGAAACCGATTCATGATGCCACAAACGTTTAGGATTATGACGACTCCTCTTACGTAGAGGACGATTCATGACGCCACAAGGAGAATTGACAGAACAATGATGACGCGTTTGGAATTATGACGACACTTCTCACGTGAAGGAAGACTTAAGATGACACAAGGGCGGATATACGTGATATTGATGATGCTTGGGATTTGACTTTCATCCCCTGCCAGAACTCCAACCTGATCAATCCATACTCGTCAAAAATTATGAGATATGCGCACTTGGTGAATGAGTACTTCGGAGCTGACGACTTCTCTTACGTAGAAGACGATTTATGACGCCACAAGGAGATTGACAGAATGATGTTGACGCGATTGGAATCATGACGATACTTCTCACGTGGAAGACGACCTGAGACGACACCAGGGCGGATATACGGAATCATGATGATGTTTGGGATTTGACTTTCATCCTCTGCCGGAACTTCAACCTTATCAATTCTTAGTCGCTATAATACGGTTCCCTGTACCATTTATGTGAAATATGCTTACTTCGTGCATGAGTACACCGAAGTACACTTAGGATAACTTAGCTGTCACAGATACGACATTCACGAGAATGTTGGGGATTCTGATGACACTTCTTTACGTAGAAACCGATTTATGATGCCACAAGCGTTCAGAATTATGACGACTCCCCTTACGTAGAAGACAATTGATCACGCCACAAGGAGGATTGACAGAATGATGTTGACGCGATTGGAATCATGACGATACTTCTCACGTGGAAGACGACCTGAGACGACACCAGGGCGGATATACGAAATCATGATGATGTTTGGGATTTGACTTCCATCCCCTGCCGGAACTTCAACCTTATCAATCCTTAGTCGCTATAATACGGTTCCCTGTACCATTCATGTGAGATATGCTCACTTCGTGCATGAGTACACCGGAGCACACTTAGGATAACTTAGCTGTCACAGATAGGACATTCACGAGAATGTTGGGAATTCTGATGACACTTCTTCACGTAGAAACCGATTTATGATGCCACAAGCGTTCAGAATCATGACGACTCCACTTACGTAGAAGACAATTGATGACGCCACGAGAAGAATTGACAGAATGATTATGACGCGTTTGGAATTATGACGACACTTCTCACGTGGGAGATGACTTAACACAACACAAGGGCGGAAATACGGAATAATGATGATGCTTGGGATTTGACTTTCATCCTCTGCCAGAACTTCAACCCAATGAATCCATAGACGTGAAAATATGGTTTCCTCTACCATTCATATGAAATATGCGCACTCCGTGCATGAGTACTTCGAAGCTGACGACTCCTGTTACGTAGAAGACGATTCATGACGCCACAAGGAGAATCGACAGAATGATGTTGACGCGTTTGGAATCATGATGATACTTCTCACGTGGAAGAGGACTTGAGACGACACCAGGGTGGATATATGGAATAATGATGATGCTTGGGATTTGACTTCCATCCTCTGCCGGAACTCCAACCTTATCGACCCATAATCGTTGAAACTACGGTTTCCTCTACCACTTATATGAGATATGCGCACTTCATGCATTAGTACACCGAAGCACACCTGGGATGACTCAGCTGTCACAGGTACGACATTCACAAAGATGTTGGGAATTATAATGACACTTTTTCACGTAGAAACCGATTCATGATGCCACAAACGTTTAGGATTATGACGACTCCTCTTACGTAGAGGACGATTCATGACGCCACAAGGAGAATTGACAGAACGATGATGACGCGTTTGGAATTATGACGACACTTCTCACGTGAAGGAAGACTTAAGATAACACAAGGGCGGATATACGTGATATTGATGATGCTTGGGATTTGACTTTCATCCCCTGCCAGAACTCCAACATGATCAATCCATAGTCGTTAAAAATACGGTTCCCTCTACCATGTATATGAGATATGCGCACTTCGTGAATGAGTACTTCGGAGCTGGAGACTTCTCTTACGTAGAAGACGATTCATGACGCCACAAGGAGGATTGACAGAATGATGTTGACGCGATTGGAATCATGACGATACTTCTCACGTGGAAGACGACCTGAGACGACACCAGGGCGGATATACGGAATCATGATGATGTTTGGGATTTGAATTCCATCCTCTGCCGGAACTTCAACCTTATCAATCCTTAGTCGCTATAATACGGTTCCCTGTACCATTTATGTGGAATATGCTTACTTCGTGCATGAGTACACCGAAGTACACTTAGGATAACTTAGCTGTCACAGATACGACATTCACGAGAATGTTGGGAATTCTGATGACACTTCTTTACGTAGAAACCGATTTATGATGCCACAAGCGTTCAGAATTATGTTGACTCCCCTTACGTAGAAGACAATTGATGACGCCACAAGGAGGATTGACAGGATGATGTTGACGCGATTGGAATCATGACGATACTTCTCACGTGGAAGACGACCTGAGACGACGACAGGGCGGATATACGAAATCATGATGATGTTTGGGATTTGACTTCCATCCTCTGCCGGAACTTCAACCTTATCAATCCTTAGTCGCTATAATACGGTTCCCTGTACCATTTATGTGAGATATGCTCACTTCGTGCATGAGTACACCGGAGCACACTTAGGATAACTTAGCTGTTACAGATATGACATTCACGAGAATGTTGGGAATTCTGATGACACTTCTTTACGTTGAAACCGATTTATGATGCCACAAGCGTTCAGAATTATGACGACTTCTCTTACGTAGAAGGCGATTTATGACGCCACAAGGAGGATTAACAGAATGATGTTGACGCGATTGGAATCATGACGATACTTCTCACGTGGAAGACGACCTGAGACGAGACCAGGGCGGATATACGAAATCATGATGATGTTTGGGATTTGACTTCCATCCTCTGCCGGAACTTCAACCTTATCAATCCTTAGTCGCTATAATACGGTTCCCTGTACCATTTATGTGAGATATGCTTACTTCGTGCATGAGTACACCGAAGTACACTCAGGATAACTTAGCTGTCACAGATACGACATTCACGAGAATGTTGGGAATTCTGATGACACTTCTTCACGTAGAAACCGATTTATGATGCCACAAGCGTTCAGAATTATGACGACTCCCCTTACGTAGAAGACAATTGATGACGCCACAAGGAGGATTGACAGAATGATGTTGACGCGATTGGAATCATGACGATACTTCTCACGTGGAAGAGGACCTGAGACGACACCAGGGCGCATATACAAAATCATGATGATGTTTGGGATTTGACTCCCATCCTCTGCCGGAACTTCAACCTTATCAATCCTTAGTCGCTATAATACGGTTCCCTCTACCATTTATGTGAGATATGCTTACTTCGTGCATGAGTCCACCGAAGTACACTTAGGATAACTTAGCTGTCACAGATACGACATTCACGAGAATGTTGGGAATTCTGATGACACTTCTTTACGTAGAAACCGATTTATGATGCCACAAGCGTTCAGAATTATGACGACTCCTCTTACGTAGAAGACTATTCATGACGCCACAAGGAGAATCGACAGAATGATGATGAGGCGTTTGGATATATAACGACACGTCTCACGTGGAAGAAGACTTAAGACGACACAAGGGCGGATATACGGAAAAATGACGATGCTTGGGATTTGACTTTCATCCTCTGCCAGAACTCCAACCTAATCAATCCATAGTCGTTGGAATACCGTTCCCTCTACCATTTATATGAGATATGCGCACTTCGTGAATGGGTACTTCGAAGCTGACGACTTCTCTCACGTAGAGGACGATTCATGACGCCAGAAGGAGAATTGACAGAACGATGATGACGCGTTTGGAATTATGACGACACTTCTCACGTGAAGGAAGACTTAAGATGACACAAGGGCGGATATACGTGATATTGATGATGCTTGGGATTTGACTTTCATCCCCTGCCAGAACTCCAACCTGATCAATCCATAGTCGTTAAAAATACGGTTCCCTCTACCATGTATATGAGATATGCGCACTTCGTGAATGAGTACTTCGGAGCTGGAGACTTCTCTTACGTAGAAGACGATTTATCACGCCACAAGGAGGATTGACAGAATGATGTTGACGCGATTGGAATCATGACGATACTTCTCACGTGGAAGACGACCTGAGACGACACCAGGGCGGATATACGGAATCATGATGATGTTTGGGATTTGACTTCCATCCTCTGCCGGAACTTCAACCTTATCAATCCTTAGTCGCTCTAATACGGTTCCCTGTACCATTTATGTGAAATATGCGTACTCCGTGCATGAGTACACCGAAGTACACTTAGGATAACTTAGCTGTCACAGATACGACATTCACGAGAATGTTGGGAATCCTGATGACACTTCTTTACGTAGAAATCGATTTATGATGCCACAAGCGTTCAGAATTATGTTGACTCCCCTTACGTAGAAGACAATTGATGACGCCACAAGGAGGATTGACAGAATGATGTTGATGCGATTGGAATCATGACGATACTTCTCACGTGGAAGACGACCTGAGACGACACCAGGGCGGATATACGAAATCATGATGATGTTTGGGATTTGACTTCCATCCTCTGCCGGAACTTCAACCTTATCAATCCTTAGTCGCTATAATACGGTTCCCTGTACCATTTATGTGAGATATGCTTACTTCGTGCATGAGTACACCGAAGTACACTCAGGATAACTTAGCTGTCACAGATACGACATTCACGAGAATGTTGGGAATTCTGATGACACTTCTTCACGTAGAAACCGATTTATGATGCCACAAGCGTTCAGAATTATGACGACTCCCCTTACGTAGAAGACAATTGATGACGCCACAAGAAGGATTGACAGAATGATGTTGACGCGATTGGAGTCATGACGATACTTCTCACGTGGAAGACGACCTGAGACGACACCAGGGCGGATATACAAAATCATGATGATGTTTGGGATTTGACTCCCATCCTCTGCCGGAACTTCAACCTTATCAATCCTTAGTCGCTATAATACGGTTCCCTCTACCATTTATGTGAGATATGCTCACTTCGTGCATGAGTACACCGAAGTACACTTAGGATAACTTCGCTGTCACAGATACGACATTCACGAGAATGTTGGGAATTCTGATGACACTTCTTTACGTAGAAACCGATTTATGATGCCACAAGCGTTCAGAATTATGACGACTCCCCTTACGTAGGAGACAATTGATGACGCCACAAGGAGGATTGACAGAATGATGTTGACGCGATTGGAATCATGACGATACTTCTCACGTGGAAGACGACCTGAGACGACACCAGGGCGGATATACAAAATCATGATGATGTATGGGATTTGACTCCCATCCTCTGCCGGAACTTCAACCTTATCAATCCTTAGTCGCTATAATACGGTTCCCTGTACCATTTATGTGAGATATGCTTACTTCGTGCATGAGTACACCGAAGTACACTCAGGATAACTTAGCTGTCACAGATACGACATTCACGAGAATGTTGGGAATTCTGATGACACTTCTTCACGTAGAAACCGATTTATGATGCCACAAGCGTTCAGAATTATGACGACTCCCCTTACGTAGAAGACAATTGATGACGCCACAAGGAGGATTGACAGAATGATGTTGACGCGATTGGAGTCATGACGATACTTCTCACGTGGAAGACGACCTGAGACGACACCAGGGCGGATATACAAAATCATGATGATGTTTGGGATTTGACTCCCATCCTCTGCCGGAACTTCAACCTTATCAATCCTTAGTCGCTATAATACGGTTCCCTCTACCATTTATGTGAGATATGCTCACTTCGTGCATGAGTACACCGAAGTACACTTAGGATAGATTCGCTGTCACAGATACGACATTCACGAGAATGTTGGGAATTCTGATGACACTTCTTTACGTAGAAACCGATTTATGATGCCACAAGCGTTCAGAATTATGACGACTCCCCTTACGTAGGAGACAATTGATGACGCCACAAGGAGGATTGACAGAATGATGTTGACGCGATTGGAATCATGACGATACTTCTCACGTGGAAGACGACCTGAGACGACACCAGGGCGGATATACAAAATCATGATGATGTTTGGGATTTGACTCCCATCCTCTGCCTGAACTTCAACCTTATCAATCCTTAGTCGCTATAATACGGTTCCCTCTACCATTTATGTGAGATATGCTTACTTCGTGCATGAGTACACCGAAGTACACTTAGGATAACTTAGCTGTCACAGATACGACATTCACGAGAATGTTGGGAATTCTGATGACACTTCTTTACGTAGAAACCGATTTATGATGCCACAAGCATTCAGAATTATGACGACTCCTCTTACGTAGAAGACTATTCATGACGCCACAAGGAGAATCGACAGAATGATGATGAGGCGTTTGGATATATGACGACACGTCTCACGTGGAAGAAGACTTAAGACGACACAAGGGCGGATATACGGAAAAATGACGATGCTTGGGATTTGACTTTCATCCTCTGCTAGAACTCCAACCTAATCAATCCATAGTCGTTGGAATACCGTTCCCTCTACCATTTATATGAGATATGCGCACTTCGTGAATGGGTACTTCGAAGCTGACGACTTCTCTCACGTAGAAGACGATTCATGACGCCACAAGGAGGATTGACAGAATGATGTTGACGCGATTGGAATGATGACGATACTTCTCACGTGGAAGACGACCTGAGACGACACCAGGGCGGATATACGAAATCATGATGATGTTTGGGAGTTGACTCCCATCCTCTGCCGGAACTTCAACCTTATCAATCCTTAGTCGCTATATCACGGTTCCCTGTACCATTTATGTGAGATATGCTCACTTCGTGCATGAGTACACCGAAGCACACTTAGGATAACTTAGCTGTCACAGATACGACATTCACGAGAATGTTGGGAATCCTGATGACACTTTTTTACGTAGAAACCGATTTATGATGCCACGAGCGTTCAGAATTATGACGACTCCCCTTACGTAGAAGACAATTGATGACGCCACAAGGAGGATTGACAGAATGATGTTGACGCGATTGGAATCATGACGATACTTCTCACGTGGAAGACGACCTGAGACGACACCAGGGCGGATATACGAAATCATGATGATGTTTGGGAGTTGACTCCCATCCTCTGCCGGAACTTCAACCTTATCAATCCTTAGTCGCTATATCACGGTTCCCTGTACCATTTATGTGAGATATGCTCACTTCGTGCATGAGTACACCGAAGCACACTTAGGATAACTTAGCTGTCACAGATACGACATTCACGAGAATGTTGGGAATCCTGATGACACTTTTTTACGTAGAAACCGATTTATGATGCCACGAGCGTTCAGAATTATGACGACTCCCCTTACGTAGAAGACAATTGATGACGCCACAAGGAGGATTGACAGAATGATGTTGACGCGTTTGGAATTATGACGACACTTCTCACGTGGAAGACGACTTAACACAACACAAGGGCGGAAATACGGAATAATGATGATGCTTGGGATTGGACTTCCATCCTCTGCCAGAACTTCAACCTAATGAATCCATAGACGTTAAAATATGGTTTCCTCTACCATTCATATGAAATATGCGCACTCCGTGCATGAGTATTCCGAAGCTGACGACTCCTGTTACGTAGAAGACGATTTATGACGCCACAAGGAGACTCGGCAGAATGATGTTGACGCGTTTGGAATCATGATGATACTTCTCACGTGGAAGAGGACTTGGGACGACACCAGGGTGGATATATGGAATAATGATGATGCTTGGGATTTGACTTCCATCCTCTGCCGGAACTCCAACCTAATTGATCCATAATCGTTGAAACTACGGTTTCCTCTACCATTTATATGAGATATGCGCACTTCATGCATGAGTACACCGAAGCACACTTGGGATGACTCAGCTGTCACAGGTACGACATCCACAAAGATGTTGGGAATTATAATGACACTTTTTTACGTAGCAACCGATTCATGATGCCACAAACGTTTAGAATTATGACGACTCCTCTTACGTAGAGGACGATTCATGACGCCACAAGGAGAATTGACAGAACGATGATGACGCGTTTGGAATTATGACGACACTTCTCACGTGAAGGAAGACTTAAGATGACACAAGGGCGGATATACGTGATATTGATGATGCTTGGGATTTGACTTCCAACCCCTGCCAGAACTCCAACCTGATCAATCCATAGTCGTTAAAAATACGGTTCCCTCTACCATCTATATGAGATATGCGCACTTCGTGCATAACTACACCGAAGCACACTTAGGATGACTCATCTGTCACAGATACGAGATTCACAAAGATGTTGAAGATAATGATGACACTTCTTTACGTAGAAACCGATTCATGATGCCACAAACGTTGAGAATGATGACGACTCCTCTTACGTAGAAGACTATTCATGACGCCACAAGGAGAATCGACAGAATGATGATGAGGCGTTCGGATATATGACGACACGGCTTACGTGGAAAAAGACTTGAGACGACACAAGGGCGGATATACGGAATAATGATGATGCTTGGGATATGACTTTCATCCTCTGCCAGAACTCCAACCTAATCAATCCATAGTCGTTGAAATACCGTTTCCTCTACCAGTTATATGAGATATGCGCACTTCGTGAATGAGTATTTCGGAGCTGACGACTTCTCTTACGTAAAAGACGATTTATGACGCCACAAGGAGGATTGACAGAATGATGTTGACGCGATTGGAATCATGACGATACTTCTCACGTGGAAGACGACCTGAGACGACACCAAGGCGGATATTCGAAATCATGATGATGTTTGGGATTTGACTTCCATCCTCTGCCGGAACTTCAACCTTATCAATCCTTAGTCGCTATAATACGGTTCCCTGTACCATTCATGTGAAATATGCTTACTTCGTGCATGAGTACACCGAAGTACACTGAGGATAACTGAGCTGTCACAGATACGACATTCACGAGAATGTTGGGAATTCTGATGACACTTCTTTACGTAGAAACCGATTTATGATGCCACAAGCGTTCAGAATTATGACGACTCCCCTTACGTAGAAGACAATTGATGACGCCACAAGAAGAATTGACAGAATGATTATGACGCGTTTGGAATTATGACGACACTTCTCACGTGGAAAACGACTTAACACAACACAAGGGCGGAAATACGGAATAATGATGATGCATGCGATTTGATTTTCATCCTCTGCCAGAACTTCAACCCAATGAATCAATAGACGTTAGAATATGGTCTCCTCTAACATTCATATGAAATATGCGCACTCCGTGCATGAGTACTTCGAAGCTGACGACTCCTGTTACGTAGAAGACGATTTATGACGCCACAAGGAGAATCGACAGAATGATGTTGACGCGTTTGGAATCATGATGATACTTCTCACGTGGAAGAGGACTTGAGACGACACCAGGGTGGATATATGGAATAATGATGATGCTTGGGATTTGACTTCCATCCTCTGCCGGAACTCCAACCTAATCGACCCATAATCGTTGAAACTACGGTTTCCTCTACCATTTATATGAGATATGCGCACTTCATGCATGAGTACACCGAAGCACACTTGGGATGACTCAGCTGTCACAGGTACGACATTCACAAAGATGTTGGGAATTATAATGACACTTTTTCACGTAGAAACCGATTCATGATGCCACAAACGTTTAGAATCATGACGACTCCTCTTACGTAGAGGACGATTCATGACGCCACAAGGAGAATTGACAGAACAATGATGACGCGTTTGGAATTATGACGACACTTCTCACGTGAAGGAAGACTTAAGATGACACAAGGGCGGATATACGTGATATTGATGATGCTTGGGATTTGACTTTCATCCCCTGCCAGAACTCCAACCTGATCAATCCATACTCGTTAAAAATTACGTGATATGCGCACTTCGTGAATGAGTACTTCGGAGCTGACGACTTCTCTTACGTAGAAGACGATTTATGACGCCACGAGGAGATTGACAGAATGATGTTGACGCGATTGGAATCATGACGATACTTCTCACGTGGAAGACGACCTGAGACGACACCAGGGCGGATATACGGAATCATGATGATGTTTGGGATTTGACTTCCATCCTCTGCCGGAACTTCAACCTTATCAATTCTTAGTCGCTATAATACGGTTCCCTGTACCATTTATGTGGAATATGCTTACTTCGTGCATGAGTACACCGAAGTACACTTAGGATAACATAGCTGTCACAGATACGACATTCACGAGAATGTTGGGGATTCTGATGACACTCCTTTACGTAGAAACCGATTTATGATGCCACAAGCGTTCAGAATTATGACGACTCCCCTTACGTAGAAGACAATTGATGACGCCACAAGGAGGATTGACAGAATGATGTTGACGCGATTGGAATCATGACGATACTTCTCACGTGGAAGACGACCTGAGACGACACCAGGGCGGATATACGAAATCATGATGATGTTTGGGATTTGACTTCCATCCCCTGCCGGAACTTCAACCTTATCAATCCTTAGTCGCTATAATACGGTTCCCTGTACCATTCATGTGAGATATGCTCACTTCGTGCATGAGTACACCGGAGCACACTTAGGATAACTTAGCTGTCACAGATATGACATTCACGAGAATGTTGGGAATTCTGATGACACTTCTTCACGTAGAAACCGATTTATGATGCCACAAGCGTTCAGAATCATGACGACTCCACTTACGTAGAAGACAATTGATGACGCCACAAGAAGAATTGACAGAATGATTATGACGCGTTTGGAATTATGACGACACTTCTCACGTGGAAAACGACTTAACACAACACAAGGGCGGAAATACGGAATAATGATGATGCATGCGATTTGACTTTCATCCTCTGCCAGAACTTCAACCCAATGAATCAATAGACGTTAGAATATGGTCTCCTCTAACATTCATATGAAATATGCGCACTCCGTGCATGAGTACTTCGAAGCTGACGACTCCTGTTACGTAGAAGACGATTTATGACGCCACAAGGAGAATCGACAGAATGATGTTGACGCGTTTGGAATCATGATGATACTTCTCACGTGGAAGAGGACTTGAGACGACACCAGGGTGGATATATGGAATAATGATGATGCTTGGGATTTGACTTCCATCCTCTGCCGGAACTCCAACCTAATCGACCCATAATCGTTGAAACTACGGTTTCCTCTACCATTTATATGAGATATGCGCACTTCATGCATCAGTACACCGAAGCACACTTGGGATGACTCAGCTGTCACAGGTACGACATTCACAAAGATGTTGGGAATTATAATGACACTTTTTCACGTAGAAACCGATTCATGATGCCACAAACGTTTAGAATTATGACGACTCCTCTTACGTAGAGGACGATTCATGACGCCACAAGGAGAATTGACAGAACAATGATGACGCGTTTGGAATTATGACGACACTTCTCACGTGAAGGAAGACTTAAGATGACACAAGGGCGGATATACGTGATATTGATGATGCTTGGGATTTGACTTTCATCCCCTGCCAGAACTCCACCTGATCAATCCATTCTCGTTAAAAATTATGAGATATGCGCACTTCGTGAATGAGTACTTCGGAGCTGACGACTTCTCTTACGTAGAAGACGATTTATGACGCCACAAGGAGGATTGACAGAATGATGTTGACGCGATTGGAATCATGACGATACTTCTCACGTGGAAGACGACCTGAGACGACACCAGGGCGGATATACGAAATCATGATGATGTTTGGGATTTGACTTCCATTCTCTGCCGGAACTTCAAACTTATCAATCCTTAGTCGCTATAATACGGTTCCCTGTACCATTTATGTGAGATATGCTTACTTCGTGCATGAGTACACCGAAGTACACTCAGGATAACTTAGCTGTCACAGATACGACATTCACGAGAATGTTGGGAATTCTGATGACACTTCTTTACTCAGAAACCGATTTATGATGCCACAAGCGTTCAGAATTATGACGACTCCCCTTTCGTAGAAGACAATTGATGACGCCACAAGAAGAATTGACAGAATGATTATGACGCGTTTGGAATTATGACGACACTTCTCACGTGGAAGACGACTTAACACAACACAAGGGCGGAAATACGGAATAATGATGATGCTTGGGATTTGACTTCCATCCTCTGCCAGAACTTCAACCTAATGAATCCATAGACGTTAAAATATGGTTTCCTCTACCATTCATATGAAATATGCGCACTCCGTGCATGAGTATTCCGAAGCTGACGACTCCTGTTACGTAGAAGACGATTTATGACGCCACAAGGAGACTCGGCAGAATGATGTTGACGCGTTTGGAATCATGATGATACTTCTCACGTGGAAGAGGACTTGAGACGACACCAGGGTGGATATATGGAATAATGATGATGCTTGGGATTTGACTTCCATCCTCTGCCGGAACTCCAACCTAATCGACCCATAATCGTTGAAACTACGGTTTCCTCTACCATTTATATGAGATATGCGCACTTCATGCATCAGTACACCGAAGCACACTTGGGATGACTCAGCTGTCACAGGTACGACATTCACAAAGATGTTGGGAATTATAATGACACTTTTTCACGTAGAAACCGATTCATGATGCCACAAACGTTTAGAATTATGACGACTCCTCTTACGTAGAGGACGATTCATGACGCCACAAGGAGAATTGACAGAACGATGATGACGCGTTTGGAATTATGACGACACTTCTCACGTGAAGGAAGACTTAAGATGACACAAGGGCAGATATACGTGATATTGATGATGCTTGGGATTTGACTTCCATCCCCTGCCAGAACTCCAACCTGATCAATCCATAGTCGTTAAAAATACGGTTCCCTCTACCATCTATATGAGATATGCGCACTTCGTGCATAACTACACCGAAGCACACTTAGGATGACTCATCTGTCACAGATACGAGATTCACAAAGATGTTGAAGATAATGATGACACTTCTTTACGTAGAAACCGATTCATGATGCCACAAACGTTGAGAATGATGACGACTCCTCTTACGTAGAAGACTATTCATGACGCCACAAGGAGAATCGACAGAATGATGATGAGGCGTTCGGATATATGACGACACGGCTTACGTGGAAAAAGACTTGAGACGACACAAGGGCGGATATACGGAATAATGATGATGCTTGGGATATGACTTTCATCCTCTGCCAGAACTCCAACCTAATCAATCCATAGTCGTTGAAATACCGTTTCCTCTACCAGTTATATGAGATATGCGCACTTCGTGAATGAGTATTTCGGAGCTGACGACTTCTCTTACGTAAAAGACGATTTATGACGCCACAAGGAGGATTGACAGAATGATGTTGACGCGATTGGAATCATGACGATACTTCTCACGTGGAAGACGACCTGAGACGACACCAGGGCGGATATACGAAATCATGATGATGTTTGGGATTTGACTTCCATCCTTTGCCGGAACTTCAACCTTATCAATCCTTAGTCGCTATAATACGGTTCCCTGTACCATTTATGTGAAATATGCTTACTTCGTGCATGAGTACACCGAAGTACACTGAGGATAACTGAGCTGTCACAGATACGACATTCACGAGAATGTTGGGAATTCTGATGACACTTCTTTACGTAGAAAACGATTTATGATGCCACAAGCGTTCAGAATTATGACGACTCCCCTTACGTAGAAGACAATTGATGACGCCACAAGAAGAATTGACAGAATGATTATGACGCGTTTGGAATTATGACGACACTTCTCACGTGGAAAACGACTTAACACAACACAAGGGCGGAAATACGGAATAATGATGATGCATGCGATTTGACTTTCATCCTCTGCCAGAACTTCAACCCAATGAATCAATAGACGTTAGAATATGGTCTCCTCTAACATTCATATGAAATATGCGCACTCCGTGCATGAGTACTTCGAAGCTGACGACTCCTGTTACGTAGAAGACGATTTATGACGCCACAAGGAGAATCGACAGAATGATGTTGACGCGTTTGGAATCATGATGATACTTCTCACGTGGAAGAGGACTTGAGACGACACCAGGGTGGATATATGGAATAATGATGATGCTTGGGATTTGACTTCCATCCTCTGCCGGAACTCCAACCTAATCGACCCATAATCGTTGAAACTACGGTTTCCTCTACCATTTATATGAGATATGCGCACTTCATGCATGAGTACACCGAAGCACACTTGGGATGACTCAGCTGTCACAGGTACGACATTCACAAAGATGTTGGGAATTATAATGACACTTTTTCACGTAGAAACCGATTCATGATGCCACAAACGTTTAGAATTATGACGACTCCTCTTACGTAGAGGACGATTCATGACGCCACAAGGAGAATTGACAGAACAATGATGACGCGTTTGGAATTATGACGACACTTCTCACGTGAAGGAAGACTTAAGATGACACAAGGGCGGATATACGTGATATTGATGATGCTTGGGATTTGACTTTCATCCCCTGCCAGAACTCCAACCTGATCAATCCATACTCGTTAAAAATTATGAGATATGCGCACTTCGTGAATGAGTACTTCGGAGCTGACGACTTCTCTTACGTAGAAGACGATTTATGACGCCACAAGGAGATTGACAGAATGATGTTGACGCGATTGGAATCATGACGATACTTCTCACGTGGAAGACGACCTGAGACGACACCAGGGCGGATATACGGAATCATGATGATGTTTGGGATTTCACTTCCATCCTCTGCCGGAACTTCAACCTTATCAATTCTTAGTCGCTATAATACGGTTCCCTGTACCATTTATGTGAAATATGCTTACTTCGTGCATGAGTACACCGAAGTACACTTAGGATAACTTAGCTGTCACAGATACGACATTCACGAGAATGTTGGGGATTCTGATGACACTTCTTTACGTAGAAACCGATTTATGATGCCACAAGCGTTCAGAATTATGACGACTCCCCTTACGTAGAAGACAATTGATGACGCCACAAGGAGGATTGACAGAATGATGTTGACGCGATTGGAATCATGACGATACTTCTCACGTGGAAGACGACCTGAGACGACACCAGGGCGGATATACGAAATCATGATGATGTTTGGGATTTGACTTCCATCCCCTGCCGGAACTTCAACCTTATCAATCCTTAGTCGCTATAATACGGTTCCCTGTACCATTCATGTGAGATATGCTCACTTCGTGCATGAGTACACCGGAGCACACTTAGGATAACTTAGCTGTCACAGATATGACATTCACGAGAATGTTGGGAATTCTGATGACACTTCTTCACGTAGAAACCGATTTATGATGCCACAAGCGTTCAGAATCATGACGACTCCACTTACGTAGAAGACAATCGATGACGCCACAAGAAGAATTGACAGAATGATGTTGACGCGTTTGGAATTATGACGACACTTCTCACGTGGGAGATGACTTAACACAACACAAGGGCGGAAATACGGAATAATGATGATGCTTGGGATTCGACTTTCATCCTCTGCCAGAACTTCAACCCAATGAATCCATAGACGTTAAAATATGGTTTCCTCTACCATTCATATGAAATATGCGCACTCCGTGCATGAGTACTTCGAAGCTGACGACTCCTGTTACGTAGAAGACGATTCATGACGCCACAAGGAGAATCGACAGAATGATGTTGACGCGTTCGGAATCATGATGATACTTCTCACGTGGAAGAGGACTTGAGACAACACCAGGGTGGATATATGGAATAATGATGATGCTTGGGATTTGACTTCCATCCTCTGCCGGAACTCCAACCTTATCGACCCATAATCGTTGAAACTACGGTTTCCTCTACCACTTATATGAGATATGCGCACTTCATGCATTAGTACACCGAAGCACACTTGGGATGACTCAGCTGTCACAGGTACGACATTCACAAAGATGTTGGGAATTATAATGACACTTTTTCACGTAGAAACCGATTCATGATGCCACAAACGTTTAGAATTATGACGACTCCTCTTACGTAGAGGACGATTCATGACGCCACAAGGAGAATTGACAGAACGATGATGACGCGTTTGGAATTATGACGACACTTCTCACGTGAAGGAAGACTTAAGATGACACAAGGGCGGATATACGTGATATTGATGATGCTTGGGATTTGACTTTCATCCCCTGCCAGAACTCCAACCTGATCAATCCATAGTCGTTAAAAATACGGTTCCCTCTACCATGTATATGAGATATGCGCACTTCGTGAATGAGTACTTCGGAGCTGGAGACTTCTCTTACGTAGGAGACGATTTATGACGCCACAAGGAGGATTGACAGAATGATGTTGACGCGATTGGAATCATGACGATACTTCTCACGTGGAAGACGACCTGAGACGACACCAGGGCGGATATACGGAATCATGATGATGTTTGGGATTTGACTTCCATCCTCTGCCGGAACTTCAACCTTATCAATCCTTAGTCGCTATAATACGGTTCCCTGTACCATTTATGTGAAATATGCTTACTTCGTGCATGAGTACACCGAAGTACACTTAGGATAACTTAGCTGTCACAGATACGACATTCACGAGAATGTTGGGAATTCTGATGACACTTCTTTACGTAGAAACCGATTTATGATGCCACAAGCGTTCAGAATTATGTTGACTCCCCTTACGTAGAAGACAATTGATGACGCCACAAGGAGGATTGACAGGATGATGTTGACGCGATTGGAATCATGACGATACTTCTCACGTGGAAGACGACCTGAGACGACGACAGGGCGGATATACGAAATCATGATGATGTTTGGGATTTGACTTCCATCCTCTGCCGGAACTTCAACCTTATCAATCCTTAGTCGCTATAATACGGTTCCCTGTACCATTTATGTGAGATATGCTCACTTCGTGCATGAGTACACCGGAGCACACTTAGGATAACTTAGCTGTTACAGATATGACATTCACGAGAATGTTGGGAATTCTGATGACACTTCTTTACGTTGAAACCGATTTATGATGCCACAAGCGTTCAGAATTATGACGACTTCTCTTACGTAGAAGGCGATTTATGACGCCACAAGGAGGATTAACAGAATGATGTTGACGCGATTGGAATCATGACGATACTTCTCACGTGGAAGACGACCTGAGACGAGACCAGGGCGGATATACGAAATCATGATGATGTTTGGGATTTGACTTCCATCCTCTGCCGGAACTTCAACCTTATCAATCCTTAGTCGCTATAATACGGTTCCCTGTACCATTTATGTGAGATATGCTTACTTCGTGCATGAGTACACCGAAGTACACTCAGGATAACTTAGCTGTCACAGATACGACATTCACGAGAATGTTGGGAATTCTGATGACATTTCTTCACGTAGAAACCGATTTATGATGCCACAAGCGTTCAGAATTATGACGACTCCCCTTACGTAGAAGACAATTGATGACGCCACAAGGAGGATTGACAGAATGATGTTGACGCGATTGGAATCATGACGATACTTCTCACGTGGAAGACGACCTGAGACGACACCAGGGCGGATATACAAAATCATGATGATGTTTGGGATTTGACTCCCATCCTCTGCCGGAACTTCAACCTTATCAATCCTTAGTCGCTATAATACGGTTCCCTCTACCATTTATGTGAGATATGCTCTTTTCGTGCATGAGTACACCGAAGTACACTTAGGATAACTTAGCTGTCACAGATACGACATTCACAAAGATGTTGGGAATTATAATGACACTTTTTCACGTAGAAACCGATTCATGATGCCACAAACGTTTAGAATTATGACGACTCCTCTTACGTAGAGGACGATTCATGACGCCACAAGGAGAATTGACAGAACAATGATGACGCGTTTGGAATTATGACGACACTTCTCACGTGAAGGAAGACTTAAGATGACACAAGGGCGGATATACGTGATATTGATGATGCTTGGGATTTGACTTTCATCCCCTGCCAGAACTCCACCTGATCAATCCATACTCGTTAAAAATTATGAGATATGCGCACTTCGTGAATGAGTACTTCGGAGCTGACGACTTCTCTTACGTAGAAGACGATTTATGACGCCACAAAGAGGATTGACAGAATGATGTTGACGCGATTGGAATCATGACGATACTTCTCACGTGGAAGACGACCTGAGACGACACCAGGGCGGATATACGAAATCATGATGATGTTTGGGATTTGACTTCCATCCTCTGCCGGAACTTCAACCTTATCAATCCTTAGTCGCTATAATACGGTTCCCTGTACCATTTATGTGAGATATGCTTACTTCGAGCATGAGTACACCGAAGTACACTCAGGATAACTTAGCTGTCACAGATACGACATTCACGAGAATGTTGGGAATTCTGATGACACTTCTTTACTCAGAAACCGATTTATGATGCCACAAGCGTTCAGAATTATGACGACTCCCCTTTCGTAGAAGACAATTGATGACGCCACAAGAAGAATTGACAGAATGATTATGACGCGTTTGGAATTATGACGACACTTCTCACGTGGAAGACGACTTAACACAACACAAGGGCGGAAATACGGAATAATGATGATGCTTGGGATTTGACTTCCATCCTCTGCCAGAACTTCAACCTAATGAATCCATAGACGTTAAAATATGGTTTCCTCTACCATTCATATGAAATATGCGCACTCCGTGCATGAGTATTCCGAAGCTGACGACTCCTGTTACGTAGAAGACGATTTATGACGCCACAAGGAGACTCGGCAGAATGATGTTGACGCGTTTGGAATCATGATGATACTTCTCACGTGGAAGAGGACTTGGGACGACACCAGGGTGGATATATGGAATAATGATGATGCTCGGGATTTGACTTCCATCCTCTGCCGGAACTCCAACCTAATTGATCCATAATCGTTGAAACTACGGTTTCCTCTACCATTTATATGAGATATGCGCACTTCATGCATGAGTACACCGAAGCACACTTGGGATGACTCAGCTGTCACAGGTACGACATTCACAAAGATGTTGGGAATTATAATGACACTTTTTTACGTAACAACCGATTCATGATGCCACAAACGTTTAGAATTATGACGACTCCTCTTACGTAGAGGACGATTCATGACGCCACAAGGAGAATTGACAGAACGATGATGACGCGTTTGGAATTATGACGACACTTCTCACGTGAAGGAAGACTTAAGATGACACAAGGGCGGATATACGTGATATTGATGATGCTTGGGATTTGACTTCCATCCCCTGCCAGAACTCCAACCTGATCAATCCATAGTCGTTAAAAATACGGTTCCCTCTACCATCTATATGAGATATGCGCACTTCGTGCATAACTGAACCGAAGCACACTTAGGATGACTCATCTGTCACAGATACGAGATTCACAAAGATGTTGAAGATAATGATGACACTTCTTTACGTTGAAACCGATTCATGATGCCACAAACGTTGAGAATGATGACGACTCCGCTTACGTAGAAGACTATTCATGACGCCACAAGGAGAATCGACAGAATGATGATGAGGCGTTCGGATATATGACGACACGGCTTACGTGGAAAAAGACTTGAGACGACACAAGGGCGGATATACGGAATAATGATGATGCTTGGGATATGACTCTCATCCTCTGCCAGAACTCCAACCTTATCAATCCTTAGTCGCTATAATACGGTTCCCTGTACCATTTATGTGAAATATGCTTACTTCGTGCATGAGTACACCGAAGTACACTGAGGATAACTGAGCTGTCACAGATACGACATTCACGAGAATGTTGGGAATTCTGATGACACTTCTTTACGTAGAAACCGATTTATGATGCCACAAGCGTTCAGAATTATGACGACTCCCCTTACGTAGAAGACAATTGATGACGCCACAAGAAGAATTGACAGAATGATTATGACGCGTTTGGAATTATGACGACACTTCTCACGTGGAAAACGACTTAACACAACACAAGGGCGGAAATACGGAATAATGATGATGCATGCGATTTGACTTTCATCCTCTGCCAGAACTTCAACCCAATGAATCAATAGACGTTAGAATATGGTCTCCTCTAACATTCATATGAAATATGCGCACTCCGTGCATGAGTACTTCGAAGCTGACGACTCCTGTTACGTAGAAGACGATTTATGACGCCACAAGGAGAATCGACAGAATGATGTTGACGCGTTTGGAATCATGATGATACTTCTCACGTGGAAGAGGACTTGAGACGACACCAGGGTGGATATATGGAATAATGATGATGCTTGGGATTTGACTTCCATCCTCTGCCGGAACTCCAACCTAATCGACCCATAATCGTTGAAACTACGGTTTCCTCTACCATTTATATGAGATATGCGCACTTCATGCATGAGTACACCGAAGCACACTTGGGATGACTCAGCTGTCACAGGTACGACATTCACAAAGATGTTGGGAATTATAATGACACTTTTTCACGTAGAAACCGATTCATGATGCCACAAACGTTTAGAATTATGACGACTCCTCTTACGTAGAGGACGATTCATGACGCCACAAGGAGAATTGACAGAACAATGATGACGCGTTTGGAATTATGACGACACTTCTCACGTGAAGGAAGACTTAAGATGACACAAGGGCGGATATACGTGATATTGATGATGCTTGGGATTTGACTTTCATCCCCTGCCAGAACTCCAACCTGATCAATCCATACTCGTTAAAAATTATGAGATATGCGCACTTCGTGAATGAGTACTTCGGAGCTGACGACTTCTCTTACGTAGAAGACGATTTATGACGCCACAAGGAGATTGACAGAATGATGTTGACGCGATTGGAATCATGACGATACTTCTCACGTGGAAGACGACCTGAGACGACACCAGGGCGGATATACGGAATCATGATGATGTTTGGGATTTCACTTCCATCCTCTGCCGGAACTTCAACCTTATCAATTCTTAGTCGCTATAATACGGTTCCCTGTACCATTTATGTGAAATATGCTTACTTCGTGCATGAGTACACCGAAGTACACTTAGGATAACTTAGCTGTCACAGATACGACATTCACGAGAATGTTGGGGATTCTGATGACACTTCTTTACGTAGAAACCGATTTATGATGCCACAAGCGTTCAGAATTATGACGACTCCCCTTACGTAGAAGACAATTGATGACGCCACAAGGAGGATTGACAGAATGATGTTGACGCGATTGGAATCATGACGATACTTCTCACGTGGAAGACGACCTGAGACGACACCAGGGCGGATATACGAAATCATGATGATGTTTGGGATTTGACTTCCATCCCCTGCCGGAACTTCAACCTTATCAATCCTTAGTCGCTATAATACGGTTCCCTGTACCATTCATGTGAGATATGCTCACTTCGTGCATGAGTACACCGGAGCACACTTAGGATAACTTAGCTGTCACAGATATGACATTCACGAGAATGTTGGGAATTCTGATGACACTTCTTCACGTAGAAACCGATTTATGATGCCACAAGCGTTCAGAATCATGACGACTCCACTTACGTAGAAGACAATTGATGACGCCACAAGAAGAATTGACAGAATGATGTTGACGCGTTTGGAATTATGACGACACTTCTCACGTGGGAGATGACTTAACACAACACAAGGGCGGAAATACGGAATAATGATGATGCTTGGGATTCGACTTTCATCCTCTGCCAGAACTTCAACCCAATGAATCCATAGACGTTAAAATATGGTTTTCTCTACCATTCATATGAAATATGCGCACTCCGTGCATGAGTACTTCGAAGCTGACGACTCCTGTTACGTAGAAGACGATTCATGACGCCACAAGGAGAATCGACAGAATGATGTTGACGCGTTCGGAATCATGATGATACTTCTCACGTGGAAGAGGACTTGAGACAACACCAGGGTGGATATATGGAATAATGATGATGCTTGGGATTTGACTTCCATCCTCTGCCGGAACTCCAACCTTATCGACCCATAATCGTTGAAACTACGGTTTCCTCTACCACTTATATTAGATATGCGCACTTCATGCATTAGTACACCGAAGCACACTTGGGATGACTCAGCTGTCACAGGTACGACATTCACAAAGATGTTGGGAATTATAATGACACTTTTTCACGTAGAAACCGATTCATGATGCCACAAACGTTTAGAATTATGACGACTCCTCTTACGTAGAGGACGATTCATGACGCCACAAGGAGAATTGACAGAACGATGATGACGCGTTTGGAATTATGACGACACTTCTCACGTGAAGGAAGACTTAAGATGACACAAGGGCGGATATACGTGATATTGATGATGCTTGGGATTTGACTTTCATCCCCTGCCAGAACTCCAACCTGATGAATCCATAGTCGTTAAAAATACGGTTCCCTCTACCATGTATATGAGATATGCGCACTTCGTGAATGAGTACTTCGGAGCTGGAGACTTCTCTTACGTAGAAGACGATTTATGACGCCACAAGGAGGATTGACAGAATGATGTTGACGCGATTGGAATCATGACGATACTTCTCACGTGGAAGACGACCTGAGACGACACCAGGGCGGATATACGGAATCATGATGATGTTTGGGATTTGACTCCCATCCTCTGCCGGAACTTCAACCTTATCAATCCTTAGTCGCTATAATACGGTTCCCTGTACCATTTATGTGAAATATGCTTACTTCGTGCATGAGTACACCGAAGTACACTTAGGATAACTTAGCTGTCACAGATACGACATTCACGAGAATGTTGGGAATTCTGATGACACTTCTTTACGTAGAAACCGATTTATGATGCCACAAGCGTTCAGAATTATGTTGACTCCCCTTACGTAGAAGACAATTGATGACGCCACAAGGAGGATTGACAGGATGATGTTGACGCGATTGGAATCATGACGATACTTCTCACGTGGAAGACGACCTGAGACGACGACAGGGCGGATATACGAAATCATGATGATGTTTGGGATTTGACTTCCATCCTCTGCCGGAACTTCAACCTTATCAATCCTTAGTCGCTATAATACGGTTCCCTGTACCATTTATGTGAGATATGCTCACTTCGTGCATGAGTACACCGGAGCACACTTAGGATAACTTAGCTGTTACAGATATGACATTCACGAGAATGTTGGGAATTCTGATGACACTTCTTTACGTTGAAACCGATTTATGATGCCACAAGCGTTCAGAATTATGACGACTTCTCTTACGTAGAAGGCGATTTATGACGCCACAAGGAGGATTAACAGAATGATGTTGACGCGATTGGAATCATGACGATACTTCTCACGTGGAAGACGACCTGAGACGAGACCAGGGCGGATATACAAAATCATGATGATGTTTGGGATTTGACTCCCATCCTCTGCCGGAACTTCACCTTATCAATCCTTAGTCGCTATAATACGGTTCCCTCTACCATTTATGTGAGATATGCTTACTTCGTGCATGAGTACACCGAAGTACACTTAGGATAACTTAGCTGTCACAGATACGACATTCACGAGAATGTTGGGAATTCTGATGACACTTCTTTACGTAGAAACCGATTTATGATGCCACAAGCGTTCAGAATTATGACGACTCCTCTTACGTAGAAGACTATTCATGACGCCACAAGGAGAATCGACAGAATGATGATGAGGCGTTTGGATATATAACGACACGTCTCACGTGGAAGAAGACTTAAGACGACACAAGGGCGGATATACGGAAAAATGACGATGCTTGGGATTTGACTTTCATCCTCTGCCAGAACTCCAACCTAATCAATCCATAGTCGTTGGAATACCGTTCCCTCTACCATTTATATGAGATATGCGCACTTCGTGAATGGGAACTTCGAAGCTGACGACTTCTCTTACGTAGAGGACGATTCATGACGCCAGAAGGAGAATTGACAGAACGATGATGACGCGTTTGGAATTATGACGACACTTCTCACGTGAAGGAAGACTTAAGATGACACAAGGGCGGATATACGTGATATTGATGATGCTTGGGATTTGACTTTCATCCCCTGCCAGAACTCCAACCTGATCAATCCATAGTCGTTAAAAATACGGTTCCCTCTACCATGTATATGAGATATGCGCACTTCGTGAATGAGTACTTCGGAGCTGGAGACTTCTCTTACGTAGAAGACGATTTATCACGCCACAAGGAGGATTGACAGAATGATGTTGACGCGATTGGAATCATGACGATACTTCTCACGTGGAAGACGACCTGAGACGACACCAGGGCGGATATACGGAATCATGATGATGTTTGGGATTTGACTTCCATCCTCTGCCGGAACTTCAACCTTATCAATCCTTAGTCGCTATAATACGGTTCCCTGTACCATTTATGTGAAATATGCGAACTTCGTGCATGAGTACACCGAAGTACACTTAGGATAACTTAGCTGTCACAGATACGACATTCACGAGAATGTTGGGAATCCTGATGACACTTCTTTACGTAGAAATCGATTTATGATGCCACAAGCGTTCAGAATTATGTTGACTCCCCTTACGTAGAAGACAATTGATGACGCCACAAGGAGGATTGACAGAATGATGTTGACGCGATTGGAATCATGACGATACTTCTCACGTGGAAGACGACCTGAGACGACACCAGGGCGGATATACGAAATCATGATGATGTTTGGGATTTGACTTCCATCCTCTGCCGGAACTTCAACCTTATCAATCCTTAGTCGCTATAATACGGTTCCCTGTACCATTTATGTGAGATATGCTTACTTCGTGCATGAGTACACCGAAGTACACTCAGGATAACTTAGCTGTCACAGATACGACATTCACGAGAATGTTGGGAATTCTGATGACACTTCTTCACGTAGAAACCGATTTATGATGCCACAAGCGTTCAGAATTATGACGACTCCCCTTACGTAGGAGACAATTGATGACGCCACAAGGAGGATTGACAGAATGATGTTGACGCGATTGGAATCATGACGATACTTCTCACGTGGAAGACGACCTGAGACGACACCAGGGCGGATATACAAAATCATGATGATGTTTGGGATTTGACTCCCATCCTCTGCCGGAACTTCAACCTTATCAATCCTTAGTCGCTATAATACGGTTCCCTGTACCATTTATGTGAGATATGCTTACTTCGTGCATGAGTACACCGAAGTACACTCAAGGTAACTTAGCTGTCACAGATACGACATTCACGAGAATGTTGGGAATTCTGATGACACTTCTTCACGTAGAAACCGATTTATGATGCCACAAGCGTTCAGAATTATGACGACTCCCCTTACGTAGAAGACAATTGATGACGCCACGAGGAGGATTGACAGAATGATGTTGACGCGATTGGAGTCATGACGATACTTCTCACGTGGAAGACGACCTGAGACGACACCAGGGCGGATATACAAAATCATGATGATGTTTGGGATTTGACTCCCATCCTCTGCCGGAACTTCAACCTTATCAATCCTTAGTCGCTATAATACGGTTCCCTCTACCATTTATGTGAGATATGCTTACTTCGTGCATGAGTACACCGAAGTACACTTAGGATAACTTAGCTGTCACAGATACGACATTCACGAGAATGTTGGGAATTCTGATGACACTTCTTTACGTAGAAACCGATTTATGATGCCACAAGCATTCAGAATTATGACGACTCCTCTTACGTAGAAGACTATTCATGACGCCACAAGGAGAATCGACAGAATGATGATGAGGCGTTTGGATATATGACGACACGTCTCACGTGGAAGAAGACTTAAGACGACACAAGGGCGGATATACGGAAAAATGACGATGCTTGGGATTTGACTTTCATCCTCTGCCAGAACTCCAACCTAATCAATCCATAGTCGTTGGAATACCGTTCCCTCTACCATTTATATGAGATATGCGCACTTCGTGAATGGGTACTTCGAAGCTGACGACTTCTCTCACGTAGAAGACGATTCATGACGCCACAAGGAGGATTGACAGAATGATGTTGACGCGATTGGAATCATGACGATACTTCTCACGTGGAAGACGACCTGAGACGACACCAGGGCGGATATACGAAATCATGATGATGTTTGGGATTTGACTTCCATCCTCTGCCGGAACTTCATTCTTATCAATCCTTAGTCGCTATAATACGGTTCCCTGTACCATTTATGTGAGATATGCTTACTTCGTGCATGAGTACACCGAAATACACTTAGGATAACTTAGCCGTCACAGATACGACATTCACGAGAATGTTGGGAATTCTGATGACACATTTTTACGTAGAAACCGATTTATGATGCCACGAGCGTTCAGAATTATGACGACTCCCCTTACGTAGAAGACAATTGATGACGCCACAAGAAGAATTGACAGAATGATTTTGACGCGTTCGGAATTATGACGACACTTCTCACGTGGAAGACGACTTAACACAACACAAGGACGGAAATACGGAATAATGATGATGCTTGGGATTTGACTTTCATTCTCTGCCAGAACTTCAACCCAATGAATCCATAGACGTTAAAATTTGGTTTCCTCTACCATTCATATGAAATATGCGCACTCCGTGCATGAGTACTTCGAAGCTGACGACTCCTGTTACGTAGAAGACGGTTCATGACGCCACAAGGAGAATCGACAGAATGATGTTGACGCGTTTGGAATCATGATGATACTTCTGACGTGGAAGAGGACTTGAGACGACACCAGGGTGGATATATGGAATAATGATGATGCTTGGGATTTGACTTCCATCCTCTGCCGGAACTCCAACCTAATCGACCCATAATCGTTGAAACTACGGTTTCCTCTGCCATTTATATGAGATATGCGCACTTCATGCATGAGTACACCGAAGCACACTTGGGATGACTCAGCTGTCACAGGTACGACATCCACAAAGATGTTGGGAATTATAATGACACTTTTTTACGTAGAAACCGATCCATGATGCAACAAACGTTTAGAATTATGATGACTCCTCTTACGTAGAGGACGATTCATGACGCCACGAGGAGAATTGACAGAACGATGATGACGCGTTTGGAATTATGACGACACTTCTCACGTGAAGGAAGACTTAAGATGACACAAGGGCGGATATACGTGATATTGATGATGCTTGGGATTTGGCTTTCATCCCCTGCCAGAACTCCAACCTGATCAATCCATAGTCGTTAAAAATACGGTTCCCTCTACCATGTATATGAGATATGCGCACTTCGTGGATGAGTACTTCGGAGCTGACGACTTCTCTTACGTAGAAGACGATTCATGACGCCACAAGGAGGATTGACAGAATGATGTTGACGCGATTGGGTTCATGACGAAACTTCTCACGTGGAAGAGGACTTGAGACGACACCAGGGTGGATATATGGAATAATGATGATGCTTGGGATTCGACTTCCATCCTCTGCCGGAACTCCAACCTAATTGATCCATAATCGTTGAAACTACGGTTTCCTCTACCATTTATATGAGATATGCGCACTTCATGCATGAGTACACCGAAGTACACTTAGGATAACTTAGCTGTCACAGGTACGACATTCACAAAGATGTTGGGAATTATAATGACACTTTTTTACGTAGCAACCGATTCATGATGCCACAAACGTTTAGAAATATGACGACTCCTCTTACGTAGAGGACGATTCATGACGCCACAAGGAGAATTGACAGAACGATGATGACGCGTTTGGAATTATGACGACACTTCTCACGTGAAGGAAGACTTAAGATGACACAAGGGCGGATATACGTGATATTGATGATGCTTGGGATTTGACTTCCATCCCCTGCCAGAACTCCAACCTGATCAATCCATAGTCGTTAAAAATACGGTTCCCTCTACCATCTTTATGAGATATGCGAACTTCGAGCATAACTACACCGAAGCACACTTAGGATGACTCATCTGTCACAGATACGAGATTCACAAAGATGTTGAAGATAATGATGACACTTCTTTACGTAGAAACCGATTCATGATGCCACAAACGTTGAGAATGATGACGACTCCTCTTACGTAGAAGACTATTCATGACGCCACAAGGAGAATCGACAGAATGATGATGAGGCGTTCGGATATATGACGACACGTCTTACGTGGAAAAAGACTTGAGACGACACAAGGGCGGATATACGGAATAATGATGATGCTTGGGATATGACTCTCATCCTCTGCCAGAACTCCAACCTAATCAATCCATAGTCGTTGGAATACCGTTTCCTCTACCATTTATATGAGATATGCGCACTTCGTGAATGAGTACTTCGGAGCTGACGACTTCTCTTACGTAGAAGACGATTTATGACGCCACAAGGAGGATTGACAGAATGATGTTGACGCGATTGGAATCATGACGATACTTCTCACGTGGAAGACGACCTGAGACGACACCAGGGCGGATATACGAAATCATGATGATGTTTGGGATTTGACTTCCATCCTCTGCCGGAACTTCAACCTTATCAATCCTTAGTCGCTATAATACGGTTCCCTGTACCATTTATGTGAAATATGCTTACTTCGTGCATGAGTACACCGAAGTACACTTAGGATAACTTAGCTGTCGCAGATACGACATTCACGAGAATGTTGGGAATTCTGATGACACTTCTTTACGTAGAAACCGATTCATGATGCCACAAGCGTTCAGAATTATGACGACTCCCCTTACGTAGAAGACAATTGATGACGCCACAAGAAGAATTGACAGAATGATTATGACGCGTTTGGAATTATGACGACACTTCTCACGTGGAAGACGACTTAACACGACACAAGGGCGGAAATACGGAATAATGATGATGCTTGCGATTTGACTTTCATCCTCTGCCAGAAACTCAACCCAATGAATCCATAGACGTTGAAATATGGTCTCCTCTACCATTCATATGGAATATGCGCACTCCGTGCATGAGTACTTCGAAGCTGACGACTCCTGTTACGTAGAAAACGATTTATGACGCCACAAGGAGAATCGACAGAATGATAATGACGCATTTGGAATCATGACGATACTTCTCACGTGGAAGACGACCTGAGACGACACCAGGGCGGATATACAAAATCATGATGATGTTTGGGATTTGACTCCCATCCTCTGCCGGAACTTCAACCTTATCAATCCTTAGTCGCTATAATACGGTTCCCTGTACCATTTATGTGAGATATGCTTACTTCGTGCATGAGTACACCGAAGTACACTCAAGGTAACTTAGCTGTCACAGATACGACATTCACGAGAATGTTGGGAATTCTGATGACACTTCTTCACGTAGAAACCGATTTATGATGCCACAAGCGTTCAGAATTATGACGACTCCCCTTACGTAGAAGACAATTGATGACGCCACAAGGAGGATTGACAGAATGATGTTGACGCGATTGGAGTCATGACGATACTTCTCACGTGGAAGACGACCTGAGACGACACCAGGGCGGATATACAAAATCATGATGATGTTTGGGATTTGACTCCCATCCTCTGCCGGAACTTCAACCTTATCAATCCTTAGTCGCTATAATACGGTTCCCTCTACCATTTATGTGAGATATGCTTACTTCGTGCATGAGTACACCGAAGTACACTTAGGATAACTTAGCTGTCACAGATACGACATTCACGAGAATGTTGGGAATTCTGATGACACTTCTTTACGTAGAAACCGATTTATGATGCCACAAGCATTCAGAATTATGACGACTCCTCTTACGTAGAAGACTATTCATGACGCCACAAGGAGAATCGACAGAATGATGATGAGGCGTTTGGATATATGACGACACGTCTCACGTGGAAGAAGACTTAAGACGACACAAGGGCGGATATACGGAAAAATGACGATGCTTGGGATTTGACTTTCATCCTCTGCCAGAACTCCAACCTAATCAATCCATAGTCGTTGGAATACCGTTCCCTCTACCATTTATATGAGATATGCGCACTTCGTGAATGGGTACTTCGAAGCTGACGACTTCTCTCACGTAGAAGACGATTCATGACGCCACAAGGAGGATTGACAGAATGATGTTGACGCGATTGGAATCATGACGATACTTCTCACGTGGAAGACGACCTGATACGACACCAGGGCGGATATACGAAATCATGATGATGTTTGGGATTTGACTTCCATCCTCTGCCGGAACTTCATTCTTATCAATCCTTAGTCGCTATAATACGGTTCCCTGTACCATTTATGTGAGATATGCTTACTTCGTGCATGAGTACACCGAAATACACTTAGGATAACTTAGCCGTCACAGATACGACATTCACGAGAATGTTGGGAATTCTGATGACACATTTTTACGTAGAAACCGATTTATGATGCCACGAGCGTTCAGAATTATGACGACTCCCCTTACGTAGAAGACAATTGATGACGCCACAAGGAGAATTGACAGAATGATTTTGACGCGTTCGGAATTATGACGACACTTCTCACGTGGAAGACGACTTAACACAACACAAGGACGGAAATACGGAATAATGATGATGCTTGGGATTTGACTTTCATTCTCTGCCAGAACTTCAACCCAATGAATCCATAGACGTTAAAATTTGGTTTCCTCTACCATTCATATGAAATATGCGCACTCCGTGCATGAGTACTTCGAAGCTGACGACTCCTGTTACGTAGAAGACGGTTCATGACGCCACAAGGAGAATCGACAGAATGATGTTGACGCGTTTGGAATCATGATGATACTTCTGACGTGGAAGAGGACTTGAGACGACACCAGGGTGGATATATGGAATAATGATGATGCTTGGGATTTGACTTCCATCCTCTGCCGGAACTCCAACCTAATCGACCCATAATCGTTGAAACTACGGTTTCCTCTGCCATTTATATGAGATATGCGCACTTCATGCATGAGTACACCGAAGCACACTTGGGATGACTCAGCTGTCACAGGTACGACATCCACAAAGATGTTGGGAATTATAATGACACTTTTTTACGTAGAAACCGATCCATGATGCCACAAACGTTTAGAATTATGATGACTCCTCTTACGTAGAGGACGATTCATGACGCCACGAGGAGAATTGACAGAACGATGATGACGCGTTTGGAATTATGACGACACTTCTCACGTGAAGGAAGACTTAAGATGACACAAGGGCGGATATACGTGATATTGATGATGCTTGGGATTTGGCTTTCATCCCCTGCCAGAACTCCAACCTGATCAATCCATAGTCGTTAAAAATACGGTTCCCTCTACCATGTATATGAGATATGCGCACTTCGTGGATGAGTACTTCGGAGCTGACGACTTCTCTTACGTAGAAGACGATTCATGACGCCACAAGGAGGATTGACAGAATGATGTTGACGCGATTGGGTTCATGACGAAACTTCTCACGTGGAAGAGGACTTGAGACGACACCAGGGTGGATATATGGAATAATGATGATGCTTGGGATTCGACTTCCATCCTCTGCCGGAACTCCAACCTAATTGATCCATAATCGTTGAAACTACGGTTTCCTCTACCATTTATATGAGATATGCGCACTTCATGCATGAGTACACCGAAGTACACTTAGGATAACTTAGCTGTCACAGGTACGACATTCACAAAGATGTTGGGAATTATAATGACACTTTTTTACGTAGCAACCGATACATGATGCCACAAACGTTTAGAAATATGACGACTCCTCTTACGTAGAGGACGATTCATGACGCCACAAGGAGAATTGACAGAACGATGATGACGCGTTTGGAATTATGACGACACTTCTCACGTGAAGGAAGACTTAAGATGACACAAGGGCGGATATACGTGATATTGATGATGCTTGGGATTTGACTTCCATCCCCTGCCAGAACTCCAACCTGATCAATCCATAGTCGTTAAAAATACGGTTCCCTCTACCATCTTTATGAGATATGCGAACTTCGTGCATAACTACACCGAAGCACACTTAGGATGACTCATCTGTCACAGATACGAGATTCACAAAGATGTTGAAGATAATGATGACACTTCTTTACGTAGAAACCGATTCATGATGCCACAAACGTTGAGAATGATGACGACTCCTCTTACGTGGAAGACTATTCATGACGCCACAAGGAGAATCGACAGAATGATGATGAGGCGTTCGGATATATGACGACACGTCTTACGTGGAAAAAGACTTGAGACGACACAAGGGCGGATATACGGAATAATGATGATGCTTGGGATATGACTCTCATCCTCTGCCAGAACTCCAACCTAATCAATCCATAGTCGTTGGAATACCGTTTCCTCTACCATTTATATGAGATATGCGCACTTCGTGAATGAGTACTTCGGAGCTGACGACTTCTCTTACGTAGAAGACGATTTATGACGCCACAAGGAGGATTGACAGAATGATGTTGACGCGATTGGAATCATGACGATACTTCTCACGTGGAAGACGACCTGAGACGACACCAGGGCGGATATACGAAATCATGATGATGTTTGGGATTTGACTTCCATCCTCTGCCGGAACTTCAACCTTATCAATCCTTAGTCGCTATAATACGGTTCCCTGTACCATTTATGTGAAATATGCTTACTTCGTGCATGAGTACACCGAAGTACACTTAGGATAACTTAGCTGTCGCAGATACGACATTCACGAGAATGTTGGGAATTCTGATGACACTTCTTTACGTAGAAACCGATTCATGATGCCACAAGCGTTCAGAATTATGACGACTCCCCTTACGTAGAAGACAATTGATGACGCCACAAGAAGAATTGACAGAATGATTATGACGCGTTTGGAATTATGACGACACTTCTCACGTGGAAGACGACTTAACACGACACAAGGGCGGAAATACGGAATAATGATGATGCTTGCGATTTGACTTTCATCCTCTGCCAGAAACTCAACCCAATGAATCCATAGACGTTGAAATATGGTCTCCTCTACCATTCATATGGAATATGCGCACTCCGTGCATGAGTACTTCGAAGCTGACGACTCCTGTTACGTAGAAGACGATTTATGACGCCACAAGGAGAATCGACAGAATGATAATGACGCGTTTGGAATCATGATGAAACTTCTCACGTGGAAGAGGACCTGAGACGACACCAGGGCGGATATACGGAATCATGATGATGTTTGGGATTTGACTTCCATTCTCTGCCGGAACTCCAACCTAATCGACCCATAATCGTTGAAACTACGGTTTCCTCTACCATTTATATGAGATATGCGCACTTCATGCATGAGTACACCGAAGCACACTTGGGATGACTCAGCTGTCACAGGTACGACATTCACAAAGATGTTGGGAATTATAATGACACTTTCTTACGTAGAAACCGATTCATGATGCCACAAACGTTTAGAATTATGACGACTCCTCTTACGTAGAGGACGATTCATGACGCCACAAGGAGAATTGACAGAACGATGATGACGCGTTTGGAATTATGACGACACTTCTCACGTGAAGGAAGACTTAAGATGACACAAGGGCGGATATACGTGATATTGATGATGCTTGGGATTTGACTTTCATCTCCTGCCAGAACTCCAACCTGATCAATCCATAGTCGTTAAAAATAGGGTTCCCTCTACCATCTATATGAGATATGCGCACTTCGTGAATGAGTACTTCGGAGCTGACGACTTCTCTTACGTAGAAGACGATTTATGACGCCACAAGGAGGATTGACAGAATGATGTTGACGCGATTGGAATCATGACGATACTTCTCACGTGGAAGACGACCTGAGACGACACCAGGGCGGATATACGAAATCATGATGATGTTTGGGATTTGACTTCCATCCTCTGCCGGGACTTCAACCTTATCAATCCTCAGTCGCTATAATACGGTTCCCTGTACCATTTATGTGGAATATGCTGACTTCGTGCATGATTACACCGAAGTACACTTAGGATAACTTAGCTGTCACAGATACGACATTCACGAGAATGTTGGGGATTCTGATGACACTTCTTTACGTAGAAACCGATTCATGATGCCACAAGCGTTCAGAATTATGACGACTCCCCTTACGTAGAAGACAATTGATGACGCCACAAGAAGAATTGACAGAATGATTATGACGCGTTTGGAATTATGACGACACTTCTCACGTGGAAGACGACTTAACACGACACAAGGGCGGAAATACGGAATAATGATGATGCTTGCGATTTGACTTTCATCCTCTGCCAGAACTTCAACCCAATGAATCCATAGACGTTAAAATATGGTCTCCTCTACCATTCATATGAAATATGCGCACTCCGTGCATGAGTACTTCGAAGCTGACGACTCCTGTTACGTAGAAGACGATTTATGACGCCACAAGGAGAATCGACAGAATGATAATGACGCGTTTGGAATCATGATGATACTTCTCACGTGGAAGAGGACTTGAGACGACACCAGGGTGGATATATGGAATAATGATGATGCTTGGGATTTGACTTCCATCCTCTGCCGGAACTCCAACCTAATCGACCCATGATCGTTGAAACTACGGTTTCCTCTACCATTTATATGAGATATGCGCACTTCATGCATGAGTACACCGGAGCACACTTGGGATGACTCAGCTGTCACAGGTACGACATTCACAAAGATGTTGGGAATTATGATGACACTTTTTCACGTAGAAACCGATTCATGATGCCACAAACGTTTAGAATTATGACGACTCCTCTTGGGTAGAGGACGATTCATGACGCCACAAGGAGAATCGACAGAATGATGATGAGGCGTTTGGATATATGACGACACGTCTCACGTGGAAGAAGACTTAAGACGACACAAGGGCGAATATACGGAATAATGATGATGCTTGGGATTTGACTTCCATCCTCTGCCAGAACTCCAACCTAATCAATCCATAGTCGTTGGAATACCGTTTCCTCTACCATTTATATGAGATATGCGCACTTCGTGAATGGGTACTTCGGAGCTGACGACTTCTCTCACCTAGAAGACGATTGATGACGCCACAAGGAGGATTGACAGAATGATGTTGACGCGATTGGAATCATGACGATACTTCTCACGTGGAAGACGACCTGAGACGACACCAGGGCGGATATACGGAATAATGATGATGCTTGGGATTTGACTTCCATCCTCTGCCGGAACTTCAACCTAATCAATCCTTAGTCGCTATAATACGGTTTCCTGTACCATTCATATGAGATATGCGCACTTCATGCATGTGTACACCGAAGCACACTGAGGATGACTGAGCTGTCACAGATACGTTTGGAATCATGAGGATTTTTCTCACGTGGAAGATCAATTATGACGCAACAAGGAAAGATGCACACAATAATGGAGATGCTTCTGACTGAACTTCCTTCTACCGCTAGAACATCAACCTGATCAATCTTGAATCGTTGCTCAGACACATCGACCAATGTGAGGTCCTCCAAAGTGTGTTTCGTAACAAAGTTTAGGCTCTCGTCTTATTAATGGGGAATATACGTACTTCGTGCATGAGCACATCAGAGAACACTTCTGACGACTGTGTCACAGAGAACACATTTACAATCATGACGACTCCTCCTCCGTAGAAGACGATTCAGGATGCCACAAGGAAAATCGACGGAATGATGATGAGGCGTTTGGATTTATGACGACACCTCTCACGTGGAAGAAGACTTGAGACGAGACCAGGGCGGATATACGAAATCATGATGATGTTTGGGATTTGACTTCCATCCTCTGCCGGAACTTCAACCTTATCAATCCTTAGTCGCTATAATACGGTTCCCTGTACCATTTATGTGAGATGTGCTCACTTCGTGCATGAGTACACCGAAGCACACTTAGGATAACTTAGCTGTCACAGATATGACATTCACGAGAATGTTGGGAATTCTGATGACACTTCTTTACGTTGAAACCGATTTATGATGCCACAAGCGTTCAGAATTATGACGACTCTTCTTACATAGAAGATGATTCATGACGCCACAAGGAGGATCGACAGAATGATGATGACGCGTTTGGAATTATGACGACACTTCTCACGTGGAAGACGACTTAAGACGGCACAAGGGCGGATATACGGAATAATGATGATGCTTGGGATTTGACTCTCATCCTCTGCCGGAACTCCAACCTTATCGATCCATAATCGTCAAGAATACGGTTTCCTCTACCATTGATATGAGATATGCCCACTTCGTGCATGAGTACTTCGAAGCTGACGACTCCTCTCACGTAGAAGACGATTCATGACGCCACAAGGAGAATCGACAGAATGATGTTGACGCGTTTGGAATCATGACGATACTTCTCACGTGGAAGAGGACTTGAGACGACACCAGGGCGGATATACGGAATAATGATGATGCTTGGGATTTGACTTCCATCCTCTGCCAGAACTCCAACCTAATCAATCCATAGTCGTTGGAATACCGTTTCCTCTACCATTTATATGAGATATGCGCACTTCGTGAATGGGTACTTCGGAGCTGACGACTTCTCTCACCTAGAAGACGATTGATGACGCCACAAGGAGGATTGACAGAATGATGTTGACGCGATTGGAATCATGACGATACTTCTTACGTGGAAGACGACCTGAGACGACACCAGGGCGGATATACGGAATAATGATGATGCTTGGGATTTGACTCCCATCCTCTGCCGGAACTTCAACCTAATCAATCCTTAGTCGCTATAATACGGTTTCCTGTACCATTCATATGAGATATGCGCACTTCATGCATGTGTACACCGAAGCACACTGAGGATGACTGAGCTGTCACAGATACGTTTGGAATCATGAGGATTTTTCTCACGTGGAAGATCAATTATGACGCCACAAGGAAAGATGCACAGAATAATGGAGATGCTTCTGACTCAACTTCCTTCTACCGCTAGAACATCAACCTGATCAATCTTGAATCGTTGCTCAGACACATCGACCAATGTGAGGTCCTCCAAAGTGTGTTTCGTAACAAAGTTTAGGCTCTCGTCTTATTAATGGGGAATCTACGTACTTCCTGCATGAGCACATCAGAGAACACTTCTGACGACTGTGTCACAGAGAACACATTTACAATCATGACGACTCCTCCTCCGTAGAAGACGATTCAGGATGCCACAAGGAAAATCGACGGAATGATGATGAGGCGTTTGGATTTATGACGACACCTCTCACGTGGAAGAAGACTTGAGACGAGACCAGGGCGGATATACGAAATCATGATGATGTTTGGGATTTGACTTCCATCCTCTGCCGGAACTTCAACCTTATCAATCCTTAGTCGCTATAATACGGTTCCCTGTACCATTCATGTGAGATGTGCTTACTTCGTGCATGAGTACACCGAAGCACACTTAGGATAACTTAGCTGTCACAGATATGACATTCACGAGAATGTTGGGAATTCTGATGACACTTCTTTACGTTGAAACCGATTTATGATGCCACAAGCGTTCAGAATTATGACGACTCTTCTTACATAGAAGATGATTCATGACGCCACAAGGAGGATCGACAGAATGATGATGACGCGTTTGGAATTATGACGACACTTCTCACGTGGAAGACGACTTAAGACGGCACAAGGGCGGATATACGGAATAATGATGATCCTTGGGATTTGACTCTCATCCTCTGCCGGAACTCCAACCTTATCGATCCATAATCGTCAAGAATACGGTTTCCTCGACCATTGATATGAGATATGCCCACTTCGTGCATGAGTACTTCGAAGCTGACGACTCCTCTCACGTAGAAGACGATTCATGACGCCACAAGGAGAATCGACAGAATGATGTTGACGCGTTTGGAATCATGACGATACTTCTCACGTGGAAGAGGACTTGAGACGACACCAGGGCGGATATACGGAATAATGATGATGCTTGGGATTTGACTTCCATCCTCTGCCGGAACTTCAACCTAATCAATCCTTAGTCGCTATAATACGGTTTCCTGTACCATTCATATGAGATATGCGCACTTCATGCATGTGTACACCGAAGCACACTGAGGATGACTGAGCTGTCACAGATACGTTTGGAATCATGAGGATTTTTCTCACGTGGAAGATCAATTATGACGCCACAAGGAAAGATGCACAGAATAATGGAGATGCTTCTGACTCAACTTCCTTCTACCGCTAAAACATCAACCTGATCAATCTTGAATCGTTGCTCAGACACATCGACCAATGTGAGGTCCTCCAAAGTGTGTTTCGTAACAAAGTTTAGGCTCTCGACTTATTAATGGGGAATATACGTACTTCGTGCATGAGCACATCAGAGCACACTTCTGACGACTGTGTCACAGAGAACACATTTACAATCATGACGACTCCTCCTCCGTAGAAGACGATTCATGATGCCACAAGGAGAATCGACGGAATGATGATGAGGCGTTTGGATTTATGACGACACCTCTCACGTGGAAGAAGACTTGAGACGAGACCAGGGCGGATATACGGAATAATGATGATGCTTGGGATTTGACTTTCATTCTGTGCCGGAACTCCAACCTACTCAATCCATAATCGCTATAATATGGTTTCCTGTAGCATTCATATGGGATATGCGCACTTCATGCGTGTGTACACCGAAGCACACTCAGGATGACTGAGCTGTCACAGATACGTTTGGAATTATGAGGACTTCTCTCACGTAGAAGATCAATCATGACGCCACAAGGAAAGGTGTACAGAATAATTGAGATGCTTCGGACTCAATTTTCTTCTACCGCTAGAACTTCAACCTGATCAATCTGAAATCGTTGCTCAGACACATCAGCCAATCTGAGGTCCTCGGAGGTGTGTTTCGTAACAAAGTGCAGGCTCTCCTCTTATTTATGGCAAATATACGTACTTCGTGCACGAGCACATCGGAGCACACTCCTGACGATCGTGTCACAAAAAACACATTTAGAATCATGACGACTCCTCTTACGTAGAAGACGATCCATGACGCCGCAAGGAGGATCGACGTAATAATTATGACTTGTTTGGGATCATGACGCCGACCCTCACGTGGAAAATGACTCATGACTATAGAAGGGCGGATATACGGAATAACGGTGATGCTTGGGATTTGATTCTCATCCTCTTCCAGAACTTCAACCTAATCAATCCATATTCGTTGCTCTGTCATATTATCCAATGTGACGCCTCAGAACTCTATCGTAACAAAATACGGTCTCCTCTACGATTCATATGAGCTATGCATACTTCGTGCATAAATACACCGAAGCAAACTTAGATTGACTGAGCTGGCACAGAGAAGTCTGAGCTGTCTATTCATAGAACTGATTCCGATAGATTGGGCTGTATATGATGATACGAGCTTCCATGAATAAAGTTCACCCTTCGAAAAGAGACATATTACTCCTCCAACTCTCGTCAAGAGAGCAGAGAGAAAGTAGTAAGTTGGTTTTGTACCCCCATCACACAAGTTCTTACAATAGCCATGGATTGAAGATGTTGTCACCGATACTACTAATGTTCTCAACTCTCAGTACCATGTGATTTGGGTGTCAGACTACAGTCCTGAATGGGAGGGAACAGAGGTCCTCGAAACGTTGACACTTTCTGGAGAATGAACTTCATTTGTAAAAGCCCCTATCATTCTGTATATCCCGTTCGATTGAATCAGATATATGTATACCTACGATCGTACACGATTCGCTGAGAATGAATGGCTGTGTACTAGGGTGAGCCGAAAAATGACTTTTCCAGGAATCGATACGCCCTAGGTCGCAGAAGTTGGGTTTCTATACGTAGATATGAAAAAACTCTCGTCGGTTACTGAGAAATGAGATTTTAAGTTCCGGCAAGAGCCATCAAGGTTCTCACCAGACTAAGACAGACTAGGTGGCAACACAACTGCCTGAGAATTGTCGAGGAGTACCGAAAAAACGTTCGCAAAGCTCTTATAAGAGTCTCCGGGGAACTTCAAGGAAAGCGTTGAATTTCCATTGTCAGTTCGATTCCACAGAACTAACTGCCCAACACCCTGAAAGATCCCAAAATACTCCCATGAAGTTCCTGAGATACTTCTCGGAAATTCTCTGCTAGCTCCCCGATAGCTCCCTGAAAGCTCCGATGTGGCGCTGGCTGTCAATTAGCTCCCCCAGGATTATCGCAGTTTCGTAGATACGAATACGTCGAAATTTTTCTTCGGAAATTTATGACCGCTATTATTATACGTATCTAAGCCTCAGCGAGTGAGTACGTTTTATATTCAATTCCAAACCAAGGACTGGTAGATAATATCGATAGCTCCTACGAAGAGTAGCACATACGCTAAAGGTCGGCGAAGAGTAACATTTGCACGATATCCTCCGGCGAAAAGTATTACTTGGGCTTGTCGCCGACGAAAAGTATTACATAGCGCGTACCACCGACGAAAAGTAACATATAGCGCGTACCACCGGCGAAAAGTATCACTTGGCGCTTGTCGCCGACGAAAAGTAACACATAGAGCTTACCAAGCCACGTCGGCCAGATGAGTTTTCAGAGAGCTATGTGATACTTTTCGTCGCTGACATGCTCTATGTGATGCCCTTCGCCGGCGTCAAACGCTAAGTGATACTCTTCGTCGGTGGTACGCGCTATGTAATACTTTTCGTCGGCGACAAGCGCCAAGTGATACTTTTCGCCGGTGGTACGCGTTTGTGTTACTCTTTGTGAATTACAAGCGTACGTATTACTCTTCGCCGGCGGCTGGAAAAGTGTTTTTCTTCGTAGGAGCCATCGATATAATGGTGGTCAATGTGCAAAATCTTCCCCGAGTTTGTTATTGCACTATCTTAGAAGTTAATGTTATATTATGTTCGAGAGAACTTAAGGAATTGGCTCGATCGCATATAATATGCATCCCTCATAAACGTTGCTAGATAATTTTGTCGCAGACTGCATCATCATCTTCACACGCATCTAGTCCGCCGTCTCTGGCTCCTATGCTGTTATCAAACGAGGGTGGCTGGCCGCGAGATCACAGCTGATGAATCAAATTTCTTTAGTCTGATCCATGTTCACACTTCTCAAATACCAGTTGTCATAGCGCTCAACGTTTCAACCGAGATCTCGACATTCTCGACTCGAGGACTTTCGCGATTCGAAATGGAAAAGAAGAAGACTTTTGTGTGTATTGATACTTTATCATTGCCGAGAACTCAGCTTAGATCCTGCACCTCCATGATCTCAGATGAATAATTCATTCCTGGTCATTACAGGCTAATTTTGATTGTGTTTACTATCGCATAACCTCCAACATTTGTTGACGGATCGATCGATTACACATCCTAGAATCATTCAATCTAAACTTATGGAGCCTTGAAAAAGATCCACTGTGTTCGAACTCTATGATTCTTTGTGACTTAGTTCTCCTAATGTAGGCTTGAGGCTAGACGCAATCAAATTTTGTCAACGGAGACATAGCGGCTGTAGTACAAGTTGCACGAAAAGCGAGCGATCGAGGAAAACATTTCCCTGACACTTGTTCGCCATCAACATTAGGTTTGGAATTCCTCATATGCTAGATCAATGAGATGGCTTGAGAATGCCACGCTTTACCCAATGTATTCGGTGGATTTTATCTCAAATGAGTTCGGAGAAGCTCACTCAGCTGTACCCGTATATTTATCGTTCCGGATGAAGTCATGAAAGGAGATGCGATCGTCCCATTAGTTCTGGATTCCCCGATCTTCAGCTCAATTTGTCACCGGCACACAACATACAATCAGCAGTTCGAAGAGGTTTCCTAAACGCAGGCAACACCATGCTACCCTTCCACCGAGAAGGAATGAAGAAGGAACACCAGTCGATGGATTGACGGATGGTCTGTAATCGCACTATAGTTGGGAACTGCAATTGTAGCTTTCCCTGATATTTTTCGTCCATAAACATTAGGTTCGGAATTTTTCATGTGCTAGATCAATGGGATGGCTTGAGGATGCCACTCTCTACCCAATGTATCCGGTGGATCACATCGTTTTCGAGGATCGGGGAGAATCCGAGCCCATATAGTTCTGAGGTGAACTTGGTTCTCCGTGATTGGATCTCGTTGCGATTGCTTGCTAGATCAATGGGATCAGTCAGCATCAAAATTCTACACTGCAAAATGACAATAGAATGATCGTGACCTCTGATAACGGGTTCTCGGGTTCCCCGTATGTAATACCGCGGATCCATTCGACTATTAAGAACTAAAGAACTCTGTATTTGATTACACCGTTGTTGAAATTGGGAGAATTCACTGAGCTGTACCCATGAACTCATCGTTCTGTTCAGGATGGTGAAAGGAGATGCGGAGTTTGAATTGGTCTTGGAGATGTGGTTCTCCAGTACGACTACCCACCGACACGCAACATGCAATATTCAATCGAAGCGGGTTTTCTGACTACAGTCAATCACATATTCCCACAGGACCTATAAAACCCGGGAATGGAACCCGAGTCGATCGATTGACGAGCGGTTTGTAATCGCACTATAGTTTGACCGCAATTGTAGCTTTCCCTAACATCTTTTCGCCAAAAACATTAGGTTTGGGATTTCTCGTGTGCTAGATCAATGAGATGGCTCGAAAATTCCACGCTTTACCTAATGTATTCGGTGAGTTCTATCTTTTTCGAGGACTGGGAAATATCCGATCTCATGTTTTTCTGCGGTGAATTTGGTTCTCCATGATTGGATCTCGTTGCGATTGCTTGCTAGATCAATGAGATCGGTCAGTATCGAAATCCTACAATGCATAATAACAATGGGATGATCGTGACTTCCGATAACGGATTCTCAGATTCTCGTGTGGAATATCGCGGATCCATTCGACTTTCGAGATCTGGAGAACTTTGAATTCGATTGCTACATAAATGAGGTCGGAGTAACATACTCAGCTGTTCCCGATAATTGACCGTTCCGGATAAAGTCATGGAAGAAGACGCGATCGTCTCATTGGTTCTGGATTCTCGTATCTTCAGCTCGATTTGTCACCGACACGCAACATACAATATGCAGTTCAATTAGGTTTCCGAAACGCAGTCAACGCTATGCGACCCTTCCATCGGAAAGGGATGAAAAAGGAACACGAGTCGATCGATTGACGAATGGATCGTAATCGCACTATAGTAGGGAACCGCAAGTGTAGCTTTCCCTAACATTTTTTGGCCCTGAACAGAAGGTTCGGAATCTTTCAAGTGGTAAATCAATGGGATGGCTTGAAAATGCCACGCTCTACCCAATGTATCCGGTGTATTAAATCTTTCTCGAGAATTGGGAAAAAGTAGAGTTCATATAGTTACTCTTAAATTCATCTAAGTTTGTATGAACTTAAATAAATTCATATATAATTTATATAAGTATATATAAATTTATATGAATTTATATAAATTTATATGAACTTATATATAATTTCTTCAATACGTCAAGTCAGCATTGGGACGACAGTTGTCACAAGTGGGGTATCCCGTATTTTCATCATTAGGATGACAGTCATCACAAGTCGACTTTTCCGTACGCAAAATACGTTCACTTATGACGACAGTCGTCATAAGTCGGTTTTTGTCACCCTAAGTCCGCACCTTCGTACGAAAGTGTCATCGTAATGTTGGATTCATGTATATATAATGAGCGATCGACGCGTATACGGGGTAAACAAAGATCCGCCGTGGGCCTTGGTCAAGGCTGAACTTTATGCCGCACGGGGCACCAGAACGCAGGTCCTCTGTGGGCCAATATTGAGGCAGAACTGATTTCGAGCTGCGTGAGCTCTATTGAGAAGAGATGAAAGACACACGGACGGATGTCATTGTCTGAGGGAGATCGATCGCACGACAATACATATTAGAGTAAATTTGAGCGAGCACTACTCGCTTTGCATACATAATTTCAATCCTGAACAGGGCATCGGGTTTTTTCGAAATTCCGTTCGAAGAGCAAATTTTCTCAGACAAGTCATAATTGGAATATGACCTAAGTTTTTCTTTCGTTTTTTTCCTTTCCATTCTTGCAAAATAGATTCATCATCCTTCTCTCCCCAAATAAGTCATATCTCTCCTCGTGATGCTAGAATTTCCCGAGTAGATCCTGTTTCCAAATATCTTTACCCTATTTCTATTGAATTGAATTCAATGTGTGATGTGTTTGTATGCTCATCAAGACATTTTATAGAGTTTCACATCCATAGGCTGCCGTTTGGATGCGAGGTAGAATATTCCTTCTGATATGTTGTTTGTCTGTGATCAAATTCGGCCCTGCGGCATCGCGTCTGTAAGCTATGACATCAAAAATCGAATCATTGATGGGGCTTTTGGATTATTGCCTCAGTTATCCTCTATTACTATTGGCCAAGTGAGATCAACCAGGCACCTACGTAAAATCTGAACCACATTGAAATCATGGTCACTTGTTACCCAAAACGCATGGGAAAGATGTCTACCGAATTTATCCATGATACAGAGATACAGAGTCTCTGGATCATTATGCAATTGATGCTATCCTACATCATCGCATTTACTTTCTTCACTAGACCTTAAATTGAAAACCCTCTGATAACAACGATAACTTCAACTTTCTATAGGTCTTCTTGGATATCCTTCCCTTTGCAATACAACCCTTAACTTTATCGATTACGTGAATCATTTTCTGCTTGAACAATCGTTCACTCGTGAGTCCCAACCACATGAAAATTCATTCACTCGTGGTTTCTAACCACATGAAATTGATTCACTCGTGGGTTCCAACTACGTGAAAATTCATTTACTCAGGGGTTCCTTGATCCCAGCTGATCAATTCAGATTGAAAGATCCTCTGAAAGCAGCAACAACTCAATCTCCATCGCTTTTACTCAAAAGTCCATGCAGTTTATAATTAATTATCCGTGCAAGTGTTGGAATGATTCTAAGTGTTTCTAGTATCATGGTGATTTCCTATTATATATTTTCTCTTGTGAGAATGAACCCGAAAATTCCTTATTCTGTACCAAATTGCTTTTCGAAATCGTTTTGATGATTTTCCAGGAACTTTCATGGATGCCTTGGCTTGGAAGGAAGCTATAGATCACTTAACCGAATAAATCGACAATGCAAAATCACTCAATGACCCATGTTTGTTTTGGAGGTCGTAACCAATTCCTAGATAGAATAATGAATCTGTGCTTGCATTTATTGATTAAGTTACTTTGTGCGTGAATATTGAACTACCCCAAATATAGCCTCTACTTATCTAATTGTAGCGAACCCGTGCTATATTTAAATTCGTGAATAGTGATGGAAGAATATTTCATCATGCTGTGAAAATTGACTGCGATTGATGTGGACAACTTAATATCCAAGGTGGTTTCTTCCGAGGTGGCCTGTTCCCAGCGATCACGCAACTAGACTTACTCATCTCAGAGGCCATAATCCTCTCTAAGGAATTTGACATCAAGTTTGACTTCAACATCGTCTTTCGGTCGTCGTTTGATTGAGGTGAGCTATCGTGAATTGCGTCTGACTTTGCCATCTTAGCACCAAGAATGTCCTCCTTTCTTGTCACAATATTTCTTGCTGAGTCTTTAAATTCCAAAATCTGATTTGAAGTAGCTGAAGCTTGCACCACTCTCGAAATGAACTCAATACATGGCCTGTTCCTGCAAGATTTGTTCGACCCGATCGAATTACAGCCTACGTTGCTTTCCATGACTGATGCAATAGAATTCTTGTAATTAAGTGGCTGCAAACTTACTCCCAAAGTATTGCTTAATGTTACACCGAAATTTGATCTGACCTGTCCAAATGACCCAAATCGTTGCTATGATTTTGGTCCGTGTAATTCATTTCATCACTGGGTGTGGTGAAACTTCCATGATTGGGATGCGAATGATCGATTTCCAAAATTCATTCCGTTTTTGGACTTAGAATATCCCCGATGAAGTCCAAATGACTCGAATCAGTGTTCTGGAGAGGTTCAATGACTGTTTCCCGTCCATTATGACTTTGCACCACAATTCTTCGTAATTTTGTTGGTCGATGTCATTTGAAGTTAGGATTCCGCAGCTTTGCAAATGGGCTCATCCCTACTGACTCTTCCACAAATTTGCACCTCATCACTAACACGATGTGTTACGAAATGGATTCCAGAGTCCACAGGGTCATTTGTGACTTCTTGGACTGATAATTCTGAAGGTTGTTCGTCTGCTTGCACGATCATAGGCGAATATAGCCAATCGGAGAAAGAAGGTGAGTGTTTTCTCAACAATTCCACAATAATATCCTGTTGTCCAGACTCGAAAAAATTTTCGTCGATGTCAATATTCTCAATCATTCCCGCAATTCTATTCGATGGACATGGCTCACTCGCTATTATGTTGGTTGAGTTTGTTCGAGAGGATTGAATGGAATCGAATCTTCTCCTTGCAAGGAAACGATCCTGTACAGATTATTTACGTCATTATCTATCAGGTCAAAAGATGTTGAATTGATTATTGGTATTGTCTGTTCCTCATTGTGAGAGGTCCCCATTGTAGTTAGAATCGGGGGTTCTGATGCTTCCGAGTCAGCTAGCAAGAGATCTTCCGAAGGTTTTGAGTTGAGAACACCATCTGGAATTTGGGAATAAGCCGTTCCGTGGAGCATGACATGTACGCATGTGCTCTCGAATTCGTCACCTATGAATAGTCGTTGATGCCGGATTCTCTATCTCCAAAATTATCAAATGAATCTGAGTCGCTCGGTTCTTCGCTTAACGAGTCTACACTGCACTTGTCTGAGAAGACTTGCTCTTCGAACGACATTTCGAGAAAATCCGATGCCCAAAGTTGACGCACATACCGTATCAAATACTTGATACATGCCACTTCTACTTTTGATAGACATTCCTCGTATAAATTGAGCACTCTCGTTATCCCCACAGAAGCTATTGGTAATTGCTGTCTGTTTGACTCACTCGTTGCACCGTGCGCATCCACGATTGCCCCACAGACCTCCCTGGCCCTTGCATCTCCTGAATCTGCAGCATTCGTGTGGTTTTGGAGAGGTAGAAGAGAATCTAACAGAAACACCTGTATCACGTCAGACTTCCTCCTACCTGATGGGAAATTTCGCGCAAAGATTTCCCAGAAAGAATCATCGTGATTAAGAATATACTCCGTTTTTCCATGAAACTAAAATCAACTCTGGGTAATCCCATCAAAGAACACTCTGAATTTCTGCATATGTGAGCTTTCTAACTAGCTAGTTTCGTGGTGGCTCTGTACGAATGATGATAACTGCGCGTGGGATTTTTTCGAAAATCTTTTCTGTCGTGTGACGAGTAGTAAAAAATTGACACGCGTTTGGATCGCGAAGGTCATAATTAGAACGTGTATATTTCATGTTGAATTTCATGTTGAATGTTTTCCGAATAGTTACAGTCCTATTGGACGATGCATGGTATTCGACAGTTGATAGAAAGAAAGCCTTCGCCACGCGTATTTCCCCGCGAGGGATATGAGAGGGCAGAATGATTTCTCTCGCTCACCCTGAAGCTGCCAGTGAGATGAGTATAATTCCAATTGCCATCATCCTTCTTTAACTCTCCTCAATATGGTCCTGTTCCTTGTGGTATATAGAATTCCTGGGTTCTGGTGACAATGATGTATCCTCGTTACGTCGACTACTCTGTTTATTGCTGCGTAATTCAAGACAATCTTCGCTGTCCGCTATGTGGTTACTCGAGCTCATGTATTCGATTGCGATGAGGGAAAAAAAAGAAAAATCTCTCCTGATCCCTTCTAGACGGGCCCCGGGTTGGGCGCCAGTTTGTTACGTATTTGAGAGTCGGTGTTCCCGTCTTCCCTGACACGATCTTCTCGTGTTGGGTATCTGTGAAGGGATTGGGAATATAGAAATGATGAGACTCGAGAATAGACTTCTGTGGTTTTATTCCCCAAATAGCTGTCAGTTAAAAGAGACCTATCAATGATTTTATTACTAGTGATTCTACTCAGACAGAGCCAACCGTGGCTGCGTGTATCTGTCTTCACGAATACTTGCGACCGAAGAGCTCCGAGACTGAACGTTTGAATAATGACTTCCTTAAGACTAAGACCACGAGTGCTGATCGCGCACTGCCCGAATATTGTTGATTGGCCCCGCACTCGTGCCAATGCGATTGGCCGAGGGGAGCAATCTTTGCATCACAACTCTTGCCGGCCCGAGCTGACGCCAACTCTCGCTTACATCTTTTCTAATTCTTCGTGATCCAATTAATGCCGACGTCATATACGTAACAGCTCCTTCGAGTCCGTTTCTTCGACTGAACCTGTAAATTCGGTCTCGTTACTGACGATATGAGATGCCAGAAGTTCAATTTAGAACCAGTCCCCCAACAAGGTCACGATATGCTTGTGGACACCCACAAAATTCTGATCGAGGCCCTTTCGTACGTAAGAGCGTGAAGAAGGAAGCGATGAAGCTTGAGTTGCTAACACCTCAACGACTCGATGCAACCACTTCCACAACATAGGGTCCCCGACTTTTAGTTCCTGGAGGCTGCTACTACTCCACGTGGACCACAGGAGCACTGTAACGGAGGATATGAGGTGCAAGAGTGAAGTTTTTGTGTTCGAGCATGGACTTATAAAGTTCTGATCCCCAAAATAAGTCGGAATTTTTTTCCACCAAAAACGCTCATGTCGCTTGTGATGCGGCAGATTGCACTCTTACCCCCGGAGTAGCTCATACAAGTTCTCTCGTCAAAAACTCAATTTCCACCAAAATGAACTCATAACGTTCGGGTCGGGAGCCGTCCAAATATAGCTCAACATCTTCCGCGTGTACTGCAAGTTTTGGTGAATCGGCATTATAATTGCTTTTCGCCTAAACATCGCCATTCCTTGAATAATCTGCATTACTGAACAGTGATACACACACTGTGATAATCAAGATGTATATATTACCCAATAGGGAACCTTGTCTAAATTCTTCGAATTTATTGTGATATTATCCTCGATTGTTCTTGGGTATTTACTTCCTACCCCTATAGTTCCTCCTATAGGTTAGTACTCTCTTTTTGTATTTTTACACTTATGTAAATACTATGTTTTGCGACTATACAAATCAGAAGGTATCAATCAATCAATCAATCCATCTCTCCCCTGAATTTTGAGTACATCCGGCGTATCGCGATCATGGACACAACTCTTCCCTATGCTCCTGAAATCAAAATTCTAGGCACCTACATAACAGCATCCCTCGATTGGGGTCGTCAAATCAATCACATCGCGAAGCGCGTTCATGGTGCCCTCTACTTTCTCCGTGCTTTGAATCGTCCCTTGTCCTGTACTCCACGGTAACAACTCACCCAGAGCCGTGTACATCCTTATTCCGATCATGCATCCACTCTCCTAACTAGACTCGACAAGACGCAAACCTTGAAGATGCACCGGCTCCTAAACGCATGCGTTCGCTCTTCTTATGAGAACATACTAATCAGGGCACACGTAACGCCATACCGCATTGCACTTGGTTGGCTCGATGTCGTGGGGCGGAGAGAGTATCTCATGGGATCGCTTGCTCCTGTTGAGTTGGGAACAGACTTACCAAAGTACCTCCGATCAAGATTCGTCCCGACCCGCGATATTTATGGTCTGAGGCAATCCAAGAGGGGGAATAAGAATATTCTTCTCCATCGTGTGGCTCGCGCAGAAGCCCAGGACCAATCTTTTTGGACAGTGACCTTTCCGACTCCATAACAAGCTCCATCCACTAGATTCCCTTAAGGGGATGTCGGAGTCTCGCGCGGAACGAGAAAACACTTTATGCAATCATTTTTACACCGATTGAGATGGGGGTGGTCGCAAAAGATTCGGAATTACTTCAGAAATCGGTCTCTGGTGCGAATGATGAGAACGATCGTCTCCATCTGTCATAAGAATCGATCTAAGGTGCAAAGTCGCGATCTCTGAAAATCATACTCGCAATATCGCGCATTTCCTGGTTCACTCCAAGAGCGAGGGAGACTTTCATTTCCATAGGTTGTACCAGAGGCCGATTCTTGAAGAAATTCCGAATCATTTGCGACCACCCTCGTCTTAATTGATGTAGAAACCATTGCGTGAAGTGTTTTTTCGTTAATGCCGTGAGACTCCGACATCCCCTTAACAGCTCCCTGACTGTCATAAGGATCGCTCTGTTTGAGTATCTATCCGAGTTTGACGCACAAGAATGGTTTGCAAGTACTACTCGAGAGGAGCTTGGTCCCATCCCACCCTCACTTATTGATATCATTGATCCCCTCCCAAGCAATAGTGAGATGGGTATGCTCGTGTTCACTGCACCGCTTTGATACGACCCCACGGATAAATTGTTACATAGTGCCCTATTTCAGTTTCTATAGGATGAGTTATTATATAAAGAATTCCTCTGTCATTACTTCAATCCACTGTCACCTTGAATGCACTACTGAGATTTCATTAGATATCCTGAAGCACTTCAACGTCATATAACTGATAATTTATTATACTTTGTAATCACTTCTCAGCCTGCTTTTCGAATATATGGGAGGAATCCCCCTGTTTGCAATGAACAATCAATCAATCAATTAATCAATTAATCTCTCTCTCTCTCTCTCTCTTTCTTCTCAGAGGATTGATGTGGAGAGGAGGCATTATTTTAATCTCTTAACTGTGATGGGTTTGGGCTCTTTTCAACCGGCGTTTCCTTTTTTAAAAGAGTTATACGTGGCTACCTCGCCACTGAATTGTAATTCCTGTGATATTCCTGCTGGCCCAAGCTTTTATATGCCTTTCTACATGAGAATGTCCTCTCTCCTCGATCGTTCTTGTGAACACTGATATATATATATATATATGGAAATGTATTTTATCATTCTCTTCCTGACTTTTATGCATCTCTCGATGCCTTAGAATGACTAGTCACTTTCTGTGATAATTCTAATATTCCTTGACCAAAAAGACAATTATTCATACTTTTTATATATTTATTATGTAGGTGTAACATATGTGACATATGCCACTGTATTTTTCAATTTTGCCCTCGGGCGAATAAAGGTTATCTATCTATCTATCAATCTCTCTCTCTCTCTACCTCTTCTCTCCCTCTGGCGGTGAGTACATCCACACGCATTACACATCGCTCCGTGTTTGAATGTGACTTTAAACATCAAAACGTCGTCCCGAGTGGCACTTTTTTGCAGATTGCAATTCCTCCTGCAGGCTCATACATCTGGAGCATCGCTGCATGGTTCCTGCACGAGCCTGGGGGGAATAATTTCAATTCTGCAACTCCAACTACAACATCGAGTCGGCAGTGCTTGGCGCCGAAAGTGAACCTTGTGCGCATGCTCGGAGGTCGTCTGCTACGCTGGCCTGCTACGAAGCTGTCTGCTGCGCGATGAGCGAAAACATCTGCTGTGTCTGCAATGGCACCTTACGCACAGGCAGCAGAGAATGCGGCATTTGCAATGGATCAGCTCATGTCAAGTGCTCGAGATCATCCCGAGGAGCAGTGACATGTTTGCAATGCCTGCAGGTGAGCGACACCAATATCGCTAATTTAACATCGAGTGCGTCAAAGCAGATGACTTCGGCCTCACAATCCAACGCGCAAACAGCCAGAGGAAGAGAGAAGGAGAATACAAGCCTGCGAAAACGTGTGAGTAATCAGACCATCTCACACATGAGGCTCAGCTCCCGTGGTGCGTCAGGAACATCTCCCCCCGCTTCGCAACATACCACCACTGCACGGAACGCGGAGCCTCCCACCACCAGTGCCTCTCATACCACCGAGAGTCCACAGCTCGCGCTCGCCGGGGGTAATCCACCGACTGCTGTCTCGTCTTCGTCACGTGGCGCCACCAGCCACCAGTCCAGCAAAGTAAAGCCCGCGAAAATTCGAAAGCAGCGAACAGATGCGTGGCCAACTATTGCCTCCCAGTCGCTGCGTACTACACCAACTCTAGAGTGCACTGTCGAATCGGAGAAGAGTAACAGCCCCAACATCTCCGATCGGCCTGCAGCATCACCAACATCGAAGCCGTTGAATTCTCCTGAGAACAATTGGGTACTTATATCGCAGAGTACTCTGGACCTCTTTTTCCAACAGAAAGAGATGCTCCAGAATCAGCTCGACGAAATAAAATCCCTTATGAGCCGACGAGACGTTGCCATTACCTCTCCATCTTTCACACCTGCAGTGAATGAGATGGATGATCGTTTGTTGGCACGCGTGTCTTCTCTTGAGGGACTATTGGAGAAGCAAAGTTCCCAGCTGGAGGATCTTTGCTTAGATCGTCAGCTACTTCTGGAGCAAAATTCCATAATGAGAGATCAGCTTTCCAGTCTGACTAAGCGACTGACAGGTAACCAGAGTACTCTGCAAAATGGTAAATTTAGTAATGATGAGTATATTAATGCCGAATCAACACATCAATCTTCGCGTCACATCATTCCACCTAGAATGGACAAGCCTTACCCGTCATATGCTGGGGAACAAGGACGTGGACTCAGTAGAGACGGTCTTGAGCGCTGCAAGCTAATTATAAATGGTGCTCTGAAAAAAGATTCTGTGGCCTCACCGGCACAGGTATGTGATATCTCTTTCGCAGTGCTCAAGTCCATTCTCCCAAAGCTGCAGAGGGCAGACATTGCTGAGGTCCATGTCTTGCAACCGAGGCATACGTCTGGCGAGAGGCCTTCAATTCATGACTCGACTTCATCTTCCGATGCCCCAGCTGCCATCTCACGCACACTACCATCATGCGTGGTCCAACTCTCCAGTAGTATTCTGCTTAGATAGGTGATTCAGGCTAAACGTTCTATCACCAATAACTATTTCACGGCTAATAACAGCCAGCCTGATTCACTTGACCCGGATACGAAAGCTCTCGTGCCAGATCGTAAGATCTATGTGAATGAAATGCTCCCCCGTGAGAGATACAAAGAATATATACGCTTGAGGTCAGTTGCACACGGTTGAGGATTAAAATACGTCTGGCACAGTGGCGGACGTTTCTGGGTTAGACGGAAAAATGGTGAGCGAGCGCATACGTTTGAATCTCTTGCTGATCTGCAGGTCATTCAAACGGCCAGTCGAAGTGTTCCGAAACGTTCTCGTGCACCCTCTAACAACACCCAGAGCTGCGCCTCCGTTCCGGAGCAGAGTTGTGCTTCGGCAGCAGAAAAGGCGAGAACTCCCTGACTAAGTACGGCTGCTGAGGAGAAACGAGGGAGTGGTAGTTCTTTGAAAGCGGGATTTATCAAACTTCACTAGCTGACAGATGAGATTGAGCATCTGCGCTTGCTCGTTGCTAACGATCCCTCCTATCATCTATTTGAGGTCGCTGAATCGAAGCTAGATGAGTATGTGGATGACAGTCTCGTTCAGATTCCTGGGTTTTCACTGTTGAGACAGGATCGCAACAGGGAGGGTGGTGGGGTTACTTTGTATGTGCGCAATGATTTTAAAGTAGAGAAACTAGTTTCTTCTAATACTTCCGGCCCAGGGAAACCTGGCGTGCCTGAATTTCTCTTCTGTAGCGTACAACAAGGCGACTCTCCTCCAATATTAGCCGTGGTAGTCTATAGACCTCCAAAAATCGCCATGCAGAAGGATGATGGGCTGTTTGGCTCATTACACCGACTGTGTGGAGATTATAGTCACAAAATTATAATGGGAGATCTGAACGCTGACTTGTTGGATACTGCTCATCCCAACACAAAGACACTGACTGCACTGACAGGAGAACTAGCCCTACAGATAGTGCAGCATGGCCCGACTCACCAACACAACCCCAATGTTTCTCATACATGGATTGATCATATTTACGTAGATGACAATGACACCATAAGTGACTTCCAAAACAGACTCCTGCCCAGTTCCGGCAGGCACTCGGTTATAGACGTCACCATCAACGTCTTCACCCCCACTCCGCCAAAAAATTCCTTCACTTATAGGAATTTTCGTAACATCACTCCGGAGATGCTGAATGACCGTCTGCTTCGCTGCGACTGGATAGCTCTTGAAAATGCTGGAACCAGTTTGGAAGACGCAATTCACCGCTTGAATGAGAACTTAAAGACTGTTATAGATGAATTAGCGCCGGAAAAAACTATCAATCCGCGGGAAAAGGATGCTCCTTGGATTGGTCCTGAGTTGAGTGTACTCATGAATAAGCGAGATGCGACGCGCAGGCGCTGGGAACGAAATCAACGTAACCAGCGCAAGTATCCTGAGCTTCAAAGTGAGTACTTTGGGCTTAGCGAAGAAGTCGACTTGCGCATGGAACAAGAGCGTAACTCCTTCCTTCAAAACCATCTTTCAGACGCTCTTGATCAACATAAGAACATCTGGAAGGAAATGCGCAACCTCGGCCTCCTGCCTGGAAGCAAAGAGGAGGAACTTCATGGTTTCACACCGGATGAGTTGAACGCTCACTTTGCGGGAGTTCCCGTCTCACCTCACGAAAATATAGATGAAGCAATGGACGACATAAATTCGGCTTCAGAGGAGGGTTTTGAATTTAAGCCCACAAATTTTAACGACGTAGTCCTTGCTATCAAACATTTTTCCTCGCAAGCCCGTGGGTCAGACGGGATGCCCCAAAGTGTGATCGCGAAGGCTCTCCCGGCTATTGGTGATCTTATTTTACATATTTTCAACTCCTCTTCCGCTCATAGCACTTTCCCCGGGCTTGAAAGCAAGCACAGCTGATTGCATTAAAAAAGATTACAGCTCTATCAACAGTCTCAGATTTTCGTCCTATAGCGCCGCTCTGCTTCCTTGCCACGGTCCTGGAGAAAATCGCACACGACCAAATCACGGAGTACTTAAGACAAGAGAAATTACAAGATCGCTTCCAGACTGGTTTTAGGCAATACCACAGCACCCAGACAGCTCTACTAAAGTTGACCGATGACATCAGAGTAGGTATTGACAAGAAGAAGATCACCTTGCTCCTGCTTTTTGACTTTAGTAAAGCCTTTGACACGATATCACCATCAAAGCTGTTGAGCAAACTTCGAAATCTTGGCTTTCCGAGATTGGCACTTCTGTGGATAAAATCATACTTACAAGGTCGCACCCAAAAAGTCACTCCAAAATCTGGTAATTCTGATTGGCTCGAAACCAATCTGGGTGTTCCACAGGGTTCCGTTCTCGGGCCTTTACTCTTCAGCTTATATGTCAATGACTTACCTGGTTTGCTAGACGGAAAGTCGGTACATCATCTATTTTATGCGGATGACCTGCAAATTTATCTCCAGGTCGAGAAAACTAAGATCAGAGAGGGCATTGCTCGGCTGGGTGAAATAGGACGACTAGTAGCTGAATGGGCCAAGAGTTCCGGCCTGTGTCTCAACGCTGGCAAGACCAAGGCAATCTACGTCAGCACTGAGAGGAATATCGAAGACCTGAAAGGAATGGACTTGCCAGGGGTTGAAATACAGGATGGAAAGTTCATCCCGTTCAGTGACACGGTCGTGAGTCTTGGTGTTACACTTGACAGGGAACTGGCGTGGAGACCGCACATTGACCATGTAACTGAGAAAGTCAACAGAGCCCTATACGGATTGCCGTTTTTTAGGGCGGGTATCACCAGACCTCTCCGGATTCGCCTAGTCGAGTCCTTGGTTCAACCGCACTTAGATTATTGCACGGTCGTGTACCTCGACGCCACGGACGAACAACGGCAACGGATACAGCGACTAAGCAATTCATGTGTGAGGTACATTTTTGATCTTAGGAGAGACGAACACATCACCCCGTTCAGGGAACGTTTGGGTTGGCTACGTACTGATTCGCGGAGAGTGTACTCCGCAGCTCTGTTAATGCACAAGATCACGCATTTAAGAGAGCCTGGCTACCTAGCTGCGATGTTCACCAGGTACCAATTCGAACGCCCCGCACACGGTGATACAGAAGCGCGGATACTCAAAATTCCCAATATGAGACTTAAGTACGGAAGAAGATCATTCCAGGTTCAATGTGCTCATTTGTGGAACTTTCTCCCTCCGGGCTTTCGGCAGCTGGGGAAAACATCACAATTCAAAGAATCCCTGAAAGATTTTTTACTAACCCAGTTTTCGCAGAAGATTGATGTGGAGGAGAGGCATTATTTCAATCTGTAATGGGAAGGGCTCTTCTTTAATTCAGTATTTTTTACATGTGACCTCAGTCACCCAATTGGTGATCTATAGCTGTGATATTAGTACGAGCCCTTACCTCTCTTTTTATACTCCTGAGTATGCACCCTGACTAGTCACGAATTGTGATAATTATTGTCCTTGACCAAACCAGTAATTGACTGAAATCATCATTATTATTTTGTTGTACATATATTATATTCATTCTTATACGTTTTATTACATTCTAACGGGCATATGTAGGCGTATGTAATTGTATTTTTTATCTTTGGACGAATAAAGGACATCTATCTATCTATCTACCTATGGAGTATTCACCCTCAGTGCTATCATTTGACTATTCACGAACTGTGATAAACCTTGTCCTGGACCAAACCGAGAATTATTATCTATCTATTTGAAGGAGAATCCATCAATTTTCATGAGACTGATGTATGTGACATATGTAATATGTATGTAGCTTCAACTTTTGTCAGCGGAGAAATAAAGGACCATCAATTAATCAATCAACCGATCTCTCTCTGGCAATTTTGCGTGAAATAGGTATTGCCGAAAATGGTCATCAGTCCTCATTGACTCGCTTCACCGCGAGTGAGCTCATCGTCCACTGCTCAGATATATCTAGCTGCCATGACAATTGTTCCCATCCGAATCGCAAGACATAATCCATTTGCCTGCAGTATGAGATGTTCCATCATTTCCTTCAACACCTATTAAGAGCTCCTCGATCATCCCAGATGTATTGGAATAAGTACTCTCAGCAAGATAGAAAGATGTATCTATTTTCACTTGTGCGACCATGCTTCCTGATATTGATCAAGTGACGTATCATATCTGTGATAAATCGAGACTGTTAAGAGTGCTGACCAAACATCCACACTTAATATACTCTTCTTAGAACTTATATTTTCCCTTGCAAATGGTATTTCCAATGTAGAAATTTTGTAGTGAATACTCTGATAATATTTGTACATATGTGATGATTATCTGGTTCTTTCCTATAGGCAGAATAAGAAGCGTATGTATCTATCCATCTCTCTTTTGATGGAATCTCAGTTTATCAAGCTTTGCTTTCGTGTCTTCCAGAATGTAGAGGGATGAGTAGCGATGGTCTCTGCCTGAAATACTTCAAGTTAGTCCTGAATACCTTGGTTCCGTATCTGACAAATCTTTTCAATCTATCTATATCTACCTGTCAGTATTCTAATCTTTGGAAGAAATCTTCGGTTATCCCTCTAAGTAAGGTACCGAAACCATCATCCCCGGTAGAGACCAGGCCCATAGCCAACTTTCCCTATTTCGCTAAAGTTTTCGATACTATCGCTACATATCAGCTTGTTGAACACATAGAGCGTTATAAATCGCTCTCGCCATTCCAATGAGGCTTTTGCGCAAACCTTAGCACACAAACAGCTCTTCTGAAAGTTCCAGAAGATATGAAATTTGGAATTCAGCACAAGCTCATCACACTCCAAATTATCTTTGACTCCAAAGCTACCTTTCATATTATACAACACTCCGTGCGCCTTTGTTAGATGGGAAAGATGAACTTCTCAGTAGAGACCTTGATGTGGTTCCACTCGTATCTGAGTGGTCGGTCTTAAGCTATCATTGATCATGACAATAATCGTACTGAGTATCTCCCGAACGAGTTTGGTTTTCCCCAAAGATCAAATCCAGGTCCCATTATATTTTTGATATTTATTCATGCCATAGTTTCAGTTTTAAAATATTGTAAGGCCATACTTTTCACCGATGACCTGCAAATTTATATACAGTGTCACCCATCAGAGATTCATGGAACGATTGGTAAACTTAACGAAAATGTAGCTCGAATATCTGCTTGGGTGATACAGAACGAACTCACTCTGAGTTCACCGGAAACAAAAGCAATATTGTATGCATCTGTTCAATACCACGCGAGTGATTCCACGAGAAAACGATATATGGTCGAAGGTAGGGTCTCAGATTTCTTTTCGAGTAAATTTTTTCGATTCTATTGGTTCAAACGAGACTATCTGTCACGAATGAAAAAATTGCAAAACTCTTCTCGGATCCTAGTACAAAAATCAAAATTATGTTCCCTACTTTTTTCGGCAAAATTCTCGTGACTTTTCCACGCTCAAATCGTCATAGCTCCAAAATAACGTTCAGATAGAGAGACGCGGTTTGACGCATCTGAAAGATGAGCAGAAAGACTATCAAAAACCACTTTGGAGTTCTGGTGCTCATAGAACCTTGATTATATATGGATGATTCCGTGAAAATCTTCTTCCATTTTTTTTCTTCAGAAAGCTGATTTTTTGGAAGATTCAAAAGTACATTTCTTCATGTAAAAAGTTGAGTTCTCCGCGAATAAAATATTTTCACTCTGCATTTCCGGGTTTTAAGCTGTTCCCTGGGCGTTTTTTGGATTCCAATGTCAGAAAACCTCAATTTTCTGTGCATGCGCAAGATTTTGGAATTCTGAAACCAATTCCTTTGAGAAGCTGAGAAAATTCCTTCAAAAATGACCTCTTCTTGACTTTAATTCATCAACTAGGAGCAGAGTTGCAGCGCCCGAATGATGGAGAACGATTTGATTGAAAACACGAAGATTTTCAGGCAATGACTGAAGCGAATATGGGATCTCGCACCACGCTGCTTTTTGTAGTAGCTGTCAAAAGTCACTGTGATTTTGATTCAAATCAACGAATTCAGGCTAACGAGTAGTTATTTTGGAGGAAAGGAGCAAAGCAAGTGAATCCTTTCCGCATGAAATCGACTCGGAGTGATTTGGCGAGCAAAAGTCCCTTCCATTTGAAATACACTTGTACAATGAATTCCCGCATCGTTCTCCGAAACCACCCAACGTCCCAAGACAGGCGAGTAGTATATTATTCTACATCAAAAAATACGTCTTTTCTGGGTATTTCCGTACTCGGAAAATGGTGGCCTCGCGTCCAAAAGTCATCACTATAGTTGGGTTTGTGGATTTCCCTGACTTATGAGCGTAAATTCTCGAACTGCGTGGGCTTCGGTGCAAAAATTTAGAGGACAAAAGATGTTGGCCTTGTTTTAAGCTCTTATTTGTTATGTGTTGAATATATGTAGTTCCTCCCTGCAGACCGTGGGATGAAGGGTAAAAATGTCAAAAAACGGCATTTCTTCTGTTTTTCAGCCAGGAGGAGCCAAACACTTTGAACTCGAGCTCTGGGGCAAAAGCCATGAAAAATTGGCATCTTGCCACTTTGAACTGCCGAATACTCGAAAAATTCAAACGGAAAACATATTCTATCTCAGCTGGAAAAGTTGGCACTTTTTGCGTTCTTCCCAAGAAAGAAACAATTCCTCGCGATTCCGAACTCATAGCTCGAGGAATCTGCATTGTCGTGCTGGAAAAATTTTTTCTTCGGGATATGAGCATCGTTATGGTTTGATTGTTGTGTATGCCCAAAAATGTGGACTGAACTCAAGTTATCCTATTATACGAGGAATTCAATACATACATAACAATACACTGGTCCGAATCACTACAAATTTGATGAATATTGATCAATTCCCATACGTTTATCCCAAAGAACTATGAAATGAATCATGGGAAGACTTTGAAATGCATATATACTCGATATCACATTGATACATCTATTAGCAGACCGATTTTGAGTATACAGAATATCCATACAATTCTCGTGCATGTCAAATATCCAACATGTTTCACAGAGTACGCACCTCACTAGAATCGTAGTTGTGGGAGAAAATGTTTTCGCTGAAAATATTTTACCAGAAATCCATATCGTCGTGTCTGTAGTAAAGGAGTTAAAATTATTCACTTCATTGTCTCGCTCGAATGACTATGTATAACTTCAAAGCAACCCTCAATTGTTATTATTACCTCGCCTGTCGCCTCCGAAACTAGATGCCCGCGCCACCTCACGGTGTATAAAGGCAACTCTCATTTCAATGCCACGCGGACCACCCGCATTGAAAATACACAGGTGAATGAGTAATTTCCATGATTCCATCCAATTTCACAGCGATAAACGTTCAATGAATGTTCATGAAGTGTGAGTTTGGAAGGGATTCTATTCCACTCCCGACAAACTGACATGGTAAATGAGTTTCCAAACGTGGATGTACGGGCAAAGCGGATCATTAATTCTAGATTGGACGTGCGTTTGGAGCCAATCTTGTCTGGTGGAGGGAAACTGAACTTTTGTGCGAGATAATCGGGCTCTTTTGACTTTGAAATATTAGCTAACAAACACAGGCTCTCAAATGTACGCGTCTTTGAGGAAATGACATGATTGAATTTTCACTAATTACCGAAGAAACATCTCCGAAGTGCGAATTGAGAGACTGAACATTGATGTGACCTATCCTGAGCGTGTTCTTATCACTATCCATAATTAATGAACGTGACCTCACGCTCAATTTTCTTCCGCGAGATGGAACATTTCCCTTCGTCCATTGCTAAGTGGGCACAATTTCCCACCTTTGCGTCATGGCAATTGATGCATTCCAACGTATTCTTAGACTTACACTCTTTACTTAGGTGTTCTCCCGCGCAGTGCCCGCAACACACATTATTTTCACAATTCTGAGCTATGTGACCAAATTTACTGCATTTGTAACATTGAACTATGTTGACATGGTCAGCAACTCTACATCTAATCCACCCAATATTGATCTTTTGTTGGCCTAAAAGGACCAATCTATATTCAGATGAAATTTCAATTACACACGAGCGAGATTCTTCTTGATCGCGAACAGGAAATAGATGAACTATTTTCACGTCATCCAATGCTGCATTTGGCAAATTTTGTTCGACAATGCTTTGTCTGATTTCTTCCCCTATCATACTTTTTGGTACATCGTGGACTATAAGACGTGGATCCATTTTGCGACCATCTTTGAATCCTAATCCAATCTCGGCAAACTTGGGATTGTTGCGAAAACACGGCGATTCGAACCCTTCTCCCTCCAAGATGACTGTGCTATCCGAGCCATAGTTCACACGATTGATACGGATTTTCATCCTAACTGGATTGATATTAGCTTGTAAGGCTGTTTTTGTACTCAATGAAGTGGGATAGCGCGACTTAGACAACTCGTTTGGGCCAATAACAATACGTTCCACAGGTTTACTTATATTCACAGATTTTCCACGACTGCCAGAAACTTTATTCAATACTTGTATATCAACCGAGCTTGCTAAGTTGAGTTTCAATGCATTAGAGTAAGCACGCGGGGGATCAGCTGTACTACATCAATCGCGCAAATTTTTTCAGTAGCTCGCTGTACACTGTCACACACCTGATTGATGGCAACCTCACATTCCGCAGCGAATTCATTAACAGCTACTCTGCTCAAGTACGCGCTAGAAGCTTCCATGTACGCATCAAACATTACCAAAACAGCCGAACGCATTGACTTTTTAGCATCAGAATCTCTACCGGCCATCAAAAAATCGATTAACTTGTCGCGATGTTCTGCAACACTGTTCGTAATTCGGCTTACTTCATCAGCTGTCAGCTCAGGAGTCGATGTTGAATCCGTCGTCTGCTTCGGCTGTTTGGTAGGAGGCAAGGCGCTTGCAGTCTCGTCTGCATCAGCGACGTTGTCAAGCGTACGCTTACGGGATTCGACGTTGCCACTCTTTGTCGACTGTAATCCATTATATGTCGCCTGACCTGTGTCGAGACCGTCACCTTGACCAGTGTCCATGTCGTCATTGCCGTCACTCATTGGTCAGGTGTGATGTACAAATCCCGCCAAGAGAAGCGCAAGCAGGGAAATTGTAACTAACCTCGAACAGATGCAGCTATTTATAACAGCAGAATCATGCAGTCTGGGCCGTAGGCGTAGTGATAACACTCACCTCGGCACAAGACTGCAAGGCGCACGCAGTACGATACCTGTAAGGAGGCCCGAGGGCCAATTTATGCAGAAAACAGAGTTTGAACAGAGAGCGATTATGAGTAGCAGCTATCGATACCCACCGAGCAGACGACAATCCGTCACAGTCGATTATTCATCATAGATTACTCATTTTCAGTTGAACTCAAAGAGATCTGTGTCAGGTACAAGCTGCACCTATTCAATGAACTTGAGTGGAAGTTGCCCACACATATACGCTCTCATCCATCATCTGACTGTAGAGAGCCAGAACTGTAAAATGACTGTGAAAATGTTCTTCAAATTTTTTTGTAAACCCTCTTGGTTTTTGTAACGCTTACGCAAAGTATGGCATTTTAGTGTAATGCTATACGTGTGATGACTAGTCATCTTCTGCTGTTTAGTTTTGCGTACGCGAGGCTGGACCTCGCGCGCGCGAGAATCATCGGCAGCGCGCTGATCCGCGTACGCGAAAACAGGAGTCCCTCGCGCACGCGAGGTGTAGCCTCGCGTACGCAAAACTAAACAGCAGGAGATGACTAATCATTACACGTCCAGCATCACACTAAAATGCCATACTTTGCGTAAGCGTTACAGAAACCACGAGGGTTTACGAAAAATTTGGAATGAACGAATAAAATTTACAATGTTTTTGCAACCCCCCGGTTACATTATGTACAACCCTCTGTAACAAATTGTATAGTCATTAGTTAGGCAGCTTACTCCTTCTTCATTCTCTAATAGGTAAGAAAATTGAGTACCTGTTATTTCTTCATGTAATATTTCAGGCATGTGTATCATGTGAGACTTTTGTTTTACCTACCTTTCAGAATGTTGTGTTACCTAACTAACATGTTCGTTGTGATGGAAGGTTAATTGAACTTTCCCTAAAAAATGAACTATAACCCATACTAGATGAAAAAATTCCCGAAATTCCATGTATGCTCTCCTGGAGCCTGACAGTGGATTCTTCATCTTTCAGGAATGATAATTACCCAACTTAGATAAATTTCAGTCATGGAAGCAGTTCTTTGCACTGGTTTTAAATGAATCGGTCACTCTATTTCTACAAAGGACATTACGCTTAGTTTTATACTTTCGAAAGCCTCAAATTTAAGAAGTGACATGGATAATAGAGCAGATATGTGACGGGTAAACCATCACAGCCGAAAAATGAAGAAATCTCTCGTCGCCGTCTCGAGCCATGAGACACAAAAAACTGAGTATTGACCCCAATACTCCTTCTTTTCGAGGTGCTGGCTCAAGAAGACGGCAAAGGCAAGCGACGAGGGAGTTGAACAAGATACTGCAGTGCGGGCATGCCTACACATAGGCAGCCTCCTCTACACCCCGAACAGCCGTGGTAGCCGCACAAGAGGCTGCTCCAGGTGAGCAGCCGACGGGACGCGGTTTTGGCAGTTGGGTGGCCCGGAGGGCTTCCCCAGAGCTCCGAAGCCCTGTTTGGCCCTTACACCGGCCCTCCCACACCCCACATACATGCTCCCGCATGCCACCATGCCCCGGGGCATGCGTATCCATCTCAGACATATTTGCATCAAGTATATACACCTGAAAATTTTCTGAAGAATAACTTTGCGAGAATGGTTCTGAGTTCATACTTCCAAAAATTCGCGCCACTGTCACGTGGTCATGGTGCGCAGATCCGCGCAGCGCGCCAGAATTGTCTTGTAATTGATAAGAGCGGAGTGCGAGTGTACTATGTAGCAAGTTCGGCGTCGCACATGAGCCGAATATTTTTCCAGCCCGAGTTTTTTCAAAGAGGAAGCAATCTTTATTAAAATCTCGATTGGAGGTGAGAACCTGTTGAGAAAACTCCTGTGAAATGCGTGAGAAGACTATTATTCATTTCGCTAAACAGCGTGGTGGTTGTGAGATTATGGTACATCTCAAATGCCCCTGCTGAAACCGTACTAGGAGAAGGACATTTTTCACTGGCGAAAAATAGAAAATACAATGATTTCCAGCATCAATCGCTGATTATAATGCATGAATCTTTTCCACGAGCATTCCTCCTTGATACCACAGAATATTCTTGTCATTGAATAGGAATGCTCCAACATAATTGTAATCTATTATCTGTGAGTGTTGGACTATAGTCAAGATCTCATTCATTATTTTGAATCCCAAAACCTCAGAACCTGCCATTCTGATTGCACCTTTCATTTGGGGGGAGCTGCTGTCCGTAACTATTAGATTTTTCGAAATTAGTAATTATAGGTCTAATATTCCTGCAAATACTATTCCTTCATACATACTTAATGCAAGAAATCTTGGAAAAATATCTAGTTTGTTACCATGTCCATATCTAGAATAGCTTGATATACACACAATCAATGTCTTCAAACAAAGTGCTATGACATGTTCAAATTCGAATCATGATTATCTATTGATAAAATAGCAGTAATCCCACAAACTCAAATTCAAGCCACTTTGCAATCGGGGTTTCCTCATTATGGTTTGTTGGGAGATGACCGAATGGAAATTATTTGGAAATGTGCAATCAATTTTCCAATTTCTGTGATTCCAGAGTGATCAGGCCAATCACATTTTATGTAAAACCAGCAACCAAAAATGAGTAAGATCACCATCATCAAAGATGGCACTCCCATGGCATTGGACATCTTGGAAGGATTCATTCACTCTCATCACTTACATGAGCATTTTCCTAATGCTGCTGGAATTCTCTATATTGGTCAAGATGGTGGACCATCAATTCTGCGTATCGAAGATTACTGGATCAAGCTTCCTCTATCTCAACCCATTGAGATTCACTATCCGTATCATGAAAATGATGATAGTAAGTATGTATTGTGGAGTTTTTAAACAAAGAAGCAGTTGGAACCAAATTCCTTTTCATTCCATCCATTTCTATTAATTCATCACATTGATGTACCACTCTGGTGGTTCCAAACACCTTATATTCCAATTCGTTCGATAAGATCTTGTGACACTAAGACGACCATTTTCTGTTCAATTTCCTGTGATTTATATTTCTGCATGAGCAAAAAAACGATGGAATTCGAACCTTCATCCACAACTGTACCGAACTATCAAAAATCCTGGCTTATCGTATAGACATGATAAGAATCTTTTGAGTTGACATTCCTCACTTCTATATCCTTCTGTAACAAGTTTTTGTGTCTCAATCGCAACCCTGTAGGTCAGAATTGAGCTTGTTTTCCAACAATTATTTTGTGAAAGTTAAGGAGAACTTGAGAGTTGCGATTCAGTTGAGACCTTCATAGATTCATCTTGATAGAATCATTTGAGCTTGCAAGTATTCCATATGAGGAAATGATGAATTTCATGGAACCAGGCATCATTTTCTAAACGAAGTGATACAAGCTGATATTTATGTGAATTGAAAATATGCTACTCAAAAATTGATTGAATCAAATATTCCGGCGTATATATAACTGAATCACTTCTATGGCATTTACTGAGTTGAATGAGGGGTCATCGATTCAAATTCGCCGCAGCGTGCCCATTTTGTTTATGTGCCCATACATACTCATTCTCGTAACCATTTGATGTATTTCTTCTAAACTAAACCACCTGCCTACCTATAATGATTGGAATCAATTGATCTCTCTTGATACCACGAATTCATTTACATTCAACACTCAACAGCCTCGGGTTCATAAAGGATCATCCTCCTTTATCTCGCATATTCCTATAGTAATTCATGTTCATCCAGATTTCGGTTATAAAACTTTAAAGTGACAGAGTATGCCTATCATGGTGAGAGAAAACAAAATCGAATCATGCCTTAACATACTTTTTAATATCAGGAGGTACTCCTCTGCATTCCTTCGGCCGAGCAAAAGCAAAAAGAACTAGTGCAGTCCTTGATTTGGTACACAATGTAGGAAGAGGTCTTGCAAACTCCGTAAGTTTTGTCATCAGCAATCATGCAATTATTGGGAATCATCAGATCTTACATCTTGTGACATTAATATCTGTTTCATTTTGCAGAAAAATAGAGTGCAGAAAATGAACCATGTCAAAATCTATGAAAAAAATCCATTTGGCTTGGAAACAGCAGAACATTGGAAGTAAAAAACCACAACAAGTGAATTCACCAACGTGTCACACCTTGTACAATCTGGAACTCACTGCCGATGAGGCCGAGTTCTCCTTTCTACAGATGATTGAGTGGGCTGATAGTAAAATGAGAACGATATCAAATGAATCAATGTCATCTGATACCGAGATACTATCTGCCAACCACCTCGGAAAACAGTTCACATCGTTCAAAGACGACCAAGGCAGAGATTGCTCATTCAGATAAATCGTGCATCAATTTCGGACGAGTAAGAATATCAGTCTCTACTTTGTGACCATCGTGAACCGTCCCGATGCTCAGCAGCGACCAACTCCCCCCTCTCGACAACAACTAAACCCCCAGCCCCATCAGCGACCAACTCCTCCGCTTCGACTGCAACCGGACCCACAGACTCAACAGCAAGCGACCCCTCCGTTTCAACAGCAACCCGACCCTCACCATCAGCCCCTGCAGCAATTGATCCCTTCGTTTCAACAGCAACCCAACCCTCAGTCTCGGTAGTGACCGAACATTTCTAAGAGTGTCAACCCTGGAAAGAAAGTAGATATGCAACTCCCATTCCAAGGAGCTCAATATAAAATGACAACCATGCAGCCGATTTGCATCAATGAAAATGAAAAAAATCTTCTATCACAATGGAAAGGAGGTAAACGTACGATGATTGGTACCTCCAATGGAATGGCAGTGGATTCTCAACAACGAGAACTCAAGAAACCCTCTAATAATGAGCTCATGTCTGCAGCAACTCTTTGTACCTCTTCACCGAATACCATAGAAGATAGCGAGAATCCTGGCTCAGCAGGAATACAAGAGTGCCCTAGCGCCAAACAGTACTCTTGTAAATTTCAGATCAAAAGGCCTATGAGTTGCAGAAGATCTTCGAGGTCAACAATACATGAATCTTCCAGTTCATCGCCAACGTACTCGGAGTTGACCGAACTGGCTTCAAAATCATCCCTAGGTCAAACTTTGAGCTCTTCGAAGATTTTAAGACCCAAGTCACCCTCAACACCTGCACAACCATTACTTAATCGTGGTAGCTTGTTGCACTATACATTTTTCGAAGACGATACGAGCAAACTTGTTGCGAGATGTAGTACATCTACACCTGAGCCTACATCAAATGATGATCAGAATGAAAGAATTTGTGACACTGTGACACTAACACTGTCAATCCCATGTATAAATTCCCACGATCTAATTGTCGACGGGACGAATAAACTTGGATCAGGCGCTTACGGAACTGTTTTCAAAAGCACCTGGCTAGGAAAGTACGTAGCCGTGGAACAGATAGAGTGCCATGAAAACGGTTTCAATGTGCACGCCCTACGCGAAATCGCAGTCCATGAGAAATTGAGACACGAGAACATTGTATCACTAATGGCTTATTGTTTGCACGATAGTTATTGTTATTTCATCATGGAATATGTTGATGGCGTTGACCTAAGAACACTCCTATTCACTCCAAAAAAAGTGGCGGAAAAAGGTCTGATTATTGATAAGATTAGCGAAACATATCTGATTGTGCAGCTCATTCAAGCGTTCACGTATTCACACGCATTCGATTACACTCACCGAGATATCGAACCCGAAAATATCATGGTACGTAAAGACTGGACTCTCAAACTTTGTGATTTTGGTTCTAGTGAGCCCTTATCCGACTTGCCCGATACTCTTAAGTCATACGCTCAAAGCAAAGATGTAGGAAGACTTATGTGTTCTCCTCCCAAGTTGCAGCTGCACAATGCTAATGCAACTGCAAAGTCAGATGTGTGGTCGTGTGCATGCGTGATATCAGAGATATACGCCAAACAATGAGTATGGGATATAAAAACTGCGACGAAAGGCTCGCAGATAGCAGCCATTCTGGAACAGGAAGACAGAATGCCAGGTAATTTTGGGCTAGTTCCAAAGGATGTTAAGCCAGTATTACTTCCATGCTTTCACCGGATTCCAGCAGAAAGACCGAATATCTCTGTCTTACTGACCTTTTTCAAAACTTGATTTGAAATACTTCGAAACAATCGTTAAGACTAGATCAAAAGAAGCTAATGAATACAAAATCAGAATTTCAAAAAATTTGCTATCAACATGTCATTTTTTTACATTTACGAAGGTAAATTCTACTTTTTTGGTGTCGAACTAATAACGAAAACTTCTTTATAAGTACTCTGATTGTATTCTCATCGGTTGTTGCCAGGAATCGAGATATTCCAGAGTTTCTGATTGACTTTGTAATAAGCGACCTTGTTCCTTCCGACGGCAGTATTTCTCTGTCTTGTGGAATGATTATTAACGAACTGTGAAGTCAAAATGTCATTTTCATAGTACTAACACTATACTTGTGAGAGCTCATATTCTACGTTACAAAGATAAGATTTAATAGTTTACACAAAGAGTGCTACTAATTTTGATCCGTAATGTGATCAGAGGAGCGATGCTATTCAAATACGACAAAAATCTGAAACATGTTATGTTATTATATTCATCATGACGGAGATTCAAGTAAGAAATTTGTATTCTTGTCAAACTTTGTTTGCGTTTCTCGATGTGCGTTAATCGCAATGTATCGTTGATGACTTTTATAATTGAATGGCTATCTAACCGATATCGTTTTCCTTCTTCAATTTCAATGTAGAGAGAATCAGCAGTATCTCTGCTCTATAAGAATATGATCATTCCACTGATCACTTTTCCGGAACGTGGCTAACAGTACTCTTCGATACAGTTGTAACGCAAGCACGCGAACATGATCTATCATATCATGCTTGCGGAAAATGCATCTTCTTCACTATACAGGCAAACCTCCGTACTCTCGGATTTGGTATTCGTGAACTTTGCTTACCCGCGTTTGACAAGTTGCGATCTTTTTTCGTATTCGCGCTCTTCACTCTGCTAACCCACGATTGGGACTTCACGGTACTCAGGACCAAATTTTTCAAATATTCAATCCTGAACCAGACTTTGGAAGAAATAGAATTTCTCGCCCATGTTCAAAAATCTCATTTGTTATGTCGAGTGATGAATATTGACATGAAAGATGGAGTGCCTCTTACAGGATTTCAATACCAAGTTCATGGTGTATGTAAAGCCACCTTTGAAAAAGTTATTAAAAATTCACGAATTAGGCGACGACAATCAAAGCCCTGGAATTACTGAGGAAGAGTGAAAAAATTAGTGTTGTCTGAAATCTTCGACGTCGAGATAGATTCAATTGCCTCGGAAAATTGGCATTGGAATACCGAGCTGTGCTTGTAAGGTTTCCATTTGACAAACTTTCTCATCTGAATTCCTATTAGGGAGTCAAGAGAAGATGTCAAAGAAATAGCTCATGATAATTCATATGGATCCATTTGATAACTCTCAGGAAATTTTTCACTCGAGATGATCAAGTATGTACTTCTATAATGAATCACCATCTCTTATTGACAAATGAGTATTGAAAGTTCAGAATTAGCTCTTGAACACTGGAGTTGTAGCTTTTGTCAGTCGTAAAGAACTTCTATCGCCGTTTTTTCACGGATAATAATGCTTTAGTATTCGTGAATTTCGTATACGCGATACCTTTTCGGCATGCAACCCCTGCGAATACCATGAGCTTCACCTGCATCATTCATATTCCCATTCCAAGTTTATGTGAGTACTCCGTGCAATGATTCTATTTCGGGAGCAGTTGAATAAAGACGTTCAGCACTAGATTCATCAGCGCATCTTGTGGCGATTGAAGGGTGTATAATTCGTGTAGTCTTCGAAGCTTGTTAGACAGGGGATCTTGACATTCAACTTGTTATACAAGGAGACTTGAGCTTTTTTCAGAAATCGCTCGGAATGATCAAAATGTCCTCTTTCGGAATGATAGGGGTTATTTGACTTAACTGTTTCTACACCGTTGCAAACCATTCTTCCTCAATGTGGAGTAACCATGAGAACGACGAAGATATAAGCTCGAAATTGAGGGACGTTTTCGATAGACTGTGCGCAGAAGTGCACTTTACTCACAGTTTGTCGACTTTCACTGATAATCCATCAGAAACTAAACTTGGATAGACGGGAGTAAAACCTATTCTTTACATTTTCATGATTATTTCGACCCTCACATGCAGCTCAGGCTGAAAACTCATCACCCGGGTGCGAAAAAAAATTTTCACACCCTTGTATCGAAATACAGCGTTCGGATCGATATCGTGAGCATCCTGAAATTTGTTGTGAAATCGGTCAAATCTTGCTGATAGCAACTCGAAAAATCAGCTCGTAGCTTGTTTTGGACGCATCGCAGCCCCTTAAAAGCCATCAAAGCAATCAAGATCAAAACCATGGAACAAGAGGTCCAATACTCGATTTTGGTCATCAGTTCTCATAATGTTGAACTAGCTTTCGAGTATCTCCGTGTCACTGACACGATAAGATGAAAATCTTCACGCGGATAAGAAAGTGCACCCAACACTGAGAGTGGAGTGGATTTTGTCGAGTAAGGTAAGAGAATGAGTTTTTTCGAAAATGTTATGGCTATGTTTTTGTGAATCTTATCATCATGACTATGCGTAAATCGAATAAAGGCTGGTTATGAGTTCAAATAAGATCGTATTCTCGTGTTCCAAGCCAATATCATCTCATACGCTAGAAGTAAATGTCCATTCGTTCAAATCACTCCATTATGAAAAAGCTCTATCAAAATTGATGTCGCCTCTTACTCTCTTAACTAGTTCAATCACTAAACTCATCATCGTTTTTTCGATTCCATCACTTGTTAACACGATCTATATCGGGCATGTTTGCATTTTAAAAATACAATTTCAAATATATGTGCAAGATTCAATTGATAAACAACTTCCTGGAGAAGAAATACATTCTTCTTCCACGTGGAAAATTTCATTTTTCATGTGATCGTTTGTTAGTGTCATATACACATTGCTGTACATGTTGTTTTTCAGATCGGATGTACATACTATTCCTTAGTCGGACTGTCAACAAAAACTTGTCGCGAATCGAAAGCATTCAAATAGCCTGCTCAATTAAACGCAGCAAATTTCCATACAATTTCAAGGCATCCTCTGCATTGGTAGGCGTCTGTAGATTTGGCATCAATATGTTGGCAATTTCAGCAAATTGAGAGTCAAAAAGGATAGATGGTTGCGAGAACTCATGTATGTGGCGGTCCACAGCTGCCAGGTCAACATCTTTCCTATGATTTGTAGCACCATAATTTTCTGGTAAATTATACAAAGCGTAAGGCTTGCCATTAGGAGTGTTCCTATTTGGTTGTTTCCTGATGTGATGTTTGTTCCACAATTCTCTAGCTTCAATAAGATCGCAGCGAATGAGAGGGCCAAAACAAAACTGAAGACATTTTTTGTGTAAATCACTGCCATTGAAAATATTCTTTTCTTTCATTGCTCCAAACAACTGTATGTAAACATCTACAACAAGTTTTCTCATTTGTGCCCAAAATGATTCAATCTTAACGTTATGTACACTTTTGCCTTCCATGGAACTCTTAGCACCAGCTAGTCGATTATTGTGTCCAGCTCCAAGTCCAATTTGCGGTGATTCTATAACAGGATTTTCGGTACCATAGTCCGCATATATCAGAGTAAGAAAACGCTCCAATTTTTTGACAGTTCCAAGAAAAAATCCTGCCGTGACATAGGGATTCTTATTGGTAGTACCAACTTCAAGCCATAGCATGTATCGAGAAAATCCATCGATACATTGATGAATTTTGAAGCCATAAGGCCCCAACTCATCATTACCATCAAGATGTCAAAGCCAACCAGGGCCAGAGTTGTTGTACATTCGCCTTTTTAGCCGTTTTGCTTTACGTTGTTCTATTCCCTCTGGGTCGGCAATTTTCAAAATATTATAGGCAATGTCTCGTGTTAGTCGTAGATCATAACACCATAACAAATATCTTCGAGCGGACTCTCTTGAATGTTTATCCTCTTCAAATCTAAATCTGTAAGCATTCTTTTTGATGTACTCAGAGATATATCAATACCATGTCTCTTTGACAACAAATCCAGAATTTCTTGACGGGCACAGTTTTGTTTAAAGTAGTACTCAATTAATTCCAAAACTATCTGAAAGAATCAAAATAAGTAAGCAATCAACATCTCCAAGTCCCAGGTCATGTACACAGACTATAAACATTTACAAAGAAGAAGAGTTTTGATTTTACTCCATGAAACTTTTCTATGGACTCTAGAGGCGATGGACTCTATTTTGGACTACAAACTAATTTTCCTTCTGAAGAAGATTGCATTCATGTAAAAGAACCCTCTGCATTCGATAACTCATGGTACAATGACTTTTTCTATTCATGAATGTTTTGAGATCAAATGAAGCTTGGCATACATTCTTTCCATGAGCGATAATCACATAGGTGACTGTCTTATGTTCTGCACCTGTGCACAGTGTTATGCACAATGATAGATATTGTATCTACTGATGCAGGTATGATTTTATCATCACGATTTTTCAATAAGCTCTGGCAAGGTGAAACTGGTAAAAAAAATTGTTGATGAATACATCTGATAATTTGCTGAGACCAAAATTTTTCTAAAATGATTCCCATGGACACTCGCAGAGAAATAAAAATCCCAATTGGATTGAAATACAAAGAATTTGAAAGGACACATTGATACATAACCTTTCACTGTAGGCGTAAGTTTAAACAGATCCGTTGACTGACATTAATACTGCCACCGCCGAGATTGAAAATCAATAGATTTGGGAAGTTGCCTATCTGAACTATAACAACTTCTCCAGTTACGCCCTGTTTAAGATAGATCAAATTTCAAATTGAAATTCCTCTGCCAATGAAGTGGTTGTTATATGTGCAGGAGCAGACAGATTTCACCGCTTAAATATCTCGATCATGCGCGAATGAAACGCTCCATTGCTCTGAATCAGAAGCTCACGAGGCGCGAAATTCAAAGACAATATGCCTGAGCATATGTTGCAAAACTAAAAATTCACTTGCTGTGAAATGTCACGGATAGAACTAATTTCTCCCTGATACCCCTAATTATTGCCTTTACATGCAAACCAATTTCGATTTGGAATAAATCCTTTCCGTCAAATCTCCACCTATCATTGGACTCATTTTTGTATAGTTACAAGTCTCCAAAGTACACAGAATTGCATTGACTCGAAATTTAATATCCACACCGCTGCATTACTTGAGTCGTGTACGATCAGCTCCTGTTCATGGAAAATGAAGTCATAATGCTGGAAACTTGGGATGATTCTCACACGTTGATTCTCATACATGATTGTCAAATTGCTACCTACAGACTTGATATTCGAGATTCACTAGCACAGAGCAAGTATGATGACTAGCTTGGCCAGGATTGATCAACAAATACTCTGTACCAGTCTTCGCTGTTGCACACCAGCCATCATGGTATTCAATGCAATATTATTCAGAGCAGACACTCCCTCATATTGAACATTCGAGCTTAGAAAATGTCTCAAACTGAATGTCATCACACCGTAATGTCCATGTAGGTCCATACCTAGAAGAAGGTGAGATAATACAATATCGATCCAAGATCTTTCTAATCTCAAGAGTGAACTTTTTTGAGATCCAGGGAACAATATTCCTGGACATAAATTTAGCAGAATTAAGTCTTGGTACAATGAGTTTGTCCATAGATGAGTAAAATAATTTCTACAATCCTGACCTGGTCATGAGAAATCTGGTTGAGGCTTCGGTACCGTTTTATTGATCGCCATGGGCTGACTCTTCATAGTCGTTATTGATTGAAAGGCATAGAAGCTTTTTGAGACTAATTAGTGAAATTGCTTTCTGAGGTAACGGGTGCTACAATATCACATCTATCCTCAAAATTCCAAGCAGCTCAAGCAAATTCTCCCTTCCAAGACTGACCTGGTGGTGAGAAAGCTGTTCAAGGCTTCAGCACTGGTGTCTTAGTGGCTATGAACTGACTCTTCCATGTCGTAATTAATTGGAAGGCATAAAGCTCTCTGAGACTAACGAGTACATACATACCTTTGTTTTCTGAGGTATAATGAGCGCTCAACAAAGACATCCATCCCCAGCTTTTACATTAATTAAAATTATTCTCCCTTCATCAGTAGTGCTCACCGTACATACTTTCTTGTCCCAAAAAGACATAAGCCTGATCCTAATCGATGGCAATGAGATCTGAAAATATGAACAAGAATGTTCCACGAAGATTAAGTATTGGAATACACGAGCAAAAAATTTCAGCAATTTTGGTGTCACGTGGGTAGAGGTGGAGATCAGTGCCTGATCTTACCTCTCCCCTTTGTGCCACGATGACGTTGCACCTGCGACGGCTACGCGGCCGCGCAACGTATGTTCGCGGTTCACCGGCCACTGCGGATGCACCGTCAGCACTTCGACGGAGCGAAGTACATTCCCACTGCATCGGTCTACGCTGCAGCGTGGACCATCGTCGTCTACGATGAGCCGTGCGGCAGCCAGACCGCTCGCATCAACATCAGATTCATATCTCTCTCTCGAGTATATTTCAGCTGCCATTAAACCTATATATTCACATCACTCAGCCGTGATTCATTCAAATCACCCCTCCTTCCCACGTAACACGCTTTCTGGTGCTAGGTATGGACGCGAAAAACCTGTACAGGGAAATTTTTTTCGCGAAAACAAAAAATAAAACACCATGGGAAAATTGTACAAGTGACGAGTGTCACCAGCAACTGAAGAATTCTGACATCAAAACTCAGTGGCAGCAGTCATGGACTCAGAGACTCAGAGATCACTTGAGAGAAGACCTAAATCATTCCAAATCCTGCCCGATAAACTGTGCCAGAAGATGCAATCAAAAGCACTGGGCATCATCATCGTGGGTTACTGCATTCTCCAAGAAGCATAAAACGACAACTTCTCATTATCAACATCATGGGACAACGGAAAAAAACGAACTTCGATGGACTTCTCCAGCATCTAATTCAACGCATCGCATCCCGCCAGCAGCTCCAACCATATCATCAAGTATTGTATTTTTGCCTTCAAAATGTTACAAGTCAGTTTTATGCACGCTAAAAGTTCATAATCTGCCGTATTTGTCGAGTTATGAAACAAAGATTTCGATTGCGAATAATAGATTTACTAAAATCTACTTGAAATGCATCAGTGAAAATGATGCATTTTGTTTACTACATTGGGAGAACCCGATTTTTATAAATTATTGCAGTGATTTGGAAGTATATTGCAAAGTTGCTGCAAGGCTCCATATGTATATGCGTATTCCTAAATTAATATTATTGATAAGGAAGGCACAGAACCGATGTAATGATTCCGGCTGTGACCAAGTGAATTGATGTGTTTGATAATTATTGAGGAATACGCGGAACAATGAGCGCCTAATTGCTATTTCAAATCCTGCGAGCTAGTTGATAATTTATGGACTCCCATACAGATTAGACTGCATTCATTATTGAGACTTAGTCAACTGTTGAAAATGGATACAAATTCGCAATCGGTATCTGAACTTGGAGGAACGTCGCTTCAACTGAAATATCTGTATAATGAAAATATCGATCGCAACCTTGAAATGTCGGAGAATGATAAAGAATCGTGGAAATGGTTGTATGAGAAGAACTTGATTGAGAATTTTTTAGCAGATTCACAACCATTCATACGGAGTGAGTTATCAAAAGTTAGCGTCGATATGGCAGAACGAACTCTAAGGACACTTGAAGCAACAATTAGAATCGCTGAAACTGTGGAAGGTGAGATGAAAGAATATGACTTTGCCAAAGCGATCTATTTGAAAAAATATCATCGAATCGCTTCTAAACGTGAATTCCTTGCACAACTTGATAAACTAACGAGTACAAAATTGCCAAATCATGTTGAAAAATTCCAGTCAAAAATTAAGAGCATGCGATTTTCAAGATTTCATCCATGTGGATCTGGCAAAGTACGGAATATGAGAAGCCGAGAGGATGAATGTACATTGGGGAAAATAAGTCCTATATCTGAATTTGATTTGATCCAGAGACAATTGATTGAAAATTTTTGGAATAGTCTTGAGCCCCGAACGAAAGAGTTGTTGCCAAGAGAGTTACCCGGCACATTAGAGAAAGCTCATCGAGTCGCAAAGAATATTCAGCGTTATATAGTCGAATTAGACCGTCAAAGAACTTTCAATTCAGAGCAGTTAAAAAATAACGTTTCGGTTCCAAAGAGCCACCACTCTTTACTTGAAAAATCTCTCAAATTTCAATCCCAGCGCCATAAAGAGGCTAGAAATTTGCAAATTAGTGAGCCCGAAGAGGATGTCATAGTTGAAGTATTCCAGAAATTCGAGAAACAGGGCATATCAGAAGTGAGGAAATTTTACCTTGCAATGGAGTCATTCATGAGATACCGGGAGATTGCAGTTTTGATATTGTAACGCAAAATTCATGTAAGAGTTATTGCTCGGAATTCGTTGACGATAATCGAGTTCGAGTAGACAAAGAAGATGAATTCCAAATTTTTGAAATCCAAAACCATGAGATCGCTGAGAACTTGAGTCGGGAAATCGTATCCGATGTTCTGTGCATGATTTCATTCTCAAAAATCAGTACGTCAGAGAGAAGTAGTAAGATTACTCTTCTGCTCCGTGGTCAGCACAAGATGTACGAGAGAGAAATCGGCGACAGACATCCTATGCTGTATAATGAAAGCCACTCAAAATTTAATTCCTTCGTGAGTGTGAATGATGATGATATGCATTTGATGAAAATTGCGAGTTGCACAGTGAAGAATTTTCAAACAATTGAGTACTCTAGAAAATTTTTTTTCATGATCAATGCATCAATGGTGAGGAATTATATCGATTCTAAAACCAGGCCGCCTCGCAAGAAACCGCCTTGGTTAGTTGTCCACGAGAGGAATTCCCACCTCTCTTCTCTTTTGCAAGGGAGCATCGTGCTATTCCGAGTGGCATATTGTATTTTCGAGAAATCCCAAGAAAGTTCATGGGTGGACGGTGAATAGGAATATGATTTGGGTATTCAACGGCCCATCAGGCCATATTTCATGTTCTTAATTTTCGAATGTAATCATCAAGGAGGAATTTATACAATCCTCCTGATTTTTTTATAGTGCTGTAGGTTGTATATATGTAATATTCGTGAAACTAATCAGTCAGTCGATTTAGAACCACAAAAGCATAGTATTCAAACGAAACAAACAGTGAACAAAGAGGTTGATTTCAAAATTTTCCGAAGTAAAAGTTCAACCTGCGAAAAACAATCAGGATACTTATTGTAATGAGGTCGTGTATTGACGACCCAGTGCACTCGTCCTCAGCTGGAAACTCCCAGCTTACGGACGAGGCACTGAGGTCACAAGGAGCACACAGGGCCATAACCTACCATACAAAGTTACATTATGGCATGCACTTAGCTCGAGGTCGAGAAAACAGCCGAAATTCAAGTAAAATCATTAAAAAAAGTCAACTCCAGAGTTTCAGCAAAAAAGTTGCAAATACGTAAAATTCCATTCCAATAGCGATCAGGTATCCTATATAACACTAAGAAGTACCTATTCTCATCACGTTGATTGATCGAAGAATTACAGATTAACAGAAATCTCAATTTGAGATATAAAAAGTTTTCATCAAAAATCATGTCAAATATGCGTATTTTGGCCTTTCAAATTCACACTGTGACACAAATTGCGAGTGAATGATCTTTGTAAACATTAGTTGGCATGAATAATCTATATAGTTGAATATACCAATACAGGCAAACCCCGGTATTCGCGGTTAATTGGTTCCTGAAAAGTACCGCGAATACGAAAATCGCGAATACCGGGGTATATGGCTTATGGGAAATGGGGGGTACCGTTCCAAAAATCACGCAGAGTCAGAAATCATTGACTGAAAATCAAATCCTTGGGGTCATTAAAGAGTTTCAAAATGTTTATTTCGTACAAAAATGTGTCTCCTAATTATAAATGATCAGAAACATAATGTTTGTTTGTAAATATTGAGTAAAATAGATCTAAAAGATTATGTTTTAGCAAGGAAGTCGGTCATGCGTGTCTGTCTTGACCTTCTTATGAAATCTCTGTATAATTCCCTATAAAGTAACAAAGCCAATTCACAATCTTGTTTGAACTTCAGGCTCCGAGTCAGTATTGGATCTTTATCAAATGCTTGATCTATTGCGTTTTGTACCGCATTCAAAATCTCAGCCAAGGTTCTCGTGGAGAATGAAGATTCAGTAATGTCTCCTGAATTTTCCTGAGCCTGTGCTTGTTCTGAGTCCTCCAAGATCTCCTCAATATCAGCAGCACTCAGCTGACTTCGTTCAGGCAGAATGATCTCCAATAAATCAGAGTTTTGCATATCTGAGAAGCCTTCGCCGCCAATATCTTGAGCTAGAGCCACTGTAGACTGTACCTTCCTCCAACAAATCCAGAATCTTTAATTTTGTAGCGATGTCCATGACTTTTTTCGATCTCTACACTTCAATCTTCCCTGAACGCAAACTTTTCTTTGGTGGAGCCATTATTATACAATTAAATTCCAAATGCTGCAGCAGCTTGATCCACCCAACCTCAATAACTAAACAACAACAAATTTTCAAAACAACAGTAGCCTGGATGTTGACCACCGTGAAACTAGCAACTGTCTTTGTATTGACGAGGTGGTAGATCGTAATTGTCGGTTTCGTCACGCGTGATCATGATTTGCAACCAGGTTCGATGATTTCACATACAGGAATAAGAATAAAAACATCTCTCGACTCTACTAAATTAACGTACTTGAATCGTCGAACCGCGAATACCGGGGCAAATTACCGCGAATACGGGGCATTGTCCACGATTCGGTAACCGCGTATATGCGGGGATCGCGAATACCGGGGTCGCGAATACCGGGGTTTGCCTGTAGTCACAAACTTCATTAGAAGCTTACAAAACGAAATCACAAAATTCCAAACAGAGAATGCAGGTTTCCAACACGTAATACGGCCATATGCCAAAATTCAAATTTTTCACCTCATTTGCAAATTTACTCATAAAAGTGTTATAGATACCGAGAGTCGCATAATATCTTGAAGGAAAACTAACGCCAGAAACCTAAAACCGAATAGGAAATTTTTGAGATCGATAAATTATATAGTCGAAATCCTTGCCGTCAGCACCAGGAACGAGTGGGTACTTCATCATAAATCAAATAAATTTGACAGTATTACATTGAAAATTTGTATGAACACTCTTTAGAGTGTATACTATATAACCCAAAATCGACCGACATCGAAAAATTTTCTGTATTACCATTGTAGAGTGGAATTCAACATAGAACACAGTCTTTCATGTATAAACGAGAATACACCAAAAAATACCACAACTCGGCCAATTCTCATCCGATTTGAACGCTCAAAAGCCTAAATTAAAGGTCTTTCCAACAACTATCCGACTATATCATAGAGAAGCTCCAGAAAAATTGAAATTTTGAAATTGTTCAACATTCAGGGAAATTGTTCATACAAAGAAAAAAGACACTTGTTGGGAGATTTTTTTTCCTCCCTCTGTCAATTTGAGATATAGAATCTCATATAAAAATAACTACAGAACTAAGGAACATAGTTATGAATAATTTATTGTTAATAATTTTCGAAAATTTCTTTGAACAATTTTTGATAAATTTGGAAATTTTTGTAGAACATTCTTATACTTCTGATTTTGATATCGTGGAAAATTACATTTCGTAAAATTAGAAATCAAGGGAATGGAATTATTTAAGTTCAAATGATTGTAACGAGAGAGTGTCCGGGATAAGAAATTGTATACGCGACACACACAAACATTGACACGCTCGCTCTCACAAGATTTTGCACATACAGTCATACGCAAGCACCATAGTATAACATATGATCTCAACCATATGATTTAGAGGCCATTCAAGAGGCCACAGCAATTATACATTATAATATACCGCATCAGGAGACGCGGATGACCCAGCTACGGACGATTCGTGTCACGCGGGTAGAGGTGGAGAACAGTGCCTGATCTCACCTTTCCCCTTCGTGCCACGATGACGTTGCACCCGCGACGGCTACGCGGCCGCGCAACGTATGTTCGCGGTTTGCCGGCCATCGCGGATGCACCGTCAGCACTTCGACGCAGCGAAGTACATCCCCACTGCATTGGTCTACGCTGCAGCGCGGACCATTGTCGTCTACGATGAGCCGTGCGGCAGCCAGACCGCTCGTATCAACCTTCAGAATCATATCTCTCTCTTGAGTATATTTCAGCTGCCATTAAACCTCTATGTATTCATATCACTCAGCCGTGATCCATTCAAATCACCCCTCTTTCCCACGTAACACTGGTAACCATCTCTAAATCACTGTTTTGTAAATAATAATATTAATGATATGTACAAGAACAACAGGGAAGCTTTGAAATTAGGCATATGTGGCTGGTTTGGAAAATAATGGAATAGATCAAAGTGGAGAGCGAAGCTAAAACAGTGTGGGTGTATAATAGGTACACTCACCTTAACCCAATAGTTTTTGATCACTGGGATCAAAAATATTAGTCTCAAAACAGAGTTAGAATACGCAGGATTGCAGATGTATGTAAAACGTTTGTGTTGATGTAGGTTAGGTTCGACACAAATTACAAAATCTCTCGAAGGACAATTTAAAAGTGATTTCATCCGTCCCAACTTGGTTTTTGCGTGCACTTCTCATCGTAACACATAGGGAAATCGTTCGATCACACGAAAAGCATACATTTCCCTCAAAAACTACGATTTTTGGGTTTCAAAAACTACGATTTTTGGGTGGTTTGGGAACCAGTCGGTAAGTTACCGGTGAGCCTCTTCGACTTCCGTATTGGCGCGCTCAGTCGCCAGTTGGCGCTGCTAGTGTTCCGGTAAAACTGAACGGACCAATCAGAGGGCTTGATTCCAGTGAAGACGGAGGCGTGGATTTGGTGAAGGAGAAGCAGTCATTGTGTCACTTGTGGATCACCTCTTGTGCCAGCCACACGTACCAGTCACGCCCGCGAATTCGTTTCGGAGCACGTGCCCAGTGACTAGTCCCCCAGGAGTCCCAGTGGACTCGGACAGGCAGCAGCAGCAGCAGTGAGGAATACCCAGGAGGGCTGAAATAATTGTGTATCGACGGAGCAGAAATTGGGACTAGGACAATGGAAATCATGGGTGAGTAGTTTTGCTAATTTTGTAGATCCTCTCGTTGAGTGTGTGAAGAGCCTCGCGCGTCGCGGAGGGCAATCGTCGTGCCTGCGGACTGTTTGGACTCCCGGGGGATCTCGTGTTCTGGTGCAGTGCGCGGACGTGGACAAGACATCTCTGAGAGACGTACGCGCCCTAGGAAAATCGCACCTGAGGACCCTGGACTTCAACTGCGTTGCGTGGGAATTTTTCGGAGCAGCGGACTTGTTCATCTGTGACCGCGTGCACGAGGAAAAGACGTCTTGTGATAGACGTACGCGCGTTGGAGATTCTTAGGGCAGACTCAGCAAACTTGCGAGCATTGAGCGCGGTCGTGGACAAGGCGCCCCGGAGTCGGCGTACGCGCGGTGACGAGCACCTAACGGAGAAGTGAATTAGGAGCTAGGAGTGTGATCGGGCATCTGTTGCTCGAGCGCGTGGGACGAGAGAGCATCGGAGCACAAGCCATTTTGGGTGCTTGCCGTTGCGCGCGTTGCGAGAGCCGTTGAGTGGCCATTTTGGACGATAAAATTTTGGAGCAGATAAATTGTGGGGAAGATGTCGGAGCAGGGACCGGACAAGCTGCTCTCTACCAAGTGCAGGTAGATTTTCGCGAGTGATTGGACGGAGTGTGGCCTCTTGTATAGTGAATCTTCATTGTATTTTACAGGTAGAGTTCAGAGACATTTTTGATATTTGACGTGATTGATTGATATTTTTCGGACAGATATGAGAGTCACCCGGACAAATGTCGGTTATAAATAATATGTGGAAATTCATGTATCATCCGCGTAGAAGCAACGTAAAGAATAGAGGCCAAGTTATTCATTCATAAATCGGACTGATCATTTATGAGCGTGTGCCCTCCCCCGCCCCTCTCTATTTTCAGGGTAGAATCACGGTAGGTGTTGTTGAGTAACAGAGAAGCTGAATCTGACGGATTCGTTCCGCTGTTTGCGTGCGTATTGCCTGTGATTTTAGGATAAGAGTCCCGTTGAATATGAATTAGTTGTGATGTTCAAAATACCACGTCACAGGTACGTGATGTCCAAAGACAATAATGACATTGAGATGGAAATTGATTACATGTTACATGAATGCATATAAGATCCCATGGTGTAGATATGAGTTTTACTGACTGATATTTTATCCTTGTGTAGAAAATGAAAACTGTCATGGCGCATTTTATTTAGATGTTCGAATGAGTGATGTTGCCTTATGAGGGTTTCCATGGAACTTTCAACTGTTGACCCTCCAAAATATAGAAGGAAATTTCTCATCACACACGTTTGAAATGCGTTTCATGTGATTCTTAGACCTTGAAAACATGCAAAAAAGTGGTGCTACTCTTTTCCAAGCCTAGGTATTTGGTTCAGAACGACAAGTACGGAATTTCACATTTGGAACATTCGTGAATCAACTTCAATCGAATAGATTCGATCCAAAATATTGTCTAGACGATTGATAGAGGTTATATTTTACCTGACTCGACTTTAAGATGAATTTCATCATTGATTTTTCCGAAATTCGATGTAAATTTCCAAAATCAAGTGAAGAGCTATAAGTCTCATTTCAATCTCTAGAATACACTGTAGTATTATTTTGTTCATATTTCAGCTGTATATCATGTAGAAATCAAGAAAATCGCGATACCATCACATTGAGAGGCTTATTCAGCTTACCATCCGGATTCAAGTATTTTCCCTCAGCTTCTCACAGAAATACCGATCGACAATTGCAACTCGAAACAGTGCGGTTACATCCTTTTTGTGATGAAGAAAGAGGAGCACAGCATTCCAATCCTGTGCTTCACGTCTCCTGAGTATACCATCAAAAAATGACCATCTTCAAAGTCAGTGGCGCGATAACTTTATGAGCTTTGAAGCTTCATAAAATTTTTCCGGATCAAGGCACACTCAGGAACCAAACGGGATTTGATTCGTCACCTTTCTAACTCCGGAAAGTCATTGCTGAATTACCCGTTTTGCACAAGGTATCTCATCATTTACGTAAACAATAGCCAGCGATAATTTTTTCGCAAAAGTTGGTTACATCGATAAGTGAGAGCTCATATCATAGCCAAATCAGCGCACACCTCTGTATCAAACGTTTCCTCAAAATATAAGATCAGTTGATGGATACATCATTCCAGAAGAGTATTTCGATGATAGGTATTTTAGTTGCAGCCTTCTCGATTTCAAAAATTGCGTTGGTACGTTTATGAACTACCCAAAAATCATCTTCTGCGGTCTGCTATTGATAAACCAGGATGCGTTTCAACAAAAAAGACCCTCTTATATATATATAGTATAGTCCATAATATTATATATAGTATAGTCCATATTGGAAGATACCAAATTCTATACAATGCCACTCCTGCGCCCTCCCAATAGTTCAGAATACTCGTGGAACACCTGCAGTAACACAAAAGTCAAAAGTTTCGTGGAAACCCTCTTAGAAATTTTCTCATTCATTTAAGCACAACTCATTCATAATTTTTCAAAATATTATCCATCCTCAAAATTCATTTGGAATAACGATCTGTAATCAAAACTCTTCTTCAAGAAGGCTACTACTTTCATCATCAAAAATGGGAGGCTGTGAATTCACCAAGATTTAACTCATCTGAATAATTTTGTCAGCTGATTTAAACAGGTGCGCTGGGATTTCATCTTCGAACTTGTAAATTCTCATCCTCTGCATCATGCGTTCAACGTGGATCACTCTTGCAATGCTATATATTCTTTGGGTCTCTTTTTGTGTGGAAGCATTGTTTCCCTCCAGGAAAGGAGGCAGAACGATGATAACCTTCTTACCTCGCTCATCAATCATGGTCTGTATGTTCAGGAAACTTTTGTTGGCCAAGACTACATCACCATCTTCAAGCAAATCCAAGAGCCCATATTCTACAGTTGAATCGAGCCATGCAAAAAGGGACCCTCGGGCAAATGACAAATTGTTGGGGAAACGGAGAAAACTGTGTTGCATTTCTACCATTCACAATTTCCCAATACACATACTTCTGATCAGTATGTACTATAATCTTCCCCATTTTTTGTCCATGGGCGTTCTGCACAGTTGTTTTTTAATAAAAACTCGAGTGGATTTGGGTCCCTTTTGGCATGAATTCCTTGAAAAAGTGATTATCCTATATCGAGACACTACGAAACTTGAAAATATTAGGTTTAAACAATATCTTGATGATCATCATAGATTTATAGCTGGATTTGGGAACTTTCGTGCTCGGATTGACTGGAAATACTTCAGATGGAATCAACGAGTTCATGACAATGAACAGAATCATCATAACTATCTAAATCACGTAACGATAGCATTCATGACATTTATGAATTTATGAATGTATTCATTTTGGCTAGTTAAGAAAGACTCGCCCCACTCTTTCGATCTTTTCCATTCATTCCGTGCCCACGATGAAGGATTGCTACGATTTTTTGGTTTCTCGCTATCGTTTTCACTGTCACAATCCATATTCTAGCTTTTACACACTATGAAACACACAAGATAAACGTCTGCAGGGCTATCCGATGACACACTAGAAACGGCAGCACTTTCCGATCATTACAAAATTCGAGTTGAGTCTAAAGCGGAGAGTATATGTTACCGTGAAAGCCCAAAATCCGTGACTGCCGGGCATTCACTAGTGTATCCTAAGAATCACTGGTCGAGGCCAGTGAATTCTGACATTTACTCGTGAAAGCCCGGAATTCGTAGCTGATCTCGTCGCTGAGTCCATGATTCGGGCTTTTAATAGTAAATGTCAGCATTCACTGACCCGGATCAGTGAATGTCGAAGATCGGAAGAGTTGGAGAATGAAAGTCGAATAAAATGTCGGGCACATTGTCTTATGACCCCAAGTTTTTGAGGCAGGTCAGAATATGGAAAGATCAAGGTATAGTGTTCAAAACTCTATTAACCTTTCCGTATGAACCTCCACTCTGTGGCAACTTTGAAAAGAATGAGTTCCACTCTTTTGGAGTGAGAATTTCACGCGGGCCCAAGTGAAGCTCATTATTTCCGAGTTGCTACTAAAAGGGGGTTCACTCAGAAAGGTTGAGGAAGTATAGCCTCTTGATTGATCACCCTACCCATCGAATGAGGTCAGGAGTTCCGGACTCCTCATCTTCATCTACTAAGGTAGCCGTGGCGCGCAAAATTGAAAAGACAACTGTGTCAGCATGAGCCGTGTGTCATTAATGATTATAAGTGGAACATTTATGTCACTCAACCTTTGTCATTGACAATTATTTTCTATGAGGTATTCCTGAGATCAGTACGACAAGTATTTGACAAGACATTTCATTGACAGCTCCTCATTGATGGATGATGGATATTTCTCCATATTCCAACCTGCCTGAGAAACTTGGGATGATAAGACAATGTGTCTGACATTTCATTCGACTCCCAGTCCCCAATTCTTCCGATCTTCGACATTCACTGTTCCGGGTCAGTGAAAGCGGACATTCACTGGTCGATGGCCAGTGAATGTTAACAATTAATAGTGAAAGCCCGAATTAAGGACTCAGCGACAAGATCAGCTACGAATTCCGGGCTTTCACTAGTGAATGTCAGCATCCACTGGCCTCGACCAGTGAATCTTAGGATTCACTAGTGAATGCCCGGCAAATCACGGATATCGGGCTTTCACGGTAACATATATGGGCGAATCTCAGCATTCGGGCGACTTTGTGATTACGAACTATTTCACATCTTAGGAGACATGGTTCTCGACGAGTGAGGTCTTCCACTAGAAATTTTCGAGAATTCACTCGTCCTCAATGCTTTCGAATGCTTGTGAGGTCCATATTTTGCTTTGGGCCCACGATATAAGATACTCTGTGCGAGAAAACTCGATTTTCCGGCTGTCACAACGATTTTCAGGTGCACGCCTTAGCTTGTAGGTCCAAGGGCGATTGATCAACCATCCTGGAAATTGGATGGGTGATTGATTACACTTTGAAGAATTGAATTATTTTTGCCTCACGGCCGTCCTCGCCGAGATGCGAGATCTGATGGAGGTTGTTGGTGTGTCACAAATTCTTTTTTCATTTCGAAGAATCGCTCTTGTTTACGATCCTGTCATCGGGGCGATGAAAATAATGAAATTATGGAGACGGGATCTGATTGAACACGAAGAAACCCATGAATTCAGCCAAGTCCCATTGATGGCATCAAATTCTGGTGGCTGTTGTCACGATGGAAAGAGAAATAGCTTCTGCGTAATTTAGCCTTAAAAAATGTCTTTTCCTCATGGGACATGAAAATGTGGACCCCGTTGCACCTGAAACCACGTGTAATTTGATCTCTAGGATGACAGAAATGTATATACGAACTGCCCTAATCGTATACCTACCCCGGGAGGAATGCGAGGCTCATAAAATTTGAGAATGGACGGAATCGTGCATTTTGGTGGGTGTAGAGTATCTTTTTTCGTAACAGAGACCATTGGATACCGTTGTATAATGTTGATCATGACTTTTCTTCACTTCTCTGATACCAAGGTCACCTCATTTCTGCGAGAAAGTATTCTCATGAGAATGATTGTAACACGAGGCCCCCATTCAAATGCACAGGATTATTCGTTATTCGACCGCACGTGCGCAGCGAAGCTACAGAATGAGTCACACGACTATTTTATCATTGTTTAAGTACTACTTTACCCAAAAGAAGTTTGCCGGGTATGTCCTGCCATAGGAAATTTCCAAATTCTTCAACGAAAGTGGCCCGAATTCTCAGATTCGCCCATATACCTATACATCATTCGAAGCTTCGCAAGATGTTAACATTGAGCTCGTCGACCAACTTCCGCCAAAAATCACAGCGATCAGTTGTGTGAGTGAGAGATGTGATGGTTCAGTGCGACAGTAATAGTTTTTGCAGGTTTGTATCAATTCATGCAAAAAGGGCCCCACATCTTGTACTTGGGTCCCTTTTTGCATGGTTCGGGCCTCAGGGATTGGTCATACCGGAAAGATTTCACATGGAGGTGATAGAGGAAGGTTTAAAGAGTGCAAATATCACCTTATCTCGATTTCGCAAAAGATGGCGCTCAGGTCCCTTTTCGCGTGGCTTGATTTAGTTATTTGACAATCACTTTCCTGATCCTCGAAGTTATTCAAAACCTCTTGAAAATCAGACTTATTTGCAAGGTATGACTCTTCAACTAAATCCGCAAGCTCCATCTTCAAGTAATCATGCTCAAGAAGTTTGCTTTTACTCGCCAATATCTTCGCGTGATTTTGACAAAGAGTGAGATAAACCGCGTCCAGTCTATCGAGTCTGGTTGTAGCACCAGCTTTAGTCATCTTCTCTTGCCCCAAAGCCTTATAATTTTTGAAAGAATTGGCAACTTTCCGTTGCAACTCCAGTTGTTGCTCATATATAGTTTCCATTGCTATTTGAAATTCCGAACCGATGAACAACAAAACCGAGGAACCGAAGCAAAAACCCAAAATAATCCAAAATTGTGTATGTCAGTCTAGCTTCCCAATGCTAGGAGACCCGACCAGAAAATTTGAGGAGGGTGCCAAAATTCTACGAGGAATTAGGCAAAACCGAATCCGAAATTGAGAGATTATTCAAATTTGCATGAAAAATTTGACGGAAGCAACAATCCACAAATTTCTCCCCACTATTTGTAAATATAACATATGTATATCTACAACTAACCTAATGTTCAATAGCATGAGAACGATATTTTGAGGTTAGAAGAATCGAATACCTATTTGAGGTGATCTCAAAACCCAGAACCTAACCTCAATCGTACCCAAGCAAAAGAATTCATACATCCATAAGTATAAAAAAAGGAAAACTCACTCAAACTGCGAGTTCAAACCTTCACGGAGAAACCAAAACGTACTCGCGAGGACGTCGCGCGGCCCCGCGTCTGGCTCAGCGTGCTCGCGGCGTGCAGCGCGCGACATCGGAGTGTCTGACCCGCCTCGATCATGTTGTGCATGTTACCGTGGCGACGCGCAGGACAGCGACGTGACCGGCTCCTCGGAACTATTTTGAGAGCCGCGATGATGTTTCGACTTCCTTGTTCTCGTCTTGATATTATGAAAATGGGACCGCATGTCTTCAACTCGATGATTGATCTCTTATTGGTATCCGCGCCCTCCGCTCATGGAAAAATGAATCGATTTGAGGCCTCTCCGGGAGGACTTTCGTTCATATATGACTTCTAAAACAACATAAGTGACCTGTTAAGTAGCTTAATGGTAGAGCGCAAGCTTCGTAGTCCAAAGATCTTGGGTTCGAGACCCGAGAACCACAATTTTTTTTTTCCTAATGTAAGGTTCATCATTTTGCCTTAAATTTCTAAATTCTCCATCTCCTTTAGAATCACAATGCAGTACCCTATAGTCTGTTACAATTCTTCGGTAATATACTCTTTGCAGAAGAAAAAACTCTGAAATTATTTTACGATGGATAGATCATGCACTGAATCTCGGTTCTTTGATATTTATTATTTATATATGAATGTTATCAATCTCAATTTAATAATAAATTCAAAAATGATATAAGTATGGATTCAAAATTGTCCCATAAATTTTTATTCCTCTGAATACTCTGTACGGAGATACATTTGAAGAACCAACTGTTTCAATCGCGTGAAGAGTATCATCCGACGCGGATCAGTTCCAAAGCCTTAAGGGTAGTCACCTGGGCTCTACTTATCTAGCTTCGAGTCGAGGGGTCGATGAAATTCGTCATCTAAAGTGAGCTAATGTACATAAAGATCTAACATTGAATAGGAGAGATTCGATGCATGATTTACTTACAGTGAGAATATCTCGAAGTTTTTTTCTTGTACAGAGGATATAGTACCGGAAAATTGTAAAAGACTATAGGGTACTGCATTTTGATTCTAAAAAAATGGAAAATGTAGAAATCTGAGGCAAAATTATGAACCTTACATTAGGAAAAAAAAATTGTAGTTTTCGGGTCTCAAATTCAAGATCTTTGGACTAAGAAGCTTGCGCTCTACCATTGAGCTACTTAACAGGTCACTTATGTTGTTTTAGAAGTCATATATGAACGAAAGTCCTCCCGGAAAGGCCTCAAATCGATTCATTTTTTCCATGAGCGGAGGGCGCGGATACCAATAAGGGATCAATTATCGAGTTAAAGACATGCGGTCCCATTTTCATAATATCAAGACGAGAACAAGGAAGTCGAAACATCATCGCGGCTCTCAAGATAGTTCCGAGGAGCCGGTCACGTCGCTGTCCTGCGCGTCGCAACGGTAACATGCACAACATGATCGAGGCGGGTCAGACACTCCGATGTCGCGCGCTGCACGCCGCGAGCACGCCGAGCCAGACGCGGGGCCGCGCGACGTCCTCGCGAGTACGTTTTGGTTTCTCCGTGTTGTAGATCAACGTCGTGGCCGTGTGAGCGATGAAAACGTGGTGTATTGGAGCGCTGCGATGCGAAGCGGCGAAATGCCTGTAGACAGTGGCACGATGCGGTAGCTGTGGCGATGTTGGAATGCCGTTGCTCTGCTGCACACCGTTGCTCCGCTGCGCACAGCTGATGAGCAGCTGTGGATGACTCTGGCCAGCTGTGTTGCCAGATGTCGAGCACTAACGCCGAACAGCACGCACACCAATGTGAGTCACACACACGGACAACTCACTACAAAAAAACCAATATTTTCAGTGCATGCCCAAATCAACATCAGCACATCCATGAAATTTTCTAACTATCTCCATTGCACCAGAAGATGATACAAAAATGAGTATGAATTCAATGCTACTCGCACCGAAGTGTGCAAAATAAACTCAATCCTTGAGCAGAAATGCTCTGAATTCTAATGATAATCCATGAATTTCCTTTGTATTCGGAAAGTAGCTGCCGGAATGAAAAATTAAAAAACAGCTTAGCCCAATAATCCCACGATGACTCCCTCGTTGCCCAAGAGCCCTCCTGAGCCCCCAGGTCGTTCTCGTCGTCTCCGAAGGGGTGCGACGACTCAAGCCTCGTGGTCGATTCTGAGGTTAGCCTGCGCTCCTGACTCGGTGTTAGGCTGCCTTGTTTTGCGCCCCGCTGCCAGCAGACCAATGCTCTAGAGCGAGCAATCGAGGAGGCATCCCCGCCCTCTGGTAGAATTGCAGCTCAGCACCTGCTGCTGCTGACCTCGCAGAAGACGCCGCTGGAACCCCTTGGATACTCTCGTCCTAACACCATCACCTCGTGGTCATGCGAATCCGCTGGTATTCACTTTAACCCCACTCACTGATCCCGATCCGGCACACGAAGGACCAAAATGTTTATCGCGGATAGTGGTGGTTGGAATAATTTTCACTCGGACACATTTTGTAAGTGAAAAAAACGACAAACTAATTCATTGCCTATAGCTAGATGCTAAATGTTGAGGTGGTGCGGACGAGCGATGAACGAGAGCTGCGGAAGGCGACAAACGTGACGTCGAGAAGCTTGAGCGCGAGCGCAAAATGGCGGTAGCGCGCCAAAATTCAAATAGTGTAAGATAGATAGATATGAAACTGAATAGTAAGTGATCAACCAAGCATCACCAGTGAATCGATGAGGATATTAGCGTCTTTGTTGTTGCCATTCGCATGATATGGTCCAAAAACTGCCAGAATGTGTCCTGTGGTGCTGACCAATATCATAGGTTTGACAAGAGGTCGGTTTTCATGGAGAGAATAGGTCATCCGTTGGAATTTGTAGTTTCCACTCTTCCGAATGTAACAGTGGATCGCATCTGCTACCGAAATAGCCTCTCCTCCCGTATACAACAGTTTTCGAGCAGAGCTTCTGGTATGATTTCTCACAAAAGTATATCGATCTATATGTGATATAACTGAATAATTGAAAAGTCCCTCCGAATACATTCGTTATTTTGGAGACAAAGAAGTTTCAGAATATTACTCTCTCTCTCTCGTTCTCTCTTTCTCTCTCTCTCTCTCTCTCTCAGCAAAACGGGTGTCTCTTACAATAGCTCAGCTCAATGTTAGTTCCTTGAAAGAGCAATTTGATGCGGTGCGTGTACTTCTCAATGATCAAAGAATCGATATTTTAGCTTTATCCGAAACGTGGTTAACAGCAAATCATGATGATGCTTTATTTTCTATACCTGACTTCACATTTGTTCGTAATGATCGTGGCTCACGGTCCTCTACAGGAAAGCGAGAATACATACAGGGTGGTGGTGTTGCTGTATATATCCGAAGTAGTTTACGATGTAAGGTACTTGATGCATCGAAAATTTCGAGCATCAACGAGACTGAGTTCTTAGTTCTCGATGTGAAAACTCAAAAAGAACGTAGTATCTTGTTTGCGTCGATTTATCGGCGACCCAAAGGCAATGTCTTTACCCAATTTCTTGCAGAATTCCAAAAGATATCACACTCTTATGCGAATATAATTTAAGCCGGCCACCTCAACTCAGATTTACTATCGCATGAGTATAACTTCACGCATTTACGTGACTTGATTTATGAGAATTCACTTTACTGTGTCCCCTTTGGTTCTACGCATCATCTGCAGAATAGTTACACTTGGATACATGTTATCCTCACGGACTCTGCAGATAAAGTACTCAACCAGCTTAAAACGAGTGCTCCATTCATCAATGGTCATGATCTTCTCATGATCGAGTATAAGTTTCCGTCAATACTCAAGAAGTCTGCGGTCATTACCTCACGTGATTTTCGCAAGTTTGATGCGACAGCGTTCAGTAGTCAACTCGAGTCCATGTTGCATAACATATCTTTATTAGAATGTGAGAATGTGAATGAGTCTTTGGAAAATTTTCAGAAAATAGCTCTCATTCTTCTTGATCAAATGGCCCCTATATCAACACGACCCATTCGTGAGAGGACAGCGCCGTGGGTGACCCCTGAACTCCGGGAAGAGTGTGAGAAACGCGACAAAATTCATAAAAAAGCGAAGAGATCTGCAAGTCCGATAATATGGTCTAGATATAAACTATTCCGCAAAGATCTGAAATATAAAATGAAAAAGGCCAAGGACGACTATTGTCTAGAGTCATTATCAAAAGCATCTGGCAAAACTGGGTATTGGAAGGTATTGCGTAAGCTCGGTCTATCAAAGGATCTCAACAAATCACCACTGGAGTATTTCTCTGCCCAGGAACTCAATGAATTTTATTCTAGGATGTCAAGTCAACATTTGAATTGCTCCAAATCTGTTCTAAAGTCAATTATAAAGAGCAACATGAGTCGTGATGTCCCAAGTTTCGAAATCGCTCGAGTCGATGGCGTCCAAGTTTATGAAGCAATGGTGTCTTGCCCACCCAAGTCTAAAGGTCAGAGCGTCGATGGCCTGTCTCTCCGCCACTCTAAATCAGTGTACCCAGCACTAGTTCCATACTTTGTTAGTTTATTTAACTTGTCAATTGATACCTGTCAATATCCAGAGATATGGAAGAAGTCCCTCGTCATACCACTCAGCAAAATCTCCCACCCTAAAACGCCAGCGGATACGAGACCAATCAGTAACTTAACACATTTCGTGAAAGTTTTGGATACTTTGGTGACCAGGCAGCTAGTGGACCATCTTGAGCGCCACAAGATGCTATCTATGCTGCAATCTGGATTTCGTGCTAACTATAGTACGCAAACGGCTTTGCTGAAGATATCTGAGGATATTCGTAAGGGCGTTGAGAACGGTCTAGTAACACTTCAAGTCCTTTTCGATTTCAAATCCGCATTCAGTAGTGTTGACCATGAACAACTCTTACGAAGGATGAAGGAAATGAATTTTTCTGATAGAACTATATCCTGGTTCCATTCTTACTTAAATGGTAGATACCAAGCTGTAATTGATACAAATGGTGAAACATCTGACTATGAGCCTAGTACTTTGGGTTTCCCCCAAGGTTCGAATCCAGGACCCATCATATTTCTGATATTAATCGACCCAATCTTACGTGTTCTGAGGCATTGTAGGGGTATGTTGTTCGCGGATGATTTTCAAATTTACATACAGGGCGAACCATCGGAACTGCCATTAATGATCGAAAAATTGAACGAAGATTCAATTGATATTGTCCAGTGGGCTGGTGATAATAATCTCACCCTTAATATCCCCAAGACTCAAGCAATATTGAGTGCGTCGGTTCAATACCATATGAGGCTCGACTTGCGAGCACTGCAGCCGATCCTTGTAGACGGCCACACCATACCGTTACGAAAATCAATCAAGAACTTGGGTGTAATCTTCTCCCAAGATCTATCATGAAACGCACATGTTGCAAGTATTTGCTCAAAAGTTCACGGGGTTCTGCATAAATTACGATTCCGCGGAAATTTCTTGTCCACAGAAGTAAAAAAGCTATTGGTGGATGCTCTTACCATGCCTCACTTTGACTATGCGTGCTTAGTGTATTATGATCTATCAGGATACTTAGAAATGAAGTTACAGCGTCTCCTTAACACTTGTGTTCGATTTATTTACCGTCTCCCCCGTGACGCAACATTGAAACCATATTACGAACGATTACATTGGTTATCGCTCTCGCGTCGCAGGGAGTACTTCCTTTGCGTCCAAGTTTACGAGATCTTCACTACTGCAACCCCAGAATACTTAAATGATTTGTTCAGGTCTTAAGATGAAGCCATTAGACGATCAGAAAGGATAAACTCCACTAGAGTACAAATGCCCCTTGCACGTACCACTACCTACGAGAAATCCTTTTCTCGACAAGCAATAATACTTCGGGAATCGACCCCAGTCGATATCCGATTGAAAGTTCCATTCGAAGCGTTCAAGACCGCTGTCCTTGATTTTATCCATGAGAAGGACGTAATGTAATATTTTCTATTGAAATAATGAGCGCAAAAGTGTGTGATTGTACTGTTGGAATATATGTAAAAGGGTGCAATTTAGATAGGTAATCTCCAATAGCGCAATCATTATTAGTACTCATGATGCGCCCCTATGATGCAGTGTATGAATCCATGTTTAGCACTATGTTGGTCATGCTTCAAATATTTAGTGTAAAAACGTTGTATTCAACTGATAAGATGTTGTATTAGTTTAAGATGTATTACATGTGTATGCCATAGTGCCATACGGTCTTCGTGACCACGGCACAATAAACCCAGTTAATCAATCAATCTCTTGATATGATCTCTTCAATAGAATAGCGACAGGGATAAAATTATGATAAAAATGTCACACCTTGATCTTATGTGCTCGAAACTTCTGAACATTGATTTAGTCTCCTTTGGAGGGCGCTCTGCATCCGCAATTTTGTTATGCTCTGGATCTATATTATCGTGCTGGAATTCACTATCACCCGTCGCGGGATCTTCATCGAGATCTCTTTCATTTCCCGAGACATGTATCTGATCTAATGAAGATTGGTCATTCTCATCGACCGGCGGAAATTGATTTTTTTCAACTTTCAATGGAGTTTCATCGCTCACCGATGGATTGGAAATTGATGACCTTCCTCATGTGCTGATAACACTTGCCACAGTATGTCGCACTCCCGAGCTTCTTAAAATTTCGTTTGTCTCGATGAACATAGAGACATTGAACACAAGGTATCTTTTCTTCACTTACTCGAGTGTCATACAGTACTCTGACATCCCTTTCAAGGTAAACAAAACTGGATTTCGCGTGGCTGTCCGCAAGCTCTCTCATGTTGGAGAGAGAAAGAGAGAGAAAGAGAGAGAGATTGATTGGTCAATTGATGTCCTTCATTCGTCCGAAGACAAAACTTCTAATTACATACTCTTACATAATTTCTTTTTGAATTCAAATACACGTATGAATAGGAAATACCTGTACATGTAGTTTCTCATTTGGTCAAGAACACTAGGTATTACAATTTGTGACTAATCAGGGCAAGTACACTTAAGATACTGATGATTCTAAAGTTCGAATCCCTGAAAGAAGAGGGGTAAGGCCACATCAATTCTCTGAGGTTACTGTAGACCGGGAGCCAGCTGAGATTTCTTGATAGTTATTCTTACCAGGACAGTTCATTAACTAATGATAGAATGATTTTAGTCGCTCACGTTAATTTTTTGAATTTGAGGAAGTTTACTCGACCGTCTTTTATGAGCCAACAGAAAATTCAAATCTAATGATTTGATACTCTTTCGAGTCTCACGTGAGGTGCTGACATTTTTTGTGTCTCCAAAACACCACACAGGACCAGAGATATGAATGGAAGATTCAAATGACTGTTAAACTGTATGTAATTTGGGGGTTAAGGTGAAGTGTTTCAGCCCAGTCCCTCCATAGACCTGATCACTACAACTCTGGAGGGACTTGATGTAGAGACAAACGATATATCAAAGATTTGGAATGTACGCAATCTGTGAATGTAAGATCTGACTGCTATTTCGAGGGAAAAAGTGAGTATTTTGAAAGCGAGGAGGAATTACTCGACTCCTCCTAGATGTTAAGACAGGAATCCGAATAACTGATTCGCAACGACTATATCGGTCCAAGTCGTTGGGGTTATGATAAATCTCACTTTTTCCCTCGAAACAGCAGCCAGATCTTACATTCACAGATTTTGTACATTCCAAATCTTTGATATACCCTTTGTGTCTACATCAAGTCCCTCCAGAGTTGTAGCGATCAGGCCTATGGAGGGACTGGGCCGGAACACTTCACTTTGACCCCCAAATTACATACAGTTTAACAGTCATTTGAATCTTCCATCAATATCTCTGGTCCCGTGTGGTGTTTTAGAGATACGAAAAATGTCAGCACCTCACGTCAGATTTGAGAGAGCATTGAATCATTGGATTTGAATTCTCTGTTGGCTCATATACGACGGTCGAGTGAACTTCCTCAAATTTGGAAAACATTAACTAATGAGTCAGTGGTATGTGACGGTTGAGTAGATGATCTCAACCATCATCTCTCTCTCTTTCCTGTCCCGAATCAATGTAATAATATAACCTCTTTACAGAATGTAGCAGAGCATCCGAGGAGAGAGCAGTGAGTTATACATGTAGGAAAGAGAGAGACAGTAAAATCACGTGTTTGTCGCGAATCATCATAGAACCTCTAAAATCGCCGCACCGCGCCCCTCGTGTCCAAGTTAATCAGCTGACCAGCATCGCGCGTTGCGCCAAATTCAGACTCTGTTCGCCCGTCTTGCTGAGCAGATCATGTGGCCGCGATCGGAGCAATATCCCGCGCTTCCCGCAATTTCCTCGTGCTCGCGCCGCGTGTGCACCAGCTCCTGATCGAATACCCTGTCGACGTGCTGGAGAAGATGATCATCCGACGGTCCAGATCAACGTTGCGTGCAATCGATACCTGCGTCTTGGACATCGTCCGACCATAGAACAATTACAATGCGAGCGGCCGATAGAGAATATACATTTGTTAGTACAGCCTTGAATTGCGCTCTCTCATTTTGGGCTTCACCCTTTGCTCTCTTCGTGCTCGCGCTCGATATGCCTCATGTGCGCAATGTCTTTATTATTTGAATAAACTTGTCTCTTTATTATCTCAAAATCGTGATTAGTCATTTGGCGCGCTCCATACCCAATCTCTCTCGCGCGCAATTCGCTCCGCTCAAGTTGTCTTAGGGCGCCTCTTATGGCTGAGCCGCGCATTAAACAACGGGGGCTCGCGCGCACGGCTGCACATACATACATGCACACACACACACACACACACACACACACACACACAAGCACGTTGAGCCTAAAAACATCACAGCATATACAATTGCTCCAACCAACATGTAATTCATGACAGACTCAGCATTCTACCCCGAACGTTACACTCTCATTATACACTTTCATCGCCAAAAGATACACTACAGGTCGAGTCCACTCGACCACGCAATACACTTGTGTGAAACAAGTCACAACGCGACGACGAAGTGGAGCCGGGCCGACGGTCGAGCACGCTTTTGTTGTGTTGGGCGAATATGAGAGAGACTCTTGCACTGCAACGAGTAAATTCCATAGATATAATTTGGTATTATATTTCTATGGTAAATCCTTACCACCGACACTGTTTATTCGGAACTCTAGTAATAGTGATTGGCCTATTGACGGAGTCATGATGTTAGACTGATGAGAAGTATTCAGATAGCATCAGCAGACGCCAGTCGACGCGGGAGCTCTATACCTATAACTATACCTATATATACGAATCGTCACGGCTGCCCCCGTCGCTGGCCCCCGTGTTTTCGTGTGTTTTTTGGCCACCACGAGCGCTACAGGCAGATTTTTTGCCGCCAAATAATGGTGATCTGAGCGAATAGCAGCAATATAACATAGCATATATATATATATGAATATGCAGCAGTAGCAGCAGATGCAGAGTTCCAGCTACAATCATTATATACAAATTCGCTGGGCATTGCAGACAGCCCAGAATGTGCGGCTGAATCAACAAAGCAAATCTAGCAGCCATCACAGGTGGTGCGGAGAAGACGACTATGCAGTGACAGATGGGTGAGCCGTTCCGTTTTTGTGCAATTAATGATCAAATATGTCGGATAATTCGATATTTTAAAATCGTTCTTCACACAGTAATCCAACAATATTCCGACTATTCAGTGAGGAAAAGTCATCGCTGATCAGTTGGCATACTAATTTGACGATTCCCAGTGCCTGTCATACTCGGTCAAAAATATCAAATATTCAAAACATCTAGAATCATTTTCTACAGTAGGGCTCTTTGATATTCGGATAGATTATCGGAAAGATCCGTCAAAAAAGCATCGGTGTAATGATAGGGCGATTTTGAATCGATCAAAACCGCGGTCGAAGTTGCGTAAAATGCATGGAATTTCCACGTGGCCAAGCGACTCGAATGTTGAGCGAGAGATGGCGCCGCGGAACAGTGGAATTTGATGCATTTCACGCAACTCTGATCGCGATTTTGATTGATTCAGAATCGCTCTATCATGACGGCGATGCTACTCCGATGGACTTCATTACGGTCATCTATCCGAATATCGAAGAGCCGTACTGTAGAAAATGATTCTAAATATTTGAAAAATCCGACATTTTTGATCGAGTATGGCAGCCCTCCTGAAAATATGGGATCGAACTGGACGGAAAAAAATGTCCAGTTCGATTTCGATTCTTAATCCATTTTTTAGGATGGGAATGGAAGCGTCTGGATCGGAATGGATAGAAATGGAATGAAAAATTTTCTGAATGAATCCAAAACGATCCATTTCCTGGAATCGGTGTGAATCCATCCGAATCCAGTTTTTGTCCTCTCAAGGATGGTTTGATGATTCCAGTTCGATCCAGAACTGTAGACTTTCCATTTTATTCCAATATTTTGGGTATTGCTGGACATTATCTCATCCATTCCGGTCCATTTTTGCTGTGCAGTATAATGCACTGCTATATAGGCTCTTACATATTTGAGGCGTGATTGAGATTACTTTTATTATCTCCCGTGGGTGGCTGATGCGAAGGAAAGGCGCAAATCTATTGAAGTCGGCGTTTTTGGTCAAGACATGGCATTCTAGGGGCACCTCGAGGTAGTTGAGCACGAATTCGATATTGCCCAGGCTCAAAATCGTGTTGCGCGGGCGGACGTGGAGGTGGAGAAGCAAACTTATCGACATCGCTGTTCACGAAACACGGTGATTTGGGAGAAAAACAACTTTGAACAGCATCTTCAACGCACATTGCTGGGGTTCTACATACTCTTGATTACACTGTGCAACAAAATTGTGAGTCGGAAATGGTGCAATGCATGGACCGGACAGTCATTTCCTTGTGTACTTTCTACCGCTGCAATCGAATCCGACCTCAGTTTCGCGCCCACGCGTTAGGATTTTACTTAAATTGGGGGAAATTCGTTCCCAAACAACAGCGTTTTTTTTAATGTTTTGCTAATTTTGTGAATTGAAGACCGCCTAGCCAGGGAGTGAAGATACGTCTGAATGCATATCGAGATAAGTTTTCCCATGCATTTTGACCCGTTGAACACGATTCCGGTGGTCTTAGAACGCTACGATGCAACCTTGAAGCCCAATAAGCTGAATAGTTTGTCTGGTATCTGAAAAAAAGTCCAGTTCTGCGATAAATTCTCGAAAAATCATAAACAGGCTAGAATGAACCAATTTGAGCGTTTGAGGTTGCATTTCTTCGAGAAAAATATTGTCCGATACCCGTAGAGGCACTGAATTGATGTCAGGAATTTTCCTTCAAAAACAATCGTTCTTCAAATGGTATCGCTCTGTTTGAATCGCGAACAAAACAATTCTCCTCCGTGCAGGGTATCTGAACATAGTTTTCCGATGCAAAATGACCGTCTCAACATAATCCCGTAGTCCGAAAATTTTGGAATAAAGATGAAGCTTATTATTCACTGTACGAGGAGCTAGAGGCTTCCGTATGCTGCCAACAGACTTGCATTGATCTCGATTAATTGTGTCGACTATCTCATGCGTGCGTCGTGCGCCTGTCGAAATCCGCGATGGTTCAAAATAGAGTTGCAAGACTTTATACAGTGTTGCAACGAGAGAAATCACTCTCCGGCCTCAGGATTCCTCGGAATCAAGCACAAAAGGAATCACGGCGAGTGAATGTCTCCCCGTCTTCCCATTCACCACCCGTAAGACTCGACTTCGGCCTCATGAGCATGGGACTGACCACCCATGTCTACCCGCCTTTCCGTTAACCACCCGTAGGACTCGACTAAGCCAGCTTACTACGAGAGGGATCACCCGTGTCAACCCGTCTACCCGTGCACCAACCGTAGAACTCCATTCCAGCCTCTCGAGCATATAGGTGATCACCCGTTTGTCACCGTATCCCCGTACACTACCCAGTTGATTCGATTTTGGCCAGCTTACCATGAGAGTAATCACCCGTGTCCACCCGTCTTCCCGTTCACAACCCGTGTGAGATGATTTTGGCCTCGTGAGCATGGGGCTGACTTTCCGTGTCTACGCTTCTCCCCGTTCACCACTCGTGAGACTCGACTCCGGCCTCATGAGCATGGGATTGACCACCCGTGTCTGCCCGCCTTCCCGTTCACCACCCGTGAGACTCAACTCAGCCAGCTTACTATGAAAAGGATGACCGGTCTCAACCCGTTTAACCGTACACCACCCGTAGAACTTGATTCCGGCCTCTTGAGCATATAGGTGATCACCCGTGTTACGTTATTGGTGTTCGGGTATTGGGTTTCCCGTCTCCCAAGCGCGAAGCTGTCGTGCTGGGTGTTTGTGGAGGGGTTGGCTGTATAGAATGATCTTGACACGGGAATAAGATTGACTGTTACTTTATTCCGCGGCTAGTATCTCCATGTAAAGAGACCTATCAAATGATTCGACTTCTACTGACAGGGCCAATCCGTGACTGCGTTTACCTGTCTCGCGTGACTGACTCGGACCGTAAGCTCTCGAGTTAATACTAACAACTACTTATCCTAAAAATGAACTCCCCAACTGAACTCTTGCAGTTACTTAAATACCATCGGTGCGACCCCGATGTCGCACCACGCAATGGATGGAGGGGCGCTCCAAATTTTCCCATTGCGATCATTCGGCTCGAGGCCTGTACGAGCCTCTCGCATCATGATTCATATATATAACATACACTACACGTCCGAAGCTACGCATTTACCCTCCGGGGTAAATTTTTCATAACTATAAATCTCGATTTTTCTCGATTCAACTCAAGGACTTGGTCCAGCTCACACTGAATTTGCCAAAACAATTTTCATCCAACAATAATTCTCGTCATGTTTCACAGCTAATTTATCTGGAATCATGGTTTGCTGGCTAGGTAAATAAGAAATTAGATATAAAACATCAATTTACGCTAGGTTAGATGAAACTCCGAGTGGTGATTACAAAATCAAGAATATGCCGAGAGGTTACCAAAAATTTCTCTTCTTGCGCAAAATTGGTGAAATTTGAGAACTATTCACGTATTCCTAGATGCCCTCAGCATGCGTGAGAATAACATTCCATCTCTTCTAAACCCTAACGAAAAAATGACATTCTTCGTGAATTAGATTGTTTGCAACGAAGACTTACTTCTAGCGTTATTGTATTCATTCATTAAAAGTACCCGTGACTTAAACTCTAAATCTTAACGATCTACAAAATAACCCAATCTGAATGATTTTACGATAACAATAACCATAGGTCTCTTTCTCCAATTATACTCCGTGCGTATTCTTCAGGTCAGTTTTCAATCAGCTTGGCTATTTTCTATGGCTTGTGTGTTTGATTTCTCCGTCATCTCCTCAGATATATTTTCAATATTTCAATTGCAATGTTTCCAGTGATCGCATCATTCACTGCTTATCTCGTTGGGATATATTCAATTTTTGCTCCAATTCTTTTGATAATATTGTTTATTTTTCCTCCGAATAATATAGTTCTCATCAGGATAATCAATTTTCATCTTCAGAACGATTCGAATATCCTTTGTTATGACGTGGGTTTTCCTGAAACAGTCTTTAAATGATTAGTGGAGAGGGACCCCCCAGGCGAAGGACTTTGTAAAAAAAATGCAATCACTGAATTTCATCGATCATTTGTCGCTGTTGTTATCAATTCGTTCAATTTTTATAATGAAAATTTATCTTCATGTCTTTTGACTCGTAAACTGCTCGCGTCCTGATTGACCGACGCTGAAATTTTCATAAAAATCTTTCCAAAGCATAATATTTGAGTAAAATGGTGATTTTTTGTAAAACTCTAGATCAATCGATGATCAGTCCCCAGTAGTCTCAGTTTTCCTCATTCAGTAATGAAACTCCTTTGAAATTTCTCTTGGGGCGTGCATTCTTTGGATTTGAACTGACCGACGCTCATTTTTTGAAAAATATGGCTCATTTGCTTCGAGATGGTGAAATTTTTCAATTTTCTGCAAAGTTCTATATGAACGGATGATTTTCAAATGCTGAGGTTGTTTCCTCATAACTGGATCTAAATATTTGAGCATTCTATCTCAAATTGATTCTATTACTCAAAATTAAATTTGACCGACGTTGATTTTTGAAAAAATTCGGCTCATCGGCTTCGAAATGGTGAAATTTTTTAATTTTTTGCAAAGTTCTATATGAACGGATGATTTTCAAATGCTGAAGTTGTTTTCTCATAACTGGATCTAAATATTTGAGGATTCTCTCTCAAATTGATTCTATTACTCGAATTTAATTTGACCGACGTTGATTTTTGGAAAAATTCGGCTCATCGGCTTCGTGATGGACGAAATTCTGAGTTTCTCGTGAGGTTCCATATGAATGGATGTTTTTCTTGTGCTAAGTCATTTTTCGATGAATAAATATGAATATTTGAGGATTCTATCTCGAATTGATCCGATAACTCATATTTAATTTGACCGACCCTGATTTTTTGAAAAATTCGGCTCATCGGCTTCGCGATGGACGAAATTTTGAGTTTCTCGTAAGATTCCATACAAATGGATGTTTTTCTTGTGCTGAAGTCATTTTTCGATGAATAAATATAAATATTTGAGGACTCTATCTCAACTTGATCCTATTACTTGAGTTCAATCTGACCGACATTTATTTTCAAAAATTTCATTCTGTATATCATCACTACGTCATTCATATATCTCGCAGGTCTGGTGGCACTTGTAGCCTCGGCATTAAACACATTATACACGTGCTTGTATTACTACGCAGAGTGGATTTTTGTGGATGAGCAACTTTGCTTTCTCGTAGTACGGTCAATAGACTCGTGAATGCTGACGCAGCGCATATATTGTCGGGAATCCAGTTGTTGTCCGTACATATATCAGCCTGTCGGTGGTAACGTGGGTTCGATTCATTATATCACGGGGATTTCTCTGAACTTTTCATGGATCAATACGCCATTCTGATTGCGGAAATCACTGTTCCCTATTTCCAAATAGCACGAAAGCATACTGTGGCTACATGTTACGTGTGAAAATAGTTGAAACCTATGAAAATTTGGCTCAAAGAAGAATACGCGGTTTTATTGGGCATTTTTGACGATTTTCTATCGCATGGGAATAAATGGATCAAATTCCTTGTTCTCAGACATCGTGCAAGATAGGGACATGTATCTTGGCTCAAGATGGAGGTATCTGATACTATTACTTGCATTAATGGTGAAATAGCCGAACGCCATTACCTTGGAATGGATTTCAAATCATAGAATATTGGTTTTTGTAAAATCGGATCTGGATTTGTATCACGTAGGATTTGAATGTATTTTTCGAATTTCTGACGATATTGATGCATCAATCAGCTTGATTAATACGAATTGAGCATTTTCAAATAGTTTTATCATCAAAATGAGTATTCCCGGAAGAATGCTTGAGAAAAACATTGAAAATGACGTTTGGGAAATACGTCATTGGATCCTATGCGAATTGACGTAAAATATTCGGACTTTTTTCTCTTTAATGTATTTTACAAATTATCCTGATTGATAAATGAAAAAACGAGAGACTGAGGTCCATCGTGACCTCCGATATGAAAGACGTACCTGGCGAACCAACAAAGGATTTGCTTTATCGGAATTTCCCCAAAGGAAGGCGTAAGAATTGTACTATTATCATTGCTCAAATTCCGATTTATTGTAGTACTAATTGAGCTATTGATCAGAAGGAGGTGATGCAATCCTCGACCTCTCTGTGCATAGTTCTGAGAGAGAAATAAAAATTTCACGCGTTTTCAATCCATTCGATGTCAACAGGGAAATATGAATTTGATCTGCATGCTCGAGTTGGTGCAATGCACCCACATTTCGAGTGAACTGCGTTGGAATATTTATATTCACTGTGCTCATCGGGCACTATTATTCCTCTCAAATGATGAAAGTCTATTTACTGCTCTCTCTTGAGCTTCATATCACTAGCTCAAAAACCCTCATTGTGATTGAGTGATTCCACGTTCTAAAATCATGGGACGACTGGATGATTTGGATATGATTCAACAGTGTGAGAATGTATATTGTGTCAGTGTATTGGTACAATTTTCTTCGTGAACTGCTGCCAATTTTCTTCGTTTCTTCTTCTCCAATCAGCAATCAAATTTATGCTTTTATATTCTTTACTTGATTTTATCTTCGATGAATTTCCTTCTTCAACCTTGTGTGAACAGAATTCTGGTCCGAATTTACTGTTACAGTGGAGAACGCATGTTGAAATGTCTAAACACGTAAGGACTACTCCATGTCAGGCCTCTTTCGCATTGCGCGTAAACGCATGCTGAAGTAGCCAGACACGTAAACGCCACTCCGTATCAGGCCTCTTTTGCATTGAGAGAAAAACGCTCGTGATTCAGTCATAGGTTTTCGAGTGTATGACTTTTGTCTAGAACTAACAATAATTTGGTCATGGATTTCTGTAGTGTACAGAGTTTTGTAGAGAACTTACTGTAATTCAGTAATGGATTTTCGTAATGTCCGGAGTTTTGTCCCGGATTCGCTATGATTCAGTCATGGATTTTTGTAGTGTACAGAGTTTTGTCCAGAACTTACTATGATTCAGTCATGGATTTTTGTGATGTACAGAGTTTAGACCGGAACTTGTCGTGATTTCTGGTGTTGGTATCAACAACTCAGTTGCCTCTTATCCTAAGGGTGCCTGTCATCAAGGATTCATCCGAGTACTTGGTGCCCTTATCCTTCGTTGATGTCCGCTGGTGCTACCGAACAGACATCTCAAGACTGTTGCTCATGTCGCTGTCGTTCTTTGGGTAGATTATTCTTGTCCTTATTGTCTCTTCTTATTTTATTCATTTTTTTCCTCGTGCAAGGTTCTTGATTTCTCGTTCAGTGTTGCTGCTCCGTGTAGTTGTGCGTCAGTTTTCATGTTCGTGTATAATATATAAGATATTTGGTTTAGAGTAGGGTTTCGGAGTTGATCTCAAGAACGGTGACTCATGTTCAACCTTGGGCCTTCGAGCAAGCGCATCCGAGTTACTTCGCGATCCTATTCCGAGACAGTTCTCGCATCGAAATTTTCATTCCAGGTCGATTTGAATGGATTGGCAGTTATTACTTGCATTCATTCGATTAAAATTCTTGCATTACGTCTTTCATCACACCAACTCACTTATTACACTCCAGACATCGTGTTTTACTAGATCTAGAACGCGTTCCCCAACCTTCGTCTTGAGAATTCCCATAAAAATGAATTATTTGTTTATGACCATATCAACTCTCAGTATTCTCTCTTCGTTCGCACCCGCGGTCTCGTCGTTCACTCGAATAATCTCCCAACTACACTGGACGTTGATTCGAAGTGACTTTTAACTCCAAAAATTCTGGCTGAGCATGATACTCATTTCACTATCTTTTCATCTTTGGTATGTTATGGAACTTAGAATGAGGAAGAAAATGTCCAAAGAAAAACATCTTATAGATCTATATAAATCTTACAAATGATTGAATATTTACTGTTTGCATGAAGTTCTCAGTATTAAAATATAGCATGACGTTCTCTTCTTCATACCATTAAAATTGTACCTCATACAGGTTTTTCATCATCAGTTCGATTTCGGGTCATCGCGTCCGTTAGCTACGCGATGAAGAAAAAAAAAAGAAAAGGAAAAAGATTTATACTGGATATTCTGTCTGTTAGTATGAAAGTTAGCCCCAATTTTTCTCAAATTACAACGTTCTTTGAATGGTACTCTTACTACAATAGAATTCAAGATTTGATCAGTGAGAACGCATGGCCCTATTGTTATCTCTGAGTTTGAGTCAACCCTGTGTTATCATTGATCATTCAATTCCATGTCAAGTTCCGCGTCCGTGAGCTACGCGAAAAAAAAATCAAAATATGGCTTTTTCATTCCTTATAAACTACTCAAATTATTATTCTTATTCAAATTCCCATTTCTTCCTAGACGTATATGTACTGAAAAGATCAAAATTTGCTACATTAGAAGATATCGTAATCATCGCGTCCATTAGCTACGCGATATATGAAAAATATCTCGAAATCAGTGTCTCATTGGGAGGTGCATCCTACCTCCGAAGTTGAGGCAATCTGCTGAGCCATTCAATTTATCAGTTCGTGATGAAATTCAACGCCTCAAAGTCGACATTATTTCAGCCTCCCGATGTGGCTAAATTGCAACATTAACTACTTGCAACCTTGCAGTTCTGAGAATTGTGGGTCATTCTATTCTAAACAATCTTCAAGTGACTTTCGTGCAGTTTTTTGCTCCCAAGACTCATACTGTCTTCTACGAAAACCTCGGTGCTAATGGCAATGATATATATTGATTTCCTGGCTACAATTATTGACCTAGAGAGCTGAAATTTGGTATACACGTATAGCATCGACCACTATATGGTGCAGTCCACTTGGTTTTGAGCCACTGTTTGTTTTACCTGAAGTTGTCATTCACACTTGCACTACTTTCCTCCTGGGAACGAGTGTGCAAAATTTTAACTATCTCTAAGTCTCTGAATATTCTCCCAATCTACTCCAAGTTCTGGAATCTAATAGAGTATGTTACTGAGCTTTGAATTCGCCACATAGAAATTTTGAAATGCTTCAGGAAAAAATTTTTGCTCCCAAGACTCATACTGTCTTCTACGAAGGCCCCGGTGCTAATGGCAATGATATATATTGATCTCCTGGCTACAATTAGTGACCTAGAGAGCTGAAATCTGGTATACACGTATAGGATCGACCACTATATGGTGCAGTACACTTGGTTTCAAGTTTTTGCATCGCTTTCTGAAAATTGTCATTCAGACCCTTACTATTTTTTTCTAGGGATGAATTCGCAATATCCAAATAGATCCTTTTTTCTTATTCATGACACTACCTCCTGTTCATTTTTGCCTCTGATCAGAAATGCATGTTGAGATAGTCAGACACGGAAAGTGTACTCCGTGTCAGGCCTCTTTAGCATTGTAAGAAAAATGTACGTTGAAATAGCCAGACCCGGAAAGTATACTCCGTGTCAGGCCTCTTTATTGCCTCAAATATCTTTCTTTGCTGTCGGCCAAGTGGAATCATGCGTGCACGTACATAAAATCTGTATAAGAGTGAGGGGATGATCACTTGTTACCCGAAACGCATGTGCGAGGTGTCCACAAAATTTATCCACGATCCAGAGTCTCAAGATCTTCATGTGTTTGATGCTATCACTAAAAACAACGACAACCTCAACTCAACTTTCTATAGCCCTCCTCGGGCAACTTCTATCCGTAATACTCTCATTTACTTGTTCGATTACGTGTATCATTCTCTGCCTCTGCTTGTTTTGTGAAATTGTAAAAGTCTCAACACTTATACCAGTGTCAACTTGTTTGCCTAACCGGACTGAAATATCAATGGGTCAAAAGAAACGTCACTTATAGAGCATAGGTTCCCTCATGTGGGTTCTAATCATTCGAAAAATCATTCACTCGTGGGTTCTAACCACATGAAAATTCAATCACTCGTGGGTTCTAACCACATGAAAATTCATTCACTCGTGGGTTCTAACCACATGAAAATTCATTCGCTCGTGGGTTCTAACCACGTGATAATTCATTCACTCGTGGGTCTAACCACATGAAAATTCAATCACTCGTGGGTTCTAACCACATGAAAATTCATTCACTCGTGGGTTCTAACCACGTGAAAATCCTATGTAATGAGTGACTCCAGTAGACTCGATACTAACGGACTTTATTGCCAAAGTCTTGTCAATTCTCTTCAAAATTCCGACGTTTCGGATGCGTAAAATGCACCCCTCATCAGGGAAAACTGAGCAACAAGAAAAATCTTACATAAGCTATGATCACAATTACAAATTTCTGACAACATACTTGGTAATGGTAACTGGGCACTAATTGTCTATACATGTAATGCAAAAATTTTTGCTCACCAAGGAGAATTATGAGTCATGACTTGTTAGGCCGTGATGGTAATTTCTAACAAGTGGCATAATTCATTCATTGAAAATAGAGGCTAGAACAAAACAAGAACAGACTGGTACACAGGGCCTCGACTGCTATGAAATAGTTATAAAAATGAGATAAAAATCAAACTTACATGGTAGACATAATGGGTAAAGCTATTGTGTATGTAATTTTTTGGGTTTTCCATTGACTAGTGAAGAAGATCTATTACTTTCGTACATATTTTTGTACATATTTTTGAGTGACAGTATCGAACAAAGTTGTTGTACGTTCGATCACCTGATCAGCACTGGCGGTGTGGGTAATAAATAGAGAGGAACAGGACGGGAAGAAGAGAGGAGAGGAGGAAGGGAGGGTATAGGCATGTATAGGAAGAGGGTCGGTAATGTCGGAAGTATCTACAATTTTTCAGCCGTGATTAGCGTGTGCGATGATTCTCCTCTTTCTCGGATTACCCGAGATTCGTTGATTATGGATAGTGTGTGGCTGATTCGAGGAGAGATTAGATTTGACTACTTTTACACATGCTTTGTAGGTATTTTTTAAGAATCTGGTGTCTTCGATTCTGTTCATGTTGTTATTGGAAAATTGGATGTTCAGCATTTCCGAAAATTCTCGAGTTCTCCAATGTGGCTATCTGTCTAAAATTTTTACATCATCGAAGTTCAAGGTGTGTTTGTGAGTCAAGGCGTGTTCTGCTGTGGCATATTTTGTATCTTGCCTTTTTGTAGCCGATATATGTTCTTTTATGCGGACTTCAAGCTTCCTTTTGGTTTGACCAATATACGAGAGAGGACAGTCTAGACAATCGATTTTATACACCACATTTGAATTTTCCCGTACGTCCAGCTGATCTTTGCCTAGTTTTATAAATTTTCTAAAATTACTCACATTCTTGTGGATTGGGATGATTTCCTGTTTATGGAAATAGGCTTTCAGGCTCTTGGATAGTTGTGGTACGTACGGGAGAAAGATTTTAGGTTGGTTGCGAATAATGTCCTTCTTTGCCTTAGCTATGGTTGCGGGGGGAGGGTTTAACAAAGAGTGTTTCCTTTTACTTATGTGTTTCTTGATGAACTGCAAGGGATAATTGTTCAGTAGGAGGAGGTCTATTATACGTTTCAAATTTTTATCGTGGAATTGCGGGCTAGACAATTTCATGACCTTATCCACTAACGAGCAAACAATAGCTTTTTTCTGATGAACCGAGTGATGTGATAAAAAGTTTAGGTATCTTCCTGAAGATGTGGGTTTTTGGTACCAGTCGAAAGTCGGAAACTCATTCTCGATTCTGATGACCTCTAAATCCAGAAAACTGATCTTGTTGTCAATTTCGTTCTCGAGGGTGAATTGGAGGTGTTCAGATTGTTAGTTGAAAGTATTCAGCACAATATCAATATCCGATTCCCTCACGACCAGAAGTGCATCGTCTACGTACCGTGCATAAAAAAGAACACTATCTCCAAGGGTCTCCAAACACTTTGATTCGAGTTGTTCCAGTGCTAATTCTGCCCACAGTGGGCTACTGTTACCCCCCATTGGTGTACCGCATGTCTGTTTCCAAACCATCCCACCGTATAGGAAGTAAGTGCTATTGAGTAAAAAAAAAATTATACCATCTATGAATTCTTTCCTTGTAAGGGTTGTGTGTGGTTCGATAAGGTGCCATTTCATCTCAAAGCCTTTCAAAATCAGGGAAAGATGTAGATTAGTGAACAGGGAAACGACATCAAGTTTGATGAATCTGTAGTTTGGTGGAATAATGATCCCCGAGAGTTTCTGTCTAGCCTCAAGACTGTTTTTTACTGAGTAAGGTGAACTTGAAATATACTTTTTGAGAAAAGAATATAAAGCTTTGTCAAAGCCGGAAGTTGGTGCATTCTGAGTTGAAACTATGATTCTGATTGGGAAACCCTCCTTATGGGTTTTGATCAAGCTATATGCTCTTGATAGTGTACAGTTGTCCAATTTCTCAGAAACAGATTTAAAACAGAGATCCTCGAGGGCCTTCTTCGATCTCCAAGTGGCGATCAATTTCTCCATGCTTTTTGTCAGAGATTTCAGAGGATTGTCCTCAATTTTACGGTAGTATTTAGGATCTGATAGCATATCCAACATCTTTCTCTTGTATTCATCTTTACTGATGATGACTGTTGAATTACCCTTATCAGCTTTGGTCACGAGAAGATTTGGGTTGTCTTTCAAAAATTTGGAGGTCTTCTTGATGCTATTGAAAATGATACGGTCCTGGTAAGAAACTCGGTTAGAATTTTTCAGATAGTGATCTAGAGATTTGATTAAGTCATTACGCACAAAATCGGTGTAGAAAATATCTTGGTAACGAGTCAAAAACCTTTCTGAACCCTTCAAGAACTCAAATACCAGCGATTTTTGTAGGGGAACCGTGAAGTTGAAGGTTTCTCCTAAGCTCAATATGTTTCTCACTTCTTGTGGCAAAGGGGTGTCAGACATGTTGGTCAGCCATTTGTTTCTTAGGGGTACAATGGAATGGTTTTCTACTGGTTGATTTGATGGGAAGGTTGGAAAGCCTATGAGGTTGTTTTGTTTGTGAAACTTAGAACCAGATTGGAGAGCCTCGAATTTCCTCGAAAGTTTTAGATTATGTCTATTATCAATCTCTTTCAGAGTCTTCTTATAGAAATGCAAGAAATTATTCACCAAACTAGTATTAGTTGATTGTTTCAAATCGTCGATTGAAATCTTTATCCTTTTTAGAAGGTAAGAGATGTGAAAATTAGAGTCTTTGATAATGAGGTTCAGAACTTTCCTCATCAGCCACCAATGTATATTGTGCCTCTGTCTTCTGGAACTGCTAGAGTGGAGGTTAATACTATCGATATACTTTTTTGAATTGAAAATGTGTTTCGGGAAAATGCCATGTGTTCAGCATCTCAATAGAAACGTGAGGTCTAATTTGATTTTATGGAGTTTTCGTAATTCTTTGGTGAGCTTCACAAAGTTGTTCTTTATCACGACTCCAAAAAGTGGAGTGATCGTCAGAAAAAACACACTGATCTTAAAACTAGTGTTACTTGTGAGATCTGTATTCAGCTGGTCAAGAGTCTGTCGCATGAAGCGACGTGTGACTATAGCTTGGCGAGGCCTGGCGATGTTGTGTGACCTCGATGTGCGCCGCGATGGAGCGACAACGTTGCCCGGCATATTATGTATCCAATGCCTATGTTCGATGGTCTTAAGTTGTGGATTCCTCCTCGTCCATTGGCAAATTAGATGTAATGAGTGACTCCAGTAGACTCGATACAAACGGACTTTATTGCCAAAGTCTTGTCAATTCTCTTCAAAATTCCGACGTTTCGGATACGTAAAATGCACCCCTCATCAGGGAAAACTGAGCAACAAGAAAAATCTTACATAAGCTATGATCACAACTACAAATTTCTGACAACATACTTGGTAATGGTAACTGGGCACTAATTGTCTATACATGTAATGCAAAAATTTTTGCTCACCAAGGAGAATTATAAGTCATGACTTGTTAGGCCGTGATGGTAATTTCTAACAAGTGGCATAATTCATTCATTGAAAATAGAGGCTAGAACAAAACAAGAACAGACTGGTACACAGGGCCTCGACTGCTATGAAATAGTTATAAAAATGAGATAAAAATCAAACTTACATGGTAGACATGATGGGTGAAGCTATTGTGTATGTAATTTTTTGGGTTTTCTATTGACTAGTGAAGAAGATCTATTACTTTCGTACATATTTTCGTACATATTTTTGAGTGACAGTATCGAACAAAGTTGTTGTACGTTCGATCACCTGATCAGCACTGGCGGTGTGGGTAATAAATAGAGAGGAACAGGACGGGAAGAAGAGAGGAGAGGAGGAAGGGAGGGTATAGGCATGTATATGAAGAGGGTCGGTAATGTCGGAAGTATCTACAATTTTTCAGCCGTGATTAGCGTGTGCGATGATTCTCCTCTTTCTCGGATTACCCGAGATTCGTTGATTATGGATAGTGTGTGGCTGATTCGAGGAGAGATTAGATTTGACTACTTTTACACATGCTTTGTAGGTATTTTTTAAGAATCTGGTGTCTTCGATTCTGTTCATGTTGTTATTGAAAAATTGGATGTTAAGCATTTCCGAAAATTCTCGAGTTCTCCAATGTGGCTCTCTGTCTAAAATTTTTACATCATCGGAGTTCAAGGTGTGTTTGTGAGTCAAGGCGTGTTCTGCTGTGGCATATTTTGTATCTTGCCTTTTTGTAGCCGATATATGTTCTTTTATGCGGACTTCAAGCTTCCTTTTGGTTTGACCAATATACGAGAGAGGACAGTTTAGACAATCGATTTTATACACCACATTTGAATTTTCCCGTACGTCCAGCTGATCTTTGCCTAGTTTTATAAATTTTCTAAAATTACTCACTTTCTTGTGGATTTGGATGATTTCCTGTTCATGGAAATAGGCTTTCAGGCTCTTGGATAGTTGTGGTACGTACGGGAGAAAGATTTTAGGTTGGTTGCGAATAATGTCCTTCTTCGCCTTAGCTATGGTTGCGGGGGGAGGGTTTAACAAAGAGTGTTTCCTTTTACTTATGTGTTTCTTGATGAACTGCAAGGGATAATTGTTCAGTAGGAGGAGGTCTATTATACGTTTCAAATTTTTATCGTGGAATTGCGGGCTAGACAATTTCATGACCTTATCCACTAACGAGCAAACAATAGCTTTTTTCTGATGAACCGAGTGATGTGATAAAAAATTTAGGTATCTTCCTGAAGATGTGGGTTTTTGGTACCAGTCGAAAGTCGGAAAGAGGAGAATCATCGCACACGCTAATCACGGCTGAAAAGTTGTAGATACTTCCGACATCACCGACCCTCTTCCTATACATGCCTATACCCTCCCTTCCTCCTCTCCTCTCTTCTTCCCGTCCTGTTCCTCTCTATTTATTACCCACACCGCCAGTGCTGATCAGGTGATCGAACGTACAACAACTTTGTTCGATACTGTCACTCAAAAATATGTACAAAAATATGTACGAAAGTAATAGATCTTCTTCACTAGTCAATGGAAAACCCAAAAAATTACATACACAATAGCTTTACCCATTATGTCTACCATGTAAGTTTGATTTTTATCTCATTTTTATAACTATTTCATAGCAGTCGAGGCCCTGTGTACCAGTCTGTTCTTGTTTTGTTCTAGCCTCTATTTTCAATGAATGAATTATGCCACTTGTTAGAAATTACCATCACGGCCTAACAAGTCATGACTTATAATTCTCCTTGGTGAGCAAAAATTTTTGCATTACATGTATAGACAATTAGTGCCCAGTTACCATTACCAAGTATGTTGTCAGAAATTTGTAATTGTGATCATAGCTTATGTAAGATTCTTCTTGTTGCTCAGTTTTCCCTGATGAGGGGTGCATTTTGCGCATCCGAAACGTCGGAATTTTGAAGAGAATTGACAAGACTTTGGCAATAAAGTCCGTTTGTATCGAGTCTACTGGAGTCACTCATTACATCTAATTTGCCAACGGACGAGGAGGAATCCACAACTTAAGACCATCGCACGTGAAAATTCATTCGCTCGTGGGTTCTAACCACATACGAATTCATTCACTCGTGGGTTCTAACCACATGCAAATTGGTTTACGGGGGTTCCAACCTGTATAAGAAGGCCCGAGGCTTCTGCTCGCTTTCCGTGAATATGTTAAATGGGACTTCCAAATTATGGATTCCGTCGTGTCCGTGAGTTTTGTGATGAATTTTGATGACTATGCAGGCAGTGCTTTGATACGTATATGCAATCTGTTTCAATAGTTAAAGAATTTGCTGAGTCTCAGCCTCGTCTCCCCGTGATAAACCCGAATATCGAAACTCGGCTTGATTTCTACACTTGCGTGATTGGAAAACCATGAAACTTGACCACGTGGCATGAGAAAAACATGAGCGAAATGTTATCGTAGATGATAGAGGGAGCTCGATTTCGTATTAATATGCTACCAATGTATGAAACCCTTGTAATCCATTCAGTTCCTCCTGTCTGGTCGCGAGATTTCGTGGTGACTGTCAGTAGTGTGAGGGAATGGTGGTGAACTATTCCTGTGATCAGCCCTGTCGGGGTCTCTGTTCTGCCAAGCTTGGTTTTCACTATGAGTTCTAGAATTAGAGTTACTATTATTCTCATTCCTAACGCTCGAATATTCCGTGCGGGGGCGTGCATTTGCAGTTTCATCATCCCTCCTCCGGGGAACGCCTTGGTAGCGAGCCGCGTACCGTCTCAGGGATTCGTTATTGCTTCGGAGAGGTGTATCCTGTAATCTCCGTGCCCGCTCTATGCTTGATTTAGAAAGGAACCCCAGCCTGAATGCTTCTTCTAGAGAGCGGCAGTCATTCAAATCATGTCCGTATATACGACAATAGTTGCAAAATTTTGAGTCCCTGATTCTTTTTGGGCAATCTTCCCGAAAATGGCCTTGAAGGTGGCAATAAGTGCACTCAATTGGAATCCGGGATAACCTAACGCGAGCGATTTCCTGAGGTGGGATGAGACTTCCCTTCCTACTTGTACTTTCTGCTGACTCTTGAGATTGATCCCCTCGTTGTTTCGCAACTACCTTGGCCTCAATATCGCTTTCGAGCGAGTAGCATTCCTTTTGCAAATGTCCCGTCTTTTTGTAATAACCGCAATAAGCAGCCACATGCATTTCCCTGGGGCATTCTCTTTCAAAATGTTCTTGTGTATGGCAATACCGACAGCCATCTGAAACCGGTGCTAGTCGTATCGAAGCGCATTCCTTTGATGTTACGTGACTTTCGACACTACTATCACGGATAGCTCTGATGACTGATTTTACCCCTTCGGCATCCCGTGATTGTTCAGCTACATCTATTTGCCGACGAGCATCAGTTTCTATTTCGATCTTTGATGCATCTGAAATAGCCTCGTACAAGGTTTCCGGGTGTCCTGCTTCAACATGATGTTGTAAGGGCTCTAATAAACCGTAAATGAACTGATCCAAAGCGAATGTTGCCGCTCTCGACTTGCATCTTCGCTTTTCCCATTTTTCTAAGTCCTGATCAGTATCGTACGCGCTGAGGAGTTTATTATACATTTTCTGAACTCTATGACCGTACGCCGCTGCTTTTTCGTTTCGTTCTTGTCTGATTACTCTCATCTCTGCTTTGACACTGGCCAGACCCCCTGTTGTCCCGAATTGAGCTTTTGAATCATCCAGGAATCTCCCAACTGACTCATATTGATTTATTTGACCAGGAAGAGCCTGCGATGCTCGTCCTTTGAGTTTACTACCAATTGCCCTTAGAATATTTGATTTTGGTTCGGACTTATGTTGATCACGATATATCTTGCGTCGACACTAAATCTATTCAAATCTTCCGCGTCACCCTCGAATGGCTGGATCAGGGCTAAGCTTTGTGGCAAGGTGCATATAGATTTTCGCTCATAACGATCTCGTTCTTCTGATCTCTTCCTCGGTTTCTCGCGTCACTTGCGTCTATCGTTACGGATGCTATGATCACTCTCTTCCGATTGTTCCCGTTTCTTTCTATCTTTGCGTGACTCCTTCTTGTCCAATCGATTACTCTTCCGCCCGTGGTCCTTTTGACGCTCGTCCGACGTATATCGGGAGTCTTCAGAATCATCACTATAATACTCTGAATCATTACTTTCTGACGAAAATACTCTCAATTTTCTTCTTTTATCATGCTCATCGTAACTTGAATCGCGGATTTTCTTATAGTGCGAGCTATGCTTCGAGTGTCTACCAGTGTCTCTAGCTGATTTCGAATTTTTCTCTTTGCGATTTGAGCGTGAATTTTGGTGCTCCTCCTCGTAATCCCGTTCTTCATCGGGAGAATCGATGTCATATGATTCCGAGTCCGAATATACCAATTTCTTTCGACCCTTCTGCGAGATTTCATGCTTTTCACGATGAGACTCTTTCGATGCGTTTCACGAACTTTTGTCGTCCCTATGACTTTTTTTTCTCTTATTGGATTCCGGAACTTGATCGTTCCGGGCATAACCGCCGCGTTCTACTCCGACCCTTTCTCCCGTCTGCATATCCGACCTTGAGGCGGCGACATAACATCTGTAGTGAGAGTCGTGAATTTCTCCAGGGGATCCATCGCGTTGTCCACGGAATCATCAAAACTCATTAAGCGATTCGTTCCTGAAGGATTCTCCGACCTTTGCAAGATTCGCGATGAATCCGCGTTGATTTGAGATTGATGAAGACTTTCTATCGCACCCGGAAACCCATAACCTATCAAGGGAGGATCCCGTTCCTCTACCTTACTCAACAGTTGCGACAAACGATCACCCACACTTTCCAGACATGCGATGTCGGCCTCTGTGCATAGTTCACTCTTATTAGCAAGCACTTCTTTTAATGCTTTCATTCCGATTATCAGAAACTCCTTTTCCGGGGTAAGGAACCCTCCCTCGGCTAGCTTCAAGGCTCTAAAGACATCACTCCCGTATTTGACGCCTTGCTGCATCGCAAGCTGATATTTTGCTGTCATCTCACTCATATCCATCGTAATTGTGCCATCCTGTTATCTTTTCGGGGTTTTATCCATATTTCCTAGAGCCGACCCGGGCGCTCGTTCCCTGGGAGGAACTGAACTACTCCGTTTTGGCCAACCCATAGTTCCCGATCAAAATCTGTTTTTGAAACGATGATATAACAATGAAGATGTAGAGTGTCCGCGAATGCGTGTATTAGGAATAATTGAGTAAGTACCGAACTTTGACCTAAAAGATTGAGCAATTTCAGCGCAGACCGAATGACACTACGTAGAGATCAAGAATGGATTGGTATGCTCGAATGCTACTATTCCTGAATAGCCAAGTGGTGTAACTTGAGATTTATGATATAGCAAGTTTAATCAAAAAAAAGGGAGGGGGCTGATTTCGTGATTCACGAAGAAGTTACTTTCATTTGATAAAAAAATCTATGGAAGTCCTAGCTCCGCGTATCTTTCCCCACGAGGGATGGAAGGGGAAAATATCAAAGCACTCACCCAGATGCTGTAATCGACGTCAACAGATATCCAATGATGAACATCCTTCCTTCTTGGATTTCACAGTTGAAAGTTGGACCAGGTTTTGGTCGTCTCACGCCTTCCTTACGATGTCCTCTGTTGATTTTATTGCGGGTCCTTGGTTGTTGAGTATAAGTCGTTGTTCGCAAATTTCAAACCGAATAGTCTCCGAAAAACAATCCTAACCCTTCAGACGGAACCCACGTTGGGCGCCAGTTTTTATGTTACGTTATTGGTGTTCGGGTATTGGGTTTTCCGTCTCCCAAGCGCGAAGCTGTCGTGCTGGGTGTTTGTGAAGGGGTTGGATGTATAGAATGATCTTGACACGGGAATAAGGTTGACTGTTACTTTATTCCGCGGCTAGTATCTCAATGTAAAGAGACCTATCAAATGATTCGACTTCTACTGACAGGGCCAATCCGTGGCTGCGTTTACCTGTCTCGCGTGACTGACTCGGACCGTAAGCTCTCGAGTTAATACTAACAACTACTCATCCTAAGAATGAACTCCCCAACTGAACTCTTGCAGTTGATTCAATACCATCGGTGCGACCCCGATGTCGCACCGCGCAATGGATGGAGGGTCGCTTCAAATTTTCCCATTGCGATCATTCGGCTCGAGGCCTGTACGAGGCTCTCGCAACATGATTCATATATATAACATACACTACACCCGTATCTCTCCGTTCCCCCGTCAGAAACCCGTGTGACTCGATTTCAGCCAGCTTACAATAAGAGTGATCAACCGTGTCCACCCGGCTCCCCGTTCATCACCCTCAAGACTCGGTTTCGGCCTCATAAGCATGATACTGATCACCCTTGCCAAGCTGTCTTCCCGTTCACCACCCATCCGACTCGATTTCGGCGAGCTGACCACGAGAGTGATCACCCGAGTCTACCCGTCCACCCGTTCACCAACCGTGTGGCTAAATTTTAGCCTCATGAGCATGGGACTGACCACCCGTGTTAACCCGTCTTCCCGGTCACTACCCGTGAGACTCGACTCAGCCAGCTTACTATGGAGGGATCACCCGCGTCAACCCGTCTACCCATGCACCACACGTAGAACTCAATTCCGGGCTCTCGAGCATATAGACATCACCCGTATCTTTACGTATCCACGTACACTACCCGTGTGACACGATTTCCGCCAACTTACCATAGGAGTGATCACCCGTGTCCACCCGTCTTCCCGTTGACCACGCGTAAGGCTCGGTTCCGGCCTCATGAGCATGGGACTGACCACCCGTATCTGCCCGCCTTCCCGTTCACCACCCGTGAGACTCGACTCAGCCAGCTGACTGTGAGAAGGATCACCGGTGTCAACCCGTCCACCGGTCCACCACCCGTGTGGCTCAGTTTTGGCCTCATGAGCATGGGACTGGACCCCCGTGTCTACCCGTTTTCCCGTTCAACTCCCGTGAGATTCGATACAGCCAGCTTACCATGAGAGAGATTACCCGTGTCAACCCGTCTACCCGTTTACCAGCCGTGAGACTCAATTCGGCCTCTCGAGCATGATGACGATCACCCGTATCTCCCCGTGTCCCCGTTCACCAACCGTGAGACTCGACTAAGCCAGCTTACTATGGGAGGATTATCTGTGTCAACCCGTCTACTCATGCACCACCCAAAGAACTCAATTCCGGCCTCTCGAGCAGATAGGTGATCATCCGTATCTCTTCATATCCCCGTCCACTACCCGTGTGACTCGATTTCGGCCAGCTTATCTTATGAGTGATCGCCCGTGTCCACCCATCTCCCCATTCACCACCCGTAATACTCGACTCCGGCCTCATGAGCATGGGACTGACCCCCCGTGTCTCGCCGCCTTCCCATTCACCACCCGTGGGACTCGACTCAGCCAGCTCACTATGGGAGGGATCACCGGTGTCAACCCGTCCACCCGTTCACTATACGTGTGACTCAATCTGGGCCAGCTTACCATGAGAGTGATCACCCGTGTCCACCCGTCTACCCGGTCTTAACCCGTGAGACTCGAGTCAGCCAGGTCACTATGGGAGGGATCACTCGTATCAACCCGTCCACCGGTTCACTCCCCGTGTGACTCGATTTCGGCCAGCTGACCATAAGAGTGATCACCCGTGTCCACCCGTCTTCCCGTTCACCACCCGTGGGACTCGACTCAGCCAGCTCACTATAGGAGGGATCACCGGTGTCAACCCGTCCACCCGTTCACTACACGTGTGACTCAATCTCGGCCAGCTTACCATGAGAGTCATCAGCCGTGTCCACCCGTCTACCCGGTCTTGACCCGTGAGACTCGACTCAGCCAGGTCACTATGGGAGGGTTCACTCGTGTCAACCCGTCCACCCGTTCACTACCCGTGTGACTCGATTTCGGCCAGCTGACCATAAGAGTGATCAACCGTGTCCACCCGTTTTCCCGTTCACCACCCGTGTGGATTGATTTTGGCCTCAAGAGCATGGGGCTGACCACCTGTGTCTACCCGTCTGCCCGTTCACCACCCGTGAGACTCGATTCGGTCTTCCGAGCGTGAAGGCGATCACCCATATCTCCCCGTGTTCCCGTTCACCACCCGTGAGACTCGACTCCGGCCTCATGAGCATGGGACTGACCACCCATGTCTCATCGCCCTCCCGTTCACCACCCGTGACACTCGACTCAGCCAGCTTACTATGGGAGAGATCACCCGTGTCAACCCGCCTTCCCGTTCACCACCCATGAGACTCGATTCCTGCCTCTCGATCATATAGGTGATCACTCGTATCTCTCCATATCCCCGTACACTACCCGTGTGACTCGATTCTGTCATCTCATCAAAAGAGTGATCACTCGAGTCATCCCGTCCACCCGTTCACCACCCGTGTGACTCAATCCTGGCCTCATGAGCATGGGACGGACCACCCGTGTTTACCCGTCCTTACCGTAAGAGTGATCTACCGTGACCAACCGTCTATCCGGTCTAAACCCATGAGAATAAACTCAGCCAGGTTACGATGAAAGAACTCACCCGTGTCAACCCGTCTACCAATCACCACCCGTGAGACTCGATTTCTGCCTCTAAAGCATATAGGTGATCGACTGTGTGAACCCGTCTCCCCATTCACTACCTGTGTTACTCGATTTCGGCCAGCTTACCATGAGAGTGATCACCCGTGACCAACCGTCTATCGGGTCTAAGCCCGTAAGAATCGACTCAGCCAGGTTACGATGAGAGAACTCACCCGTGTCAACCCGTGTACCCCTTCATCACCCGTGAAACTCAATTTCTGCCTCTCGAGCATATAGTTGATCACCCGTGTCAACCCGTCTACCCGTTCACCACCCGTGTTACTCGATTTCGGCCAGTTAACCATAAGAGTGATCAACCGTATCCACCCGGCTTCCCATCCACCACCCGTAAGACTCGGTTTCAGCCTCATAAGCATGAGACTGATCACCCATGTCAACCCGTCTTCCGGTTCACCACCCGTTCGACTCGGTTTCGGCGAGCTGACCACGAGAGTGATCACCCGAGTCTACCCGTCCACCCGTTCACCAACCGTGTGGCTAAATTTTGGCCTCATGAGCATGGGACTGACCACCCGTGTCTACCCATCTTCCCGGTCACTACCCGTGAGACTCGACTCAGCCAGCTGACTATGGAGGGATCACCCGCGTCAACCCGTCTACCCATGCACCACACGTAGAACTCAATTCCGGGCTCTCGAGCATATAAGTCATCACCCGTATCTTTACGTATCCACGTACACTACCCGTGTGACTCGATTTCGTCAAACTTACCATAGGAGTGATGACCCGTGTCCACCCGTCATCCCGTTGACCACGCGTGAGGCTCGATTCCGGCCTCATGAGCATGGGACTGACCACCCGTATCTGCCCGCCTTCCCGTTCACCACCCGTGAGACTCGACTCAGCCAGCTGACTGTAAGAGGGATCACCAGTGTCAACCCGTCCACCGGTCCACCACCCGTGTGGCTCAGTTTTGGCCTCATGAGCATGGGACTGACGCCCCGTGTCTACCCGTTTTCCCGTTCAACTCCAGTGAGATTCGATTCAGCCAGCTTACCATGAGAGAGATTACCCGTGTCAACCCGTCTACCCGTTCACCAGCGGTGAGACTCAATTCGGCCTCTCGAGCATGATGACGATCACCCGTATCTCCCCGTGTCCCCGTTCACCAACCGTGAGACTCGACTAAGCCAGCTCACTATGGGAGGATCATCTGTGTCAACCCGTCGACCCATGCACCACCCAAAGAAGTCAATTCCGGCCAAGCGAGTAGATAGGTGATCATCCGTATCTCTCCATATCCCCGTCCACTACCCGTGTGACTCAATTTCGGCCAGCTCATCTTATGAGTGATCGCCCGTGTCCACCCATCTCCCCATTCACCACCCATAATACTCGACTCCGGCCTCATGAGCATGGGACTGACCCCCCGTGTCTTGCCGCCTTCCCGTCCACCACCCGTGGGACTCGACTCAGCCAGCTCACTATGGGAGGGATCACCGGTGTCAACCCGTCCACCCGTTCACCATACGTGTGACTCAATCTCGGCCAGCTTACCATGAGAGTGATCACCCGTGTCCACCCGTCTACCCGGTCTTAACCCGTGAGACTCGACTCAGCCAGGTCAGTATGGGAGGGATCACTCGTATCAACCCGTCCACCCGTTTTCTCCCCGTGTGACTCGATTTCGGCCAGCTGACCATAAGAATGGTCAACCGTGTCCACCCGTCTTCCCGTTCACCACCCGTGAGACTCGACTCAGCCAGCTCACTATAGGAGGGATCACCGGTGTCAACCCGTCCACCCGTTCACTACACGTGTGACTCAATCTCGGCCAGCTTACCATGAGAGTCATCAGCCGTGTCCACCCGTCTACCCGGTCTTGACCCGTGAGACTCGACTCAGCCAGGTCACTATGGGAGGGTTCACTCGTGTCAACCCGTCCACCCGTTCACTACCCGTGTGACTCGATTTCGGCCAGCTGACCATAAGAGTGATCAACCGTGTCCACCCGTTTTCCCGTTCACCACCCGTGTGAATTGATTTTGGCCTCAAGAGCATGGGGCTGACCACCTGTGTCAACCCGCCTTCCCGTTCACCACCCATGAGACTCGATTCCTGCCTCTCGAGCATATAGGTGATCACTCGTATCTCTCCATATCCCCGTACACTACCCGTGTGACTCGATTTCTGTCATCTTATCAAAAGAGTGATCACTCGAGTCGTCCCGTCCACCCGTTCACCACCCGTGTGACTCAATCCTGGCCTCATGAGCATGGGTTTGACCACCCGTGTCTACCCGTCCTTACCGTAAGAGTGATCACCCGTGATCAACCGTCTATCCGGTCTAAACCCATGAGGATCAACTCAGCCAGGTTACGATGAGAGAACTCACCCGTGTCAACCCGTCTATCAATCACCACCCGTGAGACTCGATTTCTGCCTCTAAAGCATATAGGTGATCGACTGTGTGAACCCGTCTCCCCGTTCACTACCTGTGTTACTCGATTTCGGCCAGCTTACCATAAGAGTGATCACCCGTGACCAACCGTCTATCCGGTCTAAGCCCGTGAGAATCGACTCAGCCAGGTTACGATGAGAGAACTCACCCGTGTCAACCCGTCTACCCGTTCACCACCCGTGTTACTCGATTTTGGCCAATTAACTATAAGAGTGATCAACCGTGTCCACCCAGCTTCCCATTCACCACCCGTAAGACTCGGTTTCAGCCTCATAAGCATGAGACTGATCACCCGTGTCAATCCGTCTTCCGGTTCACCACCCGTTCAACTCGATTTCGGCGAGCTGACCATGAGAGTGATCACCCGTGTCCATCCGTCCACCCGTTCACTACCCGAGTGGCCTAATTTTGGCCTCATGAGCATGGGACTGACCATCCGTGTTCCCGTTCACCCCCCACCGAGACTCAATTTCGGACTCTCGAGCATGAAGGTGATCACCCGTATTTCCCCGTGTTCCCGTTCACCTCCCGTAAGACTCGACTTCGGCCTCATGAGCATGGGACTGACCACCCATGTCTCCCCGCCTTCATGTTCACCACCCGTGAGACTCGACTAAGCCAGCTCACTATGAGAGGGATCACCCGTGTCAACCCCTCCTACCCGTGCACCACCCGTAGAACTCAATTCCGGCCTCTCGAGCATATAGGTGATCACCCGTTCTTCTCCGTATCCCCGTACACTACCTGTGTGACTCGATTCTGGCCAGCTCACCATAAAAGTGATCACCCGTGTCCACCCGTTTTCCCGTTCACCATCCGTGTGAATTGATTTTGGCCTCATGAGCATGGGGCTGACTTCCTCTGTCCACGCTGCTCCCCTTTCACTACTCTTAAGACTCGACTTTGGCCTCATGAGCCTTGGGATTGACCACACGGAAGAAACAAAACGAGGTATTATCGTAGCGTCTCTCTTTAGTCATGCGCACCAGGAGAAATGAGAGGCGCTGGAGACTATCTATGTGCACAAGAGAAGAGAGGGGCAATACGTATCCAGCTTGACGAACGCGATTATGTTTTAGCTGCCCGGATTTTTCCCGAGCGGCGAGAACGTAGCCTCGCTGGCCGGCGAACTGTTCGTGCAATCATTCGAGCGGCGCGTATCTCGCACCGCGCCTGTCGTATACTCTTATTATGGACCAATCCGTGAAGATACATACAATATGTGTCGTGAAGGTTTCAATGGATACTAGAGTATTCTTGTATTCATTGAAATATTCACGTAGTTAATAATAAAATGGTAATTTTTCTCTATAATTCGACCCGTGAAACACGGATGAGAGTATATCTCAACCCGCCTTGCCATCGTATGATGATTCTGCTCACATCATATCATTCACTCACTACAATTGAATTCGGCAGTAATGAATCATTGTTAATCCACGGGACTGCGATATCCATCAAATTGGGTAATTCTGGTACGATTTTGTTAGTTTTTATTTTGTTTGGCTCGGCATTTCAACATACATTGACAAAACCAACTTCTATTAGTGATCAATCTAAAGCTTGCAGTCTCAGCTTTGGATTCACGGGCTATAAAGTTCTATTCGATGTGTCTAAGCAGGAGCTGTAAGCAGACCCGTAAGTGTACCAAAAATAAACCCCGGCCGGGCAATTTTGGTACCGTCAGCCGGGGTAACTTTGGAACAAAAAATCGCATATTTACTCCTTAAACCTCGCTAAACTTGTGTACGTCTTACATCAGATGTGCATTGTATCTGTGGTCAATCGCTTTCGATTACGGTGTTTATATGGTCCATTTGGACATCTCTGGATGGAACAATGAGCGCTGAAAGTTGTGTTCCAAAGTCGTGTGTGGGCCTTGGGTTCAATCCTGATCAATCCCATCATTCTACTCAAGGTTTGGATTCGAATACCCCAAAATACTTGGGCAAAATGGCGCACCCGGGTCACTTTCAGAGGTGAAGTCTATCTTGGAATAGTGCATTGAGATCCAAATCATACATACTGAGATCCCTGAACTTTAGAGGGATGATTGCATGTTTGTTCATCTGGATCCGTTGAAATTTGGTAGAGTTCTGAAGTTTTGTTACCAAAAATTCAAAAGTTGAACTAAAAATTTCATAATATTCTAGATGTACTGTAAAGATACAGAATATGGTTGTTGTGTGTGGGCCTTTGGTTCAATCCTGATCAATCCCATCATTCTACCCAAGGCTTGAATTTGAAAACCCCGAAATACTTGGGCAAAATGGCGCTTCTGGGTCACTTTTACAGGTAAACTCAATCTTGGAATGATGCTTTGAGATCCGAATCATATTATCAAGATCCTTATATTTTAGAGGGATGATTGCATGTTCACTCATCTGGATCTGTCAAAATTTGCTTGAATTATGAAATTTTGTGTGACCAAAGAATTAAAAGATGAAAAACTTCACTATACTAAAGATGAGTTGTAAAAATAAAAAGTTTGCAAACATGGCTGTTACAACAACCATGGTTGTTGTGTGTGGATTCTTGGTTCATATCTGATGAATGTAATCATTCCCTTCAACTCATAGAATCTATACTTGTTAGTCATAAACTATAACCTGAAGAAGGCTCAAATACAGTCTTTGATGTGCATATCTGAATGATTTTGAGTAATCGCTGAGCAAGATCAAATTTAAGTTTGTTCATTCTACTTCATTCAATTACATGTATGCACATGGATATTGTATTGCATGCATATGATGATACTTAGTTATGATGATCACCAGTGATCACACGACATACACATAAACCAACATGACACACACAGATACAGATATTAGGTATGGTTGGGTGGGGTAGTGACTCCCGCTGATCACGAGTTCAAACGCTCAGAGACTTGGTGACATCAGGGGTGCCACCATGTTACTTGGGCCGAATTAATATGGCACTGCCCTATCCCCTCGCCTTAATGCTAATTCCAGTGATGTCATTCGTGGTCTCGTGGTCGGCTTTTTTGCTTTCCAATCCGATGATCCGAGTTCAAATCCCATCACTTCCAAATTTTTTCCCCCTTGTCCGGTTTTTTTTCAATAACAATGTTACATTTGGCAAGGAGCTATCTCTTATTGGATCAAGAGAATTACGCAGGGACAAAGTCATTCAGTGCAACGAACATTGAACGAATACGTTTTGGTACATGGGTATTCCCGGAAATATTTCTCTGCTTTTCCATCAAAATAATTCCTCCACCATTAGCTTTGGGAAAATTAGAATTTCTCTTCTAGAATATAATATTTATAAAATTCGGCGGTTTGGCACGGTGGGCCGGAAGCAACCGTTGATATGACGAAAATTCGTCTCAAAGATTCCGATATGGTATTTGGAAGAACATATCAAATGCGATCTTCGGGAAACTTCTCGTAAATTTTCGACCGATTCATGAAAAAATGCACTCCTGTACCTCAAATCCTCAATTCACGGCTTCAGAACAACGCAGGATCTGTAGGGATGAGGGATTTGATCTGATTTCCATGGCTTCAGAGGCCGGACTAAGATATTATACAATTTTGTCCGAGAAACCGAGATGTGGGCTCAGAATAGGAAAAATTGTTCAGAATCCATCAATTTGAGAATGAATCAAATCGAATGTGATTTAAGTTTTGAATAACTCTACCTTCTTGGCATATTCAGTTATCCAGTTTACAAAAAGTCACGTACTCACGTTTGATTACTTTTCGCCGAATCAATATGTCCAATTCTTGCTACGAGTTCTATGAGAACACCGAAGGCCACGGCAGTATGTTTACATTTCAGTATCAAATGTAAGAATTCAGTAAGGAATGTCAACGAGAAGAACCTTCCACTGAACGAGTTCAGTTAAAGTAATGCTCACTGTTTTCAAGATTTGAATCTTTTTCTTTGAATACATGAGTTTTACAAATCATTAGTCGCCCCAGGAATATTTTACAGACCTGCGAATATTGGAACCACGTCCCTCAACAGCCTTGAAACAGGCATTAAAGTCCTTCATTACATTGAAACTTACGACACTGTTGATCAAAATCCGAAATTAGGTGTCAAGAGTGCGTGAAATCACTTAGGACGTGTAAAAAATGACACATGGGATCATCAAGTGGTTGTGAGATGCGCGAGCTAACTTTGAACTCTGTTGATTCCCGCGCGAGTGCTGATTGGACGAGCGCTCGCCTGGGGTCAAAATCTGATCGGCTGAGAGCTCACGCTGCGCGTGAGCACATCATATCTCCTTTACACCATGGTATTGCGTTCACCGTATACATATATTTTCCCTCTCCTCTTCCTTGCTTTTGGAACGAAGTTCTTTTTCACTCGTCTGAAGGAAGAGTGCAATCGTGAAACCGACACCGCCCGTGTAACGAGATTTGATGTTACCCGTCATATAGATGCAACAAAAAATCGTCACGCAATAGGTTTATTCACTAGACTGAGGAGCCGCATTCATTCCCAGCCTATTCGAGGTGGGCACCGTACCATCAGCGGCCTCATCGGATCTTCATTGATCTGTGCCGGAGCCGACCACGTGACCTTACAAATCAAACCGCATCTGCTAGCTGAAATTCCGATCTCAATAATGTATCCGTTTCATCTTGTAGAAAACGATTTGCGGATTTCAATTGGTTTCAATCGCATGCGGGTGCTCTTAAACAACAGGAATTTTGCCTAAGGCGGAGTTTATTTTGCATCATTTCTCGAACTCAAGCACGAGAGGACTTCTTGCTCAACAAAAGGCGAATTATGCCTCAACCGTGGGAAGAACCATGTTGTAAAAGCACTCTCGTGTAACAGAAACCGACCAAACTCTACAAAACTTTTGTACTTGATAAGAGAAGTAGATTCGTGAAAACAAATTTTTGTCTAGCAGACGCGGTTTGATTTCAGGGGTCACGTGGTCGGGTCCGGCACAGTTCAATCAACATCCGATGAGGACGCTCATGGTGCGTTGCCCACCTCGAATTGTATCAGCATATCTCAGATGCACAGATAGCCGTCTGCTATATGGTTCTCTGATGCTCTCCGCATGCATGAATGTGGTCGCTCACAGCAACACGTGATTTCAAATCCCATCCTGCTCATTTATTGTCATCATATTATCAGTATTGCACGTTCTGATGCTGGTTAAGGCGATGCGGTCACCGTGCACCGCGATCATGGACCTTGAAAATACACCTTACACAAAAAGTTTGATGATTCAAAGTGTGAGACGAGTTGTCGAATACTTGTTATTGTCCAACTTGTATTCCTCAATCCGTCGCTTAGTCCAAATCATAAGAGAATCGGGGAAAAGTGGAAATAACTCGGCCGCGGGAACCTCCTAACCTATAATATACGCAAATTTTGATTCCCAACTTTCTCCGATTCTATTGCAATCTGGTCTTAACGGAGAGCAGACAAATCTAAGTTAGATAATAACAAATATTTGTGCGCTCGTCGTTAAGCCCAAATCGCAACAGAATCGGAGAAAGTTGGGAATGATTTTTAGCTTGCATGGTGACCGCATCGCCTTAATGCCTTCTTATTGATTACGGAAAGTGAGGTTGTGTGGTGATCATCAAAATGTGTGTGGTCGTGGTGGGACTCTAAATACACGGTACATTGGGTTTCCTGAATTTCAATGGATTCTTGCTTACAAAAGACCTACTCTATAAGAAATGAGAGCCGCTGAGCTCCCTAAGCGCCCTCATGTTCTGCTAGATCTGAATATGTTTCAAAGGATTAAATGTGATACTGTCCATATTTTCTAAGCCCACATTATGAGTGATGTTTCGTTGAAGCTACCAACATATTACTATTTTAGTTGTTCGTGCCACCATTTCCACTTCATGCATGTCAGTATTGTCACTGCAGCTACATCTGAATACACTCAAACCCAAAGAAAGGTTATATACAGCAATGTTGTGATTTGTTCGGTCAAATTTGGATTCACATAGGAGTTACAAAAAGAGTAAGATTATCTCTCCTTGATCCGTCAATGGTAATTTTAGTTTAGCCTCAATTGTTGGATCAGAAAACATTTTGCTAAACTAACTAAAGCACGAACCAAGTAGTATGAGGTGCAGGGGGCTTTTGAAAATCATTTCAACTTTGGATTATAATATAAGAATACTTGTCATCAAAACCCGTTCGTTACGTAAGGGAGAGTATGCACTCTGTATGTAAACTGGGATTCCACTAGTAGCATTTCAAGACAGGTTACCTGCTAAATATAATAGTGCTTGTGGGCAGTATATGATTGCGTCAGATCATGATGAGCGATTCTCAATCTTTGGTGATCTTGTCCAAAAACCTCAATATGGGTTACGCGTATCATCACTCCGACTTCGAGCTGGGCTTTCTCCAGATAAAATACACTGGATATCTATTGAATATGAACAAGGAATATCAACAATGATATTCCATCTATGCATCTAGAATTGAGCCAAAACTCAAGAGAATAGATTATTACCCGTAAGGTAGCGAGTAGTCAAGTGGGAGTGAGAGCATTTATTCAATCAAGAACTTGGGACAAAAATTGAAACTTCTTTGTTGATGTTGATTCATTGTGGTCCAATTTTGATCCTCAGACTTAGCTCATCCATTCGAATAGAGTCTCATCAGTTTTTCGGCAGTTTTCATTGGAATGAAATGAGGAGTGGAATGAAGACTGTGGGTATACATGACAAACCAAATTTACTCAAAATACACATTCATCATTGGAAGCCCCAATCTGTTCAAATGAAATTATCGGTGCTCTCTCCAAGCGAGATAAACTGTCCAAATGGATAGAAGATTGCTTCAAACTCATCCAGTGGGTACACAAATTCATTGGATTATTATATATCTCAATGATTCAATGGACCCTACAATGGAAGTGTCTCTGAATTTCCAATTTTGATGCTTCTTTTTAGGAATTACTGAATAGTGATAATTGACACTCATATTTGATAGCTTGTTTCAAGTCTTCTACCATAATCTTACAAGGGTCCACCCAAGATCAGAAACGTATCATCTTATCTGGTTCATCGCATGATGTTTACCACTGTAGATCACGATGCGAACCATCTCAATTATCTACAATTTCATTGCCGTCTATTTTTGTTGTCGAAGTCATTTTATCGCTGAATATATATAGGTCCTTCGTGGAACTACAATGCATAATAAAATTCTGCATATCAGCGAAGAGTATCAGCTCTCCGAAATTCGAAGATACAGTGACTCCTCTTCAAAGTATCTCCTCATGCTTTGGGGGCGTTAGTACGGTGGAAATTTTGGAATAATGCGAACGACCTCGTGCAAACCCTTACAATGCTTGAAGAAAAAATCATACAACTAGTTGTTGTCGATAAATTTTTCGGTGCTGCTCCTGGCTCAATGATGACCCTTCCAACTCAGGATGACCCAAAAAAATCATCATTCAGGAATGGGTCTAAATATCAGTTTCGTCCCTGGTGCCCTTGTGGGTTTCCGTTTCTTCGATCCTCGTGAGAGTGAAGCGCTACGATTGCTCAAGATTAAGATCGTTCGGGATTTGGGCAAGCAGACTTGAAAAACGTGTTATTGAGCACCGAATCCTGTATATACAAGTACCGAAATCCCATTCTTCATGTGCACGCTGAGCTCGATTACTCCATGGCTGAATTCTGCCTAAAATTTTACTCGCTCGGCGTTCCTGGATGAACATGAGTTTGCCTCATTTCAGGAGTTTTCGCACCAATTTTTCTTCAAAGTTCATCGGGAGTCGTAACTTTTCCATGCTCCAAAGTATCGAAAAAAAATTGATTTCCGCACTTCGCCAAGTACTATTTGAATGAAATTCACTTTGGCCAAATTCTATTGAGAGTTCTCTGCCTTCTAGTGCGGCCCACAACAAAGGCCTTAGGGCCAGTCCGTAGAGAATCCGGATATTTTATCCGATATATGGCGCTTTGGTCGTACTGCAAAGTGCGATGGGAGATTATGAACCACTCTTTTGCCTCATAGTATTTCAACCTCACATTTCCAACCCAAACGAGATATGGCAACTGAAACACCATGATATTTCCCATCGAATGAGTTGTTCCACACCCGGGGATTCATTCTATATCTCCAGAAAATCGTAGTTCTTTGGCTCGCTGAGCAAGTTATACTGCTCGATGCTCACACTAGTTCAAGTTTTTTGCGAGCTAGATCCAGAATTTTCGGGCGTGGGAAGGCTCATTCGATAGGAAATACTAATCCACAGGTGGGCTAGTATCAAGAGGCGCGATAGCGCCTCGCTGGCGAGTATGAGCAGACAAAAAATTGAGCGAGGCGCTGTGCCTTATATACTTTGAATTGGGGGTTTTCTAACCTCACACATTTTTCCCACCTTACTTGTTTCAACCACCCGGGTGCACAAACATCTCCTCCCTCTCTATTCAGCGCTGTTTTAATACGGACTCACTATTAGTGTCATCAATTTTCCGATTCTGACCGCTGGGACTTTTATTTCGCTTCGCCAATTTTCACCACCTCAAAAAAATTATCCATTCGATTTGTTTAGACCTCGAATGCAGCTTCGATTTGTTTAGACCCTCGAACGAACAGCTTCGATTCGAGAGTTGTCGACGAGCGAGTGAGAGTGAGAGAGAGAGAGAGGAGAGAGAGAAGATCCGTCTGCTTTGTTTACATCGCCATGCATCGCGGTGCCGCAATCTCAATTAGTGCATGCATTATCTTGTTTGGACAAAATAGATGCAAAATGTGTATGTTTTCGTGGAAAAAGCAGCTATTGAGAGAAAGGTATTCTTAAACGTGGTATATTGTGAAAAGTGCAAGATATATGCTGGGATTCTTTGCCCCATCAGATTAGGAGTTTATAGATGCAACTTTGAAGTCTTGTATGTGATGCAGTACTAAATGTCTTCAGAAGAATCAAGGAGCGTTTGCCAAGTACATGAGAATATGGCTTTGAGGTCCAATAAGTCACTTTATCTGCGTTGATACTTGTGATATTGCTTTCCAGGTTATTTTTTCTAAACATTCAGTCAAAAGTTGGATGGGAAGTTTCAGTGATTGATTATATGTTATTACATGCATACACTGAATAATCTAAATGAATAGAGATTGAGCGGTCATTATCTTACTCGTGGTCTATTCATATTACAATCCAGAGTCGATATCGCTGTGAGGACCAGACAATACATTTCATTTTTTTGACTGCTTCTGGGCTGATTTTGAGTTTTATTCATTGGTGTCATCAAGTAAGAAGCTTGAGAGCTGGTATGTGACAATAAATATTGGCAAGTGGTCAAGCGCATTTGATAGAATTACCACACACTTCCACAATCTTTCAGATCCAGATTAACAACTCTTTCATCGTCACAATCATACATGCAACTCATGGGTCCATTTAGTATTACTAAAAAGTTCTAGCAGAGTTATTGCTGCTCCAAGAAAGTTTGAAATCATGTCTTGTAATTCATGAGTTGAGATGTGATGTAAAGAAGATATTCAAGCGCTCCATAAGATGGGAATATGGGTTTCTCGACTTGATAGGAGTTGAAGCTTAAAATTCTGCTCACAACTTTTGAGTATCAGGGAATCAAATATTTATATAGGGTAGCAAAATCTATGTCACTCAAATTTTCTTGTCACCAAAGTTGACTTGGAGCGGCTTTTGCTCCTCTCATTCCTCAATACAATTTCACTCCAAATATTGATATCATGTTTGTAACCAGGGATATGTTAATCTTCTGGTTCTAGAACATATCTTGAACAATGAGAAATCGGGAGATTCCTAACCACAATCATAACATCCCAACTTTTTCTCAGAATGAGGAATGTCTAATATTGTTCAAGCATTGATGTTATGATTGCAATAAGGAAATTTTCTAATTTCTTATAAATGAGGTATCTAGAATGAGATAAAGAGAAATGTCTCGTTTAAAAATATAGAATCAATACTTGGGTGGAATAATATTGGAGAATTTCTCAAGTAAATCAAGAGCCGCTCCAAGTCAACTTGATCAAAAAGATGATCTGAGTGAAATAATTATTCATATTCTAGAGGCATATGTGATTAACAGATTCTCAAAAGCTGTGATCAGATGAGGAAGTTGATTTCTTCGTTTTGATTTTTATAAGAAAGAAATTAGATCTTTCCCCCTCAATTCACTTTTTTCAAAAGTATAACTTGGCGAGTATGAGTTTGTTCCTCAAAATTTATTGATTTTTATCAGGTTTTCACAGTAAAAATGATGATTGATTCAATTCAGCTGTATTACATAGTTTCAACTCTTGAAAGGAATGAAATCAAATGAACTATGTCGAGTATTTCTGTAAGTTTGAGAGACCAATCATTTTTCGGGCAAAATACTTATGGCATTGTTTCAACTCTTGAAAGGGATGAAATGAATAAGAAACCATGTCGAGAGTTTTTCGAACAAGTTTGATTGTATAAGGTGATGGATTTCAGAAATTTTGCACGGTCTTTCTTATTCGTTGATTATTAAAACCAGAACTTGAATGAGAAAAATTGAAGAAGTCAAGTATAGTTGATTGAAGAATCACGCTAATTATTCTCGAAACTGTAGATTTTTCTTTGAAAATGTGGAGCGAATAATCACTCGTTGCTCTCTCATGTATTATATGAACTATCATATAAGAGCGACGAGTGATTATTCGCACCACATTTTCAAAGAAAAATCGACAGTTTCGAGAATATAATTAGCGTGATTCTTCAATCAACTATACTTGACTTCTTCAATTTCTCTCATTCAAGTTCTGGTTTTCATAATCAACGAATAAGAAAGACCGTGCAGAATTTCTGAAATCCATCACCTTATACAATCAAACTTGTTCGAAAAACTCTCGACATGGTTTCTTATTCATTTCATCCCTTTCAAGAGTTGAAACAATGCCATAAGTATTTTGCCCGAAAAATGATTGGTCTCTCAAACTTACAGAAATACTCGACATAGTTCATTTGATTTCATTCCTTTCAAGAGTTGAAACTATGTAATACAGCTGAATTGAATCAATCATCATTTTTACTGTGAAAACCTGATAAAAATCAATAAATTTTGAGGAACAAACTCATACTCGCCAAGTTATACTTTTGAAAAAAGTGAATTGAGGGGGAAAGATCTGATATTGGCTGAAATTGTTTTGTTGTTGAGCAATAAATCGGAATAGTTGAGGACGCGCTCTGTCCCACCAAAAAATTGCCTTCAAGTTTTTCTCGACTTCTAATGAATGAAATGCCATGAAACTTTGCATGTTATCGTGTCATAAGATTTCACAGGTGGCATAATATCTTAATAACACATTCAGTATCAGTAAAAGCGTATAAACTATAATACCGCCCTCAGAATCATTGGATGCAGCTGCAACCTCAAAGTACGCCGCTGCGTGTCTGGTTGTGGTTTTGCGGGAACTCCGGCCTAGCCTTAACCTACATCTTGCCAGGTATCTGGTAGCCGGATAGAAATCCCGGAGCTTCAACCATTCATCGAGACTAATTCTAGTGGCAAATGTCAAGTTCCGTGCCCTCTTCAAGATGTATCCATTCATTCCCTGATGCTAGAGTATCCATATTATTCTCAAAGCACTACTAAGTGGGAAAATGTACATACTTGCGCGAGTGAATTCATACTCTATATGTTCCAAAAGGTCGAAATATGCATGTTGTAGAAGCTTCGGAAGCAAAATTCGGTAATGGAACATTGGTGCTCAAATATCGAGATTTTTTCTGAGAAACTCTCAAATTCGATTGTGGAAGTGTTCTCCATCGAAAAAGATGTTATGAGTTGGGAAACCAGTGTATTTTTCATCGAAATAGATGTCAATATGAGAGACAAGAACCACAGTGCACGTGTAACAACGAGAAAGTGTCCCACGTCGATTACATTTCGAATCTGTACAACCCAATGATCTAACTCCAAAATTAATAGAAATATTCATGATGTGGCGAACAAATTACGGAAAATTCTCTCGAATAGTACTACTTTCCATCGAACCTTCATGACTTCGTCATCAATCGCACGTTTTACAGACGCACCTACATTTTTTTGGGTATGCTTCATGATGAGCTCTGGAAGATTTGAAGCTCTAATAAAACTCTACCAAAGTTCTCTGTCATATATACTTATAAGCGAATCCTGCAACTCTGTTCCTATCGCGTTACTGGAATGCACACAAATTTTCTCCAAGAGTCTAGCTTGGTGAGTATGACCATCCTCTTGCCCGATAATTTCATCTTGTATCGAAAATATAAATTCCACCCCTTGAGAGCCATGAGATCAGGGATTTCATGTCGAGTGAACATAACCCGAATCTAAACGTGAAATGACTGCAGAGAGATTGACAAGAATTTATTCCATCTCTTGAAATTCGTGAGATCAGGAAAAGTGTGTCGAGTAATTGCTTTGCGGAATCTGAACGTGAAACGTATCAAAAAAGATTGATTACCTTTCAATTCGATTATCGCTGGGATTTTTAATCAATTTGAGTGACTAACCATCTCTAATCAAAAAACACGGTAGCGCCTTGCTGGCGAGTATTTAGATTGATTGATTGATTGATAACCTCCATTCACCCGAGGGCAAAACTAAAGAAAAATACAGTGACATATGTCACATATGTTTCACCTACATGAAAAATATATGAAAAAGTAAAAATATTCGTCTTTTTGGTCGAGGAATATTAGAATTATCACAGAAAGTGACTAGTCATCTTAGAGCATCGAGAGATGCATAGAAGTCAAGGGAGATAATGATGAAATACATTCTCATATACATATATCAGTCATTACAAGAACGATCGAGGAGAGGAAAACATTCTCATGTAGAAAGGCATATAAAAGGCTTGGGCCAGCAGAAATATCACAGGAATTACAATACAGTGACGAAGTAGCCACGTATAACTCTTAAAAAGGAAATGCCGATTGAAAAGAGCCCGAACCTATCACAGTTTGGAGATTAGAATAATGCCTCCTCTCCACATCAATCCTCTGAGAGGACTGAGTCAGAAGGAAATATTTTAAGGACTCTGCGAATACTGATATTTTCCCCAGCTGCCGAGAACCCGGAGGGAGAAAGTTCCACGAATGAGCACATTGAGCCTGAAATGATCTTCTTCCGTACTCAAGTCTCATATTGGGAACCTTGAGTACCCGCTCTTCTGCATCACCGCGTACGGGGCGTTCAGATTGATACCTGGTTAACATCGCAGCTAGGTAGCCAGGTTCTCCAAGATGCATGATCCTATGCATTAAAAGTGCTGCGAAGTACATTCTCCGCGAATCAGTACGTCACCAACCCAAATGCTCCCTAAACGGGGTGATGTGCTCGTCTCTCCTAAGATCAAAAATGTACCTCACACATGAATTGCTCAGTCGCTGTATCCGTTGCCGCTGTTCGTCCGTGGCGTCGAGGTACACGACTGTGCAATAATCTAAATGCGGTTGGACTAATGACTCAATTAGGCGAATTCGGAAGGGTCTGGTGATACACGCCCTAAAAAACCGCAATCCGTATCGGGCTCCGTTCACTTTCTTAGTTACTTGGTCAATGTGCGGTTTCCACGTCAGTTCACTATCAAGTGTAACACCAAGACTCACGACCGTATCGCTGAACACAGAGAACTTTCCTCCTTGTATCTCAACCCCTGGCAAGTCCATTCTCCTCAGATCTTTGATATTCCTCTCAGAGCTGGAGAAGATTGCCTTGGTCTTGCCAGCGTTGAGACGCAGGTCGGAACTTTTGGCCAATTCAGCAATGAGTCGTCCCACTTCTCCCAGCCGAGTGATGCCTTCCTTGATCTTCGTTTCCTCGACTGGGAGATAAATTTGAAGATCATCCGCATAGAACAGATGATATACCGACTTTACGTCTAGCAAACCAGGTAAGTCATTAACATATGAGCTGAAGAGTAAAGGCCCGAGAACGGATCTCTGTGGAACACCCAGATTGGTTTCGAGCCAATCAGAGCTACCGGATTTTGAAGTGACTATTTGGGTGCGGCCTTGTAAGTATGATTTTATCCACAGGAGTGCCGATCTTGAGAAACCAAGGTTTCGGAGCTTCCTCAACAGCTTTGAAGGTGTTATCGTGTCGAAAGCTTCGCTAAAGTCGAATAGTAGGAGTAAGGTGATCTTCTTCTTATCAATGCCTACCCTGATGTCATCCGTCAACTTTAGTAAGGCTGTCTGGGTGCCATGGTATTACCTGAAACCAGTCTGGAAGCGATCAAGAAGTTTCTTTACTCTTAAATACTCCGTGATTTGGTCATGTGCAATTGTTTCCAGAACCTTGGAAAGGAAGCACAGCAGCGCTATGGGACGGAAGTCCGAGACCGTTGATGGAGCTGCAGTCTTCTTCAATGCAATCAGCTGCGCTTGCTTCCAAGCCTCAGGAAAAACGCTATGAGCGAAAGAGGAATTTAAAATATGTACTATAAGATCACCAATTGCCGGAAGAGCTTCCGCGATCACGCTCTGGGGGATCCCATCCACCCCACGGGCCTGCGAGGAGGAATGTTTAATAGCAAAGACTACATCATTGGAATTCGAGGGCTTGAATCCAAACCCCTCCTCCGGTGCAGAGTTAATATCGTCCATTGCTTCATTGATATTTTCGTGAGGCAAAACGGAGACCCCCGCGAAGTGAGCGTTCAACTCATCCGGTGTGAAACCGTGAAGTTCTTCCTCTGTGCTCTTGGGCAAGAGACCGAGATTGCGCATCTCCTTCCAGATGTTCTTGTTCTGATCAAGAGCGTCTGAAAGATGGTTTTGAAGGAAGGAATTACGCTCTTGCTCAATGCACAGATCAACCTCTTCGCTAAGCCAAAAGTACTCATTTTGAAGCTCAGGACACTTGTGCTGGTTGCGTTGCATGCGCTTCCAGCGCCTGCGCGTCGCGTCACGCTCTCTCATGAGCACCCTCAACTCAGAACCAATCTAAGGAGCATCATTCTCACGCGGGCTTATAGTTTTTCCCGGTGCTAGTTTATCCAAAACAATCTCTAAATTTCCATCCTAGCAGTGAAATGCGTCTTCCAAACTGGTTTCAGAATTTTCAAGAGCTGTCCAGTCACAGCAAAGCAGACGGTCATCCGGTATCTCCGGAGTGATGGTACGAAAATCCATATACTTGAAGGAATTTTTTGGCGGAGTAGGGGTGAAAACGTTGATGGTGACGTCAATGACCGAGTGCCCCCATGAACTGGGCAGGTGTCTGTTGTGAAAGTGAGTAATGGTGTCGTTGTCATCTACGTAGATGTGATCAATCCATGTATGAGATACGTTGGGGTTGTGTTGGTGAGTCGGGCCATGCTGCACTATCTGCAAGGCTAGTTCTCCTGTCAGTGCAGTCAGTGTCTTGGTGTCGGGATGAGCAGTATCCAACAAGTCAGCGTTCAGATCACCCATGATGATTTTGTGACTGTAATCTCCACACAGCCGGCGTAACGAGCCAAACAGCCCATCATCCTTCTGCATGGCGATTCTTGGGGGTCTGTAGAGTACCATGACTAATATTGGGGGTGGGCTGCCTTGCTGTACGCTACAGGAAAGAAATTCAGGCACGCCAGGTTTTCCCGGCCCAAAAGTATTCGACGAAATCAACTTCTCAACTTTGAAGTCATTGCGCACATACAAGGCAACTCCTCCACCCTCTCTGTTGCGATCTTGTCGCAACAACGGAAAACGTGGAATCTGAACGAGACTGTCATCCACATACTCATCTAGCTTCGACTCGGCCACCGTAAATAGATGATCGGAGGGACCGTAAGCGACGAGCAAGCGTAGATGCTCAATCTTATCTGTCAGGGAGTTAAGATTGATAAGTCCCGCTTTTAAGGAACCTCCACCCCCTCGTCACTCCTCAGCAGCCGTATTTAGTCAAGGAGCCTCCGCTGGTTCTGCTGCCGGAACTCGGCTCTGATCCGGAACGGCTGTGCAGCTCTGGGTATTGTTAGAGGACTCACAAGTACGTTTCGGAACACTTCGACAGGCCGTTTGAATGACCTGCGGATCAGCGAGGGATTCGAACGTATGCGCTCGCTCCCCATTTTTCCGCCTGACCCAGAAACGTCCACCGCTGTGCCAGACGTATCTTAGACCCAAACCACGTGCAACCGATCTCGAACGAGTGTATTCCTTGTATTTCTCACGGGGGTGCATTCCATTTATCAAGATTTTACGGTTTGGCACAGAAGCTTTCGCATCTGAGTCAAGTAAATCAGGCTGGATATTATTAGCCGTAAAATAATCATTGCCGATTGAACGTTTAGCCCGAATCACTTTCCCGACTAAATGGCTACTGGAGAGTTGGACTACGCATGATGGTAGAGTGCGTGAGACGGCAGCTGAGGCTCGTGAAGATGGATCCGAATCACGATTACTTGCTGGAGGCCTCTCCTCAGACGCATGCCTTGGATGCAGGACATGAACATCAACAATGTCTGCCCTCTCCAGCGAGGAAAGAATGGACTTGAGCACTGCGTTGCAAATACCAGATATTTGTGCCGGTGAGGCCATGGAATTTCTTTCAGAACACCATTTATAATCAATTAACAGCGCTCAAGCCCATCACTGCTGTGTCCCCGTCCTTGCTTCTCATCATGTGAATGGGGGGACTCGTTCATCCTAGGTAGATTAATAAGGATCGGGGATTGATGTGTCGATTCGGCATTGCAATTCTCATAATTTCTGAATTCATAATCCAGCAAAGTACTCTGGAAGCCTTCAAGCAGCTCAGTAAGAGTGGAAATCTGGCTTTTCAAATTGGAATTGTGCTCCAAGAGGAGCTGGCGATCCAAGCAGAGCTCATTTAGCTCGGAGTTCTGCTTCTCTATAAGTCCCTCGAGAGAAGATACACGTGCTCACAGGCAATCGTCCACCTCTTTCACCGCTGGTGTGAGAGATGGAGGGGGAATGGCAACGTTGCGTCGACTCACGAGGGATTTTATCTCGTCAAGCTGGTTCTTGAGCAAGGCATATTGGTCGTAAAATAGGTCCAGAGTACTCTGTGCTATAAGTACCCATTTTGGCTCCGGAGAAGGTAATGGCGTCGATGTGAGCGATGCTGAAGGATGTTCCAAGATGTTGGAGCTGTTTCTCTCCTCCATCCCAGCAGGGCCGCCCTCAGGTGGTGTAGGAAGCAGCAACTGGGAGGCAGTAGTGAGCCACTATTGTATTTGCTGCTTTTGAATATTCACAGGCTTCACTTTGCTGGAGTCGTGGATGGTGGCGCCACGTGATGGAGTTGGGACATCAGCTTGCGGAATACCCCCTGCTAGCGCAAGCTGTGGACTCCCGGAGGATTGAGAGGTCTTGGTGGTGGGGAGCTTCGCGCTTCGTCGCACGCTGGTACATTGCGGAGCGGGGGGGAGACAATTCAGACGCACCATGCGTGCTGAGCCGCGTGTGTGAGTTGGGCTGATTACTCACACATATCTGCGAGTTTGTATTCTCCTTCTCTCTCTCTCTCTCTGGCCATCTGCGTGCTGAGACGAGTGGCAGAAGTCGTCTGCTTCACTGCTTCCGATGGTAATTTTATGGTTGGAATTTCGCTCACCTGCAGACAGTTCGTGCATGTAACTGCTCCTCGGGATACCTTTGAGCATTTGACATGTGCAGATCTTCTGCATATACTGCATCCTCTACTGCCCGTGCGTAAGGTGCCGTTGCATGCACAGCAGGTGTTGTCATTCATCGTGCAGCAGACAGCGAGACAGCTAGACAGGCCAGCGGAGTAGACGACCTCCGAGCATGCGCCGAGAGCTCACTTTCGCCGCCAAGCACTGCCAACTCGATGTTGTTGTTGGAGTTGCAGAATTCGAATTATTCCACCCAGGCTTAATCAGGAGCCATGCAGTAATGCTCCAGTGGTATGAGCCTGCAGGAAAAAGCCCAATCTGCAAAACAGTGCCACTCGGGACGACGTTTTGATGGTTAAAACGATTTTCTAACACAGAGCGATGTTGAATGCGTGTGGAAGCACTTACCGCGCCAGAGAGCGGAGAGCTCTCTGGAAAGACAACTCGCTAGATATTGAAGAAAAACTCGCAGCGCTGCCTTAGACTTATATACACCAAATTGGAGTTTTTTAACCTCTCGTTCCGATCATAGATTATGATGGATTCTTGCGCTTATCAGCTTCGATGTGCCCTAATATTTGCGATCTTGGTCATTTCACTATCGAAATACTATTTTGTTCCATCGATGTATGAACTTATAGCATCGTTTCTCGACTGAAAAATTTGAGACCCTTCCCGACGAAATTCGTCGTGGATTTTCGTCTTCAGCCACTTTCAAGGTTCGGGTCATCTCGAAATCGACACTGCAAGAAATAATGGCCCGATGGCCGAAATGTGTGCCATTCTTGCTGTTGTGCAGTGCAAGGTGAATTGTCAAGAATAATCTTCAAATATATTTGGAGAGTTCATGATGCGTGGGTGCCAGCGTTAATCTACATTTTATAAATGAATTGACTTTCACTTCCTCCGATACTTGAGACAGACTTAACTCAGGAGCTTTAAATCGTGTACTTCAAGTACATGATTTACTTTTGTGAGAGAATTACATTGCAACTAATGAATTATCATTCAAGCGACTTCTCGTATCTCACCAAAAACTCATTCGGGTCCAACACAAGAGATCGTCTCTCACATTCAGATGTTGTATGACTGATCAGTCTCATTAGTGACTGTCCATGGAACAGTTGTTGTGATATGTCTAGTGATCTCCGATGTGGCTCTAATCAATTTTATATAATATACTTCCATTGCATATCACTGTACATCTTAGTCTAGGCTACACTGGTATTCTTAATTCATGGATCTCAGCTGTCTTGACATGCCACTTACATTCATGCTAAAGACTTCATAACAGCTAGTGGGTATGAGTCAATTCCTAAATAGGTCCAATTAAGAGTTGTTCGGAGTACATCTGATTCGTCAGAATTCTTATTGAGAAAAAGTAGCACATTCACTTCCTGAGAGAGAACTGGTAAGTTCAACTTGAGAAAATTCAAGGCGGAGAACTCAATCAACATATTAACTGGATCCATACACTCATCTGGATGTACTTCGTGGAACATTCTGTCTGGCATCAAAGCACTTCTCACATAACGCTATAGAATCTTCATTCTCAAAATGAGTTCCCACGAAGCACTTCAACTTCTTAATGTGTCACAAGTAAACATCGTCCCAGTTGAAATTTGTTCAAGTTTTTGGTTTTCAAATAGTGTTGAGCAACAGATCTATTGTCATCATTCCATATCTCATTTGTTAGTCGCCCATTAGATGGTCGTTTTGGTGCTTGAGATCCTTTCTCATTGCGTAAGCGGATGAGCCAACCTGTGGCAAGAATTCTCACTATCCAGATGGTTTTCTTCAACTGAAAACCTTCTACTATTACAAGAAGAGTCGAGAGTCTCTGCATTGGCTCGAGTTGAATTTCATGAACTGATTCCAAGTTTTGCTATCGGAAACAAAAAGTCGTGCTGCTCCAGATTCTGTTGCTTGGGAATAAAAAATATTTATCTTGGAAAATAGCACACCGCTGTTCATTGGAGAATAACTTTTAAGAATGGGGTTTGTATAGATATTTCTGGTTTTCCTCCAAGTTACTCTTCACAGCTTACATTTGTCAATCTGAGAATTCTCGATCATTACATGGCCAAGTTTTGAAATCTTCCCCCCTCCCACTTTACTTCTTCCAAAATCCTAACCTGGCTAGTATCACCATCCTTTTCCCCCATAACTTCATCTGAGATCAAAGAATGAATTCCAATTTTTGAGGGTCATGAGAACAGGGGAATTATGTCGAGTATCTTTTTACCAAAATCCAAACGTCGAACGAATGGAGAGAGATTGCAGAATATTTATTTCAACTCTTGAGAGTCAGCAGATCAGGAAAAGCATGTCGAGTTATTGTTTCGTGCAATTTGAATGTGGAATGCATGGAGAATGATTGATTACATTACGATCTGATTAGTTCTCTGTGAGTTTGACTCAACTTGAGTTACTCACCATCTTTACTGACCTCCAAACTGGAACAATCAATGCTGGATTGAATTTTCTTACTTCTGTCTTTTAATTGGCCGGATAGATCATTACTTCCAATATATTTTAAGGAAAAGAGAGATGGTGAGTGAATCAAGTTGAGTCGGACTTACAGAGAAATAATCAGATTGTGATGTTGTCAATCATTTTCCATGCATACCACATCCAGATCTTGCAAAACATTTACTCGACACACTTTTCCTGATCGCGTGACTCTCGAGAATCGAAATCAATATTTTGCAATCTCATCTCTCCATTCGTTTGACGTTTAGATTCTGTTAAAAATTTACTCGACATTTTCCCCCTGATCTCGTGACCCTCAAGAATTGAAATTCATAATTTGGTCTCGGATGAAGTTAAGGGGGGGGGGGGGAAGATGGTGATACTCGCCAAGTTAGACTTTTGGGAAAAGTAAAGTGAGAGAGAGAAAGATGACTTCTTAATTGTAGTTATCGATACTCAATCTAATTTTCTTGCCTCCTTCCCGTTTCTCTTGATCCAGATGATTCACCGTTTCCAATATATCTAATACATAATAAAGATAGTGAGTAACTCGAATTGATTCAAAATTAGAGGTATGATCAAATTGTAATATAATCAATCCTTACGGATACGTTTCACGTTTAGATTTTGCAGAACAATTACTCGACATACTTTTCCTCATTTCACTACTCGAGAGTTGAGATAAATTTCTCTCAATCTCTCTCCAGTCGTTTCACGTGCAGATTTTGGTACACATTCACTCGACATGTAATTCCTGATCTCATGACTCTCAAGGGGTGAAATTCATATTCTTGATATCAGATGAATTCGTAGGGCAACAGGGAAGTTATAGTCGCTATTACGTGGGAAGGGGGGTGACCCTAATGAATCAACAGAGTATGTGAATATGAGTTTAATAGAGGAGAAATATGCTAGAGAGAGAGTGATTCTAAAGGTTGATACGAGCGGTCTGGCTACCACGCGGCCCGTCGTCGACGACGACGGTACGTGCTGCAGCGTAGACCGATGCAGTGGGGATGTATTCTGCTCCGCCGCGACGGCCGGCGAACCGTAAAAGTGAGTTGCGCGGCCGCGTAGACCTCGCGGGTGAAACGTCGTTGTGACACAAAGGAGAGAGGTGAGCGCAGCTATTGCTCTCCACGTAACATCGCCATGCCAGACTTCCAGAGAAATTAAAGTAGGGGGGGGGGAATATTTCAATAGTTGGCTATGGTAATGGTTGAAGATTCTCAAATTGGAAAATGATCTGTGAACATTAGCGTCTAGGAAGATCCCACACAACGTCTACATATCTCAGTTGTTGAAATTAACCCCCCAATGAGCAGCACTTAGCTTTATTCCAAGATATAGTATATTACGCAACAAGTGCGAGAAGGTCAGTTTCCACACAAGTTGCCAAATGAGTGCGAGAAGTTAATATTTACGCACAATCTGGAACTCCTCGCACAGCTAAGAGTTTCAACGTGTGCATGAATCTTACTTCTCGCGCGAGTTGGCAACGTGTGCTGAAACTTCTTGCACGTGTTGCGTATACTATTTTTCGCAACGTTGCGCGAAGTTGTAATCAAATGCACCAATATCCGAGCAAGAATGTCTTGAAAACGAAGTTTCGAAGACAGGCCGAAATCAAGGGTATCACATCATATTCTGGAACTGTGCGTGAATGGGAATTCATTAGAGCGAGAAGTTACATTTACGCACTCTCCATTAGTGCGTGGATGTAGAAGTATGCGAATGGTCATTTCCGCATTCCTTCTCGCACTGCAACTGATGACGAGAAGTCTCATTCTTTTACAACTTTTCGCACACAGTTGAAAAAAAGTACATTAAACAACAAGGGCGCAAAGAAATTTTACGCACGAGTTCCCTAGATGAGTGCGTGAGGAGTTCACTCTGACGCAAGAAAATTTCAGGAACGAGGTCGTAAAATTGGGCCCGAGTTGCTAACGATTCTTTCTGATATATCTGCGCGGAAAGTTGGTGTCCGGTCCATACTACCGAAGTTGGTGGAGGGCACGAACGGGGTCCAGGGGTGGCAGCCTCTGGTGGGGGTGCAAGAGGCGAAGCCCCCCACTTGAAAAAAAATTCTGAAGAATGGATCAGAAGGAAGATAATCTGAACCAGCTCATAACCAAAATAAGGTGCTAGAATTCATCTCGAATATTGTAATTTCGTTGCAAAGAAAGTAAATCTATGAAACATTCCAACTTCCGTTCAAATTTGAAGTATTCAGGGAAGAAAATCAGAGACGTCACATGATTCATGTCATCCCAAATATCTTGGCTCCTATCAGAATGTAGAAGTTTACTTGAATGCATTGGTACATGAAGAACAGGATTGCATCAAAAAATACTCGACTTACCAGTCGCAGTACCAGAGAACCCTTTTAGGGGAATCCCGTCACATTCTGAACATAGCAAAGGAATCCGGAGCAGTATAATTCTATTTTTTCCATAGCAACACCTGGAACTAGTTGAAGGAATTTGACTCAAATTGATGAAAATACTACCAATTTCATTTGTGAAGGTGCTTGCACAAGAGGGTGTTCAGGTGATGAGACCCTTTTGCATTGCGAAAACTCCCTACACAAGTTGCTTCATCCGCTTTACAACAACAGAGGATGCCAAGGATCAAAACTCAATCTAATGAGTGACTCATGATTGGAACATATAATTATGGCAATGCATTAGTTTTTTAACACTATTTGAAAACCAAAAGCTAGAATGACTCCCAACTTGGACATTAGTGGCTTGTGACACGTTAAGAAGTTGGAGTGATTCATGCAAACTCATTTGGGGGAGAATGAAGATTCGAAAACATCATGCGAGACATATTTTGATTCCAGAAAAAGTGATCATCAAAGTACATCCAGACACATGTATGGATCCAGTGTCGATAATGATTGACTTCTCAACTGATTTCCCGCGTAAAAATCAATTCTATAGGCAATATATTGGCGCAATATTGGCAATAGCTATGGCCAATATATTGCCAATATATTGGAGAAACGATTTCCAATATAGCGCCAATATTGCGACAAAGAGCACTATCCAATATTGCGCCAATATATTGCTGGAAAAAATTTTCAATTCTCAAATAGTCGAACTTTGAATTGAACATTGCATTAATGCTAATTTTGACGATTCTAGTTTTTGATATTCCATTGGTATAAACGGTTATTTTTTGATTTTTCAAACTGATTTTGGAGAGGTCACAGTTATGCTGTATCGCATAGCTCGTTTATTTACTTTCAAGAGCAAGAAAATTGTACATGCATAAAAGATTAGAGATTTGTCAACGATAAACAATTCATCAACATTAATTTTACACAGATTATTACAGCACAAATCGCGATTCTCAGTCTTTGTAAAAATGATAAAATAGTATGTAATTCGTATACGCAGATCAATTAGTGTAAAATCTGACAGACCACTGGTATGAAAAGAGAGAAATACCGCGTACAATTTATAATAAAACATTATGGCATGTAAATTAGACCGAAAATCGTGTGAGGATCGGAGACTCGATGGGCCTTGCTGAACAGCACTGTCCACCGGTCTGTATTTTGAGAACGTCGCCGACACTCGCGAGCGTAGCCCAGATGAAAAGTCGTAGTCCGTGCGTTGCCGAGTTCACGGAACAGGGCACCACATTTTTTAGTGCGGTTTGGGCTCGAAGAAAATCGGTCTCAGCGTAGCTGCTTGCATGGATGCTCTGTCAGCGATCATCAGCTTGGCTTGATCTGAAAACAAACAATTTCACTCAAAGGATCATGCGGATCATGAATGCATTTTCTCAATTTTCTAAAGGCCTTGTTTCGCGATTGATGGAAAAAGTATCAAGACGAATCGCACTTGGATGAAATGACAACAACGACAACGAACGGGATAGGTTATGACAATGTAATGATGTAATTTTTGCGTTCCACATAATTTTGAGTCAGGAAAAATACTTATCTGATGTACGCATTTTCATCAGCGATCGCAGTGGGCACCAATTTCCAATTAGTTAAAGTACTATCCTCCGAAAAGTTGACGGATAGGCTTGCAGAAACGCCGATGTATTTTGTTGTTGTCGAGGAACGAGCAGACTGAATTGGTTGTTGATGCTGTTGTCCAAAACTAATAGTCTGCTCGTTTCTCGACAACAACAAAATACATCGGCGTTTCTGCAAGCCTACCGGTCAACTTTTTGGAGGATACTACTTGAAATGATTGGGAAATTGATGCACACTGGGATTGTCGACGAAAATGCGTACATCAGATGAGTATTTTTCCTCACTCAAAATTATGTGCAACGCAAAAATTACATCATTACATTGTCATAACCTATCCCGTTCGTTGTCGTTGTTGTCATTTCATCCAAGTGCGATTCGTCTTGATACTTTTTCCATCAATTGCGAAACAAGGCCTTTAGAAAATTGAGAAAATGCATTCATGATCCGCATGATCCTTTGTGTGAAATTGTTTGTTTTCAGATCAAGCCAAGCTGATGATCGCTGACAGAGCATCCATGCAAGCAGCTACGCTGAGACCGATTTTCTTCGAGCCCAAACCGCACTAAAAAATGTGGTGCCCTGTTCCGTGAACTCAGCAACGCACGGACTACGACTTTTCATCTGGGCTACGCTCGCGAGTGTCGGCGACGTTCTGAAAATACAGACCGGTGGACAGTGCTGTTCAGCAAGGCCCATCGAGTCTCCGATCCTCACACGATTTTCGGTCTAATTTACATGCCATAATGTTTTATTATAAATTGTACGCGATATTTCTCTCATTTCATACCAGTGGTCTGTCAGATTTTACACTAATTGATCTGCGTATACGAATTACATACTATTTTATCATTTTTACAAAGACTGATCATCGCGATTTGTGCTGTAATAATCTGTGTAAAATTAATGTTGATGAATTGTTTATCGTTGACAAATCTCTAATCTTTTATGCATGTACAATTTTCTTGCTCTTGAAAGTAAATAAACGAGCTATGCGATACAGCATAACTGTGACCTCTCCAAAATCAGTTTGAAAAATCAAAAAATAACCGTTTATACCAATGGAATATCAAAAACTAGAATCGTCAAAATTAGCATTAATGCAATGTTCAATTCAAAGTTCGACTATTTGAGAATTGAAAATTTTTTTCAGCAATATATTGGCGCAATATTGGATAGTGCTCTTTGCCGCAATATTGGCGCTATATTGGAAATCGTTTCTCCAATATATTGGCAATATATTGGCCATAGCTATTGCCAATATTGCGCCAATATATTGACCATAGAATTGATTTTTACGCGGGTTTTCAAAGCTGAACTTACCAATTTCCACCAAGACTACAAATATGCTACCTTCTCTCAATAACCATTCGAATTAAACGAATGTACCCAATACCTCTTCCAAGACCTCGATCATGAAGAAAGATCTGGTTACTCCATGGGGCGCACGCGTTCCTCAGGTGATGCCACTGCAGTCGGCTTCCGCTAATATGGCCGCTTCGGTGTAGGCGATATGATTGGCCGAGACAAATGGTGTGCGTCCGGAGAACGCGCGGTTGATGACGAAGTCATAGGAGTTTGCTCAATAAATTTGCTACATGTAGCTCAATTTTCCACTTTTCTTTGCTACGTAATAATATTTCCGTTGATTATGGCGTTAGATGACTGAGTCGCTCAGAATTAAGTGAGGCCAACAATTCCCAAAATTTCAATCTTTCGACGGCTCATATTTGCTTCAAGAATATTCCCGATGATCTTCTCATCTTTCGTGACGATTACTTCTCCAACAATATAGATGATAAGGTAGACTACCACTCATAAATTCGTGAACGGTGAACGCACGTTCCGCCTCATTCCGAGAAGTGATATCTCAGACTCTATGCATTTTAGGATAATTCTGAGGAATGCATCTCAAAGAACAGAAAAAATGCTAACTTTCCAGTGGTTTCGATGATCTCTATCGTTCTCCTCGAAGGTACTAGATGCTGGCCGAAAATTCATACTTTCATTGATACACCTGTACTTTTGCTGCAAATGAAGATACGGCAATTCTGCAAACGGCATCTTGTAGAACAGAAAAAATGCTATGTGTAACCATCTTTTGATTATTTTTTCCGTTACGCATGTGAGAACATACCAGCTGTCAAAATACCCGAAATGATAGTTTTTCACCGGAATCGGCATGGAAAACGGCAAAAACCATCATTCTGGGTGTTTTGACAGCTCGTACGTTCTCGCACGTGGAACCTGAAAGATAATCAAGAGATAGTTACACATAGCATTTTTTCTGCTCTACGAGATGCCGTCTGCAGAATTGCCGTATCTTCATTTGCAGCAAAACTGCAGGTGTATCAATGAGAGTGATAATTTTCGTAGATTTCTACTTTTTGGCCAGCATTTAGTACCTTCGAGAAGAACGAAAGAGATCATTAACACCACTGAAAAGTTAGCATTTTTTCTGTTCTTTAAGATGCTCTTCTTATAATTGTCCTACGATGCATAGAGTCTGAGATATCGCTTCTCGAGATGAGGCGGAACGTGCGTTTACCGTTCACGAATTTATGAGCGGTAGTGTAAGTGTACCCAACTTGCCCCTATTCAGTCATTTCCTTAATAACTTCGATCTACCTCACCAATCTTCAACGTGCTTTAGTTCATTTCAAAACTTGTTCCAAAATGAATTGAAGGACATTTAAATTCAATCATCTGGAGCCGAGCTGTCTTAATTTTTTCAAGTGATTTTATAGAGTTCACAATATGGTGAGATCGAATCGCCCCCATAAAACCATTTTCTCAACGAATCTGGTCTGCCTTAACATTTTTCAACGTATTCCAGCTCGTTTTGGAGCTTGTTTGAGGACCTTCAAAATGCGCTTAACGACGTTCAATTCAAATGGATTGGAGCCGAACTGTCTCAATTCTTCCAAAATAAATAATGGAAATCGGCGATAGAGTGTTTTTATCGCCGTGCACGCACATTTGGAGCTCATCGCCGGTCTAAAACACCTTTTCCGACCTATTTTGACGTGATGCACCCGTTCTGATTGATAGAAAAAGCCATACTGCACGCTTTCCCGAGATAACCATATGAAGACATGTTGGGCTCACTCCGATGTTGGCATCCTTGTTCATCAATTGTCTTCGTGTTTTGCACATAAATTAGCTCAGATCCGAATTTTGCACCTTTGAAAAACAGATTTTACAGGTTCTGGAGCAAGGAATCAAATGCGCTAAGGTACGTTAAGGTTGGTTGAACTCAAAAAATTTGGCACTAATTTTACTGAACGTATTTCCCTTGGTGTTTTCTTAGCTAAGCAATCACGAAGAATTTGAAGTCACTTCACACTTTCTGAAAAACGCAGGAATGATTCGAGATCGACGCAAATTACTTACTTTCTCATTATATTCCAACATAACAAGCGTGAGAAAAAATGCCGGGAGGCCAAAAGGAGTGCCCATTCCTGAGATCGGCATATGTGGGCAAGCGGGAAGTGGCCCAAAATTACAGTTGAGTGACCACGGACGATCTACTCGCTAGAAAAGGTCTTACTTCATGTTTCCGAGGATGCTCGCACATGACACGGGCTGATAGAGGTCGGGTAATACAGCCCCTATTAGCAGTGAACGTTGCTCTGCAATGTTTGCAATCAAGTCTGCCGCTTGCGAGGACGTTGTCACAACGTTGCTGCAACATGTTGATGTCCGCCCAGGATGGTCGCTGCAACCAAATTTGCTACCAACGGAAGGTCGCAAGTTTGTTGTCGGTTGGTCGCATAAGAGTTGCAGAATGGTTGCAGAAACATTGCTGCAAACTTCGGTCTAGCTTTTCTTTGGTTTGGAAATCGAATTTGGTTGCAACTTTCATACCGGCAACGATGTTGAAACGTTTCCACAACCTCTCGTGCATTGTTGCAGGAAACGCTGCAAAATAGGTCACAAAGTCGTTGCAAAAACGTTGCTGCAACCATCTTTGCGGCCAATTTTCATAATTCGTGGAGGAACGTTGTACCGGAACATTGCCGGATATCCAACGACGTTGCCGGGATGAAAGTTGCAACCGAACTCGATTTCCAAACCAAAGAAGAGCTAGACCGAAGGTTGCAGCAACGATTCTACAACCGTTTTGCAACTTTTGTGCGACCAACCGACAACAAACTTGCGACCTTCCGTTGGTTGCAATTTTGGTTGCAGCAATCATCCTGGGCGGACATCAACATGTTGTAGCAACGTTGTGGCAACGTCCCCGCAAGTTGCAGACTTGATTGCGAACATTGCAGAGCAACGTTTCTGCTACGTTGCAGCAACGTTCACTGCTAATAGGGGATGTATTGCCCGACCCCCATCAGCCCGTGTCATGTGCGAGCATAAGCGTTTCCACGTTTTTCCTCGGCTCGGGCTTGGATTTTCCGGGAAACTTGTGAGGACCTCTTTTATGGGAAATTTCAGGATCTACAACTTTGGGTCCCTGTGTTTTCCCGTGAAAGTGCATATTTTCCGAAATAACTACCAAAAATTCAATTTTGCAATAAAAATCGTTATTAACCATCAAACGCAACAAGTTTTCCGAACAAAATACATAGCGGACTCGATTCAACGGGTTGAAAGACCTCGGTAAAAATCAAGACATATCTTAAAATATGCGTGGCGCTTCCAAAATTCATCACACAAGGCCCACGCTAGTCTCGTTTGGCGGAGCCTTCGTATCAAAGGTCGAGTCAGTTCTCATTCGTTGAATTTTTCGATCTGGAAACTATGTGAAAAACTTCTTCGGGTCATCAACTTTGAAATCGTATAGGAGAGAAAGCGATTCTGAAAATTTTCTCACTCAACTTTTGCTTTTGAAGAGGAATATGACGATTTCGGAGGAGAATTTTCCAGAAATTCCCCAAGGAGACGGGAAATGTTTTGAAGGCTCCGGACTAGTTTTAATGCCTTTTAGATGAGTTCAAAATGGTACATCCAACATTTCAAGGAAATATATTCATCCACCTCGGAGATCAAGCGAGATGAACACGACAATTTTGAGAATCTCAAATTTTTCATTTCCCCCTAAAAAGTCGATTTTGACATAGTATCCCCAATTTTAGAGAGAAATAAAGTCTATATTCGTATTCGGCACCCTCGAAAACATAAGGGACCTTTTCTAGCGAGGAGGTCGTCCGTGGTCGCTATTTCGTTAACGGAGCGACTTTTTGGCCACTTCCCGCTTGCCTGATGGGGGCATCAAGTTGGGTACAGAGGAAAGTTGGGTACACTTGCCTTATATGGAAGAAGAAGCCACAAACGTACAGATATTTTTTCAAAATGCGGTAGTTCGGTTCATGGCTCTAATAAAATTACGAAAAGTTGGCTTGCAGTGAACGGCTCGGTGAACGGGCTAACCCTACCACATTTTTCCTAGATTATACTAAATGAGCCACCTCTACAACCAGAATCACAATCAGAAATCTCAACAGGGGTGTGCTGAATTACACAATGAATTGAATCCAATTTCTGACAATTTTCGCTGTGCTTATATTGGGAATCGCAAGCACCACGTAGTTGCGATACAAGGGCACTGCTAGCTTCTTGATCTGCTTTTTGACTTACAATACCATCATGCCAATGCTTGCATATCATCTGACTATACTTTATAATATTCCTACTCACACATAGCTGCGCTATAACACGCACGACGCATGGGGAGTTGCGCGCGCATCCATGCGTTACGAATATTTGTGTCCACATGTTAGACAAAAATCAACGCGGGAGAAGATGACTTCGTCATCAAAAACAGAGCATTTCACCTTTAGACTGCTTCAATCAGCTCGAGGGAGGTGTTGAGAATATCCATGGAATGACCACTGGTGGAACCTTTTTGAGCTATCTTGGTCTTTCCGAAGCAATTAGTCTATGAATATTTCGATAGTAATTTTGATTGCTGAGATGAATTCAAAGTCGGTTGCTTGCATGAATTCGGAGTCGGTTCGTGAGCTCGTTGATGCTTTTACAGCTTCCTCTTGTGGGATGAAGAATGTTAGAGAACCAGGAATCACGTCTCTATTCATCTGTAATGCTCATGAGGCTGGAGGGGGAGGTTTACGGGTGGTGAACAGTAAGCCGGGTAGACGCGGGTGATCAGTCCCTTGCTCGGAAGGCCGAAATCGAGTTTTACGAGTGGTGAACGGGTAGACGAGTAAACACGGGTGATCACGCTAATGCACATTAGACTAAAGTAGAGTCAAACGGGTGGTGAACGGGTAGGCGGGTGGTCACTCTCATGGTAAGCTCGCCGAAATCGAGTCTCACGGATAGTGCACGGGAATATGGTGAGACACGGGTGTACACCTCCGTGCTCCAGAGGCCGAAATCGAGCCACACGGGTGGTGAACGGATAGACGTGTGGACACGGGTGATCACTCTTATCGTAAGCTGGCCGAAATCGAGTCACACGGGTAGTGTACGGGGATACGGGGAGATACGGGTGATAACCTATATGCTCGAGTGGCCGGAGTCGAGTTCTACGGTTGGTGCACGGGTAGATGGGTTGACACGGGTGATCCCTCTCATAGTAAGCTGGCTAAGTCGAGTCTCACGGGTGGTGAACGGGTAGACGGGTAGACACGGGTGGTCAGTCCCATGCTCATGAGGCAAAAATCGAGCCACACGGGTCGTGAACGGGTAGACGGGTGGACACGGGTGATCACTCTCATGTTCAACTCGCCGAAATCGAGTCGAACGGGTGGTGAACGGGCAGACGGGTGGACACGGGTGATCAGTCTCATGCTCATGAGGCCGGAATTGAGTCACACGGGTTGTGAAGGTAGAATGGTAGGCACGGCCCACCAGCCCTATGGCGATCCCTGATGTGAACGTCGCACGGGTAGGAACGGGTAAAGCTACGCTGAAACTACATTCACGGGAAGCCAAAGGTAGCGAGCCTGCATCGAAACGGGAATATTCCGGGCGTCTCCCGTGTCCTCCCGTTGAGCTTGCAGAGCTACAACAAGTAACTCGGGAAGCTTACGGGCATGGACGTACATCACCCCATTTCCGTGGATTTCACACGGGTTCCCGTACGGGAGCACTGCGGATAGCCATTTCCTCAATTTGGTGTACAATTTATCTACTCATCTGAGGGACACTGACAATTCGCCGAAATGACGAGTCGCCGAACGGCTGTCCGGTCGGCGGTTTCCATAGTAACCAAAAGTAATTGCGTTAAGGGGAAGGGACAGAGTCCCCCCTTCAAGACTCTAAGATAATCGCGAATCTATACCATTGCTTAGAAATATTCATCAATTCGGCCCCATAGAGGGCGGATCACTTTTTTGGATTGGATCTATCCTTATGACCTCGTGTAAGGTGTCTGCGAGAGATATATGCACGCCAACCGAGCTGACTACCCACGCCAAAAATTTTTTATTGGACTTGCGATAGCAACAAGGCCGTCAAATCGGAATCGTTTAATTACTGGGGAAAATATTCCTTTATTGAATACAAACATATGAAAATGAGAAAGATCAAGTGGTTCCTTTTCCCGGAGTGTAAATAGGACGAGTTCTAGCGTGCACATGCTCAGAATTGAAAATATACGGTATATACACATGAATAAATGACTTTTTTTTATATATGCATACACATACACATATAAATATCGACGAAGGTGAAGTTGAACTGGCGTATTTTCACATGCGTCGTATGACGTTCCTCTATGAGACGTATCTCTATATTAATTGAAATTCGCCGGCAGTTTCTTGATCGGACGATACTCATATCAAATAATTGGTAATATTTGATTTGGAACTGCTCCATAATATCCATTTATCATGTTAAACTTTGCAAATAATTTTCTTGGTCAAATTCAGCATCAATATGTCAGGATGATTTTGTGTAAGCCCCATTCACTCCATGCTTGGTTCTTGGCGAGTGAAATTACTTCTTAAGGGGCGATTCATGGGATCCTGAGAAAAATAACGTTCTCAATAGCAAACTCAACCAGACCAAAATGCCCCTCTCCTCAAACTTCTTCGGAAAAGAATGGCGCGTGCTGAGAGTCGTGTACACTGACGTAAAATTACGATTATGTCATGCATGCATATTTCTACACTTGAACAATATAGATCAATCAAGGAGTATCTCAAAAGCGCTGTTTTTTGAGGAAACTCAATACCGGATGTGAAAATATTACTACATAATGGAACTATTGAGTCGTGTTCGATAGGTGCCACAGAAATCTCTCTCAAGATTTGGGATACGAATTTTATTTACAACAGGGATTATAAGATCTTCGGAGAAAAACATTGGAAAACTAAAGCAATAACGAACTATTGGATTCCAAAATGTGACAGAAAATCTCTCAGAAAGATAGTACTTTTCATTAATAACGCATCCCGAAGGGTCTCACTAGAACAGTGCTGTTTTCAATATACTGTATCGTACAGGGATTTTGGGGCAAGGGATTTTGAAGATCACGAAAAAATCCATCAACAGATGTGTTTCATACTTTCCTCACCATCTACAGAAATTTGTTCCCAATCATTCGTCTACAACTTTGACGTTGATGCTTTGTTCAAGAAATCTCTCACGAGATATTGTTGATCGTTACAAAATCTATAATCTTTCCCCCGAAATTCCCGGTACGATCTTTCCTATACGAGTGAAGTGCTTGGAGAGAAAGGGTTTCATTACACACGCTGCTTACGTAGCTATCGAGGCATTCAACTCTTCATTTCCTCTTGCCCTAGTCTGATGCAAAAATTCATCAAAAAAATATTTGGCACATGGTTTCGACGTGAAATGATCTCATGATCTTTCAGAATGTTATCAGATTTTGTCCGAAATGTGATCTTTGGGGGCCAAAGGAGGAATGAACCAATTATGGAATCGTTCTCATTTCGAATTCGGAACAAAATCTGATAGCATATTCTGAGTCCACGTTGAATTCGAGTAGCGTGATATTCTGTTTGATTCATTTGAGGATCTAGACGACGTCGAGAGCAAATGAAACAGTTACTAGCCTCAGTATTCTATAAGCAGCCAACGGTGAACGGTATCCTTTTCAAGTTCATCACTTGGTCAGGAAAAGCAGCACAGGGAACTTGAAAGAAAGGGAATTGTAGGTTTTGAAATGATCTACGACCGCTACACTACCCGGTGAGGATTTTGTGATCGGATCACTCCCGTCAGGTGATTGATCGGAGAGAAATTGTTTTAGATTTTCAACGTTGATCACGGTTATGCACGTAAAAAGAGTTGAAATACATTCATCAATTGATTGTTATAGTAATCTCTAAGATCCCACATTTACAATTACGTTACGACGATAGGAAACACTGTTCTATAGTGAGATCTCACATGATCCACTATTTTCGAAAAGCACTGTATAAAATGGAATCCAACGACAATAGCGATAGAGATAACATCGGAAAATGGTCTTTGAAAAAAATCAAATCAATTATGAACAATTTCAAATCATTTTGCTCCTCCTTGGCTGGAAAAAATCAAGACGCATAGTCACGGAATTTTCCATCCATGACTGATTTTCGTTTCCTTTTGCTTGGCAGGTCTTTGATGAGTAAATCGTCTGAGTCTCCAGTAATTACGACAACTTTCCTCTTCTGTTTCTTGGATGTTGTTTTCTCTGAAAAATTGAAATACAAGTTCACCCCTTTTTATTTTTATCAACCTGCCACTTCCTAATCAAGCTTAGATTCGTGGAAAATTTATGAATTTTGGAATGAAAATTCAATCCTACGTGTACTCTATAAACGAATTACCCAAAATGAGAAGACATCATTAACGTCTTGATGACATTCATAAATTATCGACCAGTAAAACATATGTCGTTTGATCTTTATGTATACATTTACGTATGTCGGATGATCTGTATGTGTACTCATTGAAAGATTAGCACAATAGGTATCGGAAACGATGATGTGTGTGAAAATGTTGATCATTCCATGAGAGTTCACTCACTGTGCGAATTTTGAGTCATTTCTTCGTTCCTTTCAAGAATCTCCAGTGGTATCAAAGATTCCAAATCCCTCCGATTTGGGCATTCTTCACTCGATATTTCCTGACAAGATGTACTTGAGTTGTGCTGGATAACAGATTTCTTTCCGTAGTATCGTGAATGCTTAACAACCTGTAATCAATTTGATATGATTATTCCTCGAAGCCAGATCAATTGCTGCTATTTTTTTGTGAGATATAGCAACAAAAATTTGCGAATTAGACTTCTGAGACGTAACGACTTGAACAATGCGATTGAAAATTATGCATGCCTATTCTGTAACTAAGGAAAATCAAAATTCTAGAATACTCAGATGAATAAGAGAACGAAAATGGGAACTTCCAAATCCCAGTAAATACGTTGGCATTCCTGCGATGTGAGTCCATTCAACGTTGGACAAAGCGTATCTGATGTAATTGAAGCTTAAAATAGATTCTTAAGCTATTTTTTCATGTGATTCTTGAATATCAATCCATTACCAAGTGGTCCCTAAGCTAGAATGTGAGAATAATACTCCAGTTTAAGAATCGATATATCATCTTGAACGCGAGGATGCATCTCATAGTTTCAAAATTCGATTCAAAGAGCGATCATGCAGATCGAAAATCATGGACCTAATCGTGACTTTACTGTGAGTCCTACCCAACCCTTTTATCATACGTGAAACCAATTCAGCTGCACCTTTCATAATATGGCACAGAACCTACGAGTCAGCAGAAAGATGAGTATTGGATCACCAATTATATGCGATGATTATAATCAGTGAGAATGAAATAAAATCACTGCCATACCTCAGTAGACTCATCGTTTTCTGCAAAGAGTTCTTCGGACGAAACCCTCCATGGGCCTGCAGTGATTTCTTGCTGCTCATCGTCATTCCCTTCAGGAGAATCTGCAGACAGCAATCATCATCTTTTTTTACATGCTTTTATTATATAATTTGGCAAATTCCCTTATCTAGTGCTTTCTAGCCAGCTCTTGATTGAAAAGGATTGTGAAATGATGAATTAGTCAACGTGACACGCAGGCAGATCGCACCAAGTTGAGAACACGAAGTTATACATGAAATCGGGTTTCACATCTATGAAAGATTCGCGCACTCTGCAAATAACCCTTTACTAATGAGGGGACCAGGTTTCCGAATCGCCAATCTTGTCGAAAAATCTTTCACGGTTTTGTACTGCCTTGAATATGAAGAATCCAGAGTCACTCTGTCAAATGGGTCTCCTGTCCATAAGATACAGCTACTGAGATTATTATTGCTCACATAAGCCCATGGTAAATGGTTATATATATACTAGCCATGTTAATGTTTTTGGCTGTAGCTCTGAACAAAAAGCCCATTTGATAGATTTACTTTGGATTTTTCATATACTGGGTGATACAAAGCTGTAAAAAAAATTGGTCAAGGTTGGTGATTCGGACACCTGATCCTTTCCTTGTGAGTATTAAGGAGCAATAGATAGTCTATATACGAAGGGGTTTCCAAACCTCAATATCATTCACTTCTGTAAGAGTATGAAAAATTACCAAAGCTCAAAAAATGAATCGAAGATGGAAGAAAATCGAGTGAGACCGAACATTGAAATGCTCTAAAATATAGCAACTCCAGGATTTTTTAGTCACATCAATTGCACTGTATTGCATTCAAATCCACGGAGTAGTATTTGGGCAGCTCAGCGGACACAAAAAGAGTATACTGTTACATCACCTTCGAGGGGTAGATCAGAGTCGAACAAGTCCTCGATATCTCCTATCTCTATTCGAAGACCAGTGACCACGCCAATCACGCTCTCTTCGTCAGTGCCATCCTTCTGATTCGTGTTGCTCTGGTCTTCACTCTCTACCTCGCTATCTCTATCAAACACTAGAGAGTGATTTTTGCATGAGGGTGATTCTTTAAACTTATGACAATATTGAATTCTCATCATTCTGATGAAAAATTTCAGAAATTTATTCGAATCTTTTGAGTATCGGCATCAATATTCATTATTGCAAGAGTAAGGTAAGTGTGCCTAATTCGACCACCACTACTTTTATTTTGCTCTCCGTTCTAATTCATCTCTCTATTTTTCAACGTGTATTAGCTCATTTCAAAGCTTGTTTTGAGACTTCCAAGATGAGCTCAAGTAAGTTTTATTTTGACGGATAAGAGCCGGGCTATCTTGAATTTTGCAGGAGAAAATTTCCCGCCAGTTTTTGACAGTATGTTCCTAATCTGCCCATACGTGGAAAAGAGGCCTATTTTCATCACATTATACGGGTTTTCCGTAAAACCAAGATATTTTGGCTCCCAGACCTCCAAATAAGACATACATTAGCTCATTTTGGAGCTTTTCTTACCTCCTTTGAAATTTTGTGAGTTAAATTGATGGATTTTGGTGAAGTGAAGGACGAGTTTGAGAAAAGACTATAAAGGCTAAGTAGGGACACTGCACTCATTTTAGTAATGCGCGAACAGTATTAGTTATAAATTGAATTTTGCAATTCTGCAATTTAGATTTTTAAGTTAGGACAAAAACATCGGAAATGAGCTAAGGTACGTGAAAATTGTTTTCGCAAAATGTTTTCCACCAATTTTTGTTGACTCATGAAAAACAAGTCAAAAGTACCGAAAACAACTTTTTCCGTTCCAAGAACCGCACGAGTCATCTAGGATCGTTCCAAAACGTTCATATTCATATTCTAATGTAACAAATATGATGAAATGCGCGTCAAGGTCTGCGTGTGCGTGAATTACAGAAACTTAGAAGGGGAGGTCGAACCTTGCGGATCACGGATCTTGATGAAACTTTGGGAATCATCTTGTTTTGGTAGAAAATGAAGGTATCTCCAAGAGTTTAATCCCATGGGCCTCCTATCCTCAGATACAGCTATGGAGATTAGCATCGCCAATATAGGCCCATGTTGAAATGTCGTATATATAGATATCCTAACAATGCTAAGCTCTATAGCTACATCTCAGGATAGGAGGCCCATGGGATTAAACCCTTCCAGATACCTTAATTGCTCGCCAAAACGAGATGATTCCCAGAGTTTTATCACGATCCCTGTTCCACAAGGTTGGACCTCTCCTTGTTAGTGCGGACGAATTAGGAAATAGGGGCAAATTAGGCACAGTTATCTTACTTGTAAGATATTACGCTGGTTGACGTTGTAGATGATTCGATCGACTCAAATTATTATATGGATAGCCGAGCTAACTGAAAATTTTCATGACCAACATTGTTGCAAATATGAATAAGTATCTTACAGAATCCAGTTTCAGCTTCGAGGTCCTCAGCTCTTTCGTCTCGATCATCCTCGCAATCTTCGCAATCTTCACAATCTTCGCAATCTTCTGCATCATCGACTTTTTCCCCATCTCCATCTATGAGGGAATAAGAGACAATGAACACTATATTCGTGAATAAGTAGTTCAGCGAAAAAATTTGAAACACTCTGTGTCATTTCGTTGTAATGCTCAAAACGCTTGAGGAGAAATTCAGGATAAATTTTTTCGTGCTATTTCAAGTGAGATCGCCAGTTTCTCGATTTGGGGTTAAGTCCAAGAGTAATCTTTGTGAAAGAAGCCGTAAGCTTGACACCTTAAACCGACAAGATTGTAGCTTGAATTGTTTAGCCGTGGAATTTATTTCAGTGGAATCCTACCGTGTTACATGAATATTGGGGTTTCCGCAGAAATGATTATACAACGAAAAAATTGATCTCACACGTATTCAAACCACTCAAAGTGGAGTATAATTTCACGATTCACGAATACAAATTGGTATACTTACGACTAACTGAATATATCTGTCCCAACTGGATGTATTTCGGCTCCAAACTGTACGCCACTTTTGTTACCAACATCATGGGTGTGAAACTCGTGGGCTTGTGCTCCAAAGCGTACCAGCATCTCAATAGATCAGTTTCATTAAAGATAACACCCATTTTGCGTCTTCGTTTTGTTGTTCCCAAAGTTTCTTTCTCCACACGCAGATTAAAATTGTCGATTTTCAAGATGTCGATGAAAACATCTGTAAATCAATATCGAATCATTCGTCCGCCTTGATCAATAAATTCGAATTATTCCTTCGGAAAAGACTTCTGACCCCACCTACATCGATTTACTTCATGTTCTTGTATTAATGATTATTTATACGAGTCATTCTTTCTAATACCGCCAGCTTCTGTGTAGCGGGTCAGGGATTTTTCTGGAACTTTTGTATATGATGAAAGAAGATGGAGACCACAGTTTTTAGGCTCCGAAAGCCATCCGTGCGGATTTGGTGCCCTATCCTCGTTTTTGAAACTCGTAAGAAATTCGATTTTTCAACCTTCCTGATTGATCCTCGCCAGTGTAGATAAAACCGGAATAAAAGATCATCCGAGACACATATGTCGCCGTGGAAAAAGCTGAATTTTACAGGACAAATACTCTCAAATCCGCTAAAGGTTGATAAAACCTCAAAAAAGTAGTTTCTCATCGTCTGTGCGGGAAAGGGCCGTTTTTTGATTTTCGTTCCCACGCCGATGATGGAAAAATAGTATTCGACACTCGGGCGAGTTGGTTTCCGCTTCTGAGCGATGATTCCGACCCTCGCCATCGCTCAGGCCGCGGAAACCAACATCCTCGCCCTTGTATCGAAATCTACTATCAAAACCCCCAATTTTCGAGCCATGGGTTCTATTTCATCTCACATAGACATTTTTTGACATTTATATCAAATTTCTCGACGAGGGTATTCACCGTGGAGAGTTTGAGACGGAAAATTGTATACATTCCAAATTTTCTGATAATCTAAAATGCGTTTCTTTCGGAAACTTTTCAGCTCGTTCAAAATTATGGCCTAACAATTTATAAGAATCATACGTAAGAATCATACTCGAGACGCGCGTGGCGTGAGCCATGGAGCACGAAGCGAGCATTCACAAAGTACTTCCAAAGAAGAGGTTTTGGTCGTCAGTGACATCCGGTTTGAGGGATATCGAGAATTTGATTGAAATCTAAAATTGAGATCGTGACTTCTCTATTCTCAGTAAGTTTTTTTCTCATCTGGGTCCACTGATTGTTGAAGAAGATACTTTGATAGCACGACACCTCAATCTAGAATGATACATTTCACTGGTACTGAAATTAGCTGTGATTGTAGGTCGCAACAAGCTCAAAAGAGGTGCCGGCCGGAGGGAGGGTCTAATAGTTATTCGGATTGATCTTCGTAATTTGAATTGATGCCAAACTTTCCGGACCAAAGGATATTTCGAACTCAAATGAGAATTCACATGACATGACTCTTTGATCCTGGACATTGGTTGATGACGGATGACTCACCTATGAATTGCCAAGGTAGTGGTTGTCTATGTTTGAATAGAAAATTGTAAACTTTGTGCATCGACTCTTGTTCATTATTGGTCTTGTCAAGTTTTTTGAAGACACTGAATCTCTCAACACCACGTCTGGAAAAGGAGTAAAAATCAAAAACACAATAAATACTTGTCGTTATGCTAAATCAATTGATTGTGATATCAATTCGTTTAAGAAGGTCTGCAGGATTTTCATCTTGATGGCCATATTTGCGCTCAGAATAAGAAAATGACCTTTCTGATACACGTTACGTTGAGAAATACTCTGCGCACAGTTTGACGACTTTTACTCATAGTATATCTCAATTGATGGTTCGATACACGAGAGTAAAAGCTATTCTCACACCCTTGTATCGAGATGTACTGTTTTGAATAGCTCGAAACTTGCTAGAAGTCGACCGCAGCACATAACTGTCAGAGATCACGAAATTCGATAAGAGATTTTCAATAATTTTTTCTGGGAAGCATATTCAGAAGGTAAACGAGAGTTGAAGATATAATTTTTTGATAACAGGCTAAAAACGGCCTAACTCAAACGTTTTGTCCCAAGCTCCGACGAGGGCTCTTGAGGATTTTTCAATTGAGATTTTTCTTGAATCAGTTCAGCAGAGTGCTGATTCAGGAGTTTTCCGAGATACTACTGGAAACTATTTGGAAGCTCCTACCGAAACAATCCAATATGCTTCATGCGTCCATTTTCGTATGATAACACCTTCAATGTCTATTATTATGAGTTTGCCACTGTTATCATGACAAGGCAATTGATTTTTGGGCTATAAGTAGTTCTATTATCCCCGAGTTGTATATCATTGATGGACTGAAAATTCGCGATTGAATCATTTTTTCGAAGGAGTTAAGAATCACGAAGGAAAATGAAGTTTCTCCATTGGGATAAGAGCGAGAATAGGCAGAAATCAAGATCGAATTTCAGGAGTGTTTTCTTGACTCATAATACAATAATCGATCATAAGCGATGAATTAATTCAACATTGGTAAGGCGTGGGGAATATTTGCTCGATCAAAAATACTGCTACGTCAATTGGCTGATATTATTCCCTTCTAGCTCACCTTTTGAGCCAATAGGTTTCCATATATTCGAATAAGGGGTCGAAGTATTTCCCGTGTTTCTTCTTTGCCAGCTCTTTGATCTCGTCGTATGTTTTCTTAATCACGCCAGATGGAAGTAAGGCAAGTGCCATCAGCATCCTGATGATGAGATGCCTTTCGGGATGATCCTGAAGATTGCGATGGGTAGCGCATCCTTTTTTTATAGCATTCCGCAAGAGAGCCTTTAGGAATAAAATTTCATGTATTCTCAGAGTATTAATGATGAGATTACTCGTTAAGGAAAGTTCAAGAAATGATGAGCTTCCAGTGATTTGGACTAACCCGTTCCATGGAAAATCATTGAAGTCATTCGGAAGATGGGAAAGAGAGAATCATCATACTGATCTCTATAGTGTCTGCAATTCCTAAAACATCATCCCATGCTTTCGGAAAATGTCAAATTCATAATTTTCTTCACTTTTTATTGTAATTTTGAGTGTTTACGCAAAATCATGTTGGGATCATGTGAACATCAAGTTCTTCTAGTTGCTATTCGCGAGTTAGGGATAGAGAGAGCGCTGATCTAACCGGCCACTGGAGAGAGAGGGTGCTCTTGTTACTGTACAGATGGCACGTCACGATGACGTCAGATATTCATATAAACGATTCCATGATCGTTTCGGGATCTCTATCCTCTGGAGTTAACGGGATAAAAGTTGTACCCTTACTTGTGTGAAATGAAAATAGCAGCCAGTCAGTTCTGCTTCTGGATAAACTTTTTGCCAAGCGATTTCCGAGGCTTCTTCAAAATCAGCTATAATTTCTTTTGGATCCATCTTCGGCCATATATCTTTCTTCAGTACCCCCAAACAAGCTTCATAAGCGCGAGCTGTTTTGGGTGACATGAGGAACCATACACATGGAAAGCACTGGAAATTCGAATTTGGGAAAGCAAGTTATTTGAAGAATCTCATCTGGGCTTTCACCGACACATGAGATTCAAACAATATGAAATCAAAAAAATTATTCATTCGTTGTCAGACATTTAGATTGAATATGGTGCTTCCCGATCGATTCATCTCGTTTCGTGGGCTTGGAAGTTCGGAAAATGTGTATATGCCTGAAAATTTATGAGACTCTAACTTTCTTTTGACTGATCATGGAAATCTGACATACGTAAATTCAAATGGAATACGATGAACGAGTTCTCACGATTGATTATTCAAAGATAGAGGTCTCGAGAATATGATAGTTACACCGAGAGTTGCCGGATTTGTTCCATTTCTCATTTTAATTTATACTTTGGATTGCGGGTTACTTCTCACTTTGTCATAATTGCGTGCCATGATTGTGAACAACTGAGTCACGCCATGGACTTTAGGCCGGGATAGAAAAGTGGCATCATCTTGGAAGACCGTACAATTCTCATGCTCTTCTAGGGATTTTTCATCATACAGAGCCAAATGTTTGAAGACCTTCTGACCCTTCTTCGTATTCACGATCTCCGTAACGAGTTTATACGATAATTTCCGGTTGTGCTTCGGATCGTATTCAAGCAGCTTCTGACCCTCAGGGGTTTCAAAGAAGGTTACGTAGTCATCGATGGTCCTCACTTTCCCCGTGCCTCTTGTTCGAACTTTTGAGCGCCATCGATGCATTTGCCTTTCCACTTTTTGGAGGGGATATTTTATCGCAATATCCTCGTAGCTGACATGAGAGAAATCATATATAATTCTACATTTTCTCGTCAGTATCTCAGATAGGCGGTTGGAAGTAGTGAGTGAACAGAGATATTACATGAAATCTAGCATTCTGAAAGTGACCAGTGATCGCTCGTGAGAGGGGGGTTGTAAAATTTGAATCAATGAACTTATAACACAGGACACCGTTGTGAGGAAAAGCTTTCTCTAAGAAACACAGAGCATTTCGAATTCGGTTTAATCGTGCGCTGCATCTGAAGATGGGAGAGGTTCTGATTGTCACGTATTTTCTTCGACATATCTTTCTGTTTCGAATGCGAAAGAGAAAGTCAAGTTTAGATTGCGAAGAGGAATATAATTTACTCTTTTGCTACTTCATAATAGATTGTCTTGATGTCAGTCCTTTGTGTTTGTACAGCTTTTTTCAATGCAGCATAGAATTTATCTTTCTGTTCACCACCGAGCAAGGGCGGGTGGTTATGGATCCCCGTCACTGTTCTGTTACCGTCCTTGTTAATCGTTAATCTGGCTGGGCAACTTTTGGACTTCTTACCCGACTGCATGCATGGCAAGTGCCTATGTAAGATCAAATTATGGACTGTGTGTGAGATTAGATTTTTATTTTACTTTTTTATCTTTTGAAGATCAAGATAGTTCCCTAAGCTAGGTTCAAGTTAAAATCACGTTCAAACGTAATTCGACAAAATTGAAAATGTATTCGGTTTCAGACCTCAGCGAATAGTGAGTTTTCACAATAATATTTATGGTCGATACAACGATCTCCAACGAGTACTGTATACAAAACAACAAGAGCGATTCTTAGGCTCGTTTGATCACAACCACGGGGCAAATGATGATGGACCCTCACATGCAATTTCGGAATAGTTTCATCGTAAATATTGTGCAATTTCATAGATAAATCACATTCTTGAAGAACTTTTTGAGATCATCAGGGTAGCCTGATTTTCCCGAATTTGGCTTGACTGAACGAAGATATTCAGGGTTATTCTCGATAGATTTTTTCAAGATCTTTCAAATGGTGCAAAGTCCCTATCATTATCTTGAGCCAAACTCGAGATATATGCAATTTAGGAAAAAAAGATCCTGATTTTGATGCTCTGATGGAATCAAAAAGCGGAACAGGAATAGCTCCGCAGGCGACTCCGAAATATTTTTGGGACCTCCCAGTCGGTGGAAACTTTATATTTTGCCACAGTATCGAATCAAACCCACGAGAAACCGATCCGAGACATCACTATTCTTCATGTGTCGTTTTAAAATGGAATCCATCTAAAATCATGAAGCCTTTGGAAAACTCCCCCGAAGGTTGTTTCACGGAAATTGTGAAGTCTTCTCGTTGAGTTGAGGACTAGAGCCCTTCATTTTATACAACCCGTTCCTGGAGAGAGTAGTAATTTTGCGGTCGAATATGATCATGTGTTTATAACGTTTAGAGGTCTTTCATGATTCCAGATAGCGAGATAACTAATGATTACGAGAGGTATAGTCCTCATGCAACTTCAATTGCATTAATGAGGGGAGAACAGAAAATTACCAACCTTGTGCCACTTCCAGATATCTTGTCGAATTTATACAAGTAATCGTTGTGCCATTCTCGATGTCCTTTAGCAGACACCGACGGACTGGGTTCCAAGCCGGATCTACTGTTCATGCTCGATTCGGCAACACTTCCGTTGTCAACCTGTAACGAGATGTCCTTGAGTCAGAACAGTATGAGTCACATTTGTTGGGGGTTGATTTCTTGACGGAGAATAATAGCAAGTACATGTGAGAATATGTAATTACAACTCCGGGAATGAGAATACGTTCTGAAGCATTACAAGTGGTACGACCCACGGTAGTCAGAAAAAATATCGACCTTTGTCCCGGATCAAGAAAGTAGATCCATGTTCACGTGGAAAATCATTGCTTTGCACTTGCGACGTCCAACTACCATGCCTTTATACGAGTAATTTTACGCCAATTCAGCAAGGTTTTCTCCGACCTTTTTTTCATCCCTCCACAGGTTCTTTCCCGTTTCATAGTGTCAGAAAAAGATAGCTCCAACAGTCTATAGGGACAAAAAAAATTTTCGCGTCACCCTAGGTGTGTATAAGTGTTTCTGCTATAAATCAAAGATTTGAAACATTGCCTCGGTAATTTGCATATAACTTTTGACCATCCACACCAATCGTGATTCGGCTCACGGCATTCAAAAGAGGCGTCAAAAACTCATCGATTTACCACCTGCAAGGCCTTCTTAAAGTCTGGTCCTTGCCAAACTCAAAATGACCTTGATTCACGGTGTAGCCCATCTCTTTTTTGCCCCCCAGAAAAAAAATTTTTTTTCGATTGATATTGTTGTATCCTACACGCGAAAAAATTTGGAGTATTCCTTCTGAGATATTGCTTCTCTGGAATTTCTTTATGTGTAAAAATGTCAAAAAAAGAAACAGAAATTGATTCCTCACGAAGCCGGAACTCTTTGTAGAGCTCTGAACTTATCTTCATCGTGTTTGCCGAGTCATTTCACATCGGAAAAGTATTTTCTAAGAATTATTCGAGTCAATCGAAGTCGTCAAACCCTTGAAAAAGTATTTCCAAGGCACTTTCATGAACAGAAAATATCCTCCCCAGCACACACACTAGATTTTGGTGACCTGAGACTATTTTGAAACGATAGCCCTTGAGATTTCTTCAAAGATGACCTGTTGTAGAAGTCTGTTTGATGCACTAGGAGTGGATTTGGAGCCACTAGAATCAAAACAAGAGTGTCAAGAATGAAATCTGTCAGCCCCACGTAGCTTTCTCATAACTTCAAGGACTCTTTGGCAGTTGTGTACCACATCATTCGACGGAATCGACTTCGGCAATAGGTTTTTTGAAAGGATATTGAGCCAGCTTTCGATTGGAAATGGTATTGAGACCATAGAGTTGGTCCTGTCGGCAGGTGATTCACGTTTAATGAACGATATTCAATCAACAGTTTCCTTTCTTTCCCATAATGGTGAATCCCCTGCCCATAGGTGTAGCTCTATGCTCTCAATACCATTTCCAATCAAAAGCTGGGTCAATTTCCTTCCAAAAAACCCATTGCCGAAGTCGATTCCGTCGAATTATGTGGTACGCAACTGTCAAAGAGTCCTTGAAGTCATGAAAAGGCCACGTAGGGCTCACAGATTTCATTCTTGACACTCTTGTTTTGATTCGAGTGGCTACAAATCCACTCCTAGTACATCAAACAGACTTTTACAACAGACTTTAAGGGAATTTCAAGGGCTATTCGTTTCAAAATAGTTTCAGGTCACCAAAATCTAGTGGGTGCTGGGGAGGCTATTTTCTGTTCATGAAAGTGCCTTGGAAATAATTTTTCAAGGTTTTGATGACTTTTAATGACTCTAATAATTCTTTGAAAATACATTTCCGATGTAAAATGACTTGGCAGATACGATGAGAATGAATTCAGAGCTCTACCAGGAGTTCCGGCTTCCTGAAAAATTATTTTCTCCTTTTTTTACATTTTTACACACGAAAAAAATCCAGAGCAGCCATATCTCAGCAGGAATACTACAAATTTTTTTGCTTGTAGGTAACAACAAAGTCAATCGAAAAAAAAACTTAAAAAAATTATTCTTCGGGGGTCAAAAAAGATTCGGGCTACATCGTGAATCGAGGTTATTTTGAGTCTGGCAAGGACCAGAACGACTTTTAGAAAGGTTTGCAGATTGTAAATTGATAGGTTTTCGACCCCTCTTTCGAATGCCGTAAGCCGAATCGCGATAGGTGAGGATAGTCAAAAGTTATATGCAAGTTACCGAGGCAATGTTTCAAATCTTTGATTTATGGCAAAACCACTTATATAGACCTGGGTGACGCAAAAAAATTTTCTTGGCTCTATAGACTGCTGGAACAATCTTTTCTCAATACTATGAAACGGGCAAAAAACTTATGGAGGGATAAAAAAAAGGTCGGAGAAAATCTTGCTGAATTGACGTAAAATTACTCATACGTGGACGTTTTCAAGCTCAATGGAAACGTGCAAAGGTCATGTAAACCAGTACCTTGTCGTCCAACTCAACAGCTTCCTCTCCACTTCCAAATTTTTCTTGTAAAATCTCCCGTATCCTCTCAACCTGCTGTTGTGCGAGGTCGGCCCGACACTGTTCCTCATCTTCCGGACATATTGGCTCAGCGTGCATTTCTTGCCCTTGGTCTGATGGTTGCGGTTGTTCTTCGAGTAAAGGCACCTTAGTATCGAGCAAGTGGATGATCTTGGTCACTTTATCAGTAAGTCGCTTTTTTCTTTTCCTTGCTCTATCGTTCCCTCTCACATACACGTTACTGAGCTCCGACAAAACTTCGTCGAGCGCCTCTCTCGGAACCACATATTCAAGCTCGTTCCTCGACCTTGCCTTGCATGATTTTACTTCCTTTTCCAGTGAATTCACATATCCGGAAATATGATCCAATTTTCCTGAGAATGTGCAACAACGATTGTATAGAAGTCACTCAAGAATTTTCAGCTGAGAAAAACTGCAAGAACATAGCTCATGAAGCAACTCAAACTAAAACTATATAAGAAAAAAAACTCAAACTGAAAAATCTAAATTACGGAGTAGTTGTGATCCTTATTTCGAATACTGACTTGGGAAATTGTAGGAGGACGGGTGGGAATATGGAGAGCTGTGTTTGCATGTGAGTCTTTTTGGGGCGTTTTAACAAATCCCACCGCGAGGGTGTTTGGAAAGAATCCCAAAATTTTCACATATTTAATCACCCAAAAACTCACAAATTATTGTCATCTAAAAGCTCACAAACTATTGAGTTCTACGAATATTACTGAATAATCCCACATAAGGGCCAAAAGTATAGAACCAAATTGTCGAGAAAGAATTGCGAAATTCGAGAAGAAATATGAGCAAAAATACAACATATATCGACATAGTTATTTCGTAGAGATTCTCGTCAGATTTTGCATTTTGTTTGACTATTCTATATATTTTTCATTTAGATAAGAGAATATTCTTCTGATTTTCTAGGGCAAGTCGGTATTTGTCAAGTTTGGAGATGATCGGACCAGTCTGATTCAAAACTTTTTTTTCGAGGAAGAGAATATCGCTAGACGGTTTCCCACCTGTGGAATCGGACGCCTGATTTTCTTCTCGCATGAGAGGGACAGAATTAGATACTCCCGGAGCCTGTGCTTCTAGTGAGAGTCCAACCCTTTCTTGCTGTTTCGAAGCCGGCAATTTGGAGGCGTCGGCTGGATTGGAAGGTCTAGTAGTTTTTCGTGACTGTGAAAATAGAAAATTGCACTCTAGTAACATAAACAATTCATCTTTGATCCAGAAGTCTCACGAATATCACAGTAAAAAGTAATTAATGAGAAGAAACGAGTATTTTTGTAATGCAGGACTGGCTGAACCACCATTATACTCACTGCGGTTAGATTAAGCAGCCGGCTGTAATTCAGGCCCTTAACGGGGGCAGTTTTTGATGCCGGAACTTGCAGTTGAGACTTTGCTTTGTACGTCAAGATGTTGGTGGCCCCTTTAGTCCCCACACAGGGAGGCGTACTTGCTGCGGGCACAGAGGTTGATACCAGAGCTTGTGCATCAAAATTCCCTGATTCCATGGACACAGAACTCGTCGCCAGATGTTGTTGCTAGGGATTTGCATTAGCTATTAGAACGACAGTATACGAATCGAGCACACTGCCTCTTCGAACTTAAACAGTCCCAAAAAACATCAGCTCTTGATCAACCTTCCAAAAAGTTCCCTGTCACGAATACGCCATGAGAATCTCATTGAAAAATTCTTGGAATTATCAAAACTTTACAAATTAGTCGACTTGATTTAAAACTATCAAGTCTTATGAAGCCAAAGATCCCCGAATGAGGAGTACTCCATCTTTTTCGTCTATAGCTACTCGGTTCATTCTAATGATTGATAATTTGATACTTAATCACTCAATGCGCCACTCGAGCTTCTCAGGGCCAATCTCATACAAATAATGCCCAAACAACAATCTAGGGTTGAACTCCAAATATTTGAAAGATAGCCGCTAAATCCCTGGCTGGCAAATAGCGTTTCTCATACCTCAGAGTAGGAAATTGAATTCAAGCACAACTGTAGTGCACTCCAAGCGTGTAACAGATGCAGACAATGTGTTTTATGTGGATTGTTGATGTTTCCTCGTACCATAAAGATTTCATATTCGATTCAGTAGTCCATTAAATACCACAGTAGAGTATTCCCATGATAAAAGAGTGACTGAGAAAGGATTATACTCACTGCGCTCGGGTTAGGCAGTCGACTAAGATTCAGGCTCTCAAATCGGCTAGTTTCTGGTGCTGGAGCTTCCAGTCGAGAAATTGCTCTGAGTGTTGAGATTGTGGTGGCCACATTAGTGTTCACGCAGAATTTGGCACCGGCTGCAGGCATAGAAGTTGATGCCAAAGTTGGTGCATGATAAATTTCGACTCCTGATGGCACGGCACTCGTCTCTAGAACTTGTTGCTGGGAATCCATATCAGTCATTAGAACGCCAGTCGCATCCAGTGCTTGCGGATGATGGTTTATTTTATTTATTTACCCTGGTCTCGAGAGCAGTACTCGGGGGTGCTTGCAAGCTCTCCCATGGGCGGAAAAATGCATTACTGCGGACGGCAGTCGGCTCGAGACTTTGTGGATGGAGATTTGCGATCCTTGCCGTAGCAGGAGCCAATACTGCAGCTTGCATGCTATCCCGTGAATGGAGAGAGGAGCTGCTCGTAGATGCCGCAGCAGTGACTGTCGGAACTTGCAAGTACGCCAAAGTGCCAAGATTTCCGCTACTGTTCGGATTGGCAGCCGAAGCTTCTGACCAAGCAGGTTTTGCACTAGAGTCCATCTTTGCGCTATCGTGAGTTGGCTGATGAAAAATAGAAAGATAGTTTTGCTGTGAGTCTTTGAAAAATATATCCTCCCAAGGTTGTTTGTATATCCAAGTCTATTCAGAATATATCAAGATCTCAAACATCACAAATAGAGGTCCAAAAAGTTTATAGTTGTATCCAATTATGCATTTGCGGAAATCTCCTACTCACATGAAGGTTGTTTTATGCTCGACATTGAACAATATCAGGCGCGCATTTTAGTTTGATTGAGACAGTGCTTTACGAACTACGAAAACAAACAACTTTTAAGAAATATATCAATGAGATATTTCTGAATGATTCCACCGAGATATTTGAATACTTCCAAGCCATTGTCGGCTTAGGCGCATACGTAGGCGACAAACGAATTCAAAAATGCATATCGCGGCTCATCAAACATTCAAACGATTTTTCCCTCTCAAGTATATCTATTCTATCGAAAATGATGCTGCCAGTCAAAGAGTTGCAAGTATTGATGTGTAAGCGATCACAACTTATTCTAGTTGATGGATCGAGTCTCGAATTATGCAGTTAAAATCACAATACATCTGTACTTACCTCTGCTGTTGAAGAAGACAGCAGCTTCATAAGAAGAACCCACGACACATGCACTTTGAGATAAGAGGTTAACCATAAAATGTAAACACTAACAGTAGCAGAGGGAAAAGTAAACAATACCCCTAACGGAGTTTTTTTTAGTTTTGGAGGGGCGGGGCTGTAGACCTTCCCCTTGTTGTTATCACCATGGAAACGACCGGACGGACAGCCGTTCGGCGACATGTCATTTCGGCGAAATGTCAGTGACCCCATCTGAATCAGGGAAATTCTGCTAGTCTCGCCGGCGCGGCTTTGCCTTAGTCCAAAACTACGAAGATAATTCCCGCGATTTACGGCACCATCTCATCCGTGTTGCAAAATTTTTCATATGCCCAACAACGTGAAATTATTGATTCTCCTCAAGGATTTATGGAATACACCTCCTGGTGGTTGTGATCCTAAGTTCAGTTTGTTGTGAAAAATTTTGTAACATGGATGAAATGGTGCCGTTTATCGTGGGAATTATCTTCGTAGTTTCGGACTAAGGCAAAGCCGCGCCGGCGGGACGAGCAGAATTTCCGTAATTCCGATAAGTAGATAAATTGTACAGAAATTAATGCTCGTTTAAGAGACAAGAATAGACTCAATTACGCCCTCAATATTGTTAACCTCAAAACGCTATTTTCATTTTTCGGCGGAACCGGTCCTAATACTTTCTGTTCATAAATACCTATCATGCAAGGTTGGGTGAGATTTCTCGGAAAGTAGTAGTCTCTGGTACTTGGAGGTTTTTTCTCATATTCAAGCAGGCGAACAAGGCCTTCTAGGTCGTTCCGCCATCACCTTTGAGCTGCGTCACTCGCCATGATTCCTTTTGTGCTTGATCCCGAGAAATCCTGAGGCTGGAGAGTGATTTTCCTCGTTGGAATACTGTATAAAGTCTCGCAACTCTATTTTGAATCATCGCGAATCGCGACAGGTGCACGACGCACGCATGAGATGGTCGACACAATCAATCGAGATCAATGCGAGTCTGATGGCAGCATACGGAAGCCTCTAGCTTCTCGTACAGTGAGTAAGAAGCTTCACCTCCATCCCAAAATTTTCAAAATGTTGTCTACTCCGCTACGGTCGTCGTACGTAAACAAGATTTCTCATTCTTATGATTTGCACCCATTCACGTAGAAAAATCAATTCGCAAAAGATCGAGGGAGTACAGAGTGATAGTTTTTTGTCAAAATCATCATGTGTCGCTCAAGGCGAGACCGTTTGATTCTACCCATGCGTCTAATCTCCCCTTCTGGCTGCATCAAAAATTTCATAATCCACCTTTGTTATTCTTAATGACAATCCAAGCACGAATTCGAATGTTTTGGAGCAGTTGACGGATAGCTATAAATGAGCCCTTAGGTGCGTGTGACGCGGGTGTTTGAAAGCAATAATCTGCCGATCTCACGTAAAACCCATGCTATTTTGCGAAATTAGGTCTGTGATTGGGGGGGGGGGGCATTCCATCGCAATTACATCTTGGTTGTGGTTGGATGAAATTAGGCGCCCTTCAGCTCATCTTTTGGATTTCGAACACGGTTCAAAGTCGATATTGAACTGCGGCTCGATTCGGAGGGAATAAGATGATCATGCAAAAGATACAGTATGACTTCTGCATGAACCGTTAGCCCTTGGATCTCACCTCAGATCGATTGAAGCTTGAAAAATATCCAAACAGGAAACGGGTTGAGACGACAAAATTTTGTTCAGCTTCAAGTTCAGAAGAGCTCAGTTCAAAGATTACGAGACCGGCCACCGTTGTGATCAAAATAAAAGCTGTGGTGGCAAATAAGACATCCTTACGTCACACATTTTCAAGGATGTATGAATCTTCCACAAGGTTTACTCATACCGATTGCATATTTTGTATTTTCATGCAATTTTCCGGTCCATGATCTTTCAACCCCGCGGAACCAAAGGCTTCCATCTGAACGTTTCAGGAGATGATTGTACCTTCTTCAATCAGTACCGCTCTGAATTTTTCGATAGATGAACTCTCAAATACTCCAATTTCAAACAAGAATGAGTCGAGTTCTCCGCATTGTACAGGGATTTTGAACAAAAATTTTGAGGAACACGAAAAGTACTAAAATTCTATGGGTTTGGATGATTCTATTGACTGTTTTCAAAGGTCCTACGCTATGATGAAGAAATGAAAAGTTGATAATTTTTTCCCTTCCATCGAGACACTTGCAGTTTTGTCGCAAACAGAGGTGTGACAATTCTGCAAGAAAAAAATCTTGTAGAGCGGAAAAATGCTATATGTAACTGCGTTTTGATTATCCTCAACGTCCTGCGTGGAAGAATATGTGAGCTGTTGAAATACCCAAAATAATGGGTTTCCACCTAAATCGTATCTTTGTTGGTGACAAAACTACATTTGTCACAATGATAGAGAAACATTTCAGAATTTTCTGTTTTTGACCAGCGCGTAGGTCTCTGAAAAAAAATCGATAGAAAACATCCAAACCCATAGGAAGCTGGTATCTTGTCCTTGCTTCAAAATGCTCCGTTCACAATTCTTGAATTACGGATAGAACTCGGCTCATTCCTATTCAGGATTAGGGTATTTGAGCGTTCACCCACTGAAAACTTTCGAGCGGCACTGTGTAGTTCATGGTCTTAGAAGTGCACATGCACAACACGGGTCCATTTTATGTGGTTATATGTTCGTGATCCCACCTCCATCGTAGTTTATACCAAGTAAGTGACTGCGTGAGCCAATATTTCGTCGTTGGCTTGGCCTCGTATTTTTCTGATTTTTTAGGCATTTTTGTGAAATATCTATATAGTACGGGTAGTAAGCTCTTGAGTACCGTTTACATCGTGACTCCAACGATTACCGCGAGATTCTGGTGAGGTAGATACCCTCCAGCTCCATCAGCGATAAAATGTGTGATATAAGAGTGTACGCGTGTATGTAGGAATATGATTTCTCTTATGGGGATTTCCTGTTTTCTCTGTCCCAAGTCACGCCGTCTCGTGGAAACCATTCACGAGAGTGGATTCTAGATATTGATAACACTGTGCAACAAAATTGTGGGTCGAATATGGTGCATGGACCGAACAATGATTTTCTTGTGTACTTTTGACGCTAAAACAGAATCCGACATCAGTTTTGCGCCTCCGCGTCAGAATTCTCCTACTATTGAAAAAAAATCGAATTTCAAAGAGACAGCGTTCTTTACGTGTTTTGCTAATCTTGTAAATTGAAAATCACTTAAGGCGAGGCCGTAGTCCGCGGCCATCTTGAAAAAGCTGGGGAGATTGACCGAATCCGTTCTGTGAATATCTCGAGTTTTACTTAACCAAATCCCTTCATATTTTGTATGCGTCAACAAAATGCATGTCAGAATTGCGCTATGGAGCGAAATCCCAGAAAAGTAGAGAAAGAAACTACCATGATAAGCGCTGGACAGGTGTCGTCTGCTCCTGTGGTAAGGCATGCTGTTATACTTCATTCGATAATTTTGTAATCAGCTCGTTTTTGCTCACTTTCACTCCATAGCGCAATTCTCTAAAGTTCGTAGATGATAGTAAGATCCTTATTTGTTGATAATTCTCTATAGAACTTGAGATAAATCCAGAACGGCGATGAGTTATACACGATGACAGCCATAATTTTACGTTTCTTCAAAGTGGTCAGACTGATCAGCGGGCGCGAGGCGGGATGACAGCAGCAAAACCGTCTGCTTTGATCATGCACGTTCCCGTGTGTTGTCATCGCGGATGAAATATGTTGTGAGACTTGTCAGCCGCGACTTCCCGGTGGAAAGCGACGGCCCAGCTGATGACATTATATGTCATCATCGACCGGACCCGGGTCCTTTTTCTGCGATTCAGGCATGGTGGTGAATCTGATAGCCGTCCGCTGCGACATGCATCTTCTTGCATATTGGCAGAGAGCTCAGTGCAACATCATCTTTGCAAATTTGCATGCACGAGCCCTTGAACAAATACAGAATGTAAGTGTTTTGTTTGGATCTCTAAACCAGTTCTGATCATTTTGATGATTCTAGTCAAGGTCATGTCAAGGTTCAATACCCTAGAATACTTGGTGAATAAATAACGTATCCGGGTCACTTTGAGTGATAAAGTCAGTCTTGGAATATTGAATTGGAGTTCAAATCATGTCTGATAAGATCCCTGCATTTCAGAGGGATAATTTCATGTTCAGTTATCTGAATCCGTTGGGAATTACTTGAGTTCTAAGGGTTTTGTGAACCAAAATTAGAAAGTTAGTTTATGAATTTTGTTGTCCTCAAGATGTATTGAACAAATACTGAATGTAAATGTTCTGTTTGAGCCTCTAAACCAGTTCTAGTTATTCTAATGATTCTAGTCAAGGTTCCAGTTTCAATAACCTAGAATAGTTGGTAAAAATAACGAATCTGGGTCACTTTGAGACACAAAGTCAGTTTTGCAATATTGAATCGGACTTCAAATGATGTCTGCTAAGATCTCTGTTGTCCAAAGGGATGATTTCATGTTTAGTTATCTGAATCCGTTGGGAATTACTTGAGTTCTAAAGGTTTTGTGAAAAAAAGTTAGAGAGGTAGTATGCGACTTTCATGGTACTCAAGATGAACTGAACGAATACAGACAGTGAGTGTTTTGTTTGGGCCTCTCAACCAGTTCTGATCATTTTGATGATTCTAATCAAGGATCCAGTTTCAATATCCTAGAATACTTGGTGGAAATGGCGCATACAGGTCATTTTGAGAGACAAAGTCAGTCTTGGAATATTGAATTGGAGTTCATATCATGTCTGCTAAGATCCCTGTATTTCAGAGGGATGATTTCATGTTCAGTTATTTGAATCCGTTGAAATTTGGTTGAGTTCTAAAGGTTTTGTGAAAAGAGGTTAGAGAGTTGGTATGTGAATTTCATTGTACTCAAGATGAACTGAACAAATACAGACAGTGAGTGTTTTGTTTGGGCCTCTAAACCAGTTCTGATCATTGTAATGATTCTATTCAAGGTTCCAGTTTCAATATCTTAGAATACTTGGTCAAAATGACGCATACGGGTCATTTCCAGAGATAAAGTCAGTCTTGGAATATTGAATTGGAGTCCAATTCATGTCTGCGAAGATCCCTGTATTTCAGAGGGATGATTCCATATCCAAACTTGTGGATCAGTTGAGAATTGATAAATTTGTATTTTCTGAAGTATTCCTAAAATTGAAAAACTTGGGGTTTCTGATAATACTTATTTTTCAAAAGTTCATGCTCAGTGGCTTTCTGTCCATTCAAATCAAATTATCAAGTGAATTGAATTGCATCTAATTGCATCTGTGGTTTCCACTATAGGTACACATTATTTCCAAGGCCCCTAATGTATGTAAGAGGGGCACAATGTCAAGACCTCTGATATTAGTGTGCGAGAGGGGTACAATACATAAAGTGTGTATGTATATATATATATATATATATATATACCTTTGTAAACAGTGTTGTTGTGTGTGTGTGTTCACACATACATATACATCAACAATCAGTATGTTTACAAAGGTTAGATTGTGCGGGCTGGTGGTGACACGCCTGCTGATCATCACTGAGCTATGGTGGTCGCAGGGGTGCCACCGTAAGTTACTAGGGCTGATCCGATATAGCGGCAGACTACGGCCTCGCCTTAACAAGGGGGTAATGCTTGGTCAGGATGCGTATCATCGAAATATGTTTTCCTATTCATTTTGGCCTGCGCGACACAATTCCGGTGAATATCGGACCCTACAATGCAACCTTGAAACTATACAAGCTAACTACTCCACCTGGTGTATTTGTAAGAAAAGTCCAATTTTTCAACAAATTTTCAAAAAATCACAACCCGGGCTGAAATGAACCAATTTGAACGTTCGAAGTTGCATTTCCTTTGTTTTGTCATATACTTTGGAGAGAAAAAATCGCCAAATAGCCTTAGAGATATTGGATTGATGGCAGGATTTTTTCTTTAAAATCACCTGTTTTTACTATACTTTTCGTTGTGTTGGAATCACGAGGAGAGACGTTTTACCTCGCGTGGGATACCTAAACATGGTTTCTCCGCGCAAAATGACCACCAGGACACGATACCGTGGTCAGTTTTGGGCTACCAAATTAGCATTCTCGTCTAGGTCGCGGGAGGTCAAGAAAAGTCCTCAAACCCGGGTTTTTGTGGCTAGCAAAAATTCTGACTTGGTAGACCAAAACGGACTACGGGATCATGTTTAGACGGTCATTCTGCATCGGATAACTGTGTTCAGATACCCTGCACGAAGGAGAATTGTTTGCCCGTGATTCTAACACAGCGATACGATTGCAAAAACGATTGTTTTGAAAGAAAAATTTCTGACATCAATTCAGTACCTCTACGGCTATCGGACAATATTTTTCTTGAACTAATGCAACCTCAAACGTTCAAATTGGTTCATTCTAGCTTGTTTTATAATTTTTCGAGAATTTATCACAGAACTTTCTTTCCAAATACCAGATGAACGAATCAGCTCATTTGGCTTCAAGGTTGCATCGTAGCGTTCTAAGACCACCGGGATCGTGTTCAGTGGGTCAAAATGCGTGGAAAAACTTATCTCGATATGCATTTAGACGTATCTTTACTCCCTGGCTAGGCGGTCTTCAATTTACAAAATTAGCACAACATTCAAAAAACGCTGTTGTTTGGAAACTAATTTTTCGATACACTGTGCGTAAAAGTGCACTTTGCGCACAGTTTGTCGACTTTTACTCACAGTTTATCGGAAAGTATAGTTAGATACACGGCCGTAAAACCTATTATTCGCATTCTCGTGATGATTCCGACCCTCGCCTGCGGCTCGGGCCGGAAACCCATCACTCGGACGCGAATAAAACGTTTTACGCCCTTGTATCGAAATGTACTATTTTGCAACTGTATGCGCTAAGTTGTGAAAGAATGAGACTTCTCTTCATTATTTACAGTGCGAGAAGTAATGCGTGAATGACTTCTCGCAGTTTTACATTTACGCACTGGTGGAGTGTGCGTGAATGTAACTTCTCGCTCTAATGCATTTTCATTCACGCACAGTTCCAAAATATGATGTCACGTCATCCCTCTGAATTTGGCCTTTCTTGAAAACTTCGTTTCCAAGATAATCTTGCTCGGACAGTGGTGCATTTAATTACAACTTCGCGCACAGTTGCAAAAAATAGTATACGCAACACGTGCAAGAAGTTTCAGCACACGTTGCCAACTCGCGCGAGAAGTAAGATTCATGCACACGTTGAAACTCTTAGCTGTGCGAGGAGTTCCAGATTGTGCGTGAATATTAACTTCTCACACTCGTTTGGCAACTTGTGCGGAAATTGACCTCCTCGCACTTGTTGCGTAATATACTATTTTTCAATTTAAGTAAAATCCTAACGCGTAGGCGCGAAACTGAGGTCGGATTCGATTGCAGCGGTGAAAAATACACAAAGAAATCACTGTCCGGTCCATGCATTGCCCCATTTCCGACTCACAATTTTGTTGCACAGTGTAATCAAGAGTATGTAGAACCCCAGCAATATGCGATGAAGATGCTGTTCAAAGTTGCTTTCCTCCTAAATCACCGAGTTTCGAGAACAGCGATGTCGATGAGTTTGCTCCTCCGTCTCCACGTTCACGTCCGCCCACGCAACACGATTTTGAGCCTGGGCAATATCGAATCCGTGCTCAACTACCCCGAGGTGCCCCAGAATGCCACGTCTTGGCCAAAAACGCCGATTTCGATAGATTTGCGCCTTTTCTTCGCGTCAGCCACCCACGGGAGACAATGACTGTAATCCCAATCACGCCTCAAATGTGTGAGAGCCTATATAGCAGTACATTATACTGCACAGCAAAAATGGACCGGAATGGATGAGATAATGTCCACCAATGCCCAAATTATTGGAATGAAATGGAAAGTATACGGTTCTGGATCGAACTGGAGTCATCAAACCATCCTTGTGATGACAAAAACTGGATTCGGATGGATCCACACCGATTCTAGAAAATGGATCGTTTTGGATTCATTCAGAAAATTTTCCATTCCATTTCTATCCGTTTCGATCCAGTCATCCCAAAAAATGGATTGAGAATCGACATCGAACTGGACATTTTTCGTTCGTCCAGTTCGATCCCATATTTTCAGGAGGGAGGCACTAGAAGTCATCAAGTTAGTATGCCAACTCTTCAGCGATGACTTTTTTTCAACTGAATCGACGGAATACTGTTGGATTCGTCTGTAGAAAATGATTCTGAAATATCGAATTATCCGACACGTTTGCTCATCAATCGCACCAAAACGAAATGGCTCACCCATCTGTCACTGCGTAGTCGTCTTCTCCGCACCACCAATGACCTATTAGTTAATTACCTGGCCTAATAGGAATAACTACCAAAAAATGTCAGCTAGCTCCCGGTCTACTGTGTCAACAAGAAATCTTTAGAAGTCTCTTCGAATAATGATATCTTTATCAGCTACCGGAAGCTTTAAGGGAGAGAGTTCCATAAATGAGCGCATCGAAACTGGGAAGATCTTCTCCCATATTCAAGTCCCATGTTGGGGACTCTATTCGCTCTTCTAGATCACCACGTGCGGGGCGTTTGGATAGGTACCTGGTAAACATCGCATTTAGATAGCCAGGCTCACCTAAATGCAGGATCTTGTGCATCAAGAGGGCTGTGAAGTACAATCTCTGCGAATCAGTACTTAACCAACCCAACCGCTTCCTAAACGAGGTGATGTGCTCGTCTCTCCTGAGATCCAATATATGTCTCACACATGAATTGCTGAGTCTCTTTATCCGTTGCCACTGTTCGTCCGTGGCGTCGAGGTACACGACCACGCAATTATCTCGGTGCGGTTGAATCAATGACTCGACCAGGCGAATTCGGAGAGGTCTGCCAATACATGTCCTAAAGAACCGCAGACCATATCGGACTCTGTTGACTTTCTTAGTTACTTGGTCAATGTGCGATTTCCACGTCAATTCACTGTCAAGCGTAAGACCAAGACTCACGACCGTATCACTGAACGGGATAAACTTCTCCTCCTGTATCTCAACCCCTGTCAAGTCCATTCGCTTCAGATCTTTGATATTCTTCTCCGAACTGAAGCAGATTGCCTTGGTCTTGTCAGCGTTGAGACTCAGGCCGGAACTTCTGGCTCACTCAGCCACTAGTCGTTCTAACTCTCCCAGCTGAGCGATGCCTTGCCTGAACTCATTTTTCTCGATTTGGAGATAAATTTGGAGGTCATCCGCATGAAAAAGATGGTGAACTGACTTTCCGTCTAGCAAGCCTGCCGAGTCTTTCACATAAAAGCTGGAGAGGAGAGGCCCAAGGACGGGCCCCTGTGGAACATCCAAATTGGTTTCGAGCCAATCAGATTCACTTCATTTGGGAGTGAGTTGTTGGTCACGACCCTGTGAGTATGATTTCATCACGGTGTGCCTGAATTGATTTTAAATGAAATTTTCAGCTTCGGTCCTGGAAGTTTTGGGTTTCGTTTCTGCGTAATTTAGACATCAAATTCCTTGAAAAAGGAAAATCTTTCGCCGGGCCGATTCTGAGGAATGTCAATTGGAACATTTTTGGAACTTTTTTGGAACTTTTGCTTTTTAAATCTCTGAAAAATCAGTCTTGGCTGTGGATTCAGTGATCCAAACATGAATCGTCATACCTAGAGCATATTTTCTCATGAAAGCAAGTCTCTAGCCCCACTTGGACCCTCAAAAGAGTAGCCAAAAATGCTATTGCAGTCCTCGACGAGGCCCTCGATCATAAATCTCACGTGAAATCATTTAAATTCTCTCAAAATTTGCAATCAAAATACTGATGATATGTGTCTAATTCTGTATTTGTGCTACCTCGTCAAATACCATTTCTTGGCGTGAGGATGAGTGAGATTAGTATACAGTTGTGCGGGTGAATATTATGATCGAGAATATCAGTTTCTAGAGGAGGGATTTCGTCATGATTAGTGTTCAATGTAATGTATAGTCACTTTGCACAGATGATGTCGGTAAGTCGACACACTGTTGTGCGATCATTCACTATACTATATACATTTGGTATTATTGGCAAACCGTTCGCATACTCGAATACTTGCAAGTACCGGCCGTACAAATTCAAAACAAACATCACTTCAAGTCAAGCCTATCTTGCCTCTGTCAAACTAGTATAGTGCTTCGAAAGTTTGCAAGCAGTTGATGTCCGCATTTGAGCTCTATTTGTTCATAATCGCGAATCATATTTGTTATAATCATCCAGCTCATTCGATGTCACGGTTCACCGACTCTATCATCGTTTTTTGAAGAATAATGTCGCCAAAGGATCACGCATATAGTCATGATGAAAATAGGCTCAAAGTTTGTCTCTTGTGCTTTCGAAAGAAGAAAAACATGTATGCCATTCAGAAGCAACTAAAATTGCATCTTGAGTCTGTGTTTGATCGTTACGTGGATATCAAAACTCTACCAGGTGCTTTATGTGGTGGATGTAAAGTGAAAGTGTACCTTTGGAAATCTGGCAAAGGGAATCGAATCCAATTTCCTGACACTGCTGAGTTTCTAGATAGTTCTTCGCCTACGGAACGAGAAGAAAATGTTCAATGCTACTGCAAAATCTGTGATATAGCGAGGACAACTCCATTCAATTCATCATCGCATGCTAAGGCCAGATTATCAGGTAATTTCTGGACTCCTGTACTAATTCTAAAAATTGTACGAGGGCTATGCCATGGATATTTTTGTTTGTATGCTTGCGATTGATAAACCATGACCTCGTCGTAGTCTGCATCATCGTATCTTTGTTTCTGAATAAAGCAACAATAATGTCAGCCTTTCCTGGCAATTATGCTTACAAGTTTTATATCGCGGCATTCACTGTTTGTGATGGCATAGTAACAACGAGTAGAGTGGGGATCAGAAAGCTGTATTAGTGAGGAATGTGTGTATAGCGGTTTCCCACAGTGCTTTGCTCTAATAACGTGCCAGCTGCTCGACATTCTACAAGCTCTTCTTTCTGAATATTTCTACGCGAATGCGGGCCTATCCCGTAGAAATGTGAAGCGTTTCCCACACGAGTTCAGTGATCGTGAGATATGGTGGAGCGTTAAGTTCGGGGTTTTCGGATGGAATTCTAAAGTTAAGGTCTACACGTTCGGCACAAATTTTTTGAATCCCTACCAATATTTGATATGTTTTCTTTACAGATGATTCAAGTTCACAGACACTTGGAAATCGCTGCTTTGATTGTTTCTCTCCACTTTCTCGAGGAATATCCCATATCTGTACTATAGAGTCTCTCATCAAGAATGTATCATCTTACTTGGAGAGTATTTCACAAAGAGCAAAGGAACAAGTTGCATCCAATCTTATAAAACATAAAATGCAGTCTAAATCTCAACTGATCCTACCACAATGCCGTGGGAAACCGTTGAATTTCATCAAGGAATCGAAGGGAAAATCACACCCTGGTAAAATGAGCAATCGCTCGTTATCTGTGGATGATCTGGCAAATATGCAAACACGTTTGAATCTGACTACTCGCCAGACTCATGGAATGGCATCTTTCCTGAGGACCGCTACTCAGAATAGAAAATTGATCGAACCCGGTTTGAAGACTAAGCTCATAGAAAAATCGCACAAACTAGACGACTTCTTTGGCCATGGTCAGTTCGAATTCATTGATATCAATGGGAAAGCTATCTCGACTGTGTCCAGAGTGGTAGTTCACTGCACCGATACGAAAGAATTCGTAAACTTTGTAGAAGCTCATAGAGGTTCCAAAAATTGTCACATAAAAAAGGGATTAGATGGCGGAGGTGGATCCTTCAAGATTTGCCTCTCAATTCAGTCAAATTCATGCTCAACAGATGTGACCGAATCGAAACGGCTGAAATTTAGTGATGGTGTGGTAGCAAAGTCTTTCAAGGACTCCGCTGTCAAAAAGATACTGTTGTTGGCAATAGCACCCAATGTTCAAGAAAACTATCACAATGTTTCATTACTGTTAGATGCATTAGACCTTGACGAACTCGGAGGGACGGTTGCCACCGATTTGAAATTGGCCAGTATCATCAGTGGGATAATGCCACAAAGCTGTACTTATCCATGTATTTGGTGTTATGCGAAGAAAGGCGAGCTCCACAAATGTTGTGAACTAAGGACTGTCCAGGGGAATTTGAGTCACTACATGAAATGGGTTGCAGCTGGATCTGTCAAGAGTGATGCAAAAAATTATATGAATTGCGTCAACAAACCGCTGTTTCCAAGTCAGCCTAACAGAACATTCCTGGAACTCATACCACCACCTCAATTGCATATCATGCTGGGCGTTGTGAATACTATATTCACTCATATGCACCGTGAGTTTGAATACGAATCTACAGTGTGGATCAAAAAGTGCAATGTTGAGCGAGAGGTGACACATGGCAGCCCAGCATTCAAGGGAAATTCCTGTAAGATTCTTTTGGATAATGTTGACTTGTTGCGATCTCAATCAAACCTTGGATTGGTGAAATACGTTCGAGCATTCTCGGATTTCAAGAATGTTGTGAGTTCATGTTTTGGACAGAATCTCAATCCGATCTACAAAGAATACATTGCGAAGTTTCGCCAAAGTTACATGGATTTGAAGCTTAGCGTCACCCCAAAAATTCATGCAGTTTTCTTCCACATTGAGCAATTCTGTGACATGAAGGAGAGGGGACTAGGATTCTACAGTGAGCAAGCAGTTGAATCAGTACACCATGATTTCAATATTTTCTGGGAGAATCATAAAGTTGCGAAGTCAAACGAAAACTACGAAAAGAAACTTCTTCGAGCGGTGTGCGCTTACAATAGCATTCATGTATGAGATTCGATGACCCGCATACTTAAGACTTACCGATATAATTTCTCTGAAAGATTTGACGATCACGTTGAGAACGAATGTATGATTTGAATAAACAAGCCATTCTTGAATTCTTAAGAGTTATTTTTCGATTTCAATGGGTCCCCCGGGCCACCATGTATATCCTCAAAATAACGATGTTTATCAATTTACCATATTCCTAATATAATCTTTGATGAAACCCATCTCACGATACAAATCATGGTGGTTCTTTACGTGGAATTCACTGGGATGAGGATTTTAGTCACTGCTTGGAGATTTCCAGGAAAACTAAAAAGCTTATTCTGATGAGAAAATATGATCCAGGAATGACTATTGATGTTTGGATCACTAAATCCACAGCCAAGACTGATTTTTCAGAGATTTAAAAAGCAAAAGTTCCAAAAAAGTTCCAAAAATATTCCAATTGACATTCCTCAGAATCGGCCCGGCGAAAGATTTTCCTTTTTCAAGGAATGTAATGTCTAAATTACGTAGAAACGAAACCCAAAACTTCCAGGACCGAAGCTGAAAATTTCATTTAAAATCAGTTCAGGCACACCGTGCATCCACAGGAGTGGATGAAATCATACTTTCGGGATATCGATCTTGAGAAGCTAAGATGTCGTAGCTACCTCAACAGCTTGGGTGGTGAGATTGTGTCAAAGGCCTTACTAAAATCAAATAGTAGGAGCAGACTGATCTTCTTCCTGTCAATGCCTACTCTGATGTTTTCGGTCCATTCCGATGGAGCTATCTGGGTGCCATGGTGTTGCCTGAAACCAGTCTGGAAGCGATGGAGTAGCTTCTCGACTTTTAAATACTACGTGATTTGGTCATGAGCGATTTTTTTCAGAACCTTGGAGAGGAAGCACAGCAGTGCCATAGGACGGAAGTCCGAGACCGTTGATGGAGCGACAGTCTTATCCAATGCGATCAGCTGCGCTTGCTTCCAAGCTTCAGGGAATATGCCATGAGCGAGAGAGGAGTAGAAAATATGTACAATAAGATCACCGATACCCCGGAGAGCTTTCGCAATCGCGTTCTGGGGTATCCCAACCGCTGCATAGGCCTGTGAGGAGAAATGTTTGATAGCAAGGACTACATTGATGAAGTTTGTGGGCTTAAATTTAAACCCCCCCTCCGATGCCAAGTCAATATCGTCCATTGCTCCATTAATATTTTCGTGGGGCGAAACGGGAACTCCCACGAAGTGTGCGTTCAACTCATCCGGTGTAAGGCCATGCAGTTTCTCCTCCTTGCTCTCATGCAGGAGGCTGAGATTACGCATCGCTTTCTGAATAATCTTCTCCTGATCAAGAGCATCTGACAACTGAGTTTGAATGAAGGAGTTATGCTTTTGTTCAATGCGCAAGTCAACCTCTTCTCTAAGCCGAGAGTTCTCATTCTGAAGCTCAGGACACTCGCGTTGGTTACGTTGAGTTCGTTCCTAGCGCCTGCGCATTGCGTTCCGCTTATTCATGAGTACCCTCAGCTCAAAACCAATCTGAGGAGCATCATTCTTACGTGAATTGATAGTTCTTTCAGGTGTTAATTCATCACGGTGTGTGAATTATTATTCAAGCAGTGAATTGCATCTCCCAAACTAGTTTCGGAATTTTCAAGAGCTGTCCAGTCACAGCGAAGCAACCGGTCATTCAATATTTCCGGAGTGATGTTGCAAAAATCCCTCTAAGTGAAGGAATTTTTTGGGGGAGTGGTAGTGAAGACGTTGATGGTGACGTCAATGACCGAGTGCTAGCCGAAACTGGGCAGGAGTCTGTTTTGGGAGTCAGTAATGATGTCATCGTCATCTACATAAATGTGATCAATCAATGTATGAGATGTATTGGGGGTGTGTTGGTAAGTCGGACCATGCTGCACTATCTGCATGGCAAGTTCTCCTGTCAGTGCAGTCAGTGTTTTGGTGTCAGGGTGAGTGGTGTCTAACAAATCCGCGTTCAGATCTCCCATTATAGTTTCATGACTGTAGTCTCCACAGAGCCGGCGTGAGGAGCCAAACAGCCCATCGTCATTCTGCATGAAAATTTTTGGGGGTCTGTAGATTACCAGGACTGATATTGCGGGTGAGTTGCCTTGCTGTACGCTGCAGGGAAGGATTTCAGGAACGCCAGGTTTCCCTGGCCCGGAAATATCCGACGAAATCAACTTTTCAACTTTGAAGTCTTTGCGCACATGGGGCAAAACTCGTCAACTGTCCTGAGTTGTCCTTTGGAGGGTGAAACATATAGTTTTGAGCCATCTGTGAATGCCGTAGGACCCACGTATGAAAAAGTCAATGACGTCACTTTCGACGTATTCTTGTCTCAGCTTTCCGATGGTGAGGTTTGTTTTTCGGTTTCGTGCCACGATAACCTCAAAAATTAGCAATGGAGGTGTGAAATGGCAATAACTCAAAATTTCCTTTTTTTGTAGGATTTTTGATATTCCCAATCGAAAGATCGGGGAATTTTACATCGAAATGACTCTCGAAAGAATAGGAGTTTTTCGATTTCCACTAGGAGTAAAGCAACAATAAAAGTGCGAGTGCTCATCCACGTGCTGTTCACCCTTCGCAAGCGTTCTGGGCCGTCCAATTTGACGCAAGGAAATGATCAATCAAGACATTTTTCACTCATTTAATCTCATCTTTCCGACGGTGAGCTCCGTTTTCCCCCATTTGGTTCAACATAACCTCAAAGAACGGAAATTATACATAAAAAATGTTTGAACTCAAACTAACCTATTTTTTCGTCGTGCAGATAGCCTGATTTGGAAGATTGGACGATTCTCAATGGATTTGATGATCTTTGGTGTGATTCACAATCTCTACTGATGAAATAGAGTCCAAATGACTTGATTCCCACTTCTACAAGGATCAAAGCAGTGAATAAGTGAGTCCTCGGCTTAAGCGTGACATTACGAGTGCTCTTCTTCTCCATGATCTTATTTTCCCATGAGAATAGTCAGCAAATCAACCGTAGATTACCATTCCATCATGAACATGAATCAATTCCCCAAATCATGTCATCAAGAATACAAGAAAGTGCGTTGTATTGAGTTAACACTCTTTCGAAGCATGATTCCCGTTTTTTGAGATTATGTTGAATCAAAATGTATAAACTGAGCTCTCCGTCCGAGAGATAAGATGAAAATTCGTAAGAAATGCCTCGACTGATTATTTCCCCGCGTCAAATTGAACGGCCAAGAACGCCCGCGAACGGTGCACAACTCGTACTTTCGTCGTTGCTTCACTCCGAATGAATTTCGAGAAACCCCTATTCCTCTTGAGAGCCATTGCGACGTGAAATTCCTTGATCCTCTGATTGGAAATGTCGAAAAACTCGAAGAAGGGGTAATTTTGAGTTGTCGCCATTTCAAAACTTGATTGCTGAATTTTGGGGTTATGAAGCCACAAAACCGGAAAAACAACCCCGCCATTGAAAACCTAAGGCAAAAATACGTCGGAAATAGTGTCATTGATTTTTTCTACGTGAGGTCTACGGCCTTCACAGATAGCCCAAACTACATGTTTCACCCTCCAAGAAGCAACCCAGGAGAGTTGACGTATCTCGCCCCACATGAAGGCAACCGCACCACCCTCTCTATTGCAGTCTTGTCGCAACAATGGAAAATCTGGAATCTAAACGAGACTAGCATCCACATACTCATCTAGCTTCGACTCAGCCACCCCAAATAGATGCTAGGAGGGATCTTCAGCAACGAGCAAGCGTAGATGATCAATCTCATCTGTCAGGGTGTTAAGGTTGATAAATCCCACTTTTAAGGAACCTCCACTTCCTCGTCGCTCCTCGGCAGCCGTATTAAGTCAAGGAGCCTCCACTGATTCTGCTGTCGGGACTTCACTCTACTCCGAAACGACTGTGCAGCTCTAGATGTTGTTAGAGGACGCACAAGTATGTTCTGGAACACTCCGCCATACCATTTGAATGACCTGTAGATCAGCGAGGGATTCAAATGTATGCGCTCGCTCGCAATTTTTCCGCCCAACCCAAAATTGTCCACCGCTGTGCCAGACATATGTTAGACCCGAACAGCGTGCAACTGACCTCAAACGTGGATATTCTTCATACTTCTCACGGGGGAGCATTTTATTAATGAAGATTCTACGATTTGGCACATGAACTCTCGTATCTGGGTCAAATAGATCAAGCTGGGTGTTATTAGCCGTGAAATAATCATTGGCGATTGCCGTTCAGCCCGAATCACTCCCCCGACTAGTCGGCTACTGGAGGGCTGGACTACGCACGATGGTGAAGTGTGCAATACGGCAGCTGAAGCTCGTGAAGACGCAACTGAATTGCGCTTATTCGTTGGACACCCCTCTCCAGACGCACGCCTTGGTCGCAGGATATAGACGTCAAAAATGTCTGCCCTTTTCACCGAGGGGAGACTGGACTTGAGCACTGCAAAAGAAATATCTGATATCTGTGCCGATGAGGCCATAGACTCTTGTTTTGAATCACCATTCATATTCAGTCCACAGCGCTCAAGACCGTCACTGCCACGTCCCTATCCTTGCTTCCCAGCATGTGAGGGAAGGGGGGACTCGTCCATCCTAGGTGGAATAATAGGAATCGAAGATTGATGTGTCCATTCGACATTGCTATTCCCATTTATTCTACATTCTCTATCTTGCAGACTACACTGGTGACCTTTTGTTAGCTCAGTCAGAGTTGGAAACTAGCCTTCTATGGTAGAATTTTGCTCCAGGAGGAGTTGGCAATCCGAGCGAAGCTCCTCTAGCTGGGTGCTCCGCTTCTCTATGAGGCTCTCGAAAGAAAATACACGTGCTAGCAGACAATCATCTTCCTTTTCCACCGCTGGTGTGAGAGATGGAGAGGATTTGGCAACGTTTTGTCGACTCACGAGAGATTTTATTCCATTGAGCTGATTCCCCGAGCAAGTCATATTGTCGATAACAAAGGTCCAGAGTAGTCTGCGCTATAAGTGCCCATTTTGGTTCAGGAGAATCCATTGGCGTCGATGCTGATGGTGCTGCAGGTTGTCCCGAGATGTTGAAGCTATTGCTCTCCACCGACCCGACAGCGTGGTCCACAGGTGGTGTGATGAGCAGCGACTGAGTGGTTCCGGAGGACGATGCAGGAATTTATCGTACACGTATATTTCAAATGGCGGGACTCTTGCTCACCAAATCGCTCCAAGTCGATTCCATGCGGGAAAGATTTACATGCATACTCGGACACCCAAAACGAGTATCTGGCGTGATTCACAGTCAAATCCGTTTGGGCCAGATTTTGCCTTATCTACAACAGCTCCCTTCCTCAGCTTTTCAGAATAATTGGTTCCTGTGTATTGAAATCTCGCCCATCCGCGGAAAATTGAGGTTTCCTGTCATCGAAAATAAAGAAATGCCGTGAAAATAGCTCAAAACCCAAGAATGCAGAGTGGAAAAATTTAGTTCGTGGAGAACACCACTCTCTACATGGAAAATCGTACTTCTGAATCTTCCGAATAAATAGCTTTTTGAGAAAAAAATTGAAAGATGATTGTCACGGAATCATCCATATATAGAGGTTATATGAGAACCAGAATTCCAAAGATTTTTGATAGGTTTTCTGCTCACCTTTCAGACGCGCTGAACCGCGTCACTCTATTTACCGTAATTCCTGAGCTATAACGATTCAAATGTGAAAAAGTTTCAAAAATTCTGCAGAAAAAAGTTTAAAACATAATTTTGATTTGTGTACCAAGGTCTGAAAAAGAATTCATAATTTCTTCCATGATGATAGAAGTTTATTTCTCAACATATGAAATCGGAAAGGTTCACTCAAAAAGAAATCTGAGACCCAACTGTCGACCATACATCGTTCTCTCGTGGAATCACTCACATGAGACTGGATCTTCAATCGTTACCTCTGATACTTGTTAATGGAGTCGGGATACCTCTGCACACCACGGTGGAGAGCTTGGGAGTGATATTCTCCCAAGATCTCTCATGGAACTCTCATGTCTTGAGCATTTGTTCAGAAGTTAATGGAGTTCTACATTCATCCAACATTGAGGACACACTTTCTCTCTTCAGAAGTTGAAAGTCTGCTCGTAAAAGCTCTTGTCATGACTCACTTTGAATATGCCTGTTTGGTCTTCAATGATTAATCCGGTTATCTTGAAACTCAAGTACCGGGGTTATGTAATACATGTGTTAGATGTATATACCATCTACGTTGTGACGCTGCACTCGAACCCCATTACCATCAGCTGAAATGGTTGCCATCAATAATCCGCCGCGAGTATTACCTCCGTGTTTAATTGTATAAGATCTTTACTGGATCCAAAGCAGAATACCTCAGTGATCTCTTCAAGACGCTAGATGAGAATCTCAGGCGTTCGGAGAGGACACAGTCATTGCGAATCCCTGTCTCCACTGTCCGCACAACAGCGTACATGGGTGCAATTTCAGTGCAAGCAATGGAAGAATGGGGAACCATACCAAATAAGATACGTCTACTTGAGCCTATCAAAACATTCGAGTCAGCTCTCTTTGAATACTATCATGAAAAAAGATCTCATCAACCAGAATTGAATGTCTGATGTGTATTGTTGCATTGGTGTGAAGATTTGTGAAGATTTGGTTGGAATTTGTCTATGATTCCCTCTCAGAATGGTACGCCTGTCTATATGAATTTGTGTTTGCTCCTTCTATCTTTGAGTCTATACTATGTACATTTGGATAACGAAATTGGTTACTGATGGGTTCCACGCCAAAGCGACCTGCGGAAAGGGGTCTTCTCTCGCATTTCTTTTTGACCTCATTTTTCCGATTGTATGGTTCAGAATAGGACCCTTGGACCATCTATCGGGGTCAAAGGAAATCTCATCCCTCCGTTGCACGCATATCTGTGAAAAAAGTGAAAGTTTATCATGTATTTGATGGGAGGAACGGCCGAATTGCGAGGCATTCCTTATCAAAGTGAGATTCCTTGACAGAGCTTCCGTCACTCTGATTGTCTAGGGAACATACATCCCCTATAGAGCCACAGAGCCATCGGGAAGATATCAAGAAGCCAACTTCAATATCATCATTATTCTCAAATGCAGAGCTGATGGTAGTTTCCATCCTTGTCTCTACACCGTACTGAATTATTTGAACTGTGAAAAAGATGCGTGATATTAAGTGTGTGTTTCGCCCTGGTCTCTCTCTTGGGCTCGTCAGTGAGACGAAGAGAGACCTGTCTCAGACACTATTGTAAATCGGGTGGATTGACATCAGGTTAAAGAAGAGTTAACATTGAAATTTTTGTAAAACAACCATAAATTGAGGTTGCCATATAGTGATAAAGACAAGAAGCAGATGTTAAGCTTCGTGTGGTGAACGACTTTATACGGCCTCATGTCGTTTGGTGGAATAATGAAAACTATAATGATATTGAAGTTAGCTTCTTGATATCTTCCCGATGGCTCTGTGGCTCTCTAGGGGATGTATGTTCCCCAGACAATCAGAGTGACGGAAGCTCTGTCAAGGAATCTCGCTTCGATAAGGAATGCCTCGCAATCCGGCCGTTCCTCCCATCATATATTGAATCATAGCGAGGGTATAATTTCCATTTATCATGTATTGATCGATGCTTCTTTATTCAATAAAATGATGATATCTTGAGTTCTTCGGAAGGTAAAATCTTGCGGTTTGCGGCATCTGAAAGAGCAATAGAAAACCTTTCGAAATTTTGTTGCGAAGTCCTTTTTAACGCTTCAGAGGCCTCCTGGAGCCGAAAAGGTGTTTTCTACTGGATGGTTAATTTCTCAAAAAGACATTTCTTCATCTCGCTGAAAATCACGTATGAAACATAAAATTTTGTGTTTTTCCAGGTAGGAATGGTCTCGGAGGTGATCCGAGCGTGAGGTGATCCAAGCGACTCATTTCAACACAAAGCTGATGAAATTTCCTATCAAATGACTACCTGCAGAAATTGAATTCATGCACTTGAGCAGGATCTACAGCACAATAAACTACATCGAATCAAAAGCACATGAACATTCAACCCATAAGCGCCTGCTGAGAGGACACATTCACGAGATCTCAACGGGACTCTTCCTTCAGTACAAAATACCCGTCGAGAAGAAATAGGGATACATGAATTCAACGAAAAATTGTCTGAACTATTAGAATATGCAATCAACGATTCCATTCGAGACGATCCTCGAGATTCACATCCAATTTTCCCCAGAGAATTACGATTTTTCATATCCAGAATCGTTAGATAAGCCTTTGAGAGGTCGAAAAACGTGTGATTGGGTCCTTCACCACAATATTCATGGGTCAAGTGAATTTCAGAAGATCAACCTGGGCGCAAAAAATTGACCGAAACAAAAAGTGATGTGGAACGCTCCCTCATCGTCATTAAAACCTTCTCACCCCTTTCGATCTCAATCGTGAATATCAAATAGCCTCTAGGAGGATGTCACCATAGATAGGATGAAATATGGAAGAATATAACAGATAAGTTGGAAGCCTGTCTCATTATCATTCTAGAAGGGCTCCAACAGAAGAAAGGCTCGATAACGAGCTTTTTGTATGGATACTCACCAGATCAAGAACACCTCAATTTCAATGATATTCCAGACATCACTGCTGCTCCCTAATAAGAAGATTCCGAGGTGCTGATCTCTGAGATGCACCAAAAATCGTGCTCAGGTGGCATTTTCATATCCAAAATCTATAAATAAAGCTTTGGAAAGTCAAAATACGTGTGATTGGGTCCTGTAATACGGAATTGATAGGTCATGCAAAGTTGGAAAGACCAATCTGGGCCCGAAACATCGACCGAAACATAGAACTATATTCTTTCATATTTCATTTACTCTATTATATTTTTCTAGAAGCTATTCCATGCTCAGGATTGAGATCAAAAGGGGTGAGAAGGTTTCAATGACGATGAGAGAGCGTTCCACCAACACTTTTTGTTTCGGTCAATGTCTTACGCCCATGTTCGTCTTTTGGAATCCACTTGACCCATGAATTCTGTGGCTTAGGTTCCTCTATATTTCTTTACTCTACCATATTTTTCTAGAGGCTATTCGATGCTCAGGATTCAGATCGAAAGGGGTGAGAGGGTTTCAATGACGGAGAAAGAGCGTTTCACCAACACTGCTTGTTTCGGTCAATGTCTTGGGCCCATGCCCTGCTGCGAGAGATCGATTGGCAGAGATTGAGAACCAATCAAATCTAATCGTGAAAGATACATTCTTATCGGTTCTATCATTCAACCGGCGAAAGCAGTAGAGGATTTCAATGCAGATCGAACGAACATGAATCTAATCTGACTGAATCCTGAATTGTGGATTTGAAATCACAACTGCCAATCGAATTCTATACTGTTGATGAGGATCGACGTAAGCGAATATAATCCAATACTAGTATTTAGCATAGGATAAGATCCGAATGGATAGATGGAGAGTCTTTGCAGGTTCAATATATTTTAATAAACCAATACGGTATTGGAATCAACCTTATTGGATTATGAATCCTGTCTCCCACTGCTCTATCGGAATCGATGCTTCGGAAACTGATTTAATATGTGGAACAAGACTAATTGTCAATCCTCATCAATCCCAGATAACAGGATTGGAATTGAACCGATTGAACACTATTGATTCAACATTCCTCAATCAAACCCGAGACTTCTCTGCAGTGATGACGCACGATAGCTTTACTCATTCCTTCCTATCTACATCATGAATGAAGAGATTCGAGTAATTATGCCTGGATCGATTCCAATCATCCTCCAATCACTCATTGCGTCATTGATCAATCGAGATCAATACTATGGGATTCAGTCGAGATCATGGGTGCATGGTTATTCAATCCTTCTCAATACTCACAATCAGTATTGGACTCTCCTACATTCCATGTATTTGAATCGAATTCAATATTGCTGAGCAGAATTGAAGAGACCTAAGGATGAGTTTCGCTATCGGTCTAGATGCTGCCAAATCGCATTGAAACGACTGCGCCAATCGATTCCAATGATGACCCAATCACTCGTTTCGTGATTGACAGTCGGGATTAATACTACAGAATTAGATTGGAATCGTGGGTGCATGGTTATTCTATCCTCCTCAATATTCACAATTAGTATTGAACTCTTCCAGAGCTCATGTATTGTGACGAATTAAATACTCCTGAGCAGGATTGCGAAGACTTGAGGATGAGTATCGCTATCGGTCTGAACGCTGCAGGTAGCATTGAATGACTGCGCCAATCGATTCCAATGATGACCCAATCACTCATTGCGTGATTGACAATCGGGATGAATGCTACCGGATCCGATTGGGATCGTGGGTGCATGGCTATTCTATCCTCCTCGATGCGCACAATTAGTATTTAACTTTTCTAGATTCATTCAATTTGAATCGAATTCGATACTGTTCAGCAGGATTGGTGAGACCTGAGGATGAGTTTCGGTATGAGTCTGCATGCTGCCAGGCAGCGATGAAACGGCTCCGGCGAGCGATTACAATGATGACCCAATCACTCATTGCATGATTAACCCATTGAGATGAATACTACAAAATCGAATTGGAATCCTGGTTGCATGGTTAATCTATCCTTCTCGAAACTCACAATATGTATTGAACCCCTCTAGTTCCGAAGTATTTGAATCGGATTTGATACTGCTGAGCAGGATTGATAGGACCTGAGGATAAGTTTTGCTATCGAGCTGAATGCTGCGAGGAAGCATTGAATCGACTGCGCCAATCGATTCCAATGATGACCAAATCACTCCTCACGTGATTGTCCAATCAGGATGAATACCACGGAACCAAATTGGAATCAAGAGTGAATGGTTATCCTATCCTCCTCAATACTCACAATCAGTATGGAACCCTTCTAGATTTCATGTATTTGAATCGGAATCAATACTGCTGAGCAGGATTGGTAAGACCTGAGGATGAGTTTCGCTATTGGTCTGAATCCTGCCAGGCAGGATCGAATTGACTGCCTCAATCGATTCCAAAGATGTCCCAATCCCTCATTGCATGATTGACGATCGGGATTGATACTACGGAATCACATTGGAAGCGTGGGTGCATAGTTTTTCTATCCTTCTCAATACTCTCAATCAGTATGGAACTCTCCTAGATTTTATGGATTCGAATCGAATTCAAAACTACTGAGCAGGATTGATGAGACCTGAGGATGAGTTTCGGTATGAGTTTGCATACTGCCAGGCAGCGATGAGGCGGCTCCGCCAAGCGATTCCAATGATGCCCCAATCACTTTGTGCGTGATTAACCCATTGAGATGAATTCTACAGAATTGGATTGGAATCCTGGGTGCATGGTTATTCTATCCTTCTCAATACTCACAATCAGTATTTGACTCGCCTGGAATTCATGTATTTGAATCGAATTCAGTTCTTTCAAGCAGGATTGGTAAGACCTAAGAATAAGTTTCGCTATCGATCCCAATACTGCCAGGCAGCATTGAAACGGCTGCGCTAATCGATTCCAATGATGTCCCCATCACTCGTTGCGTGATGAACCAATCGAGATGAACCCTCCAAAATCGAACTGGAATCCTGATTGCATGCTTATTCTATCCTTCTCGGAACTCACAATCAGTATTAAACTCCTCTAGTTTTGATGTATTTGAATGGAATCCAATACTGCTCAGCAAGATTGGTGAAACTCGAGGATGAGTTCTGCTATCGGTCTGAATGTTGCCAGGTAGCATCGAATCGACTGCGCCAATCGATTTCATTGTTGATACAATGGATCCAATACTGCTGAGCAGGATCAGTAAAACCTGAGGATGAGTTCCACTATCGGTCTGAATCCTGCTAGGCAGGATTGAATCGACTGCCCAATCGATTCCAATGATGTCCCAATCCCTCATTGCATGATTGACAATCGGGATTGTTACTACGGAATCACATTGAAATCGTGGGTGCATGGATATTCTATCCTTCTAACTGTCCCCAATTAGTATTGATTTCTCCTAGTTGTCATGTACTTGAATCGAATTCAGTACTGCAGAGCAGGATCGCAATGACCTGAGGATGAGATTCGCTATCAGTCAGAATAATGCCAAGCAGCATGAATCGTTTTCGCTTATCGATTCCAATGATGACCCAATCGCTCATTGCGTGATTGACCAATCAATATGAATACTACAGGAGCGAATTGGTATCCTGGTTGCATGCTTATTCAATCCTTCTCGAAACTCACAATCAGTATATAATTCCTCTAGTTTCAATGTATTTGATTCGAATCCGATACTGCTGAGCAGGATCGGTGAGACCTGAGGATGACTTCCAATATCTGAATGCTGCCAGGCGGCATTGAATCGACTGCGCCGATCGATTCCAATGATGACCCATCCACTCGTTCAATGATGAACTATTTGGGATGAATACCACAGAATCGAATTGAGATCGTAGATGCATGATTATCCTATCCTTCTCAATACTCACAATCAGTATTGAACTCTTCTAGATTCCATGTATCTGGATCGGAATCAATACTGCTGAGCAGGATTGGTAAGACCTGAGGATGAGTTTCGCTATTGGTCTGAATCCTGCCAGGCAGAATCGAATCAACTGCCTCAATCGATTCCAAAGATGTCCCAATCCCTCATTGCATGATTGAAAATCGGGATTGATACTAAGGAATCACATTGGAAGCGTGGATGCATGGTTTTTCTATCCTTCTCAATACTCTTAATCAGTATGGAACTCTCTTAGATTTTATGGATTCGAATCGAATTCAAAACTGCTGAGCAGGATTGGTGAGACCTAAGGATGAGTTTCGCTATCGGTCTGAGTGCTGCTGGGTAGCATTGAATCGACTGCGCCAGTCGATTCCCATGATGACCCAATCACTCATTGCGTGATTGACCAATCGAAATGAATACTGCAGGATGATATTGGAATGATGGGTGCATGGTTACTCTATCTTTCTTAAGCCTCATAATCAGTTCAGAACTCCTCTAGTTTTCATGTATTCGAATCGAATTCGATTCTGCTGAGCAGGATTGGAACGGTCTGGAAATGAGTCCCGCTATTGATCTGAATCATGCAAGCCGGCATTAAATTGACAGCGTCAACCGATTCCAATAATGACCCAATCACTTATTGCGTGATTGACCTAGCAAGATGGATACTACTGAAATGAATTGGACTCATGGGTGCATCGCTATTCTATCCTCCTCAATACTCACAATCAGCATTTGACTCTCCCACATTTCATGTATTAGAATCGAATCCAGTACTTTCGGGCAAGATTAGTAAGACCTAAGGACGACTTCTGCTATTGGTCTCAATACTGCCAGGCAGCATTGAAACGGCTGCGCGAATCGATTCCAATGATGTCCCAATCACTCATTGCGTGATTGACCAATCAAGATGAATTTTGATGAATCGAATTGGACACGTGAATGCATGGTTGTTCTATCCATCTGAATACTCACGAACAGTATTGAAATCGTATTGAAAATTGAACTAGTTTTCATGTATTTGGATCGGATTCCATACAGCTAAACGGGATAAGGACGCGCTGAAGATACGGTTCGTTATCGGTCTGAACCATGCCTGGCAGCATTGAATCGACTCCCTCAGTCGGTTCCAATGATGAGCCAATCACTCATTGTGTGATTGACTATTCGAGATTGATACGACTGAATTGAATTGGAGTTGTGAACGCATGCTTATTCTATCCTCCTCAATACACACGACCATTATTGAACTCCTCTAGTTCTCATGTATTTGAATCAAATCCAATACTGCCAAGGAGGATTGGTGAGGCCTCGGGATGAGAAGCGCGATTCGTCTGGATCCTGCCGGGCAGCAAGGGATCGACTGCTCCAATGATTTCAATGATGACCCAATCACTCATTGCGTGATTGACCGAGCAAGATAAATCTTACTTAATCGAATTGGACTCGTGGGTGCATGGTTATTCTATCCATCTCAATACTCACGATCAGTATTGAACACCTCTAGTTTTCATGTATTTGGATTGAATTCAATACTGCTGAACAGCATGAGATCGGGCTGAAGATACGGTTCGTTAACGGTCTGAACCATGCCTGGCAGCATTGAATCGACTCCCTCAATCGATTCCAATGATGACCCAATCACTCATGGCTCGATTGACCAATCGAGATAAATACTACAGAATCGGATTGAAATCCTGGTTGTATGGTTATTCTATCTCTCTCAATACTCACAATCATATTGGAATCTCCTAGATTTCATGTATTCGGATGGAATTCGATACTGCTGAGCAAGATTGGTAAGATCTAGAGATGAGTTTTGCTATCGGTCTGAATGCTGCCAGGTAGCATTGAATCGACTCGGCCAATCTATTCCAATGATGACCCAATCATTCCTTATGTCATTGACCACTCGGGCTGAATACTACAAAATCAAATTGAAATCGTGGGTGCATGGTTATTCTATCCTTCTCAATACTCAGAATCAGTATTGAACTCTCCTAGATTTCATGTATTTGAATCGAAATCGATGCTGCTGTGCAGGATTGGTAAGACCTAAGAATGAGTTTCGCCATCGGTCTGAATGCTGCCAGGTAGCATTTATCATGCAATGAGTGATTGATGAACCATTCGAGATAAATACTACAGAACCGGATTGAAATCCTGGTTGTTTGGTTATTTTATCTTCCTCAATACTCACAATCATATCGAAATCTCCTAGACTCCATGTATTTGAATGGAATTCAATATTTCTGAGCAGGGTTGGTAAAACTTGAGGATGAGTTCTGCTATCGGTCTGAATGCTGCCAGGTAGCATTGAATCGACTGCGCTGATCGATTTCAATGTTGATGCAATGGATTCAATACTGCTGAGCAAGATTGGTAAGACCTGAGGATGAGTTTTGCTATCGGTCTGAACCATGCCGAGCAGCATTGAATCGACCGTCTCAGTCGATTCCAATGGTGACTCAATCACTCATTACGTCATTGACAGATCGGGATGAATATTACAGAATTGAATACAGATGGTGGGTGCATGGTTATCCTATTATTTTCAATACTCACAATCAGTATTGGACTCTCCTAGATTCCATGTATCTTGATCAAAATCAATACTGCTGAGCAGGATTGGTAAAACCTGAGGATGAGTTTTGCTATCGGTCTGAGTCCTGCCAGGCAGAATTGAATCGACTGCGCCAATCGATCCCAATGATAACCCAATCACTCCTTACGTGATTGACCAATTGGGATGCATCCTACGAAATCAAATTGAAATCGTGGATGCATGGTTATTCTATCCTTCTCAATATTCTAATTCAGTATTTAACTCTCCCAGAATCATATATTTGAATCGAATTCAAAACTGCTGAGCAGGATTGGTAAGACCTAAGGAAGAGTTTCGCTATCGGCCTGAATGCTGCCCACGGTGTCCCTGAACGCATTTTTTCTCAAAGTGAAAACCCCCTCTGAGATTATTCTGGTTTCTGATTCTACATCATTGGGGCATCATTCTCCCACAAAAATTGGAATCGCGGGCTGAGCCCTTTCGAAGGAATGTCGTTTGGAACATTTTCCGCCCTTGGTCTGGGAACGGCCAAGTGATATGGCTCATCCCTCGTTGGATATGAGCCCCAAACGGAGTTCCTTCAGTTTCCAACACTAGATTTCATTCATATGACCTCTTTGGGTCCTTCTGAGGCCCGTTGGATAGGGCATGTACCCTGAAAACCCTCCAAAACGGCGAAAAACCAATGTCCCGAGGCATCAAGAGCTCATTCAGGAGACCTTCAGTAGATTGGGCCTAAAATGTCTATTCGTACTCTTGCAGAGTATGCACACTGTTCCCATAGGAAGTCGGTTTTGGAACGAACCATTCTCATGTGCAAACCTTCCCTCCGAGGCATTGAAAAATTGTTGAAACTGTAAAACTGGTTTTCCTTGTGAGAATGGGACCGGAGTGGATTTGAAACGGAGTAATACGTGTTTTTAAATCGTCCTGCACGAGGATTGGCCGTCTTTCGATTTGAACGAGTTGAAAATGGTGCCCATCAAAGCAGGAAATAGCTTGGATACCTCTCTTTGGATAGGCCAACAGCTTCTCTGCGCGCACTGGTGTTCGTATTCCTCCCCTCCCCTGTCAATTACAGACAGTTCATATCTGAACTACTACATATTGGATCTAAATCGAAAGTCATGAAAATATCAAATACGTTGTTGATATAAGTGTTTTGTTAAACATCTTTCCCTTACTTTTACCTAAAAATGCCGCGTTCAAATGGGATCTTAGGATTCTCGTGATGGATAAATATATCCACACTCCGCTTGCAAGCCCATTTTGGGCGCTGGAGGACATGTCTGTCTCGCTTCGCTCGTCAGACAAACTGTTCTAGTGCCCAGACTGGGCCACCGTACTCAGTACGGAAATATACCATTGTATAACGATTACTGAACAAATTACTTGGGAATTTCTAGTTGTATAGAATATACGGGAGGGTTCAAGGGTTATTGTGTAGTTCCATTATATTTCTGGGAACAAATTATCCATTCTCGGCAGGATGCGTAATCGAGTGATACTTTAATGACTCGTCGCTATATAAGTTTTCTATTATCGTGTATATCAATCAAAGTTACTTCCATCCTGACTTCGAGGTCAAATGTGAGATAGTACATTACGCGACAAGGGCCGGAAGTGACCCATCGCGGCCCGGGTAGGTTGCCGCACGAGCCGGCAGGCGAGGGCGGCATACCCGCGGCCGCGATGGGTTATTTTTGGCCCGAGGTGCGTACACTATTTTTCGGTGACACTTGTATCGAAATTCTATGCTTTCCGACGCGATGTCGGAGCAAAATGCCGCTCCGCCGTACAGGTTAGAAAACGTCGGAGCATGCAACGTAGTGGCCCGAGGGCGCAGCCCGAGGGTTACTGCGCATGCTCACTCGTTTTCTAGCCTGGGCGGCATTGCGGCATTTTCTGCTCCGGGATCGGGGCGGAAACCATAGGCTTCCGATGCCAGTGTGCCGAAAACAGCATTTCTAGAAAAGGATTCAGTCGGGCTACGTGGAAAAGATATCACGGATATAGTGCCACAGATTCTTTCATTGTTCTAATCATCTACGATACTCTTCCTCATCCATCGATTCAGATCCAATATGTAGTAGTTCAGATATGAACTGTCTGTAATTGACTGGGGAGACGAGGGATATGAGCATGAGTGCGCGCAGAAAAGCTATTGACCTATCCAAAGAGAGGGCTCCAAGCTATTTCCTGATTTTATGCGCACCATTTTGAACTCGTTCAAATTAGAAGACGGTCAATCCTCGTGCAAAACGATTCAAAAACACGTATCACTCCGTTTCGAATCCACTCTGATCCCATTCTCACAAGGAAAACCTGTTTTACAGTCTCAAAAATTTTTCGAGTGCCTCAATAGACACCTTTCCACATGGAAATGGTTTGTTCCAAAACCATATTCCTGTGAAAACAGTGTGCAACCTCTGCAAAAGTACACATAGACATTTTTGACCCAATCTACCGAAGGTCTCCTGGGTGAGCTCTTGATGCGTCAGGACATTGGTTTTTCGCCTTTTTGGAAGGTTTTCAGGGTACATGCCCTATCCAACAAGCCTCAAAAGAACCTACAGAGGTTACATTCTCTGGAATCTAGTGTTGGGAGGTCAAGAATCTCCGTTTTGGGCTCAAATCTAACGAGGGATGAGCCATATCACTTGGGCGTTCCCAGACTATGGGCGAGGAATGTTTCAAACGACATTCCTTCACGAGAGCTCAGCCCGCGATTTCAATCTTTGTGGAAAAATGATGCCCCGATGAGGTAAAATCAGAAACCAAAATAAACTCAGAGGGAGTATTCACTTTGGAAAGAAATGCATTCAGGCACACCGTGCAGACAGCATCGAATCGACTGCGCCAATCGATTCCAATGATAACCCATTCACTCATTACGTGATTGACCAATCGGGATGAATATCACAGAATCAAATTGGAATCGTGGGTGCATGGTTATTCTATTCTTTCCAATACTTACAATCAGTACTGAACTTTCCTAAGTTTCATATAATTGACTTGAATACAATACTGCTGAGCAGGATTTGAACGACCTGGAGAAACGTTCGGGTATCGGTCTGAAACATGCCGGTTAGCATTGAATCGACCGTCTCAATCGATTCCAATGATGCCCCAATCACTCCTTACGCGATTGACCAATCGGTATGAATACAGGCAGCCCTCGCTTGCGTATAAAGAAAATGCTGCAAATACCGGGACCTTGGTCTTATGGGAAAAGGGGGGTTACGTATACATATGTGAATCCGTGAGTAACTAAAAAAATCGACACATCATCTTTAAATGACAAATTCATATAATGAGCCTAGCAAAATGCAGGGGATGGCTTACTAGGGAGGAGCCGTGGCCAATGAGCCGGCTAATACTGCTAGTTTCGCGGCAAATGCGCGCTACTGTGAGAGACCCACCTCAGCTGTAAGTAGACAGAAGTAGCCGAGAGTGGCCTCGCTGAGAATTGAAAGAGTAGCATTCGTGGGGTCATGTTCTACTCTAAACTACTTCACCACCGCTGGAAGCTACTTCTGGCTACTGTGAAGCTTATGTTGCGAACCTAACAAGCGACCAACAGTAGTTGTTCAGTTTTGTTTGATTTATATTCAGTCGCTTCTTGGTTTTGAATTTTGGCACGCCAGCGCCTCACGTTGGGCAGACTTCCGCGCATGCGCCGTATGGTCGGGCAGCCCTCCGCTGCTCTCATCGCCAGTTCTCGTCGATCGCTCGTCCGCTACACCTCGCTCCTTGTGAAGCCAAATGCACGGAGCAATAAATTACTTTTTTGATCACTTTAAAATGTGTGTTGTGCCTCGAATATAGTTACCACCGATTCCCGAATCAAACATTATGGTCCTTCGAGCCGGATCGGTGAATCGCGGGTGGAATACAGTGGATGCAAGTGGATTATCACTTGCGCCGAGGCGACCGCATGGTGACAGTGTGGTGATGTGAGCGGATGACACCATCTCCTTCAGCCTCCAGCTACTCATCGGATCGTGCAGGCCTGAGCACGAGCGAAGAGCCACGCGCGGCAACGAGGCGCGAGGCCAGGGCTATCCTGGTGATGCTCCGGGACTACGGGCAGCCTGATCGCCGCCACGGAGGCACAAGCCCACGCAGGTGAAGGAGAGGACGAGGACGACCCAGGGACTTGTTCCCGGGCAACGTGGGATCACCGCAGCTCCATTCATGGCTGAGAATCCTCATCTTTATTATGATATTCTCATTCCGTAGAGTTGATGTGCTACTAGTTGAAATATTATTTTCGGCTGAAAAATCACGCTTTCCTCGCAAGAAATTCTGCTTTCTTGGCGTGACAATTGTCATTGTGAGCATCACCTCACGAATTGCGTGATTTAGGTTGAAAATTGGATTGAATTGGAAATTTTTTGGAGCACATTCTTAAAGATGGCGGACATTCTAGATTGCCCCAGGCGTGTGCCACAGTTTGATGGGAGTGCTACCCACGGCTGAGTCAGCGTCCGCACCGCACGTTTTGCGGTGATTCGAAGGGCTAGAGTTTTGAAGCAGCGTCATCGTCCGTCATTCTCGTCGTGCCCCAGGTGCGTATCGGGGAGCCGGCTCGTCGGCATTGGAGGCCTCGGCACCCGCCACGCACGATTTTGGAGTCCGGCGCGCGCATGCATAGACGGCCATCTTGACCAAGTGGAGACAACGAGAACGAGAGCAACGGCATCGTTGTCAGCAGAGCTGTGGCGGCCATTTTTCTCCGAGCTTCGGGACCATCGCCTATTTTGTCATCGCTTCGATCACATGAGTACCCCTTATTCTTCCTATATGATACTAAATATGTATTTGGACATGGATTCAGGGAAATTACTCAGTCTTTTGTAAATATTGGGGACTTTCCGTCCATCCTCAAGTGGTCAACGGGGAAATTATTATATGAGAGGTCATTTCAATGGAGTTGCTTAGCATCGGGTTCTGAATTTTACAGGTTGCGTGATATCAGAACAATTTCTTCCCCAACTCTTAATGGACTACTCACTGCCGCACCTCGGTGCCTCCTCCCCTCCACCACGTGACTTCCTTTGGTTTTCGGATCTCATATCACGGCGGAAACTTCACTTGGCATTTTCATCGAGTTTTTATTAGGAATTCGACTAAAATTGATTGGAAAATTAAGTGTCCTTCAATTCACGGCAGCCACTCGGAATTCTCAAATCGATCCTCATCTTGTCAGTTGCATTTGATTCCTACATTTCGACAACATGGACTCCTTGTACGACGTTCAACTTGATTTGCAGAAGAAAATCACCAATTCTTGGTCTAATTTCAAATCAAAAAAGGAAAAAATGATTAAGGAGAATGCTTTGGTGAGAATAGAAAATCTTGACCGGAACTATGCCTCATTCGAAAGAAATCACAATGACATTTTGAGCAGCTATGGGCGCGATGACAAACACGACTGTTTCAAAAATAAGTTGCCCGATTTAGTCGAAGAGTCTTACCTTGAAAAAAAAAGGGACATTCCGGGAATTTTTGGCTGGTTTAGATGGAGCTGATGCGAGCCGCGTACTCAACTCTACCATGGCACCAACAGCTAATCCTATCCAGGTTAATCCACTACTTCCTTTTCAGTCGTTGCCAAAAATAGAGCTTCCTAAATTCTCCGGAAAATTCACAGAGTGGAAAAATTTTCGTGATTTGTTCAGAACGATGATACATCGTCGGACTGAAATCAGTCCCGATGTCAAATTATATTACTCGAAAACCAGTTTGACCGGTGAAGCTTTGGATAAAGTCAGGGGCGTAGACATTCTCAACGGGGATTACACTAAAGCCTGGAATGATTTGGATAATTATCATGAAAATAAGAGGAGACACGTGAGTCAAACTGTCAGCTCACTTTTCTCCATCAAGCCTATGAAGTCTGAAACTCATGCCGAAATGAAAAGACTTCATACTGGTACCTTTGACGTTTTGAGCTATCTGGAAGCTCTCGAGCGCCCGGTCAGTGACTCTGGGGAGGATTTGCTGGTTCATTTAACAGTTTCAAAATTCGACTCTCAAACTCGCAAAGATTGGGAGAAACTCCTCGGGAACACGCAAGATCCCCCCACGGTAGATCAACTCCAAACCTTCCTCAACGATCAAATGGCGACGTTAGAGTCGATCGAGAATAGCGTCAAATCCCAACCTGGCCATCAGCCTACGAGAGGCAATCAGTCTAGCAAATCTCACACCTCAACAAGCTCAAACAGTCCACAATCTTCCGGGAAACCCTGTCCTTGCTGCAATGCCATTCAGCATTTTTCCCAGTGCGACTTGTTCAAGGCTAAGAGAAACGCTGATCGGAAAATTTTCATTGCTGGGAAAAGACTCTGTTTCACTTGTTTTGGCTCACATACCGCCAACCTTTGCAAATCTACCAGACGTTGTCGCACTTGCAACGGCAAGCACCATACATTCATTCACGTTGAAGTGAATCAGGAACCAACTGAGCAGACTGAGAAATCTAACAGCAAGAAAGCTGGACCTCCTCCCAGTAAACCGCCTAGTGCGGATGCCAGTACGTCCTCGACTCATCTAAGCGAGACGGTCTGTCTCAACTCGGTATCGGATTCCAGTTTCGTGCTTTTACCCACGGCAATCGTTAAGGTTATCTCTTCGGACGGTTTTGAATTCTATTTCACTGCGCTCGTAGATCACTGCTCTCAGTCCTCCTTTGTGACAGAAAATGCCTGTCAAAAGCTCGGTCTCAGACGATCCAAAACTCAAGTCCAGGTTAATGGTGTAGCTGATCTCAATTCATTCTCTTCTCGGGGTATGGCTGACTTTACTGTGCGACCTAGATTTGAATCAGAATTTAGTTGTCAGGTTCAAGCTCTCATAGTCCCCAAGGTATCTGTCTACAGAGCGTCATTCTCTGCAGGTTTAGACGATTGGAATCACTTACAAGGTTTGAAATTGGCTGATCCGAATTTTTTGAAGACTAGATCTATTGATATGCTTTTGGGTGCAAAGATACATGCTCAAGTTGTACTCGGGGGGATTTGGAAGGCGTCGGAAAAGGTGGAGGATAAACCAATAGCGACAAAGACTGAACTGGGTTGGATAGTGTCCTCGTCTGTGGGTAAGGGGTCGGAAAATTCTTCGTCATTTTACCACGCTGTCGACAATTCTATGCTCTACTCCCTATTGGAAAATTCTTGGAAACAAGAGGAGCCTGGTCCTCTTCAACCAAGGCTAACCGATGACGAGCTGAAATGCGAAGAACATCTTATCAAAACTCACTCTCAGGACTCCATGGGTCGATATGTTGTTAGACTGCCAATCATCGAGGGAGCTCTTGAAAAATTGAATTTCAACTTGGGCGATTCTTACCGCACTGCCTTGAAAACTCTCTTCTCGGTGGAGAAAAAATTTGAAAAAAATCCATTATTTGAGCTCAAATACAAAAATTTCATGCTTGAGTATGAGCAACTGTCTCACATGCAAGGGTGTGAACCTATGACCATCGATGAGAGAAAACGGTGCTATTTTCTTCCCCATCATGGCATACTCCAAGGTTCAGGTAAATTGCGCACGGTCTTCAACGGTTCCTACAAGGTTCACGGCGTCTCTTTGAATGATCTCCTGTACACCGGCCCTAATCTGCTCTCTGAGTTACTAGATTTGATTCTACGGTGGCGTAGATACAAATACGTTTTGTCTCAGACATAGAAAAAATGTATAGGCAAATCTTAGTAGACCCTCGCGATCGCAACCTTCAGATGATTTTGTGGCGTCATAGCAAAGATGCAGAGGTCTTACTCTACTTGCTGCTAACTATTACTTACGGCTTAAAATGTTCTCCCTTTTTGGCCATTCGAGTGCTGCGGCAGTTGGCCGCCGATTACGGGCATTTATACCCTCTTGCAATTGAGATAATTTCAAAAGAATCCTACATGGATGATTTCACCTCGGGAGCTGATACTTCGAAAAGCTCAAGAGAAACAAGCCCAATTAATCAATATTCTCAAGGTGGGTGGGTTCGAACTTCGGAAGTGGTCCGCAGACTCGGCTGAGTTATTAGAATGCATCCCTCCTGCTCACAGGGCAAATGGGTCCATCAATTTTGAAATCCCTGATTCAACTTCAATTTTAGGACTTTCATGGGCTCCCCAGGGAGACTATTTTCACTTTCGCATCATGCCACAAGAATTTGACCCAAAAGCTCTGACCAAACGACTAGTCTTGTCCCTTACAGCCAAAATTTGCGACCCTCTCGGTTGGTTGGCTCCGGTGGTCATTTGGGCTAAAATTTTCATGCAATCTCTCTGGCTGCTAAAATGCGATTGGGATGATGATATTCATCATCATCCCGTCGAATATTCATCACACTGGTTGGACTGGTATTCAGAATTGCCGTCGATAGAAGATATTCGAATTCCTAGATGGTTAGGATCCTCGTCGGAAGTTGCAACAAGCATAGAACTGCATGGGTTCGCTGATGCATCTTCGAAAGCCTACGGGGCTGTTATTTACTTGAGAATGATCCAAAATGGGCAAGTCGTCACATCTCTTCAGTGTGCTAAGTCTAAGGTCGCGCCTCTCAAAACAATTAGTATTCCTCGCTTGGAACTTTGCGCAGCAGAGCTTTTAGCTAAGTTGACTAATCGCTTCGTCCAGAACATGCCCATCCAAATTAGTTCTATTCACTTATGGTCGGACTCGCGGGATGTTCTCTTCTGGATAAGAGCATCACCCAGTCGTTGGCAGGTTTTTGTCGCTAATAGATGCACCGAAATACAGACTTTGGTTCCTCAGGCTTTCTGGCATCATGTTAGATCGAAGGAAAACCCCGCTGATGTGATATCCCGTGGCCTGAGTCCTGATTTGCTACAGTCTTTTGATCTTTGGTGGAACGGCCCCAGTTTTCTCATGAGTTCTGTTGAACTCTGGAGCACTGAGGTAGTATCAATTGAGATTCAGCCATCCGAAGAAAGAGTTTCATCTCATAGCTCGGTAACTCAGCCTCCTGAGACTCCCTTGGACGACAACTTTCTACTCCTCAAGTACTCGTCTGCTTCGAAACTATTCAGAGTAACAGCAATCTGTCTACGGTTTCTCGGGAAAATTTGTCAAAACTTGAGCTAAAGAAAAAAAACGGAATTTGGACTCTGTCGCCACAAATTCTTTGATGCTGATGTGATGGCTGGCGGCCTCATCAGTGCCAAGGAGATGCTAAACGCTGAATTGCTTTGGGTTTCCATTACCCAATCCCAATATTTTGAGGAGTCACTCAAAAATCTGAATGAGAAAAGAGAGTTGAAATACAAAAATCTGATCATATTGCAACCTTTTCTAGACAATGGGTTAATCAGGGTGGGCGGAAGGACCCGCCACTCGGACTTGGATTATTCGGAGAAACACCCACTTTCACTACCACACCGAAGCCAGCTGACTACGTTATTGGTGAGGAGGGCTCACTATGACGTTCATCACGAAGGCACCCAACTGACTTTGGCTGGTCTACGTCATCGCTATTGGGTGCTGAAAGGACGTCAAGCGGTAAAATGTATTATCAACGGATGTACGGTATGTCTCCGATTTTCCGCTAAAATTAACACCCAAATAATGGGCGACTTGCCTCGAGTTCGTGTTACTCCTGCCTACCCTTTCGAACATTCTGGAGTCGATTATGCTGGGCCTTTCAAAATTCGGCTGTCAAAATCACGTGGTAAGGGAACATTGAAGGCTTATGTTGCTGTTTTCGTACGTCTTAGTACTCGAGCTACTCATCTGGAACTAGTGGAAGACTACACCTCTGAGGCGTACATTGCAGCCTTCTCGCGTTTCACATCAAGGAGAGGACATTGCTCACTCATTATAAGTGACAGGGCGACCACCCTTGTCGGAGCTGATGCTGAACTTCGAGCCCGCTTTGATGAGGCCTCACAAGGATTCCAAAACACAGCGGTTGAGCTGGCAAACCTCGGCACAGAGTGGCGCTTCAATCCTCCGGCTGCACCTCAGTTCGGCGGGATCTGGGAGGCGGCAGTAAAATCAGCGAAGCACCATCTCAAACGTCTTGTCGGTGACCATATTCTTACATACGTAGAGTTGTCCACTATTCTCACCAAGATCGAGGCTTGCTCAAATTCAAGGCCTCTTGCACCCCTCAAAGACGATCCTTCTGATCTAGTTGCCTTAACTCCCGCTCATTTCTTGATCCAAAGACCCTCATTTGTGCTTCCAGAGCCTTCGGCGCCCGGTACTGGCATCAGCTTCAGCAAGCGTTGGTCGTGGACGACCCACGTGGTCCAACAGTTCTGGAAAAGCTGGTCCCAGGACTACTTGAGAGCGCTCCAGGAGCGTCAGAAATGGGCCCGTGCTTCTCGCCCGTTTCAAGAAGGTGATGTCGTGCTACTGCGTGACAACCTAACATCACCCGCCGCATGGCCTTTGGCTTTGATCATCCAGGTTTTGACAGGAAAGGATGGAATTGTTCGAATTGTAAGACTACGCACAGACAAATCAACGTTCACGAGACCCATTGTCAAACTCGTCTTACTCGTGCCTGCAGCTGAAGATTCCAGTGAAGAAAAGTGAAAAGTGTGTCATCAAGGACATGGAGTGAAAGACTATTCTGATTCGATTGCGTTCATTTCATTTTATAGACTTCAGTCCTCAGACAGAATGTTTCCAGTCACCTTTCCCTCCATTGTACAAATTTAGAGTCATTTCAGAGTAGTGTGTGTATCTCTCTGTACGAGTGCCACACGAATTAGAATCCCTTGGGCGGTTGCCAAGGCTCCTCATCCTCAGTCGAGATGAGTGGGCCTCCTTTTGGGACTTGTTTCCCAGGTAATCGGAACTTAGTTTACCTTGATGTCATTGGAGTATCTTGATTTGCATTCAAGATAGGGTTGCTGAAGTTCAAATTGAGAAGAAAGAAGAATAATTTTGGTTTTTTTTTGGGTTGTCCCTTCATGAATTGGGGGACTAGTCGGGTATTTTCGACGATCTTGTATATATTGACATCCTTTTAATTTTCTCGGCAGATTTATTGAAAGGCATGAGGCGAAAAAGTCCTGATTTTTTTTGAAATTGCAGAAAATTGCGGATTAATTTGCTAGCTATTCATCAAAAACAATTAATGATTGAATTGTATTTTTTCTTGCAATTGAGAGTCTAAGAAGTTGTAAAATAATATTAAGAATTATCGTTTCTCATGTTGTAATCGAATCGAGGTGGGCGGAATGTTCAGTTTTGTTTGATTTATATTCAGTCGCTTCTTGGTTTTGAATTTCGGCGCGCCAGCGCCTCACGTTGGGCAGACTTCCGCGCATGCGCTATATGGTCGGGCAGCCCTCCGCTGCTCTGATCGCCAGTTCTCGTCGATCGCTCGTCCGCTGGACCTCGCTCCTTGTGAAGCCAAATGCATGGAGCAATAAATTACTTTTTTGATCACTTTAAAATGTGTGTTGTGCCTCAAATATAATTACCACCGATTCCCGAATCAAACAGTAGTCAAATAGTAGCTCGAAGTAATCGCGAGTGGTCCGTACAGGGTGAGGGAGTAGCGCTGTCCAGCACTGGGTTCCAATGCCAGCTAACATCGGCTATCTACTCTCACCCTGTACGGACCATTCGTCGCTACTTTGAGCGACTATCTGACTACTGTTGGTCGCTCGGTGGATCCGCAACACGATCTCTACAGTGGCCAGAAGTAGGTTCCAGTGACGGCAGAGTAGTTTCGAGGAGAACATGGCCCCACAAATACTATTCTTTCAAGTCTCAGCGAGGCCACTTCTCGCTACTTCTGTCTACTTGCACCTGTGGTGGGTCTCTCGCAGTAGCACGCATTTGCCACAAAACTAGCCGTATTAGCCGACATTGGCCACGGCTACTCCCTAGTGAGCCGCCCCCTGGCAGAATGAATCAATATATGGAAGATACGGAGTAACAGTCTGATACGAGTGAGAAACTACTGTGATTCACTCCAAAATCTGTTGAAACAATCAGTCATGAGCGTGCGAGTGGAGAGCTCTATCACTTTTGACTAGCGAGATTCACGAACGTAGTCAGTAACAATGTCTGGTAAGTGGCCATTGGGAGTTCTGAAAGCTCCGGCCAATTTCCTCTAGTGGCAGGCAAATTCAACATTTTCAATTTCTCCGAGAGGCTCACAATTTATGATCACGTTTTCGGATAGACGGATATGCATTGTTTTTTACGTACTGTGTCATGACAAGAATCTAGATAGTGTACCAACAACTTTGTCATATAACCAATTAATCAGTCTCGGGGAACAATAACAATACCAGCATCCTGAAAATGACGATCACAAAGTTGTTTTGAAATGAGACACTCGAATGAAATCCATCGAAAATTCACATTTCATGAGGTGAATTATCTCAAATATTCAGATCCAATCCGCGAATAAGCGAGTCAAGGAACCGCTAATACCGGGGGATGCCGCGAATCAGAAACCGCGGAAAGGCGAATTCCGCGAATACCGGGACCGCGAATAGCGGGGGCTGCCTGTACTACAAAATCAAATTGAAATCGTAGGTGCATGGTTATTCTATCTCCCTCAATACTCACGATCGGTATTCGACTCTCCTAGATTTCATGTATCTGAATCGAATTCAATATTGCTGAGCAGGATGGTAAGATCTAAGGATGAGTTTTGCTATCGGTCTGAATGCTGCCAGGCAGCATTGGATCGGCTTGGCCAATCGATTCCGATCATGACCCGATCACTTATTACGTGATTGACCAAGCGAGATGAATACTACAGAATCGAATTGGAATCCTGGTTGCATGGTAATTCTATCTCCCTTAATACTCACGATCAGTATTGAACTCCTCTAGATTCCATTCATTCGAATCGAATCCAATACTGCTGAACAGGATTGGTAAGGCGACAGGAAAACTCGTGCTATCGGTCTGAATCTTGACGTGCAGCATTGGATCGACTGCTTCGATCGATTCCAAAGATGACCCAAGCACTCATTGCGTGATTGACCAATCGAGATGAATACTACAAAATCAAATCGAAATCCTGATTGCATGGTTATTCTATCCTCCTCAATACTCAGAATCAGTATTGGACTCCTCTAATTTTCATTTATTTAAATCGAATTCGATACTGCTGAGCAGAATTGAAGCGGCCTGGAGATGAGTCCTGCTGTCGGTCTGAATCATGCCAGGCAGCATTGAATCGATTGCCTCAATCGATTCCAATGATGACCCAGTCACTCATTGCGTGATTGACCAATCGAGATGAGAACTACTGAATCGAATTGGAATCGTGGGTGCATGGTTATTCTATCCTTTTCAATACTCACAATCAGTATTGACCTCCTCTAGTTTTCATGTATCTGAAACGAATCCAATACTGCTGAAGAGGATTGGTAAGGCCTCATGATGAGTTGCGCGATCGGTCTGAATCCTATCATCATAACTGATTCTATTGCAGGACGATCGGATGATACGATGTTCAAACGATTTCATCGGTATTCCCTGCTAGTTTTTTCATTTTTCAGCAACCTTTCGATTGTCATTATACAATCCTCATCAGGCTTAAAGAAGAGTTCAGTCTCACACCTGAGGGATCACAATATCATCCAATATCATGGAGTCGTTACACATGAGTGAGAAATTTGCATCTTTGGTATTAAATTATTTTAGCTCACCAAATTTGAGGTGAAGAAGTATGTGCCAGTAGGTGCATGGCTGTTTTGATGATCATCCGATGTATCGATGACCTCTTGGAGAGCGGCAAGGCGTGTTGTTTGCCGCGCAGCACCCTCGGATGTGAGACCGAATTCTTCTTTAAGCCTGATGAGGATTGTATAATGACAGTCGAAACGTTGCTGAAAAATAAAAAGCTAGCAGGAAATACCGATAGAATCGTTTGAACATCGTATCATCTGATCGTCCTGCAATAGAATCAGTTATAGTAATATCAATTGGCATTGGGTACTTGACATTCTGATCACACGAGCTCGAGGTAAGCAACTCGAAGCCGAATACGCTGCGCGGCAAACAACACGCCTTGCTGCTCTCCAAGAGGTCATCGATACATCGGATGATCATCAAAACAGCCATGCACCTCCTGGCACATACTTCTTCACCTCAAATTTTGTGAGCTGAAATAATTCAATACCAAAGATGCGAATTTCTCACTCATGTGTAACGACTCCATGATATTAGATGATATTGTGATCCCTCAGATGTGAGACCGAACTCTTCTTTAGGTCTGATACCTGCCGGGCAGCATGGGATCGACTGCTTGAATCGATTCCAATGATGACCCAATCACTTATTGCATGATTGACCAATCGAGAATAATACTACAAAATTGAATCGAAATCCTGGTTGCATGGTGATTCCATCCCTCTCAATACTCACAATCATTATTCAACTCTCCTAGACTTCATGTATTGTAACGAATTCAATAGTGCTGAACAGGATTCGAACGGGCTGAAGATACGGTCCGCTATCGGTCTGAACAATGCCTGGCAGCATTGAATCGACTGCCTCAATCGATTCCAATGATGAGCCAATCACTCATTACGTGATTGACCAATCGAGATGAATACTACAGTAGCGAATTGAAATCCTGGTTGCATGGTTATTCTATCCTTCTCGAAATTCACAATCAGTATTGACCTCCTCTAGTTTCAATGTATTTGAATCGAACTCGATACTGCTGAGCAGGATTGGTGAGACCTGAGGATGACTTTCACTATCGAGCTGAATGCTGCGAGACAGCATCGAAACGACTGCGCCGATCGATTCCAATGATGACCCATTCACTCATCACGTGATTGACCGATCGGGATGAATACCACAGAATCGAATTGAAATCGTGGGTGCATGATTATGCTATTCTTCCCAATACTCACAATCAGTATTGAACTTTTCTAAAGTTCATATATTTGACTTGGATTCAATACTGCTGAGCAGGATTGGAATGACCTGGAGATACGTTTCGCTATCGGTCTGAACCATGCCGGGCAGCATCGAATCGACTGTCTCAATCAATTTCAATGATGACCCAATCACCCTTCCTTCGATTGATCAATCGGGAATAATACAACAAAATCAAACTGAAATCGTGGGTGCATGGTTATCTCATCTTCCTCAATACTCACAATCAGTATTGAACTTTTCTCAATTTCATATATTTGACTTGGATTCGATACTGCTGAGCAGGATCGGAACGGCCTGAAGCTACGTTTCGCTATCCGTCTGAACCATAACGAGCAGCATTGAATCGATTGACACAACCTCAGACCAGTGAGGTTGTGACCACAAACATCAGATCAGTGATTTTCCGTCTTCTCGAAATTTTGATTTTGAAGTTCATTTCATTGCTTTGTATGAGCAACAGCAATACATTTCTCTCGTGACAAATGTGGTCCAATCATTCTGCATTCTTCCGAGAAGATCATCTCGAGTTCAATTTCGATATTTTGGAAAATCTGACGTAGTACCTAATGATGTTCAACTACGCATCCAACTCGGTCATCGATAGTTATAGATTTTCGATTGATCTTCAGTTAGACTTCTTGCTGAGACTGGGAATAGTCTATACGGTACACGAAAAGATGATATTCGAGTCCATGAACCGTAAAAATTTATCACTTTTGGGCCACAGGCAAAATAATTAGCATTACAGATATACCTATAAGTATAGTTTTTTCAATATGAGCCTATATATTCTCTCAGCCAGAATCAGTGAGAACTCATTGATTTGCAGTGAATACGCACTGATTTTCAATGGATTTCTCTGCAAATCAGTGGATTGGGAGCGATCCTCACTGACTCTGTCGGAGAGAGTGGGACAGGTCAATGTTCTTGACTGTAGCTCAGAAACACTCAAATGATTGATGGTTAGGGTTTATGATTTCCCACATCATCTTTCGGTGCTATGAACAGAGACTGTTCCCGGAGTTTAAGCAAAATCCGGGACGAAGATGTGGGATACTCTCCTGGTCAGTATATTATAGTATTGGTCGAGTCTGATTATTGCATTCTCAGATAAACAAAGATTCAATCCCTCATCCCTTACCATTCGATCTTGACATTAGACTTTCGATGCGAAATTGTACTCACCTCACTCTTGGAAATTCAATTTTCTTACTGTCAACCGGGGTAACTTTGGAACACGGGGGGTAACTTTGGAACAACCCATGAAAGAGTGGTTATCACGCACAGTTGGCTAGGCAGATGATCCTGAGACTTTAATACCGATTTCTCCTACCTTGGGCGCGCATAAACAATGTTGCATTGGCGTGAGGGCCTCCAACAGCTTTTAATACGTTTATAAGCTGACTTCTTCAGAAGTATGTTTTCGACCTAGCAAACAGTCTCTCGGAAAAAGTGGTCTGGTTCCGACTTCGGCAGGTCGAATCCAAGGTAGCGGAGCTAGATTTCACTTGACTGTACACTTATCTGAACGAATCCATCATTACATTGGAGTATTTTCACGAAGTTTCAAATTTGTAGAGTAAAAACTGACAAATAGGGGAGAGCGGGGTATGGTGGGCAGCTCGAAAATTTGGGCACCCCAGTTATAAAATACAAAAAAATATTTAAAAATCCAAATGTTCATGAATTCGCATCAGTGTATCACCTAGTTGATCCCTGGAGAGTTACAAGAAATTTCAATATGTTTTGACCCTTCAAAAGCGTAGGTCAAAATTCGAGGTAAAATATCGCTTGTCACGCCTGTATGCACTCTACCGTTCGTGCGCCAATTTGATCGAAAATACTTGGCTACCCATCTCTCAACGGTAGCTCTGTTCGTTAGCTTTAATCTCCAATTTAAATCGAAGTGATCCGATAAGTAGTTTTTGAGCAATAATAGTAATACGAAGATGAGTGGAACGGGGTATAATGGACACAAAAAGCGGGGCGCGTTGGCCAGTTCCAACATACAGCCACAGCACACGAGCCGCGTGGCGCCACCCAACCTAACCTAACCCCCGCGTCGCCTCGTGTTGTTGATATTCTGCTCCAGCTGCACCACGGATGTGATTGTTTATCGATATTGTTGATAATTTTACCTTGATGTGAGTAAAAAGTGAGTGCTATCAATGCTATGGGTGGTGGATTAGAAGCTGTATCACAAAATATGACCACCAGATTCGTGCCATGCATCATAAACTCGTGTGTGCGAGCGAGTGAGATCCGAGCTGTGACATCTTCTTGTTGAATAATCGAGTTTTACCAACATTTCACGGCATGTCATAGACCTGAGGCATCAGATTAGGTGGAAAAATGTTCAAATATGCTAATGACAACAATTCTGTGTGTGTAGTGTTATCATTTTACTTAAAAATCGTGAGTGTCCATCATACCCTACACGACTGTCCGCTATACCCCGCGATTGCCCATCGTGCCCCAATGATTAAGGTTTAGAAAATAGCATTTCTATGAAAATGTGCGAGTGAAAACATTTTCAAAAAAATATCCCATCATTCCTGAGATGTTTCTCTGTCGAATGCCCACTCGCAGGTCCGATTAAAGTAAAAATCGTAGTTGCCAAGCGGGTTTTAATTAGCTATGCCCGACATACCCCGCTCTCCCCTATGTTATTTTTTTCAGAAACTGGGGTAACTTTGGAACACTTCTTCATGTCCTCTAAATTATCTCCTAATTCCAATATCATCATCAAATTCTACTTACTTGAGTAGTTGTTGATGGAAGCTTCAAAATGAGCCAAAGAACGTCTCATTTCGACCCACGGAAGCCAAGTTATGGCAGTTTTTATCGGAAACTGAATGTGGAGGTATTTTCCTCCTCGAGAGTTAGCCGTGGTGCAGACAGTGAGGTATGCTGAAGGTGTCTATGCTCGATTGTAGAAGTTGGTACCAACCAAATGGACTTTTACAATAAGTCAATGGAAAGCTAAGACACTCAACTTTCGATTACTGATGTTGAAAAGCGATTGCGTGACCTATTTTATGAACTAATTGACGAATAAATAATGATAACAATTTCTGTTCCAAAGTTACCCCAGTCCGTGTCTAACTTTGGAACACGATTTTCAGCTCTCTTAGCTCCAACCAGAGATGTCCAAATGGACCTCATGAGCACCTCAATTAAAAGCTGAGACTGTAAGCTTTCGTTTAACTACAGATACAACGCGCTTCTGATGCAAGACGTACAAAATTGGCGAGGTTCGAGAAAAGAAACGCGATTTTTGTTCCAAAGTTACCCCGGTTGACGGTATTGGATTTTGAGTAGTCTACGATAGCAGTATTTCAATTACGTAATTCCTAAAAGTCAGGTTTTTGTATCGAGTTTTCAGTACTAAACGATCCCAGGATATTAAGTACCCCGTACCAAAACATCCAGTATTTGTATTGAAATTTCGGCGAGAATCCATCCAATGCTTGGTTCTTACATTTCGATATTCATGTTGAATTTTCTGCACAAATTATTGCATGATGATTTGAGCCTCGTATTGGAAACCAAATACGCCGTAATAGAAAGACTAATGAAACGATTCTATTAAAAAGTCTGCCAGCACTTTTTCCAGTGCAAACCTGTTCCTAAGATCGTGAGCGGAGGGGTAGAGGGGAACTTGTTGCACAATACTAGCTAAATCGCATGAATCTTTATTCTATGAGTTATTGCGAGACGGATTTTTATATTCCATCCAAATGCAAAAATATCCTCTCAGATTGGTGTTATCATCATCAGAGTTGATGGAAATTATCTCAGACAGGGTTTTTGGTTCGATTCTTCGTCTGGAATTGGATTATCGCGGCAATCGAACTCATGCCTACAACACTATCTCCGTTTCCGAAATTAAATCGTCCATCGATCCTTATACCTAGCGATCCGCCTTCGTCTCTCCAACGCAACTTATTGGACAGTTCCGACAATGAAACTTGTAAGCTCCACCATGTATTTCAAACTCCTTCAATGGATCTCTCCCTAATCTTATGATAATCTCTGGTCCTTGGTTGATCTTCGGTAACTCCAAGATGTTGGTAGTTCTGGACATCTATTCACATTTTCGGAAGAACATACCACGAAATGAAATACTGGCTTTTCGGAATGCATCATAGGAGCATTTCAGATCGATGTCATTGGTATGACTATCGTTTTGGCATTTTGAAGATCTAGTTATCATGCGTTCTCGTACGAATCCTGACGGGTAACCGTTATCCGATAGTCAATTCTCGATTGAAGTCACATTTCCCTTCAAAAAAGGAGGATTGGATGAAGTAATGGCTCGATTGACCAAATTTTGAAGAATATTCCCCTTTTGCTGCAGAGAATGACCAGATGAAGAGTCTTGAATTCCCCGCGATGCAGTAGGTTTTCGAGACAAGGTTGCTGGAAATTCGAAACACCCGCTAAACTTTAAAAGTTTTCGGTCAAACCGGTCCGCCAACTTACGTTGGAGGGACTTTTTGTCCCTCTACATCACTATACATTTGGATCGATGAGAATATCAATTCCAAAAATGGAAATTCTTATGTCTCTCCAGCGAAGAGGTCTTGGTCATGAGTTTGATTGGCGCAATATATTAATTCTAGACCAAGAGCTGAATTTCCATCAGAGAATTCTCTCTGAAATGGTTTTTATCAACTCTGACGATAATAACCTCGATCTCAAAGAAAATGTTTTGCCTTTCAATCAAACACATGAATCTTTCCTGCAATAATTCACTAAATACCGATCCATGTAATATAGCAATTATCGTGCACCACGATATCCTCGTTTCTTCTCTCGACATTCACCTCTCCCACCTCCCTCCTCTCTCCTATACTTCCACCCACATTCAGCCGTGTACATTCAATAGGTACTCGTTACATTATAAGCATTGTTAGAGCGTCACCATGAGCTGTCAATTATACGGACACAATTTGACGTGAAATGTTACTCACTCGCTTGTGAGTCTAACATTTCCAGAAAACAACCAGATTACTATCTGGTTGTTTTCTGCTGTACGAATGAATGTTCACTTCATATGTGTTTTTGGAGTTGAATTCACAATTTGTTAGTGGAACATGTGACTATATCTGTGGGTTCGTGTTCGATTCTTACAGCCTGATGACGATTATGCTGATGAAACATCATGGAAAATACCAAATAACCTAGCACCATGTTGTGTGAATCATTTGGACAAAACCAGTCCTCTGAGACGAATTCTGAGAATTCATACTATCATCGAGATTCAAACGAGTAAGAGAACCAAAACACGTGGGGATCCGTCGCGAATAGCCAGAACCATGAACAGACACTTCATCTTACGTACAACCCCGCTCCCGGAAACCATCGCGATTGTTTCGAGGAGGTCAGAATGCCTGGCAGAATACAGCCCAGAGTTTATAATAGTCAGTTTGAGCGCAGCACCTGGGAGAATCCCAGTTTTGAGGGGAAAAATAAGGCAAGGAGGAACTCGTGAATAGTATTTGATATGAGGAAATCTACAGAACCTCTGACTTTTAGTGTACCATACAGTATTTCCATGAGATCGGGACTTTCACGCTCTGGAAAAATGTTTCCCAGATGGTTTCTATAGTCTCCAGGATGGTACTTCATCGATTTTTTATGACACGTGCGAAGTGTTTTTAATACAAATTGGAAAATCGTTAGATTTCGTACTTTTTTAGTGTAACTGGCGCGTCTTTCGAAATTCTTCGGCCTCTGGAGAAAATAACACTGTCTCATGAAATGTGGGAAAATTCCATCTGGCTCTTCTAACCTAATATAAACATTCGTCCCAATAGCGACTCAGGTCTGTGGGTAGCACAGGGCTTCCATAAAAAGTGTAACTCACGTTTTGGGAAATACTCACTTCCTCCGCTTTTTGTATGTAAAAAAAATAACATTTGAGCAGAGATGGATCGGGTAGTGGAAATTGAAGAGTAAGAGCAGACAATCAAAACGCCTCTTTGTTTGGCAGCGAATTATTCTGGTTGAAGATCTGTGACGTTGAACTTGAAGAGTTTGTCGCGCCCACTGCTTCAAAAAATAGCACAATCTTCGTTACTCGAATAATGAGCAGATGTCGCTCCCGAATCCTATTGCCCATTTCACTTTGACGTATGATGAATGACCATGAAGTGCATGGTAATTGAAAATCAGCTTCCAGGGGCTGAACAAGTTTCCCGAGCGCCTCCATCAAATAACAATCGTTACAGCCACTTCATTGGAGTGCAACGAAGTGGCTGTAACGATTGTTATTTGATGGAGGAGCTCGGAAAACTTGTTCAGCCCCTGAAAGCTGATCTTTTCGGTCGAAAAAGATGCACGTAACAGGTCTTGATCATAGCTGCCGACTTTGTAGGTAGCTCTCACATCATTTCCACACTGCAAGCTTATCATAATTCAAGTGGGAAAGCTTTGGGGAAGCAAGAATTGCATATGCCACCGACTCTGTGGACATAGGAAGAGTGAAACTTGATGAGTATAACGGAAAGAGGCTCAATTCTGGGGATGGAATTCGATTAAACGGGTCCAACAACACCTTCATCAACCATTATACTGCACTATTCACGATCCATCCATGTGAAAAGCCTCTAATAGTAACGAAAACGTAATAGATTATTTTCACCGCATTGTTCTCGGAAAATTGGATTCTTTCAAAAATGGTGGGCACAACTTCTTTCCATATTTTAGAGGTACCAAAACACTGAAGAATTGGTTTTAAGGTAGTTGTACACTAAAGCTGAAAATACAGCGAAGTCTCCGGTCGCACGGACACCTTTGGTCACATCAAAACTGTTCGCTATCCGGAGGTGTCCGCTAATCAGAGGTTCATTTCTGTGATTATACTTCTGCTGGCCGCAAAAAATTGTCCGTTATTGAGAGGTGTCCGCTAATTGGAGGTAGCCGTTGAGGAAGATTCCACTGTACATCAGAATATCACGAAAGTTGAGGAGAATTCAGTTCAAGTGTTAATGAACACCTGTGCAAAATTTCAGAATGATTGACCGTTTTGTTTCGGAGTGGTAGCCATCAAATATCCGTCACTTTTAACATGGTGTTTATATGGGAGTCGGCGATCCCATTATTTTGATGACTACCACTCGGAAACAAAACAGTCAATCATTTTGGAAATTCGCACAGGTGTTCATTAAAACTTGAACTAAATTATCCCCAACTCTGGCGACATTCTGATATATTTTCAATTCTAGTGTACAACTACCTTGAAAGCGACGAGGCGGGGAAAAATTTTCTTTCTCGGATGGTCCAAAAGTTGAAGGTTTGGTAGATTTCCTCATATACATCTTGGTTCCAAATTCCAAGTCTCTTGCCAAGACTGAACATTTTCCAGCATGTGCCAGAAGTAATTCCATGTGTATATACATATGGATACACGAATCTTGGCGTCTTGAGCATTTTGAAATTAAAAAATTCCTACCTTTTGATCAACCCTATTGTCTAGATAGTGGTGTTAGCCTGATACTTCGGTTTTTAACTCATCATTTTCGTGAGTCGAAGAACCTCTCGTCGAAATGAATGGGTGTTGCTCTTCTATTCATATCCCCTCGGGAAGACCCGAAAGGATTCCAAGTCTGATGATGCCCCGCACGTACGTGTAATGAGGAGTTGATAAGGCATTAGTGAATGGCTGTCCCAAAACTGGTGCTCTCTCCCTAGTGATCGATTCATATCCTCAGCAAACAGAGAGATAGTGAGTGAACTGTGTATTCCTGTTCAAATTCATTGCGTGAGTATTATCTGTTCGGAGATCTACATCCGATAGGGTGTACCTCAATGTTCCTTAGGGGTAAATCCGAGTCATCCGGTCTGTGGAAGAACGTCGATTTCTTCGAAACAGTAGGCGGGTATCTTTTCACACATTTTTGAGGTCTCGGCTCTCAGCGAAATGAGTTCCTGACGCGTGACACATGAATAGGAATTCAATATCCTAATAATCCGAGAATCGAAAGTTCTGTTGATTTCGTCTCGAATGACACTGAGACAACAATATGTCAAGTTCAAGACCACCCATATAGCGAAGCGTCTCCTCGACAAGGACACAGCTTTCAAATTATCGTGGGGCTACGTGACTCTTCTCACAATGTCAATAATGAACTTCTCTCATTGATTAAAATCCAGATATTCCGATCCCGACTAGTAGAATTGACCTCACATCCGAGATTCGTGGAGGAATAAAGACTAACTCCTCAATGCTTATTCATGCATCGGATATAATGGTTCTACATACGAACACCGTTTCAATTCAGGAAGTGTAGCTCATATTCAAAATGATGAACGTTGTCTCTAGTTCTCAAGATGAAGAGGTTCACGGAGGATTTTTCGCCCGGAAGTAGCATAATCTCAATCCAAGATCTTTGAGAGTTTGGAATGCGCCCAGATAGTCCAGACATCCATCCTGGAATTTGTTCCTCTCATCGATAGATTCAGAGTCAGTACCAGACGGAATCAGGATCTTCTGAAATAAGCAAAGAGATGATACTCCTGATGAGTTATGTACTTAGGCTAATTCTTTCCGAAGATAACCCATCAGCTCTGAGAGTCGACGATGGTTCCGGACTCATCCAAGAAAACACCCGTGCGCAAGTGTACCAGAGAGCATAATGAGACTACATTGCGCACTCACGACGCAAGAGACTTATATTTTTCGGGTGCGCATCCAAGTTCATTGAAGGTTCATATTTTGTAGTAACTGCCAATGGAAGGCTCTGATCACGTGACGAGTTCAGAGTTCTTACAAACTAGAAATTGTTTTGGGGTGTCTTTCGGCTGGAGAAATTGTATCAGCCTTCGTTGAGTTGTGATAACTCAAATACCGTCAACTGGGGTTACTTTGAACACTTTTCAGAAATTTTGCTCGTAATCTCCTTGTAATTTGGACGTCTTACATTATAATGGCATTGTATCTAGATTCAATTGAAGGCTTATTGTCTTAGCTTTCGATTCCGCCACAGTAGAGTCCAATTTGATATTGTTGACGGGAGTTATGAGCATTTGGAAAGTGTTCAGAATTAGACCCCCTACTAGGGATAACTTTGAATGCTAGATTGATTAAACGTAAGATCCTCAGTAACGGACATGGTAATGCTCTGTGTCCGTCAAGATGTGCTACATTTGCATTGAGGGAAGTATTATGCACTCATTTTTGGGTTTTCGGGAAATGGAACGGAGACCCAAACAATGAATGAGTAGTTTCAAGGGATCATCTGAATTGTGATTACGATCTGCATTTGAATTGAAAAATTCGCTTATACAAAGTTCTAATCTAATTCAGAAATGTTCGATCCTCCATGTTGCAACGTCTGCAATTTTCAGATAATTCTAAAAGTTCTAGAAATAAGAATTTTCAGTCAGCCACTCGTGCAGATGACCATCAGACCAGTCATGCAAGTAGAATCACATACGTTGGTGTCGGTGAAACTAATACTAACCCATATATGCTTGCTATTTTGTGTATTGACCACCTTGCATATATATTAGGGTGACAGTTATTTCCAAATTTTTGAATTTCCTACGGGAACGCGCGGGAATCTAAAATTTAAGGTAAAAAAAGATGAGAGCAAGTTTTTGGGGATTTTTAGAGATAGCCCTTATAGTGCTCATTTTGACCTACTCTTCTGATTTTAAACCTTTAACGACCAAGAAAATACCTTTATGACTTTTTTCCGAGGCTCCTTTTGGAGTACAGAGAAGCCCTTGAAAAAATTTCCAATGCATGGAATCAACGTGAAATTGTATGAACTTTCGAAATATGTGATGAAAAATCCCGTTCTAGACGATCCTGAAGAGCTACTCTCAATTTTTTTGCGGAAAAAGACGACCTTCTTTCACTAAAATCGTGTTTGAACGGCATTTTGACACCCAAAATCGACGAGTACGAGTCCGGAACGCCAAAAAAACGTTTCTTCTGGTCCTGAACCATAGAATTCATGGGTCTGGGGAGTTTTAAAAGACGAATCTGGGCCCAAGGTATCAACCAAAACGAAACAAAGTTGGTGTGACGGCTTTTCATAGTCATTGAGACCTCTCACCACGTTCGATCTCAATTCTGAGCATCAAGTAGGTTCTGAAGAGATATCATATGACACGTTTATGACGTAAAATTGGCTGTTCTTTCAGATTCCGTGATCAGAATCGGGATCGGGTGGCGTTTGAAGCGAGAAAATCCGAATTCTCATTAGTATATACCTTTCTTGAATTAAAACTCCATCTTATGTCTCGGTCTTCTCGGTCCCAGATTCGTCTTTTACAATTCCTCTGACCCATAGATTTTGTAGCTTAAGACCCAATGGAACGGTTTTTTCAGCTTCCGGAGTCATTTCTATCGATTTTGTGTGTCAAAATGCCGTTCAAGCGCGATTTTTGATGGAAAAAATCGTCTTTTTCTGCGGAGAATGGAATCTAGCTCTCTGCGATCGCCTCAATCGGAACTTTTCACCTCATACTCTAAAAGTTCAGACAATTTCACGTCGATTACACATATTAAAGATTCTTTCCGAGGGCGTTTCCGTACTCAAAAGTGAGTCTCAAAAAGATGCCATAAGTGTATCATTCTGGTCGTTAATGGGTCAATCGCCATTTTTAGTTTTTCGGTCGAATTGCTGGTCACTCCACCGGCACTCTCCGGTATTTCCTGAAGAGTTTCGAGTAGATTATACCCGAAGTGGAATTTGGAGAGGGATGATACAATGAATTCATTCATCAATAGCCACGAGTTGGTCGACGTTCGGTAACACCAAATTCACATGTTGTATGAGAAAAATCATATGATCTCTCATCTTTGGCTGCACGCTTCTATCTCACAACAAAATGAAACATCGTGACTTGGTGAGGAACGTGGTTGACAACACGATGAAATACTATTCTCCTGAATTCGATTCTATCCAGACCTAATGGAACAGAGATTCGCCACAAGAATCGAAACTTGGTTCTTCCAAAACAATTCGTTTTTATTTTACCTCGAATCCCAAGTGGAACTCTTATCACGGTAACTCGGAATACCTTCAATTCATCTGTTTCCCATGTCATATCCAACCGGGAATGCCATCATCTGTTACAACTACCACCTAAATTAATGCGATGCAGGTGGGGAGGGGAGTCACTGCGAATTATCTCTCCACATTTCCCTCATCGATAAGAAACTTGTGGTTTCCACTCAGAACTCGATGACAGATGTGGTAGTTCACTTTGCAGCCTCAGGCATAGGATTTTTCACACTTAGTTCCAGCTGTTTTCAAATCACCACCTCTATTGGTTTTTGCCTATTCAAAAGCAATGATCTTCACATCTCCTTGATCATAGGCTACATTATTGAGCATGATTTTGACTTGCTCCAAGCGTCAAATCTCATGAACCGAGATATTCATGGTGAATCGATAGTCCGAATTATGATAACAACAACAATCTTCTCGTTTATGGCGTGAATCGTGTTTCCCGAAGATTATGACTCCGCAATCTCGCAGCACGCTCCACCCTGCTTGTCTTCAACAGATTTTCCTCACTCTCTTGACCGAAATATACTTCATTATCGAAACACGGTCTGTCAATATTCCGTGCGATATATAAGAATTCTACAGTCTAAGATTAAGAAGACGCAAATGCAATTCGTTTTTATCATGGAAATAGCAGTCGACGATACCGATAGCACAACCTCGTGTTACTGGGTTACTGCAAGCACCGTGGTAATATCTTCGAATTTTACCTGGGGTATGATCTTCTCAGAAGTCTTCAGGGAATACCGGAGAGTGCCGGTGGAGTGACCAGCAATTCGACCGAAAAAACTAAGAATGGCGGTTCACCCATTAACGACCAGAATGATACACTTATGAGATACATCTTTTTGAGACTCACTTTCGAGTACGGGAAAGCCCTCGGAAAGAATTTTTAATATATGTAATCGACGTGGAATTGTCTGAACTTTTAGAGTATATGGTGAAAAGTTCCGATTGAGGCGATCGCAGAGAGCTAGATTACATTTTCCGCAGAAAAAGACGATTTTTCCCATTAAAAATCGCGCTCAAAAGGCATTTTGACACACAAAATCGATAGTAACGACTCTGGGAGCTGAAAGAACCGTTTTATTGGGTCTTGAACTACAGAATCTATGGGTCAGAAAATTGTAAGAGACGAATCTGGGACCGAGAAGACCGGGATTTTAGATGAAGTTTTCATCCAAGAAAGGTGTGTTCTAATGGGAATTCGGGTTTTTCCGCTTCAAACGCCACCCGATCTCAATTCTGATCACAGAATCTGAAAGAACAGCCAATCCTACATCGAGAACATGTCGTATGATATTTTTCAGAAGCTACTTGATGCTCAGAATTGAGATCGAACGTGGTGAGAGGTTTCAATGACGATGAAAAGCCGTTACACCAATTCTGTTTCGTTTTGGTCGATACCTTGGGCTCAGATTCGTCTTTCAAAACTCCCCAGATCCATGAATTTGATGGTTTAGGACCCGAAAAAACGTATTTTTGACGTTCCGGAGCCATACTCGTCGATTTTGGGTGCCAAAATGCCGTTTAAACACGGTTTGAGTGGAAAGACTTTGTCTTTTTTCGCAAAAAATTGAGAAAAGCTATTGAGCATTGTCTGGAACGGGATTCTTCATCACATATTTCAAAAGTTCAGACAATTTTACGTCGATTTTATGCATCGAAAATTTTTTTCGAGGGCTCCTTTGTACTCAAGAACGAGCCTTAAAAAAGATGTCATGAGTGTATTTTCTCGGTCTTTGAAGGTTTAACGGAAAAGTAGGTCAAAATGGGCACCATAAGGGCTATCTCTAAAAATCCCAAAAAATTGCTTTCATCTTTTCTTACCCTAAATTTTAGATTCCCGCGCGTGCCCGTCGGAAACTCAAAATTCGGGAAATAACTGTCACCCTAATATATATAGCTGCACGTCATCTCAATTCCATCGCATTGCTTGTCACAACATATATTTGAAGCCGATATGGATCTATCCCCTTTCCAATAGATCCTTCATCGAATCACTCATACTATAATTCAACCAATCGATCCCGATAATCGGAAGGATATTTGCATGTGATGGTAATTACGCGTGTCTATGTCGACGCAGGGTCCAAGCTGCCGAAACGTGTCTCGAAGTGGGGTTCTGGCCATCCGAGGCTATATGAATCGTTGCGCAAGCAGTGCTCGCTCTCTTGCGCCTGGATAGCTGAACGGTTCAAAAGTAGAAACTCTACATACCCACGAACGAACAGGTCTCCCCGGGACAAAGTAAGTCGTCACCCGGATGCGACATTTTCTTAGATCATAAAATTCCACCATAAGGCATCCCCGAGATGTATTTGGAATGGAATAGGCAATAACCGCGGTCCCGGTTTAAATAAGCCTGCTCAGACAGGAATGAACAACCTGGGCAATTTCTAGACCGCGAAGGCTCAAATTGTATGATTTCCGGGCACACTGACAATTTGAGCTGGCGGTCTCTGTACCCAGGATGGGGTAAGAACTCACGACCAGCCGATAATATTTCAGTGCTTACGGATCGATTAGCTTGTTAGATTTTCAATTACAAATTTTCACCGCGTTCGCGATGCTAACCCAAGCATAGGCCTATATGGGTAATTATGAGATAACTTGGGTATTCCGAGGGCAAAAAGGGGGGGTCGGGATTTAGACCAAAAATAGATTAGTTGAGATATAGCTGCAATCTGACTGCTCATAGGTGTTTTCCAATCTATCTGACATCCAAAAATGATTCCCAGACGGGCATAAACGTTAGTTTTCCAATCTATCTGACATCCAAAAACAATTCCCAGACGGGCATAAACGTTAGTCTATCTATGTAGGAGATATGAGCAATTTCCGATAGATTTTTGCCACAGTAAGGACAGCCACGGTAAGGACATTTTGGCATGAAGAGTGATTTCAAAGACGTAAATCGAAACGGATATTTTTTTTCGAATACATGGCCTATTTTTACGGTAAGAGTAAACTGTAAGAAAATTTCTGGACCTTGACGGTGCATAGTGTTCGAGAGCCAGTGACCACGGTAAGGACAATTCTCATTTTGCAACGGAAAAATTGTCCATAAATCATCGCGTAGGAAGCTGTTCACGTATTCCATCATTCCGCTGGTGGTAGTATCTTGGTTTTTAGTGTATCAAGGATCGATTACCGCCGTCCTTGAGCCGTTCGAAGCGATTCTCTGACCCGGGGTTGAGTTATCCAGAAGCATTCGAAAAATTTGCAAAATTCCAAAACAGAATGTCGGCTGTATTTTGACTATTTCGAAGTGAGACTTGATACTCTATTTGTACATGATATCACCTTTTTATAACCCAACTTTGATCTTTGAGTGGTACGGAACCGAGATTTGATGAATATCTCGTTAAAGAACTCGTTCGAAATGAGCAACTCTAGTTTAGGACATGCCACGGTAAGGACATTTTGACCGCTTTCGGTAAGGTCAGGTCCACATTAAACTTATATCCGCTCCCGGAACTATTGGGACATCTTTATATATATATATATATATATATATAATACACTAGATATCATCGTTAGACTCATCATATTTGGTCATTCAATATGAATGCAAGGTCAGGACATCAAATGCATAAGTTATCTCAGAATCACCCATAAATATATATATATATTTAAAGTTTTTTCGTGAGCCAAAATGTCGCGAATTAACTTCATTTTTGCCCATCGTAGTGGCAAATAAGTTTTAGTGCGCTACGCGCCGAAACAATCATTATATGTTACAGACAGATGGCAAGTTTCAATTCAGTATGAATCGAAGATACGAGTCATATCTTCGATTCTATGAGACATATCAAGGGAAATTCAGATGATGTGCGGATATTAATTTTCTATCACAAAAATTCTATGTACACGATCGAGATCGTGGTATTTGAATCATCTAGAATCACAAAATTCAGTGAACTTCAAATCATTACATTTTTCTGAATGAAAGTATGGTTGAACGAACCTAAATCTTTTCAAAAGAGATCCACCCAATAATTTCCATCCCATATATTACTTTCAATATTTTCAAGCCCTCCCCTGGAAATCAAACTTCCTATCTCAATAGCCACTTGAATATGTATCATTCCCAATCACAAAGCAGGATTAGATCAATGGATCTCGATAAGTAGTGAATATTATAGAGATTCCCTGCATGCGTATTTTGGACGTTCATTTTTCCGTAAAATTGACCTTCGATCGAGTAAACGCATGAATAATCCAATTTCGTCAGGCTTGATTATCATTTTCACATGTAGTATGGTTTATTAGCTTTAATTTGAGTACACACACATATGGCTATAACGAAAATTGCCTGTGTACCAGCGTGTTGATTGATTGAATCGTGAAGATCCAAGATTTTGACTTATTTTGCTTATGAGCTTATCGTATATAAAAATGCACGCATATAACTTATTGGACATGATTTCATCGAATAATATGTGACAATAGCATGCCCTTTTGGCATTTCTGATTGAAGTGCAGATCTCCCAAGCAGCAGTATCCCCGGTTGATCGATCGAAAGTACGAGGTATTCAATCGATCCGAGCAATAACGAGTAAGTGTTGGTTGCAGAGTAAGCATTGCAGCGGAGCCGAATTTTAGTCGCAAATATACATCTGTGCAACCCGTTTGCTCGGTAAAATAGAGATTATATACTTATAGGTATATCCTCAACCTTGCAAATGGTTCCCAGCTGGTGGTACGTCAACCCTGACACGGACCTATATTAAAATCAGCTCTCGTGAAGAGCAAAAATTTGTATGAACATCTGCATAGAATTCACTCGATTTTGGATGGAAAATTATTCGAGAAAGGAAATTTCTCATGGAGAGTTCGTCATTACCATGGATAAATTCGTTCATGAAATTAGTGCGATATGAAAATCGCAAGCGTCTATCTGTAACATAATAGATTCAAAATTATACTTTCGATGCTCGAACAGCCGAAGTACATTGACTCTGCATTTCGGAAGTTCGAGCAGAAGAATCAGTTTTGTCAACGTGCAGAGACATTTCCGAGATACACCGTGTTCGTTTACTTCTCGGGAAGCTAAGCATAAGCTCTTTCGTGGAAACGGTGTACCGACTCGAATATACGAACGAGGAAAGTCACTCGTGTATCTCGATAACGAGCTCATCTGTATAAGCTGCAAACAAAAATATTGCGATTAATTCATGCTGGACGGCCAAGTCAGTCTGTCTCCTCTCTCCTTGGACCGAATATTGTAATCATAACATTTTATGTTACAGCTTGGGCACGAGACAAGTTGCTGCTTAGTTTAGCCAGGTAACAGGGAATGAATGAATGAATGATAACCTTTATTCGCCCAAGGGCAAAAATACAAAAATACTGTAGCATATGCAACATATGTCACTCATACATAATAAATACATTGAATTTGTAAAAATTTGTCGTTTTGGTTAAGGCTATTCGAATTATCACAAAAAGTGACTAGTCATCTCGAGGCATCGTAAGATGCTAAGAGTCATGAAAAAAAAAGAAAAGTCACGTTTTCATATATATATATATATGGGTGAGATCAGTATATTTCGGCAAATCCGTGCGCACGACCCCCGCGGATCTTTTCGCCAATTTCTTACATGAAAGTTGGCACCAAAAATGGTACTTTCCCAGAGTTTCAGCCCCCTAAAAAATTTTTTACGCCCGCTAGAATTTTTTGAAGTTTGAAAAAAAGCCTTTCTTTAGGGTTTTCTAAAAAAATCGCCATTTTGACCAGAAACATCGTAGCGAGGCGTGCGAGGTCGCATTTTCTTCGTTCTGACGTCAACTTTCAGAAAAAGAATATGCAAGACTCTCAAAACCGAATGCGTTCAGTCTACACGACAATACATGAAGTCACTTTTTTTCGATTTTTAGCCCGTTTTCAAATGGATGTTATTCCGACGCATCTGAATCTTTTTTAATCTAACACAACTAGTTTTCTTTTCTTTAGAAATCCTACAATTTGCGTTTTCGCACGTCCGAATCGGATGATTTTGGCCCGAGTTATGTCCATTAGGAGATGGTGAGTTATCGAAAAATGACCAATTTATCAAGCTTGCCAAATCTATCGCCCTCCACCAATCGACTCGAAACTTGACACACATGTTTTTCCAAGTATCCCAAACATGTGGAAAGAATTTCGCGCTATGTTTCGGCCTTCTGTTGGACCTATGAATTTTACAAACACCCTCACTCTTGCGGATTTTCGTGTAATTTTTGAAGCAGCTGCCGCTCTCTTCCTGCGCATGCGCACATCTGTACTGCTTCGGGAGTATTTTCAATTGATAGCCCTTGCAATTTCCAACAAAATGACTCCTTGACAAAGTCTTTTTGATGCATTTGAACCAGAGATCTAACTATCACAAGGCAGGAACAGATCACCACTACCCAAATGGCAAGCCTTGGCCACTTCTTGTCACCCTGGAAACCTGTGAGTTGAGGTACTTTCGGCACTTCGAGTTTTTCCTGCCTCAGGATAGCTAGATCTCAGGTTCAAATGCATCAAAAAGACTTTGACAAGGGGTCGTTTTGTAGGGAATTGCAAGGGCTATCAATTGAGAATACTCCCGAAGCAGTACAGATGTGCGCATGTGCAAGAAGAAAGCGGCAACCACTTCAAAAATTATACGAAAATCCGCAAAAGTGAGGGTGTTTGTAAAATTTATAGGTCCAATGGAAGGCCGAAACACAGCGCGAAATTTTTTTTACATGTTTGGGACACTTGGGAGAACACGTGTGTCGCAAGATGGGTTTTTTCACTCCTCATCTCATCTATATTCAGGATCAAAACTCAAACATATAGAAAGTTGAAAGAATCGTTTACGTGTAAGATCCCATAGGAGCTCAGCTCGACATCGCAAACTGGCCACGGAATTGACGGCCATGGAATTGACATTTCAGGTTTGATCAGCGAAAACGGATCGAAGAGTTATCGGATCGCTTCTTCCGCTCAGATGCGACTTTGGTATACTAAATACTTACGAAAAGTCGAAAAGAAGGCAAAATCCTCAGTTAACTCAAGCAAGGCACCGACGCCGCCGCCGTCAAGGCAGTTTTGGCACCAGTCATCGGGCAAGAAGGAGCTGTCCACTACCTAGCGAATAGTACGAGCCTCGAGGTGCTCGGAATCGACTGCAATGTCGACAAAACCAAAGTGTGGGATGCCCTCGCGAGGGCTCCACCAGAGAACAAGAAAGAAGACGTTGTAGTCAAGTCCATGCGAGGTGGCTACCACGGTACTCAAACGGCAGTCGTCTCGATCCCAACAAGATTGGCCCACCACCTCCCGAACTGGTAGGAGCCCAAGGTTGGATGGAGCAGAGTCAGGATCCGCGAAAAATGTGGCATTCTACGGTGCTATAACTGTCTCTAGTACGGCCCCAAGGCTTCGGACTGCAAGAAGGAGAAGACGGAGGAGCGGAGACCAAAACTCTGCTCCCAGTGCGGCGAACCAGGACACCTCACCGCAACCTGCAGACGGAAGCCAAAGTGCTTGAGTGTGCAGCGATCGGGTCAAAATCTGATCACAGATCTGGGGCGAAAAACTGCACTGCCTACCAGAAGGCGAAGAACACGTACAAACGTAGGAGTGGTCGGAATGGCTTATTCCATCCAAGCCAACCTTAGGAAGAGCGGGGACGCAAACGATCTCCTACACGTTGTTGCCAAAGAAGAGGGAACCGATGTTCTGATTATCTCCGAAGCGCCTCGGAAGCGCGAATTCTCCCGATCCACAACCGATCTCTGAGGGACCGCTGTCGTTCAGATCATAAATCCTACCATTCGTGAAACTGGACCAGTTGCTAGTAGCCGCGGCTTCGCCCGAAAGACCAACGGAGGCACAGCAGTCTACAGCTGCTATTACTCGCCGTTACTCAAGACGCACGAATTTGAAGACGAGTTCCTTGAGCTAGAAGAGAATGTGAGGCAATAGAGGAGGGGGGGGGGGGCAGTTATAGTCGCGGGGGATCTCAACTCCAAGGAACCGACTGACAGACTATGGAGTTCGGTGTTCGATAATCACTCATTACCGCACATCGAAAAAGGGGCTAACGGGGACTGATCATAGCGGAAGTTGTAGGTGAGAACGTGTAGAATATGAATCCGTTTCCCTCGAGATGCCTTCTGGATACATGTTACAAGGTGGAGGTTGATAATGACGAAATTTCCGGGACCCTGAGATAAATCACTGGATAACTTGACTGGGTTGCAAAACTCACTATTGTGATGGATAGGCAAATTTCACGTATTTTCAACGAGCAATCCGCTGATGACCTTGGATTTGACCTTGAGATCAATTTTTGAGGTTATACCGGGCTTATTTCGAGTACATTGAGAGTTTATCATCATTCTGACATAGACATAGGGAAGAGCGTAAAATTTTACATCGAAATACGTACTTTTGGAATTTTCAAAAATTACCTCCAGAGGTCGCCACTAGCTTGAATGCCGTCCAGGTCACGTTTTAGCCAAAAATCGCCCTCCAACTCGACTGCATTGCAAAATTCACTATTGTGATGGATAAGCAAATTTTACGCATTCTCCACGAGAAATCCGATGGTGATCTCGGATTTGACTTTGAGGTCAATTTTTGGGGTTATCCCGGATTTATTTCGAGTTCGCGGAGAGTTTATCATTATTTTGACATCGGCATAGGTAAGAGCGTAAAATTTTACGTCGAAATACGTACCTCTGAAATTATAAAAAATTACCTCCCGAGGTCGCCACTACGTTAGATGCCACACGGGTCTCATTCCTTTGGATCTCAATATTCAGGTGAAGATTCATCAACTTGGAGGACCAATGACTACAGTGAAATCTCCCTTAACGGACACCTCTGATAAGCGGACACCTCTCAGTAACGGACGATTTTCGTGCGACCGGCAGAAATGTATTGGTTCTTATGAGATCGAATCCTCCGGTTAGCGGACACTCTAAATAGCGGGCAACTCCCTTTACGGACGCCTTGAATCGACGGTTAACGGACACTTGTCGAACATCGCTCGTCAGTCAAGACGTGTTTGTCAACTCGTTCGGGTCTTATTACGCTCGCTATGGCTGAGGAACGTAAGCGGCTGACATTACAAGACAAGATAGAAGTTATCAATACAATTGAGAATGGAAATTTGAGTATCCGGAATGCAGCTGATAAGTTTCAAGTGGGAAAAACGCAAGTCGGAAACATACTGAAGAACAAAAAAGAATTACGTGAAGCCTATTTGAATAATGCAAACCCGCTATCGAAGAGAAAGTTCCCAAAAGTAGAAACGCAAGTGCTTGACCGAACTGTGTATGAGTGGTTTGTGAGTGAGCAAGCGAATAATATCCCCGTCAGTGGTCCACTGGTTCAAGAAAAAGCTCTAGAGGTAGCTAAAGAGCTCTGGATTGCAAATTTTGTGGCTTTGCCGGGGTGGCTTGACGAATTTCGTACCAGACATAATATTTCTTTCAAGACAATTTCTGGTGAACGAGCATCAGTTGATATGGGAATCGTGGAGTCATGGAAAAATGATTTGCTACAAGAAATATGTCATGATTATGGAGAAGAAGACATTTTAAATGGTGACGAAACTGGAACTTTTTCGACTTTTGCCGGATAAGACTTTGAGTTTGCAAGGTGAAGACTGTGTTGGAGGGAAGCTAGCCAAAAACAGATCCACGGTCTATTTGTGCGTGAACATGCTTGGCCAATTTGAAGACCCAGTGATCATTGGTAAATCATTACGACCCAGATCCTTCAAACGCTTGGACATGAGATCTCTCAATGTTGTATGGAAAGCAAATGACCGGGCTTGGAACAATCGAGAAATAATGACAGAGATTTTACTGGAACTGAATAACAGAATGGAAAAAAAGAACAGGAAGGTGCTGTTGTTCCTCGACAATGCTGCCTGCCATCCAAAACTTGATCTCAGCAATGTCAAATTAGCTTTCTTTCCCCCCAACACAACGGCATTGTGTCAACCGCTCGATCGAGGTAAAGTAAACATTCCCAAATTATAATACACCATAGCTTTTGATCAATACAATCAATCTTACCAACCTCATTGCCACGATCGATAAGATAGAGATCGATTATCCAGGCTGACAACGTGCACTACTCGTGATCGTTCATACTATCAATTATATTTACAGGTATAATCCGAAACTTGAAGGTCAATTATCGCAAGAAAGTATTACGATTTTTGATAAATCAACTGAACAGTATCAAAGATATGAAGAGTCTTTCATCTTCCGTGACTGAGCTTGATGCAGTATTATGGATTCGAGCTTCGATGGATGAAATAAAACCTCAGACCGTGAAAAACTGTTTCAAGAAGGCTGGATTTTTGTTCAAGGAGAATGATGCTGAATCTCAACATGAAGATGTCGACTACAATCCGCACAGAGATACCGAGTTGACAGATCTCTTGCAATGCTTCGGGCCTAGTGCGGCATCTTACGTTAATGTTGATGATCGTCTTATGATAGAAAATACATCCATCAATGTGACAGATTTCATTCCAAGAACTGGTGAAGAAGATGATGAATATGAACAGAATGATGATGTTGAACTTTCTGACGAAGAAAATGAAACAGAGATGAATGAATCGGATGTTATGACTTGTATAGAGAAGCTTAGAAAATATTTTATCAATAAGAGTGACGCCATGAATTTTAAATTGATTTCAGATATAAAGAGTAATGTTGAATTAGAATTATCCAAGCGTCCTAAGAAACAGACTACTATTTTGGACTACTTCAGAAATAATAATTAATACAAGTGAGAGAATTCCTTTGCTTTCATAAGATGTAGAAGAATATGAATGAGACTATCTTTTATATTATTGAGACTATCTTTTATATCTTTTATATTATTATTAGTTCTGATAGATTTTCTACTATTTAGTACCACTTGCAATAAAAACAAGATCATTTTCACCGTTTACAAAATTTCTGGCTTTTTGGTTAAAATTCCGGTTAGCGGACGCCTCCGAATAACGGACAGTTTTGGTGCGACCGAAGGTGTCCGCTATTGAGAGATTTCACTGTACTTTCATACCAATGCGCATCTTGGGTTCTCTTACCAAACTGCATCCTCATCTATTCAAATCATACTTCAATGTCACTCATCGTCGTTCAACTTCACTGTTGTGTCGTCTGCAGATCAAGGGTGATTTGCTTCCTCGAAGAGAAAATTTGGTACTGGTATGGAAAATTTCGAGGAAAGGTTTTCGATCTTACTCATCCTCTAGTAGTCTCGCACGCCTCACGAGGGTTATCTCATCCTATTCCACTCGGCTATATCTATCAAGTATTACCCCCACAATACATAACGAATATGTTGATCCTTTTTTAACTACTTGGTCAATGTGTTCATAAGTGTAGGAGAAAGGGTGAGTTGTATTCCCCTAGTGGAAACTGATAAGACTTCTCACATTAACTAAAAATTGGAGGAATCGTTGGTATCTCTAAGTGACGACATTTTAGAGTCGGAATGTCTGACCGATGAGACAATCACTTACTTGTCGATTTTCTGACGTAAAAGCCGAATCCGCAGTCAACTCGCACCTGCACGTCAAAATTCCCTGGTCGAACAAATAAATGGTTTCACGGGGTTTTCTTGACCTGTACCGAATTCTCGATATGATACCTCAAAACAGAGCATGGGATCGTGTTTAGATGGTTTTTTCGCGTTGCGATACATATTTGGATATTTCGCGCAAGCACCAAGAATTTCATGTCGTGTGACTTTTGAGCAATGGAGATTTTTGCAAAGAACGAGTATTTATTCATCTTCTGGAGGCCGAAAACAATCGAGAACACCTGATTCCGTGCAAGTCCTTGCCGCCGAAGAATTATGAGAGATACAATCATCACTTGCGCAAGGTATCCAAATGTATTAACACAGAAATATCGTCTATACACGACCCCGTGCTCCATTTTATGCTATAACGTCAAGTATGAACTCAAAAATTGACTTCAAAGTAGAATCCAAGGTCACCATCGGATTTCTCGTTAAAAATGCGTGGCTTGTCCATCACAATAGTGAATTTTGCAACCCAGTCGAATTAGAGAGATCCTCAGCTGAAACGTGACTTGAACGGCATTTGAGCTGGTGGCGACCTCTGGAGGTAATTTATGAAAATTCTAAGAGTATGGATTTCGACGTGAAATTTTACGCTCTTCCCGGAGTCCATGTCAGAATCATGATAAACCCTTGATGAACTCGGAATAACCCCACTATAACCTCGAAAATTGACCTCAAGGTCAAATCCAAGGTCACCATCAGATTCCTCGTTGGAAATGCGTGGAATTTGCTTATACTCCACAATGATGAATTTTGCAACCCAGTCGAGTTAGAGGGTGATTTCCGGCTAAAACGTGACCTGAACGGCATTTAAGGGGATGTGGCTGGCACCGCGGCCGGCAAGATAGGGTCCGCGTTGAGTTACCGACCTCTGGTAACTCCACCGGTAGGCGGCGCTACTGGAAATCGGAACGTGAGTTGGCAACACTGAAAGCGTATGTAGCGCGCGTAAAATGAGACTCAAAAGTCGACTGTCGTTTAGAGATGATAGCTTCAGAAAGCCTCCGTCATGGCTTTCGCTAGCAAGCGAGTATAATGCCGTGAATTATTGAATAGGAGCAGAGTATCCATATTGCATTCTTCAATAAGAATGGCACATCTTCAGTGATCCACCAGAAGATGAACTGAAATTCATGTTCAAACACATGAATGGTTCTACCAAATCTTCAAACGGATTCATCTTTTTAGACGTCAAAACGACTAAAAATCTGCAATCATTGTCACTAATTAGATGAGAATGGCACATCTTCAGTGATCCTCCACAAAATGTGCTGAAACTCATGTCCAAAAACATGAATAGTTCTACAAAATTTTCAAACAAATCAATCTTTTTAGACGCCAAAACGACTAAAGATCTGCATTCATGTTCACTAACACCAAACACCATATATTGATTTCATAAAATCATTTTTAGTCAGATCCAATCATGCCCAAAAACATGATCCAAGGGAAAGGATATCACCCAGATATTGTTTTATTTGCTCAATATCTGGATTCATGTTCACTAACATGATAGGCTTCATTGATCTCAAGGAAACATTCTCCCTCGCAGACCTTGTTAGGCTCAAAAACCTGACATCATCCGATTCCCTTCAACTGTTGAGCCCTGGGAAACGTGCTCCATGTCGTGCCTTCATTGTGATCTTGCACCTGGTATAGATAAAGAATGAGTTCCAGAGACCCCCACTCAAGTTTGAGGAAGTCAAAAGGTTTTGCTCGGGGCATTTTTTTGAGATTCCACCTGGAAGAATAGTTCCACGTTAAAACCGAGATAGTTAGATTAGAATGGATCATTTTCTAGGCACAAATCATGTTCCAATTCATACAATTCTAGAAAAAGAGACCCAAGTACATGGATTCTGAGCTATAATAATTTTGCAAGGATGCAATTTTCCTTGCTTAGATTTTATTTCTCTAAAATTGTTATACTTTATTCAAAATTGAGTGTACGTCGGCTTGACGTGACTCACCTTGCCATTGAACTCAGAATTCTTCCAAATTCTATCAATATTATGTGAAGAATTTTATATTCATATCGGACCATCAAAATATTTTGGTTTTGACTCATTAAATTATCACAATTTTGATTGTATGAATATTCTACAGCGAATACACGCTAACATATAATTTGCAAAAGAGAGGGAATTATGAAATGAAAATATTTAATGAACTCAAAAATGAGGTCAGCAAAATAATCTCACTCTTTGAGAGAAAATTCATTATCATTTAATGATATCATATTATGTGTGGTTTTCGACTCTCATTGGGGATGGGCATTTGGGTGGGTCAAGAAATAGTCACAAGCATAAATGCGAATTGCATTTGATCACTGTTTATTCAGAAATTCATCACTCAAATTAGCGTATTTTCAGACATGTAGACGGGCATCTATTTTGACCGTAAATGAATTCACTTGATAATATATGAAAAGAGAAACACTGATTTTACAATACTCAAACTATCATATTACGAAAAATCACTCCTAGAATTTTTACTGATACATCGACACTTGTAACAGAACGGAGAAAAATAAAGACCATTGATTCAAAGAAATTAACTCTCATCTGAAAAACAAATGTCACGTCAAAAGAATATGAGACGCCCGAAATTGTCAAATAATTATTAGCGATCACTGCTTCAAAATAGCGAGAAAAAGTCGCACGGTCGACCTTCAAACCGAAAGGGTTGACGTGACGTGGTTGAGAATTCATCCGCCTGCAAGAATAGTATATTACGCAACAAGTGCGAGAAGGTCAATTTCCGCACAAGTTGCCAAACGAGTGCGGAAACTTCTCGCACGTGTTGCGTATACTATTTTTTGCAACTGTGCACGAAGTTGTAATTAAATGCACCACTGTCCGAGCAAGATCATCTTGAGAACGAAGTTCCCAAGAAAGGCCAAATTCAGAGGGATGACGTGACATCATATTTTGGAACTGTGCGTGGATGAAAATGCATTAGAGCGAGAAGTAACATTTACGCACACTTCACCAGTGCGTAAATGTAAAACTGTGCGAGAAGTCATTCACGCATTACTTCTCGCACTGTAAATAATGAAGAGAAGTCTCATTTTTCTACAACTTTGCGCACACAGTTGCGAAAAACTGTTTATACGTATATATCACAAAACTCCCCCACTGGCGCAGCGATTCCGATTCCACGAAAACTACTCACGGGGCATGTATTAAAGAGAGAGGCCCGCGCGCCGCATACAGAGAATTTACTTGCGCGCGCGGAGGTGCGTTCGCACTTGACTCACTAAGAAAAAATGATGTACGTGGCGACCACGTACGTAGGAAGGTGAAACCACTTGACTGCGGGTTCAGATCTCTCACATTTTCAGATAAAATGTGCCCAGTAACTATGTGATAGGATATACAAGTTGAACATTTGGTCTCGTTGATCTTGAAGGACGGTGGGGAACTAAATAAATTCCCAAAATTTCATGATGGAAATTTTATTGCAACGTTTTGTCCACTAGGTATTGTGGACCTCATCAGGCTTCAGGTTTCTGTTTCGACATATGTATAAAGATAGAGAATATGAAATTTTTTAACAAATGATGGATGCATAAATATTCGAGATGCGCAACTTACGTTATTTTTTAGATCGTCATGATATTTTGAACGATCTTGTAATAGAGCACAGACATAACGTCTAGCTCCTGTCAATACAAGTAAACAGAGTGAGTCATCGGTCTCATTTTTCACTCATATTTATATTAGCGCGATCGCAGTATACAGTAGGTGACATATATATGAAAAGTAGTGCATGTGGGAGAGAGAAAGAGAGCGGGGGGTCATTGAGCTTTGTCAGCCGTTGCCCACAATGGGTTATATATTTGACTGAGATTTTGAATATCGTCTTTTCTATTGATGCAATTCTCATCGAATTTTATATGGATCATTTCAGAAATCAACCGTTTTTCCCAATCTTTCTCTGTGTCTAAAATTTTGATTTGATCCCAATGGAAATCGTGTTTATCATTTAGTCTGTGAACAGAAACTACGGACTTTTTATCTTTGTTTGTAATATGATCTTTAATGCGTGTACCTAGTTGTCTTTTTGTCTCTCCCACATACGTTGCTGGGCAATCTTTACACTGAAATTTATGAACAACACCAGTTTTGCTAAATTTATCTAGTTGGTCCTTACCTAATTTTACTATTGAGATCGACGAGACCAAATGTTCAACTTGTATATCAACCATCAAGGACGAAAAAATCTACCAGAATCACTTATGATATGTGATAGGATGTTCCACAATCTCAAGTGAAGGGGATGCCTCTATTGGCTGATATTCTGGTTGAGTGATTGATCTTGCCATATTTCCATTGTCTAAAGATGACTGAAGAGTATAAAATGATTCTTAGATTGAAAAGTTGAATGTATTGTCCAAGTTTGGAATGCTCTGAATTTTATTTGTAGAATATCGGCAAATTTTTCATCTTGATGAATGTATTTTAGTTGTCGAATACAGTTAACATAAATAAGTACGCAGCCAAAATTGGCAAACTAATCATCGTAATCCCTCATTCAAATCGAGAAACTGGTTCAAGTAAATTGAGAAGTCGAGTCTCAGTTTCCTTCTTTTGGATCTAAGATAACAGTTACTAGTATGCAACTTTTGGCTATGTACTTATGTAGACTATTCTGAACATTCAGATGACATTTATCTTAATGACACTTTTGAAAAGACCAATATTAGGAATTCCAACATTCAACTCATACACAAGTACGCAGTCAAAAGTGGCAAACTAATTACCGTAACCCCTCATGCAAACCAAAATACTGGTTAAGGCAATTAAGTAGCCGGGTCTCAGTTTTCTCCTTTTGGATAAGAGGCAACGGTTACTAGTTTGCAACTTGTGGCTGCGCAATCATGTAGACTATTTTCAACATTTAGAATACATTCATTTTGAAGACACTTTCGATAAGACTATGCTGAATTCCAACATTTAACTCATAACACATAAGTATGCAGACAACAGTGGCAAACCAACACACACCAATTACTGTAACCTCTCATCCAAACCCAAAAACTTGTTTAAACTGGTTTGAGACAATTGAGATGCCGGATCTCAGTTCCCCCTATTGAAAAAAATTATGTCATGTACATGAAAACGTGATGTCACGTTTTTTCGAAAAACCTCTATCACGATCTTGGACATTCATGACATAAGTCCATGATCAACTTCATGTCATGGAAACTTGTCATGATCATATGTCATAGTTTTATGTCACGAATTTTCGTCATGATTTCCCGGATTTTCCGCGCATGTCACGAGACTTTGTCATAATTATTCGTCACGATTTTCTGAATTTTCACGTAAAGCGAGGCATGTCATATGACTTTGTCAAGATTTTTGTCACGTTTTGCCGGATTTTTTACTAGAACGCAACTGAAAGATCCAGTGCATGGACAAAAAATTTATCAATAACGGTCGACCAAAAAAAAAAAGTCATGACATTGTTCCCGTGAAGATGAACTTTGCCGACACCGGGATTTGAACCCACCCGCAGTCGGATGTGTCAAATTCGTAGTCCAATACCTTACCGTCGTGGCCAGCGAGGAAGGTTAGGTTACAGTCGGTAAAAGGCTTTCTTATGTTGCGGATCGCTATAGCGGTTAGTATATAGGTAACATATAGGCGTTTTGATGCTCATTCGTTGATATAATAATGACGAGCAGAATATTTTTGTCGCTCGCAGACGAGCGAGCGGACGCTGTTTACACACTTTGGATTCTTTTCCAGCTTTGTTAAAAAAACTTTGTCAACTGCGTCCGCTCGCTCGTCTGCGAGCGGCAAAAATATTCCGCCCGTCATTATTACATCAACGAATGAGCATCGAAACGCCTATATATGGGGCCTATATATACTAACGGCTATAGCGATCCGCATCATAAGGAAGCCTTTTACCTACTCTCTACTAACCTTCCTCGCTGGCTACGACGGTAAGGTGTTGGACTCTGAATCTGACACATCCGACTGCGGGTGGGTTTAAATCCCGGTGTCGGCAAAGTTTATCATCACGGGCACAATGTCATGACTTTTTTTTTTTTGGTCGACCGTTATTGATAAATTTTTTGTCCATGCACTGGATCTTTCAGTTGCGTTTTAGTAAAAAATCCGGCAAAACGTGACAAAAATCTCGACAAAGTCACATGACATGCCTCGCTTTACGTGAAAATTCAGAAAATCGTGACAAATAATTATGACAAAGTCCCGTGACATGCGCGGAAAATCCGGGAAATCATGACGAAAATTCGTGACGTAAAACTATGACATATGATCATGACAAGTTTCCATGACATGAAGTTGATCATGGACTTATGTCATGAATGTCCAAGATCGTGATATGGTTTTTCGAAAAATCGTGACATCACGTTTTTATGTCATGTACATGACATCATTTTTTTCAATAGGGCCCTTCTTTTGGAGGTGAGATAACGTTTACTAGTTTGCAACTTCTTGCTGCGTACTCTAGTAGACTATTTTCAACAGTTAGAATACATTCGTCATGATGACACTTTTGATAAGACTATGAGGAATTCTAACATTCAACTCATCATACACAAGTATGCAGCCAAAAGTGGCAAACTAATTACTGTAATCTTCCATCCAAACCCAAAAACTGGTTCAAGAAATGGAGTAGCCGCAGGTCTCAGTTTTCTTCTTTTGGATGTGCGGTTACGGTTACTTGTTAGCAACTTTTGGGCTACGCACTCATGTAGACTATTTGCAATATATAGAGTGACACTCTTGATAAGACTATGTGGAATTATAACATTCAACTCATGAACTGGGCATTTCACTTCAGAGTTGATATTGACTGATGTGTACACTCATGAGTGATCTGACAAATCTGTTTTCAATTTACTCATGAGCACATATTCTCACACATGTAGTTGTTGATCAATCAAACACTGATGATCACTCCATTTCATGTATTGACAAATACGACCGTGATTGACAATAAACTATATATAGCTACATGCATTACAATCACAGGGCTACATCAGTGCTAATAGCCTGCCCCAGCCTGCCCTAAACACTACCTGACACTACCACAGCTCACTGTTACACCCAGCTAGATGCCGGGAACCGCACTGACAAGCAATCCACGGCGATCACACGGTAAACACGGCATTCACGTGGCTGATGAGTTACGCGCCGTAGGAATCACACGGATTCCGCAGTTCGCATCGAGCAAAATTTTTCCTCGGGTCGGAAGCGCCAGGCGCCGGTAAAGAAGGTTTCACCTTCAATAAAACTTGGGATAATCCTTAAGTGATGCGGCAGCAAGGCTCTACGTACGTGACATTACGATGAAATCGCCATCAGTACACGAGTCAAGCGTCTCCTCCGAAGATCTAGTCGGGGATATTCTCACCGCTAACCCAAAAGGATGAGAAGATCAATCACAGGCATTTCTAATCACATTGCCACAAGGGCCATGACTCGAAAACGATTGCCTTTCTCGTCGATCGAAGATCTCGGAGAAACGTGATGGTTCGATCAAGGCAGGAAATAAGGTTGAGGTGTTGAGCACCCGAATGCTACGATTTACCGACGCGCCTAGCTCCAGGCATCGGCGTTCTTTCTTTCGTTGCAGCCTCCTCTGATCACTGAAAGTGACAGGGATAGGGTAACCCAGGAAAGGCAAGGCATTTTATTGTATCATAATGCGGAATAAATCAGTACTCACGTCGGCTCCTGGTGGCAAGAATTGTTGCGTAGGGCGCCAGGGTTGCAGCTCAGGAAAGGCGTGAAGCTTGCAAGATGCTGGATGAGTAGCCGACGGCGATGCGCAGCTCCAAAACTGGCAAAGTGGTTGAAGCCAACTTCTTTGACTTGAGAGTTGGACCCTGGAGAGCTTCCAGGTGTTGATCCTTGGATGGGTATCGACAAGAATGCCGCTCTGCTGCAGCTTTCCCAAGCACATAAGCTCGGTTTCCGCGAATTAAGCTTCTCTCCCCCACTCCTGATACGCTCGACCAATCAGCGTCGAGGTCAAAGAAAAGCTTCGATTTTTCAAATTTCCAATTGTCGAGTGGTAGGGGAAAATTACTAAAAATAGTGATTCCCCCTCATATCGTAGTTGAAATAGGGGATAAAAAATGTACATATCTACAAGTTATTGTAATTCATTACACTAATTATTAAGATAAAATATGATACAAGTACTGTAGCATGTAATTTTCAAAGCGGCGCGCATCTGCGCACGCTGATGTAGCAGCCAAGCAAGTGGTGGGTGAGAAAAGATTTTTCGGTGCCACCCCCCACTCTGACTCCCAAAACGCCACCCGCCCCTCTCGCGCTTCCGCATGAGCCACTTTCCCCTCTCAATCTCCAATGCGCGCGGAGAAACGGGTCGTCTGCTCCGGTAATCAAGATCTTGCCAAATTTTGGCATGCTTCGATCCGGCGAGATAGGCTATCGATTATTTTACAATGTAGGAAGGATGATGGTTTTTGTGCGAACATCGCTAATGAGGAATCGAAGTCGAGAATTCCTCGTGATTTGTTTCGAATTAATTGCCTGTCTTCGCCTCATCGTTTCAATGTCTACGTGACGGAAAAATGTCATTTTCAAAGCAAACAGGATTTTGAGAATGATTTTGAGAATCTGAAAGACTCTGAGGGACTATTGATGTCATCTGATGAAAATTCTGTGATTCGTCATCCATAATAAGTATAATCATGATTAGTCTTTACCAAATTTTTGAGAATTTAAGACAAGCTAGAGTACTAAATATGTGACTGTTCTCGTTGCAGCTTGCTCACAAAGTGTTGAGTAACTCTCGTCATAAGGATTTCAGGATTTACCTGTTGGGACGTGATATCTTGCTTTCTTCCCTTTGATCAAGAAAGATAATCGACTGGTGTACCTGAATATCCACAAGTATCATGCAGATTTACCTCATCAAGAGCTGTCTCAGCTCAAAGACCCTCAACTTAGCAAGGCATACACCAGTGTGTATGGGAAGATGATGTGAATTTGAAGATGTATATGTTGACGGATTCCTCATGCAGATTCATTGCCTGCATCCAGCTCTCTAAAGTGACTTGCTGATATGAGGAGTGGAGGAAGAGCGAGTGCGATTGAGGGGTTGGGTGGAAAAAGGGCCTAAGTGCACTTAGGCCCTTTTTCCGGCCTACCGCTTTTTTGAATCCTTGAACCATGATCTATCACCCCATGAAAGTTGTTTTTTCATAAACTTCGAAAACCCCATAGATCAGAAAAAGGGCCTAAGTGCACTTAGGCCCTTTTACATATTCGATAAAAGGGCCTAAGTGCACTTAGGCCCTTTTGTCGATTATATGATGGGAGTTACGTCCTTTCATCGATTGTATGATGAGAGTTAGATCCTCTGTCTATTATCTGAAGGCAGTTAGACCCGGCTAGACTCCTTGGACAGCTAGTTGTACAGTTTTGATGGGTAAGAACGAATCGCCTTACTACGATGCTGCACCATTGGACACGAATAGTTCGCCGATCATTTTGAAGAGAAAAGCATGACCTCACTATTTCATAAGCTTTGAGTGGGGAAAGAGCTTTCTAACGTCCCAAGGTCATCTCTGTGTCATACGGTGTTTTGAGTAATCCTCCAAAAAAGTTGAAAATCGGCGTTCCATTAGTAAAATCGTGTTCCGATGGATTTCAATGAAACAACCTGATTTTTTTTCAACATATCTTCGGAACTTGGACTAATGGGAGAGCAGTATTCTTATATCGACAACATGTGATTGAGGCCTCTAAGGAAATTGATAAATCATAAGAATTGATTTCTAACCATGTTACGTGTAATCAAGACGTTAGTTAACCACTTCATCGTGTTTGCCGGGTCATGTTACAGCGAAAACGGTTTCGAAAACTATCAGTCTTGGCGGTGGAAAGTGGTCAAAAATGCAAAAATTATCTTTGAAACAAATTTCAATCCAGTATTTGCATCTCTTGTGCATGCGCGTCCTCTGATGTCTCTAAAAGTGATTTCAATTGATAGCCGCCTGGTGTAACTCACTTCAGAATGGTCACTCGAGGAAGTCGGTTTGACGCGTTAGATCACGAGATCTAGCTGGTCCAAAAAATGAAAAACTCCAAGGTATCGAGTCCGTGAACCCGCGGCTCCTCCAATGAACGCCAAGAATGCGAATTTTGAGTCGGATCGTTCCCAAGACGTGAACATGTGTTTTTCGTGTATTTTTTTATGTAGAAACCGAATCCGTGGTCAGTTCCGTCCCCAACCTTCAGGATTATCTGGTAGGCTCAAATGGAGTAAGATAGGCTAAAGTAGGTTCAAGAAACGAGATCAAGTAGAAAATTGATTGGGCCCCATTCACTGTGGCGCCCGAAAATCGGACTCGCAACGGGAGTTCGGAGGGTCCGGGTCATCATACCTCACTAAATTTTTTTCACAGTCTCGTACCACCTAGAAAATGGAGAATCCAGAGTGACCTCCTCAAATGGGCCTTCTGTCCAGAGCTACAAGCAAAAACGTAAGAATTGCCCATATAGGCCCATGTCAAAGTGATATATATATATATATGGGTACTAGGGGGGGGGGGCAAGCCCCCCTGCTCGCTCCGCTCGCCAACCCCCGCTACTCCTGATTATTGATTTAAAGGAGTGAAGAATCAATAATCCATCCATAGCAACTTAAGAAGTAATGAAAGTCTAGTCAGTTTCATTGATGGTCCTGGAGATTGTGGAAAAACTTCCTTGTAAAGGTCTCTCATTTAATATTTTTCATCCCAAAAGAAGAAGATTCTGTCAATGGCGTGGACGAGTATTGAGTCGATTTTTTTCACCACAAGGTATGACAAGTTATAGATACTTCAGAATACCCCTGGATCTAGAAAGTATTGAGAGTATTTTTCTGAAATCTGATGCCGATGAGAAGAAATTGAGGGAAGCAGGTGTTATCATCTCGGGTGAAGCATCAATGATTTCCAAAGAAGCGTTGAAGGAGGTGGATAGAACACTCCGTGACGCTTTTTACAATGACTCACCCTTTGGTCGAATATTGGTGATTTCAGGCGGGGATTTCAGACAAATCCTGCCAGTTTTGACCAATGGGAATAGACATGCTATTGTCCAGGAAACTATCACATCGTCAGCCTTATGGCAATTGTTTGATGTAATGAAGCTGACTAAAAATTTGAGATCTAAGGACCTGATTTTTCCAACATCCTTCTGGTAGAGGTGAGGGTAGAATTGATGAAGTGAAAGTGAGCCCTGAGCGGAAAAGTAATGATGTACGTAGAACCCATATCCAAAGACATCAATGAAGATATTGCTACGAATAGAGTTGTTCTGTCATCTCATGAAGAAAATATCATAAAATTGAATAAGAAATTCTTGGAAATGTTCGATGGTCCGACTTCATCTTACTAAGCGTTGATCATGCGACTCACAAAGGTGTAGATCGAACCGAGGAGCACACTCATCTGAAATATCCAACCGAGTTTCTGATTAGAATTAGAGACGGTTTAACTCCACATGGACTTGATTTGAATGTAAATGCTATTGTGATGTTGATTTGGAATCTGATGACTCGGAATCTGCGAGTGGCGAAGGGCTTATGTAATGGGGTTCGATTAAAGATTAGGTAATTGTACACGCATGATATTGAAGCGGAAGTGAGAAGTGGGGAGAATATGGGGACAATAGTTTTCGTGCCCAAGCTAACACTAACCGAGGGTGAGTCTTCCCTGCCGTTTGTAGTTCACAGGAAACAGCTCCCTGTGGTCTCGGTATTGGCAATGACAATTAATTAGTCTCCACGTGAAAGTTTAGATAAGGTTGATATTTATATAAAACGGCCGATTCTCTCCAATGGACAGCTTTACGTTGCTCTTCCTCGGTAAAGAGATCAGAAGAATTCGTTTATTGAAAATAGATTCGATGGTTCAGATGAGATCGGAAAAGGTTGTTTGGGACGGGGTATCTGATGTTTGATATTTTCGTCATATATGATTGGAAATTCAAGTATATTGTTCTCAAATTCTGTTAAGATGGAGTGAAATCTGGAGTTGGGGAAAACGATACAAGAATATGAACTGAGGGAGCAGGTAATCTTGTGGTGTTTGAACGAACAGTTCGAGAGAAAAGGTTGGAGAAGAATACGGCAAGTGCTCAAAATAATCAGATCGATCTACAGGAATTGAGTGTTTGGATGAAATAATAGCATTGCATGAAACAGAGAGTATTTATTTTGAGAGTTCACAGCGAATGTGAAAAATTCCTGGACTCAATTATTCGAAGGATAGAGTCCAAATTGGAGATAAAACAACGTGAGTGATTCAGTTAATTTATATGTATATCTATGATTAGAGATGTCAATGACATTGATATTACAGAACTATAGTTGCGTATGTTGACAAAGTATTTCGCGAATCTGAGATCCAGAAAAAGGGCGATGGGAGTGAATTAGTGAGGTACGTACAGAATGGTTAACTTTGAACGGAATTGAGAATAATATTAGCAAATTAATCATCATATCAAATTGAGTATACGTGTATAAGTGATGATGTATGGAGAACCATATTCAAAGACATGACTGGAGATATTTCTATGAATAGAGTTGTTCTGTCATCTCATAACGATAATATCATCGAATTGAACAAGAGAATCGCGAATATGGCGTTAGAATATACAACAAAATGAAATTTAAAGATATACCTTCGAAAAAAGGAACAATAAGTGAGTTGAATTGGTGATGTTTCGACGATATGACACGATTTTCACACAAATCTTGTCGATTCTCCAGAGATAGAGGTTTATCTGAAGGATCAATGCGTTCGAAGGAATGGAAAGAATAAAAGTGGAATACTGGGTGTACACAAATATACGTCACAAACTTGATGTTATTGTTGTGAAAGATGGAAACGGTCAAATTGAATCGTACGATCATGGAGTGGAGTTAGAAGTTTGCGGTGACTTACAAGAGAAGAGTTAATTTCCTGATCAATCAGATAAGAGTGGAAAAAATCGTTTCGAAATTGATTTCATTGAGTGGTCTTTACAGGTTCAACGGACATGTGACAGTGGAGACTGTGGATGAATTGAAATTGTTAGTTGGTGAAAAGATGGGAATTAAGAACTCGATTCTGGAAAATGAAGTTCATGTTGTGGAAGAGTGTTCCGTCACACAAAGATTTTGGTTATTGATTCTTGATTCTCGGATATACTGTAAAATTTTTCTAATTCACATTTTTTTGGAAGAAATATACATCTTCTTTGTAACCCAAGCTCACTTCAAATGTTGTAATAATTGAATAATGAGACGGAAAATAATGATGATGAGAACGAGATCATTCCTAGAAGGCTGCAGAGGGAAATTGAGAAGACTAAGGGACCTGCAGGGGCTCTGAAAAATTGACGGGCCCTCAGGGGCCCTCGGAGGCCCTCGGAGGCCCTCAGGGGCCCTCACAGGCCCTCAGGGGATCTCAGGGGAATCTCTCAGCCCCTAAGGTAAATATGGAACGTAATTTAGGTTATTTGGTCAGAGGCACTCGGGGCCCTCAGGGGCCCTCGGGGGCCCTCAAGGGACCTCGAAGGACCTCAGAGGCCCTCAGGGGCCCTCCTGGGCATTCAAAGCAGTCAAGGGGATTCAGGGGAGTTCAAGGGTACTCAGAGGAATTCAGGGGAATTCAGTGGAATCTCATTCTTACTACTATATATTAGGGGGAGATACTGGCAATGCTAGCGTTTCTGCTTGTAGCTCTGAAATGAAAGCTCATTTGATGGAGTTACTCTGGATTCTCCATGTTCTAGGTGGTACGAGCCTGTGGAAAAATTTTGGTGAGATTTGGTGACCCGGACCCTCCGGACTCCCCTTGTCAGCGTAAGTGTATTGCACGGGCACGATTTCTTCATACATAGCTATTTTTTGGAAAATGATAACTCCGACAGATTGGATTTCTCATCTTATCGTTGTTTCACTGGGGGAACTAGACACCTCCGAATTCCCCTCAGAAGATTATAACAATGAGACTCCGGAAGAGAGTTTTGTTTAGGAATCGAATCTCAGCACAAATGTGACTACGTAAAAGGGTCTTATCACTGTAGAGAGAGGTACCCACAAAGTCACCAAGTCCTCGAAGATTTTCTAAAAGAGCCCAAACAACTGGAAAATTTTGTTCGAAAAAAGGGCCTAAGTGCAAGGGTATTGTTAAAAAGAGCCTCAACGTAGAAGTACTGGTAAAAAGGGCCTGAGTGCAACAGTATTGGTAAAAAGGGCCTCAGTGCAACAGTATTGGTGAAAAGGGTCTAAGTGCAACATTATTGGTAAAAAGGGCCTAAGTGCAACAATATTGGTAAAAAGGGCCTAAGTCACCGGAAAAACTCGTTCAAAAGGACCTAACTCCACTATTGATATCAGGATGAAGGGCCTAAGTGGTGGGGTATTGGTAAAAAGGGCCTAATTCTTTACGAAAAAATTTAGAAAAAATTCTTATGACCCCCATATCTCTTTTCTACCAATTCTGGCTATCAAATCATGTTCTTTGGCCTCCAAAAAATATATCTTCATGCTTGCTAAATGAATATTGAGTGACCTCAGTTTCACACACTCAATGGAACCATCTTTCACGTGCAGAATCGATGAAAATGCATTAAGACGTTGAATCGCAATTGGATATCTTGTGTGACATACCCATAGATATACTGATGAAACTTGGAGGCCATTGAACTCGATTTCGCAACGTTATCCAACTTTTAGTGGACCAACTATCCCAAAAATTGACCTAGTATTGGGAAAAGGGGCCTAATTACATTTTTTGTTATTCTGTGCGCAAAAATGGCCGTTTAGACGCAAGTGTGCGTGTGCAAAAGCCCATTTGGGCACGGATTCTCATTTGCACAGTGCGCAAATGACTCATTTGCACACGGTAGTGCGCAAATATCCATTTGCGCACTGCGTAAACGATGAAACAGTGTGCAAATGGGACGTTTACGCACAGTTTGCTTACCAAATTTGGATTGATGGTTGATCATCCTATACTCAATAGATATATTTGACTAGAGTGAGATTTGTAGATTTATGGCTGTAAATATGTAGAAAAATAACAAGAATCTGGATATGTTGAAAATCATGCCTAAATGCAAGTAGTACAAGCAAGTAAAGTAAAAACTGCTTCTGCAAAAGTTGTTTTTCCTGATGAATTAAAAAAATTTTTTCCAGTCAAGGGGGTGGGCAAAAGACTTTTTTCTTATATATTTTTCAAAATTTTTTTTCAGTCGGGGGGCTTGAACCCCCCGGCGGGGGCTTCGCCCCCTGCACCCCCATGCGCCCTTCTCCACGCCCTAACATCATCTCCGGTCAAAGGAGTGATTAACCGACATATTGTGGATATTCAATTTACTTTGGATAATACTAGACATTGTGAAACCATAATTATATTCAAAATATGGGTGTTTCAACGTGATGACGATAAGCTCTGTCCCGTTCAAAATAATACATGAAGTATACGATTTAATGGATCTACGGATCAATTTCTCGTAATACTCAATATAACTAAAGAGAACAGAAATTAAGAGAATTCCTTCACCCCAGAGCAAAAAAATCCGCGACTTTTTTCTAGGGTTTTGGGCGAGTTACATTTTTGCTCACAGCAATAACAAAAAATATCGTAAGCAACTCGGGTGCCGACATTTGCGCTCTCGTCCCCGCACTCAGTGCGCAAATAACTCATTTGCGCACGGCGCAAACGATGAAACCGTGTGCAAACGGACCATTTGCACACTCGTTGCGGGGACTCGTGCGCAAATATCTGTTGGCACCCTTGTTGCTTAATATACTATTTTCGAATGGCTGTATACCTCTCAAAATCGACAACTACAGGCGTCCCTCGTTCAACGCGGGGGTTATGTTCCGGCAGGTTACCGCGTTGAGCAAAACCGCGTTGAACAAAGCATTGCTCTTGTGGAGAAGTAGAGGATGCGTACCAAGACTCATGATCGACCAACTATGACCGATTTTTTTTTGTGAATTTGGGATCAAATGAGAGTCTTTTCAATGATGAAAATATCGTTAGTACTGATAAACCATAAAACTTCCCCGGACTTTCTGTTCACTTCCACGAATAGTTCTTATTGTTGCGATTCATTCACACAAAATTTCCGCGCAACTTCTGCAAATCTTACACCTGTTTTCAGTAGGTCCAAAATTTTCGATTTTTTTCCAAGTTCATCACTTTTCGAGACTTTTTAGCAGCGGGAGAACTTTTGCAAGGTGATACTTGTTTTCTTTTTTCAGACATTATGGAAAAGAGATAGAATTTACTTTGCTAAAAATACAGCCGAGATTCATGTAAACAAAAATTTGAATTTTTTGGTTAGGGGTTCAAACAATCAGACGTAGTTGTCTAAGAAAATCAATGACTCGTCATAATAAATACACTCTCGATTCGTTCACCCAAGACAGCATCAAAAAGTAGAATTCCTCAGAACTGTTATATGTGTGATTATTCACGAGTTTTAGCACTCAACAGATTCGATGTAAATTGTTTGTTATTCTTGCGGTCGATAGCGTCTTTTTGCTGACGTCATTCGAAGCTTTCTTCAAAAATTTCATTTTCAAAACCGCGTTGTACAAGTCCCAAATCGCGTTGAACAAAAAAAAGGTGGCAATTCAAAAACCGCGTATAACCAAAACCGCGTTGACCAAAACCGCGTTGAACGAGGGATGCCTGTATCTTCCAATTCCTGTGCGGTTGTTTTGGGGATGCCAAAACCTTTGAAATAAGCCAGGTATGCGCATCGAATCATGCCACGGGCATGACATAGTTAGTTTTTATCGTTTTTCTCGAAATGGCCGTTTTGTAATTAGGCCCTTTTTCCACCCACCCCCTCAATTTCAGATGAGGACACTGAGAGGTATTTTCTATTTTTGTGCAGATTTACCTCATCAACAGCCACCAAGTGAAAAGTGTATCGATCCCCCGAGTCCATAGCTGTACAGAACCTGATCATCAGTCTTTTGAAAGCAGCTCTAATCTCCTTAAACCACTGAAATCACTCAGTCAGTTTTCAAATGGATATCAGATTTCAAATGGATTCAGTTTCCAAATGGGTAGCAGATTATGCTGGATTTAGGTATATCCTCTCACGCCATTCTTTACTGTATCAGTGATTTTGGCATTATCCTCACTTGCGCTTTTTTCAGAGCAAGAAAAAGTGGGAATACTGAATGAAAGGCTGGAAAGAGAGAGCTATGGTTTTGGGGAGCGCAGTTCAACTTTGGGTGACGCCCAAGATGCTACCGATGGCAAAAATTTTACTAAGCCAAAGTAAGAGTTGAAAATCTTGGATATTATTTCAAGACTATACTCCACGAACCAATTTCCATGTGTACTACTCCGTACAACTTTATATTGCAATTGATAGAAACATATAATTGAAAGATTGTTTTTTCAATTGCCTGTTCAAATTGTCATTCAGTTATGGTCAAAACACCTCCGCAAACTGTGTGCTTGGGTCAGAGTACATATGTCAATTATGTAAAAATCATTGATATGTCCAACTCTAATAGGGAAAAAATAGTCGGTAATGAATAAGGCACACAGCTCAGCTTAAACATATACATGCTAACATGAAATCACAGATTGAACAGGAACATTACTCTCATCATTCCCAATAAAAGGTCCAATATACACATATCAAAAATAGTGTTCCTTCAATTTCTGGATATTGACTTCCACAAATGCGATATCACTTGATGCTACATTGGAAACAGATGAAACGTATAAGTGTAATATTTACATTTATTACAACACGAACAAAAAAAGAGAATGTTTCTCGAATTTTACAACAGATTTCTACATATATCCATTCCTACATTCAACCGTTCATATATTTGAACTTTCATCAAGAGGAAGGAGTATCCAGCTTCGTTTCTGATGAATCTCAAAATACACATTCCACAACTGACATCATAAATATTCACAAAAAATAGTCTTGGGTTTAACAATAGTGGATACTTTTCCAATTCGGCTTTTTTAGAGCGAGATCTAAGATCTCACAAACTTATAATTAGTTTCTAATCAGCTGTTGTACTCCTTCACATCCCTCAGACATTTGAGAAGATAGTACAAAAAATTACAGAATACGTCATCTAGTGAATCAATGTCTCATATATCCGGAATCCATGTCTCATATATTCAGATAATTTCAGATTCTCTAGTATTCTGTTCTGACATCCTCTAAGCTCACAACATGAATAACTCAGGATCATATCTGTCACATGTGAACATTTTAACTTTAGCCATGCAGTCAAATTAACGCCTACAGATCATCTCGATTAGGTGCCATCTTAAATTCTTCGCAAATACCCCAATCACTTTTCTGCTTGTAAAATGTTTCCGGTCTTCTTTGTTGTTGGGCAGTAGTCAAGAATCTCACCATTGTGGGTTGCAGAAGAGATTAAGAGAATTGAGTCTGGCAATCAGTCTTTTCTTTAGGAGTTGCGCGTAATTATCTAGTCTTGAACTCTTGAATCTATAATCGTTCCAAGTGACTGAAAATTGAATTGATATGTAATCAAGGATGAGTTAGAAATGTAATTATTCATGAGAATACACATTTTCTGGGTCATGGAATACCCAATAAGTCAAATATAAATGTTTTCAAGGAGATGATTGGATTGATAAGTTGAAGTTGAAAAAAATCCAGTCAGCAGATGGCATTTGTGTCTCCTTCTACTTTCATTCATTTCATTAGAGCGTACCTGAGTATTTCCTACAGGTTTTGAATGGGTAAAACTTCTCGAAGTCGATGGTTGAACAATCTCCCATCAATTATCTGCAGTGGCAAGGTCTTTCTTGTTTCTGGATATTTCTTCTACTGCTGCTTTGTCTTCTCTCGTATTTTGAGCCTTACGAGTTTTTGAGGGGATTTTGATGAACATTGTGAGGCACTATGGTTGTATACCAGATAGCACCATTATTGCACTAAACTAATACGAAGAAGATGCAATCTTACTAGATTGTAATACTTTCTTGTTCAGAAAATTCCTCTTAGACATATCTTGCTGAAGAATCTGTAAAATGAAAGAATTTGAGAGAAAGCGCGCGTTATGCACATACATCAGAGCCTTGAGTAGTGGAAAGTTGAGATATCAATCAACTTTCTCGCATTTCTTTCCCTTCAGTCCGTAAAATAACAAATCTGCCACTTCGTTTTCTACCTGTACTACCCGTTTTCTGAACAAGTCTGGTAAGAGCTCTGGTTCAAATATCGAAACTATCTGATCATCTTTGCCTACATCCAGACCCTCTTCATCTGTAGAAATTGATCACATATTCAAGGTAAATGGAATAGATTTTGACTGTGGAAACAAAGACTATCTCTTACTTACTGACGCTGGGATGAGGATATTTACTTTATTGTTCCTGGGATCTTTTGAACCAGTCATTTGATCATTCTGTTCCTGCCCAGCTTTACCAACAATTATCTAAGGGCAAATTAAAGATCTATTTCGCAGTAAAAGAACACGAACCCCATTGACTATATATCTCGAAACTGGAATATGGAATGAGATATGAAATTATTGAAAAACATAGGGAGAATGATCATCATCGATTCTAGCGAGGATTCTAGTCATCAAAAAGAGAGCTTACCTTTTCAAATACTGTTGCTGTGGGCAGCTTACTTCGAATCCGATCCAATATGCACATGTAGTAATTCGTGAAGTTTATCAAATTCATGATGAACGAACTCCAAATCATCCGAGATCTGTGGAAAGTTGAATGGATCAGTAGTGATATACCGTGAATCCATGGAATATTTAAAACGCCATGATTAGATTTTGGAAATTGCTGATGAAATGTGATCACTTGGCAACCGATGAACGATATAGAAAACAGCAGATAAAATTTTCATGCATAAGAATTCGTTTCAAGTACCGTTTTCATAAATAATGGAAAAAGTAGGGTCTCATTAAATCAGTGACATTTCCGATATACTTTGTTGCAGGGAAATTTAAAAAAAGGCATCTTCAAGATCACGTAAAAACTCTCTCGATTAATGTCTTTACAACATTCTTCGCGTCCTTCTCGAGTGTCCGTAGTCAACGAAGCAAATCTAAAAAGTTTCTCCTTCAATCAATCATCTACGGCTTTGCCGGAAGTGATCCGATCAAAATAGTATATCATGATACAAGGGCGCAAACGATGGCTGCGCCCTTGTATCATAATGCACCCGTGGCTGAATATGCCGTTGATGCTAAAATGACAAGATTCTGAATCTCTACCAAATTGATTTCAATAAACGAGATATCTCGAAGATAAATCTTTCATGTGTTCGGTGAAGGGAGATCGTGATATACTTGAGGATTTTAGTCTTGAATTCTTTCACAATTTACCAACTTATATTCATTGTAGCTCCTATGAAAAATGCGGCAATCGGCTCTCATTAGTGGTTGAATTATACATGTTCTCGAGCCCTTCAAAGTATAAAAGTTGATTATTACCTCTCGGGCAAATGCTACGTCATTCAGAGGATCACGCATAATCGCTGAAATTTGGCCTCAGTATGAGTAGCTTCCATGAGTCGTCAAGATCAATAATCGCTTGTGGACATCTTCTGAACAGTGTCGGCATCAACGAAAAATGCATCAAAGTCCGCCAGAAGGAGTCAAAGTCTCTTAGAGCCATGATTTTCCCAAAATCAGTCCAGAAAGGGCCTAAATGGCTCTTTGACGGTACTTCAAGGTCTACAGAGGGGTCAAAAAATCTGAAAAATTCATTCTGGCCTATTCCAGTCTAAGTCCTGTCAACTGCAGTGACTTCGGGACACGAAGAATAACTTTGGGACGACCATGAAACAGTCATCATCACGCGCGGTCCGCTTGAAACAAACCTATATCTTTATTAATAGTGTTCTCCGCACCTTATACATACTCGGGCAATGTTTTGCGCGGCCAGAGTGTCGTTATCAGCTTAGTGGTGGTTTTCGACAGGCTACAAAAAGTCTCTTGGAAAGAATAGTGCGGTCGCGACCTGTGCAGGATGACTCTAAGGTAGATTTCACCCTGTACAGATATCTCGATGGATTCATACAGTTACACTGGTATATTTTTACACAGTTTCGATTCTGTAACGTAATAACAAGAGGTGTATTTTCTGCGAACCAGGGTAGCTTTTGGGGTCCAGATTGTAGCGTCCACACCTTCAACCCCGGACGACCGAAATATATGTCATAATACCTCAATACTCCCGCAACGAACGCTGGAACTGTCACCCTTTTATTGGCCACGGACACAACGCAATTCTAATACGAGGTGTACAAGTTACATGAGTTGTAAGGAATGCAAAAAGAGAGAAGGGACTTATCTGTCCCGTCAACGTTACCCCAGTTGACGTTTACCGTCTTCTACGATATGTATGCCATCCCAAAGTTATCCCAAACCAGTTCAACTCTGGAACACGACTTTGATACTTCATAGCTCTATCTGAAGATGTCCAAATGGAGTTCACAAACCCCGCAATCAAAGGCTGAAACTGTGAGCTCACGATTTACCACAGATACAATAAAATAATGATCAGGAATGTACAAGTTATACGAGTTTAAATTATTTTCATCCCAAAGTTACTCCCAAGACGATACTGACTGCGTACATTTTTTTCATTCCTCTCATACCCCTTCATGCTCGTATTGCTCTCGAATTATTGATAATTAATTCCGAATACTCACAGATCAATTCAGCTCCGTAGATATTCTAAACAAGGAAAGCAACTCCTTTCTAAGGGCCTGCCCACACTCCTGGCGCAAGATATGTGGTAGAAGCGCTCACAAGTTTCGCAATCTAATGCGTCGTCTACTTCTCTGCGCAAACCACAGTATACGCAGCCACTCATTACTTCCGACTCTTGTATGAGCTTCGCTGCATTTCTCTGTCGGTACTGTTCTGGGTCGGAATTAGTATCAAAAGTTGCGTTTCGACCTTGTACATCCATTAGATTAATATCAAAATCTCCGCAGCTGTGTGAGTCTTCTTGGAACTTGCGCTGGTAAAGAGGCACGACAGTTCGGAAGTTCTTCTTTTCTTCAATCGATTCATGGAAGCCTCTTGCCACACACGAATTAATGAACCTTGCTAGCGCAAACATGCAACGATATTCATCATCAGTGTGATCTTTCTGAGATACATCTTTGGGGTCGAGTAACCAAGCAGTTTTTTTATCCATGTCGAGAGTGAAAAGAACCCAATGGTTGATATCGTGGAAGTTAGCCGGGGTAAAGTAGCCGGGGTAAATTATTTTCCCACGTAGAATCTATCTGGGGCCTTGTCCACCGAGGAAACCGATTTTTCAGCCTGCGGACACATCCAATACACCCCTCTGCGGTATTTTCAGTCATTTCCGAGCATGCGCACGATGGGAATCGCATGTTTTGTGGGTCATTGCACGATTTTTTCGAAAATTCGAGGACACAAAGTGGGAATAGCACCTTGACAGGCTTGTGTAAACACCTGGAATTGATCGAATGATGTTAAGACATCAAATAAATACCCTTTCGCAGTATTTCTAGACTTTTGGGTGTATGCGCGAGTGAGGATTTGCCCACTTTTCGTCCCAAACGAAGGGTTTTCTGATGGTTCCATCACATTGTACGAATGTGAGACTATCGTAAGGTCCTGTCCACCCGAGAAAACAATCAGAAAGTATATGAATAACGTATAACTATGATTTCCAATAGTTTTGCCCCACCTCTGAGCATGCGGGAGCCTGTGTTGAGCTCTTTTCGTCCGTGAGACGTTAGCCGGGGTAAAAAATTTTCCCGAGCAGCATCTATCTGGGGCCTTGTCCACCGGGGAAACCAATTTGTCAGCCTGCGGACACATCCAATACACCCCTCTGCGGTATTTTCAGTCATTTCCGAGCATGCGCACGATGGGAATCGCATGTTTTGTGGGTCATTGCACGATTTTTTCGAAAATTCGAGGACACAAAGTGGGAATAGCACCTTGACAGGCTTGTGTAAACACCTTGAATTGATCGAATGATGTTTAAACATCAAATAAATACCCTTTCGCAGTATTTCTAGACTTTTGGGTGTATGCGCGAGTGAGGATTTGCCCAATTTTCGTCCCAAACGAAGGGTTTTCCGATGGTTCCATCACATTGTACGAATGTGAGACTATCGTAAGGTCCTGTCCACCCGAGAAAACAATCAGAAAGTATATGAATGACGTATAACTATGATTTCCAATAGTTGTGCCCCACCTCTGAGCATGAGTATGATATGAGTCTCATGGAGACCCGAGCTTACCAAGAGTGATCAATATGTCCTTACCGTGTCATGTCCTCAATTGCAGTTGCACATCTCAATCGTGTAGCTCACCGAAATATTCTTTCAGTTTCGATTCGTCATCTTCCAAACATCAAAATTGGGTTATAAAAAGGTAATATTATGTACAAATCGAGCATGAGTCTCATTTTAAAGTAGTCAAAACACAGCCGACATCATGTCCTGGGATTCCGCAAATTCCTTGAATGCTTCTCTATAAGTTGACTTTCGGGCTTGCGAATTGCTCTCAACGACTCCACATTGGCGGTGATCAATCGATAACATACCAAAGAATGAAGTTCCACTACCAGCGGAGTGATGAGTTACGTACACAGCCTCCCGCGCGATCATTCGTAGACAATTTTTCCGTTGCAAAATAAGAATTGTCTTCACCGTCGTCACTGGTTCTCGAACATTATCGACGTCAAGTTCCAGAAATTTCTTCATAGTCTACTCTCACCGTGAAAATAGGCCATCTATTCGGAAAAAACGATCCGTTTCGATTTACGCCTTTGAGATCACTTTTCATGCCAAAATGTCCTTACCGTGGCAAAAATATATCGAAAATTGCTCATATCTTTGACATAGATCGACTCACGCTCGTGCCCGTCTGGGAAATGTTTTTGGATGTCAGACATATCGGAAAACACCTATGGGCAGTCAGATCGCAGCTATATTGGAACTAGTCAATTTTTGGTCCGAAACCCAACCTCTGCCGTTCTTTTCCTCGAAAAACCTTAGTTATCTCGTGATCACCCATATCATGTATAATTTGACCTTGCGTACATCCCAAACTCGTAGACTAAGGTACCAAATCCCATGCGATCTTCTCATTTGTGAGTAATTGCATGGAGCTTCAATGATATGGGTATACCATAACCCAGGGTTATAGATTTTATCGCTAACTACAATAACCTACCTATTCGAATAGATACTCCAGGCCAAGCAACATATGATGCGCGACTCAAAATGAGTTCACACACATAGGTTTATTTGGGTTTATTCGATTAAAACGATCACAGCGCTCAGAGTACTCACAGCAGTCGGATCTCTCTTTTTAAATTTGTATTTCGAGTATGGAAGAGAGAGAGAGAGAGGGAGAGAAGGAGAGAGGTCCAAATGCTGTGAGCACTACTGTGAGCGACGAAATTGAATAAACGTATTGTTGTTCGGTTAATTATACGCTCTTGAAAGCCCTCTCTCTTCCCCCACTACCTGAAAGCGTTGAAGTCCGAGCGTGGTATACCACGTGGTCGTTGCCGAAGCAAAGTAGCGGGCCCTTGGATTCGAGCTACGGCATCGCATCGTATGTGCAATGTTTTGATCGACTATGTCGCTTGTGTGGGCTCAACTTGTCTCTCTTCGCGTCTTCAGTTTGGAAGTGATTCATCAATAAAAATTCATCATAGCTTATCATTTATCTGGAGTTGTCCATGCACCTGTGATGGCATGTTTGCGCTTGTGGTTTGCAGTCCTGAAAGATAAAACATAGCTGCTGTCCATCTATCGGCACCATCTAACCGACGTGAATAGATCCATCGTCGTAAGTAGTATCGCTCATACATAGTATTCATAAAACCAGCATCATACTGATAACTAGAAAAATTATATGACACCGATCAACGGTCGGAATTACTTTATACATTGATTTGCTCCTATGATGTAATCAAGTACCGAAAAAATGATCACTTGATGCACGATTTTGTGTTGAGAGAACGATATTTTTTATATTCCCTGTCCGCGATAATTCTCATTGCTATCATGCTTTATTTAATTACGATTCGAATCGGATTTTCAGTAGAGAATCGTTTAGATTTTTACTAATCCAAGCAGAACTCGGTGTGTTCCGATCTCAACGATGAGGATCGCCAATGATTCATCAATTGACCACTGATACAAAAATCACGGACAAAGACTAATTAAATCTCCAATTTAACTTCATGTGTATTTCTCTTCTGCGACAAGTATCGGAAAATTTGATTCATGGTCGAATAATCAGTCGAAGACTTCATACCACTCACACCCAAACTTCCTTTCATCGCTTATCAATAATACCCCCCTCTTCCCCTCTAACCTCGTCTCATGTGCGTTCTTGTCTTTCTCTCTCCTTCTCTGTTCCTCTCTCTCTCTCTCTCCTCTCCCTTCCCTCGACACTCCTGTACCTGCTGCCTCTTCCTCGACTCATCACCTCTCTCTCCCTCCATCAACTTTTCTCTCTCTCTCTCTCCCTCTCCCTTCCCTCCATCAACTTCTCTCTCGCTCTCTCTCTCGCCCTTCCTCTCTCCCTCTCAATTCCTCTTCACGATTTTTCCTTCTATATTCTGTCTCTCTTCATTTTTCGTATCCATTCCTCGTCCATGAGCTGTGCATAGATAACAATCATTATTGTGAAAAGTGAGAGTTCTTCCCTGGCACTCGCATCATTTTTCATCGCCTTCATGAAAATGTGGTTATCAAATTTCATACGGACCCTATTGGGTACTTTGAATTCTGTAATTGATAAAAAAGGAGATCGTTAGGGGAGTCATGGAGTTTAGTTTGTCGTGAAAAATTTGAGCTATTCTCGAGTCTCTTGGATTTTCTCTCAATTTCTACACAAAACAGCGCAAGATCCGGGCTTTTGAACTACCTTTGCAATTCTCATAATTTATGTCTCTGATTCATATTATGCAGTATCCTAGCAAGTATGGAGGCCGAGGATTTCCCAGCAAAAGCTGCAAATGTCATCATGGGTATGAATGTCTTGGACCACCATGCGTACATCGATGAACTGAAAAATTCATCGAGATCTTCTCCAAAAAGGCACACTTTCGTGGGAAAGATGCTGGATAGAAAATGTGCCCGAACAATCAATGAAAATCTGGGAAGTTATTGGCAACATTTCAAGCGAAAATTCACTCAAATCAGAGCGCGTCTGTCGCCACACCAGTCAGATCAGAGGAGAGAAGCTCCGGGCTCCGTCAAGAATGTCAAGGTAACGTGAGCTGAATAAAATAAACAAAATTGGACTTCTTAGCAACTTTTTCAAAATGAAGTCTCATTTACGGGATATATTAGCCGAGATTGATGATGGAAAATTAAATTGGCGACGAGAAATCACTGATTTGATTTCTATTTGGAATAAGCACTGTGATGTCCTCTGACGTCTCATATAATGGAATTCCGAAAGGGATCAGAGTCTCATTCTGTTCAATGAAGTCTCCAAGGGCAGTCTGGAGCCCCCGCAGAACCGCAACCAGACACGCACCGGCGTACTTTCAGGTTGCGTCTACATGCAATGATTGTCTCGCCTATTCCTTCTTATTACTGAACAACATAACATTTCCAGCCAAAATCAGATAGTATCCTGCCAGCGTATTGAAAGATCTAATCCTTCTATGTCCGAAAATTCTCAATCTAGCTCGCAAAAACCTGGAAGGAGTGCATCGATCAGTAATAGGCCCGGCGGATCGAAAAACTACGATTGTCTCGAGATATAGAATGAAATTTCCAGGCGTGAAACAACTAATTTGGCTGAGAATGTTATGGTGTTTCACTTGCATTATTCCTTTCGAGTTGGAAATTTGAGGTTGGAATACTGTATGAGGCAAAAAATTGATCCATAATCTCTGATCGCATATGTAGGGCAATCAAAGCGCCATCTATTGAGCGAAGAATATGGGTTCCGCTCCGGACCGGCCTTGAAGCTTTTGAGCAAACAATTTCATTCGCGTGCCAATTTCCCCGCGTCATACCAAAATTCGAGATTCGATGGCCCCTTTCAATCCACAAAATAGCCTTTCATTCAGCACAACTGATCAAATAATAGCGCCCTGTGTTCCTGCATCTTGCCTCCACTGTTCATCAGTAACATTCCTGGATCTTCCACATTCGGACAGGTGAAATCACCCGATAAAGCTGCGCCGACTCGGAAGGAAATGTTGATCGACGTCTCTCCCAAGAAAATGAAACTCAGATCGGGAACAAGAGAAAATATCACCCCTGTCATCCAAGAATTCGGATGTGCACATGAATTAGCTGTACCCGATGATTTGTCCTCAAAAGTTGCAGAAGGCTCTATACCTCGGACACGGCGACATCACCAAGAGAATCAAGAAAACCGGATGGAAGCACAGGTTTCTCATGAAAAAAACATCGTGCAAACTACTTCCTTTCCGAGCAGTATTAAGGATCACGATGCCGATGATTTGTGACATGCAAACCTCGATATCGGCCTCATCTCGACGAACACATCATGTACTGCTTAGAATTCCATGTACTCTCCGCGAGATCATCCACCAGAAACGCCTGCTAAAGTTCCTTCAGGTTATGTTTGGCAAGATAAATCTTTCACGTTCAAAAAAGAATTTTGGACCAAGTGTTATAAAGGAGGAGATACTCTTGATGGAATCTCCGAATGGACAATTGAATGGAACAAAGACTTCGAGCGAACTCATAAATATTGCGTGCTCAGCATTAAACGGCATGAAATGTTTATCAACAAGAAAGGAAAGATCAGCCTGACAGTCGATGGAAAGTGCACGCACAGTGTCTGTTCTCGTTTTAAATTCAAGTGTCACCAATATTCCTCGAATTTCCGTGACTGCGAAGTTTTCGTTTTTAGAGATAAAGAATTCAATCACATTGAAGGAGAGATCACAGGTAGACCAATCAAGGGTAAAAGGAGGCTTGAGTTGGCTAATCAACTCAAGGATGACGCACCCTTAATAAAAAGATGGAAATTGATCGAAGGTATACCAGACGACGTATTAGAAAACGGTTACATCAACAATGCTCCAAGCATGAATGTTTTGCGGAAAATATCGGGCAAATTGAACGCTCAGAACGATTTAGATAAGAATCGAACGATCTTCATGCACAAATTGATTGAGAAACTCAGAAATGAGTGGACTGGTGAGGAGCTTCATGGATATGTGCAGTTGTATGCTGAAACCCCGGTTTTCTATCTTTTGCTGATGGCTGAGGAGGTGCTCAAATGCTTTCTCAAGTCACGATCGGTGATCCCAAATAGTTCATCCCGCAAAAAATTTCTGTTTCTAAATCTTGATGCGACAGGCTCTATGTTGGGTAAATTATTCAAATCTCTCCGAACGATCCATGTGTACTCGTTGATTCTTCCTGGTTATGGGGTTTACCCTCCTCTAGATATCGCGACATTTGCTTCGTCAGCTCATTCGACTGAGGATATCACGATACATTTGGATAAAGTGGTCAGAAATCTGAAACTACTCTCATCACATAGGCCTGTAGTAGACAAAGTTGAGACTGATTTCAGTTTACCACTATTGCAAGCGCTTTGCCGAGCATTCAACGGCATGTCATCAATACTCTATTTCAAAATGATATTGATTGCGATGCTGCAAAAAAAAGAGATACATCATTTGACAATCATCCATATTTGCTCTACTCACACACTGGGCACCGTACGGAAGAAATTGAAAAAAGTTATGCCCGACAAAAAAGATCAAGTGCTCGCAGCTCGAGGTGTGTCGATGCTTATACATGCCACAACTCTGAAAGAGGCCAAGAGGATCGTGATGCATCTATACAGAGTTTTTGGAACAGTGAAAGAGCCCTCAAATATAAAGCAATCTATTGGTTTCCTGGAGATATCTGAGAACGAAATGTTCGAGAACACGGAGACCAAGGAAAGTGGCTCTGATGCAAAAAAAATCGACTTCGCAGCAACTCAAATTAAGAATTCTGCTTTCGGTAAATATTTCCAAAATTTCTGGAGGATCATTGCCAGGAAATGTAATTTGACCAACACTGTGAACAAACATTATTGCAAAGGTTTCTTGAGCTACTTGTTTGATTTTCTCCTCCCGTACGCACCTTTGTTTACAGCCTTCCAAATAAAAAAAATTGGAATACTGAAGGATTCCAATGCGCCAGTTGAGAATCATTGGATGTTGGAAAAGAAATACATTTTGAAGGGTAAAAAACGAATGGCAGTTCCGAGGTACGTGCAACTCAAGTCCAGGCTCCATCGTGGGAGTTTGAAGGAGCGAAAATTCCAACTACGTCCGACCAGAACATCCCGTAAGAGGAAAGGCCAGAAACACGAGACAGATGAGTCAGAAGGAGAATGGGCTCCTGCTGACGCAGAGCAATTGACAGCGAGAGAATTTTGGCTACGAAAAACAAAAAAGACGCAAGCCAAAGTATTTTTCACTTGCTCCAAAAAATCGAATGAGAGGAAAAATCGTGGAGGTGTGCTAAGCAAAAAACTTTGGACGGTAGGGAGAAGAATGGTCCTCAATAAAAACAAAGTCTCGAAGCGTGCAAAGATGTTTGCATCCCTCCAACGGAAAAGGATCCCACAGTTCGAAGAGAGCATGGACATCGAGTGTTTGCCTTATGCCCCAGATAACCTCTTTGACGATCTCGGAAATTGTGTGGATGATGCAGAAGATATCGTCGCAAAATTAGTTAACACTGGCTCGTTATACGGAGAGAGCTTTGCTGTAGATTGTTTATTGAAGGATGGGAATAATTCAACGAATGGCCCCCTAACAAACACTAATCAAGTTGAGTTGGCTGGAGAGAATATAGAGAATCCACCACCAGAAGCCACTCCGACCATCGGCTGTTCGATCGACAACGAGAATGATCATTCAAACAATCGCAAGTATTATCCAAATGGAGTTTTTGCTGGGAAGAGATCATCAATTGCTGGTGACATGGACCTCTTTGCCGTAACAAAGGAGTATCCTCTCGATTTCGTTTGTTCAGATATCAAAATTGATGCATTTCATCTCCGGAAACCAGATTGTCGCACTCTTCTGCACGACCAACAACTGAACGACATGATCATGAATTCTTCGATTATGTTGATGTGCGCTTATGCTAGAGAGAGACTTAGTCTGAATATTTTGGGAGCAGACAGCTTTTTCGTACAGAAGCTACTGACACAAGGGAGCTTGGGTTGCTTCGAGAGCTGGATTACTAAGCGAAATCTCAATTCATTCAAAGTTTGGCTTTTTCCGATGAACATGGGGGATATTCACTGGACGCTTCTAGCCATTGCACCCTACCTAAAGATTTTCATCTATTTTGATTCCATGCACGGTCGTCCATCTCAAGAATTGATAGAGTTGACCTGTGCTTGGATGTATAAGTTCTGGAAACCAGCTGACGGCACAAAACCAAATTTTGATGAATGGGTGCTGTACATTCCCGACGACATTCCCCATCAAAGGAGGGGAGCCTCTGTTACGAATGATTGCGGAGTACATATTTTGACGTGGACCCATCTCATCCGCAGTGGACTCGATAAACGATTCACTTCCAAAGATATGATCTCCATCCGCAAGAGACTGGCACACGTGCTAACTGCTAACGATGGTTTCCGAAAAGAACAGTTTACCGATGAATTCATCGATGCAGACGATGAAGCTAACCGAGAATCGTATGAAATACCTCTAATACCCCTGAAATCTCGAATGGCAGAAATTATAACGCCTCCTATTTACAATTTCCAGAATACTTACGAACTCTGTGCCGCTCTTTGCAAGCTGTGACAACATTTTCATACCTACTCAATATTCTAATCTTTGTGAATGCCATTATTTTTGTGAATAAACATTTGTAGATATCAGATTTCTTCGTGAATTACAAACCCTTACAATTCTTTCGAATGAAAATGTACAATTTACACAATTCGAGTCATTCGATGATGCTGAGTGGAAATTAATTAGAAATGAGTATCAGGCATGACTTCTGATTCGATAAAATTGACAAGATGATTGGTTGCACCACCCTTACAGAATTCAGGTCCTTAAATTGTGCGTATAATTCATACGCTACTTCGGGTTAGAATGCCGAGACTCGAATTCGAATGATTCAAAAGCTAATATAATATTCAGGGGACTGTTCTTTTCTGCAATTATTACTGGGGTGATTACAGAATGCAACGTATGTCCCTCAGAAAGTGCACCCATTGATATAATACTTCAAGAAATTTTTTTAAAACATGATGAACGCTCATTACCTCCGAAAATATATATATCAATATTATCCAGTCAAGTAATGTAATTGAAATGCTCAGAGTTGAGATGAAAGTTTTTATTGTATCGAACGGATGGACGCTGTAATGGTTCCACCATATTCATTCCAGTAGCTGGTATTTGATGAGATGAGGGCTCTGTGGTTGGGGTAGTTTTCGTCATTTATTGCCGCGATTTGAGACTGAATCCCTGCCGAAAAAAAGCAGCTGATTTCTCAGCTGAGAAATCAGCTGAGATCACAGGTGAATTCACAGCTGAGATCTCAGCTGAGATCACAGCTGATTTCTCATGCCAAATTCTCAGCTGAATTCTCAGCTGTGATCTCAGCTGATATTTTAAAATTTATTTATTAAAAATAAATTCCTCTCCAAGCTTTCTAGGCTAATTTTTCATGTTCTAGGTGGTTAAGTGCCGCAACTAGATTAAGAAAAAACGTAATTAAATCATTAAAAATTTGCACTTACGGGGATTTGAACCTGGGCCCTTCACCTTACAGCAACTCACTAGCCACGACACTTAGCCGACTGCGCCATCGAGGATGTGTCAGTGGGGGATACAGAACAGGTATATCAGGATTTCGGTCTGTCCTGGATAAGGTTCAGAGTGTAATAAAATAACTGTTATAATATTTGCTAACTCGCTTGACTTGAAGTACTGCTATTTTCGTACTTTATATTTAATTCTATGAATGATCCAGAGAAAAAAATACTCCAAAATTAATGGAACAGGTGGAAGGGGGAAATCATTCATATAGCTTTCGGTTTTCTTTTGTTGGGAGGAGAAAACCAACTTTCGGCCGATTGAGCCTTCTCCTTCCTCTCTTGTTGCTTTTACGGCCACGTATATATAAGGTAAGTGTACCTAATATCCCCCCTAACCCGTTTTGCCCATAGTTTTTGTCCACTCGAATATTTTTCAACGTCCCTTAGCTTACTTTGAAGCTTGTTCCAAGGCCTTCAAAACGAGCTAAGGTAGGTTCAATCTCGACCGACTCGAGCTGAGCCATCACAATTTTGCCAAGAAATGTTTTTTTGCGAGTTAACAAAAGGGTGTACCCAACGTGCCCCCATTAGCAATTTCCTCAACAGCTCTGGTCTACCTCAACATTTTTTAATGTACTTTGGCTCATTATGAAGCTTATTTTGAGACCTTAAAATTGAGCTAAAGTACGTCTGGTTTCAATCAATTAGAGACGAGCTGTCTTAATTTTGTCCCCAAAAACGATGTAAGTCGTCGATAAAGTGCATGAAATTGTTCTCATCGGCGTGCGACTACATTTGGGGCTTTACTTGTGCTTGACCAAAAATATATTTTCTTCCTATTTTGACGTGACAAATACGTTCTACGTGATAAAAAGAGTCTTACAGCGTGCCCTCTTGTGATCACCATACGAGGGCATGTTGGATACCTCCAATTTCGGCTTTCTTGTTCTACAAATCATTTCGGTATTTTCCTCATGAATCCTCCCCAAATCCGAGTTTTGCATTTTCGAGAGGAGAATTATTGAAGTTTTCCGAAAGAGGAATCTAATGCGCTGAGGTACGTTGAGACTGATGGCACTGAACGCAATTTCCTTCAGAAATACGAAAAATGGAAAAATCACTTTAACTTTTCTGGGAAACACAGAAATGATTCGGGGTCGATCTAGACTACTTATTTCGTCATATTTCGACATAACGAATGTGAAAAGAATTTGAACTAAGGTTAACTTGTGCCCATTCTTGAGATCGACATATGGGGGCAAGTTGGGTACACTTACAGCCCCCCCAAAAGATAATGAAGAGTAGGGTGTGCGTTACATCTCAACTCTCGATTTTCCACGATACCATCGTGGATTTACTATCTTTGATATAAAAAAAAGGCAAAAACTTTTGCCGCTCCCTGTATACGACGTATCCTGTTTTGCCACTCGAACATTATTTCAATCAACATTGAGAAGCCTATTCTGAGAAGTTTGCCCTCCCAACCCTTCGTGTCTCTGAGACCGCTGTGATTTTTTATAGCTTCTTTTAAAGCCGAAAAATTATTAAAATACATGATTTCCGCGTGAAATTCCACGAGAAACACGATGAAATTGTCAGTTTTGACTTCCAAAGCGACCCCGGTGAGACATCAGTGATTTTTCGGAAGAACCGCTAATATCAAGCCAGGGTCACTCTGAAACTCCTAACTAACAGTTCCATCGTGTTTCTCGTAGAATTTCACGTGAAAATGATGTATCAAGATGATTTTTCAGCTCTGAAAGGAGCCACGAAGAATCACAGCGATCTCAGAGACAAGTGGGTTAGGAGGGCAAAGTTCTCAGCATAGGCTCTTCAATGTTAAGAAGGATATCCGAGCGCCAAAACAGGATACGTCTCACACGGCACGGCAAAAATTTTTCCTTATTTTTTCATATTAAAGATCGAAAATCCACGATGGTATCGTGGAAAAATCGAAAGGTGGGGAATAACGCACACCCTAACGAATAGTCTTAGTAAATCACCAAAGTCTCCGACCCAGTCCGTCTTGCGTCAGTTTCACGAGAAGCATCTCAAAGATCATAAAAAAATCTATCAATTTATATTCTTCAAAAAAATTTTACTCTCTTTTAGCTTGTCTCAGTTGACGTTGAAAATTCAAAAAAAATTTCCATTAATTAATCACTTGTATTTTCGACGAGAATGATCTGATCGAAAAATCTTGAATGGGATGCTATATATCCTTCCAAAGACTTCAACATTCATCTCTTGTAAAATTTCCATGCGACCTTTTTCATCGGAGCTACGAGCGCCGGAAAGAAACTCATTATTACATCGATTCTTACGGAGATACCGAGGCATGCACCACTTTCATCTGTTCAGCCTCTATTCCCAATCCAGAATACATTCCAAAAATAATCGTAATGCGTGTTTCCGAGGTAAAATTCTCTGGTCTTTTAGAATATACTGTCAAATTTCCTCTCAGACATGACCTGTGATAGCTTTCAATTTTTTACTCGAAAAACAGGACCAAATGAGAGTGTACTTCCCTAGATCACGTCAGAGACAAAATCTGATAGCATGTTCTGAAAGATCAGAGGAGTTTACATCGGAATCATGCATTACGATAATTTTTGGAATGTATTCTGGATTGGGAATAGAGGCTGAACAGATGGAAGTGGTGCATGCCTGGGTATCTCCGTAAGGATCGATTCAATAATGAGTTTTTTTCCAGCGCTCGTGGCTCCGATGGAAAGGGTCGCACAAAAATTTCACAGGAGACCAAACTTGAAGATTTTTGAATGACCTACAGCATCCCGTTCGAGAATTTACGATCAAATTATTCCCATTAAGAATACAAATGATTGATTAATGGATAATTTATTTAAACTTTCAATGTCGACTGAGATAAGCTAAAAAATGAGTAAAAATGTTTGAAGTATATGAAGAAATCTACCTAACCTTTAACTTTTGGACCATCCGAGAAAAAAAAATTTTCCCTCCTTGTCGCTTTTGAAACCAATTCCATAGTGTTTTGGTACCTTTAAAATGTGAAAAAAAAGTTGTGCCCACCATTCTTGAGAGATGCTAATCCCCTGAAAACAGTGAGGTGGAATTGGTCTATTACGCTTTCGTCACTATTAGACGTTTTTCACATGGATGGATCGTGAATAGTGCAGTATGATGGTTTATAAAGATGTTGTTGCATCCGTTTAATCGAATTCCATTCCCAGAATTGATCCTCTTTCCGTTATACTCATCAAGATTCACTTTTCTTGCGTCCACAGAGTTGTCGGAGGCGTATGCAATTTTTGCTTTCTCAAAGCTTTCCCACTTGAATTATGATAAGCTTGAAGTGTGAAAATGATGTGAGAATTACATAAAAAGTCGACAGCTATAATTCAGACCTCCCACACAGCATGAGAATCTTTCAGAAATCTTCCTGCAAGCTTTCAGGAAAACCCGGGAATCTTTCAGAAAGATTTCACTGAAAGCTTCCCTCAATAAAGATATGTCCCACTTCAGACACCTTTCTGCAAGATTTCATGAAATATTGCCGGGAATATTTCGGGAAGCTTTCAGAAACATTTCATTGAAATATTTCAGTGAAATGTTCCTGCAAGATTTCATGAAATCTCCCAAAAATATATGCGTTAATGTTCTGTCTGTGGAATCCATATTTTGCTTGATAAGTTTCTTGATCGTTCTAATGCATGACTTCATCATTCTTACTCGTACTTCAACTCCATTGTGACGTTGAATCCAAAGCTTCACGTTAGATTCATCCAGGTTTTATGAACTCTTCGATGTATGCGACACCTAACCGATAAGCCGTCCTCCTGTCTTATATACTAACCAGCGTCTATTGTGAACGCTTGCGAGAAAGCCTTTACGCATCTTCAAATAATCTTCACGTATCATTTACAGACCATTATGCATAGCTGGTCCTGGGTATGTTATCACACATGACAGATCATTTGATACTACCACCAAATTTCCTGATAGGTAGTTTCCCAAAAACCATATAATTCCTGAGAACGAAATTTGAGAACTAAAGTGTGTTACGCGACATCTATCGGGAATAGAATCTTCCAATGAAATATTCCTACAATCTTTCACTGCAATGTTTCTGGAAGATTCCTACAATCTTTCACTGCAATGTTACTGAAAGATTCCCAGAATGTTCCACCGCAATATTTATGTGTCATATCCCACAGATTCAAGTCGTTAAGAATTACTCCTCGCAATACTTCAACAGTATAATATGTTCTTACCTCGGTTGTAACGGTTTTCGGTATTAATATGCAGTACCCCGTCACATAGTTTTACCCTGAAAGATTTTAGGGAGCTTGCGAGAATCTATCAACAATATCTCAGTGCAAGATTCCTGGGAGAGTACCTGTGGAATGTTCCCAAGAAATATGTAGGGAATCAGTCAGAGAGCTTCCACAAACCTATTATTATGATGGCTGTATTTATATGCGACGACTCGTGATTAGCCTAAATTCAAAAGAGATTCGAACAAGTTAGGAAATCAATGAGCCTATATCACAGCGAAGGCTTGTAAATCTTCCAGAAATATTTCAGTGAATTGTTCCAAGAAATCTTCCAGAGAGCTTTCGTGAATCTTTTAGAAAAATTTCAGTGCAAGGTTTCCGAAAGATTGCGTGTAAGATTCTTTGAAATATTTACGGGAGCTTCCGGAAAGCTTCCTCTGAAAAAATGCCACGGAACATTTTGAAATATCACCTGCAATATCCCTGCAAGATTCCTGGGAGATTGCAAAGAAATATTTCATTGATCTCAATATCGTACAAAAATTTCGCGGAAACTCTTCCTAAGAATATTGCATTGAAATCTTCCAGAAAGCTTTCGTAAAGATTTCAACAATATTTCAGTGCAACGTTTCTGAAAGATTACCGGTGAAATAATTGCTAGAAATATTTTCGGAACCTTTTAGAAGGTATTCAGAAATTTTTCAATTTCATTAGGTGCAATTGAGTGGCAGAGAGGTTACTCATAGAGGAATTCCTTGGAATGTTCCCGAAATCTATTGATTTAATGAAAACCAGAATCAAATTGATTTTCCCAGCTCAATCCAAAGTGGTACGTTGCATATCGTGAGTTAGAAGGATAACTCACAGCCACAAAGTGCTCCATCTAGAGTATCAGAACGCGGTGAGTTTTGAAAATCCATCATAGAATTTTTGAAGATTTCCCAGCCTAAAAGAACTGCAAGCACGATGTTATTTGAAACTGGTCTGAAAATGTAGCCCTCCGTAGAAGCTAGCAAACCCTCCAGAAAATTTTGGGGCCTCGTCATGATATAATATTATACTCAATATCGGTGAAACATTTCCAGGAGATTCTCCCCATAGCAGTGAAACTTCACAAGAGGCTTTCGTAACTCTTCCAAAACTTCTCCCCAAAATATTGCACTTACATCTTTCAGAAAGCTTTCGATAATCTTTCAGAAATATTTCAGTGAATTGTTTCAAGGAATCTTTCAAAAAGCTTTCGTGAATCTTTCAGAAATATTTCAGTGCAAGGTTACTGAAAGATTGAGTGTAAGATTCTTTGAAATATTTACGGGAGCTTCCGGGAAGCTTTCTCTGAAATATTGCCACGGAACATTTTGAAATATCTCCTGCAATATCCCCGCAAGCTTCCCGGGAGATTGCAATGGAATATTTCCCTGAATCGTTCTTTGAAATATTTCCATGCTGTGTGGACTGTTACGTGAATCATTACCGACCAAAAAAATCAGCTTTCAGGGGCTGAACAAGTTTCCCGAGCTCCTCCCTCGAATAACAACCGTTATAGCCACCTCACCTGCAGTGCATAGTAATTCATCATACGTCAAAGTATGGGCAATAGGATTTGGGACCGACATCTGTTCATTGTTTGAGTAACAGAGATTTATGTCCTTTTTTGAAGTGATGGGCGCGACCAATTTCGCAAGTTCAACGTCACAGATCTTCGACCAGAATAATGTGTCGCTGCCAAATGAAGAAGCATTTTGATCGTCTATTCTTACTCTTCAATTCCCCATCACCTGATTCATCCTAGCTCGAATGTTATTTTTTTTGATTTACGAAACAGTGGAGGAAGTGAGTATTTTCCAAAAAGTGAGTTACACTTTTCATGGAAGCCCTGTGTTGACCACGGACCTGAGTCGCTATTAGGACAAATGCCTTATGATTATATCAGGTTTGAAGAGTCAGCTGGGATTTTTTCAAATTTTTTGGGACAGTGTTATTCCCTCCAGAGGCCGAACAGTTCCGAAAGACGCGCCAGTTACTCTGAAAAAGTACGTTTATCGACGATTCTTCAATTTATATCAAGAGCACTACGCACGTGTCATGAAAAATCGATAGAGTACCATCCTGCCCTGTACCACGTATCCTGTTTTGCTGCTCGGATATCCGTCTTCACATTGAAAAGCCTATGCTGAGAACTTTGCCCTCCTAACCCACTCGTCTCTGAGATCGCTGTGATTCTTCGTGGCTCCTTTCAGAGCTGAAAAATCATCATGATACATCATTTTCACGTGAAATCCTACGAGAAACACGATGGAACTGTTAGTTAGGAGTTTCAGAGTGACCCCGGCTTGATATTAGCGGTTCTTCCGAAAAATCACTGATGTCTCACCGGGGTCGCTTTGGAAGTCAAAACTGACAATTTCATCGTGTTTCTCGTGGAATTTCACGCGGAAATCATGTATTTTAATAATTTTTCGGCTTTAAAAGAAGCTATAAAAAATCACAGCGGTCTCAGAGACACGAAGGGTTGGGAGGGCAAACTTCTCAGAATAGGCTTCTCAATGTTGATTGAAATAATGTTCGAGTGGCAAAACAGGATACGTCGTATACAGGGAGCGGCAAAAGTTTTTGCCTTTTTTTTATATCAAAGATAGTAAATCCACGATGGTATCGTGGAAAATCGAGAGTTGAGATGTAACGCACACCCTACTCTTCATTATCTTTTAGGGGGGCTGTAAGTGTACCCAACTTGCCCCCTTATGTCGATCTCAAGAATGGGCACAAGTTAACCTTAGTTCAAATTCTTTTCACATTCGTTATGTCGAAATATGACGAAATAAGTAGTCTAGATCGACCCCGAATCATTTCTGTGTTTCCCAGAAAAGTTAAAGTGATTTTTCCATTTTTCGTATTTCTAAAGGAAATTGCGTTCAGTGCCATCAGTCTCAACGTACCTCAGCGCATTAGATTCCTCTTTCGGAAACCTTCAATAATTCTCCTCTCGAAAATGCAAAACTCGGATTTGGGGAGGATTCATGAGGAAAATACCGAAATGATTTGTAGAACAAGAAAGCCGAAATTGGAGGTATCCAACATGCCCTCGTATGGTGATCACAAGAGGGCACGCTGTAAGACTCTTTTTATCACGTAGAACGTATTTGTCACGTCAAAATAGGAAGAAAATATATTTTTGGTCAAGCACAAGTAAAGCCCCAAATGTAGTCGCACGCCGATGAGAACAATTTCATGCACTTTATCGACGACTTACATCGTTTTTGGGGACAAAATTAAGACAGCTCGTCTCTAATTGATTGAAACCAGACGTACTTTAGCTCAATTTTAAGGTCTCAAAATAAGCTTCATAATGAGCCAAAGTACATTAAAAAATGTTGAGGTAGACCAGAGCTGTTGAGGAAATTGCTAATGGGGGCACGTTGGGTACACCCTTTTGTTAACTCGCAAAAAAACATTTCTTGGCAAAATTGTAATGGCTCAGCTCGAGTCGGTCGAGATTGAACCTACCTTAGCTCGTTTTGAAGGCCTTGGAACAAGCTTCAAAGTAAGCTAAGGGACGTTGAAAAATATTCGAGTGGACAAAAACTATGGGCAAAACGGGTTAGGGGGGATATTAGGTACACTTACCTTATATATACGTGGCCGTAAAAGCAACAAGAGAGGAAGGAGAAGGCTCAATCGGCCGAAAGTTGGTTTTCTCCTCCCAACAAAAGAAAACCGAAAGCTATATGAATGATTTCCCCCTTCCACCTGTTCCATTAATTTTGGAGTATTTTTTTCTCTGGATCATTCATAGAATTAAATATAAAGTACGAAAATAGCAGTACTTCAAGTCAAGCGAGTTAGCAAATATTATAACAGTTATTTTATTACACTCTGAACCTTATCCAGGACAGACCGAAATCCTGATATACCTGTTCTGTATCCCCCACTGACACATCCTCGATGGCGCAGTCGGCTAAGTGTCGTGGCTAGTGAGTTGCTGTAAGGTGAAGGGCCCAGGTTCAAATCCCCGTAAGTGCAAATTTTTAATGATTTAATTACGTTTTTTCTTAATGTAGTTGCGACACTTAACCACCTAGATCATGAAAAATTAGCCTAGAAAGCTTGGAGAGGAATTTATTTTTAATAAATAAATTTTAAAATATCAGCTGAGATCACAGCTGAGAATTCAGCTGAGAATTTGGCATGAGAAATCAGCTGTGATCTCAGCTGAGATTTCAGCTGTGAATTCACCTGTGATCTCAGCTGATTTCTCAGCTGAGAAATCAGCTGCTTTTTTTCGGCAGGGATGGCAGTTATTCATTGGTTATGGGAAGTTTTTCATTGTGGAATGATGGGTCGTACATCATAACAGACGCTTCAAAGTAGTTTTTCTTGCTCTAGGAAGAAGGATGAATCGAGTCCAGAGCTCTCTTTTCAGGAGCAATCGATTGGGTCTTGAGGAGACTCAGCGTATGAGACTCTTATGATACTTATGGCAATTTTCAGATCTTCTCACATTCATTGAGGGCTGTACACAGAGACTTTTTATGAGACTTCCTGCATTTTAGAATAACTCTTTACCTCATTCCATCAGATGTTTACTCTGGTATTCATAGTCGAAGTTTGGCCGAGGTCTAGACTTAATCTCCGGATTTGGCGCTGCAGTCGGCGCGGCAAGTTTGGTGAAGCGAGTCTCGTATCTACGTACACAATGCCGATGCATGATACAAGGTTAATGTTTTGTTTTGATAGTTTGTAACAGCAGCAGAAGCACACGCTCCTGTGTGCTCCTGTGCCGTAAATAAACGTAGCTCACGGCCACCTTGCATGCTATTTCTATGATTTTTATACGCTTTTATTATTGAGTACCGACGTTAAATTATTACCACTTTTTTTACAAGTGTGAAGTGTCATTGATTCTTCTGGTTTGATCTCATTGAAAGCACCATGATGCTGGGCAAAACTTTACTTGTGATCGGTTTGTTATCTTTGGTACCAGTTTTGACGGCGATAAATTATCCTGATGAGGTAAGAATGCACCTTTCTCAATGCGTGCCCCGCTGAAAAAGAATGAATTCAAAAGCTTCTTCTTCAATGTAATCAAATATGAACTTGACCCCCTTTTTTGCAGGATGATGATATTCTTGAAAATGTTGATGATTTATTGGATGAATGGAATGAGGAAATGGAATTGGATGGAGTCCTAGAGGGTGGGTTCAGATTGCAGAAGCGCTACGTCAGAGATTATCTTGACCCATATGATTGGTATAGAGGGGATGAGTTCAAGCGCAGGTATAGATTTACCAAAGAAATAGTCAGACACTACATTGTTGAGCTGATAAGGGATGAATTAGATCATGCAGACAGGCGAGGATTGCCTGTCCCACCAGAGCTGGCTGTTGTAATGGCTCTGAGATTTTTAGCTACCGGTGACATCCAACAAGTTATTGGAGATTTAAGAGGTTTCTCCCAGTCTACAGCTTGTCGTTGCATCAACAATGTTTGCAGAGCACTTGCTCATTTACTCCACAGCTTTGTGAAGTTTCCCTCCACAACGAGAGAACAGTTAGTGAATATCCAGCTGTTTTATAATATAGCTGGATTTCCAGGTGTGGCAGCTGCTATTGATGGAACTCATATTCCAATCATCTGCCCATCTCGAGAATTTGGTGAGATCTTCAGGAACCGTAAAGGATATTTCTCTCTGAACATACTTGTTGCAGTAGATGCAAAGGGAAGGATACTCTTCATCGATGTGAGACATCCTGGGAGTGCTCATGATGCTACCTGTTTTGATAGAAGTGCCCTAAAAGTCATGTTCCAGGAGCATTGGGTTGAAGGCTTACTTATAGGAGACAATGGATATGGTAATTACCCATACTTACTAGTTCCTTATGTTATCAGAGATACTGAAGAAAAAGTGGTATACAGTGAATGTCAGATTGCCACCAGAAATCCAGTGGAGCGATTCTTTGGCAGATGGAAGAAAATGTTTGCTTGTCTGAAACGGGGCCTTAGAAATTATATTGACAATACTATCAGCATCATATGTGCAGCAGCCGTACTCTGGAACATTCACATGGATTTCAATTATCCCAACGACTATGACATTCAGAATTTGATTGTTGAAGAGGAAGCTCTCGCAATTCCTCCACTACCTGGTATGAGTGGTTTGGCATATAGAGAGGCATTTGTTAGGGAACATTTCAACTTGTAAGAGAATTGAATTATTCCAAACTGTCTGTACAGCTTGGAATGTGAAAAATGAGAATTGTTATTATTTCTGTACAAGATGGTATTTAGTTGTCTTGCTCTAAGAAAGATGTAAAAAAGTTCCAAAATTGTAAGATCTCAAATGGTGTAATGTCATCAGAGTATCTTTGAATTTCATGACATACTCAGTGACAACATTTGATACATATTTTACATATTTTTCAAACCACTTTTACTAGTGAAGGACTAATCGAATAGCAATTCAACTAACCATCGATACCAAATTATGTTCCTAATAATTTTTTAGATTACTTTTAAGGGGACTTTTGTGCAAATCTTTTTGATATAATATGCTGAGTACCAGCTGTGAGTGGCCAATAAATAGTTTCTATACTTTTGGACTATATAGCTTTCTGATTACCTGATTCAATGAACCAACAGTTCCATCGATGTAAATTTATTCAGAAAATTGAACTTGACACAACATGACCCAGATTACAAAGATAACTTCCATTTTACAAACTCAATTTTCAGGCAAACATGCGTACAGGAGTGACGAACACTGCAGTGTTGAAACAGAGAACAAAAATAAACAGTAGCTTATGAAAAGTATTGATAAAAAATTGGCGATCATAATAGTAAAATGTTTTATCGAATTATCAAGCTTGTTCATCAAAATACTAAAAGTTGATTAACCTAGTTAAAAACACCATAATGAGAGTAATACTTAGTTCAACTGGTGAGCATTCACTAGCTTGTAGTGTTCGCTAGTTTGTAGTGACACAGGCCCAATTTAGAAAATAAAAACTGGAAAAAAGTTAGCTCAAAGTAACCTTATGAAAACTGGTAATCTGTTACTCCACCAGTACATCAGTTATTAAGACCATGAATTTGTTCATGAATCTTTTGTTATATTCCAGTAATGACTCGAGATACTTGAACTATTTAGTCGAATCAAACCCATGTACGTGGGCATACAAAGAGTACTAATTAATAATGAATATAAAATTGGTAATCAAGTCACGGAAATTATAAACAATCTGATTGAAAATCCTACAATGTAACGAGTACTTGAAAGTTAGATAATACTTTTTCTTCAGTCATGTCAAGAAGGCAAAAGTCTTTCACTTACTGATTTTTTAGCTGAATACATTAATAACAGAATCCAAGCCTGCGAAACTAGTTTTGTTCGTCATATTCTATTCAGCCTAGATTTGTGTGGATGGGCATGACACCCAACGATGAGACTTTGTCAAAGAATCACAAATAGACTACTCGTCTAGAAATGTTTGTGTTTATGCTGTATAAGTAGGGCAAATCTCACGAAGTATGCGGTTTGGCCGAACAGGCCTATTTTCACGTTGTCAGAACAACAGTCGCGTTATTTCCGCCGCTCGCATTAGATCATTTTGAAGATCTACTCATATTTAATAGTTCTGCATCATTCAGAAGTCTAAAAATTGCTATAGAAAGGTACTGGGAGACGCTTCTTCGTGACAAAATCACAATTTTCGACCGAACAGGGCCATAGTTCTCTCACGCCTTAGCTCGCCACAGGCGGGGCGGTTCACCGATCGGTCTGAAAATTGGATATGTGATGGATTATAATACATAGAAACATATAATTTTCGCCCGAGGCTGTGCCTATCAATGCGTCGGAGTGCCGATGATTCGTTGGAGCGAACTCCGATTCTACATTTTCTCCTGTATCGCTCTTCTAATGGATGCAGCACTCGGGGCGGTGAATATTTCGTATCTGTAGAAACGACATATTATTCTACATCCAAAAACCTACAAATCTAGCCCAAGAACGATAGTGTGCTCGATTCCGCACGACGATGCGGCTTGAAATGAGAAAAGTTATTTTCGCGTAAATGGGGTCAAAAAAATCGTTTTTCGTGTAGCACACGAAAATTTCGATTCCGTTGGGATGGAAACCACGTGTAAACTGATATTTGTACCTCAAGGAATGCCTATGAGAATCGCCCCTACTACAGCCTCATATCGGTCGCGATGCGAGGCTTGTGAGGATCGACAAATGACGAAAATGAGCGTTTCGACGGTTGAGGCACATCTACATTTTGTACCACAGACCTTCAGAAAACACTGTAAACCATTGAACTCATCTCTCTTCTTCTATTCCAACACCAAGGATGCCATGTATTCACATACACACGAGCCAATTAGAATTACGAAAATATGAGGGTCCCACGCAAATACATGGGAAAAACTTCTACACCCTCACAAATCCACGGCGGGGCTCCAAAATGATTTACGCAAGTATTTCATCATTGTTTGAGCATTACTTGGACCAAACAAAAGTTTATCGGAGATGTGCTGCCATTCTGGAAATTCTCGAAATTTCAAAGTCGAAACCGCATAGTTCCTGAGATTTGCCCATAAACGTACCTCATTTGCTCTCGTTTCCAAAGAGTCATACACAGCAAACCGAGGTAAACTAATATCATTTTCTTATACAGTCTCTACATTAGTTATTCAAAAAATACAAAACTAAATACATTTTCATCTACTTGATCAAGTCGAAATAATAAACTGACATTCATAGGGCTTGTACCAATTTGTGAGCTATATCTACTCAGATCGTACAAATTTTTGATCTATGAAAGGAAGATACTCAAATGAGATTGTAGCAATTCAGTATACTGTCAAGCATAAAATTGTGAGAAAACAGAAAGTTTAATCGTATAGGAAGTAGTCTCTGTTACTCAGAAACGAGAAATTGAATTTTTAACAGCCTTTGCTGCATTCGAGTGTCCAATAATCAAAATATTTCGTATTGTTCAAGCATGTACTAAACCTTTGAACCAGGACATCTTAAACGACTTCGCATCGACTAGAGCATCCTCATATTTCTATCTAATTCAGTACGAACGGCTTGATATTGTATATCAAGGTTGACACATTTGACAAGAATATTCACCTTTGTAAATTACTCAATCTACTGAGTTGTCTTTGGGCATTCGTCGTAATAGGACAATTAGAGAAAAAAATACGATTCTGCAAAATGTCATATCATGCATTAATAATGAATTAATCATTATGATGTTAGATGTTACTGTCTATTGGTTAGTACGCCAATAGCGACCCTCGATTGATTTCAAATCTTCAAAGGAATGGGATACACAGCTCTGGAGAGATGAAATCAATTTCTTCAAAATAGAGAATAGCAGTAACCTAGAAAGACTTCCTGCGTGACCGCTTGGCCAATTCCATCGCAGTGGTTTTCTCCAGATCTGCAACATCATTTTTTGTTATCCAATACTTCTCTTCATAATTCATAATTTTCATCCTTGCCAAATGAACTTCTCTTTGCTGTAAGCGACTTTCTTCGATTCGTTTCATTCGCTCGTTTTGTTCCATCTCACTTGCAGACGTCTGCACTTTTATTTTCTTGTAAAGAGGTTGATCATCTGGGTCACGATTCTCTGAAATTCGAATGACAGTGAATTATCTCTGGAGAGCATGAATTTTCAAAGTTGACCCATGTTGACGGTCAAAAACTATCAATTCACCTTACCTTGGCATTTTTTTACACGTCTTTCGAAAATACCTATGGGTTTTTTTGGCCTTGCGGAACTCTTAACGGGCGAATCCCCTCCTGAACTATTATCTAAGAGAAAAACACAATAAATGAGAGAGATTTTCATATCAGGCATACTTTCACAGATGATATTCAATGAATCAGCAAGTTTTTCAACTGCGACAAGTATGTTTGCATTCGAAAATAATTTTTTAAGAAGACAAGACCCACCGGTATCATTCATTCGTTCAACGAGTACTTTTAGAGGGCTGGTTTCAGGATCAGATATGAAGCCTCCGTCATTTGAATGAGGTTTGCTTGTACTGTTCGGCTCAAGGTCAATTTTCGAGGTGCTTGGAGACTGAAGGGCACTTGCTACAATAGAAACATATGCGGTTATGCATCAAAACGATTGTGAGATATTACAGTCGTAAATGAAATACTTGTGAGCAAACCAAACTTACGATTCATGTCTTGCAGACGATATTTCAATTTCTTTCTAATTTCAAGTTGAGTGGAATTTCGGTTGATGCGAGAGCCATGTCCAACAGTTTTTCCTCTAGCAGCTACTCTGGTTTTAGCTAGAATATTTGGTCCATCAGAAAAAATTTTTTGAGATATTTGCATTAACATCAATAGAGCCTACCAGCCATTTTAACTTTTTCTACTTTTATCCTTGGGTTTCCATGAATTTTTCTCTGCTGCTTAGATGGTTTGTTATCTTTTTTGTTTCGAGAGTAATCTACAACGAAAAAAATTCATAATGCAATGAATACAATTATGCATCAGTTTATAAGTATTAGGAGCCTTACCTTTTTCTGCAACAGCAACTTCATTAAGCAAGTTCTCTCGAAGTGCTGCTCTTTCTTGAATCCTCTTCAATTTTGCTCTTTCAGATAGTTTTTTGTGAAGTTCAACCAAGTCCTCTTCATCCCTTTCATCTGGTGGTACAAAATCATCAATTTCTTGGGATTCCATTTGAGAATCTTCATTATCAGTACCAGTTTCACTTAGAGTCAAATCAACGGATTCTGAAAATCAATGTTTAAGATCAACGGATACTCTAAGAAGAATAAAAAACAAAAACCAATCTTGCCTTCTATTTTAAAATTTTTTGGGGCTTCAATTTTGATGGGGGCTTGAACATCCACAGGATTTCCAATCTTCACAGGTTTATCGGAAACACTGGAGTTAACAGTTTCTCTCACATGAACATCAGCAGTGTTCATGGTTGACCTTTCGAACTGGGCAGAGCTATCGAATTCATTTTCCAGAGTGAAATCGAGATTTGGTTGGATGTTGTGCACAAGTGAACTGATGCTCGATTTTATTGGATCAACCTTCAAAGGCTCTCCACCACCAGTGCCCATAGCATGGAGTTTTTCATCAGAGTCAAGGTGTCGAGATCTGTTTTCAGAACACAAGTCAGAGTCAGTTACAAGATTGTATAGGTGGTACAGTAAAAATTTATATGGAAAGATGAGATGGATGCTTACTTTTGTTTTTCCGATTTCCAAAAAGCTTTCAGTTGATCAACACTCCTAGGGACAGTAATGTGATGGTCTGGAGAAATGTCAGCGTACTCTTCAGCAATTTGTTTCCATGCATCAGATTTAGCTTCCTTGAATATCGCATTTGTACGAACATTTTCTATTATCTTTTTCCATGGCTCTATACATCCAAGAATCACCACTTTTTCGGTAGTTGTGTATCGTGGAGCTTTGGGGGGCTTTGATTGAGTCTGAAAAATCGAGAGCAGAGCAAGGAGAAAATTACCAAAGTTGTATGTCACACTTAGAATTAGAAATAAGAAAATTATTATTTTAGGGTTTCAACAAAAGTTGGCCAAGTCAGGATCCTCAGTGTAGAGCCTGGTGATACGAAACTAGATCAGGCCTACGACAGAGAGTCTGAACAGAAAATCTTACAAAATAAAACGCATTCCAACGTCTGAGGCCAAAACGCATGCAGACGTGCAGCTCACGACTTGAAAAGGTTATGGCAGACACGTGTATCGCTAAAATTTGCAGATTACAGAGAATTTCCTAGAAAATGTATTCCTCGGGCAGAGGGAAGTGCGTAGCTAAAAAGCGTGTAGCAAGGCCGGAGCCGGCTTTGCCTCGGCAAAGAGAGGTTATGGCAGACACGTGCTTTGCCAAATTACCCAGTAAAATTCGTTACGCAAAAAATTAATACTTACTTGGTCCTCTCCTTCAGACATCTCGCTGGTATTGTCACTACTCGTTGATAAGCGGATCAAAAGTAGTACATCGAATCTGTTGAAATTCTACAAACGGGTGCACGCGGGGCAGCACAATTCTCAAGTACGACAGTTGTTAACCGAATCTTCTGTGAATCCAGACTCCTGGTGCAACCGCGATAGCACACTCCTCGGTCACAATACACTATTTTCTCCCTTTGCAGCCCTTTCGTTTCGCTGAATTCTGTTGCAAAAAACCAACCAGCCACGTTTTGCTGAGTCCGCGCGGGAAGTGATCGGGCACAGAAAACGAAGCCAGCAGCACAGGAACGGGAAACGAAACTCGCTCCGCCAAAACCGCCGCGCCGACTGCAGCGCCAAATCCGGAGATTAACTCTAGACCTCGGCCAAACTTCGACTATGAATACCAGAGTCAGTGTCCCATGAGATGACATTATGGGAATCCGATTCCCCGCGGCTTGAGGAACTCCCGGCTATGAAGAAGATGACGTCGTCACGGACTCTAATAGGTGAGGAGCTCTCATGGCCTGAACAGCGGACATGGTGCGACGACAATCACTCGACATCATATGAACATCTCGTGAGCTGGATCCAGCTTGCCAGTATCGAGGAAGTCAAACTTGTGCACGCTCGGAGATGACTGAAAATACCGCAGAGGGGTGTATTGGATGTGTCCGCAGGCTGAAAAATCGGTTTCCCCGGTGGACAAGGCCCCAGATAGATTCTACGCGGGAAAATAATTTACCCCGGCTAACTTCTCACGGACGAAAAGAGCTCAACACAGGCTCCCGCATGCTTAGAGGTGGGGCAAAACTATTGGAAATCATAGTTATACGTTATTCATATACTTTCTGATTGTTTTCTCGGGTGGACAGGACCTTACGATAGTCTCACATTCGTACAATGTGATGGAACCATCGGAAAACCCTTCGTTTGGGACAAAAAGTGGGCAAATCCTCACTCGCACATACACCCAAAAGTCTAGAAATACTGCGAAAGGGTATTTATTTGATGTCTAATCATCATTCGATCAATTCTAGGTGTTTACACAAGTTTGTCAAGGTGCTATTCCCACTTTGTGTCCTCGAATTTTCGAAAAAATCGTGCAATGACCCACAAAACATGCGATTCCCATCGTGCGCATACTCGGAAATGACTGAAAATACCGCAGAGGGGTGTATTGGATGTGTCCGCAGGCTGACAAATCGGTTTCCCCGGTGGACAAGGCCCCAGATAGATTCTGCTCGGGAAAATTTTTTACCCCGGCTAACGTCTCACGGACGAAAAGAGCTCAACACAGGCTCCCGCATGCTCAGAGGTGGGGCAAAACTATTGGAAATCATAGTTATACGTTATTCATATACTTTCTGATTGTTTTCTCGGGTGGACAGGACCTTACGATAGTCTCACATTCGTACAATGTGATGGAACCATCGGAAAACCCTTCGTTTGGGACGAAAAGTGGGCAAATCCTCACTCGCGCATACACTCAAACGTCTAGAAATACTGCGAAAGGGTATTTATTTGATGTCTAAACATCATTCGATCAATTCTAGGTGTTTACACAAGCCTGTCAAGGTGCTATTCCCACTTCGTGTCCTCGAATTTTCGAAAAAATCGTGCAATGACCCACAAAACATGCGATTCCCATCGTGCGCATACTCGGAAATGACTGAAAATACCGCAGAGGGGTGTATTGGATGTGTCCGCAGGCTGACAAATCGGTTTCCCCGGTGGACAATGCCCCAGATAGATTCTACGCGGGAAAATAATTTACCCCGGCTACTTTACCCCGGCTAACTTCCACGATATCAATGGTTGCCATCTTTCAGAAAAGGGAAAAAAATTTTGCCGGTGTTTGGCAACTTCAACTTAAACATCATCCAATCGTTGGATGGCTCTCCCCTCTCCCAAGGGTCAAAAAAGTCTCTGGCCAATTCCGTCCCAATGAAGGTTGCATTTTGCCAATTTCGTTCCATTATAGTAGCGCAGGCATCGATGATATTTCCTGATAACCACTGTCCTGATGCCATGCTATACATATCGTGAGAGTCGATGTGGATTTTTTTCTCTGACCGTCTCCGACGTTTCGGATCACGAGGGCTGTCGTACATGTTTTGTAAACAAAATCACCCGTACGTGTTCTGAGATGTGGTATCAATATTCTTTTGAAATAGTACGTGTGGTCTGCCATTAGGCCATTAGGCAATTTTTGGGGAGTGTTCTGCGTCACTACTCTTGCATGTCCAGGCATCATTGGGATCTCTCTCGACTCACATGCACCTGCATCTGCGAATGTAATGACTTCAGTCATAACTGGTGGAACGATGTGTTCAATTCTTCGTCAAGCGAATAAGTCGAAACACAGGAGTTTGCAAAGCGCATCCGGAATGCAGAAGTACAGAAAGTCACAAATTTGAAAACAGGAATAAGGCTCAGTTTCATTTCGCAAATCATGGATGTAATATGAGTCAATCGTAAAATTCTTATAAAACTTATCACTAGGAGCAGTCAAGTAATCGTCCGAAACGAATTGTTTTCGTGGCTCCTGCGATCGTTTTGTCACTTTTATGAAACGTGGTATCAATTTTTCGTGGTGGAATTATAATTGATCAAATAGTTTGATGGAGTAAATATAGGTGAAAGTTAATTTCACTTGAGGAAAATTCGAGGATGCCCGGTATAGCGGGATTTATCAATTGCTGACTTTCGGTGATATTTCATTACAAGAATCCAGGCTTTCCAAAATTCTGGTCCTCCGAATCCTTGCATTCAAAGTTTTCGATTTTCAAAACCTCTCAACTAATAAATCGCTAGCAGGGAATTTGAAATTCGATTTTAAACTCAAAACTCTACTACTCGGCCTTTACGAGCCACCTTCTTGAAGCCAGTACACAAATGTATACTGATAACCCAGCGTATATGCTTCAGTAGAGTTTGGAGTTTGAAATCGATTTTCAAAATCATTGCGTGCACTTACTTGTTGGAGTTTCTGATGAATCGATGGTCGCATTATCGAGCCGATCTTCGTGAGCCATAATTTGTTGGACATGACTATCAATGGCAACTTCATCATTGAATGAATGCTCGTCAATTGACACATGTCTGAGGGAAGGTTCGTTTGTATCAACAGATGAAGTGCCGTGATCATCATCTTCTAGAGTGAAATCAAACGTAGGACGGTCCAACGCTATCATTTCTTTAATCTTCTGTTCCAGATTCAAGGCAAAATCAGCGTCAAGTGCGCACGCACTTTTAAATTCATCAGAGATAACTTTGCCCCGATAAGTAGTTACGTCTTCAAACAATTTGAGATCCCTGATTGGATCATTGAGGTTCTTCAGGTACTTGTATAGCATTTGTTCTGTAACTTCGAAGTTTGACAAGCCACCGTGATATTTGATGTGCTCCTAGGATAGAGCGATCCCTCTCTTGGTTTCATTGTAAAGCAGAGATCTACGATCAGTCACTTGCCAGCTGTAATCACTCCATACCCTTTCAGGTTTCGCACTCGAATTTGGGAATGTGAGACATTCCAAGGCGAACTCAGACACATTTTGAAAGAGAAGTTGATTGGCCGTATCTCGAATGAGAGAAATTTTGTGCCAAAACACGTCTGGTCTACTTTCTAGTCTTATCTCTTCCGGTAAGGATGCTGAAGGTAATCTTGCCCATTCATCGTCAATTTTTCCAATCAACGAACCATCTTCGGAGCGTGTTAATCCGGGAAGCTCTTCGCATAAAGTACGCAGGCTTCTATACTCGTCGACGTGGAAGTGGGCATCTAGAGCTGATTCTGGTTCGGTGAACTTCAACCGTAATAGGTAGTCTATTGTTGGATCATATCGTTCTAGAAATTTTGAGCACATCTGTGTCATGATATCTTGCGATTCCTGCAATACCTTGGTCTGGTCATCTTGATTCAATTTTTCCAATTCTCTTGATACCACTCTGTCCAAAGTGATTTGAGTAAGAGGCTTTATTTGTGATCGATCTGCGGGGTTTAGATACTTCAAATCGCAGTTGTCGACATAGTCTTCTTTCATGTAGATTTTCAAGGGATAAATGAGGAGACTCCTCATCCATTCTCTCCCTGCAGTTGGCAAAGGCTTTTCAGTCTGTAGTTTATGCTCGACAATTGTCACTCTTGGGAAAATTTGTACCAGGAAATAGTGTTGAACCTTATTTTTTTGATCTTGTAAATACTAAAGTATTTCAGTGGCATCAGGATTGTTGGTCGTTTCGGCGTGGCATTCCAGCCAGGCGAATCTCTCGAGTAGTGTCCACAACTGTGTGATGCGAAGCATAGATTTGAAATAGCTCAGCCATCTGATGTCGATGGGATCCAACAACTTCCAATCATACTGATCAATGTCCCATTAGAGAGCCTTCAGGCGGTTAGGTCTCTTAGGAAAATGGAAATAATCATGGAACTCATTAAGGATTTTTCCAAATTTCGGAGACACTTTTAAGGCGTCTTTAGCAACAAGATTCAGAACATGACAGCCACATGGAAAGTATTTCACTTCTGGATTAAGATCCCGTTTCAAGATCTGGAACACAGAGTTGATACTTCCTCTGAAGACAGAGGCTCCATCTGAACCAAACCCCAGAAATCTGAAGAATTCCAAGTTATGGAATATCACCGGGGCTATGATTTTATCAAAGAGCCTAGTACAATTCGCTGCGACATTCTCATCGCCATTGAATATTGGCGCGAGTTCGAATAATGTCTCACGAATGCAGCCCTTTTTCCTGTCATAAAATCTGGAGGTCACCGCCACAGCTTGGTGCCCGTGTGTATCAGTATGCTCATCTGCCTCAAGGCAAAAAATGAATCCCGCATGGCATCAGCAACTTCGCTCTGATGGCACGGTGCAATCACATTATGTAATACCTTTGGGACTTTTTTCCTATCAATCTTGATTTTAAGTAACAAAGGAGAGTCAGTGAAAATACTCTTGAAGTGTGGTTATCCCACACTTCAAGAGTATTTTCACTTCTTAGCTAGCAGATTACATTATCGGTAATCTGCTAGCAAAAATGGTGAAGCTCTGCTTGCAAAAAGAGCGCACACTTTGATTTCGGCGATCGCTTTCTCTCTATCAAAATTCTTCAAATCGCTAAGACGATTTTCTTCCAAACAATGCTTCCTTGTTTCGCTGTGACTCTTCAAGGCTGACGCTTGTGGTACGTGGAATGAATTACATAGAGTGCATCTAATCATGATTTTAGTGATTTCATTTCCCTCACGAGTAGAAAATGTGCCTTCCACAACTTCAGCCCACTTGTATTTGAATTGCCATCTAGAGATTTGATTTACACTAAGACTATACACTGACAAGTCGATTTCAGCATAGGTTTCATCTGCGACTGGTACCTCTGGTGCATGGGAAGTTATTGAAACTTTATCATTCTAATGTGACGAACATCTGACTGATGCGAAATGTATACAAAGTGAGTGTAAATTCGTATAATGTATACAGAGTTGTTCGTTTGCGAGATTACATAATTTTCCATCATACGCTGGCGCCGGTGGAACAGTAGCATCGTGTATTTTCGTATTCCTGACAGTGTAAATAGTGTACCGCGACGAAAGGTGACGTACCTACTTTTGAGACTTCAGTACAACATTATGGTAGCGAAGGAAACTGCACCCCACGTGGTGGTGTGTGATCGCAACATTTTACCGAGCCTAGCGAGGGGGCGCTTCTGCATCAACATTTAGCGCCCCCTCGCTTATGCATGGCGGTCTTCCACGGAACTAATGAGCGATCATCGTTACCGCGTAATCAGCGTTAGCGCGTCTCAACTTCGGAATAAGGCCCCAGACGCGACTAGCACAGCGGAGATGAGGATAGAACTAGTGAGACATCGGTTACAGTCATAGTACACAGTGGATACTCTCGAATCGCACCTCACAATCCCAACATTGACGTCGGATAGCACGAACGATTTCATCGGTATGAACCACACATAATAAGTCATAGTTGAAAAGAATTTCTAAGTAACGTTTTCTAAGAAACTTTGTCAACCTTGGCATAGTATTGAGGTGATGAAATTGGATAGAATGACAAAAATCATCTGGAAAAAAGGACGTAGTTAGAGGACGCGGTGCTTGGAGAAGAATGATCTGCGCCTGTCGATTCTCGTATTTGAATTTCGGTGCCAATGAGATGGGTGATGAGCGCCACTCACTACAGTCGCATCGATACCGATCTCACCATCCCTGTAGCTCACGCTGGCTCACGCACCTGCGCCCCGAACCTGCACGAACACGTGTTTACAAATATGTGATCGGGCACGAAAATTTGGGAAACAATAGACGAGACAACTCGGGAGAAAACTATATGAGCTCGATGAAGCGTAATAAACGCATCTAATCAATGAACTTCTGGTGATCAGGGTCATCACACACTGACGCAGCTGCACGTGAATATAACCTAAAAAATCTGAATTGGGTCGGTAAAGTCATTCGTCGCAAAGAATGCGGAGTCGCGAAGACTGCTGACAAGACCAATAAGGTGATCCCTGTCATTTCCCCAGAACTCTTATTAATGGTTCCGCCGAAAGTGAGATTTTCCGTGTTCCAAGCTCCCCCAAGTTTCTACGACTTGAAATGAACCTTATAACAATTTTCTAGGGTATATCCTGCTGGTCTGCAACTATGTTGACAGTTTTTGAGACGACCCTAACGTTTCTGTAATTTGTAGTGCTTGCTGAAGGGTCGAAATCATGGTGGAAAAAGATAAGGTGTGCTCGTCCGGAAGACGAGCACTGACCCGTTCTGCGCAGCGCCCACCGGCAGCCATCTTGACTGTTTACTTCATTGGGAGTAATCAACTCTCGGCTTTCACAATTTGTTCGTTTGAACTTTCTTGACTTTTTCTAGGATCAATAATGCCTTACCGTCGCGTGAATTCGAGTTAAGTCCGACGTGGGAGTGAGATTGGAATTCATCTGGATTGTGTTTAGAACTCACAATTATTCCCGCTTGAATTTGATTGGCTAAAGAATAGACATGGCTTCCGATCGGGCGCAAAACCTGATTGGCCAGGGGCGCTCGTGCTGCGCACGAGCACACCTTATTTCCTTTCCACCATGGTCGAAATGTCCATGCCGTATCTTGTAGGCAACCCGACTTCGAATTTTGAATTCATCACGACGCATATGCAGAGTCAAAAGTTCCTATATGTAGGTATGCACTCAAATTTGTGATACTTCAAATAACATAATCCACCACTTTGCGAGTTCAAATTGAAACCTCAGCTAGAACACGGCCCTCCAACATTTTGAAAACGGGTTTGCATCGAAATCGTTCGCACAGTACTGATTAGCCCAGCAAAGTCCCCAATTGTCCATTAAGGTGAGGCCGTAGTCCGCCAAAAGCTCTAAATCAGGAGGATGAGTCGATTTTTACCTGACCAAATGATTTGAGATTTTACATGCACCTACACACTGCTCGTATTGATGGCGTTACCAAGCCAAACATGTCAATTTCACTGAAAGAAAGTGTCTAGATGGAGCTTACTCGAGACGTCGTATGTTGCCGTTCTTGAGCAGACGACGTTTGTATACACCTCGCCTAGATACTTTTTTGAGTGGAATCAACACATATGGCTTCGTATCGCCATTGAGACATGCATTCTATAGATTCATGTAGAATTCCAAGTCATTTGGTCGAGTAGAATTCGACTTATCCTCCGAACGGATTCAGGGCTACATTCAATATGGCGGTGGACTACGGTCTGGCCTTAAGCCTTTCCAACGAGGTTGTCATCTAGGAACCGACCCAAATACACGTAATCGATGCGCGATATTAGCCAGAAACTCGAATCCGCAGCCGAATGCACCATATACACGTGTTTTCAAAGTGGCATACAAAATTTCCTGTCCTTTTCGTCCCCTTGTCGTGCTCCTCCCCAACGCGCTATATCGCTTTATAATACACATTTTTTTCTTGTATTTTATTGCATTAGAGCAAGTCTATGCGGAAAAGAGTCTAAGATCAGTTTTCGAGCCGTGGGAATAATTTTAGAGGCGAAATGTCCTTTCCGTCCCCCTCAAACTCGATATACTCTGAGAAACTCTCGAAATGAAAAATTGCTGCGATCGGCTCCATCTGGGGGGACAGCATTGACTCCCATCAAAAAGTGTAGTATCCGCAGCAAAATTTAAAGATTCAACATCAAATTTTAGTGATCCCGCAACAAAATTTCTCTCCCGTCACACAGGCACCAAAAATTGGCGCGTGGGAAGCAAAAATTAGTGCTCAAGAACTAAAACTCAGTGTCGGCCGCTACAACCACTCAAACGTAGCAAACAGAGAGCACCAAAAGTCATTAACGCCACCAGATGGATCCGAAGCGCTCTCGGCTCGTTCCGAGACTCAATAACAGCTCTTCCGAATCAAATTCTTAGTTCAACGAACATATGAGAATTTCCCTTCAACGTTGGAATGATTAATTAAGCGATAACGCATTTTGGTGCATCAACAGAAAACACATCCATATCCAAGGAAATTCGTAAACGACGTTCGATCTTTCTTGCACGCGGTCAAATCTAACCTCGTTAGTTAGGTCAGTGTACCCAACTTGCCCCCATTAAGCCATTTTCTTAATAATTCTGGCTAATCTCAATATTTTCCAACGTACTTCAACTCATTTTGAAGCTTGTCTCAAGACCTTTGAAATGAGCTAAGATACGTCCAATTTGGATGGAGTGGAGCCGAACTGTTTGAATTCTCCCAAAAGGTGATTTTTGAGAGTTTACAAAAGTGTGTACCCAACTTGCCCCCATCATTTGAAACAATGTAAATCGGCGATGAACTGAATAAAATCGCTTTGATCCATTTTGATCACCGTGCAGAGACATTTGTAGCTTTGAGCTGGCCCAAGACATCGTTTCCGACCCATTTTGACGTGATAAACACGTTCTGAGTGGTAAAAAAAGCCATACTGCACGCCTTTCCGAAATAACCATATGGGGGCATGTTGGGTACACTCCGATGTCGGCCTTCTTGATTCTCGAACCATCTTCGTGTTTTGTACATAAAACCGCTCCAAATCAGAGTTCTGCAACCCTGAAGAGCGGATTTTGAAGGTATTGAGACAAGAAATCGAATGCGCTAAGGTACGTCAAGATTGGTCGAATAAAAATAAATTGGCACCGGTTTTAGTGAACGTGATTTCCTCGGTGATTTCTTAGCCGTGCAAACACGAAAAATGGAAAACTCACTTTATATTTTCTGGAGAACGCAGAATCGATCCGGGGTCGTTGAAAACTACGTATTTTCTCATATTTTAACATAACAAACGTAAAAAAGAGTTGCGGGAAGGTCAACGAGCGCCCATTCCTGAGATCGGCATATGGGGGCAAGTTGGGTACAGAGGCAAGTTGGGTACACTTACCTTATATATAGAAGTTCCAAATTTTCGACGTAAACGAATACCATATATATAGTGAGAGTTTGGTAGGAGTGGAGTAACATATATCTGTTTATATAGCAGCTCAAGTATACTAATCATAATATGAGTATATCATTTTATAATGTAACACCATATATTAAACATTGTACTAAATCTGATCAAAAGTTTGAGCATATCTATACTTAATAAGTCAGTGCAAATACTACCTGTGGAGGAAAATTCCTTCTTTCTCAATAAATTATAATTCGATTCATTAACGTATCCGGGAAGAAAAATTAGTGTCAAGACATCAAAAATTGCAGCCCGGGTTTCAAAAAATATCTAGTGTCCCCCGATCGCAGCGTCTTCCTCTAAGAATTAATTCCACATCTGTAGAATTTAAAGACGAAAGTCCCTCAACGTATGTTGATCCGGCTTCAATTTTGAGCTACGTAGCTCTAAGTGCTTCCTCTTTGTGCCAAAATAAGTGGAAACCAACTACAACGACTCACCAAAACTCGTCTGGGGCTGAAATAATTTATTGACCAAATCACTCCTGGTGACGATTCTGGCTCCAAAAAATCCCACTTTCGGCGGAATCACCCATATATTCATGATTGCGATTGGCTGATGTGAAATGCCGCTCATGATTATGATTTAATGTTGAACCGGAAGCCGAAAATAAGAGCACCACCAGATATGGTAACAAAGCCCTATATACCGATGCAAAGTGCAATAAAAGCATTTGATTTTGGAGTTGAGAGCAAGTTCTCAACTCTCATAGAGTTAATAGAACGCTAGACGCTAAAGATATATCTTCAAATTGGTTTTCGTTGTGGATGATTATTAACGATCGTAAATATTATCTCGATCAGTAAGAGTATCAATCTTATACATAACGGACATCATAATCTACATGCTTACATTGTGCAAACCCAGAAATTCGCCTCGGGAGAGTGTTCTTCATCAACACGAAACTATTTTTGCAACGGCTGAATTCGATCCTGGGCATAAAATACAGTGTGGATCGTACGTGGACTCCAAATTTCTGACGAGGAATGAATACTCCGAAACCATCTTGTTAACGAGCACTGAGGAACCACGTACACAGTATACAACACTCCTATCTGAAAAAACAATCCGCGGAAGAATGAGACTTTAGTTCAGCACATTATTTCATGCTATTGTCTAATGACTCCAACCCTAAACATGCACACTGTTTAATGTCCAATTCACCAATGTATCCAGCGCACCATACTTACAATCCATATCTTCTACCAGCACCAAAAAAGCACAAACAGAATATCTACCGTGATCTGAAAAGCAATCCACTCAAAAATGGGACGTCTAGTATATCGCATTATTTCATGATATAACCGAAAAACTACAGTTCTCAAAACGCACACACTCACCCACCGACCCACACACACACACACACACACACACACACACACACACACACACACACACACACACACACACACATACACACACACACACACACACGAATCGATGGACAATTTACCAATTATCACCGAACGTCAAAAACGCGTAATAGATGATAGTACATGGGCTTCAGAAGGGAGTGAAAGAGAAAATATTCACGACAACACTGCTGATCAGCGAAACTTTGAAATTGAAATAACACAATAACCAAAATATTACTCTTCGTGGGCTTCGTGACGTGAGAATTTGATTCGTGGATTGAAAATTGGAATCACTTAAGTTGGTCTTGTGGAGCTACATGAAGCTCAACCGAGAGAATGTTACGGCACGATTACTTTGGCAATTTTCAACATTTGCAACGTTCGGTCGACGATTCCTGTACATCTCATGAGGCGCCATTTAAAGATATTAAAATATTAAGATATTATTATTAGCTCTAACAAGTCATTGTCGTCATTCAAATTTGATACTGTTATAATGATGTCATTTTCCAGAGTTATCGTGCTGTAATATTATTTGTACGACGCCCTTATGTAGTCCTCCACAATGAATACAAGTAACTCCAACTTTATACCAGGCGACAGGGACGATCTAAAAATTGAAACAACTCCTTTTCAGTTCATAGATTATTCTATCATAAGGCATTACAATTTTACTTTCTAATCGCATACACTAAATGCTCACGAAATTAAAGTTCGCTATTATGTTAGTAGTTGTGATTGATGAGAAACATAAATCTTCGAAAGCGTCAAGTTGCAACATCACCATCGTCATAAGATATATACATTTTCGAAAGCGTATAGTAGTTCCATAAAATGACAATCATTATCAAGCTGTACAGGTGAAACTTCGTTGAAGTGATGGATGGTCTACGAACATTTGCAACCCGAAAAAAAATCTCAAAGACAAGACGAAAAACGGGTGGATCTATGAAAATTAAGCCTGTGACATTCAACAACAATCCTGATACCTGGAAACTATACCAAACGAGGTTGACACTTACAATTTATGTAGAATTGTAAATTTCGGTTTGGTTAATGTATTATTTCAACCAAAAAATGTTGCTGATCGTAGTACTCAAACACGGTTGGAAATTTTGAAGGATCATGTAGGAATAGAAAAATGGTACTGGAATACGTAAATCTACAATCTCTACTACTAGTACCCAAATTAAATATGAAGGTTATCAGGAAGCGTTATTATTTATAAAGAAATGAATAACAGAATGTTACGTTCCAGAAGAGCGGATCTGTGGTCCATACGTAAATACTGAGTAACTACAAATTTATTCTCAAGTCAAAGGATAGGTGTAGGATCATGATTGAATAAATACTCGAGAAACCTGCACGATAGAACGAATGTTTTTTAGTTGAACTAGGCATTATCGTCAAACTTAGTTAAGACATCTAGCTGTGGAAACGCGTATTTTCGTGATGAGAGTCCTAGATTTAGTTTTCTGCACTAGTGCCGGAACCAAAGTCATGTGAATTTTTTGATATTATATCCGATGTTGCAGGAATGCATTTTATTCACGGCCAGCTCGTCGTGAAAAATATGCACCCCTCAAACACCGAATATATTGTACTGAATTCACATGCCAATAAAGAATTATAGAGAGCCAGCAAATACTAGAATTCACGACGTGTACAACTGAATTTGATATTACTAGATTCACATGGAAAAGATTGAGCATCAGTCCGCGAGCGGTATAAATTTACGATGTGGAATGACAACAAAATGACAACAACTTCTACCTTACAGTTTTCCACATTAAAATCCATAGCTCTTTTTTCGAGAATTTGATTATTCAAAAGTATACAATGACATACTCATTTCATTGTATCGAGCAGCATTGAGAACTCAAGAGTTATGTAAGATGATCCAAAATCCCGAACAAATACTATGAATTTTCCATCCAACTAAAAAATAGACGTCGCGCGCGTGATCCCATTTTCAGTTACGACGAGCATAATCAAAGCCTGGCATAATCTAGAAAAACCTGCAAGAACTCCTGAACCCGAAAAGCTATTCATGCGTCTCCTATATATCTGATAAGATCAAGTATATTACATCACGTACTCGTCACTGATTAAAACTGGTGCATTCTCGAATCTTAAATCAAATTTCGTAAATTGTAACCCATAAATACGAAGGAGGGAGTGTGAATGAATGAGGATTGGTGAATTTGGTCATGGTGTATGGTGAGGTATGTGGGAGTAATGAAGGTGTATGATAACATGAAAGGGGGTAGTCCGGGTCATTTCTTTGTAATCAACTTGAAATCGTTTCTTTGTGGAACGTCGCTCAGCGTTTTACATTCTGTAATGAAGATATAGCTTTGGAATGGTCCGCCATACATTCTGCGTGGTAAACGAGATCTCTAGTTATCTTTTAAAAGAAAAGTGGCCCAGATTACCCCGGTAGATTTTTCCATTCTACGACACTCCAAAAGTTCAAAATAAAGCAAGCATGCATGAATAATTAATCACTCAAAAAAATCCAATAGAATCCATGCTGTACAAACACCTGCTACTTCATTGATAATACGTGCGTCTGAATTAGCTATTGATGAGGCTATTGTGCTATCACCAACAACGGCCAAACGACCCGCTAAGGGCTCATTGGGATCATAACTCTGGAAACTGTTTGGTACTGAAATCGTTTCGGTGTTATTGAAGCTCATGTGGGTATCTTGTATTTTGATCAATGCACTTCGGTTCTCTTCATTATCTGCATTCAAAGGGCCATTATTAGACCCGCGTTCATTATCGTTGTGATCATCTGTTGGAGGTGGAATGGTTTCTGGTTGGCAGTCCATCATATCGGTCCCTTCCGGCGGCGCATGGCCGGCCGAGGGGCCAGCATTTTGTATATCATCTATCAGTTCTTGTCTCTTTATATGTTTTTCATTAAATTGGGCATGGCGTAACAGCGAATCCCTTATGGCTCTATATGGTGTTTCGCAAATTCTGCAATATGCTGACTCCGGATCATCAGGAACGCTAGCAACCCATTCTTTCAGAACTGGGTCCTTTTCCCAAGCGGGGTCATACAAATTTCTTTTTTCCCCCATATTCTCCTGTCGGTGATCTACAGGATAATAATATGAATTTGCGAGGGGAATTTCAAAGTGAGTACGACGCGCTGTGACTAGTATCACGCGACAAAGTCGCAAAATGATCTGCTTCAACCCATTGAGGCTCGAAATAACATTTCCACGACATTTTTCGGCTCAGTCGTTACATGATTCCGCCAAGGAGGAAAGATTCCAGTGCACTTGTAAAAATTTTTAAGTTTTCACTTTATCGGTAAATCCGTTTGGCGCAGTTTCGAGAAGCTAGATTCGATTTCCAAATGAAAAATGCCAATCATCGAATCTAGAATTGTCTGCAGAGGGTGATCATATTTTCAAAGTCGATTAATGGGGCATCTCTGAAACATTTGACTTTAGCTGTCAAGATAGTAAAAATAGCTGTGGGATGTTTCTCCAAGGCGTGGACGCCAATAACATGTCTTATTCTCACTGCTTGGATGTCTTCAAAGGAGTGGACAATTCTGAAATCGATCAGATAATGTGAAAAAGTACAGGATCTGACCATGTGCAAAAAAACGGGAAATCAGAAATTGACATGTCACAGCGTTCGGGTGTACCGATTGGATGTGCTTTCGTGGACCGAGCGATTCCGAATGAGCTCTACTGTAGTTTTCCTCACTCCATTAGATCCGATATGAGCCATGAACGTTTTTCGGCACTCCCGTAGTAACTTGCTCTTCCCAATCGAATGTGTATGACCATCAACAATATATGAATTATTCCTGAATCCCCACCTTGATCGTCTCATTCTGATGTATATTGTTCATCACAGAAACTAGATTTATTGCCATGGCAAAATAGTGTCACTTACCGTAAAATCGATGAATCATATCCTCGTGTAACGGGTCGTCGCAAAGAAGTTCTCTCGCAAAAATGTTTCAACAACAATCCGCTAGGTAGTGGCCGATGTTGTTATGGAATCCGCAATAGTTGCATCGATTGTTATGATCCATATGAAATTATACATTAGACGAGAGTCGCATTCTTGAGTACCGATGATCTCGATGTGGTGAGCATCATGTCAAACTCGAGTGAAATGCAGCCGAATCTGTGTTTTCCCGCAAAGTTTCATTGGTGTTGAAATATTTGATCACTCCAATTTGATTAAAAAATTTGTTTTGAACATTGGGTCGAAATATGCCACGAGAATTCATTCAATATCTCCCATTTTATCGAATCGATTTATTCCTGATAAATGATAAGATTTCAATGATGAGAAGAATAACGTACAAGAAACAAGGTTCTTGCGTCTAGATAAGATCAGTCATGTCAAATCTCGATCCAGTGCAATATTCCGTAGTTAGGTGCCAAAAACGTTCATAACTTTCATCGACCACATTTTGCAAGGTCGATATCTCAGAAGTGGGTCATAACTGAGATAATCCATCAATGCGAATCAGAAGATCTTGAAGAGATAAACGAGAAGTGTTCTTGCAGAATTCAACCGCATCATTCGTGAGTTACACGCAAAGATAGGTTTGAAACTCCCGTTTCCACATCTTGCAAGGCCAGTATCTCAGAAATGACGCATTTCTGAGAAAAAACACAGGAATACAAATTGAAAGATCTCAGGAAGATGAACAGAAAAGTATTTCTGTAAAATTTCGTTTAAGCACATTGTTTTTGAGTTTTTTGGCGAAAAATGGTCATTTTACCACTTTATCAACAAAAATCGACCTTTCACCCCTCAAATTTTCCAATCTTGAACAGACCTAGAATGCCCACCTCGACGTTATTGCAATCTACGCTGAAGAAACTTCCAAATAAACATATGGTGAGCACTGGAGCACGACGGACATATACGACCTCAAAATTAATTATTTAAAAAATTCATAGCTCCGCGGTTTGAACAAACGCACAATGCCCACCTAGGGTGGAGAATTTTTAGGAAAATGCCCTCTACACATTGATGTAGTCACCTCGCTGGAGCCTTACGGACCAACAAAAGGTCCACCGGAGACCGGACTATAACGTAGAAATCTAACAAACCAAACATTTGTTGGACTAACAAAACATCCGTTTGTAAAACCCTTTATTTGTGATATTCACAAATTCATTTGTAAATATAACAAATTTAAGAGCCAACAAACGGGCGTTTGTGATTCCAACAAACTATTTTTTTCCGTGTACTCACAACTTTGTATGAAAATCAATCTCAAGGTGATCAAAATTTGGTGCGCGGTAGATTGTGATCATCTGTTCTGAATTAGTCCCTCATTTGGGATAAAGGACGTCCTATCTATTCACTGAAATATATGAGGAAAGTAGTAAGAACCCTATTATCATGAAGGATGTAGTGAGTATCGTTGAAATAATAAGATAAGATTTTTATTTCCTCTTCAACTCTCAAATGACAAGTTGTAACGATATGTAGTTTCCCCTTTGATTTAAAACCCTCATTCTGTCATACTACTAGCCTTCGATCTTTGGCAAAGAGCAATAAGGAACTTGCATGATTTTCAATTTTAGCTTTAATGAAAAGACGAGGTTCGATTTACACAGAAGCCATTTTTTTCGGAATTGTTTGAAGCCCCGATTTTGAGTAATAATTTATTGAAAATCATACAAATTTTGGGGCAATTCAAACGCTCCGGAAAGACTCGAGCTCGAACCCGAATGTAACCGAATGTTCGTGACGTCACGGCTGCACCATCTCACTCGTGTGTGTCCGTGTACGGCTCGGTGTACTGTTGTGTGCGTTCCAAGCAGATGATTTCTGTTTACGCGCTTTTCTGATACGAATTGATACGAATCGTCTGGAGGATCGTCACAAGCAGTTGAGTGTTTTCTTCATCACTCATTATAATGGGTGATGAATCAATATAGTGGCAGTGACTCCGTTTTTGAGTGAAGATGAGTGATATTACTCAAAAAGTCAGTGTGCGGAGATGTTTCGTACCCACCTGTGTAAACACAACAGCGAACCCAGATAAAATGTTTTTCTGTGCTCCAAAAGATCCACTGATGAGGAAGAAATGGTTTGAAAATGTTGGTCGAAGTGATTATTCTCCTGCATCAAAAAGTACCTACTTATGTTGTGGTGACCACTTTTCAGTGAGTATAGCACCCCTTATAATACATAAATTAGATTTAAAAAATTTGTCGCCAACAAAATCCCATAACATCATCTGAGGGGGGGGGGGGGGGAGTAAACCCTATTCAAGTACTCTTTTCCTAGTTATTGATCTAAGTTTGTATTAGTTATCAAGTAGCCATAATCAAAATTAGATGCGAGCCTTGCTCATCCTGTGTTCTGTACTCATGCTTACTCCAACTGATGAATGTTTCAGCTTGAAGAAGACATGGATAACTTTGTGAGATATAGTATCATGGCTTCAACAGGTTTGAAAGCCCCAAAAAGACTCAAGAAAACCGCCGTACCACAGAGATATGGTACCAACAGAATTCCAAGTTGGAGGAGTCAGAACCAGCAGGCATTGGAATCATCCATGCTGCGTGAGCCCCAAGTAGATATTCCAGAGCAAGTCATGATGCATATGCTTAGTGCGGACAGTCCACATAAGAGAATAGCACTGGGTAATATAACCGATTCTCCAGATAAAATGAATAGTACCACCAAGCTCATTTCACCAAAGAAGAGAAGTATTTCATTCACAAATATAAAGCTTAATACCAAGAAAGCGAAGGTTGACGATACTGTCTATGCTCATACAAATACAACAAATCAAGGTATGTCGTTGGACTGAAATGTTATGCTATATATCATCCTCATATTATGATACTAAGGAAGTGAATATTTGCATTCTCTTTTCCAGGTCCATTCTCACAAAAATCACAGGATTCTCCTAGAAAAGTTTATAGAAATTTTGGAGGAATTTTTGGTGAAGCTCAATGTCAAGTAGTCCCTTTCTGTGACACAAGTGATGAGTTTGATGAAAACAATCACGCGATGGAGCATACTGATTCTTGCAAATTCAGAAGCTGTGAGACGGTGAGTAGATATTCCCATTTCCACAGTTATAATAGAATCCAGCTCAAAACCTTGACCGATGTCTTGATTTTTGACTTTGTTGAATAGGAATCTCTGCACGATGAGTTATACTTTGACAATAGTTATCAACAAAGTGAACATTTACTAACAGCAGAGGGTGGATCATTGAGCCTTGATGAATCAGCTGATGATATGACATGCAGTTCTGACTTTGTCAACGAAAACTCACTCGCCAGTGAACTCTTTCAAGATATCCAAACAAATACCATGAGCACTGATGATCCATATTCAAATGTAATAGACATTGAGAGTAGAGCATTGGTGAGTCATAGATTAAGTTTTTATTCTATTCAGCGCTGATTTCATTATAGAAGTTCTTCAAAGAGGCTGAGTGGGGATAGACCTGCTAGATACTGCCTAATATTTGTACAAAACGAAGGAGGGTCGCACTACTTTCAACCATGTTTTACCATGCTTTTAGGGTGATGACTCAACTATTGGTATTCAGAGCAACAGCAGCATTTCTGTACAAGTTTGTGGAAAAAGTACACAAACGGAATTTGACAGCTTTTCAGAACATCAGCATATTACTTCATCTGATGAACTACGTGTTGACGATTCTCACTCGAAGAGGAGTGTAGGCATTCAAGTGAGGCGTGCCTTACTAAAACCTCACTACAGAAGTATAAAAATTCAGTGTGCTCTTAAGCCTCCAACACTAGATCAATCCAGTCAATGTCATTGTAGTGACATTGTTGGCATAGTGAACAGAGCGTGTTCGCCGATATTTCGAGTACCAAGAGAACCAATCCAGCCTCGACTGTCAGAGACGTCGAGTTCTGCTGCAGGTTCGACGCCAAGGTCCATTGACGACTACCAGCCCTCTCAGTCCACCCACTCTGAGTACGAATTTTCGACAAGCGCTGACGAAGAAGAAAGAATAATGAAAAAGAAGGAGATGAAGATAGCTGCCTTGGAAATGACTAGATATTTTATACGTTCTGATCCCAAAAAATATCTCGGAATTTGCCATGATTGGTTGTGGATTGTGGATCTGTTGAGCTCTGAAACAAAATGCGATGCAGACCACATTAGACTCACTTTGATGAAAATAAGGTTGAATGATTCCTTTGCTCGTTTGGGTGACCAATTCGGTATTTCAGAATCCCAATCCAGCAGGATATTCAGCAAAACTGTGAGACAAATATCACACTTTTTGAAAACTTTGGTATTTTTTCCAAGCAGAAGTAGTATTGTCAAAAATTTACCGATTGCCTTTCGAGCTCGTTATAGTCATGTATATGCTATCATTGATGCCTTTGAAATTCAAATTGAAAGGCCGTCTAATCCAGTTCACCAAGCACTAACTTGGTCTGATTACAAAAAATGCAACACTTTGAAATTTTTAATGGTTTGTACCCCAGACGGAACGGTTATTCTTGTGTCTGAAGCATTCGGGGGCAGAATCAGTGATTGTGAGCTTTTTGAACAGTCTGGAATGTTGGGAAGGTTGCCAGATAATTGCGCGGTTATGGCTGATAGGGGTTTCAAAAATTTACAAGCCTTATTGAATGGAAAAAACTGTACCCTTCTCCGACCGCCTTCCGTTTTATCGAATTCTAAACCTACCAAGCTAGAAGTCCTTGAAACAAAGTCGATAGCTAGTATAAGAATCCACGTAGAGAGGGTCATTGGAAGACTAAGAGAGTTCAGATTATTGACACCACATTCCACTATTGATACACACCTGATGGCACATGTAAACTCTGCCGTTCAAACTGTAGCTGGTCTCATAAACATGCATAAATCTATCATAAAAATGTGAAATAAAAAGTATAGTGATAACTTTCCAAGAATGAGACTTTTATGTATTAAGAATTTTTCCAACGGTTGAATGTAATAGAAATTACACATAACTGGAGCAGTATATTGCATGTAGCACAAGACACTGTAAATTATAGTACCACAATAAATTATTTGCTATATCCAGTCGTAGTGCTTTGAATATATAAGAATCATGAAAACTAATCTATCCCCCTACAGTGCTGCATATGGTTTGCTGATGACGGGTAGTATCTTTTCTAACCAAAAAGCTCGAGCTCTTTTGATGAGAGCTCTTGTGTAATTCTCATCATACTCGATCCATAGATACTTGAATTCTCCATTTTCTTCAAAATTTGGGTCTGCTGCACAAAACAGACCCCTCTTTTTTTTAGCAGCAAACATCTGCAGATCTATTTGGGCTTTGAACTTTTCGCAGATTTCACCACCTTTTATATAGTAGCTAGTTGTCTTTTTTGAGCTGGGGCATTTTATTTCAACCACAAAGTCATCACCTAGCCCATCAGCAGAAGCTCCTATGACGACAAGCTCTGGAATCAGTATTATACCACACTTCTTGATTTCAAGTTTCAGCTTAGATGCAAGGATCCGAAGAACAAATTTCTCAAGAGCTCTGCCTCGCTTCATAAATACATTATCATAAGCTTTGGCTGCTCCAATAATCTTGCATACAAGGGCACCTTCTGCTGTCTTACAATGACTTGCCTCATGAATTGTACTTGCTGTCACTCGTCCAAACCTCATTTCATGCCAAAGTGGATCATCAGATTGATTTCTAGTTTTCTTCTCAATTTCTGAACATCAATCTTGGCACATCCTAGCTTGAGCAAATTCAAAGAAGTCCAAAGCACTAGTATGTTCATAAAAGTCATATACTAATTGGTGGATGGACAGCCTATTCACTCGCCTTTCATTCAAATCAAATAAATATCTTGACACTTGACTATCTAATTGTAACTCTTCAGCCCTCATCTTCACTTTGTCAAGAAAAGTGGAATTGTCTTCTAAATGTTCAATACACTCTACATTCTGGCTCTTCATGTCATCAAGCTTGATGAAGCGTACACTGCTGCCAACTCTTGAGAGCCTGGACTTTTTCCAATAACATTCTACATCAGTGGGGGACGGTGATTCAAATCTTCTATTGACCCACATGAGAAATGCAATACAGTGTTTGCAACCACCTATAGTTGAACAAGTTTATCTTAATGATAGAATATTCCAAAGGCCCAAGTTACCAGCTGATTCAGAGTTTTTTATTCAACCATACCTTCGGAAGCCTTACACTCATCGCCCACACATGCCAAGTCTTTCACCATTTCATTCTTTTCATCCACTGAAAGTATAACAGTATAATCCTTATCTCTGCATCTATGTTCAGGACAAACCTTCCCTTTCACTGTACACAGAGCTCCTGCACGATGGACAGACACATATCCTATAGCGGAGTCACCATAACTTTCTCTGGATGATCTGAATGAGACATAATTAAGAATGGGTAACAATCTTACCATTTTCATGAGAAGCTTATAGTTTAAACATAAGAAATCTGAATTATATTCTATCATAACTTACAAGGTAGCTTTGACTCCCTTTACCTCAGGAGCATTATATTTCTTATTAGAAACAATATATGCCCATACCATGAAGCAGTCGACCTTGGGAAGATTTGTCGAGTCAGCTTTTGCAAAACCTGTATCAAGCTTGACCGGCATCGTGAGTATAAATCAGGATATTTATAGAAATCCTCTAAAAATCCCACAATCACTTGAAGAGGTTATGTTGTCTTGACGGCTGGCTGTGATGCGGCCAATGCGGTGCTGTACGAAGCAGCCGATGCAATCTTTCCATCAGGAGTCAATAGGAAGTATCCCTATATGTTTCGCAGTTTGTGACGTCACGGGTGCACCAAACTCTCGACCAATAGAAATCGTTTGAGCGCGAGTCTACTAATTACGAATTTTTCAAGTTTTATATCACAAATATCTCGGAATAGGCACCATATTTCAACGTGGATGTTGTGAAGAAAGTCTTCGCTAGTACTCAGCAAAATAATAATATAGAAAAAACCACGATTTTTTTTTATGCAAGTTCCTTATTCATACTACCCAATTCGAATCTGATTATAGGGAGATGTCGAGTGATACACCGCCCAAGCAAAAGTTACTGGCTCTCGTAGTATTTGCTGATCGGAACATCAAAGATAATAAAGTCACAACAGTATCGTTGGATGACGACGTACAGGATTATGATCCCCTTTCCTCGACGAAAGAGCATTTAGTACGGTACCGCAATGGCCATAACGAATCCGTAATGAAGCCTGCCTTGGTTCTGGCGACTCATGGTGAGTACCAAGGGAATATTGTATAAATGATCGCGGTTATCAATACTCTAGTAGAGTTTTCTGTACAAGTCATTTTTTGATTCTTTGCTGACTACTTGAGTGAAGAATTCCAAAAACCTTTGGGACAATTTGTGGACAAATTGAAAATCTACCAATTTTTGATATCTTGAAACATATTATTACGCGGAAAATTGATATGCCGAGAGATGTGAGTGAAGTGAAAGAATCGCTCGAATGATATCATAATTTCAGGAATTATAGTGGGTGGTATCAGAGTGCAACGACTACAGATTACGGCTTACGAAATATTTCAGTGGGCATGATTTCTGAGAAAAAAAATCCAATCGTGGAAGTCGTGTGCGAAGAATGGGGTTTTTTTCCAAGCATTTTCATTGATCATTCCTTGAATGATAAAGTGAGACGATAAAAAATCCAAGCACGTGTAGAATTAACTTGAACTATTCGCACATTTTGTCGATGACAATTTTGAAAGGCACCCTCTTAACCGTGTACATGTGTTCATGGTGTTTAGGTTTATTTTGTAACGTTCATTTTCTATGAATGGAAGTATAGTAATGATGAAAAAAGCACGGCAAATCCGGTATGAAAGACAAAACTCCAAAAAAACGCTGAAGAATCAAAGAAATACGTTGAAATGATCAAGAATATGCCGATCAAAGGACGTTAAGCCCACGACCCACATCACTTTCATCAGATGTTATAGTTTAATCTCCCGAGTACGATCATGGATGCTTATTCTCCAGAGTGGTTGCAATGATGTTACGATTCTCAAATGTATCTAGTGCAATATCCATTATGAATGATTCCCTTCCAGAATCTAGAGAGCATTTGATGGCGCTGTCTGAAGAAAAAGAATTCCGCAGCAAAATAAAATTCCAACGTAGTGAATCAGACATGTATATAGACCTTCGAAAGAAAGCGATCAAGAAGGATGCTATGAAAATTAAGAAAGATGAATTGAGCTCTGATGAAGAAAAATATGTCATGGTGAAGAAAGGAAAGAAGGAACAGGAGGAGAAAAAGAAAATGAAAAAACAAAAGGTAATCTTCTATTTGTAATTTCATCGTTAATCTTTCTCGAGGTTTCACGTCATTATTTTGTAGGAGAAGGTGGCTGACTCCGCCTCATATTCCAGCCCCTCAGATTCCGAAAGTGACACTGCAAAAGATACTTTTCTTACTCGGTTTGAGTGAAAGTTATACTTGAGGATTGGAGACCAAGAAATAATTTTTTGTCAAAACAGATCACTTTGTCAGTTAGATGTCTATCATTATGATACATGAGAACAGCACACGACACCACTTTCAATTATCATTAAATATGTGACTGCAATGTCATACATGAGCAGATGACTTATTACCTTTGACGATGACCAGAGATACCTGATCATCGAATTTGAAATACCTGATTCGTGTCATCGACCTTTGAACTTATGGCCATTTATAGCATGAGAGGTATATTTTAGCTAACCTAGATGTCCAAGTTGTCCTCACAAATCAAACTCATATCAACAATATATTAGGACTACTAAGATAAGAATCTTCTATGAATTGTTCATGACAAAACTGATGGCTCAAGTTCATAGTCATTCTAATTTTTTTCTAGTCAATTATGGTAATTTGAGTGAGAACAAACAGAAGAGTCAGTTAACCAGTTGAATAAGATGGTACTCGGGAAAATCTTTCCCTCTACAATAAGACAGGACTAGTATCACTTATGTGCTCGAAAGCATGTATAAGACGTCAACATTCTATAACTATCCAAAAATCTTGTAATAAAAATGCAGTTCCCAGCTCGGTTTCCATGAGTGATACATGGAGGTGTCAAAATAATTGCACAATACCTGGATATGATGGGTAGAACCACTCTTCCCAAACAAGACTTTCTGTCATACCTATCATCAAAAGTAGAATCTGAACATCTACGTATAAGTATATCAATATTCTTTGAACAAGGAAAGAAATAGAATTGATGATTAATGAGAAGTTTTATCACAATTATATGAGTTCTTGTTCGAAAATATATATTCATCCTCATCCCTCTCACGCCGTACCCAAACGAATGAATTTCACCCCGAATGAATGCAGTGGAAAACGAGCCGGCTGCTGGTGGTGAGGGTGGAGAGGTGAAAAACTCTACAACTTTGAAAATTCACGTTTTTCAATGAATTTTCCGTAGAATTAGTAAATCTTCATCGGTATTAGAGTCCAGAATCCAGATCGCTCGCTATCCCATACATAACCTGCAGACGCTATTTTACGACAACTTCAAGTTAGAGGGTGATCTGGACTTCCATGCCTATGAGGGTTGCCTCATTCTACGAAAAAACTGTTAGAATAACATTTATTTTCAAAGTTGTGGAGTTCTCTTCGAATTGAGAAGAGTTCTTCTAGTCCATAAGCACATCGCTACGAGCTATATTCGGAACGTACCGGAATGCCTCGGATGAGCGAGTTTTTGTGTCGTGGATTCGGTGAGGAGAGTTTCTGGCGTATCGTTGAGTCTTTTTACATTTTCTCTACCTCACAATTTTGATGCCACGGCACCTTTGCCCTCGCAAAACGCAATTTCGAGAACGATTCGATTTCGAGAACAAGTTCAGCACAGATTCAATGACAGCAGAAACAGCGACATTACAGGAATGGATAGATTTGTCTAGGTTGAATGATGCAAAACGGTACTGCGAGTCGATCACTTCAAAAATTTCTAAATTCAACAATTCTAAAATCTTAGAAGCGACTCATGAGTAATAATTTTATTACATGAGGGTGAGTCGTTAAACTGGCGACTGCTTACCAATAACAGAGCTAGTTAATTTCAAAAATAAATTCATGTCAGGTAAAATGAATTTTTCAACAGCCTTCCAGTGCGATTTCATTTTATCTAACTGACATAAAGAGATAACAGATCACTGACGGATGGCCCGGAATTAGAATTGTGTACACCGAGTTGTGGAAACGCGATTCCTTCCTAAAATTCGAGTGCTAAGCGCGCAAGGAGCTGAGCGGAAAAGGCTGTTTTCGTGTGTCAGTCGGTCGGACAACTAAAAGTTGTGGAGGGCATTGCTGGACTCACAAATGATATTCTCACAACGCGAATGAACTTCTAGAAATTTAAGAAACCTCAATAGACGGGCGGAACCGTGGTCTTGAACCAAATCTACCCTCCGCTGATGACAGCAAGTAAGATTCTTATTGGATATGGTTTGGGACATCTGTGAGATCACAACCTTTTAAGAATCAAAGTCTTCACTTGGGCCGTTTTTAAGACAGTCAAAAAACGTGGTTATTCGATGTTTTCTTCACCCTCAAAAACTCGAAAGCAACCCATTTTATCGAAAATTATGTAGAGCAATTTTTTTCAGAACTTAAAACGATGAACAAAAAAGATCTGTACTTATTATTCATATAAGACTTCCTGTTCATGCAGTGAACGTATTTTCGTGTGGAACTCGTATTGTATCTGTCACTCCTCCCGGTCCCGACCCCATAACTCAAAGGGAACGCATTTATCGAAAAATGTGTGGAGTATATTCTTGTAAATCTTTGAAAAATAAACAAAAAAGGTCTGAACTCATGTTTCGATATAAGGTCTTCCGTTTCCGGAATGAACGCATTTTTGTCCGAAACTCGTATTTTATCTTCATTTCTCACAGTTTTGACTGTGTTACTCAAGGAGAATGCATTTTTCGTATACATTTGGGCAAATTTTTACCAAATTGTTCATGAATGCATAGAAAAAAATGTATCCCTTTTCTACATAACGCAACCTGTTTGAGTTTTATCAGTAATTCATACGGAAATTCAGACTTTCATTAGTTTTAACGATCCGGACCCCATAAATCGGTATGTGTAATATACACATGCTTCTTGTTTATTTTTTGAAGATATACAAATAATTAATGTACATATTTTTTGATGAAATGTGTTCCCTTCGAGTTATGGGGTCGAAACCGTGAAATATGACAGATAAAATACGAGTCTCACACGAAAATACGCTTATAACGGAAACGGAAGACCTTGTATCGAAAAATGTGCTCAAACCTTTTTTGTTTATTTCTTAAAGATCTACAAAAAGTTATTTCACACATTTTTTCGATCAAATGCGTTCCCTTTGAGTTATGGGGTCAGAACCGTGGAGAATGACAGATAAAATACGAGTTTCAGACGGAAATACGTTTAATACAGTAACAGGAGGTCTTATACGAGAAAATGTGTGCAGACCTTTTTTGTTTATCGTTTGAAATTCTACAATCAGTTGCACCACATATTTTCCAATAAAATACGTTCCTTACGAGTTTTCGAGGGTAAAGAAAAGAAAAACATCGAAAAAACACGTTTTTTCGACTTTTTAAAAAAGTGGCCTAAGTGGCGATTTTTATTAATAGTAGATTAGGGTCCTACAGATGTCTCGAACCATATCCAACAAGAATCCAACTTGCTGTAGTCAGCGGAGGATAGGCTTGATTAAGGACACCGTTGCAGATTCAACAAGTGGTTATAATTTCAAATTGTTTCCTACTTCTACAGGTTTGCTGCGTTAAGCTTTGTAATTACATTTCTTCCCGCCTCTGATGTGCGATGATAAATTATGTAGCCACATTTTTGATCTCGAGGCCTCTATACTGAAAAATTGAAGGTGAGATTCGCGTAGTGTAAACCATAAGCCCATCATATTATTAATGGATCAATATTTATGATATAAGTGCTTTGTTGGAAATTCCATTTGAATGCTGTAAAAACTTCTTATTTGAAACCCACTTCCTTAAATATTCAACTCATGTCCTTGAAGGCTTGAAATATTTTGTAGACACCCTGTTACGTCTCTCGGTATAAAAAAATTGTTTTGAACTGTTGAATCACTTTTTCCATCTCTGCAAACCATCAAACTACGTAACATTTAAGATTATGCTCTCGCGACCTCTAAATTTTCAATATTTGCCGTGATCTCGTTCAGAAAAAGTATGAATCGACGCTCGTGTGGAAAACTGGTCCGATATTTCCTCCATACTTGGAATCTATTTCTAACTTTTTCACAAGTTTCAACATCTTCTTCCATGCTTCTTCTTCTCCTTTTACAAATATTCGGTATATCTCTATGAAGATGTAGCATCCAGAGCAGTCCTTAACTTGAACTCAGACGTTTGGAATACACTATCATCGATCCAGGTAACCAGAGAACTCAGGACAGCCCTCAAATCATTCAGTTTTGGTAACTTGTTGTCCAATGATCAATAGCAACTATCTTTAAAACGAGTTAGAAAAGAACATACATTCATGGTATAATGCATAAAATGAGCAGGTTGTTGATAGTCGCATTACTCACGGGAAAGTTCTACACCAATGTTATCTGTTTCACATAATCCAAGCTTGAACAAACATTTTTGTTGCTCCAATCGTCATTCGTGATCAGAGGCAAGTTGTGGGTGGCACATCAACCTATTCAACAACAGAACATATAGTCAATTAGAAATAAAAATTCACTTCCTTTGTAGTACTTGTCTCATACTCACTTCACTGTAAGCAATTGAGTAACATAGGTTCTTCCATTATTTGTCCAAGGTGCTGGTATCGAGCCATTTGATTTTTCTTTGAGTTTTGTATTTGCTGCAATTTCCTTGAATGAATTCGAAACTTTCTTGACTCCCTCGGCATTCAGATTGTTGATGAGTATTTGCAACAATTTGATACTAGTTGACTTTTCTATCATGAGATCACCAGGGCTGAAGATAAGTTTCTTGTGAACTGTGATTTCGATTTTTATTTTCACGTCTTTGTTGAGTCGATTCATCATAAGTGTCAATGCTTTTTTAAAAAGATCAGCTACTTCATCAGTTTTGTTTTTAGGATTGTTGGAAAATCTTTTCAACATATGTCGCACAAAGTTGGGAGATAGCAGAATTGGAATGACCGACTCATCTTTCAGCGATGTTAACATCAAATTGAACAACTCCACACCCAGATACTCATCTGATTTAGAAGCCTTTTTGAAGTGCTCATCAAGCCTACCCAGAACTGTTCAACAAACTCTGTCACTATCAACTTCTCGCAAAATACTTCATACATCGGATGTTTGTAACAAGCAACTCTTGGTATATTCTGAAATGAAACGATCATGAGAGAATTTGATTGAAAATTCGGCCCTAATATATCACAGAACAAGCTGAATGTCTGGCTGATGCCTTGAGTGTCAGAGGTAGTTTTATAATCTGAACTCTCAATTAAAATTTGAAGACAATCAACTTACAGTGAATATCTCAACAATATCTGCTATTGAATCTTGTTTGATAATTTCCTTGTAGCCAAATTCCTTCTTGATTAATTTGACAGTCAGCACATTACGGAACTTTTCTTGGATCACTAAGAAAGTATACAATTAATCCAGTGTCTGTTCTGTTAATTGTTTACAAATTTCTGGCTCGATCAGTGACCAAACTGATTGAAAGGCTGTCTCTTCTATTTGGTTGAGGTATTCAATGAGAAAAGACATATGGCTTCAAAAGAGAGATAGCTCCTTTGTTTTCCACTATGTAGGAGAATTTCCAGAACTTTCTTCTGTTCTTCCTCAGAAGATCTTGCCAACAATTTGGAGCGGACAACTGTTCCACAAGCCAATATCCGTCTATTATGGATATCTGCTGTTTCCTGCATTCATAAAAATATATAATCCGTGAATATGTAGAGTGGCATTTTCTTCATACTCTGTGAACAAGTAGTCATTTCTCTCACTTTTGCTACTGCTCCCTGTAGCTTTTAATTCATTTTCTACAAAACCAAGGATTTCAATCTTATTCAAGGTTGAATATACTGCAAGTGTAGAATAAAATTCCTTCCTAGAAGACACTTTTGATGATCCCAAACCACGAAAGAGTCTGCTGAGAATGTGATTTGTTCCCTTATTCTCCCCATTTCCCTCATATCCCAAAAATTAGTTGTGAATGTTATAAATATGGAACACCTTGAGCATTGATTATGATTCCTTCAGATTCACAAAATCATCTTCAAAATCCTGTTTATACACTGGTATAAGACTCGCTGAGTTGAGGGTCACGCAAATTTACCTCATCAAGAGCTGTCTCAGCTCATACTTGTAGATATTCAGGTACACCAGTCGATTATCTTTCTTGATCAAAGGGAAGAGAGCAAGATATCACATCCCAACCGGTAAATCTTAAGATTCTTATGACGAGAGTTACTCAACACTTTGTGAGCAAGCTGCAACGAGAACAGTCACACATTTAGTACTGTAGCTTGTCTTAAATTCTCAAAAATTTGGTAAAGACTAATTGTGATTATACTTATTATGGATGACGAATCACAGAATTTTCATCAGATGACATCAATAGTCCCTCAGAGTCTTTCAGATTCTCAAAATCATTTTCAAAATCCTGTTTGCTTTGAAAATGACATTTTTCCATCGCGTAGACATTGAAACGATGAGGCAAAGACAGGCAATTAATTCGAAACAAATCACGAGGAATTCTCGACTTCGATTCCTTATTAGCGATGTTCGCACAAAAACCATCATCCTTCCTACATTGTAAAATAATCGATAGTCTATCTCGCCGGATCAAAGCATGCCAAAATTTGGCAAGATCTTGATTACCGGAGCAGACGACCCGTTTCTCCGCGCGCATTGAAGATTGAGAGGGGAAGGTGGCTCATGCTGAAGCGCGAGAGGGGCGGGTGGCGTTTTGGGAGTCAGAGTGGGAGGTGGCACCGAAAAATCTTTTCTCACCCACCACTGAGCCAAGCATGCTATACCGGCACTCAAAATGGCCGCCGCCAGCCCCTTGCAACAGGTTGTTTACACGGCTTCCTGGTGCTCGCGCTACGTCGTGGAGTGGTTTTCTAGTGTTCCGGGTGTGTAATTGTGTGCTGTGGACCATAAGGAACCTGCAGCATCGTCGCCGATGCGTGACACGGAACGGGGCGTGAGCTATCAGCAAGACAACCAGCGTCTGCTCGAGCCAGCAAAACCGAGGTGTTTACATCGTGAGTAATCTTACTATTGATAATTTCAATCATCAATTATTGGTCGTAGCACCTGCGCTAGGCCTTCTTCTCATTCTTCTTCAACATATATACCCTGTGAAAACTGGGAAAGTCATACTCACAATGTATTTTGTGTTGCAACAGGGCACTGTTTTCCCATGCATTAGCATGGGCTGCATGTAAACAAAGATTAATTTTTTGATCAGTCCCATTAATTTGGGACTGGGTGTGTAACTTTTTGTACTTAAATAACTATAAAAAATCCAATCTTTTCAATGAACTAACCCACATGTAGCTAGCTTAATTATATCTAATATTTTCCTTGTTGCAGGTACTGCGGAAACTAAGAAACGGAGGCTGGGCTATACCACGAACTTAGTCTGGTGGTGTTCAGAGGTGGGGTAATGAACTCCTCTATAATTACCTGTCTCCAGCAATGATGTAAGGCCTCTTTTATACATATTTAGTGATATTTTATTTTTAATTGCCCATATCCACTATGGGGAACCTCTACTTGGAGTGGTCTGGGTTTCGGTCTTATAAGAAAGTCTCTTTCGGATTTGATCAACATGAATGAAGTAATATACCAAAATGATTCTAATTAACTTTGTGCTTTTTCTAGGTCTACCTGGATACTAAAGGAACACCAGTAGGGCAAGCCCAGATGTGGAAACCACCTCAAGGGGTATACCAAGGGATCAAATCAATCCAAAATCTGTGTTAGTTCATTTTATCTCGCACAACCAAAGTATTTTGCCAATTAAATATTCTTAATTAATTTCCATGATTGAACTCAACTACTTGTTATCTTCTTCTTGAACTGATAGATTCCTTTTCCTCTTTTCAGGAATTTGACCCTCATGGCTCAATTCGAAAAATTGATTGTTCAATTTTATGAAAAAAATCAATAAAAGCCAATCAAACAGAACAACTGATTATTGTTTTGTTATTCCATAATAACTTAACTTTTACCAAAAGAAGACTTCATTCAGGTAGAAACATAATTGAATCTAACCAATTAGACTTCATAAGGATAATCTGAATTTTTAGAATTTTGTGAAGATTTTGAACCGTTGCAATTTTCTTGAAAGTTTCTCACCAACTACAGTTCTGGAACAGAATGACGTCATTGTATCTATCTCAGTCCAATTTTCAATCAGTTCCATGAACCAAAATATCATTTTTGCCTAGGAAATGATGTGAACTGGAATGACTCTCCAAATGACAATTCGAAACTATACTTCCTGGTAGAATCTGGAAAAAGTTACTTGAGCGAGACCAATCAATATCATCAATCTTGGATAGACACTCCCTGAATGATGCCCTGCCGAAAAAAAGCAGCTGATTTCTCAGCTGAGATCACAGCTGATTTCTCATGCCAAATTCACAGCTGAATTCTCAGCTGTGATCTCAGCTGATATTTTAAAATTTATTTATTAGAAATAAATTCCTCTCCAAGCTTTCTAGGCTAATTTTTCATGTTCTAGGTGGTTAAGTGTCGCAACTAGACTAAGGAAAAACGTATTTAAATCATTAAAAATTTGCACTTACGGGGATTTGAACCTGGGCCCTTCACCTTACAGCAACTCACTAGCCACGACACTTAGCCGACTGCGCCATCGAGGATGTGTCAGTGGGGGATACAGAACAGGTATATCAGGATTTCGGTCTGTCCTGGATAAGGTTCAGAGTGTAATAAAATAACTGTTATAATATTTGCTAACTCGCTTGACTTGAAGTACTGCTATTTTCGAACTTCATATTTAATTCTATGAATGATCCAGAGAAAAAAATACTCCAAAACTAATAGAACAGGTGGAAGGGGGAAATCATTCATATAGCTTTCGGTTTTCTTTTGTTGGGAGGAGAAAACCAACTTTAGGCCGATTGAGCCTTCTCCTTTCTCTCTTGTTGCTCTTACGGCCACGTATATATAAGGTAAGTGTACCTAATATCCCCCCTAAGCCGTTTTGCCCATAGTTTTTGTCCACTCGAATATTTTTCAACGTCCCTTAGCTTACTTTGAAGCTTGTTCCAAGGCCTTCAAAACGAGCTAAGGTAGGTTCAATCTCGACCGACTCGAGCTGAGCCATCACAATTTTGCCAAGAAATGTTTTTTTGCGAGTTTGCAAAAGGGTGTACCCAACGTGCCCCCATTAGCAATTTCCTCAACAGCTCTGGTCTACCTCAACATTTTTTGATGTACTTTGGCTCATTATGAAGCTTATTTTAAGACCTTAAAATTGAGCTAGAGTACGTCTGGTTTCAATCAATTAGAGACGAGCTGTCTTAATTTTGTCCCCAAAAACGATGTAAGTCGTCGATAAAGTGCATGAAATTGTTTTCATCGACGTGCGACTACATTTGGGGCTTTACTTGTGCTTGACCAAAAATATATTTTCTTCCTATTTTGACGTGACAAATACGTTCTGCGTGATAAAAAGAGCCTTACAGCGTGCCCTCTTGTGATCACCATACGAGGGCGTGTTGGATACCTCCGATTTCGGCTTTCTTGTTCTACAAATCATTTCGGTATTTTCCTTATGAATCCTCCCCAAATCCGAGTTTTGCATTTTTGAGAGGAGAATTATTGAAGGTTTCCGAAAGAGAAATCTAATGCGCTGAGGTACGTTGAGACTGATGGCACTGAACGCAATTTCCTTTAGAAATACGAAAAATGGAAAAATCACTTTAACTTTTCTGGGAAACACAGAAATGATTCGGGGTCGATCTAGACTACTTATTTCGTCATATTTCGACATAACGAATGTGAAAAGAATTTGAACTAAGGTTAACTTGTGCCCATTCTTGAGATCGACATATGGGGGCAAGTTGGGTACACTTACAGCCCCCCTAAAAGATAATGAAGAGTAGGGTGTGCGTTACATCCCAACTCTCGATTTTCCACGATACCATCGTGGATTTACTATCTTTGATATAAAAAAAAGGCAAAAACTTTTGGCGCTCCCTGTATACGACGTATCCTGTTTTGCCACTCGAACATTATTTCAATCAACATTGAGAAGCCTATTCTGAGAAGTTTGCCCTCCCAACCCTTCGTGTCTCTGAGATCGCTGTGATTCTTTATAGCTTCTTTTAAAGCCGAAAAATTATTAAAATACATGATTTCCACGTGAAATTCCACGAGAAACACGATGAAATTGTCAGTGTTGACTTCCAAAGTGACCCCGGTGAGACATCAGTGATTTTTTGGAAGAATCGCTAATATCAAGCCGGGGTCACTCTGAAACTCCTAACTGACAGTTCCATCGTGTTTCTCGTAGAAATTCACGTGAAAATGATGTATCATGATGATTTTCCAGCTCTGAAAGGAGCCACGAAGAATCACAGCGATCTCAGAGACAAGTGGGTTAGGAGAGCAAAGTTCTCAGCATAGGCTTTTCAATGTTAAGAAGGATATCCGAGCAGCAAAACAGGATACGTGGTACAGGGCAGGATGGTACTCTATCGATTTTCATGACACGTGCGTAGTGCTCTTGATATAAATTGAAGAATCGTCGATAAACGTACTTTTTCAGTGTAACTGGCGCGTCTTTCGGAACTGTTCGGCCTCTGCAGGGAATAACACTGTCCCAAGAAATTTGAAAAAATTCCAGCTGACTCTTCAAACCTGATATAATCATAAGGCATTTAACCTAATAGCGACTCAGGTCCGTGGTCAACACAGGGCTTCCATGAAAAGTGTAACTCGCTTTTTGGAAAATACTCACTTCCTCCACTGTTTCGTAAATCAAAAAAAATAACATTCGAGCTAGGATGAATCAGGTGATGGGAAATTAAAGAGTAAGAATAGACGACCAAAATGCTTCTTCATTTGGCAGCGACACATTATTCTGGTCGAAGATCTGTGACGTTGAACTTGCGAAATTGGTCGCGCCCATCACTTCAAAAAAGGACATAAATCTCTGTTACTCAAACAATGAGCAGATGTCGCTCCCAAATCCTATTGCCCATACTTTGACGTATGATGAATTACTATGCACTGCAGGTGAGGTGGCTATAACGGTTGTTATTCGAGGGAGGAGCTCGGGAAACTTGTTCAGCCCCTGAAAGCTGATTTTTTTGGTCGGTAATGATTCACGTAACAGTCCACACAGCATGGAAATATTTCAAAGAACGATTCAGGGAAATATTCCATTGCAATCTCCCGGGAAGCTTGCGGGGATATTGCAGGAGATATTTCAAAATGTTCCGTGGCAATATTTCAGAGAAAGCTTCCCGGAAGCTCCCGTAAATATTTCAAAGAATCTTACACTCAATCTTTCAGTAACCTTGCACTGAAATATTTCTGAAAGATTCACGAAAGCTTTTTGAAAGATTCCTTGAAACAATTCACTGAAATATTTCTGAAAGATTATCGAAAGCTTTCTGAAAGATGTAAGTGCAATATTTTGGGGAGAAGTTTTGGAAGAGTTACGAAAGCCTCTTGTGAAGTTTCACTGCTATGGGGAGAATCTCCTGGAAATGTTTCACCGATATTGAGTATAATATTATATCATGACGAGGCCCCAAAATTTTCTGGAGGGTTTGCTAGCTTCTATGGAGGGCTACATTTTCAGACCAGTTTCAAATAACATCGTGCTTGCAGTTCTTTTAGGCTGGGAAATCTTCAAAAATTCTATGATGGATTTCCAAAACTCACCGCGTTCTGATACTCTAGATGGAGCACTTTGTGGCTGTGAGTTATCCTTCTAACTCACGATATGCAACGTACCACTTTGGATTGAGCTGGGAAAATCAATTTGATTCTGGTTTTCATTAAATCAATAGATTTCGGGAACATTTCAAGGAATTCCTCTATAAGTAACCTCTCTGCCACTCAATTGCACCTAATGAAATTGAAAAATTTCTGAATACCTTCTAAAAGGTTCCGAAAATATTTCTAGCAATTATTTCACCGGTAATTTTTCAGAAACGTTGCACTGAAATATTGTTGAAATCTTTACGAAAGCTTTCTGGAAGATTTCAATGCAATATTCTTAGGAAGAGTTTCCGCGAAATTTTTGTACGATATTGAGATCAATGAGATATTTTTTTGCAATCTCCCAGGAATCTCGCAGGGATATTGCGGGTGATATTTCAAAATGTTCCGTGGCATTTTTTCAGAGGAAGCTTTCCGGAAGCTCCCGTGAATATTTCAAAGAATCTTACACGCAATCTTTCGGAAACCTTGCACTGAAATTTTTCTAAAAGATTCACGAAAGCTCTCTGGAAGATTTCTTGGAACAATTCATTGAAATATTTCTGGAAGATTTACAAGCCTTCGCTGTGATATAGGCTCATTGATTTCCTAACTTGTTCGAATCTCTTTTGAATTCAGTCTAATCACGAGTCGTCGCATATAAATAAAGCCATCATGATAATAGGTTTGTGGAAGCTCTCTGACTGATTCCGTACATATTTCTTGGGAACATTCCACAGGTACTCTCCCAGGAATCTTGCACTGAGATATTGTTGATAGATTCTCGCAAGCTCCCTAAAATCTTTCAGGGTAAAACTATGTGACGGGGTACTGCATATTAATACCGAAAACCGTTACAACCGAGGTAAGAACATATTATACTGTTAAAGTATTGCGAGGAGTAATTCTTAACGACTTGAATCTGTGGGATATGACACATAAATATTGCGGTGGAACATTCTGGGAATCTTTCAGTAACATTGCAGTAAGAGATTGTAGGAATCTTCCAGAAACATTGCAGTGAAAGATTGTAGGAATATTTCATTGGAAGATTCTATTCCCGATAGATGTCGCGTAACACACTTTAATTCTCAAATTTCGTTCTCAGGAATTATATGGTTTTTGGGAAACTATTTATCAGGAAATTTGGTGGTAGTATCAAATGATCTGTCATGTGTGATAATATACCCAGGACCAGCTATGCATAATGGTCTGTAAATGATACGTGAAGATTATTTGAAGATGCGTAAAGGCTTTCTCGCAAGCGTTCACAATAGACGCTGGTTAGTATATAAGACAGGAGGACGGCTTATCGGTTAGGTGTCGCATACATCGAAGAGTTCATAAAACCTGGATGAATCTAACGTGAAGCTTTGGATTCAACGTCACAATGGAGTTGAAGTACGAGTAAGAATGATGAAGTCATGCATTAGAATGATCAAGAAACTTATCAAGCAAAATATGGATTCCACAGACAGAACATTAACGCATATATTTTTGGGAGATTTCATGAAATCTTGCAGGAACATTTCACTGGAATATTTCAATGAAATGTTTCTGAAAGCTTCCCGAAATATTCCCGGCAATATTTCATGAAATCTTGCAGAAAGGTGTCTGAAGTGGGACATATCTTTATTGAGGGAAGCTTTCAGTGAAATCTTTCTGAAAGATTCCCGGGTTTTCCTGAAAGCTTGCAGGAAGATTTCTGAAAGATTCTCATGCTGTGTGGGCAGGTCTGAATTATAGCTGTCGACTTTTTATGTAATTCTCACATCATTTTCACACTTCAAGCTTATCATAATTCAAGTGGAAAAGCTTTGAGAAAGCAAAAATTGCATACGCCTCCGACAACTCTGTGGACGCAAGAAAAGTGAATCTTGATGAGTATAACGGAAAGAGGATCAATTCTGGGAATGGAATTCGATTAAACGGATGCAACAACATCTTTATCAACCATCATACTGCACTATTCACGATCCATCCATGTGAAAAACGTCTAATAGTGACGAAAGCGTAATAGACCAATTCCACCTCACTGTTTTCAGGGGATTAGCATCTCTCAAGAATGGTGGGCACAACTTTTTTTTCACATTTTGAAGGTACCAAAACACTATGGAATTGGTTTCAAAAGCGACAAGGAGGGAAAATTTTTTTTCCTCGGATGGTCCAAAAGTTAAAGGTTAGGTAGATTTCTTCATATACTTCAAACATTTTTACTCATTTTTTAGCTTATCTCAGTCGACATTGAAAGTTTAAATAAATTATCCATTAATCAATCACTTGTATTCTTAATGGGAATAATTTGATCGTAGAGTCTCGAACGGGATGCTGTAGGTCATTCAAAAATCTTCAAGTTTGGTCTCCTGTGAAATTTTTGTGCGACCCTTTCCATCGGAGCCACGAGCGCTGGGAAGAAACTCATTATTGAATCGATCCTCACGGAGATACCCAGGCATGCACCACTTCCATCTGTTCAGCCTCTATTCCCAATCCAGAATACATTCCAAAAATTATCGGGATGCATGATTCCGATGTAAACTCCTCTGATCTTTCAGAACATGCTATCAGATTTTGTCTCTGACGTGATCTAGGGAAGTACACTCTCATTTGGTCCTGTTTTTCGAGTAAAAAATTGAAAGCTATCACAGGTCATGTCTGAGAGGAAATTTGATAGTATATTCTAAAAGACCAGAGAATTTTACCTCGGAAACACGCATTACGATTATTTTTGGAATGTATTCTGGATTGGGAATAGAGGCTGAACAGATGAAAGTGGTGCATGCCTCGGTATCTCCGTAAGAATCGATGTAATAATGAGTTTCTTTCCGGCGCTCGTAGCTCCGATGAAAAAGGTCGCATGGAAATTTTACAAGAGATGAATGTTGAAGTCTTTGGGAGGATATATAGCATCCCATTCAAGATTTTTCGATCAGATCATTCTCGTCGAAAATACAAGTGATTAATTAATGGAAATTTTTTCTGAATTTTCAACGTCAACTGAGAAAAGCTAAAAGAGAGAAAAATTTTTTTGAAGAATATAAATTGATAGATTTGTTTTATGATCTTTGAGATGCTTCTCGTGAAACTGACGCAAGACGGACTGGGTCGGAGACTTTGGTGATTTACTAAGACTATTCGTTAGGGTGTGCGTTATTCTCCACCTTTCGATTTTTCCACGATACCATCGTGGATTTTCGATCTTTAATATGAAAAAATGAGGAAAAATTTTTGCCGTGTGTAAGACGTATCCTGTTTTGGCGCTCGGATATCCTTCTCAACATTGAAGAGCCTATGCTGAGGACTTTGCCCTCCCAACCCACTTGTCTCTGAGATCGCTGTGATTCTTCGTGGCTCCTTTCAGAGCTGAAAAATTATCATAATACATCATTTTCGCGTAAAATTCCACGAGAAACACGATGGAACTGTCAGTTTGGAGTTTCAGAGTGACCCCGGCTTGATATTAGCGGTTCTTCCAAAAAATCACTGATGTCTCACCGGGGTCACTTTGGAAGTCAAAACTGACAATTTCATCGTGTTTTTCGTGGTATTTCACGTGGAAATCAGGTATTTTAATAATTTTTCAGCTTTAAAAGAAGCTATAAAAAATCACAGCGATCTCAGAGACACGAAGGGTTGGGAGGGCAAACTTCTCAGAATAGGCTTCTCAATGTTGATTGGAATAATGTTCGAGTGGCAAAACAGGATACGTCGTATACAGGGAGCGCCAAAAGTTTTTGCCTTTTTTTCATATCAAAGATAGTAAATCCACGATGGTATCGTGGAAAATCGAGAGTTGGGATGTAACGCACACCCTACTCTTCATTATCTTTTAGGGGGGCTGTAAGTGTACCCAACTTGCCCCCATATGTCGATCTCAAGAATGGGCACAAGTTAACCTTAGTTCAAATTCTTTTCACATTCGTTATGTCGAAATATGACGAAATAAGTAGTCTAGATCGACCCCGAATCAGTTCTGTGTTTCCCAGAAAAGTTAAAGTGATTTTTCCATTTTTCGTATTTCTAAAGGAAATTGCGTTCAGTGCCATCAGTCTCAACGTACCTCAGCGCATTAGATTTCTCTTTCGGAAACCTTCAATAATTCTCCTCTCAAAAATGCAAAACTCGGATTTGGAGAGGATTCATGAGGAAAATACCGAAATGATTTGTAGAACAAGAAAGCCGAAATCGGAGGTATCCAACACGCCCTCGTATGGTGATCACAAGAGGGCACGCTGTAAGGCTCTTTTTATCACGCAAAACGTATTTGTCACGTCAAAATAGGAAGAAAATATATTTTTGGTCAAGCACAAGTAAAGCCCCAAATGTAGTCGCACGCCGATGAAAACAATTTCATGCACTTTATCGACGATCTACATCGTTTTTGGGGACAAAATTAAAACAGCTCGTCTCTAATTGATTGAAACCAGACGTACTCTAGCTCAATTTTAAGGTCTTAAAATGAGCTTCATAATGAGCCAAAGTACATTAAAAAATGTTGAGGTAGACCAGAGCTGTTGAGGAAATTGCTAATGGGGGCACGTTGGGTACACCCTTTTGCAAACTCGCAAAAAAACATTTCTTGGCAAAATTGTGATGGCTCAGCTCGAGTCGGTCGAGATTGAACCTACCTTAGCTCGTTTTGAAGGCCTTGGAACAAGTTTCAAAGTAAGCTAAGGGACGTTGAAAAATATTCGAGTGGACAAAAACTATGGGCAAAACGTCTCAGGGGGGATATTAGGTACACTTACCTTATATATACGTGGCCGTAAAAGCAACAAGAGAGAAAGGAGAAGGCTCAATCGGCCGAAAGTTGGTTTTCTCCTCCCAACAAAAGAAAACCGAAAGCTATATGAATGATTTCCCCCTTCCACCTGTTCCATTAATTTTGGAGTATTTTTTCTCTGGATCATTCATAGAATCAAATATAAAGTAGGGAAATAGCAGTACTTCAAGTCAAGCGAGTTAGCGAATATTATAACAGTTATTTTATTACACTCTGAACCTTATCCAGGACAGACCGAAATCCTGATATACCTGTTCTGTATCCCCCACTGACACATCCTCGATGGCGCAGTCGGCTAAGTGTCGTGGCTAGTGAGTTGCTGTAAGGTGAAGGGCCCAGGTTCAAATCCCCGTAAGTGCAAATTTTTAATGATTTAAATACGTTTTTTCTTAATCTAGTTGCGACACTTAACCACCTAGAACATGAAAAATTAGCCTAGAAAGCTTGGAGAGGAATTCAGTTTTAATAAATAAATTTTAAAATATCAGCTGAGATCACAGCTGAGAATTCAGCTGTGAATTTGGCATGAGGAATCAGCTGCTTTTTTTGGCAGGGTGGACATTTGAAGACCATGTTCAAGAGCAAGGAAGGTTTCTGGTGATCTCATTTCACCAGATGCCAAAATGAGAAAAATCATTGTGAGAAGATCAGTATGACATGAGAATCTTGATAAAAAACTTCTTCCAAGATTCTCTTACTACTCTGCTTTGGTAGAAGTTAGGTTTTTTCTACCCTTGAATATGATCTGGAACCTGATGATATCTATCATCAAACTCCAGAAAGTCTACTTCCAATACCAATGACACTCAAGGGTCTCGCTCGAGGCCCAATTTTCCAATTCTACCTGTGAAATTAATTCTGTCGAGTTCTCTGCGGCAGCTACTCATCAGTCCTGCATATCTACACGTCGTCGCGCTGTGCTGATGCGGGCGCTTAGGGCGCCTGCGCGCACCAGTCTCTCCTCGTCTCGTCATTTTCCTTGCTGTCCAGTCCGTTCCGTGCCGTTGCCAGACGCGAAGCACATGGTATTATAGCACACGTTGTGACTCGCTATTCTTGTACTTTGATATCGTGTACCATACTACATCTAGAAGCTTACCTTCCCTTTTAGCAGTGAACGTTGCTACAACGTTGCAGCAACGTTGCTGTGCAACGTTTGCAACCAAATCTGCAACTTGCTGGGACGTTGCCACAACGTTGCTGCAACAGGTTAATGTCCGCCCACGATGGTTGCCGCAACAAAATTTGCAACTAACGGAAGGTTGCAGGCTTGTTGTGATTCGGGCGCAGAAAAGTTGCAGAATGGTTGCAAAAACGTTGCTGCAACCTTTGTTGGGCGTGTTCCCGTGTTTTGGGGCTGACTTTGGTTGCAGTTTTGGTTGCGGCAACCTTGTTGCAACGTTTCTGCAACCACCAATGGGATTCTGCGGAAGGAGGTTGCATGACGTGTTGAAAATACGTTGCGAAAACGTTGCTGCGACTTTCTTTGCAACCAACCCTGGGAATCCGCGGAATGAAGTTGCACTGAAACGTCACAGAAACGTTTCCGCAACAAACTGCGCAACGTTGCAGGGAAGGCTTCGAGCAACGTACCATGAAAAGTTGCATCAACGTTGCATCGACCTTGCTGCAATTTTTTTTGCAACCAAACCTCAAAATCCTCGGAAGAGGTTGCACAGAAACGTTGTTGCAACGTTTCTATTACCTATTGTGCAATGTTGTTGAAGATTCTCCGGATCAACGTTCCACAGGAAGTTGCAAAAATGTTGCTATGACGTTGCTGCACCATTTATTGTAACCAATTTCTCAAATTCACGGGGAAGGTTGATATAGAACGTTGCTAACACGTTGTTGCAACTTTCCCTGCAACCAAATCTCAAGCTTGGGGGAAAAAAGGTTCGACTGAAACGTTGCTGCAACGATTCTACAACGTACTTTGCAACGTTGCCGAGAAAAGATCGGGTCAGTGTTGCATGAGAAGTCGCAGAAACGTTGCTAAGATGTTGCTGCACCATTTATCGCAACCAATTTCTCAACTTCACGGAAAAGGTTGCTATAAAACGTTGCTAACACGTTGCTGCAACTTTCACTGCAACCAAATCTCAAGCTTGGAGGGAAAAAGGTTGGACTGAAACGTTGCGGCAACGATTCCACAACATACTTTGCAACACTGCCGAGATAAGATCGGGTCAGTGTTGCATGGAAAGTTGCAGAAACGTTGCTAAGACGTTTCTGCACCATTTATCGCAACCAATTTCTCAACTTCACGGGAAAGGTTGCTATAGAACGTTGCTAACACGTTGCTGCAACTTTCACTGCAACCAAATCTCAAGCTTGGGGGAAAAAAGGTTGGACTGAAACGTTGCTGCAACGATTCTACAACGTCTTTTGCAACGTTGCCGAGAGGAGATCGGGTCAGTGTTGCATGGGAAGTTGCAGAAACGTTGCTAAGATGTTGCTGCACCATTGATCGCAACCAATTTCTCAACTTCACGGAGGAGGTTGCTATAAATCGTTGGTAACACGTCGCTGCAACTTTCACTGCAACCAATCAAGCTTGGGAGGGAAAAGTTTGGGCTGAAACGTTGGTTTCCATAACGAACTTTGCGACGCTACTCGACAACGTTGCTGAGTGGATACAGAGTTAACGTTCCAGGAACAGTTGCACAACGTTGCTGTGACGTGGTTGTAACTTTCATTGCAACCAAATTCCCGATCCGGTTGAGGAAGGTTGGACTGAAACAGTGCTACAATGTTCCTTCATCCAACTCTGCAACCTTGCTGAGAGTGGTCCGGGTCAACGTCGCATAGATAGTTGCCCAATCGTTGCTTATTCGTTGCTGCAACTCTTATTACAACGAATTTCCGAAATCCGTGGAAGGAGTTTCGCTGTAACGTTGCTGCAACGTTTCTACACCCAACTCTGCAACCTTGCTTAGAGAAGTTCGGGTCAACATCGCATAGACGGTTGCCCGAACGTCGCTTATTCGTTGCTGCAACTCTTATCGCAACCAGCTCCCGGAATCCACGGAAGAAGTTTCACTGTAACGTTGCCGCAACGTTTCTACACCCAACTCTGCAAACTTGCTGAGAGAAGTTCGGGTCAACGTCGCGTAGATATTTGCCCAAACGTCGCTTATCCTTCGCTGCAACTCTTAACGCAAGCAGCTCCCGGGATCCACGGAAAGAGGGTGATCTGGAACTCCGCTGCAACGTTTCTACAACCCACTTTGGAATGTTGCTCGGATCAGTTCGGGTCAAAGTTTCAGCGAACTTTGCACAGACGTTGCTGACATGTTGCTGCAAATTCTACTGTAACCAAATCGCAAACTTCAGGCGTAAAGGTTGCACTGAAACGTTCCTGCAACGATCCTACAACGTACTTGGCAACGCTGCCGAGAGGAGGTCGGGCCAGTGTTGCATGAAAGGTTGCACAGATATTACTAACGCTTCGCTGCAACTTTTATTGCGACCAAATCTCCTACTGCGTATGATGGCAAACTGCCATGGAAGTATCGACAACGTTGCAGCAACGTCTTCACAACTTTCCGTGATTGCTATGAATGCGTCCTCAGTATTTTTCGAAGTTAAACCCTCCCCCCCCCCTGCGCACAAAGCCGAGTGCACTCGACCTAACTGTGTGTGTTGATTCTATGCTAAGACCCTAACCTTTTTTAAACAATCTTCAAGACACGTGCGATAGCGCAAATGGAAGCTGAGATGATTTTCTTGAGGATGGGATGAATTAAATTATCAAAAATGTATTGCTTTGATGAGAGAAACGCGATTGAGAACTGGAAATTCATGAGATTCATGCATATCGTAGGTCATGTTTTCCATGTTCATTCAAAATCTCAAAAACGCTTATATCATGGCGGAATACGTTAGTCGGGGATTTCGGTGGTCGGAGAATCCGAACCCACACTCAAAGAATCGATATCTAGAATGGCGGATCCAACATGGCCGATTTTCAGAACATTGAGGCCTGAAAAACGAAATTTCCAATCGCATTTCGTTTTTCAGGCCTCAATGTTCTGAAAATCGGCCATGTTGGATGCGCCATTCTAAAAAACGAAAAATGTTCGTCTTTCCTAGTTGAATAAAACTACCTATATCACATGTGGGATTTTTCAGTTCAAATTGACAGTCATTCAATTTGACCTGAAAAATCCCACATGTAATATAGGTAGTTTTATTCAACTAGGAAAGACGAACATTTTTCGTTCTTGGAATTGGTATTCGACTCATTTGGATTGGGTGTACGACCATCTGGAACTTGATATTATCCAACAAATTGCTTTGTTATGACAATAGCGGGAGTTCTGACATCGCATATGTATTGGGCACTTCTCCATCACATGTTTTTTTCCTTGAAAATACCTTCATTCTCCGTTTTTGAACGTCGGAATCGACCGAAAGGGGCCTGGGATGAAGCTCATTCAAGTATGTATTGCATTGAAGCACAAGCCGTTACCCAGAGGACCGGCATCAGCATGACGCCTCAGAGCGCCATGGCCCGCCCGGCCCACAAGTTGGTTTGGATATATAGGTATAGAGGTAATGTAGTCACTATTATGATTTCGGCGCTTTCTGAGTTTCTCAAATGCCTACTTTTGTGAAGTTGAAACGAAGGCTCAAACAATGAAATAACAATTTCTAGAAATCATGTAGATTGCAAGTACAACGCCAATTTGAATTGAAAAATTCACAACTTCAAAGTTCTCATCCAATCAAATATAGTTCAGTTCTTGATGAATAAGAATTGAGAGAGTCAAGTGAAACATTTCGAGAATCAAATGATCTCGAGCACAAATGTAATAGTGTAGTTGTCGAAAGACAAGAATTGATCCGTATGACTCACATTTACCCCGGTCGCCGGGTCACAACCGTGTCTTGATGTGTTGAAGCTGACACCATTCGTCGAGAAAGCATGTTTTTCCCCCATTTGAGTGTTGAAAGTTACCCCGCTTTGGGAGAAAAATACGCCTCCCCCATCTCTACACCACAAAATTGAGACGAAGTGAAAATACACTAGTGAAACAACTTTCCTTCTAGATATTGGTGTGGACCAAGGAAATCCATAGCGATTCACTTGGATTGAGCTCGGGAGTGCTCGATCGAGACCAATTGCTTGCAGCACCTTTCCTTTCCTTCAAAATCATGATCTTTGTATAGTTTATTCGAATCTCACACACAGAGTTGATAGAGAATCTTACACCGGTAGAAAATATTGTATAAGCATTCCTCCATCAAGCGAATTACGGATAGAAAACATTTGTGCGTCCCTACTTTGCGAATTCCGAAAATTGGAGCTTTGTGGTTCTAGTATTCACAGGCACACCATCTGTTCAAGGTAATTTCAGTTCACAGTATCATGCAGTTACTTGCTTGTGACCCTAATATATGACATTCATGGTACTATCCGTGAAATTAATTAACGTCGAAACGATAAATTCAGTTACTTACAAAGCAACTGAAGGCGCCATGAAAAGTAACGGTGATCGTTGAGACAATGAGGGTTGGGCAGGCGAATTGCCCAGTATAGTTTATGTAACATTAAAATTTGTGTTAACGAGGCCTTATAAACACACGTGCGAAAGTCTCCGAGAGATTTTGTCCCTTCTCCTCTCACAAAGTATAAGGAGGGCTCAAGTGCAATGTGATTTTGATCATCACGAGCGACGACACAAATCGACACGAATTGTTGTACAACGTTTTTCTTCCACTGAAAGGAGAAGAATATCATGATTAGAAATTCTTTTTGACGTCCCTTTTATTGGTCAAAATCATTGAGTCTGAAAATGTTTTTGAAAACTCTCCATGAAACGCTCTTATGATATAATTATAACACGACCATAAATTTCCAAGATATTGAGAATGATTTTACTCAATTTCCCTCCTAGCTAACATCATCAGATGTGTCATCGGAAAAACTGAAACATATCAATACCTCGCACACCTCAGAACATGAAAGCGATGTCCGCGATGGAGAGGAAGGAATACACCGTGTCTTGTTATCGGGTAGCACATTCTTCTACGGTGTGCATGGTGTGATCAATATTGATGTGTTCAATTTTTCTGACGAAACATTTGATCATTCAGCTAGAAAGGAACTCGAAAGAAATTATCTCCAATTTGTTGGTACTTATTGGTCGTTTTATGAAGCACAAGAGCATTCCGTGGAGAATTTTTCAAAATATTATTCTGAATGGCTTTGGTCAATAAAAGCGACATATAGAAAGATAAAAAAAAAATTATATTTCAGTACTGAGCGTGGTAGCCCATTTTGGGCACTAGGACCTCGAGCAGGACAGTTTGTCTGCCTAGCGAAGCGAGACAGACATGTCCTCCAGTCCCTCAAATGGGCTTGCAAGCGAAGTGCGGATATATTCTTTCATCACGAGAACCCTAAAATCGTATTAAAACGCGTCATTTTCAGATTAGAGTAATGGAAAAATGTTTTTAAAACACGCTGTTATTGCACAAGTTTCATTAGGAAAAACTCTTCAAGAAGCAAAAATAATTCCTTCATCTCTCAGTCCGTCATTGGATTAGAAAAATCTCATTTAATTTCACTACATAGGGGACGTCCATAAATTACGTAAGGGAAAAGTAACGATTTTTTGCCCCCCCTTCCCCCCGTTGTAAGGGCTAGTAAGATTTGAGTGGAGTCCCCCCCCCTATCCTACGTAAGATTGTAAGATTTTCCCCAGAGTTCAAATTTTTTAGTAGAAATCTGTTATTTTTAGCCTCTTTGTAATGGTGTCAAATGAGATAGGTGTGGATATTTATGAGTGATTCCGCCGAAAGTGGGATTTTTCGAGGCCAAAATCGTCACCGGGACTGGTTTGGGCCAAAAAATTATTTCAGCCCCAGACGAGTTTCAGTGGGTCGTTGCAGTTGGTTTCCACTTGTTTTGGCACAAAAAGAGAGTACCTACAGCTACGTAGCTCAAAACTGAAGCCGGAGAAAGACCTGTCGAGTTGAAGGGGTCGCAGAGGGGGACGGAAGGGACATTTCGTCACTAAAATTATTCCCACGGCTCGACAACCAATCATAGACTCTTTTCCGCATAGATTTGCTCTGATGCAAACAAATACTTCAAGAAAATGTGTTTCACGAAGCGATGTAGCGCGTTGGGGAGGAGCACAACATGGGGACGGAATTGACCGAAAATTTTGTACGCCATTCTGAAAACACGTTTATGTGGTGTGCCTGGGTGCGGATTCGAGTTTTCGGTTTATGTCGCGCAAGAATTAGGTGTATTTGGATATCTGGAAATCAACCTCATTGGTTAGAAAGGCTCAATAGATTATCGGAGACTTTGCCGACCTTATAAATGCTGTGCAAGCAGTTTCGGTGCAAACCCGTCTTCAAAATGTTGGATGGCCGTGCTCGAGCTGAGGGTTTAATTTGGATCTGCAGAGTGGTGGATTATGTTATTTGAAGTATTATAAATTGAAGTGCACAATTGCATATAGGGGTTTTTGACTCCTCATATGCGTCGTGATGAATTCATAAGTCCAAGTTCAGTTTACTACAAGGGACGGAAAGGACATTTGGACCCTTTATCGGGCACTAGAAAATACAGGAACGTTAGGATCGTCTCAAAAACTATTAACATAGTTGCGCACCAATAGAATACACCCCAGAAAATTGCTACACTGCACATCCCGACCCTTAGAAACTTGAGATTTATTCGATTATGCTGGTTCGGACCGGTCGGAGCGCTCCGAACTCTCGGACCTCTCTCTCTCTCTTACTCATTGCATTAGAAAGAGAGGTCCGAGAGTCGGAGCGCTCCGACCAGCATAATCGTATGAATCTTTGAACGAACATCGAACACGGAAAATCCAACTGTCAACGGAATCACTGATATACAAATATCGTCTATGCGAGTATCGGAGAGAACCATCAGATGAAGATAAGATCATTGGAATAGATGATAATAGAATAATGAAATAAATAATAAGTTATAAGGTAAGTGTACCCAACTTGCCTCTGTAGCGTCCCAGACGACGCAACAGTTGAAATGATATTTCTCAACGTGGAGAAATATTATTTCGACTTGATCAGCAGAGAACGTATAAGCAGGTCAGTAAATCAGCAGAGTCAAAGCATTAGCCAATAACTGGATGTTACACATGTTACATGTAACATGTGTAACAGACCATGAGAAATTCAACAAAGAGCTCTGCCAGCATTGTAACACATGTGTTACAATCGAAAGTAGAACACTTTCAAAATCATTTTTTCAGTCGAATCATCAAAATTAACTTGTGTCCGCACGTATAAATTGGAACAACAACATTCATTCTTCGATTTAGTCTGTGACAAAGCTCTGCCCGGTAGTGGCTACGTACGTCTCAAAACTCACTTAACCACTCACCTAAGTGCGCGTAGAAAACGCACGAAAAAGTCAAGTTAAAAGTGCGGACACGTAAGCTTGATCTGATCCCGTCGAGAAGTAGGCCGACGTTATCCGCCTCAGCTGTAAAGGGCCAGCTCCGAATTCGCTCTCCGTCGAAAAGTAGGCCGACGTTATCCGCCTCAGCTGTAAAGGGCCAGCTCCGAATCTGCTCTCACCTGCTTATCAGTTCCTGCCTCGAAGAATATCATCTCTCGAATAGTTCTGTAAGTTCGTCTAATTTTAAGTCACGCAAATTGTATTTTAGATATTAAGGTTCTATATTTTGTTCAAGACATTATAATTTGGTTTAAATAAATCCAAAACTCATTTGCTAATTATACGCTATTATTTTCTGAAGATTTTACGATCGAATATTTCATCCATATTGAAACTATTAAAGTCAAATTGATCATTTCTAAAAATCCAAATTCAATCAATTATTACTTTTGAAATCTACATTCCAAATCCCTAAAATCACTTCAATCATTTCTTTAAAACTACAATTCATTTGATCTAATTTTGATAAACTATCTCTCAATCTGGAATATTCATACGCAACCAGAGACCAGCAATATATATATACATCAACGCAATAACAGAGAATAGGTAAGTGCAACTGGGCAGTCCGCCCGTAAGCTGTTCGCACGAACTCAAATAATTTATTTGTTACCCCGAGCCCTCCGCTCGGGTCATAACATTTTGGCATCCCTGGTGGGGAACAGTTATAGTTGCACTTGGTTATTCCTGTTCATCAGCTTGACCACTTTCTTTCGGGCAATCTAGGTGTCGAGATCGCATTTTTTCGCGCCAGTCTGACCGTTACTCTTTAGACAACACTATTCCATCCATATTTCAAAGGCCACACCAACTCAACTTCAGTATCTTATCATGGACGACCTAAATGAATCTATTCGCCAACTCAATCTCATAAACGACCCCAAAGCTCGAGAAGAAGCTTTAAGGAATTTTATTACATTAAGAGGTATAGACAATCAAGAACATCTAAAACTCACATGTGATTCTCTATTAGACTCCTCGCAATCCGGTATTGTACGCGCTGCTCTTGAAAATATAAGAGATTATGACGGGACTACACCTTTAGGGGATTTCATACAAGATGTCAAAAACTTTCAAGACACTATACCAGTTTCTAAGAAAAAAGACTTTTTACGAGGACTACTGACTAAAATTCGGGGAGATGCTCGAAAATGCCTAAGAGACGAGGACATTCAAACTTTTGACCGACTGGAAGAAATCCTGAAACTAAATTCCTCCCCTAGGAAACCGTACGACTATTATGTCAATGAAATTATGAATATCAGAATGAAAAAAAATGAAAGCGCGCGACAATTTCATAATCGAATAAAAGGGTTCATAAGGGGAGCAATAGCGGCCTTGAAAAGTACCGTGGACGGAGTCGGTGATGACGTAGACTACAGACCCCAGCTAGAAGTATTAGGGTTGAACGCGTTCATTCGAGGTATACCGGATAGCATGAGAAGCGGCATTATTTTTTCATCTCCTAAGACTATGGCTCAAGCTCTTGAATCCGCGGAAAAGGCAGAAAGTTTTGCAATAAGCCTCAATATCAGTAACGCGGACTTACAATACACAACTAGCCAGAACCCAGACGAAGTAAGCCGACCTCAAAACCTCGACAATAACAGAAGTAGACCAAAACAGGTTACATTTTTAGACTGGAATGATCCGAGAATGTATGATCGGAACAGTGTAACACACCATTACGACAAAAACGACGTTACTGGCCCTCCCCCTTTGAGGTATGATCAGGACGGAAGAATAATAGCACATCCCAACCTGAGGTATTCCGCTAAATCACCAGAAAGAAGATCTGATACAAATGGTGGACCAAATTCTCCTCCTCCTCGACCCAACTCTCCTTATCAACGTCCTACTTCGCCGTACAATCGCTCTACCTCCCCTTATCGGCCCCGATCTCCGTACCAAAGTTACCCACCTGTCCAATACCCTCCTTATCCTCCACAAGGATATTATCCATTCTATCCACATCCTTATCAACCACCAATGTATCCCAATTATTTCCCGCCTTTCCCATATCAAATGGACTCGGACACACGAAACAGGAATTGGCCTGGGTATAACGCTCCGAATCAGCCTCCTCATCCAAAACCTACTGAATCCCAGCATTTAAACTCCCAGCCTGCCCGCAGTCAAGAGATGACCGCGGGCAAGCCTGTGCAATCCCAAATAAAAATCATGAATGTAGGAGATTACACACAGCCAAGAGTCCAGGAATAGGTCCTATGGTCCAGATTGATCATGACATCTTGAAATCCCAAACAGGGCTTGTGTACCTTGACACAGGAGCCGACATTTGCACAATTAGATTAACATCTTTGAAACGCGAAGTAAAAATGGACGTATCCCACATCATTAGGGTAACCGGAGTCTCCGCCGATCCAATTTTTACGTTAGGAGTCGTTAAAACTTGCATATTTGGTAAAGGAATCCGGCTACACGTCCTTCCTCCCGAATGTGTCGTGAAATACGACATAATTTTGGGGTCCAACTATTTTCGAAATTATGGAGCTTGGATATTGTTTGACAAAAATTTTGTTTCCCTGGAAGGGAATCGAGACAGCCCTATTCCTTTCCTGCCCCCTAAACCCAACCTTGACTCCACTGACGATGAGAACGAAACCGATAATGATGAGGAAATTTTCTTTTATCCCATGACGGACGCCATCATTTTACCTGGAAAACCTTCACGGGATTTCCCCACTGAACCTTCACCAGGGCTCACCCACCCTTCCGTGCACTACAGTCTGTCTGACTGTGCGTTTCATCCACTGATCCAAGAAACCCCGGTAACACCTGCAACACCGGTAACACCTGCAACACCGGTAACTCCTGTAACACCTGTAACAACAGAATCTTTTTCTGACTCCTGGACAGAAATGCCTTATTACGGAATAGGCATCGAGACGGATCCAATTTTCACGCAAGATATTTATAAATTCATCATTCCCGCTAATTCAAAAGCACCAGTAAGAATAGTACCCACAAAACCAACGCCGGACGGTGATCATTATTTACCCAGAGTCAGCACAAAGAAGGGTATATATTTAGGTGAAGCGGCGGTGGAAGTCCAGAACGGTGTCGCTTATGCCCTGGCTGTTAACACATTAGATCGAGATATTACAATCGAAGTGCCACCCCAAGAATTAGATACCTATGATTTAGAAGATTCTGAAAATTATTCTGATTCTGAACTCGAAACAACAACACCATCGAAAAGGTTATCAAAGAAGGAACGTATTAAAATCATAACAGAAATGTTATTGCGTTCTCACCATTGTGTCCACGGAAGGAAGTATTTGAAAAGAATTGTTCGGAGATTCCCTTACTTGTTTATGTTACCCGGCGACTCACCACCCCGGACCCGATTCCGTCATCAAATTCCCACTACTGATAATAGACCAACTGCTTCCAAGCAGTATAGGTATCCACCAGCCCTTCACCAGGAGGTCCGGGAACAAGTCACAAAATTACTTCAGGATGAATCCATTCAACCATCAAATAGTCCGTGGGTAAGCCCTCTTTGGATTGTTCCGAAAAAACCGGGTCCTGATGGAAAGAAACGCTACCGATTAGTAATTGACTATCGAAAACTGAACGAAAAAACCATTCCTGACGCGTACCCGTTGCCAAACATCCAAGAGATTTTAGAATTAATTGGGAAAGCAGAATATTTCACGGTCTGCGACCTCGTTAATGGATTTCATCAAATTTTGGTTGACCCTGAAGATCGCCCTAAGACAGCCTTCAGAACGCCGTACGGATTATTTGAATGGGTAGTTATGCCCTTTGGCCTTTGTAACGCTCCAGCTTCCTTTCAAAGGGCTATCGATAGTATAATGTCTGGGTTGCAAGGTATTGAAATTTTCATTTATATGGATGACATCTTGATTTTCTCAGAAACAATGAAATCTCATATGGACAAAATGACAGAAGTGTTCAAACGGCTGTCGGAGGCCGGCATGAAACTTCACCCGGAGAAGTGCGAGTTTTTAACCCCGGAGGTAAAATATCTCGGCCACGTGATTAACAGACACGGAGTACACCCAGACCCTGCAAAATTAGATGCCGTGAGAAATTTCCCTACACCCAAAACTCCTCGAGATATAAAATCTTTCTTAGGGCTAGCCAATTACTATCGAAGGTTCATTAAAGATTTTTCCAAGAAAGCCAAGCCAATGAATGATCTCCTTTCGAAAGGAAAGAAATTCGAATGGAAATGCGAACAACAACAGAGTTTTGAGATCTTAAAAGCAGCTTTATGCCAAGCACCTGTGCTGGCTCCCATTGATTTCAATCAGCCCTTTACCTTGACTGTAGATGCATCAAATATAGCTATCGGAGCTGTACTTTCACAAGGTGAGCCCCCCCAAGAAAAACCCGTAGCATATATGTCGAAATCTTTGAACAAAGCCGAGAAGAATTACTCGGCGACAGAAAGAGAATGTCTCGCGGTTGTAAGCGCAGTTCAACACTTCCGCCACTTTCTCTACGGTAAACCCTTTGTCATCTATGGCGATCATGAGCCTTTGACCTGGATAGAATCCCTTAAGGACCCCATGAGTAGACTGAACCGCTGGAGAGCAAAGCTAAGAGGTTATAACTATGTTTTCAAATACAAACCCGGCCGCCTGAATACCAATGCCGACTCCCTTCCCAGAAACCCCGTAGATATTACAGTTTCTGACAAGCCTTCGCCTCCTCCTCCCACCTATCACTGTTCTTGCACCTCTTCTGAAGGTCACAGTGAAAGTGATTCAGACTCGTCTACAACCTCGGCAAGGTTCCTACCAATCATCCCCAAGCCAACGAAAACATCCCTACAAAGGGCAGCCAATGCTCGGAATAGAACCAACTTCGATTTATCATCCACATCTTCTCAAGCCCAGTGTATCAACCGCGGCAGGAAAAAGGAATCTCGAATAGAGCCCCCTGAACGGCCAGAGAACATGTCTGCAGGCCAGGGGGATCTTGATGGCAGCACTATCGCCAAACGATTGAGACAAAGGAAACTATGCGTGGACTCGCAAGCCCCGTCTGCTATTTCTCCCGCGATCACTCCTTCCACTATCGATAAAAGCCCTTCAGAAACCTCCAGTAGTGACGCGACAGAATCCGAGACCGAACATGAAGAACCTCCTATTCCTTCCAAAAACAGGTCCTCCCTGCCCGAGCTGATAAGCCAAGACAGAGATCTCCTATCCTCATCTTCCACTGATACTATTTCCACCAATGATGACCCTGAGACCACTGCAACAGATGCAGTTCCAGCCTCCGCGACCTCGAAATCCTCAGAACCTAAAACTCCCCAGCCATCTATTTCCAAAATCCTTGATAATAAAACTTCTGCACATCATATAATAAATGACCCTGACTCCTCTCCTTCATCCTCTGACGATGAGTTCAAACCCGACGCTCAATCAACTAAAAGATGGTCCAAGGACTTACAACGGACTTCATCCGAACCAGGTACGTTCTGGTGGGATGACGAAAGAGAAGACAAAGATCCTACTCACCTGACTTTTTCCGACCTACAGCTAGATCTTTCACCTACGGGCTCCACCTCGTCGTTACCAGCTCATCTAGGGAACGAACCTGTACCTAATGATATAGTAGAACAGTGGGTAGCAGAGTCGTTTATTCCTCCAGAAACTACTCCAATACCTGAAGCTATGAGGATGAAAATGTCACCTTCCAGAAAATCTTTTGCCAGATCCACCCCCCTTCCACTTTCCGGAAGTAAAAGAAACAGATTACCGAGTTTCTGGAAAACCTTGAGCACCATACCCCAGGAGAACAGTGACCCTGAGACTGATTCGTGCCCCTCACTAACGAAACGTCACTCACCGATTTCAAAAGATAGGGAACTAACTGCAAAAGATTTTTCTCCTAGACCTACCCAGAATCAACCTATTACCCCTGTCCCCTCACCTCAATCACCCGTGAAGGACACCAATACTCCTGTACCCTCAACCATACCTAATGAAAGTAAAGAAAACCATTATGAAATGGGATCCACTATACAACCTGACTTAGACTACAAAGAGCCCGTGACATTGAACACATTGTCGACCAGAGAATGCATCACTTACATTAAAGACAACATTGTACATTTTATATCAGCTGATTGTGAAATAACCTCCTCAAATAACAAATTGCTCCGAGATATTGGAGCAATCGATCCAGAAAAATTGAAATCGCAAAATTTAGAAGTAGGGGATGTAATTGTTAATAACAGTCGCAACCGATTGATTTATAGTTTGGTCATCTCAGAAAGCAGTAGTAGCTCGATAACTCCGTCTAGTTTGAAAACGTGTTCACAAAATCTTTCTAAGTTGGTACAAAAATCGGATATCCACTCTTTTCGAGTCGGGAGGGTAGGAGAGTTAACTGACAAACTGCCAAAATCAGTAGTAAAAGATGCCTTTGAAAAAGAGTTTAGAGAATTTCCACTGACCATAACCTTCTGTTATGGGAGCTGCATTATTCCCCCAATTGAAAAAATAAATTCTATAATAGAAGACTTCCACTCGAGTTTATTTGGTGGACATCGCTGGTCTGGAAAATCCTACCGGAGGATTCGAGAAAGATATTTTTGGAAGGGAATGAAGCGGGACGTTGAAGAGTTCATCAGCAAGTGCTCTGTTTGCCAGGAACAAAAACTGATAGGAATCCGGACCAAAGTCCCCATGATCATATCTGACACGCCTTTAGAAGTCTTCTCGAAAGTAGCCATTGACACGGTGGGGCCGTTACCCCTTACTCCTTCAAATAACAAACACATTTTGACTATGCAATGTCAACTTTCTAAATTTTGCCTAGCAGTCCCTTTGCCTGACATTCGAGCTATCACCATCGCTGATGCTATAGCCCGTCATCTCATAGCTAATTTTGGAGTCCCCCGAGTAATCTTAAGTGATAGAGGTACCAGCTTCAAAAATCGGTTACTTGAAGAACTTGCAAAGATTTTTGGCATTAAACTCATAACAACCACTAGTTATCACCCTCAAGGTAACGCCTCACTGGAACGCAGTCACGCTATGCTTGGTAGCTACATACGTACAAAAGCAACTAAGAAATTGGATTGGGATACTGTAGTGCCGTTCGCGATGTTTGAATATAACACCTCGGTTCACAGTTCCACTGGTTTCAGCCCCTTCGAAATTATCTATGGGCGTAAGGCTCGTACCATAGACAAATACCCCGACGAATTTGAACTAGAAACATACAACTCTTATTTATGTAATCTCATGAAAACCCTTGCCGAAATAAAGAGAGTTGCTCGAGACAATTTGAAAGATTCGAAAGAGAAAACCAAGATTCAATACGATAAAAAGACGAAATCAAAAGACCTGCGAGTAGGAATGGAAGTTTATGTTTTATTAGAACCTAGGAAAGGCAAATTAGACAAATTTTTCAATGGGAAATTCAAAGTCGTAGAAGTTCATCGAAACAACAACGTATTGTTAGAATCAGCTACAGGAAAAAGGTTTTTGAAACACGTAGATAAAGTAAAGCGAGCATTTTGCTAACGAGAATATACGTATCTTGGTTGTTACAGGTGCAACTATGACATCCTGCAACACGTTATTCTGGATTCTTTCATGGATCACCACTTACCCTGTGTATATTTTGGGTGTCATGAACACGACCCATATGATTAGGCCTATCGTTACAGATCCTGGTATTTATTATGAGTACGTCGGTGGAGGTAAAATAATAAGGTCCGAATGGAAAATTTCAATAACCATAGACTGTAGTAATATGATAGAGAAAAATGATTGGAAAGAGAGACAATTACTTTCCATGAGACAGAGGTGCTCGAACAAATCTCCCGACTGCGACCAATTGATTCCACGATCTAAACTGGACGCCATGATGCACTCATTTGAAATGTTACAGAAAGACCTGACAGATTTTTTCTCTTTACCATCCGTGTCCCCTCCTAATACCTTGAACGGTCATAATGTAAAAAGAAGGGGAGCTCCATTAGAATTAGTTGGTTGGATTAATAGAAAGTTATTTGGAACTATGGACGCTGATGACCGAGAGCTTTTAACAAAGCAAGTGAACGATCTTTACGACCGAAATCAGAATATATCCTTGTTAGCTTCTGAACGGACCCATATTCTCAGATCAGAACTTGATAACATACATAAATTCATGAATTTCCAAAATCATCAAGTTGAAAAATTATACATAATGTTGTCCAAAAATTTGGCTTCCTCCTCGAACGCAATTGACACTGTGACATTGCGAGAGAATATAGAAATATGAGCCACAGAATTCGAAATGGCGTTGCTCCATTCTATCTCGTCATATAAAACCCTAATTAACGCCATTGAAACGACAGCAAGAGGACATTTACACCCCCTCTTGCTCAGTCACGACCAACTTCAAAATATATTACATGACGTAAATAATTACAAATTTAGCCATGCGCTCCCTTGGGACAAAGAATTGATCACCCCAGAATACTTATCTTCCATCTCGAAATCTTTTGTATACATACATAATCAGAAATTCATAGTCACCTTAACCTTTCCTCTAGCAGACATAACAGAATTTTCACATTATCGTATCCATAGTCTCCCCATTTTCGCGAAAGATCTTAAGAACCATAACACCTTCATATCAATCCGTCCAAGATTCTCGGACATTTTTGTATCAAAGAATTTCCGATCTTTTATACTCTTCCATGGGAAAGAAATACAAAATTGCATCAATAGAAATAACACAAACCTGTGCGAAGCCGTAGAACCTATATTCTCAAGTCATATAGACAATCCATGTGAATTTCAATTTCTACTAAAAACTGTACCAAATGGACCAAATGACTGTGACTATATCTTAAGCTCAGGTGAAAAACCATATTTTACTCAACTTCGTTCTACTAAAGAATGGCTATTTTCTACAACAAACATTATCAGAATGAAATTAATCTGCATAGAAGGAACAACAGATGAATTCTTACTCAATGGTACAGGGATATTATCACTTAATGGTCAATGCACAGCTCACGCCGTTAATTTCATACTTTATGGAATCAATGAGGTAACGCTAGACTTCACATTTACTTACGAATCCGAATTTCATCTTAACATGACTCATTTACTTTCGAAATCAATAATAGATGCAATGGAAGACAAAAACCATGAAATATCAGAAAACGTCGAAGATTGGCTATCTGGTGGCAACTCAATCGCTCTGAATGAGATAGAAAAACAATATCGGGAAATAAGCCAACGTAAAAGAATATCAGAAAATTTCCACAATCATCTAAACGTCTCATTTCTCCTAACGATTATTATTGCGATACTACTCTGTATTGCCCTAAGAAAACTTGAGATTTGCCTGAAATTGAGAAAGATTAAAGACAATTTCGACGACTCTACAAAAACACATAATTTGGAACTCAAATCATGGGAAAATATTACACCTATAACTAGGCCGCAACAGCCACCACCTGAACCACCAAGTGCTAGGAACTGCCGGTCATTGATAACAGTCGCGAACCCGCAAACAAACGCTCGAGGAATCTCATTTATTTACACCCCGACGACCCGTTCAACGGATATTGATATCCCCACTCAAGGAATCGATTACCCGTAACTGAGAAATTATCCTGGGAAACATATTAAGACACACGAGGGGAAGAGACATTCATTTTCTCAAACTGTAACAGGTAACATGGTGTTACCTGCGCAGCAAACTGTAACAGGTAACATGGTGTTACCTGCACAGCAAACTGTAACAGGTGCATGGTGTTGCCTGCACAGTAAGATGTGCGGGGTGGGGGTCTGTGGCGGTAACTTAATGTTACATCGGTAACATACGGTAACAGCCTTAAAATCACAATTTTTTATGAATTAGAACAAATTCAACGGTACTAACCTTAGTGAGAGCCACATTTATTGTCGTTCAGTAAAACATCCGGTCATATTTTCAAAATAGCCAACGATCAAATAAAACTCCTAACCACAACAGAGAATCTACGTATAACATATTATTCACATCGACGTCTTTGGCCGTAAGAGCGGGCGAAAACGGTATAAGAAGTCCACTCTCACCACGCGCCGGGTCACTCCAAACCTCCGCCGGATGTAGACAACCATCCCTCCCGGGGAACTCAATCAGCTCGTGAAAGAATAGTCGCCTGAGCCCAAAAAAGTCAGGATCCTGGGCATTCAAGTCGGAAAAATCTCGGCCCCAAGTAGCCGCTACCAAAACCTCGTGCCGCTCCATAGCAAACAGCTCGTTCCTCCGACGGTCGGCTCGACGTAAGGCCCTCACAACCCTCCAATTATCGAACTGTAATTCCAAGGAAAAGGAAAAATCATCATTACAACGATGACTTCACCATTTTCTTTCGTTTTTATCCATCATCTAGCACTTACACAAATGCGCTGGTAAGAACGGCGTGGCAGTCGCCGAATATAAGGCAAGGGATTTCTCCCTTGAGCCACGCGACTCCTGTTCATTGATCTGTGCCTCCTTATAGCCGCCCAATCCTCAAACTGAAAAGAGAAAATCGCAATTTCAAATCACTGATAACACGTTATATTCTGATTTCGAAGTAATCGCACTCACATTCACCCAATGGGCGCGGGCCAATAGTGGAAATCGGTATGCATTTTCAGCTTCCATAGTTGTTAAAAATTTTTTTTTTCTTTCTTCGAGATCGGCACGACAAGGTTCACCTTCGCAACCTACACTGAAACTGCGACTGAAGTATATTAGACGGACAGTTAATTACTGACACCTAACACATTACTGCAGATATTTGGATGGAATTCGCTGACACCTAAATTTTTGACCGTTGCAATATTTTAACAGCAATGCAGTTTCGGCTTTCGACAGTACAATTTCGATTTCTTGAAAAAAAAAAAACGAATAGACATCTCGATACCTGGATTGCAAAAGCTCAAGATAGTTTCCTCATAATTACGACTCCGATTCTTGAAATATGGTCATAAGTACATGAACGAAAAAAAAAAATTTCTATTATATATATATATATATATATATATATATATATATATATATTTAGTTATAGACATTTATGACGACCAATTTTACAAATATACCCACTTATGACGACATTTTCGGTTATGACGACCGGTCGTCACAACATTTACAAATATACCTACTTATGACGACCAAAATTTTCTTTACGTATACATGACTTATGACGACCGGAAACGGCTGTCTCAGAAAACTTCTGTTATCTCCTCGGCGGTCATCTCCCACGAGGGATGGTTAGTGTTTTGAACGCAAAACGGAGTCTCAGCACACGTCTGTCATCTCCTCGGCGGTCATCTCCCACGAGGGATGGTTTAGTGTTTGAACGCAAAACGGAGTCTGAGCACACGTCTGTCATCTCCTCGGCGGTCATCTCCCACGAGGGATGGTTTAGTGTTTGAACGCGAAACCACTGTCTAAGCAGAACAACTGTTATCTCCTCGGCGGTTATCTCCCACGAGGGATGGTTTAGTTTTTGAACGTAAAATCACTGTTTTAACCCCCGGTCGTCATAACATATTGATAAGTGTAACAACGGTATCTATACTGTCGGTCGTCATAAGTACTGTATAGATGAGTTTATATATACATGTTTTCTTATTTATGAATTTCAATTTTTCTAATAAACTAAAATTGTCAACCATTACAACCATCAAATCCGAAATAATTATATTGAAAATAATATTAAATCTATGGATCAAATAGCTGTAACATATAGGTACTGTATAGCCACACAAAATGGCATATGTATATATATACCCGATTATCACTATCAAGAACGGACAATATTGAACTGCGCACATATAAATATCCAATATTTTGCTGATCATATTTACGTTATAAAGAATTGTTATTATTATCATTTACGAGAATAAAACCTCGAGATATTTCTTAAAATAGAAACCATTTTAGCAATGTATACACCGCATTTGAAAGATATTATTATTATTAACAATCAGTATCAAACGTTTAACCTCCAGAATTCCACGCGATTAATGAGAATTATTTTAGTTATTTTCAAGTTAATAAATATATATGCTCATATAAGGGAAATATACATAAACAATTGAAATTCATATTTTGAAAAAAAGGGAAATTTTCACATGAATATATATACCTGTACATTCATACAATAAGAATATACATATATGAATAACACTCTATATATTTGTAAAACCATACCTATTAGGAACGTTAATATATATATATATATGAATAACACTCTATATATTTATAATACCATATCTATTAGGAACTCTAGTATATATTTGCGAAAACCATATGTATTAGGAACGTTAATATATACATATATATTATTTCGTGTAACAAATATACACAAATCGAACATAATTTATTCACTTCACACACAGAATACATCACTGACACATTTCACACTAGGCAACATACAGGCGAATTACGAATCTTGAGTGATGTACCTTTGGACACCCCATACCTCATTTGTAGATCAAGCCCAAGTGACGTAGGCGTGCCACAATACGAGGTCGTCACTATTGGGGATAGCCTGGGTTCAAAACCTGGAACCTCGTCGATCCCAGACATCTTACTTCCCCAACACTCAAAACCTATGATTGATGATAACCCACAGCCTATCAGACACCACGATGAAGATATTGCGACTCGGTACAGTGACATCAGCGAACCGGGAGACATAGAACACCAACTATCAGGTGATAATCGCAAACAAGAACCGATTCACAGGAGAAGAGAAAATCAGAGGCGGAGGACTCAACTCTGTAGAGAAAGGAGGAGAGCCAGGGAGATTACTGATAACTGGTGCTACCTATGCAAACACCACCACAACAGACCTCCAAGCAGGTGGTTAGCGTGTGTGGGTGGCTGCGGTAAGTTCAGAGCCGAATATGGATGTTTGAAAAAATGTGGAATCAGGCGATTCGCATGCATAAGATGTACAAAGAATCCAACAAACCCATAAACACACACACACAAATAAAGTATTATTATGTAATAATTATAAGTTAACATCATTGGAAATTTGTATTTTTTTTTCTGCCGCCCCGGTGACATTCTCGGGACGAGAATGGACTGACAGGGGAGGTGTGGCGTCCCAGACGACGCAACAGTTGAAATAATATTTCTCAACGTGGAGAAATATTATTTCGACTTGATCAGCAGAGAACGTATAAGCAGGTCAGTAAATCAGCAGAGTCAAAGCATTAGCCAATAACTGGATGTTACACATGTTACATGTAACATGTGTAACAGACCATGAGAAATTCAACAAAGAGCTCTGCCAGCATTGTAACATATGTGTTACAATCGAAAGTAGAACACTTTCAAAATCATTTTTTCAGTCGAATCATCAAAATTAACTTGTGTCCGCACGTATAAATTGGAACAACAACATTCATTCTTCGATTTAGTCTGTGACAAAGCTCTGCCCGGTAGTGGCTACGTACGTCTCAAAACTCACTTAACCACTCACCTAAGTGCGCGTAGAAAACGCACGAAAAAGTCAAGTTAAAAGTGCGGACACGTAAGCTTGATCTGATCCCGTCGAAAAGTAGGCCGACGTTATCCACCTCAGCTGTAAAGGGCCAGCTCCGAATTCGCTCTCCGTCGAAAAGTAGGCCGACGTTATCCGCCTCAGCTGTAAAGGGCCAGCTCCGAATCTGCTCTCACCTGCTTATCAGTTCCTGCCTCGAAGAATATCATCTCTCGAGTAGTTCTGTAAGTTCGTCTAATTTTAAGTCACGCAAATTGTATTTAGATATTAAGGTTCTATATTTTGTTCAAGACATTATAATTTGGTTTAAATAAATCCAAAACTCATTTGCTAATTATACGCTATTATTTTCTGAAGATTTGACGATCGAATATTTCATCCATATTGAAACTATTAAAGTCAAATTGATCATTTCTAATTATCCAAATTCAATCAATTATTACTTTTGAAATCTACATTCCAAATTCCTAAAATCACTCCAATCATTTCTTTAAAACTACAATTCATTTGATCTAATTTTGATAAACTATCTCTCAATCTGGAATATTCATACGCAACCAGAGACCAGCAATATATATATATATATATATATATATATATATATAACCTATTCTCTGTTATTGCGTTGATGTATATATATATATATATATATATATATATATATATATATATATATATACACATCAACGCAATAACAGAGAATAGGTAAGTGCAACTGGGCAGTCCGCCCGTAAGCTGTTCGCACGAACTCAAATAATTTATTTGTTACCCCGAGCCCTCCGCTCGGGTCATAACACCTCTGTACCCAACTTGACCCCATATGCCGATCTCAGGAATGGGCGCTCGTTGACCTTCCCGCAATTTTCTTTTACGTTTGTTATGTTGGAATATGAGGAAATACGTAGTTTTCATCGACCCCGGATCATTTCTGCGTTCTCCAGAGAATATAAAAAGAGTTTTCCATTTTCCGTGTTTGCACGGCTAAGAAATCACCGAGGAAATCGCGTTCACTAAAACCGGTGCCAATTTATTTTCATTCGACCAATCTTAACGTACCTTAGCGCGTTCGATTCCTTGTCTCAAGACCTTCAAAATCCGCTCTTCAGGGTTGCAAAACTCTGATTTGAAGCGATTTTATGTACAAAACACGAAGATGGTTTGAGAATCAAGAAGGCCGACATCGGAGTGTACCCAGCATGCCCCCATATGGTTATCTCGGAAAGGCGTGCAGTATGGTTTTTTTTACCACTCAGAACGTGTTTATCACGTCAAAATAGGTCGGAAACGATGTCTTGGGCCAGCTAAAAGCTATAAATGTCGCTGCACGGTGATCAAAACGGATCAAAGCGATTCTATTCACTTCATCGCCGATTTACATTGTCTTAAATGATGGGAGCAAGTTGGGTACACACTTTTGTAAACTCTCAAAAATCATCTTTTGGGAGAATTCAAACAGCTCGGCTCCATTTCTTCCAAATTGGACGTATCTTAGCTCATTTAAAAGGTCTTGAGACAAGCTTTAAAATGAGTTGAAGTACGTTGGAAAATATTGAAATTAGCCAGAATTATTGAGAAAATGGCTCAATGGGGGCAAGTTGGGTACACTTACTTTAGATTTTAAAAGCAATCTTTGATAAGATTGGGTGGTGAATCATAACAAAATAAAATTATCGCAATGGTCTGCGAGCGCGTATTGTCGTGTAGCTGAGCAAACGAAGACTTTAACGTGTGAATCGTCGCTATCCGAACGCAAGTTGCGTATGTATACGTATACGCGATACGTCAGGATGCCGTGTTATCTTGATGAACGCACACTCGCATAGTTGCTGGTGGGATTCCCAATATCATGAGCTTCGAATAATAAGGTCCCATCAGTAATTACGTAAGACGACTTGTTGCCCCCCCCCACAAGTTTTCTAGTAAGAATTCGTTAGGATATTGAGACCCACTCCCCTCTCTCTCTAAAATTCTTACGTAATTTATGGACGTCCCTATATATTGGAAGCTTCCATTTGAAAGAGCGATCTATTCCATAAAAGCGTGAGGTGCTTCTGTTGACACTATCCAATGCTCAGAGCCTGTTCAGATCAAGAATGAGATATTTATTCGATAATAAATATTCTAGATCTTTTTTGTGTTTCAGATGAGTTCAATGCATCTCACATTTTTGAGATATGACACCTAACGCTTTTATGGAATACAGTAGAACTCGGTTATAACGAGCTCCAAGGGACCGGCAAAATTTGCTCGTTATAACCGATGCTCGTTATAACCGAGGTTGACTCAAAATGGTTGGATCTAAGTGTATTTAAAGTGAGTAAGTGATGAATTGATCGTTTTACATTGAAGAATGTCAGATAATCCAGTTTCACCTTCAAAAAATAGACGATCAATGTTATACACAAATAACTTATGAGAGGAATATTTACTTGGATAAATACATAGATGAGTAGTTCCGTTCGAAACAGACCTACGAGAAAGGGTCATGTCTTAAATTTTTTTCTTGACTTTTTCATTCGATTCTATGGTACAAAATACGAACTTATTACTACCTATGGGGCCCCAAAAAAATTTTCCAGGTACCTTCAACGTACATCACTTTGTTCTTTTGAATTATTTTCAACAGAAAAGTGAGGGCATTTTTTTCGATAAAATGAATTTTTCTCGAATTCGTTCTGAGATTCAGAGATGCCCCAGCAAGCAACAGAATTCTCAAGGAATACTCGAAATATACTTAGCGAGCTCTTGGGAGCTCTCCGAAAGGTTCTGTAAGAGCTCTCAGATATTTCTCATAAGCGCCACCAGAATTAGTTCTCAAAGAATTCTCAAAAGTTCGTGGAGGATTCTCAAAGCGCTCTTACGGACTTCTCTTAGTTTTTCGATGGTGATCTAGGTACCTTCGCTGAGTACTCTTGAAGTATTTATAAGGAGTTCCCAGTGACACACTGAAAACCCTTACATAAATTTTCGCTCGATCCACTGTTATACTTTGAGATTTTGTGAATTCATGTTATCGAGATATTTGCGAGCATATCTTCATGTCTCTTTTTAATACGCGACTGCTCGTTTACTAAGCCTAATTTCCCAAATTTGTGACTATGTTTTTCCGAAAATGTAAAGCAAAAGATGATCGGGAAGGAGAGCAGAAATAAAAGAGGATCTAAAAGTTCCGAGGTACTGCGCATCTTCATTCCCACGCGTTTGTGATAGATCGTTGTGACAAATCATTGAATCAAAGACTTCTTGACCAAATTGCAGATGATTGGTCGACATGCTGATGGAATTAAGACAGAGTGTTTCAGTATTATTTTCAATTATTATTTTAACAGAGGCAACATACATGGGAATTGATAATGATCTTATTGTAATCTAATACTGATAAGAAAACTAATAAGGACTGTGATTCTCCGCTACGTATTCAAATACATATCAAGAATAACTCAAACGTTTGTCACGTTTAGATATAACACAGGATGATAATCCAAGTGAAAAGTTGATCACATTGAGCACTTTGGTTGGGTTATAGCGGACAGCTAGCCCGAGGCACGGCACTGCGTCCGTTGGAGCATGCATTTTTGACAGAGACTGTGTCACAAGATCAAGTACTCCTTGAATAGCGTGAAACTGCCATCCAACATCCATTCTCAAAAATATTTTAGAATTCTTCATTTCAATTTGATCGTTTAGTCAGTTTCCATTACCACTCATAATCCCCACTACGAGCATGAATTGATGAATTTTGTTGCAATGAGGCTACAGCGGAAAAACGTCCGATACAGGGCGGCGCTGATGCGAGGTGTCAGCTCTGACTTTGGCGCGAGCACCGGGTATTTCGCGAATTGTCCGACTGCCAAAATTTGATGTTCAAACTTCGGCGCGCTAATGCAAGTGTATGTAAATGAAGTCAGCAAAATGTCTCATTCCAAGAGAAATAAATTTAGCCGATTCATTTCTGTTATCCGATACTCGAAACAATACATTTGGCCAACTTTGTTCACACAGCTTCAGTAGCGCGCCGGAGTTTGAAGTCAGAACAAAATACCCGGTGGTAGCGCCAAAGTCAGTCCTGACACCCCGAATAAGCTCCTGAACACATGGATTTTACCCGTCCGTGTACGTCGGTGTGTGCTAGTGTGTATCTGTGTGCGAGAGTATGCGGCAACTTTCCACCGACGCGCACAGACAGCGAAATTGCATGTGTTTCATGTGTCGGACCTCCAGCGCCCCTAGCGGTTGTTTTTTCGCTATAGTCTCATTGAATTAAGTAGTAGCCATACAAAAGTACCGGTCAAAAGTCTCAATACACTTGGAAATCAAACTGATGATTTTCTGAGCTGGATATCTCGAAACCTATTGGTCGTAGAGAGGTCTGCGTGGTCGCATTTTGTAGCTCATATCAAGCACTTCAAAATCTATCTCCTGTATTTTTCGTCCAGCGTATTATACTAGAGACACACGAGTCAGTTTGCAATTTTTCTGCCTAGGTACGAACGTCTGTTAATTTTAAAGAAAATGTTGGATCGTTGTGTGACCAATGATATCTTCAAGCCTATGAGAAGACGTTCAAGATCCGTTCTTGAACTGGTTCTGATTCCGAGATCTAAGTGATTCAGTGAGGGTGTTTTTCTCTCGAAAAATCACGCAATAGTCACAAAAAGAAGAGAGACAGCCCGGTTTAAGGACAGTGGCCTTCAATTTCGATGGCTATCCCGATGTTGAGTCAAGCTCTTGCAGAAATGAGGATCACATGCACTCATTTCTGTCTGCTAATGTGAGCTGTTTCTCAACATTGTTGTATTATCGTGTGATTTTTTGAGAGAAAAATACCCGCAGACAATCTGTCATATCGCAGTACCAGAACCACTTTGAGAGACGTTCAAAAAAAATTTGCAGGCGTTCGTAGCTTGACTGGAAAATTGCTAGTAAAGTAATTTTTCTGACTCGTGTGTCTCTTGTATAATACGCAAAACCGTAACTACAGAAAATAAATTCGAAAGTGCTCGATATGAGCTACAAAATGCGACCACGCAGACCTCTCTACCACCAATAGGTTCTGAGATATCCAGCTCTGAAGATCATCAGTTTGATTTCCAGGCATATTGAGACTTTTGACCGGTAGTGTATATAAAAAAAAATAAAGAGTCACAATTCTTTTTCGTTTGAAACATCGCGAAGTTCCGCCATTCTAGGAGACTGCGTGAAAAATTACGAAAATAAACGTCGAGACTTCTACTAGAACTAGAGGGTTTCGAGCTCATTCTGTAACTATCCAAAATTTTAGGCGAGACATTCAAAAGATTGATTCATAATTTTTGATGTTACCGAGCTTTTATCGCTATCTAGTCTTTTGTTCGTACTATAAGAAATCTTCGATATAGGACCTTTCACGCGATGACTACTGACATATTACTCATTTGCACAAGTCTTTGAATGAATTATCTTAAAAAACAAAACAAATATTAGATCACTATCAATCAACTGGTTTAAACAATTCAAATATCAATCCTCGCTTTCAATAGCTTCCTCCATCTCTCTTCTCAGTGCCTCCTCTTTCTGCCTCAACTTCTCGCGTCTGCAGTGACGTTCTTCAGCGTGCTGCAGATGGCTCCTGATAGATTTCTCAATTTGTTTTTTAGTACCCCAGGATTCCATCACTCTATCTGAAATCAAAATTATTGATAGCAATCAAGGACTTGCACAATGTAAGATTTAAATAATCGTAATCGATTGAAAATATTAGATTCTCAAAGATATCACAGCGATGTGTTGAAAATTTTTGATCGCCCCTTCTAAAGACTGAGTTTTTAGCTCCAAAAATTCAAATGAATCGTGTGCCACTCGTTCCAAAAGGCTCTTTCAGATCAATTTACGACAGGGAAAATTTGAAACTATTGTAGCTTACATAAGCTCTGAAATGTTCACTCGAGGCGAGTACTTATACGTATTGCTCAATCAATTTCTGATTACTAAATAATTGAATTAAGAGAATTGATTAAAAACTTACCAATCATAACTTTACAGATCTCGGTTCCCTTGAATTTCTTCTTATTGGGGTTATTTTGGCCAGACCAGCTGTATTTTTCAATAACTTGTTCCTCTAGCATGTAGTCTAGCATGTTGATGGTGTACTCCGAAATACTTTCACCAGCATATTGTTTTAACCGAGACATCTGAAATTGATTGGGTAAAAGTAAATTTTTTTCATTGTTTCAATTTCAGTTATTGTCATAAGTTGATCTGTGAGGCAGAGACTATTTAATCGATAGAGATTTCGATACGATTTTCAGATTGGAGCAAAATTTGAGGAAAAACAGAATACTCGAAAAAACCGGATCAATAATTTTCAATACCAAAAAAAATTTATCTATCCATAGAGCAAGTTTGGGTTTGTAGGAACTGTTTTGACACAGATTTTGGCAAAAATGTTAATAGATCAAGTATATGCCAGTTTAATTGCAAACAATATTGGATATCAGGAAAAAGTTTCTGCATTATGCGCCTCAGGCTGGTCTTGAGCAAATAAGAATCATGTGCCAAACATAATGACTTGGACATCTAAAAACTTACCAATGATCTCTTCAAAAGTTCGCCATCTTCAGGATGTCGAAGAGCCAAGTTGAATTTGACTGAAGCTTTGAAAGTTCTCAGTGGAAAGACGGGTAGAGGGTCGTTTTCTCCCACACCGTTTCCATCCTCCACTGCTGGCTGCCGTTCTTCAGCTCGACGACGTTGCTGCAATTCTCTCACAATAGCATGTTGGGTTTTTTGTATATCGGCCAAAATATCCAGATCTACCATTACTTGTTCAGCTTGCTGATCGCTGCGTTTCTGATTCTTTGTCATTCCTAAAACGTGACACAATATATCGATTAACAAGATAATTCTGGGCTAAGTGTTATTCCATAAAACAAATGTATCTGTTATAAATCAAAATATTCAAGAATTCAACTGATATAGGGGGAATACAATATTCCATAATATAGAGATCTCATCTTTTAGTGGGGTGTTCAAGTATTAGGGTAACTCACCAAGAAAGTATCTCATGTAAATTTGTGATTACGTCATTGAAATAGAACTTACCCGGGACCACGACTTTACACAAAGCTTCTGTAGTTGTCGGTTCGGGTTGATCGTCGAATCCATACATTTCTTCATCATCAAAATCTGTGTTATTCTTAGATTTGCTTGCTGAAAGAAATCAATGGTAAATATTGCAAGAATTGTGACGAAATCCTGTCAAAGTCCATTCACAGTGCAACATTACGAGTTTTAGTTGTACAAATAGAAAAATTCAGCGACTAATAGATTCTGAATATTATGATTTAAAAAGTTAATTCATCAACTTCAGCGAAGAATATATGTTTTACTTCGAATTGGAGGCTTACTTTTGTTTGACGAGGTTTTGTTTCCTCCACTAGTAGCTTTTCTTGTTTTCTTGCTAGGAACTTCATCATCGTCACTGTGAGACTCTTCATCTTCTTCGGAGGAACCTGGAAAATTAGCAGTTTTTAAAAAAATGAAAACCTTGGAACGAAATGAAAATAAGCCATCTCGAAACATTGTGAGAGACTCACTTTTCTCTCCTGGTAAATTCGCTGGCTTTGGAGTCACTTTTCGCTTCGATTTTAAAAGAGAAGAATTTGAATCAGATTCTGATTCCCCAGCTGATATCTCTTTTTCTTTCTTCTTCGCTCCATCATAATCTGTTGAGATGAAATGTCGAGATGTAAAGCCACAAATAAGAACGTGAAGATACTGTTGTCAAGATGAACTGCGGGTGTTACAAAGTGGACTAGCTATGTATTAGTACAGTCCGAGAAGAAAGTAAACAGTGACATCATTCAACTGAATTTCAGCCTAGATTTCTAAGGCCTAAGCTTAAGAAAAAACTGTCAATCCAAAAGCACTCAATCACAATTTTAGCAAAAAATAGCACAAATTATGAAAAATAATAATTGTACTGAAGACTTCAATCCTGACATAGGCCTGAAAAGGTCGTAGTGATCTCATTATTGCATTATATTGAATACAATCTTACCATATGGTCCATAACGTTTGATGATGTCATATTCAAGCCATGTTTTTTCATCAGGCGTGGTTCGTCGCACCAAGGTACTTTTTCTCATCAATTTGCTAGGTGGAATGAATGTAGTATTGGAGACATTATCAATCCAGGTCTCGGACACTGTAGTGACGTAGTGCTGTTTATCCTTCTTTCCTTTGAAAGCCACAACAAAAAACTCCTTATCCTAAAAATTTTTTGGGAAAAACTAGTTAAGCTCTGTCAGAGAAGAGGCGATGAATCTCATAATTGATTCTTTTTGAGATAAAAATCTCTTCAGGAAAATGCATGCTTTTTACTAAAGTTGACAAGAGATTGCCCAAATAGATATGATGACACTTTAACTCGTCCTTCATGATGGGTAATCAGTATACGTTTCAAATTGAAACTTTCAATACATACAGCAGACCGCACAATGCGACCATCTCACTATTTGATTGTGTACTCCTTGATAATTTTTAGTTTGTTACTTGGCTCTGTTCTCAAGTGTATAGAAAATCCGCGAAAACAATTTCTGATGAGCTCAAATCTAAGGAGCTCAACAGTAACCTCAAAATTGAGCGAGATTCGGGACAATGCGGAGCCGATACCTAGTTAATAGATAAGTTGATTGTTATCCCTGAACAATTAGCGAATTACACGTGGCAGACAGATAACTGAGCTAATAATTGAGTCAGCGGCTCAAGAGTTAGGACTATTGTATAACCTCTGATAGGCTTGGGCTACACTCACTCAAACACAAACAGATCTGAAAAGATTTCCGGCAAACTCTGTCGGCTGCTGCGATTGCTCGTGCTTTCGGTCATCATGCGGAACATGAATGTGTGTCGATAAGGTAGAATACTTTTAGATTACATGCGCGGCGATTTGAATGGACTTAGACTAAAATTACCCGAATTGTTTGGCATCTTCGGCATCAACACCATTGAGTATGGAACTCTGTTTTCCCGACTCTTTAGTAGGATATTTTTTGAAATTTCACACGTTCTGTGAAAGCCTAAAAGGTCAATATTGTTGCGATGGAATTTTTTGTGTGGGGCACTGGTCTTGAAAGTTTCAATTCTGATTTTCTTACAAATCATGTCTGTACCCAATATAAGACTCGAAAGTTTATTCTTGTCCCAACCTCTATGTGCATTGAGAAAACGGTTCGAATGCAACTTTTACGAGCTGATGAGAGACTGAAATCAGTATGACTGCTATTTCGTTTAGAGATATTCCTCAAGCGTATGTCGTGTTTCACTCAAGGTATTCAACTGGTACTCACCCCAGCTTGATCAACCAGTTGTTGCAATTGGTTTTTCGAAGGGCCTGTGGAACTCATTTCGGAAATCTTCCTCCTGTGCTCGTCGTGCAGCTAGATTTTAGGATGTAGCTCCGGTCACTCTGGTCTGGTCAAATATTGGGTTCCTCTCGAGATTTTGTCGACAACTGACAAGGTTATAACATTTTCTTCCGACCGTTGTTATTTCAAGTGAACGCCGAGTATACCACCGTTGCTAGGTTACATTCCAAGATCGAGCATTGTATGTACATATTCCTTTATACATACTTACTTGAAATCTACGACATCTATAATTCAACGCATACCTGTGTAATGGCCAATGAGGCCACACTTGCATAAAAGCTTGGATATAGAGGGAATACGAAAAGAAGAAGAAAAAAGACATGGAGTATAATGATCGAATGCTTAGATTTCTCTATTAAAACGCTTCGCCAGTGTTTCAATTAAATTTTTTGGCAATCTCGAATAGCAGAGAGGTGCTTTAAGATCTCAGGAGAAAGGAAGCAATGGTTCAGAACAGTACACTGTTTTGTGGTATCTTGAACACGCACACAGGGACGGAATGACTGCGATTTCCACCCTCACAATAATCATGTTGAATTTCCATCAGTAATTTGCCAGCAAATTTTTATGCAGATTTATATTTAAATTATTGGTGATTCTTCCTATTGTAATCTTCAAAATTCAAAATTGAATTTCCTTTCACTCTCTCGATTACAACGACCATTCTTTCTTATTTAAAACGAAACAATTACTCGCAAAGTCTTCACGAGGGGGGGGGGGGGGGGGGGGGAGAGTTGAACCCAAGAAGCAATTTTTTTGAATTTTGAAATCGACTACGACTGATCATTGCTCTGTATTTCATGCATGTACGAACTGATGGTGCGCGCGATTCAATACGAAATTATTCCGGTTACCTGTTCGAAAATTTCATCTTACTGGCACATGCTTGCACTGCATTATTCAGCCCGGGTTCAGTGTTTATCGTCTGCAGTTTCACGAGATAATTCTCCAGCTGTGCGTACTCACATATATAGCGCTAAAATAAACAAAAATACTCTTAACCCTATGCGTTTAACCTGCTCGGCGTATCCTGCATTCAGCGTTTGAGATAAACTATTTGTGATGACTGATGTCACGAAAATTCTCCAAGTGACCAATTTTGTGAACGTATTCGTGCGCTTCGTGAAATGCAACTAGATTTATCGATAGTGATTTACCGCATCCCAGCTTGCTGCAACACACATCATGAAACCGGAAGCTGCAAAAGTTCATTTGCCTAACTTCGACGTCCGATATTCATTGAACTATTCATCATCTATATCGAACGAAATGTCGAGAACGGCAGGTGAGATGTTTTACTTTTTAACGAGAAAGCTCACCTTACATGTATTCGGAGATGTTTTCGGTATTTTAGACATGGTATCTTATTTCAGGAGGGATTCCACTCCGCTTCTCCAACAGCAAGAACTCTTGTCTCAACACTGATGATCCGTGTTGTACCATGAAATCAGGCATAGACATTTCCTTCACTTCACAGGTAATGAGTGAGAACGATTTTCATGATAATTCCTTACATGTTGAAACGTATATTCTGTTATTATAAAGTGTCAGGTGATTCAGTGTTGAATCTGCTACTACAGGAGAAATAGTCGAGGAGTCCTAGATTTCTCGAAAGATTGCTATAATTATCTCATAGTATAGACGAATTTGCATATCGAACTGATTTTTCTGCGATTATTTAGACTACACATGATAATGCTGGCGATGCAGCTGCGGTTTGTTGTGCGAATCTCCAACTCCTCTTATGCCAGAAACTCCCAAGATTCATTTTCTCATGTCGAGTAAGAACTATATCGAACTCGCGAAACGTCGTTGCCGCCAGGTATTTATATATTGAATAAATATTCTTCCATGTCTTTTTGATTCATCAGCGTGACGATCATTCATTCTATATTTCCTTCGCTACAGGGCAAACACGATGATGAAGCTCTGTGTCGAGATGAAAAAGTTCTGGTGTGAACAGCCTTCGTATTACGAAGGACGATCTTCTCACTGAAACCATTGACTAAAACAGGTCTACTATCTTCAAGTGAAGAGGTATTTCATTTTCGATAGTCTTTATTACGCGATATATTTTTGCTCATGATCTAACGAAAAGTCTTCCTTGGCAAGCTCTTCGTCGTTTTTGCGGTATGGGTCGAACGACGCTCAATTTTGGTCAGCTCTGATTCTTTCGCCCCTAACATAATTGAAATTGATGCACCTATACTTGTACGGTGATTCTGTAAATCGATTTGCTTATAAAAGTTTCCGATGAAGGAATCGTCAAAAACAGAAGTGTGTAAAAATCAGCTTTGGTTTTGGTAGTATTGACCCGAGTTATTTTCGAAGAAATTTCTGAGAGAATTTCTGCAGATCATATGTGGTTAATTTTGCTAAGGATGCGTTCTAGATCATGCCACTAAAGTGCATCACGTAGAAATTGAGTGACATCTGGTACAGTAATAGTCTCACTACAGATTCGAGAACTTTCGTCATTGACTCAAACTGAAATCGAATATTTTGCTCCTTACTTGTGATCATGCTAGGAAACAATATTAGAATAATTCAGCTTAGATGATGGAACTTTTGCACGTCCTCTGATATAAAATTCCAAGTTCTATAGAGGTTCCCTCTGCATGCCCGAATTTTCGAAAGCATTCCATTTTATCTTGGTTTGGTGATGTGCAGTGATGTGACGCAGAATTAATAAGTAATTTTCTTCTGTAGGTGGTAGGTATGGGACGCCGCAAGAAAGGACGGGAGCTATCGAAAAGCCAGCTCAACCGCAGGGCTAAGAAATGGATAGAAGAAACTCGAAAAAATTTAAGAGCTCCTACAAAGCCACGACAAACTGATTTTGAAGACGACGAAAATGATTGGGTTGACTTAGAGACCCCGCTTGATGTGAATCCACAGCAATCTCAACAAACATCAAGAGCTGTCAATGAACCAGTGAAAAAACAACAAAATGCATGTTGTACAGAAGATTATGAAATGCGCCATGCATTTGATTCTCAAGATGTTCTCAATAGAGAAAGCCATACTGAGTCACAATCCAATTTAGACCAGTCTCGTGACGAAAAATTGTCATTTAGAGATCGAGTAGCAAGATGGGCTGACCATACTATTCCCGAACAGAAAGTCATCGATCTCCTTTCAATACTGAGAGAAGAAGGTTTCGACGTTCCTAAGACTGCCAAAACTCTAAGGAACACTGGACGAGTCAAAACACCGATTAAAAAATGCCCACCCGGTGAATACTTTCATTACGGTCTCCAAAAAGCTCTTGAAGAGCAGATTAGGAAGTACAATATCCCGGCTGGTACCAAAATCAAGTTTGATATTAATATTGACGGCCTTAAACTCAACGATAGGAGTCAGAGAACTCTATGGCCGATACTTGGGAAGATAACTGGCATTCGGAGGAAAACAAAGCCATTTGTAATTGGTATTTACCATGGATTTGCAAAGCCTCGCTCAGCTAAGACATTTTTGAAAGATTTTATTGTCGAATACAAGAAATTGAAATCGAATGGGTTCTGGTTTGAGCACAAGCATTACAACTGCTTCCTAAGGTGTGCTATTTGTGACGCACCTGCTCGGTCATTCGTGAAATGTATAGCTCAACATAATGGAACATACGGATGTGAGAAATGTTATGCTCGAGGCAAGAAGGTGAACGGAAGGATGACTTACTCGAGACTCAACGCGAGAAGAAGAACTAATGACTGTTTTCGCAGAAGGAAACACAAACTGCACCATCTTCCTCGAAAAAGATCCATCTTTGAGTGGTTAACAGCACTCGATATGATAAAAGCATTCGTCTTGGATCCAATGCATCTCGTATACTTGGGAGATGTTAAATACCTTTTGAATTTGCTCAATGAATTCTGTAGTGATCCTGACATCGACGTACACATCGATTTTGATGCTTTCAACAGTGCTCTAGAAGAAATCGAAAAATGGATTCCTGCAGAATTTAGCAAGAAGAGAGTCAAAGATTTGAAGAAGCTAGGTAAATGGAAAGCCACGCATGCACGTTTCTTCCTGTTGTATGCGTCAGTTGCTCTCGCCCATCGATTCCTCCCTTCGAAATATGCTGAACATCTGAATCAACTGACCTGTGCTATCAGAATCCTCTCAGATCCTGATCAATACATCATCAACAATGATTTCGCGAACAAACTACTCCGTTCTTTTGTTCGCGATTTCAAGATACTCTACGGAGAGCAGTACCTGGTTTACAACATTCACAACCTGATCCACTTGGCAGAAGAAGCTCTGCGCAATGGGCCATTGGATTCATTCAGTGCTTTCGATTTTGAAAACTTCATGAGGGTCTTGAAGGGTTATCTGAGGAAACCAGAGTCACCTTTACAACAGATCCACATGTGCCTCAAGCAGCAAGCAACTTATGCTGAAAGGGAAGAAATCAAGATTTATCCGATCGAGAGTGGGCGTGTCGTGCGTGATCTTCCGTTTGGATGTTATGGGGGTTTCACGAAAATAGAATTTCATGGCTATGAGCTTTCAACGTCGCCACCCAACAATGTATGCGTTTTAAATGACGGAGCCGTGGTGACGATCGATTATTTCGCTTACAAAAACGACGAACGCGTCATTATAGGTAGACGATTCGAAAATCTTCAAGATATACCCCACTATCCTGTTCCATCTACATCAAACTTCATGATGTCCATTGTTTCGAGACAATCATCTTGTGTTCAGTTGTGGCCGATGAGCTCAATCTATCGCAAGGCCGTTACATTAGTTCAAGGACAAACGTGCTATGTGATTCCATTTTTACACGAAGAGGATCGTTTCCAGTGAGATTTCTATGGATAAAAATGACTAAGAGCAGAGACCTGCTGTACTCTGTACAACATCAACATGGCAATCAGGCTAGACTGTCTTACATCGTTCAAATGTTGAAGACTAGATCTTGTTTGAGATTTTATATGAAATAATCGTGCTATAACTGAGTTCTCTGATTGAATGCTTTCTCTAGCATTCGAAATCCAAATTTATCGTAAAACTCATTCTCGAGAATTAGGGTGGATAATTTTGTTATTTTCCAGTTCCATAAGTTGATGTGAATTCCAATGGCATCGTGCGATTATCCTTTGGGTGCAGTGCTTCCATGCATTCTTGTTAAATATTCAGATTTCTGTCAATTTTCTTTTTGGGGCGAAGCCCCTTTCCTTACCGCGACTCAAACCAGCTTTTTCGCACCTTTATTTGAAGAAACTACTGAACCGATCTTTACCAAATTTTACATACATGTTCGGGGCATACCCAAGGGTGCATATCTCCAGAATCGCAGTGGTCCAATGGCTCAAATTTGAAAGAGCGTCATGAATGTGAAATATGCATTAAAGACATAGCAGACTATAGCAGACCGCTGTCCTCGGTGTCTCTCTCTTCTCATATTCGCGTTGCTGCACGGCTCGCTGTTTCGCGGCACTACCACTAGGTGGCAACGCTCAACCTCGCCCGCTCACTAACGAAAAGCAATAGTGCGGAAACGAAAGTAGGCTCTGCAGCAACCATAAATCACTACGTTGTATCCTGCGTCACCAGTCCCCGTGGCTGTTGCTGGTGCTAGGAAATCGTGTATACCACTTAGGTAATCCTGCCGTGTAACCGCTTGATCAAGTCCCTTTTCGAACTGACGAAAACATAAGTCGACAATGCCTCCACGCAGACGTCGCGGAGCTGGCGCATTGGGCCGTCATTCTCGCTTCCAGCGTTACCGTGCTTCACTCCATGTCGATGAGGCAGAATTAGCAGATGCGATACCTGACATCCGTCAAATTCCACCCCCTGAGAATCGCACTAATGGTGCATATCGCTCACTCCAAGTCGAATTTGAGCATTCTCTCGAAATGCTAGAGCTGTATTCTTGCAGCAATTGCGGCAGAACTTTGTTACAAGATCGAGAATTTGTACTCTGTCCACCATGCAAGAAAAATCCGGCAAAGTTTACTGCATCCAACAATATGGATCCGGGAGAAGTGCCGGATGAGCTCCGAAATCTCACTCACGTTGAGCAGCTTTTAATTGCCAGGGTCCAGCCAGTAATTCGAGTCTATCGGATAAATTGTCGTGGTAACCCTGGCCAATATGCCTACAAGGGGAATATTATCAATATAGGTCAAGATATCACTGAGATTGCTGATCATTTGCCCCGAGTACCATCATCTTTGGATGTCGTGGTCGTTAGACGTGGCTCAGTCCCAGAGCATCGTGATTTTCATGTTAGGCGTGAAAAAGTCACCACCGCGCTGAGATTTTTGAAATCAAATAATCCGTATTTTGCTGACATCCATATAAATGAAGATCATCTTTCACAATTACCTCTGGATGGTAATATTTCTGATCAAGTACGGGAGGTTGAGGTCCCAGAGATAGTCGATGGAGATGGGGAAGTCGAAGATAATGACCAAATATATGAAAGTGTTATTCCCAACGATATACGACTTCAAGAGATTGAGCGTATCCAAGATGCTGTTAATGATGTAGTATCATGGCCACGAGCAACTGATGTTATCAACGAATTTACTTGTGAAGGGTATGTTTCAATGGCTTTTCCTGCATTGCTTCCTCGCGGATCTGCAGAAATGAATGATTTTTCGCGCCCCAATAACATGAAAGTCACTCTCCTAGAATATTTCAAATTCTTGATGCAGTACAAGGATAAACGCTTCGCTCAAGATCCTAGATTCCGCTATTTTGCTATGAATACTGTTCAACGGCATGATGCATTGAAGAGAGGGACTGTTTTTGCCAAGAAATCGGCATTCAATGGGACTGTGCAAGAGCTCAGAGATTCAATGGCAAACAATCCGCAAATAGTAAGAAGCCTGTATTATTGGTGTGCGAAGGTGAGGGGTTCCAATTCTTACTGGTTCCAAAGGAAAAGCGAATTACAGTGTATGATAGATCAACTTTATGAAGATCATGGAATCTTGCCAACAGCGTTTTTCACTTTGAGTGCTGCAGACTTATGGTGGCCTGATCTAGCTAGGCTCATAGGATGTCAATTTGAGCGAGAAGAGCTTCTGAGTGAGAGCCAGATTGCGCAACAGAGGCAGAGACTCGTCAATGAAAATCCGTTGATTATTGAAGAGTATTTCACATTCAGAGCGACAATTTTCGTCAACAAAGTGATAGCCAAACGGTATGATGTCATCGACAAGTGGTTCCGTTTTGAGTTCCAACATCGTGGATCATGTCATCTCCACGGTCTGCTATGGATCGCTGGTGCCCCTGATTACAAGCATTTCGATGATGCTTCAGAACATGAGTTACTTGAGATAAAAAGTTTCTACGACCAACTTGTGAGTGCTGTTATTCCATTACAAAATATTCCACCCGCAGCAAAGCATCCATCACGGATTCGGTCCACCGATGTTGAGATTGACAACGAACAATCTGTTTCGGAGCTCTTGAATCGATTTCAACGTCATACTCGATGTACTAAGGGATATTGTTTGAAGTGGGATGGAAACAAATTCGTGTGCCGTTTCAACTATCCAAAGCCATTACAGGTCGAGTCCACTCTAACAAGAAATGACAAAGGGCGATGGGTGTATACTCCGGCAAGAAACGATGAGAAACTGAATCAATCCAACCCATTCATAGCCCAAACGTGGAGAGCTAACACTGACTTCCAAATCATTACGTCGTACAGAGCTTTGATTAGTTACGTGGCAAAATACGCATCAAAATCTGAGCCTGCCTCCAAGACTTTGCTCGAGATGTTCGAAGAAATCGTCCAGTCCAGAGAGGCAACAGATGAGTCTTCTAAAGCTTACACCAGCCTGATGATGCGGGTAATAGGTGAGCGAGATATTGGTGCATGTGAATCTTGCCATATCCTCATGAGCCTACCATTATTCCATTCCTCAAATAGTTTTCAAGTACTGACCATCAAACTGGATGATTTCATTGCTGTTCAAGGTAGTGAACATGAGGCCACTAGCACATCTTTCATTGACTTCTACACAAAACGACCTCAGAACATGGAGAATACGAACCTACTTGAATTCTCAAAAAAGTATAATAAAGGTGTTCAAGGTAGGATTGTGATTTGTAGAAAAAATAAGATAGTCCAGATATACCCCAAGGTAGATGGCCGGACGGATGAACTCAGCATCGAGTTAGCCGCAAAGCAACATTTGATGCTAAAGAAACCTTGGAGAACTGAACGAGACTTAAAAGATGATAACCAAACTTGGAAATCTGCCTTGGAAGGAAGTGAATTGGTTCCACGACAACTAGCAGACTCACAATCGGACTCTGATGTATCTTCTGATGAAGAACTGCATCACCAACATGGTGAAAATTTTGACACGATCATGAATGATAGAGATTGGGTCGCCATCGCTGGAGTTATGCCAAATGATTTGCCACCTCACGTTCTCCTCGGCAATAGAGATATGGACGTACATCACGATTGGGGACAAGCATTTCATACTTACGAGAATATCAAAAATAACCTCGACTTTATCGAAAGGTGCAAAGTTATTGATGAATCTCGAAATGAAACATATGAGTCTCCGAACATCGAGTTCAATGAAGAACAGACGAAAGTCCTTTCATTTTTAAACAAACAGTTGGCGAATTACAATAGCACTGAGGACAAGCTTGCAATCATTCAAGACAAAGCGGGCACCGGTAAGAGCATTCTCATAAACGAGATGGTATGTCGCATTAATCGATTCTTCCAGTGTAACGCTACTCTCATAATAGCCCCTACAGGAGTTGCAGCAAATAATATCAATGGCACTACTATTCACGCTGGTGCCAGGATCTGCGCATCAAAGGGAGCAATTTCTGCCCTTACTGGGGAGGCTAAAATCGCTTTCCAAGAGGATCTCCGAGATATCAAATTTGTCATCATTGATGAAGCCAGCATGGTCGGACTGAACCTCTTCTTTAAATTGGATCAAAGGTTGAGAGAAGCACATCCACAGAATGCACATCTTCCATTTGGTGGTTTATGCATCTATCTGGTGGGAGATTGGTCGCAACTCCCACCAGTGTGTGACCTCAGTTTATACAGCTCTGGTAAGAGCGCAATGACAATTCAGGCAAGTTTGTTGTACAAGCAGTTCACGAATGTATTTTTCCTGAAACAAATTATGAGACAATCTGGCGATGATCAAATAGCTTTCAGAGAAACTCTGGACAGAGTTTCAAACGGAACTATCGTTGATCAAGACTTCGAATTATTAAGCTCTCGTTTCTATATCAATAATCTTGGGCTAGTACCACATTTTTACGATGCTATCTGTATTATGGCGAAAAATGCTGAAATTGATTCGTTCAACTACAAAAAACTAGAGAACAACAATCAGCCAGTAGCTCTGATAAAAGCTATTCACAACTGTCACGTGGCGTCCCAAGCTTCAACCGACGAAGCTCAAGGTTTGTTTGCTGAACTACGTTTGTGTAAAGGAGCAAGGATTCTTTTGCGAAGAAACTTATGGGTTCGAAAAGGTCTCGCAAATGGTTCCGTAGGAACCGTTACTGACATCATCTACGATCCTTTGATGAATGACGGCATCTATCACGAAAATATGCCATTATGTATTCTCGTGCACTTTGAAAAATATACTGGACCCACGCTTTATGGTGATTCGATTCCTATATTACCTACTACTTCATCATTCAAAAAACAAGATATTTCTTGCACTCGAAAACAATTTCCTCTTATGCTTGGATACGCTGTTAGCATTCATCGATCTCAGGGGATAACCCTGGATAAAGCAATTGTTGATATCGGAGATAGCGAATTTCAAGTGGGACTGACTTATGTTGCTCTGTCTCGAGTCAGAAAATTAGATGGATTGCTCTTAAAACCCTCATTCAATATTGATAGACTTCTCAGAATCAATTCAAGCTCTTCAATGATAGCGAGACGGAGCGAGTTACAGAGACTATCAAATATTGCCAGCCGACTATCGTAAGAAAAGTTGATGAATGCCCTAAGGTGCTTCGCCCCGTTTCGTCCGCAGCACGGACTCCTAGTATAATAATCGAATGGCAAATCTTTCCCTTGAAAAACGACTACGAATGCGTTGAATGTGCTTTCCACGATCTTGCTCTATTTGAAAAGGCGATACTCTTAATATCTCCTTGTGGAGCGAGTTTCTTTCATCAAAAAGTTTTGATATCAACTTCTCAATACTCAAATAATATAATACCACAACTTCAAAAAAGGGGTAAATTGTTCAATTTAGGGTCATAGAAGCTTCCAAAGTGTCAAGTGTAAATGTATTTGAAGGTAATCAAACGCACAATGTCCAAAAAATATTTACACGGCTCGACGCGCCGTACAACGGCATATGCGTCGAGTGCCAAAAACTTTGTTCTACACGAAAACCTTGTTGCAAAGTTTTCGCGAAGAACAAAGATTTTTGGCACTCGACGCATGATATACTATTTGATGTTACAAGAATTAGAATAACAGAGATTAACATTTACATTCTTCTTCACCTGCTCCCTTCAGCGATTGGATGATTATAATTATTGGTGTTGGATTAATCACGAGCTATTGATGTGATTTTATGTATTGCAATCCACTAATCTTTTGTCTTAATTTGCAATATTGAAACAGAACCATATGCAAGTGTTATGATAGTCAAAACTGGTATGACACCAAGTTTTTTGATTGCTCCAAAAAATTGTACAAAAATTTGCACTATGTTGATGAATATTTACCACTTGAAATTGTATTCTTATACTGAATAAATTTGCTGAATCGAATTCCAAGTCATATGTGTAACTTTTACCTCCCATCTCTCATTATTGATTATCAAAATCACGGGATTGATTTTTGAAAGTGCATTTTTCTGAACTAGATAGCCGTAAGTTGAGACGACGACTAGTTACGGGAGTTTTGAAAGACAGTATTTCTAATAACCCCTCCTCGTGAAATATGACCCGTCCACATTACTGGAAATATATATCATCAATTTAAAATCGAATAAATACCCAAAATTGGAGCACAATTGTATTAGATTTCCTCCTCTGACCGATCCCAAATCAAAGAGGCAATTAAGATGTTTTTGATCGAACGGGAATCGTTCACGACCTGTGTGGTGGTGGCGAGAAGATAGCTCCCGCGAAATTGTGTGGTTATTCACTCTTCTCTACAAAAGTTTTGTAACGAGTAGAGAACATTCCAAGCTTGATCAAATGAAACGAATGTCACGAAATATCAAACCACACCCTACAAGTTTTAGCTAAATCGTGTTGCAAAAGTTGAGCATACATCCGAGACTTTGTACTAGAGAAGATCAATCGTACACAAAGCGCTTCGAAGAATTTTTCCACTCCATTCAAATATTTACCGGTAACACAAACCTATTATGCGGAATCTCAATGAATGCCTCAGGAACGCTCTGAGAATGCCTTGAGACCTTTTCGCGAAGTATGTTGAGAATTCTTTGAGAACCGATTCTGGTGGCGCATATGAGAACTTTGGGAGAGTTCTCCAGGGTCGATCGTGGGAGAATTCTCTGAGAACCCCCCGAGAATCGTGTAACTTGCTGGGTGCGGTTTCCAGCACCCTTTTTCGTAGGTCTGTTTTGCGCGGAACTACTCAGATATAGATTCACAGTCGAAAAGATGAATGAAAGATGCAATGCCGATTTAGGAATTGCAGTATTGAGTACTTCATCTCATATTATTATTATAACCACGACCCACAAGATTGTATCCTTCATAAATTCAGAGATTAATGCTTGTTTCTTGGCTCGTAGATTACATATTTAACATTGTTTTTCAACTAAGTAGTAGTAAGAAAACTCATCATCAATATTTTTATTAGTAAGATGGAAGTCGTTATAATCTTCAAGACTGTTGAAATCGTTGAACTGCCCACACCGCAGATTTTACAAAATTCCGCATTACTTTGTCCTTTTCGCGCGAAAGCTTTCCATCCATTAGTTTTCATGTTGCTTGTGTCGATTTTACTGGTTTCAATATGGATACTTGTTTACAGATAGTGCCAAGCTCTCAAATTCACCATCGCGTAGTGTTCAAATCGTCCCTGCTCGCTATAGCAGAGGTCTAAATCCAAATTTGGGCGGAATTCGGCTCGTTATAACCGAGGTCTCGTTATAACCAAGCTCGTTATAACCGAGGCTGGTTCCATTGACTTAGTACTCAAACCAAGCAAATTTTCAAAATTTGCTCGTTATAACCGAGTTCTCGTTATAACCGAGCTCGTTATAACCGAGTTCTACTGCAAATCGCCCTCAAAAATGAAAGCTCCCAAGGTATGTAGTAAAATGAATTGAGATTCTTCAAACGAAAGGGTGGACTGAGAGATGGAAGAACTAATTCTTCTTTGTGATTTGGTTTTTGTAATGGAACTTCTGGAATAAAATCGTGTTTTGAATTTTTTTTTCAATTTTTATTCATGTCTTTCCAGTCTTGAGTTATTTCTACGATGTTAGATATGAATGGGAAAATCAGTTTGGATTTCGGTTTCAAAGTCATTCCTCAAAACTATTGAGAAACTTTTGTTCAAACAGCCCTAAACAACGGGCTTTTTGCGCAATGCGCGAGTATTCGGGATTTTCCTAATACTCATCAGACGGATCTTGAGTTGTTCAGACTTTCGTGGTGTAGTTATGTGGGTGTTGTTTGTCGTGTTAGTCGCAATACAGGATTTTTATTCCAACCGGGAACATTGCCCGAAAAATTCCCTCCTCAAAGTAAAATTCCGAGCTGACCCGACCGGAATTCGAACCCGCGCCGCTTCGAACGCACAGAGTTTCAGACGACTAAGCGCCCCCTCCCCTCCAACACAGGGCGTTCCACAGCCTCAAAACAGTGCGCGTGGCGCCATCTCGCGGCCAAATTGGTTTAAATTAGATATAAAATCAACCAGACAACGGAGAACGGAAAGCGATGTTTAGTCACGTGCGGATAATTTTTCTGCAAATTTTAAAAAAAGTCCCATCAAGATCGGTGCAAAATTGAGCTCATATAGTTTTAGGAATGTACCCACTATTCTCCAGAATTATTCCTGCAACTTCATATCTCAATTCTGCACCGATCTTGATGGAAATTTTTTTGAAATACGCAGAAAAATTATCCGCACGTGGGTAAACATGGCTTCCCGATTTCCGTTGTCTGGTTGATTTTATATCTACAATAAACAAATTTAGCGCCACGATCACTGCATTTTAGCTAGGGAGCATCCTTAACCGACTAAGCCACTGGATGCTCTACCCGGTTATGCGGAAGGCGTGGCTGTTCGGCCCAATTATACATACAGTAGCAGACACACAGTTGACCGAAATTTCACGCAATTTAACGTGAGTGAGCTGGGTTTTGGCCAATTGGCCAGCATAGCCGTGCAGTGTAACCCAGATCACACTGAAGTTGTCGTATTCCCACTGTATTCCCAACCTATCGCCAGAAGGGACCCGATTGGCCGAGATCGCCTCAGATGAATGGTGGAGAGCGAAGCAAAGTGTAATACAAGCGTACAGAAACACATTTTAATCATTCTATTTCGAAAGTTGACAGTTGAGTTTCTTCGTTGCGAAAATGTTCTACCCTGTTCTAACTCTCTCAATCTGCTCAAGTGGTGCCATGGCGCTTATGAGACCAATTTTTTCCGATAGAAATAGCGACCATGAGCTGGATCTGGAAACGAATGGATTTATTCGGAAAGTTGTCCCTTCGGAAACTCATATTCGGATAATTTACCCTTCGGAATATTATTTTCGGAGAGTTGCTCCCGTCGGAATAATTGACCATCAGATAACATCGATTCGGATACTGTAACTTTCGAAAACCTGTTTGTTCTGAAGGTAATCCTTCGGAGACTTTTCTTTTCGGGAATTCATATTCGGATAGATTGCCTATCTGAAAATATTTCTTATCGGAAATTTTTTTTCGGCAAATTTACCTTTCGGAAAAATCGACCCCACCCACCTCCTAAGAGCTGCAATGGGAAACAAAGTTTTGACTCACCGAACGAAAAACGTAAAATTATACGAGGTTGGGTGGCCCCCGCATCGCGCGATGGCATGGCATTGCAAGTTAGCATTGCGCGGTCGCATGGCATGTCATCATTTGTGGACACGCTCTAAGGTCGTAGAGTCTAGTGCTCAAGCGCTTTCGCCTACAGCGAACCTGGGTATTAATACACATCCACGGATATAGAAATACACGTATAGAGTATGCAATAATGCGCCGATAGGTCATACTCTGTGGCTTGCAAACGCTTGAGTGTTACATCCCTGCGGCTTCATTCATCACCTTTTGCTGATGGATGGTGACTGTTCCCAAAGGAACAGTGGAGTCCAGCTACCGATCTTCTTCGACCAAGCAAGATTTTTTTATGGATAAATTTAAATTGAATCGATAGAGAATGATGTAGGCAACTAGTCACGAAGAATGCGCCATACTAGAACCTCTCACTTCCCAAAAGTGCTCCAGCCACGATGAGAGAAAAATATTCTTCCCTTAATTTCAGCGCGAGAATACTAGAAAAGGAATCGAATATTCCATCCCTGATCCCTTATTGTCTTCCAGTGACATTACGTTCCATTTTATAAGATCCCACGGGTAAAACCAGCCGATTTGAGCACCCACTCGTCATCGTATGAGCTCGTGAAGTTACGCTTTCTTGTTGTTTATTCTATATATTATACTTCTGTTGTTACAGAGATTGTTTGGGTGGAGTATTCACTTTTTCACTGTGATCTGATAACCAATAGCCAAAACATAAGTAAATATCTGCATCATTATCCCTCACACGTCAATGTATAACAGATTTTGATCCTAGGAATTTTTGTTGGGAAATAATCGTATCCACGAAGAAACCCTCAAGTTTAAATGAAAATAGCTTGAATTGCATTTGGGCTATGATTTATCATTGGAAGGTCCAACAAGGACTGAGAACAATAGTTTTGGGCCTACAGGTTTCACATTGGTTCGCATAGATCTGAAAGAGTTATCTAACGTTAGTGTAACAGACACAATCGTTTGATAATTTTCTCCATCGTAGTGGCTTTCTTCAATTTCCTGTAAGATTACTGATATTCACCATGCATTACGATGTACACGTGCCACGTACATGAGATAAGGAAGAATTAAAATATCTTGTAATTTTCTACCAAAGTTTCCTAATAGTAAACATCAACGGCTCTCAGATTCCGTCTGCAAACCAGCGTACGAGTTATTTTAAACAATACTAGCCACATAGATCTTCGATATGAGTATCAATATATCTCGATTTTCAAGTATTTATTCATCAAGTACACACACTTACGCAATGGTTGAACTTGTTTGAGTATCAGGAACGAAACCAGCGCGCCGAAATACTGCTGTATACGGCAATGTGACATGAAACAGTTGGAAAATGCCACGTGAGTGACGATTCCATCATTGTTTGGCTTGTTATTCCTTTGCAGTCGATTCTATCTTTCAGGGTTTGATGATTGCAGAGTATGATGTGTAACATAGATTACCTCCGGAATTTGGAAATCCCAGTGTCCCACTGGTAGCTTCAGAAGTCGATTGATTCCAAATTCCACTGCATTTGAGTAAAAAGCGATAAACATGTGAGTTTTTGGTCCTTATAGCCACCAAATACAACAGGATGACAAGATTCGATGTGCCACATATGGAGGGTGAATGATGTGTTCTCTAATATGTTGTAAGAATACAAATTTGAAGCAACGAGATCTATCAATACACAATGACGTGAGATCCTACGTTCAATCATACTTCAAAATTTCCAATTGATGAAAATATTTTGACCACTTGTCCTGATGTGAAATTGAGTAGCCCTGGGAGTAGGCAGTTCTGAGATCATTCCGTTGCAACTCAATCCATAACCGGTTTTCTTGTTAACACCATTAGATTATGATGTTCCAAATTCTGCTTGCTAATATTTCTTCATTTGGTGAGAACTCCGAGCGCAGTAGCAGATCAACATCATAGATTGGATGATACGGGCATCATTCAGGATGCAGAATTCCCAAGGACTGTTTAGGTTCATCGCATTACCCAAACTCAAACTCAAAAGTGTTGGAAATCAAATATCTCGAGCTGGGCAGAGTAAGCCGATAAGGTGCACTGTGGCCTTGTATTTCGTTCATATTTGGTCAAAATAGAGCACCCAAAACGCCTGTGCGATGTGTTCCTGAGCACACATAGGATCAGTCTCTGACAAGAATCAAAATCGCATTCTGAGTTGTTTTTGTAATAAGTCAAACAAAGGTAGGAAATGTTGAGTACTTTTTCTCGTAGTACCTATCGTGTTTGCGTGACTTGAGGATTTTGGTCTAGATTCTTTGTTTATCCACAAATACAAAAATGTCTTTTGTTTGTCTTATTTTCTCTCCCAATAGGAAAATAGTGATTGAAGTATAAAATCTCGACGGAGAATTCTCGAATAACGAAAACAGGGAGCGTTCTATAACAAGTCACTGAACCTTCCATTGTCTGTTCTTCATAGACGTACAAACGATTGATGTACACATTTTGTGATACAACATCTTCCATAAGAGTTATGGAGCTCTAGTAAATTTGGAGAAATTTCTTAAGAAAAATCCTCGAATATCTCCCACGCTTAAGAAAAACTGAGAGAACTTCCCTTGAACAATTTGTAAAAATCCACGAGAAGTTGATCCGGACGTCTTCGAATGGAATAAGTTCCTCTCAAGCTGTGAAAGAATTTGAAAAATTCAAAAAATCACATTCTTGCAATTTCCCAATGTTTGTGTGCCTACAGAATAGCGAAAAATGATCTTCGCGCCTTGCTCATGGGGTTCCTCGCTTCCAAGCTAATAATTCAAAAACGAATCGATCGAAACCAAGCTGCAAACTCATAACTTGGTGCGAAATATACTATTTCGAGATCATGTGCGTGAAGTTAGTGCGCAAGGAACATTTTTCGTTGTGAAGAGCCCTAACTTTGCGCACATTGTTTACAAAAATTAGGATACGCAACGACTACGTCGCGTAAAGTGTGTGGAAATTTCCGACCAGTGCGTAAAGTATCGATGCCCTTGCTTTATACACTATTACACAATATACATTTTCAGAAATAACTCAAAATGCGATCTCGATTCTTGGAATAAGATGATTCCCCAATTGCACCAAAATACATTGGATTCTGGATAGAGCATCCAGCATCCTGGACAGCATGTAGACGTAGCTTTAGACAACTGAGGGTGGATAACGAAATCCTTTCCCATGCTTTCGTGGAAATGTCAAGGACTGGAACTCTCTCCCATTCGGGTTACTTGAGGGAACTAAATTCGATTTTTTGAGGGTGGGTTCGGATTCTCTGACCCCCAGGAACCCCGACTAACGTATACCGGCATCATATAAGCGTGTTCAATTTCGATTGTACATGGAATGGTTGGCCTAGGATATGCGTAAATCTCTTGGATTTTCAGTTTTCAATCGCTCCTCCATCATCATAGCAATACATTTTTGATAATTTAATTCATCCCATCCTCAAGAAAATTATCTCAGCTTCAATTTGCGCTATCGCACGTGTCTCGAAGAGTCGATGATTGTTTGAAAAAGGTTAGGGTCCTAGCATAGAATCAACACACTCAGTTAGGTCGAGTGCACTCGGCTTTGTGCGCAGGGGGGGGGGGGGTGAACTACGAAAAGTACTGAGGACGCATTCATAGGAATCACGGAAAGTTGTGAAGACGTTGCTGCAACGTTGTCGATACTTCCATGGCAGTTTGCCATCATACGCAGTAGGAGGTTTGGTCGCAATAAAAGTTGCAGCGAAGTGTTAGTAATATCTGTGCAACCTTTCATGCAACACTGGCCCGACCTCCTCTCGGCAGCGTTGCCAAGTACGTTGTAGGATCGTTGCAGGAACGTTTCAGTGCAACCTTTACGCCTGAAGTTTGCGATTTGGTTACAGTAGAATTTGCAGCAACATGTCAGCAACGTCTGTGCAAAGTTCGCTGAAACTTCGACCCGAACTGATCCGAGCAACATTCCAAAGTGGGTTGTAGAAACGTTGCAGCGGAGTTCCAGATCACCCTCTTTCCGTGGATCCCGGGAGCTGCTTGCGTTGAGAGTTGCAGCGAAGGCTAAGCGAAGTTTGGGCAAATATCTACGCGACGTTGACCCGAACTTCTCTCAGCAAGGTTGCAGGATTGAGTGTAGAAACGTTGTGGCAACGTTACAGTGAAACTTCTTCCGTGGATTCCGGGAGCTGGTTGCGATAAGAGTTGCAGCAACGAATAAGCGACGTTCGGGCAACCATCTATGCGACGTTGACCCGAACTTCTCTAAGCAAGGTTGCAGAGTTGGGTGTAGAAACGTTGCAGCAACATTACAGCGAAACTCCTTCCACGGATTTCGGAAATTGGTTGCAATAAGAGTTGCAGCAACAAATAAGCAACGATTGGACAACTATCTATGCGACGTTGACCCGGACTCCTCTCAGCAAGGTTGCAGAGTTGGTTGAAGGAACATTGTAGCACTGTTTCAGTCCAACCTTCCTCAACCGGATCGGGGAATTGGTTGCAATAAAAGTTACAGCCGCGTCACAGTAACGTTGTGCAACTGTTCCTGGAACGTTAACTCTGTATCCACTCAGCAACATTGTCGAGTAGCGTCGCAAAGTACGTTATGGAAACCAAAGTTTTAGTCCAAACTTTTTCCCTCTAAGCTTGAGGTTTGGTTGCAGGGGAAGTTGCATCAACTCCCTATTGGGAAGAATCATGAAATGCGCATGACATAGAATTACGATGTCACATTTTCTAGAAAACATGAGTGATAAACTTGTCAATTCGTGACATGAGTCCGAAGGAGTAACATGACATCATGAAACCTTGCCAGGAACATTTGTCGTGCAGTTTTGTCATGAATTTCCGTCATAATTTTCCGCGGCCTGAATCATGTCATTGGCAATTGTCATGGGATTTTCTATTGTGCTTCAGGTGTAGCTATAGCGACCCGCACTTCGAGTAAGCTTTTAAACGCTCGCCACCTAACCTTTCTTGCTGGTCCCAAGGTAAGGTGTCGGACTTCGGATCGGAACTATCTAAAGTTCGTGGGTTCGTGACCCAGTCCCGGCCGAAATGTCCAAATTCGGACAAACTTGACCCAAATGTTCTTTTTTCTTTTCTTCATAGTATACCCTCATTAATCGACTTTTCGTCTATACAACTGGCTTTTTCAGTTGCGATTAGGGCTGCCACCGAGCTCGAGAATTTCTCGTTCTCGTCGAGCGAGATCGAGCGAGAACAAGAACGGAGGTCACCAGAATTCTCGTAAAATTAATTCTCGACGAGACGAGAAGCTTCCTGCGATTCTCGAGATTTCTCGCGAGAGTTCCATGATTCCAAAAATTGGATTGAGATAGAGAAATGAATATTAGAAAACATCTGCATCATGAACGAAGATACATACTACTTGGAAATATTGATGACATGATTTGGTAACACTACGCCTGTGCGAATGAAGCTCTTCAAATCTGAATGCATCGACCTGTTGATACATAAAAGAGCTCTCAAAATGATATCATTCAAGGAACATCTCTGTATAGTTTCAATCAGAGACCCTTCAGAAAAAATAAGCGTGACGGAATGAACCCAGTTGCTTTTACGAGAATGTTTCAGTACTCCTCTCACCCAGCTTCGAAAGCGAGGAGAAGCTACATCTCAGAACCGTTCTCATAAACTTTTCTGCCAAATCGCCAGATCGTATTTTCTATTCTATCGAAAACCATGTTGAATGCAACTCAACATGCTTCTTGATCAAATTGATAGCTTTTATCAACTACAGTTATACGTAGAACCGAACGCTATAGGTCAGTCAAAAATTCTGCCGAGAAGTCTCGTCGGAGGCCGAGAAATTTCTCGGCGAGACGAGATCACAAATTTTCGTTCTCGAGTCTTAAAAACCGAGGACGAGAACGAACTTAAATTTTTCTCGCCGAGAAGAGAACATCCAAATTTCTCGGGTTTCTCGCTAGACGGCAGCCCTAGTTGCGATCTAGACACAAATCCTGAGAAAATTATATATGGAGCCGAGTCGGCTGAGCTAACCCGGCTCCCTTAGGCAGGGAAAGCATGTGGAAAATTCGTCAATCCACGGCAAAGATTATGACAAGGTCCCATGATGTGCCTCAAAGTATGTAAAAAATGTGTGAATTCATGACAGAAGATCATGACAAGGTCCCATAACATGCCTCGAAGTATGTTAAGAATTCGTAAATCCCTGACAAAAGTTCACGACAAAGTCCCATAACAGCTGCCCATGCCACGACCAAGGCCACGGGACATACGGAGAACCATGACGAAGATTCATGACAAATGTTCACGACAAGGTTTCATGATGTCATGTTACTACTTCCGACTCATGTCACGAATTGACAATTTTATTACTCATGTTTTCTAGAAGACATGACATTATGAATTGACGTCATGCGCATTACATGATTTTCCCCGATAGGGCTCGTTAGCAATGTTTTATAGCAACATTCTCAGTGAATGTTAGAAATCGGTTGCGATGAATGGTGTAGCAACGTCTTAGCAACGTTTCTGCAACTTCCTATACAACACTGACCCGATCTTCTCTCGGCAGCGTTCCGAAGTACGTTGTAGAATCGTTGCAGCAACGTTTCAGTCCAACTTTTTTTCCCCAAGCTTGAGATTTGGTTGCAGTGAAAGTTGCAGCGACGTGTTGCCAACGTTTTATAGCAAACTTCTCCATGAATTCCAGAAATTGGTCGCAATAAATGGTGCAGCAACGTCTTCCCTGCTGCAAAAGTTCGATTGGATTCGATAGAAAAACACTCAATCGATCTGAATCTAGAAACTTATGATGAATTTGAAACATGATTTTCAGGATTGGAGAAGATTGGAGTTCAATCGCGATCAATGATGTTGATCGGGATTCAAACAGTGTTGACCAATCTTTACCAATGCCGACCATACGCATTGAGAGAGAGATTGCCAATCGACCTCAATACTGACTAGAATCATTGGAGACCTTATATCCTATTCATCTGAATCGATTTGAATGCTGGAAATCAGTATTGGATATCCGAAATCCTATCCGCCTCAATCGATTCCAATACTGTTATTCTGCATTGGAACCTCAATCGAACTCGATACTGAATAGAATCATTGGACACCTCATATCCTATTCATCTGAATCGATTTGAATGCTGGAAATCAGTATTGGATATCCGAAATCCTATCCGCCTCAATCGATTCCTATACTGTTACTCTTCATTGGAACCTCAATCGAACTCAATACTGACTAGAATCATTGGACACCTTATATCCTATTCATCTGAATCGATTCGAATGCTGGAAATCAGTATAGGATATCAGAAATGCTATGCGCATCAATCGATCCCAATACTGTTGTTCAGTATTGGAACCATCGAGATCTGAATCCGCCCCAATCGACCTCAATACTGACTAGAGTCATTGGAGACCTTATATCCTATTCATCCGGATCGATTTGAATGCTGGATATTAATATTGGAGATTCGGGATCCTATCTGCCTCAATCGATTCCGATACTGATTTTCAGTATTGGGAACATCGAGAACTCAATCGGCCTCAATCGACCTCAATACTGACTTTCAGTCATTATTACAAATCAACGTCTCACATATACATCACTCACATTACAGGTAAGGTTTCAATACAATTCAATACTTATTTTAATCATGATCGCATTAACATATCATCACATTACATAACTAAACGCTATTTGGAGGTTCTGTCACTCATCAGTCTTATATAGGAACAGGAGAGATGGTTCGTCGCTTGCGAGAAAGCAATCCCATGATATTTGGATGCAAACTGAGATGGTCATCGAAACGCCACCTAGCGTCAGCCACTCGAATTCTATCGGCCTCAATCGATTCCAATACTAACTTTCAGGAATGGGAAGTTCAATAACTCACACTACGTCTATCGGTTCCAATACTGACTATGAGCATTGACGAGTTTATTTATCGTCCTGAATCGATTTGAATGCTGAATATCAGTATTGGGGACTTGAAATCCTATCTGCCCAGTCGAATCCAGTACTGTTTTCGAGTATTGGGAACTTCGAGATCTCAACCCACTTCAATCGATCTCAATACTGACTGTGAGTATTCTAGCCCTTATATTCTAATAACCTGAATCGATTTGAGTACTGTCTCTCAGTATTGGGTAGATCGCTATCTCAATCCACTTCAATCGATCTCAATACTGGAAGTAAGCATTAGAAACCTTATATACTATCTACTTGAATCAATTTGGATGCTGGATTTCAGTATTGAGGACTTGAAATCCTAACTGCCCCAATCGATTCCAGAACTGTTTTTCAGTATTGGAAACATCGGGTTCTCAATCCGCTTCAATCGATTTCAAAACTGATTTTCAGCATTGCAGACCTCATATGATATTTACCTGAATCGGATTGAATGCTAGATATCAGTATTGAGGACTCGAAGTCCTATCTGCCCCAATCGATTTCAGTACTGTATTTCAGTATTGGAAACATCGGGTTCTCAATCCGCTTGAATCGATGTCAATACTGATTTTCAGCATTGCAGATCTTATATCCTATCTACTTGAATCGATTTGAATGCTGGATATCAGTATTGAGCACTTAAAATCCTACCTGCCCGAATCGATTTCAGTACTGTATTTCAGTAGTGGAAACATCGGGTTCTCAATCCGCTTCAATCGATCTCAATACTGATGTTCAGCATTGCAGACCTTATATGATTTTCACCTGAATCGAATTGAATGCTAAATATCAGTATTGGGGACTTGAAATCCTATCTGCCCAGTCGAATCCAGTACTGTTTTCGAGTATTGGGAACTTCGAGATCTCAACCCACTTCAATCGATCTCAATACTGACTGAGAGTATTCTAGCCCTTATATTCTAATAACCTGAATCGATTTGAGTACTGTCTCTCAGTATTGGGTGGATCGCTATCTCAATCCACTTCAATCGATCTCAATACTGGAAGTAAGCATTAGAAACCTTATATCCTATCTACTTGAATCGATTTGGATGCTGGATTTCAGTATTGAGGACTTGAAATCCTAACTGCCCCAATCGATTCCAGAACTGTTTTTCAGTATTGGAAACATCGGGTTCTCAATCCGCTTCAATCGATTCCAATACTGATTTTCAACATTGCAGACCTCATATGATATTTACCTGAATCGGATTGAATGCTAGATATCAGTATTGAGGACTCGAAATCCTATCTGCCCCAATCGATTTCAGTACTGTATTTCAGTATTGGAAACATCGGGTTCTCAATCCGCTTGAATCGATCTCAATACTGATTTTCAGCATTGCAGATCTTATATCCTATCTACTTGAATCGATTTGAATGCTGGATATCAGTATTGAGGACTTCAAATCCTACCTGCCCGAATCGATTTCAGTACTGTATTTCAGTAGTGGAAACATCGGGTTCTCAATCCGCTTCAATCGATCTCAATACTGATTTTCAGCATTGCAGATCTTATATCCTATCTACTTGAATCGATTTAAATGCTGGATATCAGTATTGAGGACTTGAGATCCTATCTGCCCAAATCGATTCCAGTACTGTATTTCAGTATTGGGAATATCGGGATCTCAATCCACTTCAATCGATCTGAATACTGAAAGTAAGCATCAGAAACCTCATATCCTATCTACCTGAATCGGAATGAATGCTGGATATCAGTGCTAGATATCAGTATTCAGGACTTGCCATCCTATCTGCCCCAGTCGATTCCAGTACTGTATTTCAGTATTGGAAACATCGGGTTCTCAGTACGCTCCAATCGATCTCAATACTGATGTTCAGCATTGCAGACCTTATATGATTTTTACCTGAATCGAATTGAATGCTAAATATCAGTATTGGGGACTTGAAATCCTATCTGCCCAGTCGAATCCAGTACTGTTTTCGAGTATTGGGAACTTCGAGATCTCAACCCACTTCAATCGATCTCAATACTGACTGTGAGTATTCTAGCCCTTATATTCTAATAACCTGAATCGATTTGAGTACTGTCTCTCAGTATTGGGTAGATCGCTATCTAAATCCACTTCAATCGATCTCAATACTGGAAGTAAGCATTAGAAACCTTATATCCTATCTACTTGAATCGATTTGGATGCTGGATTCCAGTATTGAGGACTTGAAATCCTAACTGCCCCAATCGATTCCAGAACTGTTTTTCAGTATTGGAAACATCGGGTTGTCAATCCGCTTCAATCGATTCCAATACTGATTTTCAACATTGCAGACCTCATATGATATTTACCTGAATCGGATTGAATGCTAGATATCAGTATTGAGGACTCGAAATCCTATCTGCCCCAATCGATTTCAGTACTGTATTTCAGTATTGGAAACATCGGGTTCTCAATCCGCTTGAATCGATCTCAAAACTGATTTTCAGCATTGCAGATCTTATATCCTATCTACTTGAATCGATTTGAATGCTGGATATCAGTATTGAGGACTTAGAATCCTACCTGCCCGAATCGATTTCAGTACTGTATCTCAGTAGTGGAAACATCGGGTTCTCAATCCGCTTCAATCGATCTCAATACTGATTTTCAGCATTGCAGACCTTATATCATATCTACTTGAATTAATTCGAATGCTGTGTATCAGATTGGGAATGGGAAGTCCTATCTGCCTCAATAGATCCAAATACTGACCTCTAACATTGGATACCGTATATTCTATCTACGTCAATATACCTGAATGATGATTGTTAGTATCGAGGACTTGAAATCCTATCTGCCCCGATCGATTCCAGTACCGTCTTCCAGTATTGCAAACATCGAGAACTCAATCCGCCTCAAACGATTTCAATACTGATTCTCAGCATTGCAGACCTTATAACCCGTTCACCTGACCAATAGCAAATCTCATGTTCAGGCTGTTCCAATTCTGCCCAGCAGTATTGAATTCGATTGATATAAATGAAACCTAGAGTAGTTCAATACTGATTGTGAGTATTGAGAAGGATAGAATAACCATGTACCCACGATTTCCAGTCGATTCTGTAGTATTCATCTCGATATTAGTCGATGACGCGAAGAGTGATTGGGTCAGCATTGGAATAGATTGATGCAGTCGACTCAATGCTGCCCGGCAGGATCCAGACCGATAGCGAAACTCATCCTCAGAGCGTACCAATCCTGCTCAGCAGTATTGGATTCAATTAAAATACATGGAATTCAGAGGAGTTCGATACCGATTGTAAGTATTCAGGAGGATAGAAACCACTTTTTCACGATCGGTATTCCATCCTATAGTATTGAGCTCGATTGGCCAATCACGCAATGAGTGATTGGGTCATCATTGAAATCGATTGACGCAGTCGACTCGTTGCTGCCTGGCAGGATTCAGACCGAAAGCAAAACTCATCTTCAGGCCGTTCCAATCCTGCTCAGCAGTATTGAATTCGATTGAGATGTATGAAATCTAGAGGAGTTCAATACTGACTGTGAGTATTGAGAGAAATAGAATAACCATGCACCCACAATTTCAACTGGATTCTGTAGTATTCATCTCGATTGATCAATGACGCAAAGAGTGATTGGGTCATCATTGAAATCGATTGACGCAGTCGACTCGATGCTTCCTGGCAGGATTCAGACCGATAGCAAAACTCATCTCGAGACCGTTCCAATCCTGCTGAGCAGTATTGGATTCGATTGAAATATATGAAATCCAGCGAAGTTCAATACTGATTGTGAGTATTGGGAAGGATAGAATAACCATGCATCCACGATTTCAATCCGATTTTGTAGTATTCAGCTCGATTGGTCAATCACGCAGTGAGTAATTGGGTTATCATTGGAATCGATTGACTCAGTCAATCCAATGCTGCCTGGCAGGATTCAGACCAATAGCAAAACTCATCTCGAGATCGTTCCAATCCTGCTCAGCAGTATTGGATTCAATTGGAATATACGGAATCTGGCGGAGTTCAATACTGATTGTGAGTATTGGGAAGGATAGAATAACCATGCATCCACGATTTCAATCCGATTTTGTAGTACTCAGCTCGATTCGTCAATCACGCAGTGAGTAATTGGGTTATCATTGGAATCGATTGACTCAGTCAATTCAATGCTGCTCGGCAGGATTCAGACCGATAGCAAAACTCATCTCGAGATCGTTCCAATCCTGCTGAGCAGTATTGAATTCGATTGAAATATATGAAATCCAGCGGAGTTTAATACTGATTGTGAGTATTGGGAAGGATAGAATAACCATGCATCTACGATTTCAATCCGATTCTTTAGTATTCAGCTCGATTGGTCAATCACGCAGTGAGTGATTGGGTCATCATTGAAATCGATTGACGCAGTCCACTCAATGCTGCCTGGCATGATTCAGACCGATAGCAAAACTCATCTCGAGACCGTTCCAATCCTGCTGAGCAGTATTGAGTTCGATTGAAATAAATGAAATCCAGCGGAGTTCAAAACTGATTGTGAGTATTGGGAAGGATAGAATAACCATGCATCCACGATTCCAATCCTATTTTGTAGTATTCAGCTCGATTGGTCAATTACGCAGTGAGTGATCGAGTCATCATTGAAATCGATTGACAAAGTCCACTCAATGCTGCCCGGCAGGATTCAGACCGATAGACAGACTCATCCGCAGGCCGAACCAATCCTGCTGAGCAGTATTCGATTCGATTGAAATATATGAAATCTAGCGGAGTTGAATACTGATTGTGAGTATTGGGAAGGATAGAATAACCATGCATCCACGATTTCAATCCGATTTTGTAGTATTCAGCTCGATTGGTCAATCACACAGTGAGTAATTGGGTTATCATTGGAATAGATTGACTCAGTCAATTCAATGCTGCTTGGCAGGATTCAGACCGATAGCAAAACTCATCTCGAGACCGTTCCAATCCTGCTGAGCAGTATTGGATTCGATTGAAATATATGAAATCCAGCGCAGTTCAATATTGATTGTAGGTATTGGGAAGGATAGAATAACCATGCATCCACGGTTCCAATCCGATTTTGTTGTATTCAGCTCGATTGGTCAATCACGCAGTGAGTGATTGGGTCATCATTGGAATCGATTGACGCAGTCCACTCAATGCTGCCTGGCATGATTCAGACCGATAGCAAAACTCATCTCGAGATCGTTCCAATCCTGCTGAGCAGTATTGAATTCGATTGAAATATATGAAATCCAGCGGAGTTTAATACTGATTGTGAGTATTGGGAAGGATAGAATAACCATGCATCCACGATTCCAATCCGATTTTGTAGTATTCAGCTCGATTGGTCAATTACGCAGTGAGTGATCGAGTCATCATTGAAATCGATTGACAAAGTCCACTCAATGCTGCCCGGCAGGATTCAGACCGATAGCAAGACTCATCCGCAGGCCGTACCAATCCTGCTGAGCAGTATTCGATTCGATTGAAATATATGAAATCTAGCGGAGTTGAATACTGATTGTGAGTATTGGGAAGGATAGAATAACCATGCATCCACGATTTCAATCCGATTTTGTAGTATTCAGCTCGATTTTTCAATCACGCAGTGAGTTATTGGGTTATCATTGGAATCGATTGACTCAGTCAATTCAATGCCGCTTGGCAGGATTCAGACCGATAGCAAAACTCATCTCGAGACCGTTCCAATCCTGCTGAGCAGTATTGAATTCGATTGAAATATATGAAATCCAGCGCAGTTCAATATTGATTGTAGGTATTGGGAAGGATAGAATAACCATGCATCCACGATTCCAATCCGATTTTGTAGTATTCAGCTCGATTGGTCAATCACGCAGTGAGTGATTGGGTCATCATTGGAATCGATTGACGCAGTCCTCTCAATGCTGCCTGGCATGATTCAGACCGATAGCAAAACTCATCTCGAGACCGTTCCAATCCTGCTGAGCAGTATTGAGTTCGATTGAAATATATAAAATCCAGCGGAGTTCAATACTGATTGTGAGTATTGGGAAGGATAGAATAACCATGCATCCACGATTACAATTCGATTTTGTAGTATTCAGCTCGATTGGTCAATGACGCAGTGAGTAATTGGGTTATCATTGGAATCGATTGACTCAGTCAATTCAATGCTGCTTGGCAGAATTCAGACCGATAGCAAAACTCATCTTCAGGCCATTCCAATCCTGCTTAGCAGTATTGGATTCGATTGAAATATACGAAATCTAGCGGAGTTCAATACTGATTGTGAGTATCGGGAAGGATAGAATAACCATGCATCCACGATTTCAATCAGATTTTGTAGTATTCAGCTCGATTGGTCAATCACGCAGTGAGTAATTGGGTCATCATTGAAATCGATAGCGAGACTCATCCGCAGGCCGTACCGATCCTGCTGAGCAGTATTCGATTCGATTGAAATATATGAAATCTAGCGGAGTCGAATACGGATTGTGAGTATTGGGAAGGATAGAATAACCATGCATCCACGATTTCAATCCGATTTTGTAGTATTCAGCTCGATTGGTCAATCACGCAGTGAGTAATTGGGTTATCATTGGAATCGATTGACTCAGTCAACTCAATGCTGCTTGGCAGGATCCAGACCGATAGCAAAACTCATCTTCAGGCCATTCTAATCCTGCTGAGCAGTATTGGATTCGATTGAAATATATGAAATCTAGCGGAGTTCAATACTGATTATGAGTATTGGGAAGGATAGATTAACCATGCATCCACGATTTCAATCCGATTTCGTAGTACTCAGCTCGATTTGTCAATCGCGCAATAGGTGATAGGGGGATGATTCGAATTGATCCAGGCATAATTCGACTCGAATCTGTCCATTCATGATTGAAACGGATAGGAAAGGGCAAGGTTATCATACACTCAGTACTGCAGAGAATTATTCAGTTCGATTGAGGAATGTTGAAATAATATATAGTGTTCAAAAGGTGAAATCCAATCCTGTCATTTGGGATTGGTTAGGATAGACAATCAGTATCGTTTCGCGAATCGAATCACTTTCTGAAGCATTGATCTCGATAGAGCAGTGGGAGACGAGATCCATTATTCAATTAGATTGATTCCAATACTGAATCGGTTGATTAAAACATATTGAACCAGCAAAGATCTTCCATCCATCCTTTCGTGTCCGAACCTATGCTGAATACTAGTATTGGATTATATTCGCTTACATCAATTCTCATCAACAGTATAGAATTCTATTGGCAGTTGTGATCCCAATTCTACAATTCAGGATTCAGCTTGATTGGGTCTTTGTTCGATTGATCTGCATTGAATTCCAATACTGCTCTCGCCGGTTGAATGATAGAACCGATTGAAATGTATTCATCCGGATAGGATTCGATTGGTTTTCAATCCATCCCAATTGATCTTTTGCAGCAGGGATTAGCAACGATTCTGCAACTTCCCATGTATCACGGACCCGATTCTTCTCGGCAACGTTGCAAAGTACGTTGTAGAATCGTTGCAGCGACGTTTCAGTCCAACCTTCTTCCCCCCAAACTTGGGATTTTGTTGCAGTCAAAGTTGCTGCGACGTGTTACCAACGTTTTATAGCAACCTTTTCCGTGAAGTTGAGAAATTGGTTGCGATAAATGGTGCAGCAACATCTTAGCAACGTTTCTGCAACTTTCCATGCAACACTGACCCGATCTTCTCTCGGCCCTCGGCAACGTTGCAAAGTACGTTGTAGAATCGTTGCAGCAACGTGTTAGCAACGTTCTCTAGCAACCTTTCCCTTGAAGTTGAGAAATTGGTTGCAATAAATGGTGCAGCAACGTCTTAGCAACATTTCTGCAACTTCCCATGCAACACGGAACCGATCTTTTCTCGGCAGCGTTGCAAAGTACTTTGTAGAATCGTTGCAGTGCCGTTTCAGTCCAACCTTCTTCCCCCCAAACTTGGGATTTGGTTGCAGTCAAAGTTGCTGCGACGTGTTACCAACGTTTTATAGCAACCTTTTCCGTGAAGTTGAGAAATTGGTTGCAATAAATGGTGCAGCAACGTCTTAGCAACGTTTCTGCAACTTCCCATGCAACACGGAACCTATCTTTTCTCGGCAGCGTTGCAAAGTACTTTGTAGAATCGTTGCAGTGCCGTTTCAGTCCAACCTTCTTCCCCCCAAACTTGGGATTTGGTTCCAGTCAAAGTTGCTGCGACGTGTTACCAAGGTTTTATGGCAACCTTTTCCGTGAAGTTGAGAAATTGGTTGCGATAAATGGTGCAGCAACATCTTAGCAACGTTTCTGCAATTTTCCATGCAACGCTGACCCGATCTTCTCTCGGCAACGTTGCAAAGTACGTTGTAGAATCGTTGCAGCAACGTGTTAGCAACGTTCTCTAGCAAACTTTCCCGTGAAGTTGAGAAATTGGTTGCGATAAATGGTGCAGCAACATCTTAGCAACGTTTCTGCAACTTTCCATGCAACACTGACCCGATCTTATCTCGGCAGTGTTGCAAAGTACGTTGTGGAATCGTTGCCGCAACGTTTCAGTCCAACCTTTTTCCCCCAAGCTTGAGATTTGGTTGCAGTGGAAGTTGCAGCAACGTGTTAGCAACGTTTTATAGCAACCCTTTCCGTGAAGTTGGGAAATTGGTTGCGATAAATGGTGCAGCAACATCTTAGCAACGTTTCTGCGACTTCTCATGCAACACTGACCCGATCTTCTCTCTGCAACGTTGCAAAGTACGTTGTAGAATCGTTGCAGCAACGTTTCAGTCCAACCTTTTTTCCCCCAAGCTTGAGATTTGGTTGCAGTGGAAGTTGCAGCAACGTGTTAGCAACGTTCTATATCAACCTTTCCCGTGAATTTGAGAAATTGGTTACATCAAATGGTGCAGCAACGTCATAGCAACGTTTTTGCAACTTCCTGTGGAACGTTGATCCGGAGAATCTTCAACAACATTGCACAATAGGTAATAGAAACGTTGCAACAACGTTTCTGTGCAACCTCTTCCGAGGATTTTGAGGTTTGGTTGCAAGAAAGGACGCAGCAAGGTCGATGCAACGTTGCAGGGAAGGCTTCGAGCAACGTACCATGAGAAGTTGCATCACCGTTGCATCGACCTTGCTGCAATTTTTTTTGCAACCAAACCTCAAAATCCTCGGGAGAGGTTGCACAGAAACGTTGTTGCAACGTTTCTATTACCTATTGTGCAATGTTGTTGAAGATTCTCCGGATCAACGTTCCACAGGAAGTTGCAAAAACGTTGCTATGACGTTGCTGCACCATTTATTGTAACCAATTTCTCAAATTCACGGGAAAGGTTGATATAGAACGTTGCTAACACGTTGCTGCAACTTCCACTGCAACCAAATCTCAAGCTTGGGGGGAAAAAGGTTGGACTGAAACGTTGCTGCAACGATTCTACAACGTACTTTGCAACGTTGCCGAGAGAAGATCGGGTCAGTGTTGCATGAGAAGTCGCAGAAACGTTGCTAAGATGTTGCTGCACCATTTATCGCAACCAATTTCTCAACTCCACGGAAAAGGTTGCTATAAAACGTTGCTAACACGTTGCTGCAACTTTCACTGCAACCAAATCTCAAGCTTGGAGGGAAAAAGGTTGGACTGAAACGTTGCGGCAACGATTCCACAACGTACTTTGCAACACTGCCGAGATAAGATCGGGTCAGTGTTGCATGGAAAGTTGCAGAAACGTTGCTAAGACGTTCCTGCACCATTTATCGCAACCAGTTTCTCAACTGCACGGGAAAAGTTGCTAGAGAACGTTGCTAACACGTTGCTGCAACGATTCTACAACGTACTTTGCAACGTTGCCGAGAGAAGATCGGGTCAGCGTTGCATGGAAAGTTGCAGAAACGTTGCTAAGATGTTGCTGCACCATTTATCGCAACCAATTTCTCAACTTCACGGGAAAGGTTGCCATAAAACCTTGGTAACACGTCGCAGCAACTTTGACTGGAACCAAATCCCAAGTTTGAGGGGAAGAAGGTTGGACTGGAACGGCACTGCAACGATTCTACAAAGTAGTTTGCAACGCTGCCGAGTGAAGATACGTTCCGTGTTGCATGGGAAGTTGCAGAAACGTTGCTAAGACGTTGCTGCACCATTTATTGCAACCAATTTCTCAACTCCACGGGAAAGGTTGCTAGAGAACGTTGCTAACACGTTGCTGCAACGATTCTACAACGTACATCGCAACGTTGCCGAGAGCCGAGAGAAGATCGGGTCAGTGTTGCATGGAAAGTTGCAGAAACGTTGCTAAGATGTTGCTGCACCATGTATCGCAACCAATTCCTCAACTTCACGGAAAAGGTTGCTATAAAACGTTGGTAACACGTCGCAGCAACTTTGACTGTAACCAAATCCCAAGTTTGGGGGGAAAAAGGTTGGACTGAAACGGCACTGCAACGATTCTACAAAGTACTTTGCAACGCTGCCGAGAAAAGATCGGTTCCGTGTTGCATGGGAAGTTGCAGAAACGTTGCTAAGACGTTGCTGCACCATTTATTGCAACCAATTTCTCAACTTCAAGGGAAAGGTTGCTAGAGAACGTTGCTAACACGTTGCTGCAACGATTCTACAACGTACTTTGCAACGTTGCCGAGGGCCGAGAGAAGATCGGGTCAGTGTTGCATGGAAAGTTGCAGAAACGTTGCTAAGATGTTGCTGCACCATTTATCGCAACCAATTTCTCAACTTCACCGAAAAGGTTGCTATAAAACGTTGGTAACACGTCGCAGCAACTTTGACTGCAACCAAATCCCAAGTTTGGGGGGAAGAAGGTTGGACTGAAACGTCGCTGCAACGATTCTACAACGTACTTTGCAACGTTGCCGAGAAGAATCGGGTCCGTGATACATGGGAAGTTGCAGAATCGTTGCTAAGACGTTGCTGCACCATTCATTGCGACCAATTTCTGGAATTCATGGAGAAGTTTGCTATAAAACGTTGGCAACACGTCGCTGCAACTTTCACTGCAACCAAATCTCAAGCTTGGGGAAAAGAAAGTTGGACTGAAACCTTGCTGCAACGATTCTACAACGTACTTCGGAACGCTGCCGAGAGAAGATCGGGTCAGTGTTGTATAGGGAGTTGCAGAAACGTTGCTAAGACGTTGCTACACCATTCATCGCAACCAATTTCTAACATTCACTGAGAATGTTGCTATAAAACATTGCTAACGAGCCCTATCGGGGAAAATCATGTAATGCGCATGACGTCAATTCATAATGTCATGTCTTCTAGAAAACATGAGTAATAAACTTGTCAATTCGTGACATGAGTCGGAAGTAGTAACATGACATCATGAAACCTTGTCGTGAACATTTGTCATGAATCTTCGTCATGGTTCTCCGTATGTCCCGTGGCCTTGGTCGTGGCATGGGCAGCTGTTATGGGACTTTGTCGTGAACTTTTGTCAGGGATTTACGAATTCTTTACATACTTCGAGGCATGTTATGGGACCTTGTCATGATCTTCTGTCATGAATTCACACATTTTTTACATACTTTGAGGCACATCATGGGACCTTGTCATAATCTTTTGCCGTGGATTGACGAATTTTCCACATGCTTTTCCTGCCTAAGGGAGCCGGGTTAGCTCAGCCGACTCGGCTCCATATATAATTTTCTCAGGATTTGTGTCTAGATCGCAACTAGGGCTGCCGTCTAGCGAGAAACCCGAGAAATTTGGATGTTCTCGTCTCGGCGAGAAAAATTTAAGTTCGTTCTCGTCCTCGGTTTTTGAGACTCGAGAACGAAAATTTGTGATCTCGTCTTGCCGAGAAATTTCTCGGCCTCTGACGAGACTTCTCGGCAGAATCTTTGACTGACCTATAGCGTTCGGTTCTACGTATAACTGTAGTTGATAAAAGCTATCAATTTGATCAAGAAGCATGTTGAGTTGCATTCAACATGGTTTTCGATAGAATAGAAAATACGATCTGGCGATTTGACAGAAAAGTTTATGAGAACGGTTCTGAGATGTAGCTTCTCCTCGCTTTCGAAGCTGGGTGAGAGGAGTACTGAAACATTCTCGAAAAAGCAACTGGGTTCATTCCGTCACGCTTATTTTTTCTGAAGGGTCTCTGATTGTAACTATCCAGAGATGTTCCTTGAATGATATCACTTTGAGAGCTCTTTTATGTATCAACAGGTCGATGCATTCAGATTTGAAGAGCTCCATTCGCACAGGCGTAGTGTTACCAAATCATGTCATCAATATTTCCAAGTAGTATGTATCTTCGTTCATAATGCAGATGTTTTCTAATATTCATTCCTCTATCTCAATCCAATTTTTGGAATCATGGAACTCTCGCGAGAAATCTCGAGAATCGCAGGAAGCTTCTCGTCTCGTCGAGAATTAATTTTACGAGAATTCTGGTGACCTCCGTTCTTGTTCTCGCTCGATCTCGCTCGACGAGAACTAGAAATTCTCGAGCTCGGTGGCAGCCCTAATCGCAACTGAAAAAGCCAGTTGTATGGACGAAAAGTCGATTAATGAGGGTATACCATGAAGAAAAGAAAAAAGAACATTTGGGTCAAGTTTGTCCGAATTTGGACATTTCGGCCGGGACTGGGTCACGAACCCACGAACTTTAGATAGTTCCGATCCGAAGTCCGACACCTTACCTTGGGACCAGCAAGAAAGGTTAGGTAGCGAGCGTTTAAAAGCTTACTCGGAGTGCGGGTCGCTATAGCTACACCTGAAGCACAATAGAAAATCCCATGACAATTGCCAACGACATGATTCAGGCCGCGGAAAATTATGACGAAAATTCATGACAAAACTACACGACAAATGTTCCTGGCAAGGTTTCATGATGTCATGTTACTCCTTCGGACTCATGTCACGAATTGACAAGTTTATCACTCATGTTTTCTAGGAAATGTGACATCGTAATCTTATGTCATGCGCATTTCATGATTCTTCCCAATAGGGAGTTGATGCAACTTCCCCTGCAACCAAACCTCAAGCTTAGAGGGAGAAAGTTTGGACTGAAACGTTGGTTTCCATAACGTACTTTGCCACGCTACTCGACAATGTTGCTGAGTGGATACAGAGTTAATGTTCCAGGAACAGTTGCACAACGTTACTGTGACGCGGCTGTAACTCTTATTGCAACCAATTCCCCGATCCGGTTGAGGAAGGTTGGACTGAAACAGTGCTACAATGTTCCTTCAACCAACTCTATAAGAGGAAATAACTTATAATTATCATAATTAGTCATTGATTTTACATGATATTAATCTTAGGTATAAGAAAAAGTATTACCTTGACCTCATTCGTTGGTTGTCCCACGACGGATTTTCTTGGTACACCCCTGGGGCCGGATTACGAACGAGCGCACGACGGCGCGCGCGAACCCCCACTCTACCGTCCCCTATACCTTTTACATGGCGGTCGCTCGTGCGCGCCGTCGTGCGCTCGTTCGTAATCCGGCCCCGAGAGTTTGGCGCGTGCCGTGAAAGCGCATGGTTGAACTGCGATGTGTATTGACAGTAATTACGTATAATTGAGTACGATGTTGGTGTAATTGGACTGAGAAAGCTTAACTGTGTTCATTAGTGAGATTCCAAACTTTATAACGATCAAGCCACGTGCATTGCAAAGTATAGTGATCTAAAAACAGAATACAAAGAATTTCTAACCTAAAAACTACTAGGTACGCCAGGAAGGCTGCCCCTTATCGCTTTAGGGCGAGAAAGGGGCTCGATCTCTGTGTATGAGCACACGCAACAATGACTCTCTATACCTGGATCTTCTTAACCCGCTAATAATAATGGGTAACAAAAAAAATGACAAAGGTAACCCCACTTCGGGGATACCTCAATATGTAGTGAGAATTCCTGCCAGTAATCAAGTTAAGGGCAAGTCGGACATTCTAGAAAAAACGATATATCTGAAAGATACCCAAAACAAACAACAAAACTCCTCTACTCTGTCGCGATCTCAGCGTAAATCTAGTGAAAGTGATGCCAAAGAAGACAAAAATGATGACGATTCGATGGAAGTCGATCAAACAAATTATAGTATGACAGATTTTCAAGACCTCAGTGCTTCTAAGAATGGAATGAAGCGACCAGCAGAAGAAACTATAGATACACCCAAGCTTAAACGTGATAACAAAATCCAGGATCAAGGTGGCATAAATGAATATAAGCAAGATATACTCTCAGGCACAGCTAGTCTCGTTGACGAGAACTCTTCTCAAACGGATAACCTCCTTCCGTCTCTGTCGACTGCTGAAGCCGCTGCAGCTGCTTCTGCCGCAGCGCAGGCACCACCACCACCATCATCATCTGAGCGAAAAGATCATCATACAAAACTCTCGACGGAGACTAAAAAAGAAGTAAATAAATTCAAAGAATTTGACAGATACGATTGTCCACCTTACAGGATGTTTCTTCAGAATGTTGATAACTCACAAGAGAGGATAAATCCCCTCCTTGTCAATAAATTTCTAATTGAAAAATTTAAAAACAAAGATGTTTTTGATGAGTGTTACCCTGTTGCAAAAAATAAAGTGTGTATTGTTGCAAAAAGTCGTAGAATTGCCAATGAAGTTCTCAAACTAAAAGAATGGGAAGCAGACAAGAAGGAAATCTTCATACCAAACCACCTCATGACCAGACAAGGGATTATCAAAAATGTCCCGCTAGAGTTCAGTGAAGATAATATAAGAGAAAATTTAGAAGCTAACGACCCCCACTTTGGACCAATCAATGTCATTGGGGTAAGAAGGTTCACTAGGCGCAACAGAGACCCCAAAACAGGTCAAATGCTGCCTGCGATTCCAACAAGAACAGTACAGCTGACCTTCAGAGGCCAATATCTTCCTCCAAGAGTTGCTTTATATAAAATCACCATGAATGTTGAAGTGTATTATCCACAGATACGTCAGTGCTATAGGTGTTATAATTTTGGTCATTTGAAAAGTAATTGCAAGTCAGCACTGGAGCTTTGCCAAAGGTGCGCAGATCCAGTACATGGTGTTGACTCACCATGTCCTAGAACTAAACTGCAACCAATGTGTAAAAATTGCAAACAAGGGCACATTGCCACTGACAAGAGCTGCGAGGTAAGGCAACGGCAGCAAGAAATCAGGGACTACGCAACAGAATACAACTTGACTGTAGCTGAAGCTAAGAAAATAATCTCAGGGAGAGGCGAATATAACATGAACATCAACGAATTCCCCACACTTGGCAACAACTGGACCCATACACAGAGCTCTCAAATGTATGAGCCCAGCAATACAGACACCATAGGTGCTAACAAGCGTTCCTATCGACCAACCTCACACAAAAACTCCTACAAGCAAGGGACAGAAGATTTTAGCAAAGATAAAGAGCGCTCCAAACCAAAAGAGTCTCAGAAATATCAAGAGATACGTAGTCAACATAGGAACATGCTTATTTCTCCAAGTGGCCATTTACCGAATATGAAATATGCTCAACTCAAGAATGGAGCTGGATCACTGTCTCAGTCAAAACTGAACAGCGACTATGTACACGATATGGAACCAATTGCAGCTGATGGCTCCGAAAAGACCATGAGCCAAGAACTTGACCTGAATGAAAGCATACAGCAACTACTAAGTAAGTTACTTGAAAAAACATCCATTGAAAAACTCTACAAGGCTCTAGACTCAATTGCCTCAGCGAGTGGCAGGAGAAGCAAAAGGTCCAGAGATCCTGACTCTCTCTCCAGAAAGACATCAACAACAGCAGAAAATGATGATAATCGATGGAAACTAGAGTATCACACACCACACCTAACTGACTCTACGCAGGTTGAGGTAGTGTCCTAGGTGAGAATAAGTGAAGAAAACCTATACTGTACATAAAAACTATATCTATAAGCTTACATATACCTTATCCTATCATTAATTATATATTACATATTTTAACTAATTAGAGATAATTCAAGATGAATAATAGAAGAACAATTGAAAATTTAAGAATTTTGCAGTGGAACTGCAAGTCATTGACTAGTAAAGTTGACGAGCTAAAAGCCCTTGCACCTGACTTTGATATCATTCTAATCTCTGAGTCGTGGCTAAAACCCTCCTCAGATTTTCAATTTCAAGGTTTCAACATCATAAGGAAAGATAGAATCAATCCTAACAGTAATGGTAATGATCATGGTGGGGTTTGTATCCTGATTAGGAACAACATAATCTATCAAGAAGTGACCAGCGTACTCCATATTCAGAAAGAGCTTGAGACTGTTGCTATAACCATAGACTATGATGGTCTCGACAAACTATTAATCTGCTCCTATTACAGAGTTCCTAACCGACGTACAATAAAAAACTTGTGGCCACGTTTTTTCAGATCTATCAACGCTTATAAATACAAGATTATTGCTGGTGACGCTAATGCTCACCATGGCATCTGGGGATCCAGCAGAAACTGCTCGATTGGCAATGAGCTTTCGGAAGCAATGGAGGACTTCAATTTGGTGACCATCAATGATAGCAGTCCTACTCATGTCTACAGCTCTGGTGAAAATATACTCAAATCAGCCATAGACGTCACAATAACTTCACCTAACTTAGCATTAATTACTAAATGGGAAGTAATTCAAAATAGACATAAGAGTGACCATTACCCTATCTCTCTACTCATTAACCATAAATTTCAAGTAAACCCTGTAATATCAACGCATAAAATCAACACTAACAAAGTTGACTGGAAGAAATTTGAAGGAGACATTGCCGTCAAGGCAGAAGAATTTATGGCAGGAAATGAACCATCTGATGAGTTCAAAAACCTCGACACTGACACAAAAGTTGAAATCATCAGCTCAATGATCTTAGATGCAGTAAAAACCTCTAGCAAAAAAAATAACAGTGATAACTCCGAAGTGAGTCATCAGCCACCCAACCCAAATGAGAAACTCAGGAAAAAATTTGCCAACAAAGCTCGGCCTGACCCACCTTGGATGTGCCCAGAAATCATAGAGCTAAATCAAGAACGCAGAAGACTGGAAAAAATACTGTTTCATGATACTAGCAGTGCTAACTTGACTGCTGTTGAGGAATTCATTGCATACGCTGACAAAAGAAAAAAAGAGATTAAAAGAGACAGCTTTCGAAAATACACTGAAACAAAACTGTCTAAAGACTCTGATATATCAGAGGTGTGGAGGACAGTGAACAAGTTCAAGAATAAAAAAAGCACAGATATTCCACTAGCGGATGAAGAAATCATAAACAACATGGGAAAATTCATCGATGGATACTGCAATGATGATGGTGCTGCTCCTCCTAATTTTGAGGCAGGATGTAACAACCTGAACAATAACATAACTCTTCTCTTCAATCTGAAAGATCTCAACAATGCTATATGTAGTGCAAAAACCAAGTCCAGCCCTGGACTGGATCAGATAAGTAATGAAATGTTGCAGAACACTCCTGAAAATTTCAGAATACTTTTATTGTCTCTGTTCAATGAGGTAATTGAGCAACAAACATTCCCGGATTCTTGGAAAGAATTTCTCATGATTCTCTTGCCAAAAGGTTCCAAAGATAAGTTTCGCCCTCTCACTATGGCTTCCAATATGCTGAAACTACTGGAGAAGATGATACTTGGTAAGCTAATACATTATCTAGAACAGAATAAAATGCTTCCTGAAGCCCAAAATGGCTTTAGAAGGTTCAGGTCATGTAACAGTAGTATAGCTGCCTTGGTAGCGGAAATACTCCAAGCATTTAACGATGATCAATACCTCTGTTGTTGTTTTATCGACATAAGGTCAGCGTTCGATAACGTCAAACCTGAAATCTTGAATCTCATCCTAATAGAACTGAATATCCCGCTTCCTTACAGGAAGTTCATTTTCAATCTCATGACGAACAGAAGACTCTTTTTCAAAGTTAATCACGAGTTGAGAGGTCCCTTCTTACGTCAAAAAGGTGTACCGCAAGGATGTGTGTTGAGTCCAGTATTGTACATAATATACATTATCTATCTAAACAGAGTAATATCTCAAAATGCTGAGCTTTTTCAATTTGCAGACGATACAACAATTGCCACAAAACACAAATCCCTTAACACTGCTCTGATGAGACTTGAAGCTATATTAAAAGTAATAGTCACTTTCTTCAATTCTATTGGGCTAGATATAGCACCTGAAAAATCCCAGCTAATTATATTTACAAGAACTCCCATAAAAAAAGGTCAATACTTTATAACATGCAAAGGTCGACAAATTCCCAATGTCCAAGTGGTCAAGTATCTTGGTCTGCTGATGGACTCAAAGTTACAATGGAATCAGCATGCCAAACACATCATTGAAAGAATCAAAAAGACTCTACACATCCTTAGGGCACTCTGCACCACTTGGTGGGGAGGCCACCCCCAGGTGCTCCTTACAGTTTACAGAGGGCTGATAAGAAGCGTAATTGAGTATGGCTCGTGCAGTATGTATATCCAGGATAAAGATCTTAGAGATAAAATTGATGTACTCAGAAATAGAGCAGTCAGAGCAGCTATGGGGTATCGCATCTCTACACCTATCAATGTCATGCTCACAGAAGCAGCCGAGCCTCCTCTAGATATAAGAAAGCAGTACTTAGCTGATAAATTTTTCATAAAATTACTATCACAAGAAGACAATATTCTACTAACTAAGTTGAATATCTTATACACATCAAGCAAAAATAAAAATTTATTAAAAGCTACTTCTCAAATGTTCCCACTTTTGCAGAGCTACGACAAACTCTTTAAGGAGCACAATAATAAAATCCAAAAGTATCTAGCACCTCTGCCTTACCCATATGAATATATGGATGTCACATGTAATGTTGACGAAATCATTGATACAGAAACTGGAAGCATCATTTCAGAAAACAGTAACCCTCAACTGAAGTTTATGGAAATATTTGATAATACAATTCTCCAAAGCGATTGCTTCTTCACGGATGGCTCAAAAATAGATGGTCAAGATTTCACAGGGGCAGCAGTCTACTGCCCCAAACTCAGTATCCAATGGAAATTCAAATTCAGCAACCATGCTTCCATATTTACTGCAGAGGCTGTAGCTATTTTCAAAACCCTAAAGTACATTGAAGAACACAACTGTAACAACGCTGCTATATTCTCTGACTCACACAGCGTTCTACAAGCCATTACTAATTACAACCCCATTAAAACAAAAGATGTAAATTTCCTTATAGTGGAAATACTAGTTACCATTTCTAAAATCTTGAAAAAAGGAATACAAATAAAAATCACATGGATACCAGCACATAAAAATATTAGTTACAATGAAATTGTAGATCAGCTTGCTAAAAAAGCAGTTACTGAGGGAGTTGAGACTGGAATCCCGCTCCCCCATAATGATCTTTATGCACTAGCTAAGGCTGAAATGATGAAACAATTCAAGAACTACATTGACTCTACTAAAGTCTCAAAGGGTACTAAATACTTCAATCTTTTCTACAGCAGCCACTCGCATCCTTGGTTCCAAAAAGTTTATGCCAGTAGACACCACATTACTACAATAAATAGGATTCGAGCTAACCACTACAACCTAGGCGAAAGCCTATGCCGAAAGAACTTGTCAAACAACCCCAGATGCCCCTGTGGCTATGATGAACAAGACATTGAACATGTAGTTATTGATTGCATACTACATACTAATCAGAGAGCTACTTTGATAAAAAAACTTCAAAAAAATAAAAACACTCTACCTATTAACGTTAATGAAATCCTCAAAGACCCTAAAGGAAAAGCAGCGAAGTTTATCACTGAATTTCTAAAACAATGTAATCTATCAATCTAACGGAGCCTCCACGGCCTAGAGAAACACCAACAATGTACTTAATTTATCCACGCTAGCAGAAGACACAGGGACGCGAGGGGGTTGTACACCTCTCCCCTTTTCGTTCCCAGCTCACAACAGGAGATCTACTTTGAAAACCAGCCTTGTCACTAACATACGCACATGCATATAAGGCATATGCATGTGTGTACATACCTGGTGATGGCGAGAGGACGTAGTCCACAGGCCACATAGCGCGAAGAAGAAGAAGTAATCCGGCCCCTGGAGATGGTCTCCACAGCGGTAGGCTTGCCCCACTAGTGATCCCAGAGTATCCAGGTAGACCTAGAAAAAGCACACATTCAATTAGAATCATATCAGTATAGTATTTACTTCACCATGACTGAATCCAAGAGAGATCCTCTCATAAAACCGAAACCCAAACCACTGAAACTAGAGGTTTCAGACAGTGGATTTGGGTAAATTAATGTGAAATATGATAAAATTGGTATATAGAGGACTGTTACGTATTTGAAAAACGTGGGTGTTTAGGTGGAGGAAAGCACAAGTCGTGATGCACTAATAACTATGCACTTTACTAACTAATATGTTGAAGAGGTTGAATATGATACAGTAGAGATTGTACATATGATGTTACTCGTGCTACGTGCTGACGCGAAGTGTCTGCTCTCGCGCAGCAGCCGTGGCAACTCGGGTACTGCCATACTGAAAACTACATACTGCCCGGCTGAAAATGATCTGGCGACTGTCGCCCCACAGTCGCGCCACCGGTCGCGCGACATTCGCGCCACTGGACGGGCGACCAGCGCGCGATGCTAGCGTCGCGCGACATAGCTGTGGTATAGCAAGCCGCATACACTGCTGTGGTGCTGTACTGCTGTAATAGAATAACGCACCTTTTCGACTCCAGAGCCAGACTGGGCCCAACCTGGGCCAGGTTCAGTAAGGGGGGGGGGGGGGGGGGGGGTGAGGGGTGCTTTTAGCAGTATCCCTCATGCGCGGGATATGTTCATAGTATGTATACATGGTGTGTATGCTGCTATGCAAGCTGGTCGGGCGATTGTCGCGCGACTGGCGGGCGATGGTCGGGCGATGGTCGGGCGACTATCGCCGGACGCAAGCATATTTTGTAGTAGAGCGATCGAACCGTTTTCTTTTACTTTCATAAATAAATAATAAAGCATAAATAAATAACAGATATATGTTTTTCGATGTTTTCTTCTCGATATTTCCATTATAAGTCGAATAATATTAGTTTTTCGAGGGAAGTTGTTCGGAGGTGATTTGTAGATCTTGAAACGATCTACAAGATTAATTTAGACACTTTCTCCCGTAAGATGCATCCTTTTGGAGTTATTCTCGATCTACAAGATTAATTCAGACACTTTTTCCCGTAAGATGCATCCTTTTGGAGTTATTCTTGATCGAAGTTATAATCAAATTTGTTGAAATAAATTCGCTAAAATTGTTGATAACGAGTTCAAATTATTTTTCCTAGGTAATTGAGGGAATTTTGGAATGGGAAGGTCTCATAGTATTTTTTCCTGAGTTTGATCGTTTCCCAGTAATGAGAAAAAGCAGGTTTCGCAACTTCCAAGTCAAAGTGCTGTCATGAAAGCATTGCATTGAGGGTTAGAAGTCGCGAAATCTGCTTTCTTCATTACTCGAGAACGACCGAACTTAGGAAAAAATACCGTGAGACCTTCTCTTCCCAGAATTGCCTCAATTACCTAGAAAAATGATTTGAACCCGTTATCAACAATTTTAGTGAATTTATTTTAACAAATTCGATTATAACTTTGATCAAGAATAACTCCAAAAGGATGCATCTTACGGGAAAAAGTGTCGGAATTAATCTTGTAGATCGTTTGAAGCTCTACAAATTACGTCGGAACAAGTTTTCCCGAAAAATCAATATTTTCCGACTTATAATGGAAAAATCGAAAAAGGACGGAAGAATTCAAGTTTTCATTATTGATTTGGACCTTATTATTCATTCATGAAAGTAAAAGAAAATTTCGTTTTTGCTTAGATCGCGCTACTAACAAACATTCTTGTGTCCGGCGATAGTCGCCCGACCATCGCCCGCCAGTCACCCGACCAGCTTGCATAGCAGCATACACACCATGTCTACATACCATTACATATCCCGCGCATGAGGGATGCTGCTAAAAGCACCCCTCACCCCCCCCCCCCCCCTTACTGAACCTGGCCCAGGTTGGGCCCAGCCTGGCTCTGGAGTCGAAAAGGTGAGTTATTCTATTACAGCAATACATCACTACATCAGTGTGTGCGGCTTGCTATACAACAGCTATGTGTCGCGCGACCGTCGCGCGACCGGTGGCGCGACTGTGGGGTGACAGTCGCCCGATCATTTTCAGCCGGGATACGCGCATGTCCACGCACACATTCGTGCATTCACACGCACGCATATATCGTCGCCCCCGAAGAAGGAAAACACTTGCATACTATCTAGCGACGAAGACTAACACTTGCGTGTTAGTCATCGACGAAAAGTAACACGATATGCATCAAGCGTCGAAGAGTAGCACTTCTCCCGTACCCGCCTCGAAAAATAACACTTGGTCGTGATCACCGCCGAAAAGTAACGTTTGCCGGATGCCCGGACAAAGAAAAACACCTCCCGTAAGCCCGGACGAAGGGAAACACCTGCCGGATGCCCCGACGGAGAAAAAACACCTGCTGTATGCCCCGACGAAGAAAAACACCTGCCGTATGCCCGGACGAAGCAAAACACCTGCCGTATGCCCGGACGAAGAAAAACACCTACCGTGAGCCCCGACGAAGAAGAACACCTGTCATTATCGTTCGGCAAAGAGAACATCTGGGGGTTTTTTATACTGTTAGGAGGCGCTCCAACTCATATTTGAAGGAAGAATTATGTCTGGGTGTTGCAGCAGCAGAGAGCATCATCACCTCTGCCCCAAGCCAAGAACATCTCGTAAATATCCACCATTGCATGATTCTTACTGCTGACATTCGTCAAAACTATTCTCTCTCTCTGTCTCTCCTGGAAATCTATACGATAATTCTAGTCCATCGTAATTTTTTTTTTTCCACTTGAAACACCCCCGCAATTATTGCATAGTGAGAGGCAGCTGTATCTTCTTCCTCATTTCCTCTCTGAATTTTTTCCTATCGAAGAACGTTCAGTTCACGGTATACTTTGTCAATCGAATTCCTGAACTTGGGATCAAATTCAGGAGGTCTCAGAAGTTATTTGGTTTCGTTCTTGTCTAGATTTGTTATTACACTCCAAAATCATTAATCTTCGGAAAAGGCCGTGTCACGGTCTAGTCTATATATTGGAGAGCTTCACGTGTCGCTCACAAAAAATAATATCTCAGATTCTTCTCTTGGTTCCAAGTCAGTTCAAAGGTAGACGATAAGATTGCTTCTCTTACCTGTAAGATTCTATGATTCCCTTCAAGCGTGCATTCGTGTATCGTTTTGGATTTACAATAAGTATTTCTAACAAGGAAAAGGGTTTCTCGGTACAGTGCGCATGCTCCGATCTTAGTTACAAGTACTGACAGGATTATTGCGTGATTTAAAATGTCTATGACAATATTGCTTTTGAATAAAGTTTCCAATTTATAGCTGCTTTCTATCGGGGGAAATATCGAATACATGAAAAACTGAATTCCTAGGAGTCCTATTCTCAACATTTTCTTCGAAAGTATGTTTTGTTGTGACATATTATGTTTGCAGAAAAAAACTTCAGTTGTCAACGTTTTCTTGCCTTCAAAGTTTCGCTTTGCTAATTTTTCGCAGATTCATTGTTAGACTACTTATTCGTTGTCATTCGTTGTTAGATACATTGATATTCTCTGACAGAGAACATTGAAATTATCATTTTTTCAGAGATAACTCCGGTTATTACCACCAGGTGTTTTTCTTCGTCCGGGCATACAGTAGATATTTTTTTTTCATCGGGGCATACGGCAGGTGTTTTTTTTCGTCCGGGCATACAGTAGGTGTTTGTTTTCGTCGGGGCATACGGCAGGTGTTCTTTTTCGTCGGGGCATATGGCACGTGTTCTTTTTCGTCCGAGCTTCTGGCAAATGTTACTTTTCGTCGCTACTACGGGCAACGTGTTCATATTCGCCGGTAGTTACGAGAGGGTGTTACTATTCGTCGGAAGCTACTGCCGGGCGTTATTCTTCGTCACTGGTTAGAAATACGTGTTAATCTTCGTCCTGGGATACAGATGGTGTTTCTTTTCATAAATGCATCCAGGAGGTGTTACTCTCCACCGGTAATCCAGAAAGTGTTTTTCTTCTTCGGGGGCGACGATATGTAATCATATGATGAACCCAACACTTCCCCTTGTGGAAAAAATTACATTTCTTGTAAAGAAGAAGAAAAAAAACTCTTTTTCTTTTTAGTGGGAAGCTTGAAAGTAATAAGGAAAAAATCTCCTTTTTGTATGTGATTGAAGACAGCAAAAAAAAATTTCATTGAAATGATCGAAAAAACAACAAAACTTCTATCTTCACTGAAAATTCATAACAAAATCACGTAAGTGACCAGGCCGACGTACTTCTCGCTGGGGTCTAGCCAGAGGAGAATTTTGAATATTTTCATTAATTCGGCGTGCTCTACCTCGACCAAGTGATCGATTTGAAATTTAATCTGGATTGACTACATTAGCGACTGGTGTATTTCTATTAGGCAAGACGCGGATTTGTTTCTCTGGATCGACATCATAACCAAGATCGGAATTAGAACTATTTACACTTGCTAAACGTATTTGGTCGACGTGACGTCGCCATACTCTGCCATCGTGTAGCAGAATTTTATAATGTAGTTTACCTAATCGGTTTACAATCTTTCCAAAACACCACTTATCACTTCCAGAATAGTTTCTTGCTGCGACTTTGTCGTCTAGCTTGAACTCACTGCACTTCTTATCACTATTCACAAAATCACTTTGCTTCTTTTGTGAAGGCTTCATTATATCTAGCATAGTACGCATTTTTCTACAAAATACGAGCTCTGATGGAGCTCTTCCAGTCGATGCATGTGGCATGATTCTGTACTGGGCAAGAATATTCAATAATTCAACATCTTGATTTTCTTTATCAGAAAGTTTTGACAAGGCTTGTTTGATAGTTTGCACATATCTTTCGGCTTGTCCGTTAGTAGATGGGTGAAGAGGAGCCGTGAATTTGTGAGTAATACCACGATTTTCTACGAATTCTTTGAAAGTTCTAGAAGAAAAAGTAAGACCATCATCAGAAACGATAGTTTCTGATGATGGTCTTACTTTTTCAAATCTAGAAAGATACTCTTTCAAAAACGCAACTGTAGTTTCACTGAGCATGTTTGGCACAACATAGACTTCTGGCCACTTTGAGTACGAATCGACTATGATGAAAAAGATTTTACCCAAAAAGGGACCTGCAAAGTCAATATGAATTCTTCCAAACGGAGCTGTAGCTGGTTCCCAAATGTGCTTTTCAGCTTTTGCAGGTTCATTTCTATGCAATTGACAAGCTGTACAAGTTTTAACCAATAATTCAATATCATTTGTAATCCCTGGCCACCAGCAATGCCCTCTTGCTAAGCCTTTCATTTTCACAATGCCAAGATGGCCAACATGTAAATTTTGAAGTACTTTTTGACGTAAACTTTTTGGAATAACAAGTCTATGGTTGCGTACAAGAATACCCATTTCAAGACCGAATTCTTTTTGATCAATATTTCAAGTATCTTCTGCACTTGAAATATGCCCTTTTTGTGAACTGAAAATAACCTTACGTAATTCTAGATCGTTTTCTGTCCCACGCAGGAGATCTTTCGCACTAATCAAAATCGTATCAACTGTGTCTATGAAAAATGCATCAACAACATCAATACTTTCCCGTTCCTTCTGTAAAGGGGGAGGGAGACGAGAAAGGCAATCAGCATTGGCATTATTTTCCGAACGCTTGTACTTGATGTCATAGTTGAAACCTCGTAAAAAGATCGCGTAGTGCTGCATTTTCATAGCGCTATAAATCGGTAGACTTTTGTCTTGAGAAAAAATTTGAGTCAAAGGACGATGATCTGTATAAAGAGTGAATTTAGTACCGTAAAGGTACTGATGTGAACGTCTTACTGCAAAGACAATGGCAAAAGCCTCTTTGTCTATTTGACTGTACTTCCTCTGTGTTTGTTTTGAGTTTTGAGATACATAAATGATTGGACGTTCGCTGCCATCAGGATATTGGTGAGAAAACACGGCGCCAACGCCAACGGGGCTAGCGTCCGTGGCTAAAATCAAAGGTAATTTAGGGTCGAAGAATGTTAAACATTGATCACTTGTAAAAGCTTCCTTCGCTTTGATCCAGGATTTTTCTTGCCGTGGACCCCATATGAAATCTACATCGTCTCTAAGGAGTTCGTATAATGGCTGTAGAAGTGTTCAATTGAGGATTGACAGTTACGCTATAATCCCCACAGATGCGCACGGTGCCGTCGCTTTTAAGAATAGGTACTATAGGTGCACCCCATTCAGAAGAATCAACTTTTTCGTAAACTTCTTCGCTTTCTAATTTGTCGAACTCCTTGTCAACAAGAGAAACGATTTTGAAAGGGAGTGGACGTGGCTTGAGAAACACTGGTTTTGCACCTGGCTTGAGAGAAAGTTCAACTTTTGAATTTTTGACTTTACCAAGCTTTTTGCTGGTAAGGTTTTGATACTTTTTGAATAAGCTCTCGATGAAAAAATCTATATCCTGAGCATGAACATGTGGAGTATCAATACTAAGAATTGGGGCAAAAATTTGTTGCAAAGAATTTTTGAATCGAATGAATTGACGTATCCACTCGCGTCCCATTAGGGGTGAACGTTTGACCGGAGTCATGTAAAGATTAAGTGTAAATTCTCTATTCGCAAATATAACATTCACAGATGAATACCCAATCACTCGAACGTTTGTACCGCAATACGACACCAACTGAAAACTTGTAGACCGCAGCTCGTATGGCTTGAAGAGTCGTTGTGCTTGGCTGACCTCCATCAAGGTCACTGCCGAGCCAGAGTCTGCCTCGAAATCGATGCGATGACCGTTGACTTCGACGGTGGTGTAGAATTTCTCTCGATGGTTCAGCTGTTCAGGCAGCTGAGGTGCAGCATCTACAGCAACAACCTCCTCGATGTGTAAAATATCTTGAATTTCATCATTGTAGTCGAAGTTGTAATTTTCCTCCAACGCTTGTACTCGTCCTGTAGTAGACGGACGCTGGAATTTTTTCTCGAAACATACCTTCGCCGAGTGTCCTTTGCGTTTGCAGAACGAACATTCCACACTTCTAGGCACTCTGCATTCTGGAGCATCATGATCGGGCGAACCGCACCGGTAGCACTTTTTATCTGCTGAACTTCGATTGTTTGACGTAGTGGGCTTAGAATCCGAACCCGAAGGTGTATTATTCTTTGGTTGATTTTTGTCCTGGTTCTTGCGCACATTTTCATTTGCATGTAAATAATTCACGGATGACGTGGGCTTTGAATTTACTGTATAAGTTTCCTTTTCAGAAAGTTCCATCGCGAGTGCAATTTGTAACGCTTTAGTAAAAGTGAGATCAGCTGTCTCGAGCAATTTACTTTGCATGCGCCTACTACGCAGACCAAGAAGAAATTGATTCCATGAAGCTTTTTGAGAGTATCAACTAAAATCACAAGTAGTACTCAACTTTGTAATTGCGTTAGCAAAATCTTGAACGCCTTCTCCATCCAGCTGCTTCCTCGTGTGAAATTTGAAGCACTCCGCAATTTCAAGCGTTGCTGGAGCGAACAGTTCCTTCAATTTGGCGGTAAGAGTGGCGTAGTTTTTCTTGTACGGATCCTCACTGCCATAATTGTCACACAGCGTGTCGTAGACTTTTTCGCCGACGTAGTGTAGTAGGAGAGGCACTTTTTCTTCTTCATTTGTAATTTTCATAATTACAAAACTACCCTCAAGACGCTGTATCCACCTGTCCCAGTTGGATGAGCCAGGCATAAATGGTTGTATTTGCAAGTGATTTGCAGGCGCCAAATTTTGCGCGGCAGCAGCAGCCTCTGCCATCATGTAGTACTTGAATTTGAATTGCGGGTTACCAACGGACAATCAACGTCTCGTTGGAATCGAATCGAAATGTATGTAAATGCACAAGCACGAGGTATCACTTCAAAGAGCACGAAATCGCGAGCCACAATTTGTTGGTAGAGACTACCGTCGCTACGAGACAATTCGAATGAAATGCGTTGTAACGCGTGCTATAACGTAAAAGCACTGTAATGTACATGCACTGCACCACTGTAATTGGCACAAGTGCGCGGCTGATCACGCTGCTACGCTAATGGCCACCGGCTCACACTTTTGCTCCGACACGAGACTTGCACTGTCCACTCCGAAGATGTAATTGAAATTCACGATACTCGTCGCCACTTGTTACGTATTTGAAAGACGTGGGTGTTTAGGTGGAGGAAAGCACAAGTCGTGATGTACTAATAACTATGCACTTTACTAACTATTATGTTGAAGACGTTGATTATGATACAGTAGAGATTGTACATATGATGTTACTCGTGCTACGTGCTGACGCAAAGTGTCTGCTCTCGCGCAGCAGCCGCGGCAACTCGGGTACTGCCATACGCGCATGTCCACGCACACATTCTTGCATTCACACGCACGCATATATGTAATCATATGATGAACCGAACAAGGAACTTACATAATTGCTGGAGACGAGGAAAGCAATGCAGATGATTACTCCATCTCTGGACATCACCAGACCAAGTTCGTCTTTGAATCCAGACCTCGTTCCTGAGTTTCCGCAATACCTGCAACCAGAAAAATGTTGTATATAATTGAACTAGCCACATGACAGTTAGTTCATTCAAAAGAGTACATTTTTTATAATCAATTAAGTACAAAAAGTTGACCATTCAGTCCCAAATTACTGAGACTGATGAGAAATTAGTCTTTGTTTACATGCAGCCCATGCTACCCTGCTGCAAAAGTTCGATTGGACCCGATTGGAATACATCCAATCGTTCTGAATCTAGAATTTTATGATGAATTTGAAACATGACTTTCAGGATTGAGGAAGATTGGAGTTAAATAACGATCAATGATGTTGATCACGATTCGAACAGTATAGACCAATCTTCACCAATGCAGACTTTTCGCATTGAAAGTGAGATTGCCAATTAATCTCAATACTTACTGCGAGAATTCGGAAGTCGATGTTCTATCTGTATGAATGCTGATTCCCTTGATAGAATATCGCGATTTCAATCTGTCTCAATGCCATAAAGAAGCATTGACATGCTATGTGTCCTATCTACTTCAATCGATTTCAACACTGTTTTTCAGTAATGAAAACATCGAGATCTCGATCCGCCTCAATCGACCTCGATACTGACTGGAAACATTGGGAACCTTAAACCCTATTTATCTGAATCGATTCGAATACTGGATATCATTATTGGAATTCCGAAATCTTATTTGCCTCAATCGATTCCAATACTGTTTCCCAGTATTGGAAACATCGAGATCTCAATCAGCTTCAATCGACCTGAATACTGACTAGAAGCATTAGAGCCCAGACAGCATCGAAACCTTTCTGGAAGCTTCCAGAATGCTTTCCGTGGAAGGTTCGAAACCTTTCTGAGAACTTCCGCCGAAAGTTTTCAGAAAGTTAACCATGCCACTGTTGGCTGGACTTTCCGAAAGGTTTTGGCGAAAGTAGCCGGACATATTTCAGGAATGATTTCACAAAGGATTTCTGAAAAGATTGCTTCAAACACTTCAGGAAACCGTTCTGGGAGTTTTCCTGAGAGAGATTCAGCAGTTGTCCTCGAGAAGTTTCTGGAGGAAAGCGAACGAACTGCTACTCAGAACATTCGCTGAAAGGTTTCTGAAAGGTTCCCGAAAGGTCTCCCTGGAATCGGCTCGCCGAAACTTTCGCTGGAAATTTTCTGGAAGGTTTCCGAAAGGTGTCACTGGAGTCGGCCCGCCAAAACTTTCACTGGGAGGTTTCCGAAAGGTTCACGGAAGGTGTCCCTGGAATCGGCCCGCCAAAACTTTCGCTGAAAGTTTTCTGGAAGATTTCCGAGAAGTGTCCCTGGAATCGGCCCGCCAAAACTTTTGCTGAAAAGTTTCTGAAAGGTTCCCGAAAGGTGTCTCTGAAATCGGCTCGTGAGAACTTTCGGTGAAGGGTTTCTGAAAGATTTCCGAAAAGTGTCCCTGGAATCGGCCCGCCAAAACTTTTGCTGAAAAGTTTCTGAAAGGTTCCCGAAAGGTTCCCCTGGAATCGGCTCGCCGAAACTTTCGCTGGAAATTTTCTGAAAGGTTTCCGAAAGGTGTCACTGGAGTCGGCCCGCCAAAACTTTTGCTGAAAAGTTTCTGAAAGGTTCCCGAGAGGTGTCTCTGAAATCGGCTCGTCGGAACTTTCGGTGAAGGGTTTCTGAAAGATTTCCGAAAAGAGTCCCTGGAATCGGCCCGCCAAAACTTTTGCTGGAAAGTTTCTGAAAGGTTCCCGAAAGGTTCCCCTGGAATCGGCTCGCCGAAACTTTCGCTGGAAATTTTCTGAAAGGTTTCCGAAAGGTGTCACTGGAGTCGGCCCGCCAAAACTTTCGCTGAGAGGTTTCCGAAAGGTTTCCGAAAGGTGTCCCTGGAATCGGCTCGTCAAAACTTTCGGTGGAAGGATCTGAAAGGTTCCCGAGAGGTGTCCCTGGATTCAGCTTGTCAAAACTTTCGGTGAAGGGTTTCTGGGAGGTTCCCGAAGGGTGTCCCTAGAATCGGCTCGTCAAAACTTTCGGTGAAGGGTTTCTGGAAGGTTTCCGAAAGGTGTCCCTGGAATCGGCTAGTCGAAACTTTCGCTGAAAGGTTTCTGAAAGGTTCCCGAAAGGTGTCCCTGGAATCAGCTCGTCGAAACTTTCGGTGAAGGGTTTCCGGAAGGTTTCCGGGGGGAGTCCCTGGAATCGGCTCGTCAAAACTTTTTGTGAAAGTTTCTGGAAGGTTTCTGAGAAGTGTCCCTGGAATCGGGTCGCCAAAACTTTCGGTGAAAGGTTTCTGAAAGGTTCCCGGAAGGTGTCTCTGGAATCGGCTCGTCAAAACTTTCGGTGAAGGGTTTCTGGGAGGTTTCCGAAAGGTGTCCCTGGAATCGGCCGCCAAAACTTTCGGTGAAGGGTTTCTGAAAGGTTTCCGAGAGGTGTCCCTGAAATGGACTCGTCGAAACTTTCGGTGGAAGGATCTGGAAGGTTCCTGGAAGGTGTCCCTGGAATCAGCTCGTCAAAACTTTCGGTGAAGGGTTTCTGAAAGGTTTCCGAAAGGTGTCCCTGGAATCGGCCCGCCAAAACATTCGCTGAAAGGTTTCTGAAAGGTTTCCGGAAGGTGTCCCTGGAATCGGCCCGCAGAAACTTTCGGTAAAGGGTTTCTGAAGGGTTTCTGGAAGGTGTCCCTGGAATCGGCACGTCAAAACTTTCGGTGAAGGGTTTCTGAAAGGTTTCCGAGAGGTGTTCCTGGAAACGGCTCGCGGAAAAATTTCGCTGAAAGGTTTCTGAAAGCTTCTCGAAAGGTGTCCCTGGAATCGGCTCGTCAGAACTTTCGGTGGAAGGATCTGAAAGGTTTCCGAAAGGTGTCACTGGGATCGGCCCCCCAGAACTTTCGGTGAAGGGTTTCTGGAAGGTTTCCGAAAAGTGTCCCTAGAAACGGCCCGCCAAAACTTCCGCTGAAGGTTTCTGAAAGGTTCCCGAAAGGTGTACCTGGATTTGGTTCGTCGAAACTTTCGGTGGAGGGTTTCTGAAAGGTTCTCGAAAGATGTCCCTGGAATCGGCTGGTCAAAACTTTCGCTGGAAGGTTTCTGAAAGGTTCCCGGAAGGTGTCCCTGGAATTGACCCGCCAAAACTTCCGGTGGAGGGTTTCTAAAAGGTTTCCGAAAGGTGTCCCTGGAATCGGCTCGTCAAAACTTTCGGTGGAATGATCTGAAAGGTTCCCGAAAGGTGTCCCGCTAATCAGCTCGTCAAAACTTTCGGTGAAGGGCTTCTGAAAGGTGTCCCTGGGATCGGCTCGTCAAAACTTTCGGTGAAGGGTTTCTGAAAGGTTTCCGGAAGGTGAACCTGGAATCGGTTCGTCAAAACTTTGGGTGCAGGGTTTCTGAAAGGTTTTCGGAAGGTGTCCCTGGGATCGGCCCGCCAAAACTTCCTCTGGAAGGTTTCTAAAGGGTTCCCGAAAGGTGTCACTGGAATCGACCCGCCAAAACTCCCGCTGAAAAGTTTCTGAGAGGTTCCCGAAGGGTGTCCCTGGAATCGGTTCGTCAAAATTTTCGGTGAAGGGTCTCTGAAAGGTTCCCGAAAGGTGGCCCTGTGCTCTAGTATCTCATGTATGTCACTGCTATCTTTCGCATTGTCGGTGTTGGAATCGGCTGGTCAAAACTTTCGCTGAAAGGTTTCTGGAAGGTACCCGAAAGGTGTACCTGGAATCGGTAGGTCAAAACTTTCGGTGAAGGGTTTCTAGAAGGTTTCCGGAAGGTGTCCCTGGAATCGGCCCGCCAAAACTTTCGGTGAAGGGTTTCTAAATGGTTTCCGAGAGGTGTCCCTGGAATCGGCTCGTCGAAACTCCCGGTGGAAGGATCTGGAAGGTTTCCGAAAGGTGTCTCTGGGATCGGCCCCCCAGAACATTCGGTGAAGGGTTTCTGGAAGGTTTCCGAAAGGTGTCCCTGGAATCGGCCCGCCAAAACTTCCGCTGGAAGGTTTCTGAAAGGTTCCCGAAAGGTGGACCTGGATTTGGTTCGTCAAAACTTTCGGTAAAGGGTTTCTGAAAGGTTCCCGAAAGATGTCCCTGGAATCGGCTGGTCAAAACTTTCGCTGGAAGGTTTCTGAAAGGTTCCCGGAAGGTGTCCCTGGAATTGACCCGCCAAAACTTCCGGTGGAGGATTTCTCAAAGGTTTCCGAAAGGTGTCCCTGGAATCGGCTCGTCAAAACTTTCGGTGGAATGATCTGAAAGGTTCCCGAAAGGTGTCCCGCTAATCAGCTCGTCAAAACTTTCGGTGAAGGGTTTCTGAAAGGTTTCCGGAAGGTGAACCTGGAATCGGTTCGTCAAAACTTTGGGTGCAGGGTTTCTGGAAGGTTTCCGGAAGGTGTCCCTGGGATCGGCCCGCCAAAACTTCCGGTGGAGGGTTTCTAAAAGGTTTCCGAAAGGTGTCCCTGGAATCGGCTCGTCAAAACTTTCGGTGGAATGATCTGAAAGGTTCCCGAAAGTCGTCCCGCTAATCAGCTCGTCAAAACTTTCGGTGAAGGGCTTCTGAAAGGTGTCCCTGGGATCGGCTCGTCGAAACTTTCGGTGAAGGGTTTCTGAAAGGTTTCCGGAAGGTGAACCTGGAATCGGTTCGTCAAAACTTTGGGTGCAGGGTTTCTGAAAGGTTTTCGGAAGGTGTCCCTGGGATCGGCCCGCCAAAACTTCCTCTGAAAGGTTTCTAAAGGGTTCCCGAAAGGTGTCACTGGAATCGACCCGCCAAAACTCCCGCTGAAAAGTTTCTGAGAGGTTCCCGAAGGGTGTCCCTGGAATCGGTTCGTCAAAATTTTCGGTGAAGGGTCTCTGAAAGGTTCCCGAAAGGTGGCCCTGGAATCGGCTGGTCAAAACTTTCGCTGAAAGGTTTCTGGAAGGTACCCGAGAGGTGTACCTGGAATCGGTAGGTCAAAACTTTCGGTGAAGGGTTTCTAGAAGGTTTCCGGAAGGTGTCCCTGGAATCGGCCCGCCACAACTTTCGGTGAAGGGTTTCTGAATGGTTTCCGAGAGGTGTCCCTGGAATCGGCTCGTCGAAACTCCCGGTGGAAGGATCTGGAAGGTTTCCGAAAGGTGTCTCTGGGATCGGCCCCCCAGAACTTTCGGTGAAGGAGTTCTGGAAGGTTTCCGAAAGGTGTCCCTGGAATCGGCCCGCCAAAACTTCCGCTGGAAGGTTTCTGAAAGGTTCCCGAAAGGTGTACCTGGATTTGGTTCGTCAAAACTTTCGGTAAAGGGTTTCTGAAAGGTTCCCGAAAGATGTCCCTGGAATCGGCTGGTCAAAACTTTCGCTGGAAGGTTTCTGAAAGGTTCCCGGAAGGTGTCCCTGGAATTGACCCGCCAAAACTTCCGGTGGAGGATTTCTAAAAGGTTTCCGAAAGGTGTCCCTGGAATCGGCTCGTCAAAACTTTCGGTGGAATGATCTGAAAGGTTCCCGAAAGGTGTCCCGCTAATCAGCTCGTCAAAACTTTCGGTGAAGGGTTTCTGAAAGGTTTCCGGAAGGTGAACCTGGAATCGGTCCGTCAAAACTTTGGGTGCAGGGTTTCTGGAAGGTTTCCGGAAGGTGTCCCTGGGATCGGCCCGCCAAAACTTCCTCTGAAAGGTTTCTAAAGGGTTCCCGAAAGGTGTCACTGGAATCGACCCGCATAAACTCCCGCTGAGAGGTTTCTGAGAGGTTCCCGAAGGGTGTCCCTGGAATCGGATCGTCAAAACTTTCAGTGAAGGGTTTCTGGAAGGTTTCCGAAAGGTGTCCCTGGAATCGGCTAGTCGAAACTTTCGCTGAAAGGTTTCTGAAAGGTTCCCGAAAGGTGTCCCTGGAATCAGCTCGTCGAAACTTTCGGTGAAGGGTTTCCGGAAGGTTTCCGGGGGGAGTCCCTGGAATCGGCTCGTCAAAACTTTTTGTGAAAGTTTCTGGAAGGTTTCTGAGAAGTGTCCCTGGAATCGGGTCGCCAAAACTTTCGGTGAAAGGTTTCTGAAAGGTTCCCGGAAGGTGTCTCTGGAATCGGCTCGTCAAAACTTTCGGTGAAGGGTTTCTGGGAGGTTTCCGAAAGGTGTCCCTGGAATCGGCCGCCAAAACTTTCGGTGAAGGGTTTCTGAAAGGTTTCCGAGAGGTGTCCCTGAAATGGACTCGTCGAAACTTTCGGTGGAAGGATCTGGAAGGTTCCTGGAAGGTGTCCCTGGAATCAGCTCGTCAAAACTTTCGGTGAAGGGTTTCTGAAAGGTTTCCGAAAGGTGTCCCTGGAATCGGCCCGCCAAAACATTCGCTGAAAGGTTTCTGAAAGGTTTCCGGAAGGTGTCCCTGGAATCGGCCCGCAGAAACTTTCGGTAAAGGGTTTCTGAAGGGTTTCTGGAAGGTGTCCCTGGAATCGGCACGTCAAAACTTTCGGTGAAGGGTTTCTGAAAGGTTTCCGAGAGGTGTTCCTGGAAACGGCTCGCGGAAAAATTTCGCTGAAAGGTTTCTGAAAGCTTCTCGAAAGGTGTCCCTGGAATCGGCTCGTCAGAACTTTCGGTGGAAGGATCTGAAAGGTTTCCGAAAGGTGTCACTGGGATCGGCCCCCCAGAACTTTCGGTGAAGGGTTTCTGGAAGGTTTCCGAAAAGTGTCCCTAGAAACGGCCCGCCAAAACTTCCGCTGAAGGTTTCTGAAAGGTTCCCGAAAGGTGTACCTGGATTTGGTTCGTCGAAACTTTCGGTGGAGGGTTTCTGAAAGGTTCTCGAAAGATGTCCCTGGAATCGGCTGGTCAAAACTTTCGCTGGAAGGTTTCTGAAAGGTTCCCGGAAGGTGTCCCTGGAATTGACCCGCCAAAACTTCCGGTGGAGGGTTTCTAAAAGGTTTCCGAAAGGTGTCCCTGGAATCGGCTCGTCAAAACTTTCGGTGGAATGATCTGAAAGGTTCCCGAAAGGTGTCCCGCTAATCAGCTCGTCAAAACTTTCGGTGAAGGGCTTCTGAAAGGTGTCCCTGGGATCGGCTCGTCGAAACTTTCGGTGAAGGGTTTCTGAAAGGTTTCCGGAAGGTGAACCTGGAATCGGTTCGTCAAAACTTTGGGTGCAGGGTTTCTGAAAGGTTTTCGGAAGGTGTCCCTGGGATCGGCCCGCCAAAACTTCCTCTGGAAGGTTTCTAAAGGGTTCCCGAAAGGTGTCACTGGAATCGACCCGCCAAAACTCCCGCTGAAAAGTTTCTGAGAGGTTCCCGAAGGGTGTCCCTGGAATCGGTTCGTCAAAATTTTCGTCGAAGGGTCTCTGAAAGGTTCCCGAAAGGTGGCCCTGGAATCGGCTGGTCAAAACTTTCGCTGAAAGGTTTCTGGAAGGTACCCGAAAGGTGTACCTGGAATCGGTAGGTCAAAACTTTCGGTGAAGGGTTTCTAGAAGGTTTCCGGAAGGTGTCCCTGGAATCGGCCCGCCAAAACTTTCGGTGAAGGGTTTCTAAATGGTTTCCGAGAGGTGTCCCTGGAATCGGCTCGTCGAAACTCCCGGTGGAAGGATCTGGAAGGTTTCCGAAAGGTGTCTCTGGGATCGGCCCCCCAGAACATTCGGTGAAGGGTTTCTGGAAGGTTTCCGAAAGGTGTCCCTGGAATCGGCCCGCCAAAACTTCCGCTGGAAGGTTTCTGAAAGGTTCCCGAAAGGTGGACCTGGATTTGGTTCGTCAAAACTTTCGGTAAAGGGTTTCTGAAAGGTTCCCGAAAGATGTCCCTGGAATCGGCTGGTCAAAACTTTCGCTGGAAGGTTTCTGAAAGGTTCCCGGAAGGTGTCCCTGGAATTGACCCGCCAAAACTTCCGGTGGAGGATTTCTCAAAGGTTTCCGAAAGGTGTCCTTGGAATCGGCTCGTCAAAACTTTCGGTGGAATGATCTGAAAGGTTCCCGAAAGGTGTCCCGCTAATCAGCTCGTCAAAACTTTCGGTGAGGGGTTTCTGAAAGGTTTCCGGAAGGTGAACCTGGAATCGGTTCGTCAAAACTTTGGGTGCAGGGTTTCTGGAAGGTTTCCGGAAGGTGTCCCTGGGATCGGCCCGCCAAAACTTCCGGTGGAGGGTTTCTAAAAGGTTTCCGAAAGGTGTCCCTGGAATCGGCTCGTCAAAACTTTCGGTGGAATGATCTGAAAGGTTCCCGAAAGTCGTCCCGCTAATCAGCTCGTCAAAACTTTCGGTGAAGGGCTTCTGAAAGGTGTCCCTGGGATCGGCTCGTCGAAACTTTCGGTGAAGGGTTTCTGAAAGGTTTCCGGAAGGTGAACCTGGAATCGGTTCGTCAAAACTTTGGGTGCAGGGTTTCTGAAAGGTTTTCGGAAGGTGTCCCTGGGATCGGCCCGCCAAAACTTCCTCTGAAAGGTTTCTAAAGGGTTCCCGAAAGGTGTCACTGGAATCGACCCGCCAAAACTCCCGCTGAAAAGTTTCTGAGAGGTTCCCGAAGGGTGTCCCTGGAATCGGTTCGTCAAAATTTTCGGTGAAGGGTCTCTGAAAGGTTCCCGAAAGGTGGCCCTGGAATCGGCTGGTCAAAACTTTCGCTGAAAGGTTTCTGGAAGGTACCCGAAAGGTGTACCTGGAATCGGTAGGTCAAAACTTTCGGTGAAGGGTTTCTAGAAGGTTTCCGGAAGGTGTCCCTGGAATCGGCCCGCCACAACTTTCGGTGAAGGGTTTCTGAATGGTTTCCGAGAGGTGTCCCTGGAATCGGCTCGTCGAAACTCCCGGTGGAAGGATCTGGAAGGTTTCCGAAAGGTGTCTCTGGGATCGGCCCCCCAGAACTTTCGGTGAAGGGTTTCTGGAAGGTTCCCGAAAGGTGTACCTGGATTTGGTTCGTCAAAACTTTCGGTAAAGGGTTTCTGAAAGGTTCCCGAAAGATGTCCCTGGAATCGGCTGGTCAAAACTTTCGCTGGAAGGTTTCTGAAAGGTTCCCGGAAGGTGTCCCTGGAATTGACCCGCCAAAACTTCCGGTGGAGGATTTCTAAAAGGTTTCCGAAAGGTGTCCCTGGAATCGGCTCGTCAAAACTTTCGGTGGAATGATCTGAAAGGTTCCCGAAAGGTGTCCCGCTAATCAGCTCGTCAAAACTTTCGGTGAAGGGTTTCTGAAAGGTTTCCGGAAGGTGAACCTGGAATCGGTTCGTCAAAACTTTGGGTGCAGGGTTTCTGGAAGGTTTCCGGAAGGTGTCCCTGGGATCGGCCCGCCAAAACTTCCTCTGAAAGGTTTCTAAAGGGTTCCCGAAAGGTGTCACTGGAATCGACCCGCATAAACTCCCGCTGAGAGGTTTCTGAGAGGTTCCCGAAGGGTGTCCCTGGAATCGGATCGTCAAAATTTTCGGTGAAGGGTTTCTGAAAGGTTCCCGAAAGGTGGCCCTGGAATCGGCTGGTCAAAACTTTCGCTGAAAGGTTTCTGGAAGGTACCCGAAAGGTGTACCTGGAATCGGTAGGTCAAAACTTTCGGTGAAGGGTTTCTAGAAGGTTTCCGGAAGGTGTCCCTGGAATCGGCCCGCCAAAACTTTCGGTGAAGGGTTTTTGAAAGGTTTCCGAGAGGTGTCCCTGGAATCGACCCGCCAAAACTTTCGCTGAAAGGTTTTTGGGAGGTTCCTGAAAGGTGTCCCTGGAATCGGCTCGTCAAAACTTTCGGTAAAGGGTTTCTGGAGGGTTTCCGGAAGGTGTCCCTGGAATCGGCACGTTTAAACTTTCGGTGAAGGGTTTTTGAAAGGTTTCCGAGACGTGTCCCGGGGATCGGCCCGTCAGAACTTTCGCTGAAAGGTTTCTGAAAGGTTCCCGAAAGGTGTCCCCGAAATCGGCCCCCCAAAACTTTCGGTGAAGGGTTTCTGGAGGGTTTCCGGACGGTGTCCCTGGAATCGGCACGTCAAAACTTTCGGTGAAGGGTTTCTGAAAGGTTTCCGAGAGGTGTTCCTGGAAACGGCTCGCGGGAAAATTCCGCTGAAAGGTTTCTGAAAGGTTCTCGAAAGGTGTCCCTGGATTCGGCTCGTCAAAACTTTCAGTGAAAGGTTCCTGAAAGGTTTCCGGAAGGTGTCCCTGGGATCGGCTCGTCAAAACTGTCGGTGAAGGGTTTCTGAAAGGTTCCCAAAAGGTGTCCCTGGAATCGGCTCGTCGAAACTTCCGGTGAAGGGTTTCTGAAAGGTTTCCGAAAGGTGTCCCTGGAATCGGCTCGTCGAAACTCTCGGTGGAAGGATCTGAAAGGTTCCCGGAAGATGTCCCTGGATTCAGATCGTCGAAACTTTCGGTGAAGGGTTTCTGGAAGGTTTCCGGAAGGTGTCCCTGGAATCGCCACGTCAAAACTTTCGGTGAAGGGTTCCTGGAAGGTTTCCGAGAGGTGTTTCTGGAAACGGCTCGCGAAAAAATTTCGCTGAAAGGTTTCTCAAAGGTTCCCGAAAGGTGTCCCTGGGATCGGCTCGTCAAAACTTCCAGTGAAGGGTTCCTGAAAGGTTCCCGGAAGGTGTCCCTGGGATCGGCTCGTCAAAACTGTCGGTGAAGGGTTTCTGAAAGGTTCCCAAAAGGTGTCCCTGGGATCGGCCCGCCAAAACTCCATCGGAAGGTTTCTGAAAGGTTTCCGAAAGGTGTCACTGGAATTGGCCCGCCAGAACTCCCGCTGAAAGGTTTCTGGAAGGTTTCCGGAAGGTGTCCCTGGAATCGGCCCGGCAAAACATTCGCTGAAAGGTTTCTGAAAGGTTTCCGAAATGTGTCCCTGGAATCGGCCCGCGAAAACTTTAGCTGAAAGGTTTTTGGGAGGTTCCCGAAAGGTGTCCCTGGAATCGGTTCGTCAAAACTTTCGGTGAAGGGTTTCTGGAAGGTTCCCGGAAGGTGTCCCTGGAATCGGCACGTGAAAACTTTCGGTGAAGGGTTTCTGAAAGGTTTCCGACAGGTGTCCCTGGAATCGGCTCGCTGAAAAATTTCGCTGAAAGGTTTCTGAAAGGTCCTCGAAAGGGGTCCCTGGGATCGGCCCGCCAAAACATTCGCTCAAAGGTTTCTGAAAGGTTTCCGAAAGGTGTCCCTGGAATCGGCCCGCGGAAACTTCCGCTGAATGGTTTCTGAAAGGTTTCCGAAAGGTATCCCTGGAATCGGCCCGCCAAAACATTTGCTGGAAGGTTTTTGGGAGGTTCCCGAAAAGTGTCCCTGGGATCGGCTCATCAAAACTTTCGGTGAAGGGTTTCTGATAGGTTTTCGAAAGGTGTCCCTGGAATCGGCTCGTCAAAACTCTTGGTGGAACGTTTCTGAAAGGTTCCCGAAAGGTCTCCCTGAAATCGGCTCGCCGAAACTTTCGCTGGAAATTTCCTGGAAGGTTTCCGAGAGGTGTCCCTGGAATCGGCCCGCCAAAACTTTCGCTGGAAGGTTCCTGGAAGGTTCACGAAAAGTGTCCCTGGAATCGGCCCGCCAAAACTTTCGCTGAAAGTTTTCTGAAAGATTTCCGAAAAGTGTCACTGGTATCGGCCCACCAAAACTCTCGCTGAAAGTTTTCTGAAAGATTTCCGAAAAGTGTCACTGGAATCGGCCCGCCAAAACTTTCGCTGAAAGTTTTCTGAAAGATTTCCGAAAAGTGTCACTGTATTCGGCCCGCCAAAACTTTCGGTGAAGGGTTTCTGAGAGGTTCCCGAGAGGTGTCCCTGGAATCGGCTCGTCAAAACATTCGCTGAAAGGTTTCTGGAAGGTTTCAGAAAGATGTCCCTGGAATCGGCCCGCGAAAAATTTCGCTGAAAGGTTTTTGGGAGGTTCCCGAAAGGTGTCCCTGGAATGGCTGTGCAGGATTGGAACATACTGGAGATAAGTTTATCTATCGGTCTGGATTCTGCCAAGCAGCATTGTTTCGACTGCGTCAATCGATTTCAATGATGATCAAATCACTCATCGCGTGATTGACCGATCGTGAAGAACACTACAGAATCCGATTGGAATCGTAGGTGCATGGTTATTCTATCCTCCTCAATATTCACTTTCAGTATTCAACTCCTCGAGGTTTCGGGTATTCCAATCGAATCCGATACTGCTGAGTAGGATTGAAACGGCCTGGAGATGAGTTCTGGTATCAGTCTGAATTCTGCCAGGCAGCATTGAGTCGACTGCGTCCATCGATTTCAATGATGATCCAATAACTCATTGCGTGATTGACTGATCGAGATAAACACTACAGAATCCGATTTGAATCGTAGGTGCATGGTTATTCTATCCTCCTCAATACTCACTATCGGTATCGAACTCCTCGAGGTTTCGGGTATTACCATCGAAATAGATACTGTTGAGTAGGATTGGAACGGCCTCAAGATGAGTTCTGGTATCGATAAATTCTGCAGGCAGCATTGAGTCGACTGCGTCGATCGATTTCAATGATGATCCAATCACTCATTGCGTGATTGACCAATCGAGATGAACACTACAGAATCGGTTTGGAATCGTAGGTGCATAGTAATTCTATCCCCCTGAATACTCACTATCAGTATTGAACTCCTCCAAGTTTCATGGATTGCAATCGAATTGAATACTGCTGAGCAGGATTGGAACAGACTGGGGATGAGTTCTGCTATCGGTCTGAATTCTGCCAGGCAGCATTGAGTCGACTGTGTCAATCGATTCGAATGATGACCCAATCATTCATTGCGTGATTGACCAATCGAGATGTATACTACAGGATCGGATCGAAGTCCTGGGTGCATGGTCATTCGGTCCTCCTCAATACTCACAATCAGTATTGAACTCCTCTACGTTTCGGATATCCGAATCGAATTTCATGATGCTGAGCAGGATTGGAACGTTGTGAAGATGAGTTTTGATATCGGTCTGAATCCGGCCAGGCAGCATCGAGCCGACTCCGTCAATCGATTCCAATGATCACCCAATCATTCATTGCGTGATTGACCAATCGAGATGAATACTACAGAATCGGATTGGAATCGTGGGTGCATGCTCATTCTATCCTCCTCAATACTAACTATCAGTATAAAACTCTCCTAGGTTTCATATATCACAATCGAATTCAATACTGCTGACCAGGATTGGAACAGCCTGAAGATGAGTTTTGCTATCAGTTTGAATCCTGCCAGGCAGCATTGAGCCGACTTCGTCAATCAATTTCAATGATGACCCGATGACTCATTGCGTGATTGACCAATCGAGATGAATATTACAGGATCGGATTGAAATCGTGGGTGCATGATCATTCAATCCTACTTATTACTCATAATCAGTATTGAAGTCCTCCAGGTTTCGGATATTTCAATCGAATTCAGTGCTGGTGGGCAGGATTGGAATAATCGGAAGATGAGTTTCAATATCGGTCTGGATCCTGCCAGGCAGGATTAAGCCTGCCCCGTCATTTGATTCCAACGATGAACCAATCACTCATTGCGTAATTGACCAATCGAGATGAATACTAAAGAATCGGATCGGAATCGTGGGCGCATGGTCTCTATCCTCCTCAATACTCACAATCAGTATTGAACTCCTCTAGGTTTCGGATATCCCAATCGAATTTCATGATGCTGAGCAGGATTGGAACGTTGTGGAGATGAGTTTCGATATCGGTCTGAATTCTGTCAGGCAGTATTGAGCCGACTCCATCATTCGATGCCAATGATGACACAATCTCTCATTGCGTGATTGACCAATCGAAATGAATACTACAGAATCGGATTGGAATAGTGGGTGCGTGGTCATTCTATCCTCCTCAATACTCACAATCAGTATTGAACTCCTCTAGGTTTCGGATATCCCAATCGAATTTCATGATGCTGAGCAGGATTGGAACGTTGTGAAGATGAGTTTTGATATCGGTCTGAATCCGGCCAGGCAGCATCGAGCCGACTCCGTCAATCGATTCCAATGATCACCCAATCATTCATTGCGTGATTGACCAATCGAGATGAATACTACAGAATCGGATTGGAATCGTGGGTGCATGCTCATTCTATCCTCCTCAATACTAACTATCAGTATAAAACTCTCCTAGGTTCCATATATTCCAATCGAATTCAATACTGCTGAGCAGGATTGCAACGGCCTGAAGATGAGTTTTGATATCGGTCTGAATCCTGGTTGGCAGGATTAAGCCGAATCCGTCAATCGATCCCAATGATGACCCAAACACTCATTGCGTGATTGACCAATCGAGATGAATACTACAGAATTGGAATGGAATCGTGAGTGCATGGTCATTCCATCCTCCTCAATACTCACGATCAGTTTCAAACTCCTCTAGGTTTCATATATCACAATCGAATTCAATACTGCTGCGCAGGATCGGAACAGCCTGAAGATAAGTTTTGCTATCAGTCTGAATCCTGCCAGGCAGCATCAAATTGACGGTAGGGTACGATGTCAATGATAACCCAATCACTCGTTGCGTTATTGATCAACCGAGCTGAATACTATAGGATGTGATTCAAATAGTGGAACCATGGTCTCTATCCTCCTCAATACTCACAATCAGTATTGAACGCCTCTAGGTTCCGGATATTCCAATCGAATTGGATGATGCTGAGCAGGATTGGAACGGCCTGGGAATGAGTGTTGATATCGGTCTGAATCCTGCCTGGCAGCATTACACTGACTCCGTCAATCAATCCCAATGATGACCCGATCACTCATTGCGTGATTGACCAATCGGGATAAATACTCCAGAATCGGATTGGAATCGTAGGTGCATGGTCGTTCTATCATCCTCAATACTCACTATCAGTATTAATCTCCTCTATATTCCATATATTGCAATCGAATTGAATACTGCAGAGCAGGATTGTAACAGCCTGAAGATGAGTTTTGCTATCAGTCTGATTCCTGCCAGGCAGCATTGAGTCGACTGTGTCAATCGATTCCAATGATGACCCAATCACTCATTGCGTGATTGACCAATCGAGATGAATACTACAGAATCGGATGGGAGTCCTGGGTGCATGATCATTCGGTCCTCCTCAATACTCACAATCAGTATTGAACTCCTCTAGGTTTCATACATTTCAATCGAATTCAATTCTGCTGAGCAGGATTGGAACAGCCTGAAGATGAGTTTTGCTATCAGTCTGGATCCTGCCAGGGAGCATTGAGTCGACTGCGTCGATCGATTTGAATGATGATCCAATCACTCATTGCGTGATTGACTGATCGAGATAAACACTACAGAATCCGATTGGAATCGTAGGTGCATGGTTATTCTATCCTCCTCAATACTCACTATCGGTATCGAACTCCTCGAGGTTTCGGGTATTACCATCCAAATAGATACTGTTGAGTAGGATTGGAACGGACTCAAGATGAGTTCTGGTATCGATAAATTCTGCAGGCAGCATTGAGTCGACTGCGTCGATCGATACCAATGATGATCCAATCACTCATTGCGTGATTGACCAATCGAGATGAACACTACAGAATCGGTTTGGAATCGTAGGTGCATAGTAATTCTATCCCCCTGAATACTCACTATCAGTATTGAACTCCTCCAAGTTTCATGGATTGCAATCGAATTGAATACTGCTGAGCAGGATTGGAACAGACTGGGGATGAGTTCTGCTATCGGTCTGAATTCTGCCAGGCAGCATTGAGTCGACTGTGTCAATCGATTCGAATGATGACCCAATCATCCATTGCGTGATTGACCAATCGAGATGTATACTACAGGATCGGATCGAAGTCCTGGGTGCATGGTCATTCGGTCCTCCTCAATACTCACAATCAGTATTGAACTCCTCTACGTTTCGGATATCCCAATCGAATTTCATGATGCTGAGCAGGATTGGAACGTTGTGAAGATGAGTTTTGATATCGGTCTGAATCCGGCCAGGCAGCATCGAGCCGACTCCGTCAATCGATTCCAATGATCACCCAATCATTCATTGCGTGATTGACCAATCGAGATGAATACTACAGAATCGGATTGGAATCGTGGGTGCATGCTCATTCTATCCTCCTCAATACTAACTATCAGTATAAAACTCTCCTAGGTTCCATATATTCCAATCGAATTCAATACTGCTGAGCAGGATTGCAACGGCCTGAAGATGAGTTTTGATATCGGTCTGAATCCTGGTTGGCAGGATTAAGCCGAATCCGTCAATCGATCCCAATGATGACCCAAACACTCATTGCGTGATTGACCAATCAAGATAAATACTACAGAATTGGAATGGAATCGTGAGTGCATGGTCATTCCATCCTCCTCAATACTCGCGATCAGTTTCAAACTCCTCTAGGTTTCATATATCACAATCGAATTCAATACTGCTGACCAGGATTGGAACAGCCTGAAGATGAGTTTTGCTATCAGTTTGAATCCTGCCAGGCAGCATTGAGCCGACTTCGTCAATCAATTTCAATGATGACCCGATGACTCATTGCGTGATTGACCAATCGAGATGAATATTACAGGATCGGATTGAAATCGTGGGTGCATGATCATTCAATCCTACTTATTACTCATAATCAGTATTGAAGTCCTCCAGGTTTCGGATATTTCAATCGAATCCAGTGCTGGTGGGCAGGATTGGAATAATCGGAAGATGAGTTTCAATATCGGTCTGGATCCTGCCAGGCAGGATTAAGCCTGCCCCGTCATTTGATTCCAACGATGAACCAATCACTCATTGCGTAATTGACCAATCGAGATGAATACTAAAGAATCGGATCGGAATCGTGGGCGCATGGTCTCTATCCTCCTCAATACTCACAATCAGTATTGAACTCCTCTAGGTTCCGGATATCCCAATCGAATTTCATGATGCTGAGCAGGATTGGAACGTTGTGGAGATGAGTTTCGATATCGGTCTGAATTCTGTCAGGCAGTATTGAGCCGACTCCATCATTCGATGCCAATGATGACACAATCTCTCATTGCGTGATTGACCAATCGAAATGAATACTACAGAATCGGATTGGAATAGTGGGTGCATGGTCATTCTATCCTCCTCAATACTCACAATCAGTATTGAACTCCTCTAGGTTTCGGATATCCCAATCGAATTTCATGATGCTGAGCAGGATTGGAACGTTGTGAAGATGAGTTTTGATATCGGTCTGAATCCGGCCAGGCAGCATCGAGCCGACTCCGTCAATCGATTCCAATGATCACCCAATCATTCATTGCGTGATTGACCAATCGAGATGAATACTACAGAATCGGATTGGAATCGTGGGTGCATGCTCATTCTATCCTCCTCAATACTAACTATCAGTATAAAACTCTCCTAGGTTCCATATATTCCAATCGAATTCAATACTGCTGAGCAGGATTGCAACGGCCTGAAGATGAGTTTTGATATCGGTCTGAATCCTGGTTGGCAGGATTAAGCCGAATCCGTCAATCGATCCCAATGATGACCCAAACACTCATTGCGTGATTGACCAATCGAGATGAATACTACAGAATTGGAATGGAATCGTGAGTGCATGGTCATTCCATCCTCCTCAATACTCACGATCAGTTTCAAACTCCTCTAGGTTTCATATATCACAATCGAATTCAATACTGCTGACCAGGATTGGAACAGCCTGAAGATGAGTTTTGCTATCAGTTTGAATCCTGCCAGGCAGCATTGAGCCGACTTCGTCAATCAATTTCAATGATGACCCGATGACTCATTGCGTGATTGACCAATCGAGATGAATATTACAGGATCGGATTGAAATCGTGGGTGCATGATCATTCAATCCTACTTATTACTCATAATCAGTATTGAAGTCCTCCAGGTTTCGGATATTTCAATCGAATTCAGTGCTGGTGGCAGGATTGGAATAATCGGAGGATGAGTTTCAATATCGGTCTGGATCCTGCCAGGCAGGATTAAGCCTGCCCCGTCATTTGATTCCAACGATGAACCAATCACTCATTGCGTAATTGACCAATCGAAATGAATACTACAGAATCGGATTGGAATAGTGGGTGCATGGTCATTCTATCCTCCTCAATACTCACAATCAGTATTGAACTCCTCTAGGTTTCGGATATCCCAATCGAATTTCATGATGCTGAGCAGAATTGGAACGTTGTGAAGATGAGTTTTGCTATCAGTTTGAATCCTGCCAGGCAGTATTGAGCCGACTCCATCATTCGATGCCAATGATGACACAATCTCTCATTGCCCGATTGACCAATCGAAATGAATACTACAGAATCGGATTGGAATAGTGGGTGCATGGTCATTCTATCCTCCTCAATACTCACAATCAGTATTGAACTCCTCTAGGTTTCGGATATCCCAATCGAATTTCATGATGCTGAGCAGAATTGGAACGTTGTGAAGATGAGTTTTGCTATCAGTTTGAATCCTGCCAGGCAGCATTGAGCCGACTTCGTCAATCAATTTCAATGATGACCCGATGACTCATTGCGTGATTGACCAATCGAGATGAATATTACAGGATCGGATTGAACTCGTGGGTGCATGATCATTCAGTCCTACTTATTACTCATAATCAGTATTGAAGTCCTCCAGGTTTCGAATATTCCGATCGAATTCAATACTGCTGAGCAGGAAAGGAACGACCGGAAGATGAGTTCTGATATCCGTCTGAATCCTGCCAGGCAGGTTCAAGCCGGTTCCGTCATGCAATTCCAATGATGACCCAATCACTCATTGCGTAATTGACAAATCGAGATGAATACTAAAGAATCGGATCGGGATCGTGGGCGCATGGTCTCTATCCTCCTCAATACTCACAATCAGTATTGAACTCCTCTAGGTTTCGGATATCCCAATCGAATTTCATGATGCTGAGCAGGATTGGAACGTTGTGGAGATGAGTTTCGATATCGGTCTGAATCCTGTCAGGCAGTATTGAGCCGACTCCATCATTCGATGCCAATGATGACACAATCTCTCATTGCGTGATTGACCAATCGAAATGAATACTACAGAATCGGATTGGAATAGTGGGTGCATGGTCATTCTATCCTCCTCTATACTCACAATCAGTATTGAACTCCTCTAGGTTTCGGATATCCCAACCGAATTTCATGATGCTGAGCAGGATTGGAACGTTGTGAACATGAGTTTTGATATCGGTCTGAATCCGGCCAGGCAGCATCGAGCCGACTCCGTCAATCGATTCCAATGATCACCCAATCATTCATTGCGTGATTGACCAATCGAGATGAATACTACAGAATCGGATTGGAATCGTAGGTGCATGCTCATCCTATCCTCCTCAATACTAACTATCAGTATTGAACTCTTCTAGGTTCCATATATTCCAATCGAATTCGATACTGCTGAGCAGGATTGCAACGGCCTGAAGATGAGTTTTGATATCGGTCTGAATCCTGCCAGGCAGGATTAAGCCGAATCCGTCAATCGATCCCAATGATGACCCAAACACTCATTGCGTGATTGACCAATCGAGATGAATACTACAGAATTGGAATGGAATCGTGAGTGCATGGTCATTCCATCCTCCTCAATACTCACGATCAGTTTCAAACTCCTCTAGGTTTCATATATCACAATCGAATTCAATACTGCTGACCAGGATTGGAACAGCCTGAAGATGAGTTCTGCTATCAGTCTGAATCCTGCCAGGCAGCATTGAGCCGACTTCGTCAATCAATTTCAATGATGACCCGATCACTCATTGCGTGATTGACCAATCGAGATGAATATTACAGGATCGGATTGAAATCGTGGGTGCATGATCATTCAATCCTACTTATAACTCATAATCAGTATTGAAGTCCTCCAGGTTTCGGATATTTCAATCGAATTCAGTGCTGGTGGGCAGGATTAGAATAACCGAAAGATGGGTTTCAATATCGGTCTGGATCCTGCCAGGCAGGATTAAGCCTGCCCCGTCATTTGATTCCAACGATGAACCAATCACTCATTGCGTGATTGACCAATCCAGATGAATACGACAGAATCGGATTGGGATCGTGAGAGCATGGTTATTCTATTCTCCTCAATACTTACAATCAGTATCGAATTTCACTAGGTTTCGGATATTTCAATGGAATTCCATACTGCTGAGCAGGATTGCAACGGCCTGAAGATGAGTTCCGAAATCGATCTGAATCCTGCCAGGCAGAATTGAGCCGAATTCGTCAATCGATTCCAATGATGACCCAATCACGGTCGTTCATGGTCGTTCTATCCTCCATTGTCGTTCTATCCTCCTCAATACTCACTATCAGTATTAAACTCCTCTAAATCCCATATATTGCAATCGAATTCGATACTGCTGAGCAGGATTGGAACAGCCTGAAGATGAGTTTTGCTATCAGTCTGGATCCTGCCAGGTGACATGAAGACGTCACCGTCATTCGATTCGACTTATGACCCGATCACTCATCGCGTGAATAACAAATCGAGGTGGATACTACAGAATCAGATCGGAATCGTGGTCGCAAGGTCATTCGATCCTCCTCACCACTAACTATCAGTACTGGAATCCTCTGACTTCATATATTCCAATCGAATTCAATACTGCTGAGCAGGATTGGAACAGCCTGAGGATGAGTTCTGGTATCGGTCCGAATCCTGCCAGGCAGCATTGAGTCGACTGCGTCAATCGATTTCAATGATGATCCAATCACTCATTGCGTGATTGACCGATCGAGAAGAACACTACAGAATCCAATTGGAATCGTAGGTGCATGGTTATTCTATCCTCCTTAATACTCACTATCAGTATCGAACTTCTCGAGGTTTCGCGTATTTCAACCAAATTCGATACTGCTGAGTAGGATTGAAACGGCCTGAGGATGAATTTTGCTATCGGTCCGAATTCTGCCAGGCAGCATTGAGTCGACTGCGTCGAAGGATAGCAATGATGATCCAATCACTCATTGCGTGATTGACCAATCGAGATGAACACTACAGAATCGGTTTGAAATCGTAGATGCATGGTAGTTTTATCCTCCTCGAAACTCACTATCAGTATTGAAGTCCTCCAAGTTTCATATATTGCAATCGAATTTAATACTGCTAAGCAGGATTATAACAGACTGCAGATCAGTTTTGCCATCTGTCTGAATTCTGCCAAGCAGCATTGAGTTGACTGCGTCATTCGATTTCAATGATGATCCAGTCTTTCTTTGCGTGATTGACCAATCGAGATGAACACTAGAGAATCCGATTGCAATCGTGGGTGCATGGTCATTCTATCCTCCTCAATACTCACTATCAGTATCGAACTCCTCGAGGTTTCGGGTATTTCAATCGAATTCGATACTGCTGAGCAGGATTCGAACAGACTGGAGATGAATTCTGCTATCGGTCTAAATTCTGCAGGGCAGCATTGAGTCGACTGCGTCGATCGATTAGGATGATGATCCAATCACCCATTGCGTGATTGACCGATCGAGATGAACACTACAGAATCGGTTTGAAATCGTAGGTGCCTGGTGATTTCATCTTCCTGAATACTCACTATCAGTATCGAACTCCTCGAGGTTTCGGGTATTACAATCGAATTCGATACTGCTGAGTAGGATTAGAACGGCCTGAAAATAAGTTCTGGTTTCGGTTTGAGTTCTGCCAGGCAGCATTGAGTCGACTGCGTCGATCGATTCCAATGATGATCCAATCACTCATTGCGTGGTTGACCAATCGAGATGGATACTACAGATTCGGATGGGAGTCCTGGGTGCATGATCATTCGGTCCTCCTCAATACTCACAATCATTATTGAACTCCTCTAGGTTTCGGATATTTCAATCGAACTCATACTGCCTAGCAGGATTGGAACGACCGGGAGAAGAGTTCTGATATCGGTCTGAATCCTGCCAGGCAGCATGAAACTTACTCCGTCATTCGATTCCAATTGAGAACCAATGACTCATTGCGTGATTGACCGATCGGGATGAATACTACACAATCGGATTAGAATCGCGGGTGCATGGTCATTCTATCTGCCTCAATGGTCACTTCCAATATTGGACTCCTCTAGGTTCCATATATTCCAATTGACCCAATACTGCTGAGCAGGATTGGAACAGCCTGAGGATGAGTTTTGCTATCAGTCTGAATCCTGCCAGGCAGCATTGAGTCGACTGCGTCGACCGATTCGAATGATGATCCGATCACTCATTCCGTGATTGACTGATCGAGATGAACACTACAGAATCCGAATGGAATCGTAGGTGCATGGTTATTCTATCCTCCTCAATACTCACTATCAGTATCGAACTCCTCGAGGTTTCGGGTATTACAATCGAATTCGATACTGCTGAGTAGGATTGGAACGGCCTGAAAATAAGTTCTGGTATCGGTCTGAGTTCTGCCAGGCAGCATTGAGTCGACTTCGTCGATCGATTTGAATGATGATCCAATCGCTCATTGCGTGATTGACCAATCGAGATGAACACTACAGAATCGGTTTGAAATCGTAGGTGCCTGGTGATTTCATCCTCCTGAATACTCACTATCAGTATCGAACTCCTCGAGGTTTCGGGTATTACAATCGAATTCGATACTGCTGAGTAGGATTAGAACGGCCTGAAAATAAGTTCTGGTTTCGGTTTGAGTTCTGCCAGGCAGCATTGAGTCGACTGCGTCGATCGATTCCAATGATGATCCAATCACTCATTGCGTGATTGACCAATTGAGATGAACACTACAGAATCCGATTGCAATCGTGGGTGCATGGTCATTCTATCCTCCTCACTACTCACGATCAGTTCCAAACTCCCCTAGGTTTCATATATTCAAATCGAATCCATTACTCCTGAGCAGGATTGGAACAGCCTCGAGATAAGTTTTATATCGGTCTGAATTATGCCAGGTGGTATTGGATTGACGTTGTGAATCTATTCCAATGATAACCCGATCACTTGTTGGGTTATTGACCAATCGAGCTGATAATACAGGATGGAATTCAACTCGTGGGAGCATGGTCTCTATGCTCCTCAATACTCAAAATCGTTATTGAACTCCTCTAGGTTTCGGATATTCCAATCGAATCGCATGATGCTGAGCAGGATCGGAACGGCCTGGAGATGAGTTTTGATATCGGTCTAAATCCTGCCAGGCAGCATTGAGCCGACACCGTGAATCGATTCCAATGATGACCTAATCACTCATTGCGTGATTGACCAATCCAGTTGAATACTTTAGAGTCGCATTGGAATCATAAGTGCATGATCATTCGATCCTCCTCAATACTCACAATCAGTGATAAACTCCTTCAGATTTCGGCTATTTCAATCGAATTTCATTTTGCCTAGCAGGATTGGAACGACCGGGAGATGAGTTTTGCTATCAGTCTGAATCCTCCCAGGCAGCATTGAGTCGACTGCGTCGATCGATTTCAATGATGATCCAATCACTCATTGCGTGATTGACCAATCGAGATGAATACTACAGAATCGGCTTGGAATCGCGGGTGCATGGTCATTCTATCTGCCTCAATAGTCACTTCCAGTATTGAACTTTTCTCGGTTTCATATGGCCCAATCGAATTCAATACTGCTGAGCAGGATTGGAGCAGCCTGAAGATGAGTTTTGCTATCAGTCTGAATCCTTCCAGGCAGCATTGAGTCGACTGCGTCGATGGATTTCAATGATGATCCAATCACTCATTTCGTGATTGACCAATCGAGATGGATACGACAGAATCGGATTGGAATCGTGGGTGCATGGTCATTCTATCCTCCTCAATACTCACAATCAGTATCGAATTCCTCCAGGTTTGTGATTTTTCAATCGAATTCAATACTGCTGAGCGGGATTGCAACGGCCTCAAGCCAGGCAGAATTGAGCGAATCCGTCATTCGATTCCAATTATGAACCGAACACTCATTGCGTGATCGACCAATCGAGATGAATACTACAGAATCGGATTGGAATCGCGGTCGCTTGGTCATTCTATCCGCCTCAATAGACACTTCCAGTATTGAACTTTTCTAGGTTTCATATATCCCAATCGAATTCAATACTGCTGAGCAGGATTGGAGCAGCCTGAAGATGAGTTTTGCTATCAGTCTGAATCCTTCCAGGCAGCAATGAGCTTACTCCGTCAATTGATTTCGATGATGATCCAATCACTCATTTCGTGATTGACCGATCGAGAAAAATATTACAGGATGGGAATGGAATCGTGGGTCATGATCATTCGATAATCTTCAATACTCACGATCAGTATTGAATTCCTCTGGGTTTCGGATTTTCCAATCGAATTTGATTATGCTAAGCAGGATTGGAAGGCCTGAAAATGAGTTTTGATATCGGTCTGAATCCTGCCAGGCAGCATTGAGCAGACGCCGTCAATCGATTCCAATGATGACGTTATCACTCATTGCATGATTGACCAATCGAGATGAATACTACAGAATCGAATTGGAATGGTGAGTGCACGATTATTCGATCCTCCTCTATACTCACACGCTGTATTGAGCTCCTCTAGGTTTCGGATATTCCAATCGAGTTCAATACTGCCTAGCAGGATTGGAACGACCGGGAGATGAGTTTTGATATCGGTCTGAATCCTGCCAGGCAGCAGGAAGCCGACTTCGTCACGATACCAATTATAAACCGAACACCCAATGCGTGATTGACCAATCGAGATGAATACTACATAATCGGATTGGAATCGTGGGTGCATAGTCATTCTCTCCTCCCCAATACTCACAATCAGTTTTAAACTCCTCTAGGATTCATATATCACAATCGAATTCAATACTGCTGACCAGGATTGGAACAGCCTGAAGATGAGTTTTGCTATCAGTCCGAATCCTGCCAGGTAGCATTGATCCGACTTCGTCAATCAATTCCAATGATGACCCGATCACTCATTGCGTGATTGACCAATCGAGATGGATACGACAGAATCGGATTGGAATCGTGGGTGCATAGTCATTCTATCCTCCTCAATACTCACAATCAGTATCGAATTCCTCCAGGTTTGTGATATTTCAATCGAATTCAATACTGCTGAGCGGGATTGCAACGGCCTGAAGCCAGGCAAAACTGAGCCGAATCCGTCATCCGATTTCAATGATGATTCAATCGGCCATTGCGTGATTGACCAATCGAGATGAATACTACAAGATCGAATTGGGATCGTGGGTGCATGGTCATTCTATCCTCCTTAATACTCCCAATCAATATCGAATTCCTCTAGGTTCCGGATATTTCAATCGAGTTCAATACTGCTGAGCAGGATTGCAACGGCCTGAATTTGAGTTTTGATATCGGTCTGAATCCTGCCTTGCAGAATTGAGTCGAATCCGTCAATCGATTCCAATGATGACCCAAACACTCATTGCGTGATTGACCGATCGAGATGAACACTATAGGATCCGATTGGAATCGTAGGTGCATGGTTATTCTATCCTCCTCAATACTCACTATCAGTTCCAAACTCCTCTAGGTTTCATATATTCCAATCGAATTCAATACTGCTGAGCAGGATTGGAACAGCCTCGAGATGAGTTTTATTATCGGTCTGAATCCTGCCAGGTGGTATTGGATTGACGTTGTGAATCTATTCCAATGATAACCGAATCACTTTTTGGGTTATTGACCAATCGAGCTGAATACTACAGGATGGAATTCAACTCGTGGAAGCATGATCTCTATCCTCCTCATTACTCACAATCAGTAATGAACTCCTCTAGGTTTCGGATATTTCAATCGAATTTCATTTAGCCTAGCAGGATTGGGACGACCGGGAGATGAGTTTCGATATCGGTCTGAATCCTGCCAGGCAGCATGAAGTCGACTCCGTCATCCGGTTCAAATTTATGGACCATCCACTCAACGCGTGATTGACCAATCGAGATGAATACCACAGGATCGAATTGGGATCGTGGGTGCATGGTCATTCTATCCTCCTTAATACTCCCAATCAATATCGAATTCCTCTAGGTTTCGGATATTTCAATCGAGTTCAATACTGCTGAGCAGGATTGCAACGGCCTGAAGATGAGTTTTGATATCGGTCTGAATCCTGCCAGGCAGAATTGAGGCGAATCCGTCAATCGATTCCAATGACGACCCAAACACTCATTGCGTGATTGACCGATCGAGATGAACACTATAGGATCCGATTGGAATCGTAGGTGCATGGTTATTCTATCCTCCTCAATACTCACTATCAGTTCCAAACTCCTCTAGGTTTCATATATTCCAATCGAATTCAATACTGCTGAGCAGGATTGGAACAGCCTCGAGATGAGTTTTATTATCGGTCTGAATCCTGCCAGGTGGTATTGGATTGACGTTGTGAATCTATTCCAATGATAACCGAATCACTTTTTGGGTTATTGACCAATCGAGCTGAATACTACAGGATGGAATTCAACTCGTGGAAGCATGATCTCTATCCTCCTCAATACTCACAATCAGTATTGAACTCCTTTAGTTTTCGGATATTTCAATCGAATTTCATTCAGCCTAGCAGGATTGGGACGACCGGGAGATGAGTTTTGATATCGGTCTGAATCCTGCCAGGCAGCATGAAGTCGACTCCGTCATCCGGTTCAAATTATGGACCATACACTCAACGCGTGATTGACCAATCGAGATGAATACTACAGAATGGGATCGGAATCGCGGGTGCATGGTCATTCTATCCGCCTCAATCGTTACTTCCAGTATTGAACTTCTCTAGGTTTCATATATTCCAATCGAATTCAATACTGCTGAGCAGGATTGGAACAGCCTGAAGATGAGTCTTGCTATCAGTCTGAATCCTTCCAGGCAGCAATGAGCTTACTCCGTCAATCGATATCAATGATGATCCAATCACCCATTTCGTGATTGACCAATCGAGATAAGTATTACAGGATCGAATTGGAATCGTGGGTGCATGATCATTCGATCATCCTCAATACTCACGATCAGTATTGAACTCCTCTAGGTCTCGAATATTCCGATCGGATCCAATAGTGCTGAGCAGGAAAGGACCGACCGGAAGATGAGTCCTGATATCGGTCTGGATCCTGCCAGGCAGGATTAAGCCAACTCCGTCATTCAATTCTAATGATGACACAATCACTCATCGCGTGATTGACCAATCGAGATGAATACTACAATATCGGATCGGAATCGTGGGCGCATGGTCTCTATCCTCCTCAATACTCACTATCAGTATTAAGTTCTTCTGGGTTCCATATATTCCAATCGAATTTGATACTGCTGAGCAGGATTGGAACAGCCTGAAGATGAGTTTTGCTATCAGTCTGAATCCTGCCAGGCAGCATTGAGTCGACTTTGTCAATCGATTCCAATGATGACCCAATCACTCATCGCGTGATTGACCAATTGAGGGTAATACTAAAAAATCAGATTGAAATCGTGGGTGCATGATTTCCCGATCCTCCTCAATTCTCACTATCAGTATTCAACTTTTCTTGGTTTCATATATTCCGATCGAATTCAATACTGCTGAGCAGGATTGGAAGAGCCTGAAGATCAGTTCTGCTATCAGTCTGAATCCTGACAGCCAGCATTGAGCTCACTCCGTCAGTCGATTTCACTGATGACCCAATCACTCATTTCGTGATTGACCAACCGAGATAGATATTACAGGATCGGATTGGAATCGTGGACGCATGATCATTCGATCATCCTCAATACTCCCGATTAGTATTGAACTCCTCTAGCACGGTGTGCCTGAATTGATTTTAAATGAAATTTTCAGCTTCGGTCCTGGAAGTTTTGGGTTTCGTTTCTGCGTAATTTAGACATCAAATTCCTTGAAAAAGGAAAATCTTTCGCCGGGCCGATTCTGAGGAATGTCAATTGGAACATTTTTGGAACTTTTTTGGAACTTTTGCTTTTTAAATCTCTGAAAAATCAGTCTTGGCTGTGGATTCAGTGATCCAAACATGAATCGTCATACCTAGAGCATATTTTCTCATGAAAGCAAGTCTCTAGCCCCACTTGGACCCTCAAAAGAGTAGCCAAAAATGCTATTGCAGTCCTCGACGAGGCCCTCGATCATAAATCTCACGTGAAATCATTTAAATTCTCTCAAAATTTGCAATCAAAATACTGATGATATGTGTCTAATTCTGTATTTGTGCTACCTCGTCAAATACCATTTCTTGGCGTGAGGATGAGTGAGATTAGTATACAGTTGTGCGGGTGAATATTATGATCGAGAATATCAGTTTCTAGAGGAGGGATTTCGTCATGATTAGTGTTCAATGTAATGTATAGTCGCTTTGCACAGATGATGTCGGTAAGTCGACACACTGTTGTGCGATCATTCACTATACTATATACATTTGGTATTATTGGCAAACCGTTCGCATACTCGAATACTTGCAAGTACCGGCCGTACAAATTCAAAACAAACATCACTTCAAGTCAAGCCTATCTTGCCTCTGTCAAACTAGTATAGTGCTTCGAAAGTTTGCAAGCAGTTGATGTCCGCATTTGAGCTCTATTTGTTCATAATCGCGAATCATATTTGTTATAATCATCCAGCTCATTCGATGTCACGGTTCACCGACTCTATCATCGTTTTTTGAAGAATAATGTCGCCAAAGGATCACGCATATAGTCATGATGAAAATAGGCTCAAAGTTTGTCTCTTGTGCTTTCGAAAGAAGAAAAACATGTATGCCATTCAGAAGCAACTAAAATTGCATCTTGAGTCTGTGTTTGATCGTTACGTGGATATCAAAACTCTACCAGGTGCTTTATGTGGTGGATGTAAAGTGAAAGTGTACCTTTGGAAATCTGGCAAAGGGAATCGAATCCAATTTCCTGACACTGCTGAGTTTCTAGATAGTTCTTCGCCTACGGAACGAGAAGAAAATGTTCAATGCTACTGCAAAATCTGTGATATAGCGAGGACAACTCCATTCAATTCATCATCGCATGCTAAGGCCAGATTATCAGGTAATTTCTGGACTCCTGTACTAATTCTAAAAATTGTACGAGGGCTATGCCATGGATATTTTTGTTTGTATGCTTGCGATTGATAAACCATGACCTCGTCGTAGTCTGCATCATCGTATCTTTGTTTCTGAATAAAGCAACAATAATGTCAGCCTTTCCTGGCAATTATGCTTACAAGTTTTATATCGCGGCATTCACTGTTTGTGATGGCATAGTAACAACGAGTAGAGTGGGGATCAGAAAGCTGTATTAGTGAGGAATGTGTGTATAGCGGTTTCCCACAGTGCTTTGCTCTGATAACGTGCCAGCTGCTCGACATTCTACAAGCTCTTCTTTCTGAATATTTCTACGCGAATGCGGGCCTATCCCGTAGAAATGTGAAGCGTTTCCCACACGAGTTCAGTGATCGTGAGATATGGTGGAGCGTTAAGTTCGGGGTTTTCGGATGGAATTCTAAAGTTAAGGTCTACACGTTCGGCACAAATTTTTTGAATCCCTACCAATATTTGATATGTTTTCTTTACAGATGATTCAAGTTCACAGACACTTGGAAATCGCTGCTTTGATTGTTTCTCTCCACTTTCTCGAGGAATATCCCATATCTGTACTATAGAGTCTCTCATCAAGAATGTATCATCTTACTTGGAGAGTATTTCACAAAGAGCAAAGGAACAAGTTGCATCCAATCTTATAAAACATAAAATGCAGTCTAAATCTCAACTGATCCTACCACAATGCCGTGGGAAACCGTTGAATTTCATCAAGGAATCGAAGGGAAAATCACACCCTGGTAAAATGAGCAATCGCTCGTTATCTGTGGATGATCTGGCAAATATGCAAACACGTTTGAATCTGACTACTCGCCAGACTCATGGAATGGCATCTTTCCTGAGGACCGCTACTCAGAATAGAAAATTGATCGAACCCGGTTTGAAGACTAAGCTCATAGAAAAATCGCACAAACTAGACGACTTCTTTGGCCATGGTCAGTTCGAATTCATTGATATCAATGGGAAAGCTATCTCGACTGTGTCCAGAGTGGTAGTTCACTGCACCGATACGAAAGAATTCGTAAACTTTGTAGAAGCTCATAGAGGTTCCAAAAATTGTCACATAAAAAAGGGATTAGATGGCGGAGGTGGATCCTTCAAGATTTGCCTCTCAATTCAGTCAAATTCATGCTCAACAGATGTGACCGAATCGAAACGGCTGAAATTTAGTGATGGTGTGGTAGCAAAGTCTTTCAAGGACTCCGCTGTCAAAAAGATACTGTTGTTGGCAATAGCACCCAATGTTCAAGAAAACTATCACAATGTTTCATTACTGTTAGATGCATTAGACCTTGACGAACTCGGAGGGACGGTTGCCACCGATTTGAAATTGGCCAGTATCATCAGTGGGATAATGCCACAAAGCTGTACTTATCCATGTATTTGGTGTTATGCGAAGAAAGGCGAGCTCCACAAATGTTGTGAACTAAGGACTGTCCAGGGGAATTTGAGTCACTACATGAAATGGGTTGCAGCTGGATCTGTCAAGAGTGATGCAAAAAATTATATGAATTGCGTCAACAAACCGCTGTTTCCAAGTCAGCCTAACAGAACATTCCTGGAACTCATACCACCACCTCAATTGCATATCATGCTGGGCGTTGTGAATACTATATTCACTCATATGCACCGTGAGTTTGAATACGAATCTACAGTGTGGATCAAAAAGTGCAATGTTGAGCGAGAGGTGACACATGGCAGCCCAGCATTCAAGGGAAATTCCTGTAAGATTCTTTTGGATAATGTTGACTTGTTGCGATCTCAATCAAACCTTGGATTGGTGAAATACGTTCGAGCATTCTCGGATTTCAAGAATGTTGTGAGTTCATGTTTTGGACAGAATCTCAATCCGATCTACAAAGAATACATTGCGAAGTTTCGCCAAAGTTACATGGATTTGAAGCTTAGCGTCACCCCAAAAATTCATGCAGTTTTCTTCCACATTGAGCAATTCTGTGACATGAAGGAGAGGGGACTAGGATTCTACAGTGAGCAAGCAGTTGAATCAGTACACCATGATTTCAATATTTTCTGGGAGAATCATAAAGTTGCGAAGTCAAACGAAAACTACGAAAAGAAACTTCTTCGAGCGGTGTGCGCTTACAATAGCCTTCATGTATGAGATTCGATGACCCGCATACTTAAGACTTACCGATATAATTTCTCTGAAAGATTTGACGATCACGTTGAGAACGAATGTATGATTTGAATAAACAAGCCATTCTTGAATTCTTAAGAGTTATTTTTCGATTTCAATGGGTCCCCCGGGCCACCATGTATATCCTCAAAATAACGATGTTTATCAATTTACCATATTCCTAATATAATCTTTGATGAAACCCATCTCACGATACAAATCATGGTGGTTCTTTACGTGGAATTCACTGGGATGAGGATTTTAGTCACTGCTTGGAGATTTCCAGGAAAACTAAAAAGCTTATTCTGATGAGAAAATATGATCCAGGAATGACTATTGATGTTTGGATCACTAAATCCACAGCCAAGACTGATTTTTCAGAGATTTAAAAAGCAAAAGTTCCAAAAAAGTTCCAAAAATATTCCAATTGACATTCCTCAGAATCGGCCCGGCGAAAGATTTTCCTTTTTCAAGGAATTTAATGTCTAAATTACGTAGAAACGAAACCCAAAACTTCCAGGACCGAAGCTGAAAATTTCATTTAAAATCAGTTCAGGCACACCGTGCTAGGTTTCGAATATTCCGATCGATTTCAATACTGCTGAGCAGGAAAGGAACGACCGGGAGATGAGTTCTGATATCCGTCTGAATCCTGCCAGGCAGGATTAAGCGGACTCCGTCATGCAATTCCAATGATGACCCAATCACTCATTGCGTAATTGACCAATCGAGATGAATACTAAAGAATCGGATCGGAATCGTGGGCGCATGATCTCTATCCTCCTCAATACTCACAATCAGTATTGAACTCCTCTAGGTTTCAGATATCCCAATCGAATTTCATGATGCTGAGCAGGATTGGAACGTTGTGGAGATGAGTTTCGATATCGGTCTGAATCCTGTCAGGCAGTATTGAGCCGACTCCATCATTCGATGCCAATGATGACACAATCTCTCATTTCGTGATTGACCAATCGAAATGAATACTACAGAATCGGATTGGAATAGTGGGTGCATGGTCATTCTATCCTCCTCAATACTCACAATCAGTATTCAGCTCCCCTAGATTCCATATGTGTCAATCAACTTCAACTCTGCTGAGCAGGATTGAAACGGCCTGGAGATGAGTTTTGCTAACAGTCTGAATCCTGCCAGGCAGCATTGAATTGACGGTAGGGTACGATTTCAATGATGACCCAATCACTCATTGCGTGATTGACCAATCGAGATGAAAATTACAGGATCGGAATGGAATCGTAGGTGCATGATCATTCGATCCTCCTCAATACTCACAATCAGCATTGAACTCCTCTTGGTTTCAGATATTTCAATCGAATTCATTCCTGCTGAGCCGGATTGAACGGCCGGAAGATAAGTTATGATATCGGTCTTAATCCTGCCAGGCAGCATTCAGCCGAACCTTCAATCGATTCCGATGATGACCTGATCACTCATTGCATGATGACCAATCGAGATGAATACTACAGGATCGGATGAGAATCGTAGGTGCATGGTCATTCTATCCTCCTTAATACTCAAGATCTGTTTCAAACCCCTCTAGGTTTCATATATTCCAATTGAATACAATATTGCTGAGCAGGATTGGAACAGCCTGAAGATGAGTTTTGCTATCAGTCTGGATCCTGCCAGGTGACATGAAGACGTCACCGTCATTCGATTCGACTTATGACCCGATCACTCATCGCGTGAATAACAAATCGAGGTGGATACTACAGAATCAGATCGGAATCGTGGTCGCAAGGTCATTCAATCCTCCTCACCACTAACTATCAGTACTGGAATCCTCTGACTTCATATATTCCAATCGAATTCAATACTGCTGAGCAGGATTGGAACAGCCTGAGGATGAGTTCTGGTATCGGTCCGAATCCTGCCAGGCAGCATTGAGTCGACTGCGTCAATCGATTCCAATGATGATCCAATCACTCATTGCGTGATTGACCGATCGAGAAGAACACTACAGAATCCAATTGGAATCGTAGGTGCATGGTTATTCTATCCTCCTTAATACTCACTATCAGTATCGAACTTCTCGAGGTTTCGCGTATTTCAACCAAATTCGATACTGCTGAGTAGGATTGAAACCGCCTGAGGATGAATTTTGCTATCGTTCCGAATTCTGCCAGGCAGCATTGAGTCGACTGCGTCGAAGGATTTCAATGATGATCCAATCACTCATTGCGTGATTGACCAATCGAGATGAACACTACAGAATCGGTTTGAAATCGTAGATGCATGGTAGTTTTATCCTCCTCAAAACTCACTATCAGTATTGAAGTCCTCCAAGTTTCATATATTGCAATCGAATTTAATACTGCTGAGCAGGATTATAACAGACTGCAGATCAGTTTTGCCATCTGTCTGAAATCTGCCAAGCAGCATTGAGTTGACTGCGTCAATCGATTTCAATGATGATCCAGTCTTTCTTTGCGTGATTGACCAATCGAGATGAACACTAGAGAATCCGATTGCAATCGTCGGTGCATGGTCATTCTATCCTCCTCAATACTCACTATCAGTATCGAACTCCTCGAGGTTTCGGGTATTTCAATCGAATTCGATACTGCTGAGCAGGATTCGAACAGACTGGAGATGAATTCTGCTATCGGTCTAAATTCTGCAGGGCAGCATTGAGTCGACTGCGTCCATCGATTAGGATGATGATCCAATCACCCATTAAGTGATTGACCGATCGAGATGAACACTACAGAATCGGTTTGAAATCGTAGGTGCCTGGTGATTTCATCCTCCTGAATACTCACTATCAGTATCGAACTCCTCGAGGTTTCGGGTATTACAATCGAATTCGATACTGCTGAGTAGGATTAGAACGGCCTGAAAATAAGTTCTGGTTTCGGTTTGAGTTCTGCCAGGCAGCATTGAGTCGACTGCGTCGATCGATTCCAATGATGATCCAATCACTCATTGCGTGGTTGACCAATCGAGATGGATACTACAGAATCGGATGGGAGTCCTGGGTGCATGATCATTCGGTCCTCCTCAATACTCACAATCATTATTGAACTCCTCTATGTTTCGGATATTTCAATCGAACTCATACTGCCTAGCAGGATTGGAACGACCGGGAGAAGAGTTCTGATATCGGTCTGAATCCTGCCAGGCAGCATGAAACTTACTCCGTCATTCGATTCCAATTGAGAACCAATGACTCATTGCGTGATTGACCGATCGGGATGAATACTACACAATCGGATTAGAATCGCGGGTGCATGGTCATTCTATCTGCCTCAATAGTCACTTCCAATATTGGACTCCTCTAGGTTCCATATATTCCAATTGACCCAATACTGCTGAGCAGGATTGGAACAGCCTGAGGATGAGTTTTGCTATCAGTCTGAATCCTGCCAGGCAGCATTGAGTCGACTGCGTCGACCGATTCGAATGATGATCCGATCACTCATTCCGTGATTGACTGATCGAGATGAACACTACAGAATCCGAATGGAATCGTAGGTGCATGGTTATTCTATCCTCCTCAATACTCACTATCAGTATCGAACTCCTCGAGGTTTCGGGTATTACAATCGAATTCGATACTGCTGAGTAGGATTGGAACGGCCTGAAAATAAGTTCTGGTATCGGTCTGAGTTCTGCCAGGCAGCATTGAGTCGACTTCGTCGATCGATTTGAATGATGATCCAATCGCTCATTGCGTGATTGACCAATCGAGATGAACACTACAGAATCGGTTTGAAATCGTAGGTGCCTGGTGATTTCATCCTCCTGAATACTCACTATCAGTATCGAACTCCTCGAGGTTTCGGGTATTACAATCGAATTCGATACTGCTGAGTAGGATTAGAACGGCCTGAAAATAAGTTCTGGTTTCGGTTTGAGTTCTGCCAGGCAGCATTGAGTCGACTGCGTCGATCGATTCCAATGATGATCCAATCACTCATTGCGTGATTGACCAATTGAGATGAACACTACAGAATCCGATTGCAATCGTGGGTGCATGGTCATTCTATCCTCCTCACTACTCACGATCAGTTCCAAACTCCCCTAGGTTTCATATATTCAAATCGAATCCATTACTCCTGAGCAGGATTGGAACAGCCTCGAGATAAGTTTTATATCGGTCTGAATTATGCCAGGTGGTATTGGATTGACGTTGTGAATCTATTCCAATGATAACCCGATCACTTGTTGGGTTATTGACCAATCGAGCTGATAATACAGGATGGAATTCAACTCGTGGAAGCATGGTCTCTATGCTCCCCAATACTCAAAATCGTTATTGAACTCCTCTAGGTTTCGGATATTCCAATCGAATCGCATGATGCTGAGCAGGATCGGAACGGCCTGGAGATGAGTTTTGATATCGGTCTGAATCCTGCCAGGCAGCATTGAGCCGACACCGTCAATCGATTCCAATGATGACCTAATCACTCATTGCATGATTGACCAATCCAGTTGAATACTTTAGAGTCGCATTGGAATCATAAGTGCATGATCATTCGATCCTCCTCAATACTCACAATCAGTATTAAACTCCTTCAGATTTCGGCTATTTCAATCGAATTTCATTTTGCCTAGCAGGATTGGAACGACCGGGAGATGAGTTTTGCTATCAGTCTGAATCCTCCCAGGCAGCATTGAGTCGACTGCGTCGATCGATTTCAATGATGATCCAATCACTCATTGCGTGATTGACCAATCGAGATGAATACTACAGAATCGGCTTGGAATCGCGGGTGCATGGTCATTCTATCTGCCTCAATAGTCACTTCCAGTATTGAACTTTTCTCGGTTTCATATGGCCCAATCGAATTCAATACTGCTGAGCAGGATTGGAGCAGCCTGAAGATGAGTTTTGCTATCAGTCTGAATCCTTCCAGGCAGCATTGAGTCGACTGCGTCGATGGATTTCAATGATGATCCAATCACTCATTTCGTGATTGACCAATCGAGATGGATACGACAGAATCGGATTGGAATCGTGGGTGCATGGTCATTCTATCCTCCTCAATACTCACAATCAGTATCGAATTCCTCCAGGTTTGTGATATTTCAATCGAATTCAATACTGCTGAGCGGGATTGCAACGGCCTCAAGCCAGGCAGAATTAAGCGAATCCGTCATTCGATTCCAATTATGAACCGAACACTCATTGCGTGATCGACCAATCGAGATGAATACTACAGAATCGGATTGGAATCGCGGTCGCTTGGTCATTCTATCCGCCTCAATAGACACTTCCAGTATTGAACTTTTCTAGGTTTCATATATCCCAATCGAATTCAATACTGCTGAGCAGGATTGGAGCAGCCTGAAAATGAGTACTGCTATCAGTCTGAATCCTTCCAGGCAGCATTGAGCTTACTCCGTCAATTGATTGCGATGATGATCCAATCACTCATTTCGTGATTGACCGATCGAGAAAAATATTACAGGATGGGAATGGAATCGTGGGTCATGATCATTCGATAATCCTCAATACTCACGATCAGTATTGAATTCCTCTGGGTTTCGGATTTTCCAATCGAATTTGATTATGCTAAGCAGGATTGGAAGGCCTGAAAATGAGTTTTGATATCGGTCTGAATCCTGCCAGGCAGCATTGAGCAGACACCGTCAATCGATTCCAATGATGACGTTATCACTCATTGCATGATTGACCAATCGAGATGAATACTACAGAATCGAATTGGAATGGTGAGTGCACGATTATTCGATCCTCCTCTATACTCACACGCAGTATTGAGCTCCTCTAGGTTTCGGATATTCCAATCGAGTTCAATACTGCCTAGCAGGATTGGAACGACCGGGAGATGAGTTTTGATATCGGTCTGAATCCTGCCAGGCAGCAGGAAGCCGACTTCGTCACGATACCAATTATAAACCAAACACCCAATGCGTGATTGACCAATCGAGATGAATACTACATAATCGGATTGGAATCGTGGGTGCATAGTCATTCTCTCCTCCCCAATACTCACAATCAGTTTTAAACTCCTCTAGGATTCATATATCACAATCGAATTCAATACTGCTGACCAGGATTGGAACAGCCTGAAGATGAGTTTTGCTATCAGTCCGAATCCTGCCAGGTAGCATTGATCCGACTTCGTCAATCAATTCCAATGATGACCCGATCACTCATTGCGTGATTGACCAATCGAGATGGATACGACAGAATCGGATTGGAATCGTGGGTGCATGGTCATTCTATCCTCCTCAATACTCACAATCAGTATCGAATTCCTCCAGGTTTGTGATATTTCAATCGAATTCAATACTGCTGAGCGGGATTGCAACGGCCTGAAGCCAGGCAAAACTGAGCCGAATCCGTCAGCCGATTTCAATGATGATTCAATCGGCCATTGCGTGATTGACCAATCGAGATGAATACTACAAGATCGAATTGGGATCGTGGGTGCATGGTCATTCTATCCTCCTTAATACTCCCAATCAATATCGAATTCCTCTAGGTTCCGGATATTTCAATCGAGTTCAATACTGCTGAGCAGGATTGCAACGGCCTGAATTTGAGTTTTGATATCGGTCTGAATCCTGCCAGGCAGAATTGAGGCGAATCCGTCAATCGATTCCAATGACGACCCAAACACTCATTGCGTGATTGACCGATCGAGATGAACACTATAGGATCCGATTGGAATCGTAGGTGCATGGTTATTCTATCCTCCTCAATACTCACTATCAGTTCCAAACTCCTCTAGGTTTCATATATTCCAATCGAATTCAATACTGCTGAGCAGGATTGGAACAGCCTCGAGATGAGTTTTATTATCGGTCTGAATCCTGCCAGGTGGTATTGGATTGACGTTGTGAATCTATTCCAATGATAACCGAATCACTTTTTGGGTTATTGACCAATCGAGCTGAATACTACAGGATGGAATTCAACTCGTGGAAGCATGATCTCTATCCTCCTCATTACTCACAATCAGTATTGAACTCCTCTAGGTTTCGGATATTTCAATCGAATTTCATTTAGCCTAGCAGGATTGGGACGACCGGGAGATGAGTTTTGATATCGGTCTGAATCCTGCCAGGCAGCAGGAAGCCGACTTCGTCACGATACCAATTATAAACCAAACACCCAATGCGTGATTGACCAATCGAGATGAATACTACATAATCGGATTGGAATCGTGGGTGCATAGTCATTCTCTCCTCCCCAATACTCACAATCAGTTTTAAACTCCTCTAGGATTCATATATCACAATCGAATTCAATACTGCTGACCAGGATTGGAACAGCCTGAAGATGAGTTTTGCTATCAGTCCGAATCCTGCCAGGTAGCATTGATCCGACTTCGTCAATCAATTCCAATGATGACCCGATCACTCATTGCGTGATTGACCAATCGAGATGGATACGACAGAATCGGATTGGAATCGTGGGTGCATGGTCATTCTATCCTCCTCAATACTCACAATCAGTATCGAATTCCTCCAGGTTTGTGATATTTCAATCGAATTCAATACTGCTGAGCGGGATTGCAACGGCCTGAAGCCAGGCAAAACTGAGCCGAATCCGTCATCCGATTTCAATGATGATTCAATCGGCCATTGCGTGATTGACCAATCGAGATGAATACTACAAGATCGAATTGGGATCGTGGGTGCATGGTCATTCTATCCTCCTTAATACTCCCAATCAATATCGAATTCCTCTAGGTTCCGGATATTTCAATCGAGTTCAATACTGCTGAGCAGGATTGCAACGGCCTGAATTTGAGTTTTGATATCGGTCTGAATCCTGCCAGGCAGAATTGAGGCGAATCCGTCAATCGATTCCAATGACGACCCAAACACTCATTGCGTGATTGACCGATCGAGATGAACACTATAGGATCCGATTGGAATCGTAGGTGCATGGTTATTCTATCCTCCTCAATACTCACTATCAGTTCCAAACTCCTCTAGGTTTCATATATTCCAATCGAATTCAATACTGCTGAGCAGGATTGGAACAGCCTCGAGATGAGTTTTATTATCGGTCTGAATCCTGCCAGGTGGTATTGGATTGACGTTGTGAATCTATTCCAATGATAACCGAATCACTTTTTGGGTTATTGACCAATCGAGCTGAATACTACAGGATGGAATTCAACTCGTGGAAGCATGATCTCTATCCTCCTCATTACTCACAATCAGTATTGAACTCCTCTAGGTTTCGGATATTTCAATCGAATTTCATTTAGCCTAGCAGGATTGGGACGACCGGGAGATGAGTTTTGATATCGGTCTGAATCCTGCCAGGCAGCATGAAGTCGACTCCGTCATCCGGTTCAAATTTATGGACCATCCACTCAACGCGTGATTGACCAATCGAGATGAATACCACAGGATCGAATTGGGATCGTGGGTGCATGGTCATTCTATCCTCCTTAATACTCCCAATCAATATCGAATTCCTCTAGGTTTCGGATATTTCAATCGAGTTCAATACTGCTGAGCAGGATTGCAACGGCCTGAAGATGAGTTTTGATATCGGTCTGAATCCTGCCAGGCAGAATTGAGGCGAATCCGTCAATCGATTCCAATGACGACCCAAACACTCATTGCGTGATTGACCGATCGAGATGAACACTATAGGATCCGAGTGGAATCGTAGGTGCATGGTTATTCTATCCTCCTCAATACTCACTATCAGTTCCAAACTCCTCTAGGTTTCATATATTCCAATCGAATTCAATACTCTTGAGCAGGATTGGAACAGCCTCGAGATGAGTTTTATTATCGGTCTGAATCCTGCCAGGTGGTATTGGATTGACGTTGTGAATCTATTCCAATGATAACCCAATCACTTTTTGGGTTATTGACCAATCGAGCTGAATACTACAGGATGGAATTCAACTTGTGGAAGCATGATCTCTATCCTCCTCAATACTCACAATCAGTATTGAACTCCTTTAGTTTTCGGATATTTCAATCGAATTTCATTCAGCCTAGCAGGATTGGGACGACCGGGAGATGAGTTTTGATATCGGTCTGAATCCTGCCAGGCAGCATGAAGTCGACTCCGTCATCCGGTTCAAATTATGGACCATACACTCAACGCGTGATTGACCAATCGAGATGAATACTACAGAATAGGATAGGAATCGCGGGTGCATGGTCATTCTATCCGCCTCAATCGTTACTTCCAGTATTGAACTTCTCTAGGTTTCATATATTCCAATCGAATTCAATACTGCTGAGCAGGATTGGAACAGCCTGAAGATGAGTCTTGCTATCAGTCTGAATCCTTCCAGGCAGCAATGAGCTTACTCCGTCAATCGATATCAATGATGATCCAATCACCCATTTCGTGATTGACCAATCGAGATAAGTATTACAGGATCGAATTGGAATCGTGGGTGCATGACCATTCGATCATCCTCAATACTCACGATCAGTATTGAACTCCTCTAGGTCTCGAATATTCCGATCGGATCCAATAGTGCTGAGCAGGAAAGGACCGACCGGAAGATGAGTCCTGATATCGGTCTGGATCCTGCCAGGCAGGATTAAGCCAACTCCGTCATTCAATTCCAATGATGACACAATCACTCATCGCGTGATTGACCAATCGAGATGAATACTACAATATCGGATCGGAATCGTGGGCGCATGGTCTCTATCCTCCTCAATACTCACTATCAGTATTAAGTTCTTCTGGGTTCCATATATTCCAATCGAATTTGATACTGCTGAGCAGGATTGGAACAGCCTGAAGATGAGTTTTGCTATCAGTCTGAATCCTGCCAGGCATCATTGAGTCGACTTTGTCAATCGATTCCAATGATGACCCAATCACTCATCGCGTGATTGACCAATCGAGATGAACACTACAGAATCGGTTTGAAATCGTAGGTGCATGGTAATTTTATCCTTCTGAATACTCACTATCAGTATTGAACTCCTCCAAGTTTCATATATTGCAATCGAATTTGATACTGCTGAGCAGGATTGGAACCGACTGGAGATGAGTTCTGCTATCGGTCTGAATTCTGCCAAGCAGCATTGAATCGACTGCGTCGATCGATTTCAATGATGATCCAATCACTCATTGCGTAATTGACCAATCGAGATGAATATTCCAGAATTGGAATAGAATCGTGAGTGCATGGTCATTCTATCCTCCTCAATACTCACGATCAGTTTCAAACTCCTCTAGGTTTCATATATCACAATCGAATTCAATACTGCTGACCAGGATTGGAACAGCCTGAAGATAAGTTTTGCTATCAGTCTGAATCCTGCCAGGCAGCATTGAGCTTACTCCGTCAATTGATTTCAATGATGATCCAATCACTCATTTCGAGATTGACCGATCGAGGAAAATATTACAGGATCGGATTGGAATCGTGGGTGCATGATCATTCGATCATCCTCAATACTCACGATCAGTATTGAACTCCTCCAGGTTTGTGATATTTCAATCGAATTCAATACTGCTGAGCGGGATTGCAACGGCCTGAAGCCAGGCAACATTGAGCCGAATCCGTCATTCGATTTCAATGATAATCCAATCACCCATTGCGTGATTGACCAATCGAGATGAATACTACAGAATCGAATTGGTATCGTGGGCGCATGGTCATTCTATCCTCCTCAATACTCCCAATCAATATCGAATTCCTCTAGGTTTCGGATATTTCAATCGAGTTCAATACTGCTGAGCAGGATTGCAACGGCCTGAAGATGAGTTTTGATATCGGTCTGAATCCTGCCAGGCAGAATTGAGGCGAATCCGTCGATCGATTCCAATGTTGACCCAAACACTCATTGCGTGATTGACCGATCGAGATGAACACTATAGAATCCGATTGGAATCGTAGGTGCATGGTTATTCTATCCTCCTCAATACTCACTATCAGTATCGAACTCCTTGAGGTTTCGGGTATTTCAATCGAATTCGATACTGCTGAGTTGGATTGAAAAGGCCTGAAGATGAGTTCTGGTATCAGTCTGAATTCTGCCAGGCAGCATTGAGTCGACTGCGTCGATCGATTTGAACGATGATCCAATCACTCATTGCGTGATTGACCAATCGAGATGAACACTACAGAATCGGCTTGAAATCGTAGGTGCATGGTAATTTTATCCTTCTGAATACTCACTATCAGTATTGAGTTCCTCCAGGTTTGTGATATTTCAATCGAATTCAATACTGATGAGCGGGATTGCAACGGCCTGAAGCCAGGCAACATTGAGCCGAATCCGTCATTCGATTTCAATGATAATCCAATCACCCATTGCCTGATTGACCAATCGGGATGAATACTACAGAATCGAATTGGTATCGTGGGCGCATGGTCATTCTATCCTCCTCAATACTCCCAATCAATATCGAATTCCTCTAGGTTTCGGATATTTCAATCGAGTTCAATACTGCTGAGCAGGATTGCAACGGCCTGAAGATGAGTTTTGATATCGGTCTGAATTCTGCCAGGCAGAATTGAGGCGAATCCGTCGATCGATTCCAATGTTGACCCAAACACTCATTGCGTGATTGACCGATCGAGATGAACACTATAGAATCCGATTGGAATCGTAGGTGCATGGTTATTCTATCCTCCTCAATTTTCACTATCAGTATCGAACTCCTTGAGGTTTCGGGTATTTCAATCGAATTCGATACTGCTGAGTTGGATTGAAACGGCCTGAAGATGAGTTCTGGTATCAGTCTGAATTCTGCCAGGCAGCATTGAGTCGACTGCGTCGATCGATTTGAACGATGATCCAATCACTCATTGCGTGATTGACCAATCGAGATGAACACTACAGAATCGGTTTGAAATCGTAGGTGCATGGTAATTTTATCCTTCTGAATACTCACTATCAGTATTGAACTCCTCCAAGTTTCATATATTGCAATCGAATTTAATACTGCTGAGCAGGATTGGAACAGCCTCGAGATGAGTTTTATGATCGGTCTGAATCCTGCCAGGTGGTATTGAATTGACGTTGTGAATTTATTCCAATGATGACCCAATCACTTGTTGGGTTATTGACCAATCGAGCTGAATACTACAGGATGGAATACAACTCGTGGGAGCCTGGTCTCTATCCTCCTCAATACTCACAATCGGTATTGAACTCCTCTAGGTTTCGATTATTCCAATCGAATCGCATGATGCTGATCAGGATTAGAACGGCCTGGAGATGAGTTTTGATATCGGTCTAAATCCTGCCAGGCAGCATTGAGCCGGCACCGTCAATCGATTCCAATGATGACCTAATCACTCATTGCATGATTGACCAATTGAGTTGAATACTTTAGAGTCGGATTGGAATCGTAAGTGCATGATCATTAGATCCTTCTCAATCCTCACAATCAGTATTGAACTCCTTTAGGTTTCGGCTATTTCAATCGAATTTCATTTTGCCTAGCAGGATTGGGACGACCGGGAGATGAGTTTTGTTATCAGTCTGAATCCTGCCAGGCGGCATTGAGCCGGCACCGTCAATCGATTCCAATGATGACCTAATCACTCATTGCATGATTGACCAATTGAGTTGAATACTTTAGAGTCGGATGGGAATCGTAAGTGCATGATCATTCGATCCTTCTCAATACTCACAATCAGTATTGAACTCCTTTAGGTTTCGGCTATTTCAATCGAATTTCATTTTGCCTAGCAGGACTGGAACGACCGGGAGATGAGTTTTGATATCGGTCTGAATCCTGCCAGGCAGCATTAAGCCGACTTCGTCATTCGATTCCAATTATGAACCGAACACTCATTGCGTGATTGACCAATCGAGATGAAAACGATAGGATCGGATTGGAATCGTGGGTGCATGGTCATTCTCTCCTCCTCAATACTCACAATCGGTATCGAATTCCTCCAGGTTTGTGATATTCCAATCGGATTCAATACTGCTGTGCGGGATTGCAACGGCTTGAAGCCAGGCAGAATTGAGCCGAATCCGTCATTCGATTTCAATGATGATCCAATCACCCATTGCGTGATTGACCAATCGAGATGAATACTACAGAATCGAATTGGGATCGTGGGTGCATGGTCAATCTATCCTCTTTAACACTCCCAATCAATATCGGATTCCTCTAGGTTTCGGATATTTGAATCGAGTTCAATACTGCTGAGCAGGATTGCAACGGCCTGAAGATGAGTTTTGATATCGGTCTGAATCCTGCCAGGCAGGATTGAGGCGAATCCCTCAATTGATTCCAATGATGACCCAAACACTCATTGCGTGATTGACCGATCGAGATGAACACTATAGAATCCGATTGGAATCGTAGGTGCATGGTTCGGGTATTTCAATCGAATTCGATACTGCTGAGTTGGATTGAAACGGCCTGAAGATGAGTTCTGATATCGGTCTGAATTCTGCCAGGCATCATTGAGTCGACTGCGTCGATCGATACCAATGATGATCCGATCACTCATTGCGTGATTGACCAATCGAGATGAACACTACAGAATCGGTTCGAAATCGTGGGTGCATTGTCATTCTATCCTCCTCACTACTCACGATCAGTTCTAAACTCCTCTTGGTTTCACAATTCCAATCGAATTCGATACTGCTGAGCAGGATTGGAACAGCCTCGAGATGAGTTTTATTATCGATCTGAATCCTGCCAGGTGGTATTGGATTGACGTTGTGAATCCATCCCAATGATAACCCAATCACTTGTTGGGTTATTGACCAATCGAGCTGAATACTGCAGGATGGAATTCAACTCATGGAAGCAAGGTCTCTATCCTCCTCAATACTCACAATCAGTCTTGACCTCCTCTAGGTTTCGGATACTTCAATCGAATTCAATACTGCTGAGCAGGATTGGAACAGCCTGAAGATGAGTTTTGATATCGGTCTGAATCCGGCCGGGCAGCATTGAGCCGACTCCGTCAATCGATTCCAATGATCACCCAATCATTCATTGTGTGATTGACCAATCGAGATGAATTCTACAAGATCGGATTGGAATCGTGGGTGCATGGTCATTCTATCCTCCTCAATACTCGCTATCGGTATTGAACTCTTCTAGGTTCCATCTATTCCAATCGAATTCAATACTGCTGAGCAGGATTGGAACAGCCTGGAGTTGAGTTCCGCTATCAGTCTGAATCCGGCCGGGCAGCATTGAGCCGACTCCGTCAATCGATTCCAATGATCACCCAATCATTCATTGCGTAATTGACCAATCGAGATGAATACTACAGAATCGCATGGGAGTCCGGGGTGCATGATCATTCGGTCCTCCTCAATACTCACAATCAGTATGGAACTCCTCTAGGTTTCGGATATTTCAATCGAACTCATACTGCCTAATAGGGTTGGAACGACCGGGAGAAGAGTTTTGATATCGGTCTGAATCCTGCCAGGCAGCATGAAGCCGATTCCGTCATTCGATTCCAATTACGAACCAATCACTCATTGCGAGGATGACCGATCGGGATGAATACTACACAATTGGATCGGAATCGCGGCTGCATGGTCATTCTATCCGCCTCAATAGTCACTTCCAACATTGCACTCCTCTAGGTTTCATATATTCCAATCGAATTCAATACTGCTGAGCAGGATTGGAAGAGCCTGAAGATGAGTTTTGCTATCAGTCTGAATCCTTGCAGGCAGCATTGAGCTTACTCCGTCAATTGATTTCAATGATGATCCAATCACTCATTTCGTGATTGACCGATCGAGGAAAATATTACAGGATCGGATTGGAATCGTGGGTGCATGATCATCCTCAATACTCACGATCAGTATTGAACTCCTCTAGGTTTCGCATTCTCCAATCGAATTTGATGATGCTAAGCAGGATTTGAAGGCCTGAAAATGAGTTTTGATATCGGTCTGAATCCTGCCAGGCAGCATTGAGCCGACACCGTCAATCGATTCCAATGAAGACCTTATCACTCATTGCATGATTGACCAATCGAGATGAATACTACAGAATCGAATTGGAATGGTAAGTGCACGATTATTTGATCCTCTTCCATACTCACACGCAGTATTGAGCTCCTCTAGGTTTCGGATATTTTGATCGAGTTCAATACTGCCTAGCAGGATTGGAACGACCGGGAGATGAGTTTTGATATCGGTCTGAATCCTGCCAGGCAGCAGGAAGCCGACTTCGTCGTTCGATTCCAATTATAAACCAAACACCCAATGCGTGATTGGCCAATCGAGATGAATACTACATAATCGGATTGGAGTCGTGGGTGCATAGTCATTCTCTCCTCCCCAATACTCACGATCAGTTCCGAACTCCTCTAGGTTTCATATATCACAATCGAATCCAATACTGCTAACCAGGATTGGAACAGCCTGAAGATGAGTTTTTCTATCAGTTTGAATCCTGCCAGGCAGCATTGAGCCGACACCGTCAATCAATTCCAACCATGACCCGATCACTCATTGCGTGATTGACCAATCGAGATGAATATAACAGGATCAGATTGGAACCGTGGGTGCATGACCATTCGATCATGCTCAATACTCATAATCAGTATTGAACTCCTCTAGCTTTCGGATATTTCAATCGAATTTCATTTCACCTAGAAGGATTGAAACGACCGGGAGATGAGTTTTGATATCGGTCTGAACCTTGCCAGGCAGCAGGAAGCCGACTTCGTCATTCGATTCCAATTATGAAGCAAACATCCAATGCGTGATTGACTTATCGAGATGAATACTACAGAATCGGATTGGAATCGTGGGTGCATGGTCCTTCTATCCTCCCCAATACTCACGATCAGTTTCGAGTTCCTCTAGGTTCCATATATCACAATGGAATTCAATACTGCTGACCAGGATTGGAACAGCCTGAAGATGAGTTTTGCTATCAGACTGAATCCTGACAGGAAGCATTGAGCAGACTTCGTCAATCAATTCCAATGATGACTCGATCACTCATTGCGTAATTGACCAATCGAGATGAATATTCCAGAATTGGGATAGTATCGTGAGTGCATGGTCATTCTATCCTCCTTAATACTCACGATGAGTTTCAAAGTCCTCTAGGTTTCATATATCACAATCGAATTCAATACTGCTGACCAGGATTGGAACAGCCTGAAGATAAGTTTTGCTATCAGTCTGAATCCTGCCAAGCAGCATTGAGCCGACTTCATCAATCAATTTCAATGATGACCCGATCACTCATTGCATGATTGACCAATCGAGATGGATACGACAGAATCGGATTGGAATCGTGGGTGCATGGTCATTCTATCCTCCTCAATACTCACAATCAGTATCGAATTCCTCCAGGTTTGTGATATTTCAATCGAATTCAATACTGCTGAGCGGGATTGCAACGGCCTGAAGCCAGGCAACATTGAGCCGAATCCGTCATTCGATTTCAATGATAATCCAATCACCCATTGCGTGATTGACCAATCGAGATGAATACTACAGAATCGAATTGGGATCGTGGGTGCATGGTCATTCTATCCTCCTCAATACTCCCAATCAATATCGAATTCCTCTAGGTTTCGGATATTTTAATCGAGTTCAATACTGCTGAGCAGGATCGCGACGGCCTGAAGATAAGTTTTGATATCGGTCTGAATCCTGCCAGGCAGAATTGAGGCGAATCCGTCAATCGATTCCAATGATCACCCAATCATTCATTGTGTGATTGACCAATCGAGATGAATTCTACAAGATCGGATTGGAATCGTGGGTGCATGGTCATTCTATCCTCCTCAATACTCGCTATCGGTATTGAACTCTTCTAGGTTCCATCTATTCCAATCGAATTCAATACTGCTGAGCAGGATTGGAACAGCCTGGAGTTGAGTTCCGCTATCAGTCTGAATCCGGCCGGGAAGCATTGAGCCGACTCCGTCAATCGATTCCAATGATCACCCAATCATTCATTGCGTAATTGACCAATCGAGATGAATACTACAGAATCGGATGGGAGTCCTGGGTGCATGATCATTCGGTCCTCCTCAATACTCACAATCAGTACGGAACTCCTCTAGGTTTCGGATATTTCAATCGAACTCATACTGCCTAATAGGGTTGGAACGACCGGGAGAAGAGTTTTGATATCGGTCTGAATCCTGCCAGGCAGCATAAAGCCGACTCCGTCATTCGATTCCAATTATGAACCAATCACTCATTGCGAGAATGACCGATCGGGATGAATACTACACAATTGGATCGGAATCGCGGGTGCATGGTCATTCTATTTGCCTCAATAGTCACTTCAACATTGCACTCCTCTAGGTTTCATATATTCCAATCGAATTCAATACTGCTGAGCAGGATTGGAACAGCGTGAAGATGAGTTTTGCTATCAGTCTGAATCCATGCAGGCAGCATTGAGCTTACTCCGTCAATTGATTTCAATGATGATCCAATCACTCATTTCGTGATTGACCGATCGAGGAAAATATTACAGGATCGGATTGGAATCGTGGGTGCATGATCATTCGATCATCCTCAATACTCACGATCAGTATTGAACTCCTCTAGGTTTCGGATTTTCCAATCGAATTTGATGATGCTAAGCAGGATTTGAAGGCCTGAAAATGAGTTTTGATATCGGTCTAAATCCTGCCAGGCAGCATTGAGCCGACACCGTCAATCGATTCCAAAGATGAACTTATCACTCATTGCATGATTGACCAATCGGGATGAATACTACAGAATCGATTTGGAATGGTGAGTGCACGGTTATTCGATCCTCTTCCATACTCACACGCAGTATTGAGCTCCTCTTGGTTTCGGATATTTCAATCGAGTCCAATACTGCCTAGCAGGATTGGAACGACCGGGTGATGAGTTTTGATATCGGTCTGAATCCTGCCAGGCAGCAGGAAGCCGACTTCGTCATTCGATTCCAATTATGAACCAAACACCCAATGCGTGATTGACCAATCGAGATGAATACTACATAATCGGATTGGAGTCGTGGGTGCATAGTCATTCTCTCCTCCCCAATACTCACGATCAGTTTCGAACTCCTCTAGGTTTCATATATCACAATCGAATCCACTACTGCTAACCAGGATTGGAGCAGCCTGAGGATGAGTTTTTCTATCAGTTTGAATCCTGCCAGGCTGCATTGAGCCGACACCGTCAATCGATTCCAACCATGACGCGATCACTCCTTGCGTGATTGACCAATCGAGATGAATATTACAGGATCAGATTGGAATCGTGGGTGCATGACCATTCGATCATGCTCAATACTCATAATCAGTATTGAACTCCTCTAGGTTTCGGATATTTCAATCGAATTTCATTTCACGTAGAAGGATTGAAACGACCGGGAGATGAGTTTTGATATTGGTCTGAATCCTGCCAGGCAGCAGGAAGCCGACTTCGTCATTCGATTCCAATTATGAAGCAAACATCCAATGCGTGATTGACTTATCGAGATGAATACTACAGAATCGGATTGGAATCGTGGGTGCAAGGTCCTGCTATCCTCCCCAATACTCACGATCAGTTTCGAGTTCCTCTAGGTTCCATATATTACTGTCACGTCGGGATGACGCGTATGAGCTTAGTGGCAAGCTCACAAAATCTACTTTCGATTGAGAGAAGGATACTTCTTGATTCTTTGTGGAAGGTAGATTAAATGAATGGGATAACTTACATTTGTTCTGCTGTTGACCAGGCAGTAGATCACCGTATTTATTGACACTTTCAAATTTCAAATTATCCACAAATGATAGGTTCGATAAGTCTTCTATGGACTTCCAAAAATAGTATTTCTCAATCAGTTGATGATTATATTATCTTGATACACGTATGCGTCAATTATATGAATCAAATAAAATTGTATCTTTTCCTTGCTAAATTCTTGAGAGTTGAGATTTTAAATATGTGTGAATCTGAAATATACTTAGATTTATAATTACAACAATTGAATTGCGCGGGCCGGAGCGATCGCACGCGAATGAAATATAATTGTCGAAAGCTGTGGCTCACGGAGTCGCGACGATGCCTGGTTCGTGCTAACAACTAACTCTTGTGTCCAGACGCGGGACATTTATTGAACTTTTCTGCTGATGCAGAATTTCCAAAAAGTGGATCGCGCCACAACGTGAAACACGCTCTGACTCAATATCATTGTTTTGTTCTGATGGCTCGGTGTGCTGTCCGACTTACAAAATATGCTTACACTAAATATACACTTTTTGATTATTGATTTCTTGAAAAGTTACGTATTAAGACGTAACATTACAATGGAATTCAATACTGCTGACCAGGATTGGAACAGCCTGAAGATGAGTTTTGCTATCAGACTGAATCCTGACAGGAAGCATTGAGCAAACTTCGTCAATCAATTCCAATGATGACTCGATCACTCATTGCGTAATTGACCAATCGAGATGTATATTCCAGAGTTGGAATAGTATCGTGAGTGCATGGTCATTCTATCCTCCTCAATACTCACGATGAGTTTCAAACTCCTCTAGGTTTCATTTATCACAATCGAATCCAATACTGCTGACCAGGATTGGAACAGCCTGAAAATAAGTTTTGCTATCAGTCTGGATCCTGCCAAGCAGCATTGAGCCGACTTCATCAAACAATTTCAATGATGACCCGATCACTCATTGCGTGATTGACCAATCGAGATGGATACGACAGAATCGGATTGGAATCGTGGGTGCATGGTCATTCTATCCTCCTCAATACTCACAATCAGTATCGAATTCCTCCAGGTTTGTGATATTTCAATCGAATTCAATACTGCTGTGCGGGATTGCAACGGCCTGAAGCCAGGCAGAATTGAGCCGAATCCGTCATTCGATTTCAATGATGATCCAATCACCCATTGCGTGATTGACCAATCGAGATGAATACTACAGAATTGAATTGGGATCGTGGGTGCGTGGTCATTCTATCCTCCTTAATACTCCCAATCAATATCGAATTCCTCTAGGTTTCGGATATTTCAATCGAGTTCAATACTGCTGAGCAGGATTGCGACGGCCTGAAGATAAGTTTTGATATCGGTCTGAATTCTGTCAGGCAGCATTGAGTCGACTTCGTCGATCGATTCCAATGATGATCCAATCACTCATTGCGTGATTGACCAATCGAGATGAACACTACAGAATCGGTTCGAAATCGTGGGTGCATGGTCATTTTATCCTGCTCACTACTCACGATCAGTTCTGAACTCCTCTAGGTTTCATATATTCCAATCGGATTCAATACTGCTGAGCAGGATTGGAACAGCCTCGAGATGAGAAGAAGGTAGCCTGGGTGGAGATCCAAAAACTATCTCATGCGGAGAATAATTGTGACTCGAATGAATACTTGTGTTATAGTGGAATTGAGATAGTTCCAATAAAGAATCCCATTCAATTCTTTTATCTGAAAAATTCTTCAAATATTCGCAAAGGGGATGGTGAGCCCTTTCTAGGGATCCGTTTGATGACGGTGAAAATGAGGTTGTCTCTATTTTAGAGAATTTGAACCTTCGAGCGACAGCTTTCAAAAGTTTGCTGGTAAAATTACTTCCTCGATCCGTGAGAACAACTTTTGGTGAGCTGAATATACATATGAATTTTTTTATGAATGAATCTGCAACAGTCTCTGCGGTTTGATCTGGTAAAGCTACCATAACAATAAATTTCGATAGATTATCCTGAATAGTTAAAATATATTTATTATGATTCTTGCTCTCATTCAATGGGCCAACAATATCCATTGAAATTTTATCGAAAGTTTTGAAAGGAGTATCTGTAATGACCATAGGTTGCCTAGTTTTATTCCTTTTCAGTTTATTTCTTTGACAAATTTCGCAGTCTCTAATTCTATTCTGAATATCTTCTTTCAAATTTTCCCAAATGTATCTATCTTTCATTCTGTTGTATGTCCTATTTACCCCCGAATGTCCTCCTAAGGCTGATGAGTGATGTAAGTCAAAAATCTTATTTCTGTCTTCATGCTTAACGTACAAGACGTGGTTCAGACATACGATAATTCTAATTTTTGTGCGGCAAAAAATTTCGAAAAGAAACTCTTCTATTTCGGACCAATCCAAATTCGTGATTTGTAATGATTTTGAGATGCTGAAAGTATTGCATTTATGCTTTTCTAGTGATTCTTTTAAGAGAATCAATAGACCTTTGAGGTTTTCCCGAACTGTTGAAATAGATTGTTTCACGTCTAGGCACAAGACAAAGAGCTTTTTCTTATCGATATTAACGATTTGAATTTCATTTCTCTTTAGCTCGGGATCTATTGTGATACTTTTACTCCGTAAGAGTTTATTGCTTAACTCATCCAAGGGAATACCATCCGGTGTTACTAGGTGGACGATATTGTCATTTCGGCATTGAATTGAATTCTTTGTATGAGCAATGATGTCTTTCTGAGTAATCTGAGTTTGATGAGAGTCAGATATCTCTCTACTGGCGATAGGATTGTTACTCTTCTTAATCTTACGTTTCGAGCTCTTTCTTGATTTCAATCTAGTACGTTCATCATTTATTCGTTTCAATTTCATCTCATTTGATGGAATCTCTTTTTGGGTTTTTGGTGGATTTGAAAGTTTTGCCTTCTGAGCTCTGGTAGTCACAAAAACATTATCTGACTCTACAGGGTTCCTTGAAAGTGAGTCTGCCACAATATTCTGCTTCCCGGGTGTGTATTTTATGTCGAAATCATAGTCAAGTAATTTTAACCTCCATTTATGTACTCTACTGTTGACGTCTGCAGATTTTAATGTTAAAAGTGGCTTATGATCCGTGTAAATTGTGAATCTATTTCCGTATATGTAGGATCTGAACGATTTTATGGCAAACATGATAGCGAGGGCCTCACGTTCATATGTGTGGTAAGAAAGTTCGGAATTTTTCAACATTCTTGATGCAAAAGCTATAGGTTTGTCTAAGCCCCCGTGATTTTGTGAAATTACTGCTCCAATCGCAAATTGGGACGCATCTGTACAAATATCATACGGTTTATCTAGCATAGGAAACTCTAGGATTGGAGCAGTACATAGACTCTTTTTCAAAGATTCAAACGCGTCTTGCGCTTCATCATTCCACGAAAACTTGGTGTTGACTTGAAGGAGCATTGTCAAGGGTTTGGATATTTCTGCGAATCCTCGAATGAAACGTCTATAGTAGCCTGCAAGACCTAAAAACTCCCGAACATTTTTAACATTCTTCGGTCTCGGAAACGATTGAACTGCTTCTATCTTCTTAGGATCAGGTTTAAGACCATCCTCACTCAGAACATGACCCAAAAATTTAACCTCTGACTTCAAAAAGTCGCATTTGCTAGGTTCTATTTTCAAACCTGCTTTTCGTAACCGTTGTGCTATAATATCGAATCTCTCAACTAAATCGTGTATTGTATTAGCAAAAATAATGATGTCATCGATATAAACGAAACAAATAATGTTAATCAAGTCACCAAGTATGGATATCATCACCCTTTGAAAAGTTCGGGGCGAGTTAGTCATGCCAAACGGGAGAACTATGAATTCAAATCTTCCCAATGGATAAACACTGAATGCAGTTTTGTGTGTATCTGACGCCTTTACCTTTACTTGATGGAAGCCTGAAGCTAAATCAACCGTGATAAAATATTTGTTGCGACCGATGTTATCAAAAATCTCTGTTATTAATGGAATTATGTAAGGATCCGGAATAGTCTTCTCATTCAATTTCCTATAGTCGATGACCATTCTCCAACGTTTCTTACCATTAGCTGATGGTTTTTTCCCAACAATCCAAATTGGTGCATTGAAACTACTCTTTGAACTCTTTACTAGGCCATAATTGATAAGCTTGTGGGTTTCTCCCACCGCGACGTCCTTCAGGGCGTGTGGCAAGGGAAATTGTTTCACATACACTGGTGTATCATCCAGAAGATTTATCTCATGTTGTTCGACATTACAGCAACCAAAACTTTCTCCTTCTAGCCAAAAGACATCAGCATTCTGAAGAACTAATGATTTTGCTACTCTTTTGTCATTCTCAGTCAAGTGACTGAGATCAATTTTTTCAAGTAAACACTTTTCTCGAATTTCTTTATTCTCAAAGGTAATGATATTTTCAAGAGTTTCGGAACTCAATTGACCACAATTGAAAGTTTCTGTTTCGTCAATATCAATGTCATCCTTATGCTGTGCAAAATCATGAGGCATGTCCTCAATATCAAATGAAAGAAAATTCACTCTTCCAGTTGATCTCATTATTTTCGTATCATCCACATTCCACAAGTGAATACTCTCATTCTCTCGTAGAATGTCCAAGAAATCAGTATATTTTTCGCAATCAGAATCAGTTTGAGAATTTAAATTATTTTCTAATGTCGATGTGATTTTATTTATGAATTCTTGCCTTATTTCTCTGCTATTCTGCAAAGAATCAACAATTCCAGTGCAATTATTTACCACCGGATCATCATTTCCCTGACTAACATCAGATTGTTCATCTAGACAAATGATTGACTCTAAAATCTTGACTGTATCTTTGTGAAAACGATCAAATTCTTCAGCGTTTTCAGAGAAACGGGTATCCATCCTGAAGACTCTCGCTTGATCAACCAATGGCTCAAAATCATCAATGAGGACACTAGCTGTAATATGATCCAATCCAGTTGGCATTTGCTCTACCCACTCTTCGTGAAAACCGTCGATCAAATTAGTCGTTCCATAATTCATTTCAGTAAGCTTACTCTCCATAGTTTCTTTCGCTATGAAATCATTTGGAACTGTTCTGAATGAATTCAATGAACACTCTTTTGTTAAATTACTTGGGAAGATCTGGAGCTTTCTACTATTTATTTCTAGATAACCTTCATCTAATCTCAGTTTTTGTTCAGCTAAAATTTTGATCCCTAATATCCCGTCATAAGGTAGAGAAAATTCCTCTGGAGCCACGTGAAACTCCAGATTCAATCCATTGATCGTCAAATTAACAGTTCCTAAGGTGCGAATGGGGGTATCAGTAATTCCAGTGAGATGAATCACTGTGTTTTTGTTTATTTCTGAATATGGAACGAGTTTTAGCTTTAATATGTTCAATTGAGCTCCAGTATCAATCAAAGTATTCATTATTTTCCTTGTGAAAGGATTCTCTATTTGCACATATCTTAGGAGGTTTTCGAGTTTGATAGTATAAACATGCATCGCATTACCCGAAACCATTATATTTTCCGAAGATTCTTCGTGATTTTCTTGAGAAATTTTATCTTGTATACATGAAAAAGTCATGTCATGCGATGTATCATCTAATGAATTTACAGAACTACCCCATACTGGACGGAGAGAGAGCGTCTTGTATAACAAATCTCTTCCTATGCGCTCTGTTGAGGAAGAGAATTGGAGTTTCCCTGATTCATTTGGATCCCATTCTTACGAACACATTCTCGTTCAATATGACCAAGACTTTTGCAGAAATTGCAGAATTTACCAGCTTGATTTTGCAATTTTTGAAGTTCAATGCACGAATCTATTGTGTGGTTATACTTTTTGCAAAAAGAACATTGAATTTTATTTTGACTTTCAACATGATTTTTGAGGGCTTGAAGTTTCCTGCATTCATCAATTAGATGGCCTGACATATTACAGAAGTCACATTTCTTGGACTGGAAATTCCTTTGAGGTATACTTTGGCCATTTCGTCCTTCATATCGTTGCTGATTGGGGTAATTCTGTCTCGAAAAATTTCTATCATAGTTATTCCTGTCACGATAATTTCTATAAGCATCATTGGAATTGCGGAAATTCGGTCGTGCATTGGCATTGGACAGATTTCTACAAAACTTTGCTGAATGGCCACGTTTGCCACAGATTTGACATTCTACTTGCTGACTCGACTGATTAAACATGACTCGATTTTGTTCATTCTTATCCTCATTCTTGGAGCAGTTTTTTGCAGTGTGACCTCGTTTTTCACATGATTGACAGACAATGTTTGGACAGGAAGCTGATTCGTGACCAGATTTATGGCAGAAGCCACAATGATTGCCATTTATCCAATCATTATTATATTCCAGTTCACTCTCTATTACAATGGCCTTCTTGGAAGCGGCATCAAAATTATTTTCTGCAGTCATTTGGATTTTAATTTCCAATTTCAATCCTTTCATGAAGATTTTGAGTGCGTCAGCATCCAATTTATCACAAAAGATCCGATGAGCCTCAGCGGTACTATCTGCTTTATCTAACTCTTTTATGCGTCTAGCTAGTTTTTGTATTTTCGATGCGAAATCAGTGACACTTTCGTTCGGGTTTTGAAAAGAATGATTCAATTTGCTATATAAACCGTACTTATCCTCGACAACGGGATACAACAACTTTACTGCTTGTATGAAATCGCTCATTTTTGTGCATGATACATGATATAGAAGATCTTTAGCTGTACCTTTGAGTTTGATTTTGATCAATTGGACAAGAGTCTCCTCATCCTCATCTGCTATAATGGTTTTAGCCTCTTTCAAACATTCAATATACTCTCTAACTGCGATATTTTTCCCGTCAAATTCGGGCACCATAGGAATCACATTTTTTAAAGGTAACTTCAATTTTTGAGGCATGATTTCAACAGTGTTATTAGGTAAGCCCAAATCGATCAAATCTTTTTTTTCGTCAACTGGATTGAATGATTGAGACGACTCGTGAATGGTAGGTGAATCAGTGAGAAGATCTTGGTGTTCACTGCTATCTAATGGCTCTTGATCAGATGAAATCTTTCCAATATTTGAATAAGTATGATCTAAATTGTCAGATTGTTGTTGGAAACTAGGATTTGCGCGTTCACTATTTTCAGGCAAATTTTCCCGGATATTGAGAAGTCTTTCTTCTAAATTATTGGATTCTTGATCTAAACTTGAAGTAGAAGGATGAGATTCGTCAGGTGATGTACTATTCTTGGGAGGGGAGCGTTTCAACTTTGAACTACGAGAAAATATTCTTTCAGCAGGTATAGAATTGGGATCTATCAATTCGTTTCTCAATTCGGGGTTACTATTCACTCTAGCTCTTGTTAGTGGTGGTTTATCTAGATTCAGCTGAATTGCTTTCTTATTCATTTGATAAATGCATCACCGAAGTGTGTAAGCAGTCGCGAAATTTCTTGTAGCGCATGCAGTTTTCAGTGGTTCGCTCACTAACGAGGTCACAGCACTGTATGGTACGATATTCTATATAGCAATGTACCGGCACGGTTTGAAATTTGAGAGATTGATGTAGGAAGGCATATATAGAGTAACTCACAGATCTCTCGTCTTTGAAATTGCGATGAAATTTAGAATTGGATAAACATTCGTATGAAAATCGTTTGGACCACTTTCAAAAAGATTCTTGCTTTTGATATTGCGATCCAATGATACTATGACACTCAGCTCAAACACCAGGTATGTAATGTATAAGTTTCACAGAAAAAAAATCTATAGATCCTCATTCAATATCTTGGAATATTATTTCTGAAACACTATCCGATTAATGATCGATTTCACCGTTATCAACTGTTGATTTCCGGAAATATCCAGAATATGCAAATAATAAAGTATATCAGATTTTTCAATAGTATAGGAATATCAATTATCAAATTGTGCGATAATATGTAAATAATCAACAAAATCTAAATCTCAATCAATTTCGGTACCGGAACCAATTGTTAGTTCCGGTATATCAATTTTATAAGAATATGAATTGTTAGATTCTGGATAAGAAATATCCTAATACACAAATAATCAAGAACTATATCTAACCATCAATCAATTTCGGTACCGGAACCAATTGTTACGTCGGGATGACGCGTATGAGCTTAGTGGCAAGCTCACAAAATCTACTTTCGATTGAGAGAAGGATACTTCTTGATTCTTCGTGGAAGGTAGATTAAATGAATGGGATAACTTACATTTGTTCTGCTGTTGACCAGGCAGTAGATCACCGTATTTATTGACACTTTCAAATTTCAAATTATCCACAAATGATAGGTTCGATAAGTCTTCTATGGACTTCCAAAAATAGTATTTCTCAATCAGTTGATGATTATATTATCTTGATACACGTATGCGTCAATTATATGAATCAAATAAAATTGTATCTTTTCCTTGCTAAATTCTTGAGAGTTGAGATTTTAAATATGTGTGAATCTGAAATATACTTAGATTTATAATTACAACAATTGAATTGCGCGGGCCGGAGCGATCGCACGCGAATGAAATATAATTGTCGAAAGCTGTGGCTCACGGAGTCGCGACGATGCCTGGTTCGTGCTAACAACTAACTCTTGTGTCCAGACGCGGGACATTTATTGAACTTTTCTGCTGATGCAGAATTTCCAAAAAGTGGATCGCGCCACAACGTGAAACACGCTCTGACTCAATATCATTGTTTTGTTCTGATGGCTCGGTGTGCTGTCCGACTTACAAAATATGCTTACACTAAATATACACTTTTTGATTATTGATTTCTTGAAAAGTTACGTATTAAGACGTAACATTACAATGGAATTCAATACTGCTGACCAGGATTGGAACAGCCTGAAGATGAGTTTTGCTATCAGACTGAATCCTGACAGGAAGCATTGAGCAAACTTCGTCAATCAATTCCAATGATGACTCGATCACTCATTGCGTAATTGACCAATCGAGATGTATATTCCAGAGTTGGAATAGTATCGTGAGTGCATGGTCATTCTATCCTCCTCAATACTCACGATGAGTTTCAAACTCCTCTAGGTTTCATTTATCACAATCGAATCCAATACTGCTGACCAGGATTGGAACAGCCTGAAAATAAGTTTTGCTATCAGTCTGGATCCTGCCAAGCAGCATTGAGCCGACTTCATCAAACAATTTCAATGATGACCCGATCACTCATTGCGTGATTGACCAATCGAGATGGATACGACAGAATCGGATTGGAATCGTGGGTGCATGGTCATTCTATCCTCCTCAATACTCACAATCAGTATCGAATTCCTCCAGGTTTGTGATATTTCAATCGAATTCAATACTGCTGTGCGGGATTGCAACGGCCTGAAGCCAGGCAGAATTGAGCCGAATCCGTCATTCGATTTCAATGATGATCCAATCACCCATTGCGTGATTGACCAATCGAGATGAATACTACAGAATTGAATTGGGATCGTGGGTGCGTGGTCATTCTATCCTCCTTAATACTCCCAATCAATATCGAATTCCTCTAGGTTTCGGATATTTCAATCGAGTTCAATACTGCTGAGCAGGATTGCGACGGCCTGAAGATAAGTTTTGATATCGGTCTGAATTCTGTCAGGCAGCATTGAGTCGACTTCGTCGATCGATTCCAATGATGATCCAATCACTCATTGCGTGATTGACCAATCGAGATGAACACTACAGAATCGGTTCGAAATCGTGGGTGCATGGTCATTTTATCCTGCTCACTACTCACGATCAGTTCTGAACTCCTCTAGGTTTCATATATTCCAATCGGATTCAATACTGCTGAGCAGGATTGGAACAGCCTCGAGATGAGTTCTATTATCGGTCTGAATCCTGCCAGGTGGTATTGGATTGACGTTGTGAATCTATTCCAATGATAACCCAATCCCTTGTTGGATTATCGACCAATCGAGCTGAATACTACAGGATGGGATTCAACTCGTGGAAGCAAGGTCTCTATCCTCCTCAATACTCACAATCAGTCTTGAACTCCTCTCGGTTTCGGATATTTCAATCGAATTTCATTTTGCCTAGCAGGATTGGGACGACCGGGAGATGAGTTTTGCTATCAGTCTGAATCCTTGCAGGCAGCATTGAACTTACTTCGTCAATCGATTTCAATGATGATCCAATCACCCATTTCGTGATTGGCCAATCGGGATCAATATTACATGATCGGATTGGAATCGTGGGTGCATGATCATTCGATCATCCTCAATACTCACGATCAGTATTGAACTCCTCTAGGTTTCGAATATTCCGATCGAATCCAATACTGCTGAGCAGGAAAGGAACGACCGGAAGATGAGTCCTGATATCGGTCTAAATCCTGCGAGGCAGGATTAAGCCGACTCCGTCAATCGATTCCAATGATCACCCAATCATCCATTGTGTGATTGACCAATCGAGATGAATACCACAGAATCGGATTGGAATCGTGGGTGCATGGTCATTCTATCCTCCTCAATACTCACTATCAGTATTGAATTCTTCTAGGTTCCATATATTCCAATCGAATCCAATACTGCTGAGCAGGATTGGAACCGCCTGAAGATGAGTTTCGCTATCAATCTGAATCCTGCCAGGCAGCATTCAGTCGACTGTGTCAATCGAATCCAATGATGACCCAATCACTCATTGCGTGATTGACCGATCGAGATGAATACTACAGAATCGGATGGGAGTCCTGGGTGCATGATCATTAGGTCCTCCTCAATACTCACAATCAGTATGGAACTCCTCTAGGTTTCGGATATTTCAATCGAACTCATACTGCCTAATAGGGTTGGAACGACCTGGAGAAGAGTTTTGATATCGGTCTGAATCCTGCCAGGCAGCATGAAGCCGACTCCGTCATTCGATTCCAATTATGAACCAATCACTCATTGCTTGATTGACCGATCGGGATGAATACTACACAATCGGATCGGAATCGCGGGTGCATGGTCATTCTATCCGCCTCAATAGTCACTTCCAATATTGGACTCCTCTAGGTTTCATATATTTCAATCGAATTCAATACTGCTGAGCAGGATTGGAACAGCCTGGAGATGAGTTTCGCTATCAGTCTGAATCCTTCCAGGCAGCATTGAGCTTACTCCGTCAATCGATTTCAATGATGATCCAATCACCCATTCCGTGATTGACCAATCGAGATAAATATTACATGATCGGATGGGAATCGTGGGTGCATGATCATTCGATCATCCTCAATAGTCACTTCCAATATTGGACTCCTCTAGGTTTCATATATTTCATTCGAATTCAATACTGCTGAGCAGGATTGGAACAGCCTGGAGATGAGTTTCGCTATCAGTCTGAATCCTTCCAGGCAGCATTGAGCTTACTCCGTCAATCGATTCCAATGATGACCCAATCCCTCATTGCGTGATTGACCAATCGAGATGAATACTACAGAGACAGATCGGACTCGTGGGCGCATGGTCTCTATTGTCCTCAATACTCAAAATCAGTATTGATTTCCTCTAGGTTTCGGATATCCCAATCGAATTTCATGATGGTGAGCAGGATTGGAACGTTGTGGAGATGAGTTCCGATATCGGTCTGAATCCGGCCAGGCAGCATTGAGCCGACTTCGTCAACCTATTCCAATGATCACCCAATCATTCATTGTGTGATTGACCAATCGAGATGAATACTACAGAATCGGATTGGAATCGTGTGTGCATGGTCATTCTATCCTCCTCAATACTCACTATCAGTATTGAACTCGTCTAAGTTCCATATATTCCAATCGAATTCAATACTGCTGAGCAGGATTGGAACAGCCTGAAGATGAGTTTCGCTATCAGTCTGAATCCTGCCAGGCAGCATTGAGTCGACTGTGTCAATCGATTCCAATGATGACCCAATCACTCATTGCGTGATTGACCAATCGAGATGAATACTACAGAATCGGATGGGAGTCCTGGGTGCATGATCATTCGGTCCTCCTCAATACTCACAATCAGTATCGAACTCCTCTAGGTTTCGAATATTTCAATCGAACTCATACTGCCTAACAGGGATGGAACAACCGGGTGAAGAGTTTTGATATCGGTCTGAATCCTGCCAGGCAGCATAAAGCCGACTTCGTTATTCGATTCCAATTACGAACCAATCACTCATTGCGTGATTGACCGATCGGGATGAATACTACACAATCGGATCGGAATCGCGGGTGCATGGTCATTCTATTCGCCTCAAAAGTCACTTCGAATATTGGACTCCTCTAGGTTTCATATATTTCAAACGAATTCAATACTGCTGAGCAGGATTGGAACAGCCTGAAGATGAGTTTTGCTATCAGTCTGAATCCTTCCAGGCAGCATTGAGCTTACTCCGTCAATTGATTTCAATGATGATCCAATCACTCATTTCGTGATCGACCAATCGATATAAATATTACAGGATCGGATTGGAATCGTGGGTGCATGATCATTCGCTCATCCTCAATACTCACGATCAGTATTGAACTCCTCTAGGTTCCGGATATTCCAATCGAATCACATGATGCTGAGCAGGATTGAAATGGCCCGGAGATGAGTTTTGATATCGGTCTGAATCCTGCCAGGCAGCCTTGAGCCGACACCGTCAATCGATTCCAATGATGACCTGATCACTCATTGCATGATTGACCGATCGAGTTGAATACTTTAGAGTCGGATCGGAATCGTAAGTGCATGATCATTCGATCCTCCGCAATACTCACAATCAGTATTGAACTCCTTTAGGTTTCGGCTACTTCAATCGAATTTCCTCTTGCCTAGCAGGATTGGAATGACCGGGAGATGAGTCTTGATAATGGTCTGAATCCTGCCAGGCAGCATGAAGCCGACTTCGTCATTCGATTCTAATTATGAACCGAACACTCATTGCGTGATTGACCAATCGAGATGGATACTACAGAATCGGATTGGAATCGCGGGTGCATGGTCATTCTATCCGCCCAATAGTCACCTCCAGTATTGAACTTTCCTAGGTTTCATATATTCCAATCGAATTCAATACTGCTGAGCAGGATTGGAGCAGCCTGAAGATGAGTTTTGCTATCAGTCTGAATCCTTGCAGGCAGCATTGAGCTTACTCCGTCAATCGATTTCAAAGATGATCCAATCACCCATTTCGTGATTGACCAATCGAGATAAATATTACATGATCGGATTGGAATCGTGGGTGCATGATCATTCGATCATCCCCAATACTCACGATCAGTATTGAACACCTCTAGGTTTCGAAGATTCCGATCGAATCCAATACTGCTGAGCAGGAAAGGAACGACCGGAAGATGAGTTCTATCATATCTTGCTCCTCTCCATCTTCTCTTCCACTTTCACTTCCACTCTCAGAACTTTCCTCCCTTCTCTGCTGCGGCGTGCTGTATAACCTCTCTGCTTCCAACTTCTCAAACTTCTTTGCCAAACCTCTATTTTCCTCCTGCATCCTTTCCAGTCTCTCCACCATTCTTACGATCCGTCTGATTTCTTCTTCTCTCCTTTTTTCTCTTTCTTTTTGCATTTTAATACAATCTCTCCTTTCTGGAGTGCCTTTTTCTAGCGCGTGCTCTTGTCGGCTTGCTATGCCACCGCATGCGCGTCGCTGCTGGTTCGTACGTTCCCGTTCTTGTTCCTCTTTTGTGTTCCATCTTTCCTTGTCTCCCTGTCATCTGCTTCGTTCGCTCTATCACACCTTTCTTCCCTTCCTTTCCTCTTTCTTTTCCATTCTATTCCTTTCAGCCATCTCAGTTTCTTCCAATCTCCTCTAAGAATTTCTTCCCAGGGGCCTGGTGTCTTTGTTTTTTCACATTCTTCAAAGATGTGTCTCATTGTTTCAGGGGCTTTTTTGCACAGTCTACAATTCCTATATTCTTCATCTCTTCAATACTGATTGTGCCTTGCCTCATTTCCTAATTTTAATTTGACTATCGTGCAGAGATTATCCTTTACTTTTTTCTCTTTTGAGTCCACATATCTCTCCATTCTTCCCTCTAATAGCCAATCCTTCAACTCATTGCAATATGTGGATTCTCTCACCTTGCTGATGGCTAATTGTCTATCTTGATCTCTCTTACTTCTCTCGGTGATTCTGTACATTTCTTCCCTGTCCAGCACTCTCAGTTCCAGCACGCCTTCTGCCCACCCTTTGTCGTTGAACCATTCTTCTCTTTTTTGTTGGAGCAGTTTATCTGCCTTGCCTTCTCTCAAGTCTTTCCATAATTCATTCCTTATCTCTCCCTCTTTTTCTTTGCTTAATTTCTCCTCATATTCCAAGAATCTGGTACCAGCTTTTATTGCTATTTTGTTTTTACCTACTTCATTGAGAATTAGGTACCTTTTGGGGTTTGTCTGTCCAGTTTGAGGACCCATTTGATGTATTTGATCTGGATGTTCTCCATCACCTCCCATTCTTTCCATTCCCATATCTCCACACCATACATCAGTATGCTTACTATCAGTGTGTCAAGTAGTTTTATCCTTTTCTTCCATTCTTTCCTGAAGAGTTTCTCTCCCACGCTCCATACCTAATGCTGCATTGGCCTTCTTTGTGATGTGTCTCACATGACTCTCATCTCCATTATTTTTCTTCAGGACGTATCCTAAGTACTTAAATTCTTTTACCTGCTCAATTTCTCCGCCACCCAATAGGAATCTATATTTTTTCTCTCTTCCTTTTCCTTTCCTACAGATCATAATCTTGGTTTTTGACACATTTATCTCCAATCCCTTCTCCTTGACATATTTGCCTGCTTTCCTGAGTAGTTCTTTAAGCCCTTCTTCATTATTTGAGACCAGGCAGATGTCATCTGCATAGCTTAGACCCCATATTTTCAGTTTCTTTTCTATCCTACATCCACCCTCTTGAACTCTTTCCATCCTTTCAAATAGATCAACCAGTCCAACATTGAATAGAATTGGGCTCAGTGGGCACCCTTGTCTTACCCCTTCTGTTGTATAGAACTCACCTATTTCTTCCCCATCTATCACTATGGCACATTTAGTTTCTCCGTATATCTCCTCTATCCTAGTTCTGAGTTGCTCGCTCACTTCCAGCTTTTCAAGGTTCCTCCATATACACCTTCTCTTTATTCTGTCGAAGGCTCCTTTCAGGTCTATGAACAATAGAGAAGCCTTGCCTTTCTCATTCTCAATTTCTTTCTTTATCATTCTCTTCAGCGTGTACACTGCATCCATTGTTCCTCTTCCTTTTCTGAATCCCATCTGTTAATCTCTCAGTTTCCCTTTGCCTTCCAGTTCCCGTTCCAATCTTGACCTCAGTATCTCTGCTTATATCTTGTATGCCGTGTCCACCATTGTGAGCCCTCTGTGATTTCCGGTCTCCTTTCTATCTCCTTCCTTGTGCAGAGGGATCACCTTTCCTCTTTTCCAATCTTCTGGGAATTCGCATTTCTTCCATATCCTGTTCAATATAGCCCTCAGACTTTCCTAGGTTTCATCTGTGGCATTAATCCACGCCTCGTTCCTGATACCAACCGGGCCACTCGCTTTCTTCTTCTTCAGTTTTCTGATGGCTGCGTCGATTTCCTCTTTCGCGATCTCTCATTTCTCTTCCCATGTTTCCCTGCTTCTTGTCCTTTTGCTTTCTGGTTTTTCATCCTGGCATCTGAACTGTTTCTTGAAGTGCTCCATCCACTACTCCTCTTTCCTTATGCTTTCGTCGAGGCTTTCCCTCTTCTTTCTTCTCCCATTCACCATTTTCCAGAATTTCTTCTCTGATTCATCTCTCAGCATTTCTTCCACCTTCCTTCCTCCCTCTTCCCTCTTCTTCTTGTCCAGGATCTGTCTATACTCCCTCCTCCCCACATAGCATGAGAATCTTCCAGAAACCTTCCTACAAGCTTTCAGGAAAACCCGGGAATCTTTCAGAAAGATTTCACTGAAAGCTTCCCTCAATAAAGATATGTCCCACTTCAGACACCTTTCTGCAAGATTTCATGAAATATTGCCGGGAATATTTCGGGAAGCTTTCAGAAACATTGCATTGAAATATTTCAGTTAAATGTTCCTGCAAGATTTCATGAAACCTCCCAAAAATATATGCGTTAATGTTCTGTCTGTGGAATCCATACTTGGCTTGATAAGTTTCTTAATCATTCTAATGCACGACTTCATCATTCTTACTCGTACTTCAACTCTATTGTGACGTTGAATCCAAAGCTTCGCGAAAGCTTGCGAGAAAGCCTTCACGCATCTCCAAATAATCCTCACGTATCATTTACAGACCATTATGCATAGCTGGTCCTGGGTATGTTATAACACATGTCAGATCATTTGATACTACCATCAAATTCCCTGATAGATAGTTTCCCAAAAACCATATAATTTATGAGGACGAAATTTGAGAACTAAAGTGTGTTATGCGACATCTATCGGGAACAGAATCTTCCAATGAGATATTCCTGGAAGATTCCTACAATCTTTCACTGCAATGTTCCTGGAAGATTCCTACAATCTTTCACTGCAATGTTTCTGAAAGATTCTTACAATCTTTCACTGCAATGTTACTGAAAGATTCCCAGAATGTTCCCCCGCAATATTTATGTGTCATATCCCAAAGATTCACGTCGTTAAGAATTACTCCTCGCAAGACTTTAATAGTATAATATGTTCTTGCCTTGGTTGTAACGGTTTTCGGTATTAATATGCGGTACCCCGTCACATAGTTCTGCTCTGAACGATTTTAGGGAGCTTGCGAGAATCTATCAACAATATCTCAGTGCAAGATTCCTGGGAGATTACCTGTCGAATATTCCCAAGGAATATGTACGGAATCAGTCAGAGCGCTTCCACAAACCTATTATTATGATGGCTTTATTTATATGCGAAGACTCGTGATTAGCCCAAATTCAAAAGAGATTTGAATAAGTTAGGGATCTAATGAGCCTATATATCACAGTGGAGGCTTGTAAATCTTCCAGAAATATTTCAGTGAATTGTTCCAAGAAATCTCCCAGAGAGCTTTCGTGAATCTTTCAGAAAAATTTCAGTGCAAGGTTTCCGAAAGATTGCGTGTAAGATTCTTTGAAATATTTACGGGAGCTTCCGGAAAGCTTACTCAGAAATAATGACACGGAACATTTTGAAATATCACCTGCAATATCCCTGCAAGATTCCCGGGAGATTGCAATGAAATATTCCCCTGAATCGTTCTTTGAAATATCTCCATGCTGTGTGGGTCTTTGCGTAGTATACGCGCCCATCCATTTTATCCTCTTTGGCGTCTTAGAAGAGCTTCTGTCCCTCTATTTTTTTCCTCATTCTTCATCCCACCAGTCTTGGGAATCTGTTCCTTTATCTTCCAATTCTATTGTCGCGGTGGCTCTTTCGATTCTGTTCCCAAGTTCCCCCCAGTTTTCTGTTTTTTCCCAGCTCTTCTGTGCTCCCCTGAACTTTGTGCAGGCTTCTTCGTCCCAGATTTGCACCATCTTTTTCTTAGTCACTTCTTCCATTCTTTCCTGCTTTAGGTTTATTTCCATAGGTAGGTGGTCAGATTTGGTTTTTTCCCCTATTCTCATTGACTCTATCTTCTCCTTTCCTTCTAAGTTTGTGACTGCATAGTCAATGACGGTATTTCCTCTGGCCCCTATGTATGTGTACTCACCCTGCTCATCACCTGTTATATTGCCATTCAGTATTTCCAACCCTTGTTCCTCCAAATTTTTGAGCATTTAGTGTCCTTCTGCATTGACTGTGCCATCTCTCGAATTCCTGTAACCATCTCCTATGATGTCTCCTCCTTCCCTGCCTGTCCTTGCGTTCATGTCTCCTAGGAGTAGCAAGTTGCCCCCTCTCATCTCCTCTGCTTCTGTTCTTATCTTTCTCCAGTTGTCGTCCTTCTCCTTATTCATGTAGGCCAAGATGATTTTCCATTCCTCCTTTCGTATTTGTAACTCGCTCCTGATCACCTCTTGTCCTATTGCTTCTGTTTCTGCCCTCAAGCTCTTCTTGGTGGCTACCATGATGCCTCCACTCGCTCTTCCCCTCCTCTCTTCTCTGCTAGCCTCAACTACTGTGCAGTCGTGTTCTTTTAGCTCCCTGTTTACCCACTTTCTGTCTTTCCCTTCTATCCAAGTTCCTGTGATACAGATTATCTCAAATCCTTTCAAATAATCCCATTGCTCGTTGGTTAGCGTTTCCGAGCCCGCTATGTTCCATGCTATTATTCGCATTTTCACTCTCTCTCTCTCTCTTGTCTTTGGGTTCCCTTCCATGTCTTGCCTGTCTGAAAGGGTTTGCTTTCTCGCTCGCTCAACTTCCAGATCTGTCCATCTATTATAGCATGCGTGTCCCTTGTTATGGCTTTCCTTCCCTTTTGGATTTGTTCTTTTGCAAATTCTTCCAGTTTCCTTCTCGTGTCCCCTTCTTTCCAGGTGAGATCTCTTTCAATGTGAATTTCTGTCCCTTCCAATTTTCTCTTGTTCACCATAATTTCTTCCCATTCTATCCCATTCTCACATTCCATCCCTATCATTTCCTCTTTTGAACCCTTTACTTTCCAAGCCTTCATGATCTTGCATGTAACTTGTAGTTCCTTTTCTATCCACTGCTCCAACCCCTCTTTTAGTCTGTATGTCTCCACTTTCAAGCCAGTGATTATGAGGTTGTTTCTTCTCACCCTCCTCTCATTCTCCTCCAATCTTCTTTCCATTATATTCCAGTCATTTCCTCCTTTACCAGCTTCCTTCCCTGTATCTCGGTTCCTTGATTTTGCATCCTGCTCCCTCTTCTCCACTGCTCTTACTCTGTTCAGAATTTCTCCATATTTTTGGTCCTTTTCTTTGTCCTTTACCTCTAAATTTGTGATCCTTTCATCTAGCTCCTCTACTTTCCTTACATTCTCTGTTCTTAGTCCTTCTATGAGCCCTTCAATCTCACTCAACATTCCTTCTTTGAGCTCTTTCATGTCCTCCTGTATTTGGGTAATGTGTGCCAATAGGGTCTCCATTCCTTTTCCTATATATTCTGACTCATTCAGCTGCTTGGAATTATTGTTGTCTACCTCTTCCCAGTCTTCCTTTTCCAAGTTCTTCTTGGGCTCTTCTGCGAATTTTTCCTTGGTTACTGTATTCTCCACTTCACTCTCTGATGATCTTTCTTACTCTCTCTTTTTCCACCCTCGTTTATGGCTCATATAACTCAGAATATCTTTGTTGCTTCCATCCAGTGAGGCGACCCTTCTTCTCATGTACTTGGGGCTGTTAGTCAGATTCGCCTTTGTTCCAAACATGCCCTTGCACGTGCTCCCCTGCTCCTTTCCTCGCGCGCCCTAACCTCAAACGGCTTCGGTCGAGTTCTGTGAAATTTTTCTCTCATCTCCGACTTCACTGGTGTTGCCCTATATTTTCTTTTATTCCTCACAATTTTTACTTCACACTCCACAATTTTTCTTGCTCTATCTTTTTGTAAAACTCTAACTTTTCCTAGTATATTTCTCAGATGCTATTGAAGACGACTTTCTGCCATGAAGGCCATTTTTCCCTATATTCCAGAAATACTTCAGTCCAATATTCCTGAAATATTCCATTCTTCCAATAAAATTTTCCTGGGATATTTCTGAAAGATTCCCATGTTGCGTGAGCAGAAGCCTTCTAGCCGAAGTAAAAATAAATTAACTTTGAGGCCGTTGCAGCGAGAGTTCTTGTAAGAACGTTCAGAAACCTTATCTTGCAAGTGCCTGTAAACTTCCTGGACACTTTCTCTGTAAGCTTTCGAAAACTACTCAGCAAGAAGTTGAATAATACTCCTCGACCATTGCAGGGAAAGTTTTGGTGGAAGCTATCAAAAAGCTTTCATGACATTACATGAGACCTTGCATTTTTGAGTGTCCGATAACTTCCTAGAAAACTCCCTGAATCCTTCCAAAACCCATACTCTAGATAAGACCATCCAATGCGATAGGATCAAATTCCCTCCCCAATGAGGTATATATGTTTTTTGAGTTGAAATCAGGCGACACGTGTGTTTCTGTTTGGCCCAGATCAACTTTGTTTCGGAGCTATGCAAATTTCCAGTTTGGAGTCGAAAATTTCAAATTTTCACTCTGAAATCAGGAAAAACTTCGAAATAACTCTACTCACATAATGGCTCTCTCGAGATGAATCATGATACATTGTATGAAATCCAACGTATTTCATCAGAAAAAAAACCCGATGGTGCTAAAAAATTCTCATAGAACGCCAAAAATGAACAATTTGATGGAAAATGAGAGAATGCGATTGCTTAAAGATATGAATTCGTATCCTCTTGGATTTTCTTTAGAGTACTTTGAACGATGTTGAACGTGATGCAATTGGTCCGGTAGGCGCTCAAAAATAGTAGGAGGTGCTAAGAAATTTTTTCTAAAGGAAATTTAGATGCCAGATACTGAGTTGATGGAATTTGAGGAAAAAATGTTGTGGAGAGATTTGAACCTTCTCCCAAGAGTGTTATAACACCCCATGAAACTATCCCAAGATGATTATTTTTAGAACCTAAATCGAACTGTCATCACTCAAGAGAGGATTCTCGGTGAAACCTCCCAGCGAGAGCTGGTTTCATCGACACCTCTTGGAAACTTTACAGCGAAATTTTCGGGGAGCCGATTCCAGAGACATATTTCGGAAACCTTTCAGAAGCCTTTCAGCCGAAGTTTTGGCGAGCGACTCTAGGGAAACCTTTCGGGAACCTTTCAGAAACCTTTCACCGAAAGTTTTGGCGAGCCGATTCCAGGGACACCTTTCGGGAACCTTTCAGAAACCTTTCACCGAGAATTTTGACGAGCCAATTCCAGGGACACCTTTCGGAAACCTTCCAGAAACCCTTGACTGAAAGTTTTGGCGGGTCGATTCCAGGGACATCTCTCGGAAACCTTTCAGAAACCTTTCACGGAAAGTTTTGACGAGCCGATTCAAGGGACACCTTTCGGGAACCTTTCAGAATACTTTCAGCGGAAGTTTTGGCGAGCCGATTCCAGGGAGACCTTTGGAGAACCTTCCAGAAACCTTTCAGCGAGAGTTTTGGCGGGCCGATTCCAGGGACACCTTTCGGAAACCTTTCAGAAACCCTTCACCGAAAGTTTTGACGAGCCGATTCCAGGGACATCATTCGGGAACGTTTCAGAAACCTCTCAGCGAAAGTTTTGACGGGCCGATTCCAGGGACACCATTCGGAAACCTTTCAGAAACCCTTCACCGAAAGTTTTGACGAGCCGATTTCAGGGACACCTTTCGGAAACCTTTCAGAAACCTTTCAGCGAGAGTTTTGGCGGGCCAATTCCAGGGACACCTTTCGGAAACCCTTCAGAAACCCTCCACCGAAAGTTTTGGCGGGCCGATTCCAGGGACAGCTTTCGGAAACCTTCCAGAAACCCTTCACCGAAAGTTTTGATGAGCCGATCCCAGGGACACCTTTCGAGAACCTTTCAGATCATTCCACCGGAAGTTTCGACGAGCCGATTCCAGGGACACCATTCGGGAACGTTTCAGAAACCTCTCAGCGAAAGTTTTGACGGGCCGATTCCAGGGACACCATTCGGAAACCTTTCAGAAACCCTTCACCGAAAGTTTTGACGAGCCGATTTCAGGGACACCTTTCGGAAACCTTTCAAAAACCTTTCAGCGGGAGTTTTGGCGGGCCGATTCCAGTGACACCTTTCGGAAAACTTTCAGAAACCTTCCAGCGGAAGTTTTGGCGGGCCGATTCCAGGAACAGCTTTCGGAAACCTTTCAGAAACCTCAAAGCGGGAGTTTTGGCGGGCCGATTCCAGTGACACCTTCCGGAAAACTTTCAGAAAGCTTCCACCGGAAGTTTCGACGAGCCGATTCCAGGGACACGATTCGGGAACGTTTCAGAAACCTTTCAGCGGATGTTTTGGCGGGCCGATTCCAGTGACACCTCTCGGAAACCTTCCAGATCCTTCCACCGGAAGTTTTGACGAGCCGATTCAAGGGACACCTTTCGGAAACCTTTCAGGAACCCTTCACCGAAAGTTTTGGGGGGCCGATTCCAGGGACACCTTCCGGGAACCTTTCAGAAACCTTTCAGCGGAAGTTCTGACGAGCCGATTCCAGGGACACCTTCCGAGAACCTCTCAGAAACCTTTCAGCGAAATTTTTCCGCGAGCCGATTCCAGGGACACCTCCCGGAAACCTTTCAGAAACCTTTCAGCGAGAGTTTTGGCGGGCCGATTCCAGGGACACCATTCGGAAACCTTTCAGAAACCCTTTACCGAAAGTTTTGACGAGCCGATTTCAGGGACACCTTTCGGAAACCTTTCAGAAACCTTTCAGCGAGAGTTTTGGCGGGCCGATTCCAGGGACACCTTTCGGAAACCTTCCAGAAACCCTCCACCGAAAGTTTTGACGAGCCGATTCCAGGGACACTTTTCCGGAACCTTTCAGGAACGTTCCACCGAGAGTTTTGACGAGCCGATTCCAGGGACACCATTCGGAAACCTTTCAGAAACCCTTCATCGAAAGTTTTGATGAGCCGATCCCAGGGACACCTTTCGGGAACCTTTCAGATCATTCCACCGAAAGTTTTAATAAGCCGATTCCAGGGACACCTTTCGGAAACCTTTCAGAAACCTTTCAGCGGGAGTTTTGGCGGGCCGATTCCAGTGACACCTTTCGGAAAACTTTCAGAAACCTTCCAGCGGAAGTTTTGGCGGGCCGATTCCAGGGACAGCTCTCGAAAACTTTTCAGAAACCCTTCACCGAATGTTTTGACGAACCGATTCCAGGTACACCTTCCGGAAACCTTTCAGAAACCTTTCAGCGGGAGTTTTGGCGGGCCGATTCCAGGGACACCATTCGGAAACCTTTCAGAAACCCTTCACCGAAAGTTTCGACGAGCCGATCCCAGGGACACCTTTCAGAAACCCTTCACCGAAAGTTTTGACGAGCTGATTAGAGGGACACCTTTCGGGAACATTTCAGATCATTCCTCCGAATGTTTTGACGAGCCGATTCCAGGGACACCTTTCGGAAACCTTTTAGAAACCCTTCACCGAAAGTTTTGGCGGGTCAATTCCAGGGACACCTTCCGGGAACCTTTCAGAAACCTTTCAGCGAAAGTTTTGACCAGCCGATTCCAGGGACACCTTTCGGGAACCTTTCAGAAACCCTTTACCGAAAGTTTTGACGAACCGATCCCAGGTACACCTTTCGGGAACCTTTCAGAAACCTTTCAGCGGATGTTTTGGCGGTCCGATTCCAGTGACACCTTTCGGAAACCTTCCAGATCCTTCCACCGAAAGATTTGACGAGCCGATTCAAGGGACACCTTTCGGAAACCTTTCAGATCATTCCACCGAAAGTTTTGACGAGCCGATTCCAGGGACACCATTCGGGAACGTTTCAGAAACCTCTCAGCGAAAGTTTTGACGGGCCGATTCCAGGGACACCATTCGGAAACCTTTCAGAAACCCTTCACCGAAAGTTTTGACGAGCCGATTTCAGGGACACCTTTCGGAAACCTTTCAGAAACCTTTCAGCGGGAGTTTTGGCGGGCCGATTCCAGTGACACCTTTCGGAAAACTTTCAGAAACCTTCCAGCGGAAGTTTTGGCGGGCCGATTCCAGGGACAGCTTTCGGAAACCTTTCAGAAACCTCAAAGCGGGAGTTTTGGCGGGCCGATTCCAGTGACACCTTTCGGAAAACTTTCAGAAACCTTCCAGCGGAAGTTTTCGCGGGCCGATTCCAGGGACAGCTTTCGGAAACCTTCCAGAAACCCTTCTTCGAAAGTTTTGACGAGCCGATCCCAGGGACACCGTCCGGAAACCTTTCAGAAACCCTTCACCGAAAGTTTTGACGAACCGATCCCAGGGACACCATTCGGAAACCTTTCAGAAACCCTTCACCGAAAGTTTTGACGAGCCGATTTCAGGGACACCTTTCGGAAACCTTTCAGAAACCTTTCAGCGGGAGTTTTGGCGGGCCGATTCCAGTGACACCTTTCGGAAAACTTTCAGAAACCTTCCAGCGGAAGTTTTGGCGGGCCGATTCCAGGGACAGCTTTCGGAAACCTTTCAGAAACCTCAAAGCGGGAGTTTTGGCGGGCCGATTCCAGTGACACCTTTCGGAAAACTTTCAGAAACCTTCCAGCGGAAGTTTTCGCGGGCCGATTCCAGGGACAGCTTTCGGAAACCTTCCAGAAACCCTTCACCGAAAGTTTTGACGAGCCGATCCCAGGGACACCGTCCGGGAACCTTTCAGAAACCCTTCACCGAAAGTTTTGACGAACTGATCCCAGGTACACCTTCCGGAAACCTTTCAGAAACCCTTCACCGAAAGTTTCGACGAGCCGATCCCGGGGACACCTTTCAGAAACCCTTCACCGAAAGTTTTGACGAGCTGATTAGAGGGACACCTTTCGGGAAACTTTCAGATCATTCCACCGAATGTTTTGACGAGCCGATTCCAGGGACACCTTTCGAAAACCTTTCAGAAACCTTTCAGCGAGAGTTTTGGCGGGCCGATTCCAGGGACACCTTTCGGAAACCTTCCAGAGTCCTCCACCGGAAGTTTTGACGAGTCGATTCCAGGGACACTTTTCCGGAACCTTTCAGGAACGTTCCACCGAGAGTTTTGACGAGCCGATTCCAGGGACACCTTTCGGAAACCTTTCAGAAAACCTTCATTGAAAGTTTTGATGAGCCGATCCCAGGGACACCTTTCGGGAACCTTTCAGATCATTCCACCGAAAGTTTTGATAAGCCGATTCCAGGGACACCTTTCGGAAACCTTTCAGAAACCTTTCAGCGGGAGTTTTGGCGGGCCGATTCCAGTGACACCTTTCGGAAAACTTTCAGAAACCTTCCAGCGGAAGTTTTGGCGGGCCGATTCCAGGGACAGCTTTCGGAAACTTCTCAGAAACCCTTCACCGAAAGTTTTGACGAACCGATTCCAGGTACACCTTCCGGAAACCTTTCAGAAACCCTTCACCGAAAGTTTCGACGAGCCGATCCCAGGGAAACCTTTCAGAAACCCTTCACCGAAAGTTTTGACGAGCTGATTAGAGGGACACCTTTCGGGAAACTTTCAGATCATTCTACCGAATGTTTTGACGAGCCGATTCCAGGGACACCTTTCGGAAACCTTTAAGAAACCCTTCACCGAAAGTTTTGGCGGGTCAATTCCAGGGACACCTTCCGGGAACCTTTCAGAAACCTTTCAGCGAAAGTTTTGACCAGCCGATTCCAGGGACACCTTTCGGGAACCTTTCAGAAACCCTTTACCGAAAGTTTTGACGAACCGATCCCAGGTACACCTTTCGGGAACCTTTCAGAAACCTTTCAGCGGATGTTTTGGCGGGCCGATTCCAGTGACACCTTCCGGAAACCTTCCAGATCCTTCAACCGAAAGATTTGACGAGCCGATTCAAGGGACACCTTTCGGAAACCTTTCAGATCATTCCACCGAAAGTTTTGACGAGCCGATTCCAGGGACACCATTCGGGAACGTTTCAGAAACCTCTCAGCGGAAGTTTTGACGGGCCGATTCCAGGGACACCATTCGGAAACCTTTCAGAAACCCTTCACCGAAAGTTTTGACGAGCCGATTTCAGGGACACCTTTCGGAAACCTTTCAGAAACCTTTCAGCGGGAGTTTTGACGGGCCGATTCCAGTGACACCTTTCGGAAAACTTTCAGAAACCTTCCAGCCGAAGTTTTGGCGGGCTGATTCCAGGGACAGCTTTCGGAAACCTTTCAGAAACCTCAAAGCGGGAGTTTTGGCGGGCCGATTCCAGTGACACCTTTCGGAAAACTTTCAGAAACCTTCCAGCGGAAGTTTTGGCGGGCCGATTCTAGGGACACCGTCCGGAAACCTTTCAGAAACCCTTCACCGAAAGTTTCGACGAGCCGATCCCAGGGACACCTTTCAGAAACCCTCCACCGGAAGTTTTGTCGAGCTGATTAGAGGGACACCTTTCGGGAACCTTTCAGATCATTCCACCGAATGTTTTGACGAGCCGATTTCAGGGACACCTTTCGGAAACCATTTAGAAACCCTTCGCCGAAAGTTTTGGCGGGTCAATTCCAGGGACGACTTCCGGGAACCTTTCAGAAACCTTTCAGCGAAAGTTTTGACCAGCCGATTCCAGGGACACCTTTCGGGAACCTTTCAGGAACCCTTTACCGAAAGTTTTGACGAACCGATTCCAGGTACACCTTTCGGGAACCTTTCAGAAACCTTTCACAAGATGTTTTGACGGGCCGATTCGAGTGACACCTCTCGGAAACCTTTTAGAAACCCTTCACCGAAAGTTTTGGCGGGTCAATTCCAGGGACACCTTTCGGAAACCTTTCAGATCATTCCACCGAAAGTTTTGACGAGCCGATTCCAGGGACAACATTCGGGAACGTTTCAGAAACCTCTCAGCGAAAGTTTAGACGGGCCGATTCCAGGGACACCATTCGGAAACCTTTCAGAAACCTCTCAGCGGAAGTTTTGACGGGCCGATTCCAGGGACACCATTCGGAAACCTTTCAGAAACCCTTCACCGAAAGTTTTGACGAGACGATTTCAGGGACACCTTTCGGGAACCTTTCAAAAAACTTTCAGCGGGAGTTTTGGCGGGCCGATTCCAGTGACACCTTTCGGAAAACTTTCAGAAACCTTCCAGCGGAAGTTTTGGCGGGCCGATTCCAGGAACAGCTTTCGGAAACCTTTCAGAAACCTCAAAGCGGGAGGTTTGGCGGGCCGATTCCAGTGACACCTTTCGGAAAACTTTCAGAAAGCTTCCAGCGGAAGTTTTGGCAGGCCGATTCCAGGGACAGCTTTCGGAAACCTTTCAGGACCCCTTTACCGAAAGTTTTGACGAACCGATTCCAGGTACACCTTTCGGGAACCTTTCAGGAACCTTTCAGCGGATGTTTTGGCGGGCCGATTCCAGTGACACCTCTCGGAAACCTTCCAGATCCTTCCACCGGAAGTTCAGACGAGCCGATTCAAGGGACACCTTTCGGAAACCTTTCAGGAACCCTTCACCGAAAGTTTTGGGGGGCCGATTCCAGGGACACCTTCCGGGAACCTTTCAGAAACCTTTCAGCGGAAGTTCTGACGAGCCGATTCCAGGGACACCTTCCGAGAACCTCTCAGAAATCCTTCACCGAAAGTTTTGACGAGCTGATTCCAGGGACACCTTTTGACGACCTCTCAGAAACCTTTCAGCGAAATTTTTCCGCGAGCCGATTCCAGGGACACCTCCCGGAAACCTTTCAGAAACCCGTCACCGAAAGTTTTGACGGGCCGATTCCAGGGACACCATTCGGAAACCTTCCAGAAACCCTTTACCGAAAGTTTTGACGAGCCGATTTCAGGGACACCTTTCGGAAACCTTTCAGAAACCTTTCAGCGAGAGTTTTGGCGGGCCGATTCCAGGGACACTTTCGGAAACCTTCCAGAGTCCTCCACCGGAAGTTTTGACGAGTCGATTCCAGGGACACTTTTCCGGAACCTTTCAGGAACGTTCCACCGAGAGTTTTGACGAGCCGATTCCAGGGACACCTTCCGGAAACCTTTCAGAAAACCTTCATTGAAAGTTTTGATGAGCCGATCCCAGGGACACCTTTCGGGAACCTTTCAGATCATTCCACCGAAAGTTTTGATGAGCCGATTCCAGGGACACCTTTCGGAAACCTTTCAGAAACCTTTCAGCGGGAGTTTTGGCGGGCCGATTCCAGTGACACCTTTCGGAAAACTTTCAGAAACCTTCCAGCGGAAGTTTTGGCGGGCCGATTCCAGGGACAGCTTTCGGAAACTTCTCAAAAACCCTTCACCGAAAGTTTTGACGAACCGATTCCAGGTACACCTTCCGGAAACCTTTCAGAAACCCTTCACCGAAAGTTTCGACGAGCCGATCCCAGGGACACCTTTCAGAAACCCTTCACCGAAAGTTTTGACGAGCTGATTAGAGAGACACCTTTCGGGAACCTTTCAGATCATTCTACCGAATGTTTTGACGAGCCGATTCCAGGGACACCTTTCGGAAACCTTTAAGAAACCCTTCACCGAAAGTTTTGGCGGGTCAATTCCAGGGACACCTTCCGGGAACCTTTCAGAAACCTTTCAGCGAAAGTTTTGACCAGCCGATTCCAGGGACACCTTTCGGGAACCTTTCAGAAACCCTTTACCGAAAGTTTTGACGGACCGATCCCAGGTACACCTTTCGGGAACCTTTCAGAAACCTTTCAGCGGATGTTTTGGCGGGCCGATTCCAGTGACACCTTTCGGAAACCTTCCAGATCCTTCCACCGAAAGATTTGACGAGCCGATTCAAGGGACACCTTTCGGAAACCTTTCAGATCATTCCACCGAAAGTTTTGACGAGCCGATTCCAGGGACACCATTCGGGAACGTTTCAGAAACCTCTCAGCGGAAGTTTTGACGGGCCGATTCCAGGGACACCATTCGGAAACCTTTCAGAAACCCTTCACCGAAAGTTTTGACGAGCCGATTTCAGGGACACCTTCCGGAAACCTTTCAGAGACCTTTCAGCGGGAGTTTTGACGGGCCGATTCCAGTGACACCTTTCGGAAAACTCTCCGAAACCTTCCAGCGGAAGTTTTGGCGGGCTGATTCCAGGGACAGCTTTCGGAAACCTTTCAGAAACCTCAAAGCGGGAGTTTTGGCGGGCCGATTCCAGTGACACCTTTCGGAAAACTTTCAGAAACCTTCCAGCGGAAGTTTTGGCGGGCCGATTCCAGGAACAGCTTTCGGAAACCTTTCAGAAACCCTTCACCGAAAGTTTTGACGAGCCGATCCCAGGGAAACCGTCCGGAAACCTTTCAGAAACCCTTCACCGAAAGTTTCGACGAGCCGATCCCAGGGACACCTTTCAGAAACCCTTCACCGGAAGTTTTGTCGAGCTGATTAGAGGGACACCTTTCGGGAACCTTTCAGATCATCCCACCGAATGTTTTGACGAGCCGATTTCAGGGACACCTCTCGGAAACCATTTAGAAACCCTCCGCCGAAAGTTTTGGCGGGTCAATTCCAGGGACACCTTCCGGGAACCTTTCAGAAACCTTTCAGCGAAAGTTTTGACCAGCCGATTCCAGGGACACCTTTCGGGAACCTTTCAGGAACCCTTTACCGAAAGTTTTGACGAACCGATTCCGGTACACCTTTCGGGAACCTTTCAGAAACCTTTCAGCGGATGTTTTGACGGGCCGATTCCAGTGACACCTCTCGGAAACCTTTTAGAAACCCTTCACCGAAAGTTTTGGCGGGTCAATTCCAGGGACACCTTTCGGAAACCTTTCAGATCATTCCACCGAAAGTTTTGACGAGCCGATTCCAGGGACACCATTCGGGAACGTTTCAGAAACCTCTCAGCGAAAGTTTTGACGGGCCGATTCCAGGGACACCATTCGGAAACCTTTCAGAAACCCTTTACCGAAAGTTTTGACGAGCCGATTTCAGGGACACCTTTCGGAAACCTTTCAGAAACCTTCCAGCGGGAGTTTTCTCGGGCCGATTCCAGTGACACCTTTCGGAAAACTTTCAGAAACCTTCCAGCGGAAGTTTTGGCGGGCCGATTCCAGGGACAGCTTTCGGAAACCTTTCAGAAACCTCAAAGCGGGAGTTTTGGCGGGCCGATTCCAGTGACACCTTTCGGAAAACTTTCAGAAACCTTCCAGCGGAAGTTTTCGCGGGCCGATTCCAGGGACAGCTTTCGGAAACCTTCCAGAAACCCTTCACCGAAAGTTTTGACGAGCCGATCCCAGGGACACCGTCCGGAAACCTTTCAGAAACCCTTCACCGAAAGTTTTGACGAACCGATCCCAGGTACACCTTCCGGAAACCTTTCAGAAACCCTTCACCGAAAGTTTCGACGAGCCGATCCCAGGGACACCTTTCAGAAACCCTTCACCGAAAGTTTTGACGAGCTGATTAGAGGGACACCTTTCGGGAACCTTTCAGATCATTCCACCGAATGTTTTGACGAGCCGATTCCAGGGACACCTTTCGGAAACCATTGAGAAACCCCTCGCCGAGAGTTTTGGCGGGTCAATTCCAGGGACACCTTCCGGGAACCTTTCAGAAACCTTTCAGCGAAAGTTTTGACCAGCCGATTCCAGGGACACCTTTCGGGAACCTTTCAGGAACCCTTTACCAAAAGTTTTGACGAACCGATTCCAGGTACACCTTCCGGGAACCTTTCAGAAACCTTTCAGCGGATGTTTTGGCGGGCCGATTCCAGTGACACCTCTCGGAAACCTTCCAGATCCTTCCACCGAAAGTTTTGACGAGCCGATTCAAGGGACACCTTTCGGAAACCTTTCAGGAACCCTTCACCGAAAGTTTTGGGGGGCCGATTCCAGGGACACCTTTCGAGGACCTCTCAGAAACCTTTCATGGAAATTTTTCCGCGAGCCGATTCCAGGGACACTTTTCCGGAACCTTCCAGGAACGTTCCACCAAGAGTTTTGACGAGCCGATTCCAGGGACACCTTTCGGGAACCTTTCAGAAACCCTTCATCGAAAGTTTCGATGAGCCGATCCCAGGGACACCTTTCGGAAACCTTTCAGATCATTCCACCGAAAGTTTTGATAAGCCGATTCCAGGGACACCATCCGGAAACCTTTCAGAAACCCTTCACCGAGAGTTTTGACGAGCCGATTTCAGGGACACCCTTCGGAAACCTTTCAGAAACCTTTCAGCGGGAGTTTTGGCGGGCCGATTCCAGTGACACCTTTCGGAAAACTTTCATAAACCTTCCAGCGGAAGTTTTGGCGGGTCAATTCCAGGGACAGCTTTCGGAAACCTTTCAGAAACCTCAAAGCGGGAGTTTTGGCGGGCCGATTCCAGTGACACCTCTCGGGAAACCTCTAGAAAGCTTCCAGCGGAAGTTTTGGCGGGCCGATTCCAGGGACAGCTTTCGGAAACCTTCCAGAAACCCTTCACCGAAAGTTTTGACGAGCCGATCCCAGGGACACCGTCCGGAAACCTTTCAGAAACCTTTCAGCGGGAGTTCTGGCGGGCCGATCCCAGTGACACCTTTCGGAAAACTTTCAGAAACCTCCCAGCGGAAGTTTTGGCGGGCCGATTCCAGGAACAGCTTTCGGAAACCTTTCAGAAACCTCAAAGCGGGAGTTTTGGCGGGCCGATTCCAGTGACACCTTTCGGAAAACTTCCAGAAACCTTCCAGCGGAAGTTTTGGCGGGCCGATTCCAGGGACAGCTTTCGGAAACCTTCCAGAAACCCTTCACCGGAAGTTTTGACGAGCCGATCCCAGGGACACCGTCCGGAAACCTTTCAGAAACCCTTCATCGAAAGTTTTGACGAACCGATTCCAGGTACACCTTCCGGAAACCTTTCAGAAACCCTTAACCGAAAGTTTCGACGAGCCGATCCCAGGGACACCTTTCAGAAACCCTTCACCGAAAGTTTTGATGAACCGATTCCAGGTACACCTTCCGGAAAATTTTCAGAAACCCTTCACCGGAAGTTTCGACGAGCCGATCCCAGGGACACCTTTCAGAGAACCTTCACCGAAAGTTTTGAGTAGCTGATCAGAGGGACACCTTTCGGGAACCTTTCAGATCATTCCACCAAATGTTTTGACGAGCCGATTCCAGGGACACCTTTCGGAAACCTTTTAGAAACCCTTCACCGAAAGTTTTGGCGGGTCAATTCCAGGGACACCTTAAGGGAACCTTTCAGAAACCTTTCAGCGAAAGTTTTGACGAACCGATTCCAGGTACACCTTTCGGGAACCTTTCAGAAACCTTTCAGCGGATGTTTTGGCGGGCCGATTCCAGTGACACCTTTCGGAAACCTTCCAGATCCTTCCACCGAAAGATTTGACGAGCCGATTCAAGGGACACCTTTCGGAACACGTCAGATCATTCCACCGAAAGTTTTGACGAGCCGATTCCAGGGACACCATTCGGGAACGTTTCAGAAACCTCTCAGCGAAAGTTTTGACGGGCCGATTCCAGGGACACCTCCCGGAAACCTTTCAGAAACCCGTCACCGAAAGTTTTGACGGGCCGATTCCAGGGACACCATTCGGAAACCTTTCAGAAACCCTTTACCGAAAGTTTCGACAAGCTGATTAGAGGGACACCTTTCGGGAACCTTTCAGATCATTCCACCGAAAGTTTTGATAAGCCGATTCCAGGGACACCTTCCGGAAACCTTTCAGAAACCTTCCAGCGAAAGTTTTGACGAGCCGATTTCAGGGACACCTTTCGGAAACCTTTCAGAAACCTTTCAGCGGGAGTTTTGGCGGGCCGATCCCAGTGACACCTTTCGGAAAACTTTCAGAAACCTTCCAGCGGAAGTTTTGGCGGGCCGATTCCAGGAACAGCTTTCGGAAACCTTTCAGAAACCTCAAAGCGGGAGTTTTGGCGGGCCGATTCCAGTGACACCTTTCGGAAAACTTTCAGAAACCTTCCAGCGGAAGTTTTGGCGGGCCGATTCCAGGGACAGCTTTCGGAAACCTTCCAGAAACCCTTCACCGGAAGTTTTGACGAGCCGATCCCAGGGACACCGTCCGGAAACCTTTCAGAAACCCTTCACCGAAAGTTTTGACGAACCGATTCCAGGTACACCTTCCGGAAACCTTTCAGAAACCCTTAACCGAAAGTTTCGACGAGCCGATCCCAGGGACACCTTTCAGAAACCCTTCACCGAAAGTTTTGATGAACCGATTCCAGGTACACCTTCCGGGAACCTTTCAGAAACCCTCCACCGGAAGTTTCGACGAGCCGATCCCAGGGACACCTTTCAGAAAACCTTCACCGAAAGTTTTGACGAGCTGATCAGAGGGACACCTTTCGGGAACCTTTCAGATCATTCCACCGAATGTTTTGACGAGCCGATTCGAGGGACACCTTTCGGAAACCTTTTAGAAACCCTTCACCGAAAGTTTTGGCGGGTCAATTCCAGGGACACCTTAAGGGAACCTTTCAGAAACCTTCCAGCGAAAGTTTTGACCAGCCGATTCCAGGGACACCTTTCGGGAACCTTTCAGAAACCCTTTACCGAAAATTTTGACGAACCGATTCCAGGTACACCTTTCGGGAACCTTCCAGATCCTTCCACCGAAAGATTTGACGAGCCGATTCAAGGGACACCTTTCGGGAACCTTTCAGATCATTCCACCGGAAGTTTTGACGAGCCGATTCCAGGGACACCATTCGGGAACGTTTCAGAAACCTCTCAGCGAAAGTTTTGACGGGCCGATTCCAGGGACACCATTCGGAAACCTTTCAGAAACCCTCCACCGAGAGTTTTGACGAGCCGATTTCAGGGACACCCTTCGGAAACCTTTCAGAAACCTTCCAGCGGGAGTTTTGGCGGGCCGATTCCAGTGACACCTTTCGGAAAACTTTCAGAAACCTTCCAGCGGAAGTTTTGGCGGGTCAATTCCAGGGACACCTTTCGGGAAACCTCCAGGAAGCTTCCAGCGGAAGTTTTGGCGGGCCGATTCCAGGGACAGCTTTCGGAAACCTTCCAGAAACCCTTCACCGAAAGTTTTGACGAGCCGATCCCAGGGACACCGTCCGGAAACCTTTCAGAAACCCTTCACCGAAAGTTTTGACGAACCGATTCTAGGTACACCTTCCGGAAACCTTTCAGAAACCCTTCACCGAAAGTTTCGACGAGCCGATCCAAGGGACACCTTTCAGAAACCCTTCACCGAGAGTTTTGACGAGCTGATTAGAGGGACACCTTTCGGGAACCTTTCAGATCATTCCACCGAATGTTTTGACGAGCCGATTCCAGGGACACTTTTCGGAATTCATTCAGAAAACCTCCGCCGAAAGTTTTGGCGGGTCAATTCCAGGGACACCTTCCGGGAACCTTTCAGAAACCTTTCAGCGAAAGTTTTGACCAGCCGATTCCAGGGACACCTTTCGGGAACCTTTCAGGAACCCTTTACCGAAAGTTTTGACGAACCGATTCCAGGTACACCTTTCGGGAACCTTTCAGAAACCTTTCAGCGGATGTTTTGGCGGGCCGATTCCAGTGACACCTCTCGGAAAAGTTCCAGATCCTTCCACCGAAAGTTTTGACGAGCCGATTCAAGGGACACCTTTCGGAAACCTTTCAGGAACCCTTCACCGAAACTTTTGGGGGGCCGATTCAAGGGACACCTTCCGGGAACCTTTCAGAAACCTTTCAGCGGAAGTTCTGACGAGCCGATTCCAGGGACACCTTCCGAGAACCTCTCAGAAATCCTTCACCGAAAGTTTTGACGAGCTGATTCCAGGGACGACTTTCGAGGACCTCTCAGAAACCTTTCAGCGGAATTTTCCCGCGAGCCGATTCCAGGGACACCTCCCGGAAACCTTTCAGAAACCCGTCACCGAGAGTTTTGACGGGCCGATTCCAGGGACACCTTTCGGAAACCTTCCGGAAACCCTCCACCGAAAGTTTTGACGAGCTGATTCCAGGGACACTTTTCCGGAACCTTTCAGGAACGTTCCACCAAGAGTTTTGACGAGCCGATTCCAGGGACACCTTTCGGGAACCTTTCAGAAACCCGTCACCGAAAGTTTTGACGGGCCGATTCCAGGGACACCATTCGGAAACCTTTCAGAAACCCTTTACCGAAAGTTTCGACAAGCTGATTAGAGGGACACCTTTCGGGAACCTTTCAGATCATTCCACCGAAAGTTTTGATAAGCCGATTCCAGGGACACCTTCCGGAAACCTTTCAGAAACCTTCCAGCGAAAGTTTTGACGAGCCGATTTCAGGGACACCTTTCGGAAACCTTTCAGAAACCTTTCAGCGGGAGTTTTGGCGGGCCGATCCCAGTGACACCTTTCGGAAAACTTTCAGAAACCCTTCACCGAAAGTTTTGACGAACCGATTCCAGGTACACCTTTCGGAAACCTTTCAGAAACCCTTCACCGAAAGTTTCGACGAGCCGATCCCAGGGACACCTTTCAGAAACCCTTCACCGAAAGTTTCGACGAGCTGATTAGAGGGACACCTTTCGGGAACCTTCCAGATCATTCCACCGAATGTTTTGACGAGCCGATCCCAGGGACACCTTTCGGAAACCTTTTAGAAACCCTTCACCGAAAGTTTTGGCGGGTCAATTCCAGGGACACCTTCCGGGAACCTTTCAGAAACCTTTCAGCGAAAGTTTTGACCAGCCGATTCCAGGGACACCTTTCGGGAACCTTCCGGAAACCCTCCACCGAAAGTTTTGACGAGCTGATTCCAGGGACACTTTTCCGGAACCTTTCAGGAACGTTCCACCAAGAGTTTTGACGAGCCGATTCCAGGGACACCTTTCGGGAACCTTTCAGAAACCCGTCACCGAAAGTTTTGACGGGCCGATTCCAGGGACACCATTCGGAAACCTTTCAGAAACCCTTTACCGAAAGTTTCGACAAGCTGATTAGAGGGACACCTTTCGGGAACCTTTCAGATCATTCCACCGAAAGTTTTGATAAGCCGATTCCAGGGACACCTTCCGGAAACCTTTCAGAAACCTTCCAGCGAAAGTTTTGACGAGCCGATTTCAGGGACACCTTTCGGAAACCTTTCAGAAACCTTTCAGCGGGAGTTTTGGCGGGCCGATCCCAGTGACACCTTTCGGAAAACTTTCAGAAACCCTTCACCGAAAGTTTTGACGAACCGATTCCAGGTACACCTTTCGGAAACCTTTCAGAAACCCTTCACCGAAAGTTTCGACGAGCCGATCCCAGGGACACCTTTCAGAAACCCTTCACCGAAAGTTTCGACGAGCTGATTAGAGGGACACCTTTCGGGAACCTTCCAGATCATTCCACCGAATGTTTTGACGAGCCGATCCCAGGGACACCTTTCGGAAACCTTTTAGAAACCCTTCACCGAAAGTTTTGGCGGGTCAATTCCAGGGACACCTTCCGGGAACCTTTCAGAAACCTTTCAGCGAAAGTTTTGACCAGCCGATTCCAGGGACACCTTTCGGGAACCTTCCAGAAACCCTTTACCGGAAGTTTTGACGAACCGATTCCAGGTACACCTTTCGGGAACCTTTCAGAAACCTTTCAGCGGATGTTTTGGCGGGCCGATTCCAGTGACACCTTTCGGAAACCTTTCAGATCCTTCCACCGAAAGTTTTGACGAGCCGATTCAAGAGACACCTTTCGGAAACCTTCCAGAAACCCTTCACCGAAAGTTTTGGGGGGGCCGATTCCAGGAACATCTTCCGGGAACCTTTCAGAAACCTTTCAGCGAAAGTTCTGACGAGCCGATTCCAGAGACACCTTCCGAGAACCTGTCAGAAATCCTTCACCGAAAGTTTTGATGAGCCAATCCCAGGGACACCTTTCGGGAACCTTTCAGATCATTCCACCGAAAGTTTTGATAAGCCGATTCCAGGGACACCTTTCGGAAACCTTTCAGAAACCCTTCACTGAAAGTTTTGGCGGGTCGATTCCAGGGACATCTCTCGGAAACCCTTCAGAAACCTTTCACCGAAAGTTTTGACGAGCCGATTCCAGGGACACCTTTCGGGAACCTTTCGGAATACTTTCAGCGGAAGTTTCGGCGAGCCGATTCCAGGGAGACCTTTCGAGAACCTCTCAGAAATCCTTCACCGAAAGTTTTGACGAGCTGATTCCAGGGACACCTTTCGAGGACCTCTCAGAAACCTTTCAGCGGAATTTTTCCGCGAGCCGGTTCCAGGGACACCTCCCGGAAACCTTTCAGAAACCCGTCACCGAGAGTTTTGACGGGCCGATTCCAGGGACACCTTTCGGAAACCTTCCAGAAACCCTCCACCGAAAGTTTTGACGAGCTGATTCCAGGGACACTTTTCCGGAACCTTTCAGGAACGTTCCACCAAGAGTTTTGACGAGCCGATTCCAGGGACACCTTTCGGGAACCTTTCAGAAACCCTTCATCGAAAGTTTCGATGAGCCGATCCCAGGGACACCTTTCGGAAACCTTTCAGATCATTCCACCGAAAGTTTTGATAAGCCGATTCCAGGGACACCTTTCGGAAACCTCTCAGAAACCTTTCAGCGGGAGTTTTGGCGGGCCGATTCCAGTTACACCTTTCGAAAAACTTTCAGAAACCTTCCAGCGGAAGTTTTGGCGGGCCGATTCCAGGGACAGCTTTCGGAAACTTTTCAGAAACCCTTCACCGGAAGTTTTGACGAGCCGATCGCAGGGACACCTTCCGGAAACCTTTCAGAAACCCTTCACCGGAAGTTTTGACGAACCGATTCCAGGTACACCTTTCGGAAACCTTTCAGAAACCCTTCACCGAAAGTTTCGACGAGCCGATCCCAGGGACACCTTTCAGAAACCCTTCACCGAAAGTTTCGACGAGCTGATTAGAGGGACACCTTTCGGGAACCTTCCAGATCATTCCACCGAATGTTTTGACGAGCCGATCCCAGGGACACCTTTCGGAAACCTTTTAGAAACCCTTCACCGAAAGTTTTGGCGGGTCAATTCCAGGGACACCTTCCGGGAACCTTTCAGAAACCTTTCAGCGAAAGTTTTGACCAGCCGATTCCAGGGACACCTTTCGGGAACCTTCCAGAAACCCTTTACCGGAAGTTTTGACGAACCGATTCCAGGTACACCTTTCGGGAACCTTTCAGAAACCTTTCAGCGGATGTTTTGGCGGGCCGATTCCAGTGACACCTTTCGGAAACCTTTCAGATCCTTCCACCGAAAGTTTTGACGAGCCGATTCAAGAGACACCTTTCGGAAACCTTCCAGAAACCCTTCACCGAAAGTTTTGGGGGGGCCGATTCCAGGAACATCTTCCGGGAACCTTTCAGAAACCTTTCAGCGAAAGTTCTGACGAGCCGATTCCAGGGACACCTTCCGAGAACCTGTCAGAAATCCTTCACCGAAAGTTTTGATGAGCCAATCCCAGGGACACCTTTCGGGAACCTTTCAGATCATTCCACCGAAAGTTTTGATAAGCCGATTCCAGGGACACCTTCCGGAAACCTTTCAGAAACCCTTCACTGAAAGTTTTGGCGGGTCGATTCCAGGGACATCTCTCGGAAACCCTTCAGAAACCTTTCACCGAAAGTTTTGACGAGCCGATTCCAGGGACACCTTTCGGGAACCTTTCGGAATACTTTTAGCCGAAGTTTTGGCGAGCCGATTCCAGGGAGACCTTTCGAGAACCTTTCCTAAAACCTTTCAGCGAGAGTTTTGGCGGGCCGATTCCAGGGACACCTTCCGGAAACCTTTCAGAAACCCTTCACCGAAAGTTTTGAC